>OU342541.1:4762500-6102500 GCA_910589475.2 Bembecia ichneumoniformis
AGATCTACCTGATGTACATTATATATAAAAAGTTATCAATAAAGAAAGTTTAACATGGTTGCTCGTAAATGTTATTATTAAATATCAAATAATAAAACTACAACAGGATCTTTGTAATAGTATAAATGTGATCTAAGAGCCCTCAGCGCACTTATAGTTTCCATTCACCCTCCTAACAGAGCAGTAGGCGCCCATTGATATCAGAGTCTCGTGCGAACCTTAAGAGCTGTCGGTGAAGTATCTAATGTATACATGTGCATAATAAATTTACACTACAAACTACTCAACCGATCATCATGAAATTTGGCACTCACGTTGTCAGCGACATACAGAAGATGACCTTTTACCCAGAAAAGAATTACTGGTCCCGAGGGATCCTCTAAAAATGAAAATAAAATTCAAAGTCTAACAAAAATATATGCTCAATAAAGATTGAATAAATGTTTTAATACCTAAGAAAAAGAGGCCCTGTCAGTTGGTTCAAAGATGGGGCTCTATGAACCAATTGACCTATCTATTGCTCTACTGTACTGTGCTCTACTGATAATATAAAAATGACGCAAGATTGCCTTAAATCTAATATTGAATACTTTAAAAATATTAGTAGGGGCAACAAACTGAATTGCATCCAATTTCATTTTACAATATACCTTGTTGCATTCCACTCATGATATATGAGTACATATAAAACAACATTCCTAAACATAGATTTCTACGAACTGTACACGTGCAAGCTAATATTTATGTTGGATGGGCCACAATGTATTGCACAATGTAATTCACATACATGAAGATAAGAAGGTAAGGTCTGGATAAAGTGCAATTTAATAATTTATTAATATTCAATTATTCTATTTACAGCAAGGGGGATTGGAAACCCCTGTATACTAAAATAAAAATGTACAACAAATAAAATGTCTTAAGGAAACAAAACAATAAATGAAATAATTTTTGTGGTTTAGGATCAAAAATAAAGATTTAAAAGATTCAAGAAAATTTTTGGTTTTTGCTCAAGTACCGATCTAGATGACACATTCTTAATTTAGAAAATTTTATGAAAGTTGTAGAAGGTATTTAATTTTAGCCATCTTATTCTAGTTATTATTTATGAATTTCATGTGTGCATCTAGTTAGGTCTTTTGCACACAGAAAATGGCTATCTCAATCACACTGTTATATCTATCTCTGTCACTATTAGCGCTTATATATATATATATATATATATATATATATATACATGAATATATATATAGATTAGGCTGTCCGGAACAGATACAATATAGTATATAAATTATTAATGCAATTTAATGTTTGCTGTTGACATTTGTTAAACCAAATGTAAAACAAAACTTCTTCTGTAAGACTTCATCAATAAAGAGTAATTGACTATAATCCACCATGCTAGGTAGTACATTTGCCATACCAATCCAATTCATAAGAATTAGGTACATGTTTTCACAGATTGTTATTCTTCTTGTAGATTTTTCATCACTTTTTCCAAGACTGGTAGATGAATTGAGGCACAGGACTGATCAGAATTTCTTCCCAAGTCTACGCCATATTTCGTCCTATTTCACTACGATTACTTACTGCCTTTATATACTATGCATCTACTGAGTCTATCGTATATCATTGTTAGAGAAATACACTTGGAGGGTGTTAAATTTCATATGAAACGTCATAACGTGTGATCTTCATCTTCATGGAAAATATATGGTTTCTTACACTTGAGGTCTCTATTTTTGATAAGTCTTTCATTATAACTTACAAGTTCTGTACACTTGAACATCATTAGTTAAAAAAGTTAATATTCCTCGAATCCCAGACAAGCTCAAGGCTACTTATTTTGAATTATTGTTCAATTTAATTATTGATCGTTCGATTTATGGAAAGTGACCATTTAGTTGGATAAAGACCCCAGTTAAAGAATACCCTTAGTCTAATCTTCACTCAGATTAATCTGATCTAATCTTTGATGAATATGTAATAAAAAAAATGAAGTCATGATTGACGAAGTCATAAACTGGGCAGCCTAAATAGCTGTAACAACTACGACCTTACAGGAAATCACTTTGAAAAAACTGCACTAATGCTCCTGTGGGAGGTTATACGAAGGTTTTGTAAGGAATTAAGAGTATGTAAAGAAGAATTAAGAGTATTAAGAAATGTAAAGAGTTTTTTCCTTTAATTTTTTTTATGTGCCTAAATGTCGTCAGAGAGACTACTATTTGATGGTAAGTGCTACGGTAGGATTGCCATAGCAGCTTAAGTACTGACAGGGACATTAGCAGTAAGTGACTGAAAAAGAAAAGTTTTTTTCCATGTAAAAGAAAAAAAAAATGTCAAAATTGTTACCTTTTTAAAATTTTCTTTTTCTTAACAAATGAGCTTAAAATTATTATAAAAAAGAAATTAGATATCCACAATGTAGATTCTACATAAAACAGTAATTGTTATTATATTTTTGGGATTTCACTTTATTTAGCAGGTCCGATTTACCCATTACATAATTATGAAATTCTGAACATGTCATTTTAAAATTGAACTTGCATTGAATTATGCTTTCGACCGTATCTACGTGAAGGCGATTACTGTCTTTAGTCCACTGTGCAGCTACTAAAGAAAATATTGTTTTCTCAAACATGCTCGGAAATGTAGGCATTCTTGTACTAAAAACAAGCCACGAAGTGTGTAATTCTTGGCTCATGCATTTCTTTCTCGGCCTAAGCCAAGAATGTTGTATGAAAATTCTTTCCTGGCCGCTGCTCAGCCCGATGAAACCCGAAGTTTCACGAGTCTTCACGAACGCGCCCGCCGCTGTCACAGACGTAGTAGGCGGGGGCGAGCGCACGCTCTTTTCATGACTGGGCTGTATGGCTGTTTCCTTTGCACTCATTGAAAATAAAAAATAAAAAAGGCGGAAAAGCAGACTTTTTTTCAGTACATACCTAAATATTTATTGCTTTTAGTAAACATTTGCGTTTGTTTTATTCTAAATAAAACTGTTTATATGTAAATTAATTTTTTATTATTTTTTTCATATCATACTAATTTTTTTGCATTATCACGTGTTTCATTATTTCCTCACATTTATTGAGAAAAACACTATACCAGCCTCGATCGGAATGAGGATTGCCGGACTCACATCTTTACCGCTTCGTCCGGCAATCCTTCACTTCCTGGACTCTGCAGTAATGTACTATTCCACATTGGTGTTATGACCAGGGATAGCGTAAAAGCACAGTTTTACAATACTATAGTTGTCAAAATAACATTTATTTTTTATTGTTCGTTATTATTAGTACTATTACAGGTTTATTCTATAATAGTATTATATGAAGAATATGAAGTATGAATATTATATAACACACGTAGTAATTATGTCTATAACTAATAACAACAAATTACTAATAAACACGTGAAAGTATCTAATAAAAATTGTAAAACTGTGGTAAAAGTATTGGCACATCAAAATTAAAGTCTTTCTTTCGAACATATATCCGTCTCTTGAAAAAAAGATAACCATTTTTGGTGCATTACCATTTCCGCCGCCGGTCTGCGCTGGCGCGTATTACACGTTCTAATTGAAATACCGGGACATTTTGTAGATTTATCGAGACGACCGGGATATGTGCCGGTGTACCGGGACGGATGGCAACCCAAGGCTACGGTCGCCCAATAACACAAGCAACGCCACAGGAGCTGCAATTGCGCTGCCGACTTTAGTAGGATTAAGGATAAGGGATTAGGAACGGATAGGGAAATGGGCTCTGGCAACCTTACTCACTCACCGAAACACAAAATCACACTTGCTGTTTATTCAGGTGGTAAGGGGGTGGTTCTGCAGGTAGACGGACTGCCCACTTTGTGACTGGGAAACGCAGTATGCCTTGACATTACGATATACTTATCAAAGTTACTGAATGTTTCTTATTCTTCATCATATCAGGTTGGCATTGTCCTGGTTTTGCTCCCTTCATAGACGACGGTAGCCACTTTCCATTAAGTAAACGGTGAGCCTGTCTGTCGACGTTTTAACATGAAAGCTTTTCCCTTCATTTAAAAAAGAAAGATCCCTATGGTCTTCCCCATGGCACAAGGTGCGTGGCAGTACCAATAGTATTCTGAAAACAATTATGGATAAAATCCACTGCAAATACAAATATTTTGGGGCTGAAATTGATAGGGAATTGGATACAAATGCGAAAGCAATTCAAATTTGAGGCGAGCGAAGCCACAGTACACCTAGTAAATGTATAAAAGCAGTAGTAATAGTACTATTTGTATTTTATTTTTCATTCGTACACCACATTTAACCTCTGGCTACTGAACCCTGAAAATGCATTCAAATGAATTCTTAACGCGCTTTTTCTCTTGTTATACTAACATCTGGCTACTGCAATATAAAATAAAAAAAATAAAAAAAAAAGAGTTGACGGCGAAACAATGAGAACAGCTTTTAACTTCACAATTGGCTTCGCATTTTATCAAAACAATTTTGAATCGTTAAGAAGTAGGTTGTGAATTGTTAAAATTTTTCCTTATATACATATTAAACAATCTTTAAAAAATCATAAATTAATAATTTAATAATTAATTATAAAATAACCTAACTGAAGTTAATTTTTAATTAACCATTTTCGGATAATTAAAATAAATCAAAATATTTTAATAATGCATTTATTCATACTGATGTGTGTTGTACCTTATGTCTTGGGAAAAAGCAACGTTCAGCAGCAAAGAACATTGTCAGATACTTTAGTTGACTTTAGTGATCAAAAGGTAAGATACATGTTTTTAAATTTATGTTTTTTAAAATGTTTATTAATGGTAAGGCATAATGCACCTCGCAATCATAAATTGGGCAGACCGTCTGAGGGCAGTATCCACCCCTATACCGAATACCACCATGAAATAAGAGCATTGCACTCGATGGATTTTGTTTCATTATGTACCCATTTCCCTATCCCATCCTAATCCCATATCCTTTATTCTACTAAGGTCTCGCTATCGTATATTTTATTGAGGTCGGCATTCACACTAGCAGAACTATGTTGCTTATGTTAATTATTTAGCAATAGTAACTCTCACTCGAAGATAATTTTTTTACGAACAACATAGTGAAGCCGGTTTTGTAAACATCACACATAAATTTTTATATATTTTTATTGAAAATATTTGTTTCCAAGTATACTTACATGTGAAATGTGATTCCATCCTGCTTTTTATTTTTTAAAGACCGGATTTTACATCCTTTCACTACACAATTCGGCATTTTCACTAGCAAATAAGCTTACGATAATGTTGCTCAACTAAAGGCGAGGCGTAGTTTTAACGGCCTCACTCTGCCGTCAACAGAGGTTTATCTATAGTTCTTATTTTATCTGAGATTTCCCAATGATATTTCTGGAGAGGGTGGTCTCTGTTACAAGAATGTTGAATGTAACGGACTCAATAAATAAAATGCCATTTTATAAGGTACAAGGTCACTTGGACGCACTAGTGCGGTTGGCGCAGTCTTGTGTGATAACAGTTAAGGCAACGCCAAAAGACGTCAGGGCCTATTTTACGAACTCAGCGCCCGTAACTAGATCCGGACAGTGCTTTGCTGCCTGCATGTTGGAAAGAAGTGACATCATCAGTCACGGAAAAGTGAGTACCAAGTTTTCTCAAATTTGTAACCTTTTCAATTATTATTACAAGAAATAATAATAACAAAAATTGTTTATAAATCGAACGAGGCTCAGTAAAACAGCTTTTTTTTAAAAGTCAATAAAACTTCTAGAATAACTATAAAACATAGATAAAATACTACTTAACCAGAGTATTTTATCTATGCTATAAAACAAAAATTATTTAAAAATGTTTTTAGTCAAATACGTTTGGAATTGATGATTATTGTATGCTCAAAGAATAGATTTTATATTGCTCGATATTTTAGTCAAGTTCATCTGCGCTCAGAATTAGTTTAGGTTGGCTTAAAAGTTAAGTCGGCTGATGACAACCTATATGTGTGGAGGATTTGTCGGTTCCTCCGGACCGATATTTAAAATAAAAATGCGTGTCTTGTATCACCAGACTGTTCATTATATATCTCCGCACTGCACCACATAAACAGGGTTACAAAATAAATCCACACTTAAAAATAACACTGTTAAAACCTCGAGAATTAATCATCTCTAAACAAATATTAACAGAACACTTAAATAAGTACTCCACAGTTCAACTAAAAGTTTCTATTTTTACACAACACTGCCGCAGACACTTAGTGGCTATCGCCACATATGTACTATGTATAGATTTTACGTTCGAACACTTATTGTGTCCAGATACTGTATTGTACTCTTTATACCTTATTTAGGCACACCCAGCTAGCCAACTATGTGCGCAGGTCTCCTAGGACATTAAAAGATGGGCTTGGTATGTCCGCCTTTTCCTGCTTAACCGCCTTCGTCTGAGGAAAGCGAGCCCGGCTTCTTCCTCTCGCTTCCTCTCTGCTTCTTCCTTCTGCGACATTACGGATTCGCAGAAGAATTTATTGTCACTTTAAAAGTTTCATCTCGTAACAACAATATTAGTTGTAATGTAAGTATACAGAATGTAATATTGTATCGAGCGTTTGTTTCCATATGGGTTGTGAAATTTCGGCTGCGTTCGGTTGTATGTATGAGTATTCCAACGCTCCGTAGGTTATCTTTTTCGCTCTTGTTAACAATTAATATTTCTATCTCGTTTACTTAGCAATGTGTAGTTTTCAGATTGTTTTTCAAATGTCTTTTGGTAGAGTACACCACGTCTAACTCAGTTATAGTCTAAGATCCCATCGTAAAATTCTTGTGGATTATTTTAGCAAGTGTTAGACCATTTTGGGATTTGGATAAAATGCACCATTTTAGTGTAACTTACCGAATTAAACACAGTACGTTTTTTTTCAGTACAGTCAGTTGCAGTTGGGCGTTGTAATAATTCTGAGTACATGATTGGGCTAAAAAGTGCCATTTTATTAAAAATGGAGGCAGATATATTTTTATTTTATATCTAAGTTACAGAAGGCTTATTCGGGGTTACATCACAATAAAAGTATTAAAAAAAAATGAAGAGTTGTAGACATAGTAATTGAAAGACCATCACTGGTGTCAATTTTGTCGATTTTTACTATATGCACATAATTTGAAAAATACATAACTAGAATTTTTTTATTTTATTTTTCTGACAACTGACATTACCCGGCCTGTCATCCGTTTACGGCTTGACTTTGACTTTCGGACTATAATAGAAATTCCGGAATAAAATGTAAATTTTTTAAGTAAAATGTATCGAAGGCTAAGACAAATTATTCTATCACAAGCGTTTTCATTAATTTTTACTCCATAATACTTTAATGTAGACTTTGAAGGGTTGCTAAATATGTTTATTTAACTCTTTCAGTCGCATTTGCCATTTGCAAACCACAACATTCTCCGGTTGGAAAACTTTTTCAAGAATTTCGTTTGAAACCGGTCTGAAGTTTATTCCAAGCGATGCTCATGAATATTCGCGAGTTTAGTTACTCACGTAATATAAAAAAAAAAACATGGTTTCAAATAAAATACAAAATAATATTTAATAATGAACATGGGAATTAAAGCAAAAAAATAATTATAAAAGGAAAAATAAATCTACAGCAAATTTTTGATTTTATCTAAAAATTATCTGAAAATAGTTATTTCCACTGATTGATACACTGCCACTGCCGACGTTAGTAGAATAAAGGATAAGGAATTATATGGGGATTGGAAAATGGGGTCTGGCAACCCTTACTCACTCACCGAACACTGAAACACAACAGCACACATGTTGTTATTTCATTGTTGTCTTATACCTAAGGTAGTGGTTGCTGCCGCCAGACGTGCTGACCAATTTATGATCGCTATTAACACAGCATTAAACGTCAACGTCAATGTCATATTTATATTTAATCATTTCGTGTTTGAATATCGTGGATCAACGTATTTTCACGTCAACGGACGTACTTCGAGGAACGTATAACGTGTGTGTGTGTGTGTGTGTGGGTAAATGACTATGTGTGTGAGTAGCCTCACTTGGCACTTGGAGTCAAAAACTTTAGAAATTTATTTATTGTGACGTAACGTTCAGATATCATATTGGCTGGCGACGTGATCGAACGTTATTCGGACAAGAACAATTTTTATAATAACTGATCCTGCTCGAGTTTGATTATGTAGAATTTCTTCGATTGTAAGAAATGGACGGCATTATACATGTAATCAAAGGGCGAGGAAATGAATGAAAATCTGTCGCATACCTCGTCAATCCCCAGGTCCTTGATTTTCCAGCGGCGAAGATTGCAACGGGCCGCCACACACAGGGTCCAGTAGTTCCAGCACTTTACCAATTTGAATTATACTCGCGGATCGAGAAGCGGGATCAATTAGATAAATTACAAGTCCCATGCCTTATAATATTAGCGGATGAAATAAATTCAAATCTCGCGGATCGAGATCGGCGGGATGAGTCCGTACGTGTGTTATCTTTACGATGTTTTGCTTAGACTGACTGCGGTTTTAAATGGCCGTTCGCTGCTCGCGGTGGCGACAGATCTATGGATAGGTATATGGTGGGAGTGAGACAGTACATACCACAGCGAAATACTATCAATTATTAATTTGAATTGACAATTGGTGTAAACGTAAAATAAAAAAAACCTTTACTTCATTTAATATTATCTTGACGCGGTTGCTTACTTGAAAGTGTTAAAACTGAAATTTATACATTAATCGTTAGTTAAAATTGCACTCATTGCAGGTGAACCGAGAGCTTCTAGTCCAGTTGGCAAGTTTAGTCAACGGAAAGAGTTCTAGGGTCGTCAAGAAACTGAACAGTGTATCGCGCTACTGCCTCGACAGTATCGAGGGAGTTAAGGAGAGGTGTCTACTTGCTTCAACTTACAACGACTGCTTAAATGAGAACATGGTTGAATTCGCTTTTCCATTGGACTTGGCCGATGAGGTCGTCAGAAAAATGCCATTTCATATAATGCAACCAAAGTATGTATTTTTTGGGGATGAATAAATCTGTTTTTGCTTTTAAAACATTTGAATTTAGAATCCCTTTCTAAATTAAAAATCTTTTGTGGCGCCATCTGCCGCGGGCTGTTTTTTGTGTTACAACTCGGCAGGCATTCTGCAAACCACTTGACGGTAAGTGGCTAGTGTTATAGAGTTATCTAATAAATATCAGCACAACCAGGCATAGAGGCCTGGTTGTGCTGATATAATTGTCTAAGGTCGTTCACATTGAATGTGAAAGAAGTGCAACTTCTGTACTGTGCAACGCTGTGAAGTCTGTTATGATAATGGATAAAGAAGGAATGGAGGATAGATTTGAGGATAGAAATTAGACTCTGAAATCTTCTCACCGAAACACAGCGACACACGAGTCGTTATTCACGGTGATCCTACAAATGTATGACTATATCACTATAATCTATATATATATGCGGAAATATTTCCACATGACGTGGGCATACGTGGGCTGTCTGTGTGCACTAAATTTTGCTAAAATTCGTTCATCTACATAGTTACTAGTGATTGATAAACAAACGTCCAAACATATAAACATGTTCACGAGGTTTCCTATTTTTATTTTTAAACTAGCGGCCCGCCCCCGGCTTCGCCCGTGGTGCAATTTTTCCCGTTAAACATTCCCCGTTTATCCCTCTTTCCATTAGTCTAAACCGAATTAAAATCGGTCTACCCGGTCGTAAAGTATTTTTCATTCTCTTGCCCGCACCCCCCATTTCTTAATCGGGATTTTAGTATTTTTGTATAAGGAATATTCAAATAATTCCGTCGTTGATTGACGTGAAGTGTCGCGTCACTTTGACATATGGTTTGAGAATAAAATTGGACTAGATAGGGGGCGCCACAAACGGGTTAGAAAATTATTTTCGGGTTCGAGCAGGACATCGTCTGCTGGGTCAGCTACTTAATATATAAAATTGTATACTTAAAAATATACCTTTGTTAATAAAAAAAAACTTACATGACTTGGTTATGGCGTGCTTTCTTTTTGTTTAATGAAAATTGGAGTAGGTATGTTGTTGGAGTTTTGTGCTGCGAAGTCATTCTCTGATGAGAATTACTACGAGATAACGCCTTTATCTATGGCACGGTAATGGGATATGTGTAATATCCCATTACACATGTAACTAAATGTAAAACAATTTGCATATAAACTAATACTGTTGTAGTGTTTATTTAAAGTTTACGTCAAAATAATTTGTAAAGGTTGTTTATTTAATAAGTTCATTTATATTATTTTATTAAGAATCTTATATTTTTATCTTGTCTATGATATATTGTTCTAGTTTTCACGAAGAGGCCAGATCGTCTAGCTACCTTCAAGGAATACTACGGTCAAGGGTTACAACCAAATTGTAGACATTAAAATTTGTTTAATAACTTACGATAAGTACTTTATTAAATTTGTCCCATTTTGAACACGTTTTTGATTAATTATTCATCCCCAAAAAGAAAAAAAAACACCATAAAAACTAAGGGTTTTCACAATTATATCTTACTATGAATCAATTCACTAAACCCTTAGAATAAAGAAAACATCAGAAAAGAAGTGTTCAATCAAAATTGTATGCCATGCACTCTGTCCATAAGCAAGATGGATGCTATATTTGACATAAGTGAATATGACATATTATGTCTCAAATATAGATGTGAACGTACCGCTTTTACTACTTACTTACCTATATGTGAAATGTAATCTTATCCATTATCTGTTTTCGCAACTGTAGTAAGTGCTAAAGACACAAGACGATAAAATTTAAATAAAATATTAATTATTTATTACATTGCAATACCAGGGTTGCAATACCAAATCATCTGTAGGATATATGAAAGGGGATCATCATAATTATTTTTTAAATTATATTTAATTATATACTATATTAATTATATACTATATTTATATTAAATTACTAATTTGCAGTCTAATATCGATGTTGTAACCGTGCGATTTGCTTAATAATCAATATTTTAAATAGCTAATTCTTAAGATAAATTTTAAGATCCACTATCTGAAGGCACATCAAAAGAAAAATTTGAATTATACTTTATTTAATTTTTAAATAGATATTCCCGAGATTTGCAAGTAGCGACTCCCCCTCAGCAGTCCCGTCAGTTCAATTCAGTACAAGACGAGTTTTGCGACTGGAGTCGCCTTAAGGCTCAATAACATCACTTGGTTCCTCAGATTCTGTCAAATTTCGAACGGGAATCCGTTTGGTGTACGGTAGAAACTCACACAAATGAACAGTCACACCCGCCGACACACCCTTCTCTCTTGTGTATAAAAGTCTATAAAAGTTGATGTCTATAAACTCTGAAGTTGCGAACATTGCATTTATTTAGTGAGAAGTATATTAATGTTGATAATAATGTTATATTGTGCAAATAAAGCAGTGTTGAGCATTTTCGGTGTTAAATATAGCGCTTTCGGTGCTAAATGTAATATAGCTTTTAATACAATTAAGCTATTCTTAGGATGTAACTAGGTAACTCAATTATATAAAACAATATATTAAGATTTTGTTTTATACAAGCAGTCTTGGAAAGACAGATAATATGGATACGTTGTTAAGCCTAAAAAGAGCAGAAAATGTTTATAAAATTGCTCGTTTGTAGCAGCCCTAAGCAATTCCTATAACCATGAAATGTTCATCAAAGAGCGATGTTATCGCATTAAGAAGTTATGAGGAGATTGCGCGCAGAATCCTTTAAAGAAAGTTAAGTTCAATTTAAGTTGTCGAGGTTTCTTCAACTTTTCAAGTATTTCTTGGTTATTTTGCAAGCAATAATAACATAAATAGTTAATAATGTTGAAGTTAAAATTAATATGAATAAAGAAAAGGATTCAAAATTTACACCGGAGAAGAAGAGCTTTGTTTATATAAATTACTTATTTATTTATTTATATGAGGTACACAAAACAGGATACTGTCGTTGAAAATTAATTGTAAATAGAAATTATTCATTGAGTTGTAGGTACTAGTCAGCAACCCAAAACGGGTTCCTCGGCCAACGTATTAGTATGGCCATTCAACGAGGAAATGCTGCCAGCGTACTTGGTACAATGCCGCAGGGTCCATTTTTATATTATTAGTTTTAATCAATTTAGTATTAATTTATTTTTAGATTAGGTAATTTTAGTTTTTATTTTAATTTAATTTAAGTCTTAATATTAAATTTATAATCTCCTGTACAATGAGTAAAAATCATCGTTTGTAAATATAATAAAAATATCCTATGTAGCAATAAAAATTTTGATTTTTACTGCATTGCAAGCAGGTACTTGGAACTTTAACTTTTTATTAGGCCACAAGGCATATACAATAGGGGTTATGTTCGTCTCGTTTTTGTTACTTATGAACGGTATACATTTGAGAAAATGATTGTGGACAGCATTTGAAAGTTCCGTCCATGAAAAAATAGGCGACTTCGGCTAGTATTTTTGTACATGACTGTACAAAAATTAAGCATGGGACATTTTGGGAATAGTAAACTAAATATTTATTAAAAATTGCAAAATGTCCACAAAGATAAATTAAAGTGGACATTTTGGGAACAATAAAAATATTTATTTTTGTAATTCCCAAAATGTCCCAAATTGGACATTTCTTGTGGGACATTTTGGGAATAGACCAATATGATTACCACCCAAAACATATACACACAGAGTGTCCAAATTAAACAGTTTACAATTAAAACAGAACAGAGAGGCGCTCCATTCAAAGACAAGCTAAGCTAGTATAATTAGTATCACAGTATATTAATTTTCAAAAATTAATATAATGTGCTAGTATTCAGAGTAATACTTGTTAATAATAATAATAAGTAGTCACTATTTAACATAGTGTATGTTATTTGAATTTTTTTTTTACTTTTGTGGTTTTAACTGAGTCTGGCAAAAATCAAATAGAATGGAGTTATATTAGCCCTTATTATTAATTAGCACCATCGGAATAGATAACTGCAAGTGTGCTGCCTACCAAAGGATTAAGGTTAAAAGATTAGGAAGGGATTGGGAAATGAGCTCTGACATCCCTTACTCACTTACTGAAACACAACACAACACAACACATGTTATTTCACTGTGGCCTTCTGTAATACGTGTTTGTTTTAGGATATTTTTGATAGGAAAGTTTTTTTTTAATGTTAAGGTCGACAGACAGGCTGACGGTCCACTTGATGGTAGATTGCTACCGTCGCCTATAACACAAGCAACGCCACAGCTGCTGCAAGTGCGCTGCCGACTAAAGTAGGATTGGATAAGGGATTAGGAGGGGATAAGGAAATGGGCTCTGGCATCCCTTACTCACTCACCGAAACACAACAGCACCTGTTATTTCACGGTGGCATTCTGTAAGGTGGTGGTTAATGCCGCCAGACGGGCTGCCCAAATGACTGCGAAACGCAGTGTGCCCTACCACTACTTTTCAAATCCAGATCAGATTTTGAAAATTATATTCTCGTAGTTAAATTATTTCAAGGTAGTCTTCTATAAGGGGCTGATTACTGCCACCAGAGCGGCGACTACTTGCCAGATCTAGACTAGAGCCAATTTTGAAAAGTTAAATTCCATACTTCGAAACCGGGACTCCTGACACAAAGGCACTTTAAACTCTCGACAGATGCGGTAGTCAATAACTATGCTAAAATTTTTAATAAACTAATGATAATGGCTAAAACTTTTTTTGAGATCACCAAAATTTGTAGTAAAACATTTGCAAAATGGATATTAATTTCATCGTAACCCATACAATAAAAGGAGCAATAACTGGGAAAGCCACAAATTTATTCAGACACCCTTCACTCCACACTTTTTTTATTATACTTGTCGGCGATGAAACAAAGAAAAACTGTCAGAGATCTTTCTTGTTTGGTCGCGTTGCCTAATAGGAGTTTATTACAGCCTCCGGGTCTCGGAGATATGGCGCGAACAAATTTTTATTAAGGACTGTGGAATTATCCCGTCTTTTTGTTTCGGAGTGATAGCCTCGGAAGGCTATTTCTGGGCCGTGGCGAGCTTTAAACATTATATAAAGACAAAGACTCCCGCAAATCTTTGGGTTAAAAGAATGGGATTTTTTATAACTACCTTTATCCTGTGACTTAATCTGCGTTGAATTCTATTTGAGATATATTGTTATTTCGAGGTGGTCTTCTGTAATTTACTCTTTCAGTAGCATGTATGCTGTTGTCAAAATCAAAATCAAATCAAAATATTTATTTATCAATTAGGTTTCTCCAAAAAACTCTTATCTTCTGTGTAAGGGATAACACCTGAAAACGCCGGACATCTTTTTTATAAGACAGTGAAGTCCAATTTTTTTATATTTTAAGACGATCCCTCGGGAACCTAAAACTTTTCCGGGATAAAAAGTATTATATATGTTAATCCGGGTAATAAGCAATCTGTGTGCCAAATTTCATCCAAATCCGTTAAGCCGTTTTTGCGTAAAAGATTAACGAACATCCATACATCCATCCTCAAAAACTTTCCCCATTTATAATATTAGTAGGATCTTACTATAATATTAGTAGGATCTTACTATAATATTAGTAGGTAGACCGTCAATCTACCTGCCGACCTTAACTTAAAAAAAAACACACACAACTTATGATAAAAAAAATTATAAATATTTGAAATGAAAATATGTATCTTCTCTTCTCCTAGTGCCATCTCCTATGACGAACCCGTTGGATGAGTGGTTAGGGTGCTTGCCTTAACGCTCTGTTCTAGGGCTTTCGGGTTCGATTCCCGGCAGGGTCAACTTTGGAAATTTTAATGTTATTTTCAAAATTGACTCTGGTCTGGATTTGAAAAGAGTGGTAGGGCACCACTGCGTTTCGCAGTCATTTGGGCAGCCCGCCTGGCGGCAGTAACCACCTCCTTATAGAATACCGCCGTGAAATAACAGCATATACGTGCTGTTGTGTTTCGGTGAGTGAGTAAGGGATGCCAGACCCCATTTCCCTATCTCCTTTCCCTTAATCCTGCTTTAGTGGGCAGCGCACTTGCAGCAGCTTTGGTGTTGTTTGTGTTATTAGGCGACGGTAGCCACCTACCATCAAGTGCGTCAGCCTGTCTGCCGATCTTAACATTAAAAAAAAACTCCTATCGGAGGTCGGCTATCATCATGGCTGTCCTAACCCTCGAGGCAGCGGTTTGAAACAGCGATCTGGTACTCCGGCCATGTCATTCGCAGGGATTCTTGAACCACGTCGTCTGCCCGGCTTGCGTTTACCCTGTATTTTCTGATTTACCCTGTTTGCTGCATGATCAGTTGCAGCAGATCATACTTCTCGCCGCGCAGGATATGCCCAAAGTATTCCAGTTTTCTGACTTTTATGATTTCCAATAATGAAAATGTACAGATATTTATTTTTATTCAACACAAAATAATGATTCAAATATTTAATTAACCGAAACGGTTTAATAACACAACATTCTGAACACATTATGTATTATGTATGGTCATTACTGTTGCAGAGAATATTATAATGGCATTTGTTGTGCCGAATAATGGAACAGAGATATTCATCTAAATTACAGAACGAATTGAAAACGAAAAAAGACTATTTCTACTTTAAAATTTCATTGTGGTGTACACTTCAATAGAAATAATTCTACTCGTAATCGATATTACTTATTTTACTAAAAGTCAAAACAAAAAATAAAATATTTTTTTCGAAACGGATATATAAAAGATATGAAGTCATTAACAATGTTAAAGATAATGCTTATATTTTTGGTGACGATATTGACGATATCTTATTGTTACTGTCAAGAAGAGACTACAGTCAGTACAGCAGCTACCACAGGCAAGCCCGAGGAAGAGGAAGAAGAAGAGGAACCGAAGAAGAAAGGATGTTCCATCTGGTGCTGGATACAGAAGATAGCCATGTTTGTTATTTCACAACTTTTGAGTGGTAATTAAAAGAATTGGCGGTATTTTTTGTTTTGTCTTTATTTTTGTTGTGTTAGTGGCAGGGCATACTGCGTTTCGATGTCTTAAATTGTGCTGAATTTGCCCCCCAAAGAGTTCTACAATTCATCTTAGTAACTTTTTTTGAAAGGAACAATACTTTGGTTAGTACGACGACGCAAAGTTTGTGATTTGTGAAATTAGCCTCTCATCAAGTAAAAAAAAAAATTTCAAGTGAAAAATCAGAACTATTGATAAAAAGTGTGCAGAACATCAAAACTTTATGAAGGGCAACTCGAATTCGCGTTATATCCATATTTGAAATTTTTCCACGGCAAACAGAACTCTGTTTGCCCCCAAAGAGTTCTACAATTTATCCTATTAACTTTTATCGTTCCGACGAATACTATAGTTGGTATGACCACGCAAATTTTTCGATTTGTGAAGTTTGTCCCCCATCAAGTCAATAAATCAATTTCTTGTGGAAACAGAACTATTGATACAAGGTATAGAGAACTCCAGAACTATGTGGGGGGCAACTAGAACTCGTTTTATTTTATCGCGATATTGGGGGACCAACTTCACATACGCTAAAGTAAGTAGCCTATGCAATTAAATCACACTACATAAGTTGAGCAGTAAAATTTAACAGAACGGTTCTAACTTTTGTTAGTTCTAACCATCCTTACAAAGCATTGTGAGTATAGGATAGCAGAGCTCACCCAAACACTGTCCCTTGTCGGGTCCTATCAGGGTCGGCATCACATTCACACTCATTCTTGTGTCATTAGGCATTTACGGCCAGATACCATCAAGCGGCATGTGGCTATTACCTATCCCCTCCTAATCCCTCATCCTTAATCCTACTCTAGTCGGCAGCGCACTTGCAGCACCTGTGGCGTTGCTTGTGTTATAGGCGATGGTAGCCACCTACCATCAAGTGGAACGGCAGCCTGTCTGCCGATCTTAACATAAAAAAGGAGAAAGATAGTTTATTTAAGAAAGCTTTTATAATTTCAATTTTCACACTAGGCTTAAGGGAAATAAACGATTTTAATAAATATTTGTATGCTGAGTTACATAATATATATATCAGTAGTATGTACATGTACAAGCAGCCTGTCTGCCGATCTTAACATAAAAAAAACAGCCCGCCATCACAGAAAGAATCCACAAAGCAAATAAATAATAAAAGTAAATAATCAATTCATTTATTTAACCAACATTTTATATAGATGAGTACAATCGTTAAATACCTTAGCTTTTCTGCAGACATCTTGCTTATGTTGAGCCGCTTCTGCTCTGTCAAGGCAAGGCGAACCTAAGTTTTTAATATCGCCCCTTGAGTCAAGTTGATGTGCCTTCCGAACGCGCTTTCTGAAAATTATTTCCAGAAGATGTTATTCCAAAAGACGGACGATTGTATTGTTAAGTACATTTAGATAGATATGTTGTTGAAAGAGTTATATTGTTAGTTGTGAATGGCTTAAAAATATCAAGATACACTACGTTCCGCAGTCGTATGTGGAGCGGTTTGATGTAGGAAGTGATCATCTTCTTATAGAATTCATGCGGCGCGGCTGCGCGTGGAGCGCGCGCGATACTGGACGCTGCGACACTATATTTTACAATATTTATTGGCGTTTACATCGATTTACATATAAAATTTCCATACCCGAGGGAAATTTTAAATACAAGCGTTAACTAAAAAGCGTTATGTTATCGGTCACTTTGACATTTGTGCAACGTAAAAGCAAACGTCGAAATCTTGTATGAAAATTTACTGTTGTTTGCGCTGAGGAACGAAACGAATGCCGCATAAAAATAAACTACATATTTTTTATTTTTTTCCCAAACTTATTGCAATGATTTTAGCACTCATACTCCTTTATTTCAATCCCAAAAGGATTTATTTCGCTTATCCTTTATTTCGCCCGCAAGATTCACCCGAAATATTTTTTCCCAACTGGCCCGAAAAACTATGTCCCATTAACAAAGAATATGTTCCGTATCATGCCACGTGATGTCGCGGCATGCTTGGACACATCGCGACAATAAAAGAGTGCCAGAAAAATCTTTTTGCCGTGCCGGGGGCCCTAGCCAAGATGCATACGCTTCCTTTGCGTACTTACGAAACGAAAGAAATAAAGCCCGGTGATTGGTTGTTGAAGTTACAACTGTTACAACAACCAATCATCGGGCTTTATTTCTTTCGTTTCGTAAGTACGCAAAGGAAGCGTTTGCAACAGTTTGCATCTTGGCTAGGCTACTATGGCCTTAAGTTATAAGCTACTATGGCCACATATACTCAAGTGTGGCATCAATCAGCCAGCCTGCCTATTGAAAGATAAATAACATTTTTAAAATTGTATTTAAAACCTTATTACAATGATTTTAGCATTCACACTCCTCTATTTCAATACCAAGTAACCGTAGCGTTCCACGTCATGCCACGTGATGCCGCGGCAAGCTTGGGCATCACGCGGCAATAAACGAGTGTGTGTGCTAAAATAATTGCAATAAGATTGAAAATAATAAAAAAAATTATTACTATAAAGCGATAAGGCCGCCTTTTGTGCTATTACTTGTTCTTTCTTTCTTTTTTTATCCTTTTTTATGTTTATAATACGAATAAAGAGTTTAAATAATAATAATAATAGCCTCAAGAGGCTTTCACTGGGTCAAGGGACAGATACAGAAGCCGGTACTTCTTGACATGGCACGAATTGTCAGGAGGTTCCTCACTCTGCAACCCTAACCACCGGTAGCTTGGGCCTTGCCCAGCTATCTGCGGAATCGTAGTTTTAAGTTTTTATAAACTTATAATATTTATATATATTGTAGAAAAAAATAGAATTAAGAATAAAAATTAATAAATGTAACTTATGCATCATCAAGTGGGCACAAATACTCAAGTGTGCCATCAATCAGCCAGCCTGTTTATTGAAAATTAAATAATATTTAATACAATTGTAATAACACACCTATACATTTCCAAATTAATAGCACCGCTGGAATTCATGATGCCAAATTTCCTCAACACGCAGAAGATGATGCAGGGTTCGTCTGACTCTTGAACGTTCAGGTGTTTCGTCTTTGGGAACATCTCGTTGAGACACTGTTGGGCCACCATATCACTTAACTTGTCGTGGGCGTACATCACCGAGATACGGGCCTGACTTGGAGAGATCAGTGAAGTCGCGAGGAATACGTTCGTGATTGTCAGAACTGCAATAATGGTAGGTATTGTTATTTTTTCTCAGTAGACAACTCCAGGAGTGAACCAGGAGATACATTTAAGGGATACTAGTCAATTAAAAAATTAAAAAATCTTTGTTCGCAAAGAATCTTTGGGCCTTTATTTAACTTTGCATTGTCGAGTTTTAAGCTCTTCCAAATTAACAAAAAAGAAAGAAAGAGAGAAGAACTTTCAAATCCCAATTTAACTTCTCAAATTTGGCTCTGGTCTGGATCTGCAAAGTAGTGGCAGGGCACACTGCGTATTGCAGTTATTTGGGCAGCCCGTCTGGCGGCAGTAACTACTCCCTTACAGAAAACCACCGTGAAATAACAGCATGTGTGCTGTTGTGTTTCGGTGAGTGAGTAAGGGATGCCAGAGCCCATTTCCCTATTCCCCTCCTAATCCCCCTATCCTTAAACCTAGTTTAGCCGGCAGCGCATTTACAGCTTTGCTTGCTTTGCTTGTGTTATAGGCGCAGGTAGCCATCTATCATCAAGTGGTACCGTCAGCCTGTCTGCCGATCTTAACATAAAAAAGAGAAAAATAGTTTATTTCAAAAAGCTTCTCATAATTTCAATTTCCTATTCCACACACTAGGCTTAAGGGAAATAAACGATTTAATATTTGTATGCTACGTCAAATAATATACGTATATATATATATCAGCAGTATGTACAAGCAAAAATAAAATAAAATTTTATTCTTTTGAAAATAAAATAAAAATAGTAACTAATGGATGCCCTGGGGTCGAGATGTCCAGAGATAATAAGATGTCATTTTAATTTTAAATTTATTTTTATTTTTGTAAATATTTGTTTTCGTTAATAACTCTAATTAAATTCCCCATTTGTATATGGATTGTAAATTATCCGAAATAAATATTATTATTATTAATGTATGCTAGTGTGAATGAGAAAGTGTGTACAGATATGTTTGTGTGATTATGAAATTTATTATTTTTTATAAATCTTTCTACGCATTTGTTCAAATGTCTCAACACATCAGCACCCTTGAAATAGTTCTCGAGTCAAGTAGCCTACGTTACTCGCTTAGAATGTAGCTTTCTATAGGTGAAAGAATTTTTAAAATCGGTCCAGTAGTTTTTTAGTTTATCTTTCCTCTTTATAATAGATATTATTACTAGCACTACTAGAGATAAAAGTAGATAGGAAATTTCGGAAACTATTTGCAAAAGAAGTGACCGTAGACAGCTTTTAAAAACATCCATAATAAATTTATGCAACATCTCCGCGTAAGTTTCTCTGACTTCACTACTCTTTTGTGAACAAAGGCCGCGCCTCTCACCAAATGAAGTCTTAAATTTGACCCTTCTTGTAGAGAGTATCGGTTGAGTATCTTCTGGGTTTTCTCTACAAAACTTTTAGGACTCCTCCTTGCGCTCTTTCTAGAGGGAGGAGAGAGTTCGAGATGGTTTTTCGAGCCAACAGTTTCATCCGCCAGTTTGATTATATTGTTTGCAAAGTTCTATAACTTTATCTTTATTTGATATTATGTTACTAGTTTTATATAGTATACTGCAAGTTCAGGGTTTGGTCGTTGCTATCTCACCTAGAATTAAGTGTGTACGTACATGGCTCCATATTCAGCCATAACCCCACTTTTGTGAGAACCCCAGGTTGTTTTTGCAAAGGTTCGCGTATATTTATATATTTTTGTGATTTTTTTTGTGTAGTATAGTGACTATGGGATATCATTGACTAAATATATATCTAGGTTCTAATTTGGTTAACTTGCGGAAACATTGAAAAAAATCTGTACTGTAATGTTTTTAATTTATATCAATTATTTGGTTCTGATATCAATTTTAATTGTAACATATTTTAATCTAATCTGGTTTATCAACAATGGAAACATTTTGTTTTTCAACATTTTGTTCCATGCAATATGATTTTTATGTCATAAGAAGGAAGAGGGTGGCACAGGATGCGTGGCAGTAACAATGGCATTCTAAAAACAATTATGGATAAGGTCTATTGTCCCATACAAATATTTTGGATGGGGCTGAATACGACAAAGTAATTAGGTTGATAAAAAAAATTACAATATAACTAAAATATATGTTTAGTTTAGTTTTGTAGCTGCTAATATGGATTTTAATATCTGAATTAAATGATTAATATTTTTATTATTATTAATATATATTTTATTAATAAAATTATAGAAAACAAACACATGTATTCGCAATCAATCTTCAAGCAATAATAGTCGAACATTTTAACCAATAAATCTACATTTAATATTATAAAAAATAAGTTATAGACTACACAGTCATGTCACCAATCATCTGGGTCCTTCATAGAAATAGCATAAAGTTGTGTACAATCATTGAAAACTTTGGCTTTTTTGCAAACATCGTGATCTAAATTCATATTGTTTATGTTTTCGGCGCAAGTTTCTCCTACATCCGATATGAGTATCCTCGGATCATATCTATGGATGGCTTCGACTCTTCTGTAGTAGTTTTTAATATTAATCACTCCACTATTGGACATGATTCCAAATTTCTTCAAGACACAATGCATGATGCAGGGCACATCGTTTCGACCTACACGCAGAGGGTATCTGTAAAGGTTCCGCGGGTACATTTCCTGAAGGCACATGTCGGTGACGAGGTCGCTCTTCTTGTCGCGGGCATACAAAATGGAGAGGGTCGGTTCAGAGTAGAGACTTGGCGAAAAATATCTGAAGCAATTCACTGATGACGCTACGAACAATAGTGCGGATAGCTTGATCATTTCTGAAAGGATTTTCGTAATACATGTTCTATGATTTCATTCTGTACTTAATATTATCAAGAGGTACTTTCGCAAGTAGGAAGTTGCTTTATCCGTGTCCAATATATGTTAAGATCGGCAGACAGGCTGACGGTCCACTTGATGATAGGTGGCTACCGTCGCCTATAACACAAGCAATGCCAAAGCTGCTGCAAGTGCGCTGCCGACTGCAATAGGATTAAGGATAAGGGACTAGGAAGGGATAGGGAAATGGGCTTTACCACAGTCCTTATCCCTATCCCTTAGCTTTACCCCAGTCAAATATACCCATAAATTTAGGGAACTACCAATCCGATTGGAAAAAATCTTTTCGCTTTATACGTTAAGAAATTGCACAAGGCGGAATCCAAATTTAATTAGAATCCTCAACGTCTTTCACTTTGTTCTTGCAAAAGCTATAAACTTTAAAGATTTTGTGTATAATTTTCATTTTACTGCTGTCCACACTGCTGCTGCCTTGTAGAAACCTCTTTGGATCCAACCTCACATATGCCTTGGTTTGCAATATTCCACATTCAAAAATATCAACCAGACAGTATTAACAAATTTTTTGTCAAAGGTGTTTCCTTCAATTTAGACCTCAGAAATTTAGACCTTGCAGCGCGCTTGCATTAATTTTGGCGTTGCTTGTGTTATAGACGACATTTTTGTTTTTCATTTGATTAAAAAAAAATATATTAAGGATAATATATTTTTAACGTGCAGCAATTGAATTAATATTTTCAAAATATTACAATATCAATCAAATCGCCTTTCAGTATATTTCAGTAATCTCCTGCCTTTTTTTTTGAAAAAAAAAAAAATCATTATTGTAAATAAGATAAGATATATGAAAATACCGAAATAATAAATATTACAATACAAATACAAAGAGTTCTGTAAAGTTTTTGCATTCGAGCATTAAGTAGTTGAATTAATTTGTTTTCGACTAGCTATTAAAAAGTTTCCTCTGATCTATTATAAAAGAATCCATCAAAAGTTCAATTTAGACGTTAATATATTCTTTTGTTATTCCGCATAAATAATTTCTTTATTTTTTGTGAGATTGAAGTATGAGAAACAATACCTAATATATATTTTTCTTATTCTTAACATCTCTTTATAGAATGCAGTATTAAATTTTGTAATTGGAAATAAATAGTTTATTTAAGTACTAGCGTCTCGTCCCCGGCT
This sequence comes from Bembecia ichneumoniformis, assembly GCA_910589475.2. Classification (NCBI taxonomy): domain Eukaryota; kingdom Metazoa; phylum Arthropoda; class Insecta; order Lepidoptera; family Sesiidae; genus Bembecia; species Bembecia ichneumoniformis. The sequence goes on from OU342541.1 coordinate 4,785,713, forward strand.
TTGCATGGATCCATTTTTTTTTTAAATATTGTACACAAAAGCCTTCCTCGTTTATCCATTAGTGAAAACAGTATCAGAATCCATTAGGCGGTTTAGAAGTTAACGGAGAAGCAGATAGAGGCGGAAAGCAATTTTATTTTACCACTAACTAGCTGAACTCGGCCACGCTTCGCTGCGGCCCATACGGCGGCGGCGTGCGCATGGGGCGCGCGGTACTGGACACTGCTTATATATAATACTATTTATCGTAGCGTGATCTTATATAGCCTATAGCCTTCCTCGATAAATGGACTATTCAAAACAAAAAGAATTTTACAATTCGAACCAGTAGTTCCTGAGATTAGCGCGTTCAAACAAACAAACAAACTCTTCAGCTTTATAATATTAGTATAGATATACCAGCTGGTTCTCGTCTGGGTTGAAAAAAAAAAACACCATTGATGGCGCCATCTATTAAAGAACAATAGAATTAGGTGAAGCGTCGACATCTATCGGATTTGGGTAGAACTGCTTGGTGATATACCTGCGCACAGTATACTCAAATTTGCAAAACCTCGGGAACCTAAGAATAAAATCTTAACAAATTATATACCTATAGATTCCTCGTATTCGATTTTCATCACTCTGTTGATAGATGAAAATCGCTTGAAAATCCGTTTAGCAGTTTTTAAAGATTATCGCGAACATATATACAGACAGATGGGGTGCAGGATATTTATTGTTTCATTTTATTTATTGTTATTTATTGTTTCCGGTTATAAAATTACAGGTTGTGAACTAGAAAAAATGGTCTAGAAAATTGTAAAATTAATTTAATTATATTATAAATAATAAATATGCTACTAAATTAATAAATACACGTATTTAATGCGATTATAAGTAGTATACAGGGCACAAGAACAAGTTGAACTAACACATTGCCTCTCGGAGATATTAATTGGGTAGTCCTTCTGGCGACGACAACCACGCCTTATAGTAGACCACCTTGAAATAAAAACTTGTGTGCTGTTCTGTTTCTTTAAGTTAATAAGGGATACTAAGCTCACTGCACTATTCTCTCTAAAGCTTTTACTTTAACTTACTAAAGTCGGCAGCGTGCTTGCAGCACTTAGGGCTTTGGTTGTGTCAATATGTGGCGGTAACCATCTACCGTCAAGTGGATCGTCAACTTGCCTGCTGACTTTGACATAAAAAATGATATTTTTTTATTAATATCAATTAATATAATATATTAATCACAGTGACGTATAGATGTAAAAAAACGGGACAAGTGTGAGTTGAACTCGCATAAAGAGGGTTCCGTACGATTTTATCTATCCGCACAATATTGAGAGATTTATCATGTTATTTTAATATCATGGACTTCATATAGGTTTTCCTATAATCTATAAGTAGAAAACTAATTTCTGTATTTTTTTCAAAATTTTAGATTTAGTAGTTTCGGAGATAAGGGGGAGTGGCGGAATGGTCGGACAGTCGGACACACGAGTGATCCTATAAGGGATTTATTCGGACGTACGAAACCCTAAAAATAGATAGATTAAAATAACAAGAAAGGGAAAAATACAAGCAAAAAAGTATATTTAAAAGCTTTAAACATAGACTAATAACGTCTACGTGATTCAAGGAATGAAATCATATATCTATATAAATAAAAAATGCATCACTAAATGTGTTGCTAACCAGAAAAGTCGACAACGCCTGGAGCAATTATGTAGGTTTTTCCCCCCTAGGTGGGCCATGACCTTGTCGTGGTGTGTGTGGGGGGGGGGGGGGGCTTACCCTTGGCAATCCGGTGGGACGCAGGGGTCGGTGCTTGTTACCCCGCATCGGCCTTTGCTCGTCCCGCCGGATTGGTTTAGGGGACAAAGAAGGCCCACACGACGTGGGCTCCGAGCGGGCTCCGTTCAACGGAGCTCGTGGCGGAGCGCAGCAGACGAGAAATCAAATTATCTTTGGTCATAACCCGACATTGACATGACATTGGCAGACAATGGCTATTTTCAAGATGAGCCGAATTGCCATTTTTATAAAAAGAAGAAAAATGTAGGTTTTCTTTTTTTTTTTCAAATATTTGTCCGAGGAAGTTCGAAGAAGGTTCTTATGAAGAGAAAATTGGAAATAATATCCGTGCGAAGCCAGAGTCTGGTCGCTAGTTCATTATAAAAACAATATTTATTGTACATAAAAAGGTGTATATTTAAGGTTAAGCTACAAGTATATTATGAAAAAAAAAAAAACGAAACTTAAATTTCTACTTACTATCCATGACTATTCCTTTAAAATTCCTTTCACAAAAAACTAATTATTCAACATACTAAGTATTTCGATTCTTGCAATACTAAAGTGATCCAATTACTTGGCTCGTGAAGAAACCTGAAAAGTCGTTGTATTCCAAAATACGTTCTTTGTTTTATATACATGTTTCACAAACAATCGGCTATTGTGCTAGCGAAAAATCGATAAAAAGAGGAAAAGTTATGCCTTAATACAAAGATTTTCCAAGCAGGTGTCGACTTTTGAAGTATTTGGGGTTACATTGTAAGCGAAATACGTAAAATATGAAACGAATTTACGACGAAGCTCGAATACATCTTTTAAAGCTCAATTTAGGAAGTTTGTTTCGTGATATAATCATTTGTCTTACCTTATCAAAACACGTAATTTCTTGTCATGGCATTTATATATATGTAAGAGAATGACTTTTTAACAGATATCGTAACAATTTGTGAGGATATGACGTGCTTTCGAAGTAAGGAATCGCGTGGACCTGGGCCTGGCTGCTTCTGATCGGTCCTTTTGGAAAATTAGGGAGTGAGGCCTTTGTCCAGGAGTGGATATCCTACGGCTGAGATGATATGAGATATACATAGGTAATATACATATATAAAATTAATTTTGCATGAAAAACACGAGCAATCCTCAGTCCTAATCATAATAATTATATTAACGCAATAATAAACGCACTCGCATAGCGTATACGTTTCGTAAATTCGTAAAACCTTTTCGAGATAAGTTAGGTACTGTATTGTTAATAATGTTACGCAACGGCACTTGTTGTTATAGTGTGATTGCAATTTTACGGTGGTGGCGAGAAGGTTTTCTTGTTTTTCCTACATATTTTTCTGGTCACCTACTGAGGTTTCACGCTGCTTCAATTGACTGCAGAACAATATTGATCTACATTTAACAATTTAGATTTTTAAAAGGACGTTCGAATATAGTTATAATTGACTGAGCTGAATTTCATAATAATTGACATGTATTAGTAAAATTAATTTATTATTATTAAAATTAATTAAAATTAATTTCGGATAGATTATTATTAATCTATCCGAACGATATAAATGTACCTACTTCGTATTAGATTTTATGCTCGGAACACTCACTGTGTTCAAAACAAAATAACAAAACAATACCGCGCTCATAACCTTTTCCTCGCGAGAAAGTTATAATCCTAGCAATCCATCTAGCGTAGTATGTATTGTATCTTTTGATTAAACTTCATAATTTTTGTTTAGCGTCGCTGCATATTTTAGTGATGCAACCTAACGACATTTAATCGATTGTTTGAAAATATCGAATCAGTTGTCAAAGCAAATGGAATCGAACTACCGAATTTAGATTTTTGGATTTAGAAATAAATTCTGGTAATTAGGAATAAATGTTACGTTAAATGAATTATAGAATACAATGCAGCCTGTTTAAAATATTAATTTATATATTCATTACTGTCAGAACTCGAAACTTGACAACTCGTATCAGACTCAGAAGAAAATTAACATTTGGTTTATTGTTATTATTAGTCAGCTTTAGTTTTATTATCAAAATACAGTGTTTTTAAAAATATATAGAATTTTTTTTTGTTAAATCTCCGAATATTCAATGACAAACATAGAGTATCGAATATATAAGTGAATATCCCTAGTGCAATCCCTGTTGACACAAGTTCCGTTCCACGCGTTTGACACTTTTAAAATATATGTTTTTTATTACATTTACCTATTATAATAATAAATTAATAATAAAAGTGATAATTCCTTTTGTGTTTTTCGAATAGGTAGATAATTTTTTTTTCATTCATTTGTTTGTTTAATTGTTATTTTTTTGTGCCAGTTTTTTTTAGTTGAAAATAGTATGCGTGACATGAAAAGGTAAGAACTGTCATGCATATCATCATACAGTAAAAATACTATAATTATAACTATTGGACGAGCCCATTGGATGAGTGCTTAGGGTGCTCGCCTTAACGCCTCTGTTCTAGGGTTCCCGGGTTCGATTCCCGGCAGGGTCAACTTTGAAAAATGAATTTTTCAAATTTGTCTCTGGTCTGGACCTGGAAAGTGGCAGGGCACACTGCGTTTCGCAGTCATTTGGGCTGCCCGTCTGGCGGCAGTAACTACCCCCTTACAGAAGACCACCGTGAAATAACAGCACTTGTGCTGTTGTGTTTGTGAACCCACCGGCCTGGGGACAGACCGGTGGGTTATGTCGGACTCCTGCCCCGAGATGGTAGTGGGGTAGACCTACCGACTAAACCTCTTGGTGTCCTCCTCATTTGCTATTGGTACGACGTCGGACGAACACTCTTCCGCAGCTCCACCGCGGGGGTCTGCAACCGGACACCGCTCATTTGTACGGCGCACCCGAACTGCCAAGGTGCGCCATGCCTCTCAGAAAGAATTCTGAAGAGACCGAAACAGGTGGAAATCTGAAGGTGCAAGGTCAGGGCTATATGGCGGATGCATTAACACCTCCCAGCCAAACACTCTTAATTTTGGTTGAGTGGCTAAAGATGTGTGTGGTCTAGCGTTGTCGTGATAAACGACACGCTAACGCTAAATAAAAAACACAAAAAATTTAAGTTGTTAATATCTCGGTTTTTAAAATATCCTCCATACGGTACCTTTTTTATTGCTTTCACAATAAGACGTCGTGTTAGCTAATTTATTCCTTTTATTCAATGAGTTTGGCAATGTGTTAGCGGTGTTTTCGATAAATAAGAAGCTCCAGAAAGTGATTTATTGAGGAAAGTTTCTTTCCCCCGAATTCGGTGGCGACGCCCTGTCGCCAAGTCATCGTTAACCGATGTAAAACCATTTTGTTTTCTTAACGTTGATCTATGGTTGCAATACATTAGAATTTGACACTTTTTCTATTAAAGAAAACCATTGTGTGGTTTAGAAGTTATCGGATAAACAGATATAAAATACTAGAGCATTTGTCCCCGCCTTCGTCCAAATGTGAGGTATCCTATGTTATTTTCTTGTATGCAAAATTTTATGGCAATCGGTTAAGCGGTTTTGGAGTAGGTATATACATTCACACATCGATTTTTATATATAGAAGATATGCAAAATATAGATATATAGATAAAGATATAGACGTACATATGTGTATGTTATAGATATAGATTTAGATATAAATACATATATCAATATTTATGTATCCGATAGACAATTATAAAAGTGCCTATCAAAAAGTATTTTTTAATACAGTTGCTCAAAAAGTGGCGTATTGCAGGGACGTACAGCGTTCGGGATGTGGGCTATTACCATGGAAGTAATAAGTACTATACTTCCATGGCTATTACACACTCGTGCTTTTTTTTTACCTTTCCCGCACTCGTGCGTTCTCTTTCCCAACTGTCAAAATAATGTCTATTAAAAAGAAAAACCAACCATGAAGTTTTTACTAAAAAGTTTTTATGACTCATGCAAATACGTATATTTCTAAGAAGAAGCTACGAATTTGTTTCAATATCAGATTTAATGATTTCATTTAATGAGTTAAGTTAGGTTTCATTTCATTTCATCTCATTAAATTTCATTTTCATTTCAAATCAATAAAAAAATTCTACTGAAGACTTGGCTGTATGGGCATAGTTTCCTTTGCCTACCAGAATGGTTGAAGAAAAAAAATCTCTGCTTATATTCTACGGTTGGCGCCATTTTCCAGAAATTTTCTTTGCGAGTTTAGTTGTTTGTTTTATTAAATTGCTTCATTTTTTCGCAACTGTATTAAAAATAGTCGTTCAGTACACGTGCGGAACCGTCATTGCAACTTGTTCCGACTGTCAACCCTCGCCTTCGGCTGCGCCTCGGCTCGGGTAGACATTTGTCGGAACTCTTTGCAATGACAGCCTTTCCGCACTTGTAATGAAATATACTATTCACGCTATGTATTTTTTACGGAAACGTTTAAAAAAAATCTCTGTGTGTTTTTATAGTATGGATGTATAGTATAATTATGGATTTTAGCTCAGTTCCTTTCTTGGTTTAAGTTTTTATAACGTAGTTAATCAATTGACTCTGGTCCGAGTTTGCAAGGTTTCGCTCCGTTGTATGATCACAGTCTAACCATACTGACGTCATACAGTCTAGCAACGCTCAATGTTCGAGCCTGCAAACTGAAGCGAGTTCGCGGAACGTTGCTCTACGCAAGTACATTCGTTGCCTGACTGTATGACGTAAGTATTTTAGACTGTGGTATGATCCACAGGCCTATAATAGTGCTTATTATGGGGGCCAACAATTGGCGTGTTATATATTGTTTATTTTCCATCAAGAAAAAAATAATTGTTCCATAAATGCTGTAAAAAAATGAATTAATACACTGTACATTCGTTTAATTTAACTCGTTTAATTTTAACTATTAAAAAAAATATCTGTGTATATTTATATACCAGCAGAACATCTACAAGGAATAATTATATCCCGTAGATCAATAACAATCAGTGGTTCTACGAAACTTCGTGACGAGTTTCAGCATTACGTCGATAACAACAGGTTATCCTTCCAAATCCATTGTTGGTCTTCCCGGAATTTACATTAAATTTGATTTTAAATCCCTATTCCCTCCTTGCGGGCTATAACAGACTCCTACTAACATTATAAATGCGAAAGTTTGTATGTTTGGATGTTTATTACTCAATCACGGCAAAACGGCTAAACGGATTTCGATGACATTTGGTACACAGATAGTTTATTAATAGGATACTTTTTATCCTGGAAAAACGTTGGGTTCCCGAGGGATTGTTTAAACATCTAAAAACAATTGGCGCTACCGTCGTCATTGCGATAAAGATGTCAGGCATTACTCATATGTTTTCTCAGATGTAGTATTTTTCATTTATCAACGCGGACGAAGCCGCGGGCATCAGCTATGATAATGATGATAGTGATAATGATACTTTATTTGCATCAGAATGTGACTACAATGATATAAAATTAAACATAATACATAATGCTAGTTATAAATATAAATTAACTTAGGCGTACCTACTTAATATTACTGGTCACGCCAAACAATTCTTCGAAAGTGGACTGTATTTATTCGTTGTGATATGTGCAATCGAGGGAATAGGGAACAATGGAATCTGCCACTTACCTCCTTCCTCAGTCCTTCAGCGGGAAGAACTGCAACGGGCCCGTCACCTTCAGAGTCCTGATGCTCCAGCACTTTCACCACCTTTTTCAATTGCAGTCGCGAAGCGGAAAGCGTGACCAAATAGCTATTCACAGCACAAACGTCTGATACACATATAAGCGGATGCGGATGGAGAAATTATCTAATCTCGCGATCGGCGTTTTTTTTTTTCGCGTATTTATTTCAAACAGCGCGGTGTTATAAAATATGGCCGGTTGTTTTTGCCTGCGATGCGTAAGTGGCAGATAGGGAATGGGTATTTGGTGGGAGCGAGACAGCACATACACAGCGAACCAAAGATGTTGTATTAGTCTGTACCTATAGATGGATCACAAAATGCAGCAATATTTTATTCTTTCTAACACCTTCAAATTGTCATAAGATTGAAAGAGACATACATATATAATCTGTCGGGTCGAAGTTGAGTGAATGTCTCCATTTTGACTATACAATGCAAGCTAAAGTTATAGCGTATAATAGTGCTGTGCATTTTTATTGATAACTAGATATCGTTGATATAGATTTTAAATATATGACGGATAAAAAGTATGGCTAAATGCGTTTCAGTGTACTGTTTGGTTATTCAATATAAATAAAATGTGGGTGCGTACTGGTACTCGCCGCATTGCTAATCCGTTGTATGAGATTGTATGCAACCTCTCGCATTTATTTCACCAAAATATTTAAAAAGAATAGTTATTTTTTGAGTAGAAATATTTAGAATCCATCCTTAAGGGGTAGAACGGGAGTAGGTTTTTATTACGAGAGAAAAAAACTCGATAATCTTAAAGTTTTATTTTTAGAAACGATACTGTGATATCGTTCATCTGTGATTCGTCAACATTTTAATTTAAAGACTTGCAGTTAATGTTGACGCTTGGGTATCCACGTATTTATTAGTAAGTTTTCTTTTTCTGGGTAATTTCTGAAAAGAAATAGTTTTTGGTTATTAATGATTCAAAAGATTTTCATAATTTTCATAGATTGAAGCATAACTTCTTTATAACTTATAGATATTACTTACTGGTTTACACGATGGTGGTAATTTTGGGAATATTGTCGGCACTGCATACGAGTGTAGAATTTTACGCTGATATCCTTGGCGAAAGCAAGAATCTTCAAAGTTCATCGAGCATATTCTTGTATATTGCGAAGCTCTCCAATCGTCGGCTTTTCTTACATTTTTTGTCCACGTTTTTTTTTAAATCGATGTCGGTGGGAAATCTGTTATAAATTGATAAAAATTACTTTCAACCTGCAGTGAATGCTAGAAATTGTCAACACTCTACTAAAAATAAATTAGTTATCGATATCGATAAACTTATCAAGATCAGACTACAGCACTATAAAGCAAGACAAATGTCAAATATTCCGATTAACTTTGGTTTTTGTAAATTTTAGTTATAAACACCAGCTTTTCTTTAAATAAATCAACCTTAGAGTTGTGTATGCATGTACAATGATTCATTTTTAGTAAATAATTATAAAAATTTGTTTACAAAACACCAAAATTAATGAGTGCGAGCTGTGCGACTTACCGGTGAAATGATATGTTTTCATTATTCTCCTTCAAAACACCCACTCTACTTGGACAAACGGGAACAGTACAAGCCATTCTTGGCAAGCAACAGATTTATGAAATCACACTTTCAGATTTTTAAGTATTTTAAATCACATAAAGCTAAACGCGCTTGTTAACCAGCATGATATAAACAAATATGACGTTGCCTCTTTTATGGCGCGCAGCGTTTTAAGACGTCATATTCGGCTATTGTTATCTCTTTTTAACATACGACATGCAGCCATTAGAAAGACGGGTATCGAGTATCGAAGGAATCTTCAATTTTTATTGTTCCATCTATACTAATACAATTATCTTTGGTATTAGTGTATAGATGGAACAATAAAAATTGAAGATTCCTTCGATACTCGATACCCGTCTTTCTAATGGCTGCATGTCGTATGTTAAAAAGAGATAACAATAGCCGAATATGAAGTCTTAAAACGCTGCGCGCCATAAAAAAGGCAACGTCATATTTGTTTATATCATGCTGGTTAACAAGCGCGTTTAGCTTTATGTGATTTAAAATACATAAAAATCTGAAAGTGTAATTTCATAAATCTGTTGCTTGCCAAGAATGGCTTGTACTGTTCCCGTTTGTCCAAGTAGAGTGGGTGTTTTGAAGGAGAATAATGGAAACATATCATTTCACCGGTAAGTCGCACAGCTCGCACTCATTAATTTTGGTGTTTTGTAAACAAATTTTTATAATTATTTACTAAAAATGAATCATTGTACATGCATACACAGCTCTAAGGTTGATTTATGTAAAGAAAAGCTGGTGTTTATAACTAAAATTTACAAAAACCAAAATTAATCGGAATATTTGACATTTGTCTTGCTTTATACTGCTGTAGTCTGATTTTGATAAGTTTATCGATATCGATAACTAATTTATTTTTAGTAGAGTGTTGACAATTTCTAGCATTCACTGCAAGTTGAAAGTAATTTTTATCAATTTATAACAGATTTCCCACCGACATCGATTTAAAAAAAATGTGGACAAAAAATGTAAGAAAAGCCGATGATTGGAGAGCTTCGCAATATACAAGAATATGCTCAATGAACTTTGAAGATTCTTGCTTTCGCCAGGGATATCAGCGTAAAATTCTACACTCGTATGCAGTGCCGACAATATTCCCAAAATTACCACCATCGTGTAAACCAGTAAGTAATATCTATAAGTTATAAAGAAGTTATGCTTCAATCTATGAAAATTATGAAAATCTTTTGAATCATTAATAACCAAAAACTATTTCTTTTCAGAAATTACCCAGAAAAAGAAAACTTACTAATAACTACCAAGCGTCAACAAAGTCTTAAAATTAAAATGTTGACGAATCACAGATGAACGATATCACAGATTAAAATGAAACGATATCACAGATTATCCAATTTGTGATATCGTTTCTAAAAATAAAACTTTAAGATTATCGAGTTTTTTTTCTCTCGTAATAAAAACCTACTCCCGTTCTACCCTTTAAGGATGGATTGTAAATATTTCTACTCAAAAAATAACTATTCTTTTGAAATATTTTGGTGAAATAAATGCGAGAGGTTGCATACAATCTCATACAACCGATTAGCAATGCGGCGAGTACCAGTACGCACCCAAATTTTATTTATATTGAATAACCAAACAGTACACCGAAACGCATTTAGCCATACTTTTTATCCGTCATATATTTAAAATCTATATCAACGATATCTAGTTATCAATAAAAATGCACAGCACTATTATACGCTATAACTTTAGCTTGCATTGTATAGTCAAAATGGAGACATTCACTCAACTTCGACCCGACAGATTATATATGTATGTCTCTTTCAATCTTATGACAATTTGAAGGTGTTAGAAAGAATAAAATATTGCTGCATTTTGTGATCCATCTATAGGTACAGACTAATACAACATCTTTGGTATGGACCGCTATCCATCGATCAAATTGACAATTGGCGTCAACAATTACAAATTCATAAATGTATGGACGTGACTCTTCTCGTTAATACCTTGTGATATTAGTTTTCCCATAACAGTAACGAAGTTTTGAAGAACCACCGATTTGTTTTGATCTATCAGAAATGGATATTCTTTGTAGATGTTGTCCTGGTAAATAAACATACACTGATTTGATTGTTTTTCTTTCTTTCTTTTTTTTTTTTAAATAATATGTTATAAACATAAATGTAAAATGTTAAAAATGTTCTTCGTTGTAAAGGATTAACTACTTTAAACATCCAGACCAGAGTCAACTTTCAAAAGTTCGTTTCCAAAATTAGCCCTGCATGGAATCGAATCCGGGACCCCAGAGTCAGAGCTTGACCACTCATCTATAACCTCGATTAATTTATAAATTATACTTTAATACCGACACTTCGTTTGAATTAAGAGTACTACACAATATTACTGTATTTGTATAAACGAGTATTAAAAATGCCATAGCCATCATGCCCTTACCCGAGGGGACGTGTTAAAATAGCTTTTCTTTACGTCCGTCGGGAATAGAATATTTTGTAGTAAATATGCCTTTTTAAATTACCTTGTGGATCTCAGCGAGATATCACGAGCAATTTTACCTGTTCGTGTTATAGAGATTTTCGTTTAAATCGCGGCACAATTTTCATTAATGTTGAAGCGCTCCTCTTAATGCCTCATTTGGTGAATTTGACTTGTCGAACTACGACCTCATGCTATGTGCAGCGGCTAGAATATTTTATGTATAAAATTGATTCTATTATTAATATAATAAATATTAACTATTAAATTTTCATGTTTAAAAGACCAATAAGTTTAAGTTTCAAACAAAATACTTAAAAAAAACCTCTTTTTTGTCAATATCTCAAAAGAATACTTTTTGTACATAGCAGATTTTGGTTTGACAAGGACGATATATTGTTATTCTGATTTTCAAAAATTATTAAGTTTGTTTTAATATTTAATTATTGAATTATATCTAAATTATTTATAAATTGTGCATCCTATCATGTTTGGGTCCCTTAAGGCCCTGCCAGAGACTTTGTCCGCATGGGAAGTAACGAGGAAAGGAGGCAGATACATAGTGTGGCATCATTACTGGTCATGCCACACGTCATCATAAATCATGCCCCGGTTTTTTTGGGTGTGAATCAAAGGACCGGCAACATGAGCGCAATAGTAAAGAGCGTCGCGATTAATTCCGCGAGTAGAACAGTATCTGGACAGGAGGGTAACATAGCGGCAGCGCGAGGAGCATAGTTTGGCAGAGGGGTTAGGCAGGGTTCAAGCATGCTGGCTCTATTACGTAGTATTGCAAGGCTAATTTTATAATTAAGCAAAAATGTTAACCAAGAGATCAGACATCGAAAGGAATAAAAATAAAGCCGGTAAGGATATCTGTATTTGTATATTGTGCTTCTCGGAGAATACGTGGGGATTTGTACTCACAAAATCTCGCTTATTTCTAGGAAAAGTCATCATGTCATCTGGCAACATAGTCTTTAGTTTCGAATTTCGGGCCAGAACTTTGAATTGTTTAAGTTATCTAAAAACATTATTACCGTCAAATCTGAAGGTAGTTAAAGGGTTTCATTTCGTGTTTCCCCGAAATTTTACATTTACCTGTTAAAAATAATTAATTAAGGCAATTATTAAGTTTGTACAAACACAGCCGAGTTCATGAATTTCGATTAGCTGTAGAGATAAACTTCACAAAATGCGGGGGCAGATAAGAAAACGGGTCTTTATAACTAACAAACAAGTTGTCTGTTTGCGTTTCAAAACTTTTAAGTGAGAATGATTGCTCTTTTATATGAGAATTAATCTTTTAATAAATAACAACATAATACCTTAACTTTACTCGACCGATAAAGACTTTACTTATAGATTACACACACCTACACTTAGATACACTATTATCTCACGTGAAAATACTTTAAGTAAGTATATGGAAAAAGAATATGTCTTTTTTGTGTGATATATGTATACTAGTATTATAAACAGGTAAAGATTTTATGTTTACATACAAACATACTGTTTACATAGAGGGGGTAATCTTTGAAACTACTCATCTTATTTAAAATACTTCTTTTTTTATGTTAGGGTCGACAGACAGGCTGACGATCCACTTGATGGTAGGTGGCTACCGTCGCCTATAACACAAGCAACGCCTAAGCTGCTGCAAGTGCGTTGCCGACTGCAGTAGGATTAAGGATAAGGGATTAGGAATGGATAGGGAAATGGGCTCTGGCATCCCTTACTCACTCACCGAAACACAACAGCACACGTGCTGTTATTTCACGGTGGTCTTCTGTAAGGGGGTGGTTACTGCCACCACACGGGCTGCCCAAATAACTGCGAAACGTAGTGTGCCCTGCCACTACTTTTTTAGCAATAGAATTTCAGGATGGATAATGGACTACATATTATCTGGTAAAATGAAATAGCTTTTTAGTAGTAATCGAGTTAAGTCACTGAAAAAAGGTCAAACGAAAACGTTTCTTTCGAACGCTGCCTTAACAGTGAGAGATACATATTAAATATATGATTGATTTCTATAGAAAATACAGTTTTATGAAGCCTACAAAAAAGTCAGGAATATAGGATAGTTAAGCGCTATACCGAATACCACTCGTACGAAGTTGCGGGCTCAGCTAGTATTGAATGAAATCGAACTAAGAACGGAATTCTATTTCCTCTACTTCCTGTTAAGAAATTCCGCAGCGCAAATATTTTTGTACACGTTTGACTCAAAGGAAACTCCTAAATTAGTTTCTTTGTGATTGTCGGAAGTGAAGCGAATACATATTTAGTACAAATAAGTAGAATCCATTAAATGAGTTCTTACTCGTATTTCAAGCGTAATGATTTTGACGAACCCGTTGGATGAGTGGTTAGGGTGCTTGCCTTAACGCTCTGTTCTGGGGTTCCCGGATTCGATTCCCGGCTGGGTCAACTTTGAAAACGTACTTGTCAAATTTGGCTTTGGTCAATAATAATTATAATAATAACGTAGAAATTTTAGTTTGGCGAAATAAGCTCCTTGACAACAGTAATGATATATGTTAGAAGCCTCTCTACCTGTTATTTTCATTTCTTTTACGTAAGTATATTATGAATGAGTCTATAAGGAAGAGTTTTCAATGCGATTATACATTTACACAGTAGGTATAGATGGACAAAGAATTTCCATACATCCACAATAGAAAAAAATCCGTTTATTCCTATCAGTTGGGATACATTAGTAGGGGTACGTGAAACCTCTGCGGGGCGATAGGGCTCCGCAGACGCTCCAACCGTTACTCACCGACTGAAACTCAGGGGTAGACACTACACGAGACTAGTGTCTCTAGGGCGCCAACTACTTGGGGGTGGACTTAGAAAAAAGAAAGTCAAGTTCAATCACACATTTTAATTAAAAGTAGAAAATTACACACAAACAATAATATCTATATAGACAAAAAATAAAACAATTATAAAGTTAACTAGAATTAGAAATTTAGAATTTAAAAGTTAAACTGTCCAGATCTTTCTCGCTGAAGGCGGGGGATGCTCTTAAACACTCACTTGTAAACACAAAGAAGCACACAGACCACGCCGAAGTGATGCCACGTGGCCTGGTGGTTCGGCGAAGGGAGATGTCGATACTGTCGACACGTGGATGTCGTCGCCTCCGACTGCGACGCAGCTATAGTCCAAACCAGTGGTGGCTTGGACTGCAGGAAGGCGAGACCGACCCAGGAGTCGCAGGATAAATCGCATTCACGTGTGCGGATGGTCCGATTCTGTTTCTAATTGATCTATAGAAGTATCAAAATTGATACTTCTACAGTCGACTGGGGGTCTAAATATCCGCGACCTACCGGCTAAGAAGCCATAAAGATATTTAAAACGACCGCGTGATGAGTGAAGCACTAATGCGGATCGTCAAATTTCGGAGAATCTTTAAAGTCCCTTGAGCTCCTCTTCTCTCAAACGTGCGGTGCCAAGAGAACGCGTGGCCGCTGCCACCGTCCCTCCATAGCTCGGCCGGAAGTGCTACCGTTTCCTATGGCCGACCATAAAAATTGACCAATCCCATTGTTTCATCGTTCGTGCATCGGTCTAATATATTTATATTTAATGCAAATATATTTATATTTAATGCAAATATTAAAAAAAACGATGAAGTTGCTAGCAAAAGTTAATCATAAATAAATAATTTGTTTAAAACTTCAATTTTTCCTAAATAATTTGTTAATGCTAAAAATAGTTTGAATATTACAAAATACATTAAATTCGTTTATATTTCATAGAAGGGTTGGTTAAGGACCTTGGAGAATAAATATTCAATTAAGCAGAGTGCTTCCTTCCAGGAATATTTTAATAGGTACTATTATTGGAGCGATCATCATAATACCATTAAAAGGGTTATTAAAATATCGAAGAAACCTTTCTTCATTATTCGCTCTTACTCTGGGAGATCCTATTTTGTAATTTAATTATAGAACAATAAGATATAGTGAGAACCCAGTGGGTCTAATGTTTAGTTGCCGAAATGGTTCTAAATTCGCTCGGCCCAATTGTTATTAGAAAAAAAAAAATTATCAGTAGTTTCAACAATGAAAGAAAAAACAGTGTAGTTAAAAGTGGAAAATCAATTCGTACTGGAAATCTTTAATTAAGTTGATAAGAAGTCACAATTAATTAAATCACACTCGTTCAGCAGCCCTACACCCCCTTACAGAAAACCACAGAGAAATCACAGCAAGTGTGCTTTTGTGCTAAGTGAATAAAAGCTTAAGGATTTATCGAAACTTAAGGATATCTAAATTTAGATCTTTTTTTACGTTCGGAAATCCTGGACACCAGGCAGCGAATGGGATGCTGTGGGATGCTATATGACACGGTTATTGAGCGCGGGGAGAGCTATGCTCCCTGTCGGAACCTCGACATACTCGAGGTTACAATGGGCCATGCCATTACAATGGCTATGTACGCCGGCCATCTCAGCGACCTCACAACGGATCCCGGTCAAGGGGGAAGGGGGCACACATAGGCCAGCCGCCTGTGCCTGAACCTCTTCCGATGGATTGACTGGGATCCTCTTCCAGCTGCTTCTCCGCCGCCACCTTGCGCAACATAATGCACCCGGAAAACGCGAGCATCTCCTGCCACGCAAGATCACTGTTGACTTTTGCTTTCACATCGGCCGGAGGCGATAGGTCGGCGCCCACGACAAGAGATAGAGCGGCGCGCTGCCTCGCCCATTCGGGGCAGTCAACTAAAGTACACTGCGCACTGTTCGCCCCGTGCACGCCGTGGCATTCCTATGTGGGCTCTCTCACGGCCACCCGGTGATGATAACGATTTTGAGGGGGTAATGTGATATTGACGGGTACTTGCCATAACGCTCTGTTCTAGAGTTCTCGGGTTCAATACCCGGCAGGGTTAACTTTGAAAAATGAACTTCCGATTCCGATGTTACAATATTAATGATTCATAGGAAAATTATATGCATTATTACGTTTCATAGAAATCCTATATTTTTTTTTAAAATATCGGCAGCAAGCTGAAGATACATTTAATATGACCACAAGCAATGTCAAGGTAGGATGGAAAAGATAAGGTAAAGAGGGGTTAGCGGAATGGACTTTGACATCCATTAACTCAGCGAAACACAACAGCACAAGATTTTATTGATGGACTTCTGTAAGCCGGTAAAATTTATGATTGTAATAATGCTTTGTGACCTGCAATTTGTAACTAATATGGGGTATGAACTTGAAGCCAATTCATACCCCTTAACTTGATTCACTTTACTCTCTGAAGCTGTATTGTGTCGCCAGCCAAGTAAAGCTATACAAAATAATTTTAGTATATTGCAGATATAAATGGAAGTGGATATTCATTTCCGCGGCAGTCACACGACCTCTGAAGTTCGCTTGAAATATTTGACCCTCCTATTTTCAACATTCTAAACTGTCTCGTGTATTTTCAGTTAAATTTGTTGAGAATTTTCACTGCAAACTCTATTTGGGTTGTGTTAAATATTACCAAGTATACTGAATATTCTCGGATTTTCTTAATGTGATAGTGTGGCTGACAGTCCAATAAGGGATAATAAAGGGAAGGGTAATTAAGGTCAGGGGATGGTTACTCACGAACCAAAACACAATAGATGTATCGTTATTTGTCGTCACGTCCTAGTATTATATTCTATAGTCCCGTATTTTCTGTGTGAATACACCGTTAATTATAAGTATACATATAATCAATACGCATTTTGTAAGTTTGTTTATAGGTGGAGGGTAATCTCTTAATCACTATATTCCAGAATATAGCTAGCCTTCTTCTATCTATATAATAATGTAATATTGACTCCTATGCCTATTTGCCTAGTTGCCTATTTTTTTAAAAGTATTATTATTCATCCATTTCAAGTAGTGGCAGGGCACACTGCGTTTCGCAGTCATTTGGGCAGCCCGTTCTGGCGGCGTAAAATAACAGCACGTGTGCTGTTGTGTTTCGGTGAGTGAATAAGGGATGCCGGAGCTCATTGTCCTATCCATTTTCTTTTCCATTTCTTATCCTAATGTAGTCGGCAGCGCACTTGCAGCAGCTGTGGCGTTGTTTGTGTTATAGGCGACGGTAGCCACCTACCATCAAGTGGGCTGTTAGCCTGTCTGCCGATCTTAACTTAAAGATCACCTGACGACGTATGGATGTTTGGGCGGCGAAATTTTAATTTGAATAATTTGTTGTGTTTTTTATCATTGTTAGGTATTCCATTACTATAAATGCTAAACAAAAAATATAAATATAGCTTAAAATTAATCCATAATTAAGTTTAAACCATTGAAATAATATAACGTTCTAGCAGTTTAAACACTTTGAAAAAATAAGCTTATACCCTATTTCAATTTTTTTTTTTTTGAATACCCAATAGGTTTCTATAGCTTTCTCTATTACATTACACGTGAAACTTAATTTGGTTATAATAACAAACAATTTGTTGTTTTGTTAACACAAAATGTCTAGAAGGCAGCGGGGTAAGATAAATAGCAGACGAGCAAAGGAACAATTAAAAACTTGTTTCATTTATTTAATTAACATCCAAGTCGTGTTCGCTGGAGCTATACTAATTACTTTTGTTGAATAGACAACCAATAGTTATTGTTGAATAATGTATGAAGCTGCTTTTCATTAACAAATGTAAGTGGCGAAGTTTTAGCTCTTCGAAATTGTAAGTTCGACATATCGATTCTTAACTTTTTTTATGTAAAGATCGTCAGACAGGTTGACAGTCCACTTGTTGGCAACACAGGCAACGCCGCAGCTGCTGTAAGTGCGCTACCGACCTTAGTAAGATTAAGGATATGGATTCAATCATACAAATTTAAAGGTGACAAGACATAACATACGACAAACGAATTTTTGAAGGTGAAAAACGTAGAACTTATGAGTCATGCAGCGTATGGTCCCGACCTGGCCTGGCAACAGTGACGTATCAAATAAAGACACGTTACTGTATTTTAAAGTGGCGCAAGTAGTACTATATCTACGTATGGTTATTTATTATGATATTTTGCTCTAATAAATAGACAAATGATACGGCATACCTGTCGTTAGAAAGAGATAAATATACATGAAACTGCTTTCCAGTTTTATGGGACATTGTAAATATTTTTCTAATTATTTCATGTATAATAAATAAATAAATAAATAATAATAAACATAATTAGTTACGTATGGATTGCTGTAGAGCGCTCATTGGCGCGAGCATGTGACTTACGGAGGTGAACTCGGAATTTTACTAATGTTTAAAATAATAAAATCAATTTTTAACAAACATCTACACACACCTGAGGCTGAGTATAAAATAATAAAAATTTATTGAAAAAATAATAATCAGATATATATTATATTCCCTCAAATAAACTTTACTTATTCATTTTTTGTCTTTTGTAGTCAGTTTGTAGCAAAGTGTAACCGCGGCGCGAGACATTGCCCAACTGAATGCGAGTCGGGCAGTTATTGCCATTCTAGAGCGTGTACCAAGTATCTATAACTTTATAAACATCTTAGCCTGGCAAAGATTTTCATCACCGGAAGAGCTTGTCGAAGAGTATAAAAAACATGTTTCTGAGATTTCCACGTAGGAGTGGCATAAATGTTTTCAAAATTGGTTTATTCTTATGAAAAAGTGCATTTACGCTGATTTTTTGATACGGTTTTCACTTTTGGAAAGAGCGTTAAACGAGGAAGGTTTTTGTATATACTTGCAGAAAACATCTTACAACCGTGCGAATCCGGAGGCGCGTCGCTAGTATTAAATAAAATAATTTAAATCAAGACGTCCCTTTCCATCCCAGAGTTTCTTAAAAACTTACTTCTTTATTTAAACTATTTAAGAAGTTATTTTCTTAACACATCTTAAACACAATAAATAAAATTAATAATTTCCATCTTCTGTCATAATTGTGAGCCGTGAGGTGAAGGTGTTGAATGAGACGCACTGCTTCTTGAGTTTAAGAGACTTAAAGGTTCTTATAGGTCTCTTAAAGGGACTCTTGGTTAAAGGGATTGTTTTTCAAATATAGATATTTTCCTGTAAGACGAGTATGCCCACCAATCGTAAAGTAAGTAGATTATTGTGTGGGTTGTAGACGGAAGCTTTTAATGTAAAACTCTCTTTATGTTTTCACAAGAGTCTTAGTAGTAACAAAATCTTCTTATATTTAATATTTGATCTCTTAAGCAGATTGTGAATGTGCAAGTGAAAAGTGTGTATATTATACTAGCGGCCCGCCCCCGGCTTCGCCCGGCGTGCAATTTTTATATACCCTAAAACATTCCCCGTTTATCCCTCTTTCCATTAGCGAAAACCGAATTAAAATCGGTCTACCCGTTCACGCGTGATGCCGTGACCAGGAGAAATAGGGATTCATTTTTATATATAAGATTAACGTCAGTGTTTGGGTGTTTCGCAATTATATCACTGGGCACAATTAAAAATCAGCGCTGCAACAATGTTGCAGCCTAAGCTGAGTTGTGTCCTTTTGGTGTTTATTCATTATGTTTTTGTGTTTATATATGTTTCTCTTTTTTAAAAAAATAAAAATAAAAATGCCAATGTATGTTTCTTTCTTTCTTTTTATATAAATCTAGTTGGAAATCTGGAATTTACCTGAAACATTTGTCCACGACAAGCCTTGCAAGATTGCGACCACCCAACGGCCAAAGTCTCTGCATTTAGAGAGATGATAGCACTATTAAAAAAATGTGAAAAATATTGTTTAGGGATTGCATGTAACAATAGTCTGTATTCGTGTATGAAAATGAGTTTTGTAAGTCTATGAAAAAATTCGAATTCTTTACAAAAAAATGGGCTCAATTTTAATTTTCATTGGGTAAACATTTGTGAATTTTTCAATATGATACTCCGTAAAAGTTTCCATTTGAATTGTTCAATACTTCTACCGTTAAAATGCCATCTCCTTTGAGTCTATTCCCTTTAATATTATTAGCTAAAGTGCCTTTCATTTCGACAAATTAGAAAAGCTACTGTAGTCAAAGAAATCCAGTTAATTCACTGCTATGACATGGGCAATCATTTCAGCTATATTTTTTTTGTTTATTTTTTCCATTACAACTGGATATATTGATGAATAAATAAATGATAGAGATGATTGGCGCCTCTGGCTTAGTAGCTTCGCTTGTCACAATGGTCGCACAGTCATAACATTACCAGACAATTTGCCGCGTATTTTCCTACAGCGATAAGCTTTTTGTAAGCCCAGACTCATTATTCCTATATAACGGGTTTTGTAAACCGAACGAGTCTCATTATAAGGCCACGATGCTAGCGAGATGAATGGGGTACCTGAAAATAATATTTGGGTATAATTAACATATTTATTTTCTTATAAAAATCACTATAGAATTAACACTACTCAACAAGAATTACAGCAAGTCTCCTGCTCTTACTCACAAAAAATTAAGCACGAAAATGTGTTCCAATACAAATTATTAGCAGATTTAGCAATGAACAAATATTTTATTATTATTTTTGTTAGGACATGTCACACAGCGCCATCTAGCTTGTTGGTAAATATACGTATTTACTTTATATTTGTCAATATATGCATAGAAAACAGACAGAAAGACAAAAATATTTATTCATAGATATAAATGTGTGGCTTGAGCGGGGATTGAAACCGTGACTTCTGGTGTAGAAGGCAGAGCTACTACCGCTGAGACAATCAAATCAAAATTGCAACAATCAAATAAATTAAACGAATAAAATGATGGCGAGGCAATAAAATAATGGCCCCTGGAAATACTGCTATTTCAGACATTTTGAGATTTAATAGAGACAAGGGACATTGCGTTTCGCAGTTATAAATTTGACATTCCACCTGGCGGGCTACGGTGGTTTTCAGTTTTACTGAAAACCACCGTGAAATAACAGCATATGTGCTGTTGTGTTTTTGGAGTTAGTAAGGGCTGGTAGTACCTATCCATTTGCCTATCCCTTTTTTAATCCTTTAACCATTGCCTTACTAAGATCGGTAGTGTACTTATTTAATTTAGTTAATGGTTTAATTAACTTTAATTTTGTACGGTTCAAAGTACATTGTTTTGTGTTGCTAACTAGGCATCCTCAATCCGGCTCGAAGGACCAACATGTATGGGTAAGGAGCAAGCCCTTAACCCTACAAGTATGTTGATGGTCTCACATGTGCATTAATATTATGTTTAAAATGTTAATGTTTATTCTAACCGCACAATGAAATAAGTTAATGTTATGAGCGCACATTTGCAACTGATTTTATTTAGTTTGTACCAAAAGGTCGGCGTTCGCCAAGTAGGTTGCTAACTAGGCATCCTCAAGCAACACAAAACAATGTACTTTGAACCGTACATCCTGCCAGGACAAAAGTTATCCTGGTTGCTAAAGAATTCATTTGGCAAAACATACAATTATATCAGTTGTATAAGGTGCACTGTTACAAAAATTAATAAATAAAATTAATTATTGAAATAGAAAGAAAGTTAAATATTAAATCTTGGTTCGGGACGGGCGTATTCCGGTCTTCTGGGTTGTGGTCGCGAAGCCACCGTCCTCGATAGTGTTGTCATCTCGATGTTGCTCGGTCCCGGTGTTGTAGAGATCGTAGCCGTTGAAACATGCATGCTCCTCCAATGCACGTAGGTGCATGCTGCCACCAACCCGAAGGCCACCACCAGGATGAGGGTGGTGTAGGACACTGCATACTGATGAATGTCGTGCGCCGTCAAATCGCTGTCGAGCTCACTTTGACTTTTGAGTTCGTATATTTTTTGTTGTAGTATGGCAGTGTTTGCTACTTCGGTTCCTGTAGTTAGTCGTTGCTTAGGGAAGTAATGTGGAAGAGGACTTTTGATGTTGTTTATGTCATCTGTTGGGACCTGTATTTCGGTGTTTATCTTCATGATGCTTTCATGTAACGATTTTGTGTAATATGTTGCGGCTTTATGTTTTATTACGCAATTTGAATTGGCTTCGATTATACCTGCGCCATATGCTGACTTAGCTATGAGGCGCTCATTGCATATAAGTTTTAATGCACATTCATGGCAACAAAAATAAATCCAACTGTTTGGCTTTTGTAATTCTAGCCACCGATCAGTACATGTGTCCTCGATAAATGCACAATTATTTGTGTATTTATTCGACAACAATCCGATTTCGCACGGAGTGTTATTACCTTGCATGTTATATGTAGGCTTGTTTAACCTACAAATGAGCGTTCTAGGTTCGATTCTTGTGCAGGATGCAATGTCTGTTTCGGTTAGAGTCATGTAGATTTCTTTTCTCAGGTTTACTCCAATGTAATCCGATGCTGGTTGCATAATGAATGTTGTTTTGTTCCTTGTTATCGGTATCGGTATTATTTTGTATACACGAAGTCCATTGTCATTGCTAAGTGGCAATTTTATTTCCGTGATAAAGAAATTATCCCAGACTGCCCACTTCACTTCTAGAAGTTGATATATGTTCGCCACGTGTTGTTGCACATTTTCTATGGGCAATGATAAATGTTCTGACAGTTGTCCAGAAATCACATTGAGCTCTTGAGATAATTGTTCCGGCGAGAGCAGTCTGTGGTCAATCTGGCCGTTGCGAATCCTGGTGGCGATATTGAGAAGCCTATCTTGGATTGTTCGAAGTTTTGTCAGTATTATATTTGCTGACATAGCCATGATGTTGAAATAGATCATGTTTTCATTCTCCTCTACGTTCTGTTCTATTTTTTCCAATACTTCGTTTGTGTAGTTTAGATGTTCTTCCATCCATACGAATTGCTGATTCATGACTTCTTGGTTTCGTTTTAAAATGTTGTTGTGAGCCTCTACGATCGTAGTTTGGTTTTTGATTAGGTTGAGTAGGTGATCCTCGTTTGCTTGTAGAGCATTTATGTCATGGTGATATTGTTCGGCAAATCTTGAGTCTAGCACACCAAACAAGTCATTCGCGATGTATCCTATTCCGTTTATCAGACCACGAGGTATACGCCTTGATCTTGTTGGTTGTTGAGAAGAAAGAATGTAGTTGTTGTGCTCCAACTCTTCTATTTCTTGTTTCATCTCGATCACTATGCTCTGGCAAACAGTTTTGTAATCGAATTGATCGCATCTAGATTCGACATGTTGTACCAATTTTTGGATATTTTGAATTCCTTGCCAGTATGACGTCATGTTAAAGAATGATATAATCTTCCATGTGTCATGTATGTTTTGCAGTTTTCCAACATCATCAAAATAGACTGGTTTTTCATCTTTGAATTGTTGAATGTTTATGTTTTCTTGTACTGTTGGTTGGAACAATGTGACTAACATAACAAGTAAACACATTAGACTTGTTTTGGAGAACTTCGACTGCCTGGTTCGGGTTGTTTTTCTGTTAGGTTCTTGTGTTTGATTTTGTTCCTCCTTCTTTTCAGGAATATTTTCTAAAGTTCTGTCTATTGGCAGTAAGATCAGTTTGGTTATGGGTCGTTTCAAGGTTCCATTTTTTGTTTTTACTGTGACCACTCGCACCAGGTCGTCTTGACCGGGATGTGTTTCAATTACTCGGCCCAAACTCCACTTTGTGGGGGGTGAGTTGTCATCTTTTATAATGACTACATCTCCAAGTTTTAAATTTTGGTTTTGTTTGTTCCATTTACTCCTCACTTGGAGACTATGAAGGTATTCGGATGACCACTTACGCCAAAATTGTTGATACATCTGTTCTGTTAGTCGCCATCTCTGTTGAAAACTAATGTTGCTGTTGGTTAGATCTTCCTGTGGTAGTGCTGTTAACGGTCTTCCGATGAGGAAGTGACCTGGTGTCAAATATTCCAAGTCGTCTATGTCTTCAGTCAATGGGGACAGTGGTCTGGAATTCAGACATGCTTCAATTGAGGATAACAAGGTCGAAAACTCTTCATAGGTAAGTTTTTGTGTCCCTATCACCCTTTTTAAGTGATACTTCATTGACTTGACGGCTGCCTCCCACAATCCTCCAGCTGATGGCCAACTGGGCGCGTTTAAGTGCCATTTTATCTCGTGATCATTGAAGAATTGTTGGTGGGCAACTATAGTTTGGAGTTGTTTTATTTGTTTATGTAGTTCTCTGTCAGCTCCAACGAAGTTTGTACCGTTATCGCTGTACAGATATTTGGGGCATCCTCGTCTGGCAATCATTCTTTTCAGGGCCAAGAGGAAAGTAGGCGTAGACAGATCACTGACTAGCTCGAGATGAGCTGCTTTTGTGACCATGCAGACGAATATGGCAATGTATCCCTTGGATGTTCGTACACCTCTGCCCTTGTTTAGTTTTACTTCTACTGAGCCTGTGAAGTCCACCCCTGTATGGTAGAACGGCGGAGAGGGTGTTACCCGAGCGGCAGGTAAGTTACCCATGATTTGTTTTTGCGCTTGGCTTCTAAAACGACAGCATGTCACGCATGTTCTCAAATGCTTTTTCACTGTTTTGCTTCCACCAATTATCCAATAGCGTTGCCTCAGGGTAGCTAATGTTAATCTTGCTCCTGCGTGCAAGCTTGTTATGTGTGCTTCGTTGATCAATAGTGATGTAAGTTTGCTTTCTTCCGGTATAATCAGCGGATGTTTCATGCTTTCTGGTAAGTATGAATGTTCCAGTCTTCCTCTCACTCGAAGAAGTCCTTGAATATCCAGATAAGGATTGAGTTTAAATATAGAACTCCTTTTTTGTACTGCTCTATTAGTTAATAAGTCGGTTATCTCTTTTTTATAATAAATATCTTGTATGTTTTTAATTACAATTGTCCGAGCGTCTCTAATTTCTCGCAGTGTCAATTGTTTTGAAGTACGGCGCCGGCGCTCGTTCAAGTCGCGTGCCTTTGTTGTGAAACGTAACACCCAAGCGATGACTCGACACACCTGGCCAATGTTACTGTATTTATTTAATAAATCTTTTATGATGTTTGGTTCCGCACAACTTTTTGTGGCAATATGAACCTTTATATCCTTATCTGTTTGCATATCTATATTTCCCGGTAGGTATGGGATTTTGTTGTTTCCCAGCCATTCTGGCCCTTCCCACCACAGCCTGAAAGAATGTAGTTGTTTAGGTAGCAAGCCTCTCGATGCGCAATCGGCGGGATTTTCGTCCGATTTTACGTATCTCCAATTGTTCGCGGGAATTGTTTTTATAATTTCCTTCACTCGGTTGGCTACGAATGAATTCCATCTGTTTATGTCTCCCTTGATCCATCCAAGGACCACCATAGAATCAGTCCAGGCTGTGATATTGGTATCAGGAATGTTCATGCATTGTTTTATTTTGTTTACTAGTTGTGTAAGTAGCTTAGCACCGCACAATTCTAGTCTCGGTAATGTTTGTTGTTTTTGTAATGGGGCTACTCTTGATTTAGCCGCAACTATGGTTATAATGTTTTTGTTATCGCTGTTCGGGATAACGCTGTACACCACACATGCGTATGCCTTTTCTGAGGCGTCGCAAAATGCACAGAGTTGCATTTGTTCTTGTTTAGAATTTGTACCGAGCCACCGTTTTATCTCGAATTCTTTGAAGGTTGTTAATTCATTTCTCAGGACAGTCCATTGCTTTTGGACGGTTGCTGGAACATTTTCCTTTGTGCTTGTTTTTGCAGAACCGTTAAAGACTACCCTTAGCTGTGTTGTTGTTGCATGAGGTCTGAAAATGCCATGATGCGGAAAGAAATATTCCAGTAATCGTTTGTTAGTGTTTGTTGACATTTTCATGTGACCTAGTTCTTCATATTCCTTCATGAAATTTTTGTAGCTTTGTGCAAGTCCAGAATTTCTTTCCATCCTTCGTTCGAGCATCTTGAACTGAGCTATAGCCAGAGGTTTAGATGTTCCTAGTTTTTCTTGTATGTTTTCTTTTAGTGGTAGTCGAACCTGGTACCTACCGTCTGTTAGTCTAGTAGTAGTGGCAGTGTAAAATAATTCTGCTGGGTGTTCTTGTTGTGTATTTTGTTGAGTACTTTCGAGCTGTATGTCTTCTCTTTCCCAAAACTTGGCTTTGTCCTCAAGATTGTAGATAGTCACATGGCAGTGAAACGTCTTGTATTTTCCACATATAATCCATCCTAGATGGGTTTGTTGCGCTACAATTGTTGAGTTTTTGACTTTTATTAGGCCCTCTAATAACAGTTCAGAGTACACGTCGGCACCTAATATTACATCTATAGATCCAGAAATGTTGAAATCAGGATCCGCAAGCTTGATATGCGCCAAATGTTTGAAAGTTGTTTTGTTGATGTTATTGTTTGGTAACTGGCTTGTTAACTTTTTCATAATCAGTGCTTCTGTCTGAAATGTAAAGTCACTGTATAAGGACTTGCAGGATAGCTGAATAACTCCTTTACATTTGTTTGCTGGTGATGATCCTATTCCAGATACTACAGCCTCCAGCTTGTTTCTCTTGAGACGTAATCTTTGAGCAGCGTCTTCTGTTATCATTGTTACCTGGGACCCTTGGTCCACCAAGGCTCTCAGTTTTATGTATGTTCCAGCCGAGGTTCTTACTTCGACCTGAGCTGTTGCCAAGAGTACATCATTGCACGGGTCATTGCACACATGAGACGTCATTGATCGTTGACCTTGTTTTGTTGATTTTTGCTGTTCAATACCTAAGGCTTCGTGTAACAGCGTGTTATGGTTCCGATTGCACTGCTTGCATTTTTTTGTTGATTTGCAATTTTCACCATTATGAGTAAATAAACAATTTCTGCATACGCCGAGGTTGTTCACTGTTGCTAATCGTTCTTGTGACGTCAATTCTAAGAATTCTTTACAGCTGTACAATCCGTGTTGTTTAGTGCATTTAGGACACTTTATTACAACGTTATAAAATGTTTTCGACGAGTTTTTGTTATAATGTTGCTGGTTATTTTGGAAGACTTTTTTGTTGTTATAGGCCGGTTTATCGCTGCTGGAAGGCTTCTCAATGTTACTGCGTCCTTGTTTTATGTTTGTTTCTAACGCCATGAATTTATATTCCAGGAATTTCAGGAACTCTTCGAGTGTAGGTATTTCTCGGGGATTTTTCAAGGACTCTATGTACGATTGTTTTGTTTCGCTGTCTAGTTTTTGTAGAAGAATATGCACCAACAGTGGATCCCAAGACTTGGTGTCAATTTTCAGGTTATCGATGGCATTCAAGTTTTCCTGTATTACGTCATGCATCCTTTTAATACTCGCAGCTGATGGTTGTTGAACCGAGGGATTGTTCAGGAGCTCATTAGCATGGTATGTAAATAAGAGTCTTTCGTTATCATACCTTTGTTTTAGTATACTCCAGCATGTTTCATAGTTGTCAGCACTTATAGAAAGATGCTGCACTAAGCGCTCTGCTTCTCCCTTCAGCTTAGACTTGAGATGTTGCATCTTCTGCGATTTTGAGATAAACGTATTCTGATGCACTGTTTCTGTAAACAAATCCTTAAAAGTAGTCCACTGAGCATAATTACCCGTAAATACTGGCAATTCTATCTTAGGTGCTGATGTTTCCTGGTGATTGCGCTCCCAGATTTTGTTGTTAATCATTGTTTTCGCGGTCTCGTACATTTTCTCCAGCTTATTGTATGTTTCTTCATGAGCATTCGCCTCGGTAAGTATGTTGTCAAGCTTCCAGTACAGCGTATCAATGTTTTCCCATCTTTGCGTTAAGGATTTCAATTTATCTTCCAGCTGCCACTTCTCTGAAAGTTGACTTATATCCAAGTTACGCACCGTTCTCTTGAAGGCTTTCACATTCGACTTTTGTTCATTGACCATAGAGACCGTTTTCTCGTCATATTGTGCCATATCCACCGAAAATTCTTCGTTGGCTTCCCGGAGATTTTCTACTTCTTCCTCCTCAGATTCCATTCTTGTTAGCTGTTCCCTTAACTTCATTTCTTCTTGTTTGATTTTTTCCTGCAGCTCTTGTTTTGAAAGTAAAATCATCTTCTTTGTTTCTCTGTATGTTTTCTGTAGTTTATCGAATACATGGTCTTCGTAGTAACTACCTGTCTTTTCCGTCTTCAGAAGTGAAAGACGAGTGTCGTTGAACTCGAAATTAGACCAGAAGCTATCGAGTTTCTTCAAGCGTTCGTTATGGTACTCCAGAGATTGTTTCCTCTGTGCACCATCTTTCTTAAAGTTTGTTTGTACGGCCTTGATGCTGTCCACCAATTCCGATTGTTGTTGCAGAAGATCGATGTCTGAAGTGGTAGACATTTTAAGTTGTTGTTAAATTTTCTGTTACTCACTTGTTTGTTGTTCGTTATTTTGTTATTTCGCCACTCGACGAAATTCTAAAAAATGTTATGTTTCTTCGATGGCACAGATTTCACTCACACCACGGCACTGGTTTTGTTAGTTCTCTAGTGCATTATAGGCCCTACCGCGCTATTTGCACCTTCTCAATCTAGTTAGTGAGACCCGCTTCTGGGAGGCCAACTAGATCGATTTGCTAACGCAGCAGAGTTTCTAAAACACTAAAGTCAAATTCGAAGGACCAACATGTATGGGTAAGGAGCAAGCCCTTAACCCTACAAGTATGTTGATGGTCTCACATGTGCATTAATATTATGTTTAAAATGTTAATGTTTATTCTAACCGCACAATGAAATAAGTTAATGTTATGAGCGCACATTTGCAACTGATTTTATTTAGTTTGTACCAAAAGGTCGGCGTTCGCCAAGTAGGTTGCTAACTAGGCATCCTCAAGCAACACAAAACAATGTACTTTGAACCGTACAAATTTAGTTAATGGGCGTCTATAGCCGTTTTACATCAAGTGAACTGTCAACCTTGCTGCCGAACTTTACATTAAAAAAAATGTTATATCTGTTAATGTATTTTCTACTTCTATATGTGCGTATCAGGTCTCCGTGACGCTGGCGATCACCCTTGAGAAGGCCTTTCTATAACGCGCCATTCGGAACAGCTCCTCCACTCCTGCAATTCCGGGCCATATGCTATACTTCACATCCTCATCATAATCCTCACTGTAAAAGTTGATTGCGTGTATCTATTAGGCGGAAACATTGTAAGCAAAAGGCTCAAATAGACACTTATTTTAATAATTCAACAGCAGAAATGCAAAAATATTTCATGGCCCCACATAAAGGTAGACGGGCAAACTCATCGCGGCCGCATTTAGCCCAATGTAATATAATGCGTTGTTATTATGAAGAATAATGTACAAAAACAGATTCTAATAGGGGCTTTCCTTCTACGACGATGCGTATGTAATTCGTGGTAGCATTGTGTTACCGAAATATAATAACAGTATAAAAGCTAAAAGCTTTTGATTACATGATATCGACGTGGGTTGAATTTCTTTTAAATGATTTAAACGGTGTATAATGCGAATAATTTTACCATATTGTGTTTGGAACAATAATAAATAATATAAATACAGTTATGGGTAATCGTGTAAATAGTGAAGAAATTGTATGAATAAAAATAGTAAACATACAATTATAAAAACGTATAGTACCTATTATTATTACATATGGTCGTGCCATGCTCGCTTCTTATTGGCTGACGCCTGGCACGGCCATCCCTAGTTGTCACATCAATTCATTATATTTATATAAATGCCACTTTTTGTGCGAAATTTGTTTTTGTTCATCGAAATCGAAATAAAGACAACCTTCTACAAACCCCAGTGTTTGGAATTTACGGTCTCCGCCATCGATCGGCAGTTAACTTTAACAGAGTTAACAGGTTAGAAGATATAAGGGTTGATGGGTACATTAAAAAAAAAAAACTAAGTACGAACATTTTTCTCCTAGCCTCTATAACTCTGTTAATTTTAGCAAAAAAAGTTGTATGAACATTTTTATGTAAGTAAAATTAAATTCTTTACTCAAACTTTTTTTCCATTATTGCATAATTTGGAAAAAACACTTATTTTCGTTTTATTGTACCCCTTTTAGAGAGTGGAATCAAAAATTACCCATCAATATTACAAATCTTCTAGAAGCTTATATCAAATATTCTCCTGAGAGACTCATATTATGATATGTTATTAAATTTTCCTGGACTATACTGTATCAAATTGATATACATATAAACATAATATTATGTAGAAGTTGATATATTGGCGGTACAATAGCTGTTCAGGTGTTTCAGTGGGTAAGAGATGTCAAAGACTAACAGAGCTTTGGCCCGTGACTTCGTCTACGCCTACGCTCTTTTTCTTAGGTGTTAAAACATTTATTCAATCGTATTGCTCATATATTTTTGTCAGGCGTTGAATTTTTTTATTTTTTTTTGTCCTTGTCTTGATGTCCTTTTGTGTATATGACAAAGTGTATGCAAAATTTCACGATGACCCGTTGAGTAGTGTGTGAAGCGTAACAAATAAAAAAACTCAATTTCGCATATTTATAATATTAGTTAGAATAATATCCCTCACATCAATGACTAGTTTTGTATAAGATTTAGTAAGAGGAAATATGCTAGTAGTACACCGGTTTCTGGTGCCTTGCGATTTTGTAATGAAATATTTCACAGTAGACATTTTTTCTTATAAAATTGGACCATTTAAAAAGGCTATATCGTAATAATGATCATAACTTTCTTTTTTTTGTTTTTGTTTTTTTCTTTTTTTTAGTCTGTACTGTGTTTCCTATAATAATGCTGTGATTTCCTGTAATTTAAAATCATACTTGTAATGTTTCTCTCTTTGTTGTTGTATATTATGTCTGTGGTCTAAGTATGTATTTAGTTGATAAGCCTTGTCAAATAAATAAATAAATATTTTATAATGTCTGTAACGTAATAGTCAAAATTTTAAATTCACAAAAATAACTTAAATAAAGAAAATGTTTGCATAATTAAATAAATAGTATTTTCCTTTGTTTGTTTCTATCTCATATTTTCCATAAAATTGTATGAATCGAATCCATATATTAAAAATATCCCTACATAATTTTTTAAATGGCGAATATTATTCTGAAACCAAAAACATACCTTTTTACCCCTTTTTCCTACAGGGTTAAATTTCATTTACCTCTGAAGTTGTGGTAGCATAGTCTACCATTTTAACCTACTCCTCATTTCAGATGTCTTCGAAGAATGTTAATCTTCTGGGTTAAGCGGGTTTCTTAACGATGTTACATTTAAAAAAAAATATCATTATTTGTAATACTCACGGACTTGGGTTCGAACCTACATCTGCCGTTTAGACAACTGAACGTTCAATGCACTGGCCTATCACTGATTTATGACAACATGTATTATAATATGATCATAATTGATATTTATCCTTAATGTCTTACATTTATCACTATCATCATGTCAGCAGTAGGAAATTAATTGCTGGACATAGACCTTAACTTAACTATAATTTCCCAGGCTGCTTCTGCCTAGGTCTTTATCTTGTGAGTAAAGGTCCTTCCTACATTGCACTTGGCTTGGTACTATGTGCCCTGCATTGTAATTCTATTTACTAATACGTCGGGTTATGTCGGTGAACAACATAGGCAAAGACATAGCTCGTCGAGCGATTTTGAAATTTCTTTCAAGGCCACATTTCTGCATCATATTATTATGTTATGACTGATGACAAGCTTTTTACATTTATAATCAACCTAATCTTCAATCTTAAAAAATCAAAGAGTGGGTATAATAATACTTATAAAGGCTGCATATCTATACTAATATTATAAAGAGAAAAGATTTGTATGTATGTATTTACTGTTGTATGTTTGTAATGAAAAAACTCATTATACTAAACACTGTACCGATTTAAAAAATTCTTTCACCTATAGAAAGCTACATTGTCAGAGAGTAACTTAGGCTACTCACCCTCCCCGTCTCCGCCCTTTTATCCTCCCCCTCCATACACAATTGCCGTTTTCCACGAATAAACTCAAAAATGTTTAAAAAATTAATGTCCACCCGTGTGAAGTCGGGACGGGCCGCTATAAGTTACGCGTACGAAGTCACGTGTAATAACTAGTACATGATATAGGTATAGTATATTATTTTTTTCATAATATAGGTACGCATATAATCCACACGAATATTAGGTAAAGCTTTATTGGCAGATCAATCTCAAAAAAGTGATTCAACTATGAAGCCAGAAGGTGAAAAGAGAAGGTGAGAGGCGAAAAGGTTTACTTAATTTTTTTAAGAGCGCGTATAAACAGAAATAGTAATCCTAGATTTGAATATTACCTAAGTATATAAATCGCGCAGCTTCCTAAGCCTGGTATTCGATATAGCGCGTAACTTTTTTGTTTGTAAACCGATTGGAATGAAACAAACACTAAATGTTATGGGAATGTTATGGGCTTGCTACAATACATCAGTGAAAATTGTATTTAAATCGATTAAGCCGTTTCTGAGATTAGCGTACACAAACGTACAAACAGAAAAAAAAATTAAAAAAAAAATTTTTTTTTTATATTACTAACATAAGTAACACGTGTACAAATGGTTTTTTGAAAAAATGTTCAATGTACAGACGCAGCACGTTTACGATTTTATTATCTAATATATAAAATTCTCGTGTCACAGTGTTTGTAACAAAACTCTTCCGAAACGACTTTACTGATTCTTATGAAATTTTGTGTGTAAGTATATTCAGTAGGTCTGAGAATAGGACGTAAACTATTTTTCACCCCCCTACCCCCACCCCCATTAATTAATCAGGATTTTAGTATTTTTGTGTGAACAATATTCCTATAATTTAACTGACGTTGATTGACGTGAAGTGTCGCGTCACTTTGACATGTGGTTTGAAAATAAAATTGGACCCGATAGATAGCGAAAAAATCGGGTTACGGAATTATTTTCGGGTTCTGGCAGGACAACGTCTGCTGGGTCAGCTAGTATGTATATAGATATAAGAGTAGATATAAACATCCCATAAAAAATTATCTAACTGATAGTGAAAACCGCATCAAAATCCGTTCGGTAGTTTAGGAGGAGTTAGTGGACATACAGACAGACGCGAGGAGCGATTTCAAATTATACTTTGTGAGGATAATCTCTTATCCCTAATCCTGCTAGGGTCGGCAGCGTACTTGCAGCACCTATGGCGTTGAATGTGTTAATAGGCGACTGACAGTCACCTACCATCAAATGGACCGTCAACCTGTCTGACGAAAATCGGCTTGTAGACATTACATTCATGGTCTACAAAATTCATTCGCAAATTATTCTAAGTAACCATGTCATGCATAATTCAACTTTCAGTCTGAGTACCTAATTTGAGAACTCTCATGATCCACCGACAAAATATAAGAATATTCTTTGAGTGTTATTTGTGAGGAATTATTGATTGCTCTTCAGTGTGTCTTCGGAATTAGAATTTTTAATGTAAGGGAGTTTCCATGGATACCGTTTCGCGATTCCCCGAAGTGAAAAATTGGGACGGACAATCGGAAATGATATTCCAATTTTTTGTTAAATTAGGCGAACAATCTTTTGTTAATTCGAATTTATTATGATGTATATTGTTAAGTCAATTTTGTAAATATCTATTACGAAATCGTGTTTCGTAATTAAATGGCGTGTAAAAATTTAATTAATCAACGGCTTTGCTAAAAGCAATTTAAGCAAGGTTTTAATTACTTCATTTCGTATTGAATTTGTAGCAAATTTCTCTTTATATAATTAATTTCGGCTTTATATTTGTTAATTGAACTTTTGAATTGAACAACCGCGCTTTCGATGTTAGGCAAACGATGAGTATATTTATAAAAATTCTATTTGCTTATGTTGTGTATAATGGACAGCCAGATCACATTATAATGGACATAGCTTAGATCTAACAAATAGTAAGTGCCTATTTCTTAAGGCGAAAATAAGTTTTCGCCTTAAGAAATAGGGACAAACTGTTTGCTAAGGCTACGCTTTTATGCTAAGGCATAAAAATAGCGTTATTTTGTCGCCGTTTAGTATTACTTGTTATAGTAAAATAATATACCAAGTAGTATAACTTGTTATAGTAAAATTAAAACTAAGATAAAAATACAGGGCAGATTCAACTTGGAATTTTGAATCAGGCAGATTTACACAAAAAATATTCTTTCTGAGAAAAAATTAGTAAATTACTGCCCAAAAAAAGTATTAATTGAAATTTTCAGCGACAACTACATTTGTTTTTAAGCTTATCAATTTAACTTAAGTTCTGCACCAAAGTAATCTGGTACTTTTATTTCTTTTTCATATTTACAGTGTTTAAGAAAAATCTTCCAATTTCAAATCTTTGGCTCTAGTATGAGTTTACGATACTACACTAATTCTACACTCGCTAGCGAGAACGTAAAAATTTAGTATGGAAAATCGTGAACTGTCAATGTCAAATTATCAATTTTCCATATAAATGTTTTACGCTCTCGCTAGCGAGTGTATATACTACACTCGTGCTAGAGCCACTGTTGTTATCCGAGAAACTACAAAAATTTGTTGTGCAATATTGCACCTTGATTTGTAGGTTATTAGATTGCGTTCATTTTTGTAAAAATTGTGTACGCTCTGACGTTAGTCCTTGTCTTAATATGCATATGAGATCCATTATTTATATACATTCATAGTCCATTTATGAAATCTTAAACGCGAAGAATCATTGTAACTAGAAAAGTTTTCTGTATGGATTTTCAGTTCTAACTTTAATTCTTATTTGAGAATGTTATTTCAAAATTTTTAAAACCTTGTTGAGAAAAATAGTTTTTTGAATTTTTGTCTGTTCGTCTGTACGTTTGTGTACGCTAACGCTAATCGATTTGAATGCGGTTTTCACTGATGTATTGTAGCAAGCTTCCCGTAGCATTTAGTGTTTATTTTATTTCAATCGGTTTACAAACAAAAAAGTTACGCGCTATACCGAATACCACGCGTACGAAGTTGCGGGCTCAGCTATTAATCCATACTAATATTATAAATGTGAAAGTAACTCTGTCTGTTACCTTTTCACGCCTAAAACGCTAAACCCTTCATCATGAAATTTTGCAGACACGTTGTCAGTGATGCAGGAATGGACATAGGGTTTCATCTAGAAAAAGTACTATTTCCGAGGGATCATCTAACGCTTGGCAAAGCTATAACTGCAATAAAGATGTTAGGCGTTACATTGCTTTGCCCTGGGGTGGATCGGAGTTGTTGCCTCGGCAGAGCCCGGTCCATCCGTTCAAAGGGCAAAGAGGTATTTCCAGTGCCGCTATGGTCAGGTGCTGGGCGACCCCACATACTCCTACTGTCTAGCCAGCGATAGGAAATCTGTTAGCGGATTACTCTTCGTTAAAAAAAGGCGTTACATTGAATTTTTTTTTTCAACGCGAGTGAAGCCGCGGGCATCAACTAGTATAATATATAACACACGAAAACACTGTTATTAAGTTGTCGGATGACCGAAAATCACAAATAAAATCACAAATAAAAATCACAATCGAAGATAATGCTCCGTAAAATAAAATAATGTAGATAAGGAGGAGTTACCCAAAAGTGCTTTCGGGTCGCAGGATGTATCGCGGATTTGGATTAGATTTATATTTCAAACAAATGTCACGAGAGTATGGTGGGAGACTGTATGATCTCGAGCTGATAGTGTTCCGTATCCCGAACAGTTTAAGCTGAGCTCTGTCGACGTTTGACAACGCGCTTTTCCCTTTGTACTAAAGTTTTTGATTCCACGTATCCGGAGCTCTTGCGTCACTGGTGATTTTATTAGTAGAGAAGTCCTTTTTATAAGAAAACAGACATTTTCAACGTTCTTACAAAAGAAGCTCTCGTTTCAAGGTGGTAACGCATAATTTCGTTTATCCTCGATATCGGCACTACACGTCTGAACAGATACAGGCGTATAATTTTGAAGACATTCTCTGTGAGAAATTCCTGAAATACACTCAACAGGTATCCTGGGAGCAGTCTAAATGTAAATTGGATTTGTTGAGTTCAATCTTTAAGTTATGCCGTTGACATTAAAGGTCGTTTTAGAATTGAAAGTTGTAGAATGTAGTTACCACATAAAAGGTACGTATTATAGATATAATATTATTAAAGATAAACGGTATCTGGTCTATTGGTTCAACGTTATTAATCTTATTCTTATCGTATAACATTAGTAAGTACAGATTGCCTTTACAAACTTTGTTCAAACTTGATTATTGGATTTGGTTTGAAACGCTATATTTATAGCTAGCTAAAAGACTAGCTTACATTTAACCATTTATGATATAATCTAAGAAAATAGTCATGTAATGTCCATTTTTTTTCTTTTTATCTGTACTTATAAAATCGTTTGTTCTGATTGACTATCAACACACAGCCAAAGACTAGAAAGCATCAAACAAACATAGTTTTGTTTTGTCCACTAAGAATTGATTTTTGAAAATTTTAACTTCATCTTCGTTAGTTTTACCATTGTTTCACTTTTTGTCTTTATTGAAACAAAATTTTATTTACACATTTTTTTTTAGGTATAGTCTGATAAATGTGTCTTTAAAAATACTAGCTGAACTCGCCTTCTCACTGCAGCACATACGGCAGCGGCGTGTGCGTGGGTTCTGGACTGGACACTGCTTATATATAATACTATTGATCGTAGCGTAATTTTATATAGGCTATAGCCTTCCTCGATAAATGGACTATTCAACATGAAAAGAATTTTTCATTTCAAATCAGTAGTTCCTGAGATTCAACCAAACAAACAAACTCTTCAGCTTTATATATTAGTATATAGAAGTATAGATATACATGTTGTATGTTATTTATAACAAATTTTGAGTAAATAGAGAAAATCCCAAATAACCCTCGACGGTGTTGATGTGTTGAAAGTTCGATTTAATATGAATAGTTGAAGTTATACACGCCTGCGTACGTAATTAACACATATAGTATGTCACCAACACAAATTTCTTTATAGTATAGCTATATTATGTGCCTCAAACAGATATCGGTATAACAATCGATGACGGTCTGACAGCGCTCAATTTCCTGACAGTCTTTGTCGTTTGCAAGAAATGAACTAGAAAAATTGTGTTTGGAAGTCATAAGATAGGTACCTAAATTCAAATCTAAGAATAGGCAATATAAATTAAAAAAAATTTACAAATAAAATTTTGATGACAGAATTTAAATACACTCCGTGTATTTAAAAATGCGACAGATTTATCTTAATGTAATGACCATAAAAATAAAAATTAAAACGCCTGATAAAATATTTGTACCAAATTTCAACCAGAACAATGTTCAGCGTATGAGTCTGGGTTTTAGTTCTTGTTTGAGTAGCAAACTTTTTCCATCTCTTTACGAAGCCTAATATGTAAATAGCACAATGGCTAGGAAACCGGTAAGTGATAGCGCAACTAAATATTTTAAACCCTATTTCGCATACGATAAAGTAGGAAACATTCATTCACTTACTGTTTTCGCACAGAAAAATTGCTTGAACGAAATTTTCTAAAGTAGTTCTCGTAATGGCGTCTAGTGGTAAAAATAACATCATTAATCTTTAACCTTGTTATGTAGTTTGTTATGTGGTCATTTACTTATTTATTTATTTTCATACTTACATCTATCTTTACAGGTTTTCCTAATGACATAGTGTAACTAAACTGACAAGATCTGATTGTGAGAGAAGAGCCATTGAAGTAAACATACATGCAACTATATATTCAGAATTCTAACCAATACCATAAGAATAAATAAGAACACGTTCTTATTTATTTTTATGCCAATACTATAAATGTGAAAGTGAGTTTGTTTGTTTGTTTGAACGCACTAATCTCAGGAACTACTGGTTCGAATTGAAAAATTCTTTTTGTTTTGAATAGTCCATTTATCGAGGGAGGCTATAGGCTATATAACATCACGCTACGGAAAATAGTATTATATATAAGCAGTGTCCGCCGCGCCGTATGGGCCGCAGCGAAGCGTGGCCGAGTTCAGCTAGTTCAATATAATTTGATATATGTACCTATTTAATTTTACTTTTAAATATACTAGTACTTTGTCAGGAGAGGAGAAACCACTGTACAAGACTGGAAATTGGTCTGTAATTAGGACATTGAAAATGATTGTATGAGTCCGATCTTCACAATTATCAGCAATGGCCAAGGTTGTGTCGTGGATGCGTCTGATACGATTGGAATCATAATTGCAATGACATAATGTCATAAATGTCATGTTGTGACATTTTATGTCATATAATTACATTATATGTCACTTATTATAAAAAAATGGTAGTCGTAACGTATAGAATGCAAATCCTGGAACCAAAACTCAATGTAGACACAGAATATATAAAAGTACTCTTAGCTAACACAGAAATAAGTTTGTAAATATCTTCATAACTGTTATGATTATTGCATTTTATTTATATATATTTTT
The DNA here is from genome assembly GCA_910589475.2 of Bembecia ichneumoniformis. Taxonomy (NCBI): domain Eukaryota; kingdom Metazoa; phylum Arthropoda; class Insecta; order Lepidoptera; family Sesiidae; genus Bembecia; species Bembecia ichneumoniformis. The sequence goes on from OU342541.1 coordinate 4,824,556, forward strand.
ATAGAAACAATTTTTAAATAAATTATTTTGAATCCAATATTAAAAAAAAATAACACCAAGATATAGAGTATAACAAGGTGCGTTTATAGAAAAACAAAATTCACGTATTTTTGCATTTAGCCATCATTAATGAGGCTGAGTTTTAGTTAGGCTAAAAAAAATGAGATTTTTTGGTATATATAGCTTGTATATTAAGGGTTTTCCTTTGTATAGACGTTGTTAGTGATACAGGAAAGTACTGCTTCTGTGGAAACATCTGAAAATAAAAAATTAAATCAACAACTGGGGAAAATATATATGAGCAATGAAGATTGAATAAATATTTTACCTAACAATTAAGAAAACGGTGCGCGAACGAAATGAGTTCCTCTACTGTAATTTGTGTGCGGTGAAAACTACTTAAACAAGTTTCCGATTCCGTTTACTCACCACTTCATCCGAACCAGTTGCAACCACAGACAACTGAATTGTTACTGGTTTGAAGGACTGTTTGGTTAAACGAATTTCTTGAACGTACTTGGTATACCATAGCAAAGTTCGGCGGGACCAACAAATTATCATATAAAGTGAAAATCTGTGTAGCACATGTGATCTGAATAATGGAAGGCTCTTTTTTTAGATAAGGGTTGGATAATGAATTTGACAGGTGGTAAAATACATTTTAATTATTTTGTAAATTTATTTATTTATTTATTATCTGATACATAATTTAATATACGATGTTTACAGGGGGCGTCCAATTCTATGCAGGCATGCATTTTCATAGGATTATTATAAAATTTTATTATATTTAATTTAGGTAATATTTTGCTGTATGCTTTATAGTCCGGTCAAATTAGACCAAAAAATAGGAGTGAAGGTACAAAAATTAGCACCCAGCTCAAAATTGATAGGATTGTTCTAAATACTATCATAAATGAAATCTAAAAAATCCTCACTGATCCGATAGCTGGAAGAAATTTACTCGGGGTCAAGGTCACAAAACGGGTTTTTTCGCGATTTTCAGCAATGTCATGTGTCTGGGACACGGGCGGTGATGGATAAAATAAGAAAAGACGACTGGAGACTTGGTATTGGTAAGTAAGGTAAGACTTCTTTCTTTATTCACTAATGCTTTTTCACATGTAGGTAGACTGAGCCACGTTTTACAATTGATGTTTTATAATGATAGCCATAGACTATATTATATGACAACGGTAAGTTTTATCATAAAATTAGTTCAGACAAAAATTGTAGATCAGATAATTATCTATAAAAAATGTCTAAATACTTTTTTCGTAAGAGCCACCGTTTCTGAGATATGGGAAATTATATATTGCGAGATTCTTTTGCCATACTCATTAATAAATTTTGGTTTATATAATAACTTACCACTGGCCCTTCTAGTGACTATTTTGTGACTTTTGACTATTTGAATTTCCTCGCGAAAGTAGGTACTGTTCCATGATTAAAGTATAAATGTGATCTTAGAGCGCGGAATGCCCATTGTAATGAGTCATTTTAACCATAATTGTTTTCTTTGAAAATTAACGTCTAAATTTGTGATGTATCGAAATTGATGACGAATGTTGTATTATTTTTTTAAGCTCCCATCGACAGAGTATTTGTAGCACCTGTGGCGTAGCTAGGCGAGTAAAAATGAAATAACTTCTTCAGATTCATCAGACTTTCATCTTATCTATACAATGTAATAAATAGTAAATTAATGAGAGGTATATATACATATACGTATATAACAAAGTGTACCATGAATGCATGAACCAATAAACCACTGTATCATTTTACGCATTGCGTTGCCGCCTATCTGTTTTATTTATTTAATTTATATCAACCATCGAGGGTCATAATTATAATAAAAAAAATTAAAATTAAGATAATTAAATAAAATATGTATGTACATAATAATAAAATAAAATCTTACACACTAAACAATAAAAAAAATCATGACTTGGTGGTCAATACATGAATCATGGAGCAATTGTTCAAGTACTGCCCATCTAATCTCCCAGCCAAGACTTGGAGGATGTGGCCGGGGCCAGCCCGAACCCTGCGTACGAGGGCTATGCAGTGTATAGTATGCACCGTTTGCGCATGATGGCGTAAAAACAATCCAAATATCGTCATGTGGACTGTCAGCTTCTCTGACAAAAGAAAAAAAATACATTTTATTTGAAACAGATATGTCACATAATATATCAATAATAACATAAAGAATATAACATTTACTTATGAAATATATGTGACATAAATTTTTCAATAAGTACCTAATATAGATTTAACTGAACGACACCTCGTTTCTTTAATTTTATCCCTTCTGTCTTTATTCAAATAATTATGTTAATTAGATTCTAAAGCCGTGCAGTATGTCTAGATTCTGAATGGACGATGGTAAGTATATTATTACCGACCTAAATCTTTTCAAAGCTAAATCTTTTTCAGCGGTGTGTTTACTATGTCATGATTCTTTAATTATAATTTATAGAAATAAATAAAAAAATCAATGGCAAATATTTATCCTTTTTAGGGTTTCGTGCGTCCGAATAAAAAAACGGAACCTTTATAGGATCACTCGTGTGTCCGTCTGTCCGACCATTCCCCCTCCCCCCTTATCTCCGAAACTACTGAACCTAAAATTTTGAAAAAAAAAAAATACAGAAATTAGTTTTCTACTTATAGATTATAGAAAACCTATAAGAAGTCCATGATATTAAAATCATGGACTTCTTCACTCACTCAATATTGTGCGGATAGGTAACATCATACGGAACCCTCTTCACGCGAGTTCAATTCGCACTTTTTTCGATACATTTTGTAAGCGTACTCTGCTTGTTAAAATTGTTGAAAAATGTCAATAGGTAATTTCTCTTAATTAACTGTTATAAGATAAGGAATGTATATTTACATAATTTGTTTACATTATCCTAATTAGTTTGAGTAATGTAGCTAATATGTTAAACTTGCAATTAAACGTATCCCAGGAATGTGGTGTTGGCATAGTTTATAAACGTGTAATTATCTTCGCGTGGTTTTAATCGCCTCACAAATATGTCGATATACATATGTATATTCTTGTATTTATTAATAACTAGCTTTACGCCGCGGTTTCGTAAATTATAAGATGTAATATAGAATTTTTATAGCATTCTTTACTCACTATGGAAAAAAAAACGGTTATTTCATTGTTTCCGCGTAAGCTCTGCGTGCCCTGGCTACTTAACTAAATAATGCATTGCCGCGATAAAGCTATCTCATTACGGTATTTTTGGTAATATATATTTCGTTATCGTTGGAAATTATCCAAAGCAACGTTGTATATAATTACTATAAAACACATTAATTATGACGAGCCCGTTGGACGAGTGGTTAGGGTGCTTGCCTTAACGCCCGGGTTCGATTCCCAGCAGGGTCAACTTTGAAAAATGAACTTTTCAAATTTGGCTCTGGAAAGTAGTGGCAGGCCACACTGCGTTTCGTAGTCATTTGGGCAGCCCGTCTAACGGCAGTAACCACCCCCTTACAGAAGACCACCGTGTGCTGTTGTGTTTCGGTGAGTGAGTAAGGGATGCCAGAGCCAATTTCCCTACGCCCTTCCTAATCCCTTATCCTAAATCCTACTGCTGTCGGCAGCACACTTGCAGCAGCTTTGGCGTTGCTTGTGTTATAGGTGACGGTAGCCACCTACCATCAAGTGGACCGTCAGCCTGTCTGCCAATTTTATATTTTAAGTTTTTTATGCAACAGTAGAACTGTTTTTATGTAGACTTCGTAAATATTTATCTTAAGAAATATGGAATCTCAAGAAGTTTAGTTACAAACATGTCATCGTGATCTGATAAAACTAAGGAAAAGAGAATAATCTTCTTTCTTACTGAGAGGACGAACATATACATTTGGAGTCCATTGTTATAACGCCCCGTTTCGCGAGCTCTTGCACTGATCAACAACCGTTCCAGAATGTGCAGATAACTTAGATATTTTTTACGATTTTTCGATCGGCGTTTTGTGATGTGAACATCAAAGCATTGAACTATTCACTGAGGTCTCAAATGTTAAAATCTCAAAAAAGTGTACCTTTGACTTCTTAACCGAACACCTTTAGTCAATTAAAAGCGTTTGGCTGGGAGGTGTTAATGCATCCGTAAGTATAGCCCTGACCTTGCATTTCCACCTGTTTCGGTCTCTTCAGAATTCGGTCTTTGATCAGAAGTCCCAAAATTTCCACGGAAACGGGATCATGTCATTACCTACAAGATGGCAAAAGGTCATCGAACAAAATGGCACATAATATATACTGTAACAAAACTTTGAAAAAAAAAAAAAAGTCTTCAGTTTTCATATAAAATGCGAAGAATCTTTTTCCCCAACCTATTAGTTAAACCTACTAAATTCGTAATCTAATTCGAGTATCGACTATTGTAGCAAAGTGGTGTTTAGACTTTAACGGACACAATGTTTTATGATATTACGATCAACGTCGCTACAAAATTTAAAGTGAGTTTAATCTGTTATCGTGAAGCACTTAAAACATCAATCTTTGTTCTTATATCGCAAGTTAAACTAGTCTATACCTAACTACTTATTTTTACTTTAAAGTATCAATTCAGATAAATTTATTACTTACATATCTCCTTTTCATGTCAAGGTTGTAAAACACGATTTTTAATTAAAAAAAAATCTGTGATGACTATTTAGTTATGACAATTACTGTTCATAGATCTATTAAGAATATCACCAGCATCATCACCATTAAAAAAATATCAAACACCCACAGTTAGATATATGCCTACTCTATAAAACCACCAAAGCACAGACTCCAACTCATTCAAGTAAAAACACCAGTGCTATCTATATCTAAATGTCTCGTGTCACGATGTTTGTGGTCCACTCCTCTGAAATGGCTCGACCAATTTTATGATATTTTTTTTGCATATTTTTTAGGTATGAGAATAGGTATCATCGCAAAGTATTTTTCAGCCTCCTACCCCCAACCCCATTTCTTAATCGCGATTTTAGTATTTTTGTACGAACAATATCGAAATAATTTAACCGTGAAGTTTTGCGTCACTTTTACATTATGGTTTCAAAAAGGCAATCCGGGCGGTTGCAGGGGTCGGTGCTTTTCTCTCACCGGCCTTTGCTCGACCGATCGGATTGGCTTTGGGGACAAAGAAGGCACACACCGAAGTGGGCTCCGAGCGGGCTCCGTTAAACGGAGCTCGTGGCGGAGCACTCAATAGTTGAACCGGACATTGACATGACACTGGCAGACAATGGCCATTTTCAGGATGAGCCGAATTGCCATTTTTGTAAAGAGAAGAAGAAGAAGAAGAAAAATAAATAAATAATTGGACCCGATAAGTGGCACCACAGTTCGAACAGGACAAGGTCTGCTGGGTCAGCTCGTTTTATATGATAATCTTCTGCTTGTGTTTTTTATAAAAAAAAGCTAAAATAACAATCAAAATCTCTTTACTAGCTTAAAAAAGCGAGTGTACAAACAGACACAATTGTAGATAGCAACTTATTTTATATATTATATCATTATTCAAATTTATTCACTTATATTCTGTATCTGTCCCTTGATCCAGCCATCTGGTAAGAGCCTCTCGAGGTGTTGGTCGAAGTTCTTCGCTATAAGACCGTTTACGAGACGACTGTCGCAACGATGATTATCGAATTGACATCCCACGTAGCGGCCATAACGTGAACTAAGTTTACGTACTTGCTGAGTTTATCTTTTTCTTTTTTCCTCATGCCACACAGGGATATTATTATTATAGTGGTTGGGCGTATGTGTTGTGCTGGCCTTCTCGCAGTTTCGGGCGAGAGAGGGCAGCTGTTGTTCGCTTGTCGCCGTCCATTGCGGACGCGAATCAGCTCGCTTCGCTTATAAACAATAATTTACTTAAAAACGCTTTATGAATCTAGCAACGCATTATAATTTTTAAGTGAGTGTTTCATTGTGAAAAATAATTGTGTGACTGAGCTCAACTTGCTCATCTGGAAGACACCTGGACCTGGATCGCTCTTAAATTTATGTGAAGCGCAAGCCAATACCACAGGATACCCATAAAACCGCTCCCGCACACGCATTACAATGGTGGTTATTTACACACCGCCATTTAATACAGACTTATTTGTTTACTTTCTTAATTTTAAATTTTTACAATAAAAATATGAAAAAAAACATAAATATAATAAAAATTTAAAACGGGAATTCCGCAGATAGCGGCACAAGCTACCGAATGTTAGGGCAGCAGAGTGAGGAAACCTCCTTCTGGACACGGACAATTCGTACCGTGTCCAGAAGTACCGCTGTCTGCATCTGTCCATTGATCCAGCCATCTAGCGTGAGCCTCTTGAGATGTTGGTCGAGACTCTTGGCCACAAGATTTTTGATATTTTATTATTATTAATTCATTTTCATGATATCTTTATAGTTTTCAGGGAAAAGATATGCGAAAAGACATAAAAATCATATTATGTTGATTCAACATGTTGAGGCTGTTTTCGTTACCGTGCCTCGAAATGCTGGAATAATCTTCCGCCCCCGCTACGCGATCTTACATCTCTGGGATGCTTTAAAAAACGACTTCGCTCATCATTGATGGATGTGCAGAGAAACACTTAGACGAGACAGTTTATGGGGGCGGCCGGTCCATTTTTTGTACATTCTCGTGTGCTATTGTATATTTACAGTGACGTTGCCATATAGATAACTAGCTAGTGAAAGCCTTCAATAGTTTTTAAGAAAATTTGCAATAATTTCTGCCATGGATTGTAATCGTGTTATGAATTGTCCCGCGTAAATGTTTTTTTTGTTTTCTTTTTCTTTGAATTTCTGGTCCCTGGCAGAATATCAGTGTTGTGGTCCGCACCACAACTGTATACTGAGTCAGGGTTCCTTTTCCTCTTCTTACTTGTTCATATATTTGTTTGTTTGTAATTATTATTTGTTCATATATGTATATTGTGTTTATTAGAGGAATAAAAGATGCTTTCTTTCTTTCTTTCTTTCTTTCAATATATTGAAGAAAAACATTGTCGAAAACATCGACGTTTGGGTGTACAGTCGATGGTCGAAAACCAATATGTCTGAGACAGCTAGGAAAGATATAATATGTGTTACAACGAACCCCTAATAGCTGAATGGAATTAGGCCAAACTATGTGTGTACGTGAGATTGTACCAAACTAAATAGATGTATGATAATTCGCTATTATTATATTTCCCAACCTCAATACGAGTACGAATCCGCTACTAACTCGTACGACGGAAGTTACAACTGAATTAACGCTTTCAATAGTTGTACGGAACAACCCTGGCCCAGTTAACATGTTGATGAACGCAATCAACATGTGGATTCTAAAAGTCTAGGCACTTCAGTTAGGTCTTTTAAGTTTTAACATTAAAACATTAACTGCGTTTTCACAGTCATTTGGGCAGCCCGTCTGGCGGCAGTAACCAACCCCTTACAGAAGACCACCGTGAAATAACAGCACGTGTGCTGTTGTGTTTCGGTGAGTGAGTAAGGGATGCTAGAGCCCATTTTATTATCCCCCTACTAATCCCTTATCCTTAATCCTACTGCAGTCGGAAGCGCACTTGCAGCAGCTTTGGCGTTGCTTGTGTTATAGGCGACGGTAGCCACCCTATCAAGTGGACCGTCAGCCTAGACATAAAAAAAATATCATTTCATTCCTTATTTTTTAAAGGCAACTGCGGAATTATATCCCACTCAAACTACTGGTTTCTACAGTCATCAAAGTAAGATAGGATGTAAGTGCGTTGCTGACTTGATTTAATAAAGGATTGATTTGACGAGCCCGTTAGATTAGTGGTTAGGGTGCTTGCCTTAATGCTCTGTTCTAGGGTTCCCAGGTTCGATTCCCGGCAGGGTCAACTTTGGCTCTGGTCTGGATCTGGAAAGTAGTGGCAGGGCATACTGAGTTTCGCAGTCATTTGGGTAGCCCGTCTGGCGACAGTAACCATCCCGTTACAGAAGACCACCGTGAAATAACAGCACGAGCCCGTTGGATGAGTGGTTAGGGTGCTTGCCTTAACGCTCTGTTCTAGGGTTCCCGGGTTCGATTCTCAGCAGGGTCAACTTTGAAAAATGAACTTTTCAAATTTGACTCTGGTCTGGGTTTGGAAAGTAGTGGCAGGGCACACTGCGATTCGCAGTCATTTGGGCAGTCCGTCTGGCGGCAGTAATCACATCCTTACAGAAAACCACCGTGAAATAATAGCACGTATGCTGTTGTGTTTCGGTGAGTGAGTAAGGGATGTCAGAGCCCGTTCCCTCCCCTCCTAATCCCTTATCCTCACTCCTACTGTAGTCGGCAGCGCACTTGCAACAGCTTTGGTGTTGCTTGTGTTATAGGCGACGGTAGCCACCTACCATCAAGTAGACCGTCAGCCTGTCTGCCGATCTTAACATAAAAAAACGTGTGCTGTTGTGTTTCGATGAGTGAGTAAGGGATACCAGAGCCCATTTCCCTATCCCCTCCTAATCCCTTATCCTTAATCCTACTGCGGTCGGCAGCGCACTTGCAGCAGCTTTTGTGTTGCTTGTGTTAATAATTTTTTAACTTTAGTTTTAACGAAATTAGTTCAGTTGTATTCGCGTGAAATAGTTACAAAAACCGATATATTTATCTTCTTAATCTCAGCCCTAGGCCGTCCACTCCTGGACAAAGATCTACCCCTAATTTTCCAAAAGGACTGGTCAGAAGCAGCCTGGATCCACCGTCGACCCGCGACCCTTAACAGATCATCTGTCCATCATATGGGTGGACGTCCTACCGGTCCGTGGCCTCCACTCGAGAACCTCCCAGCTGTCGTCGGCTGTCCGTACTATGTGTCCCAGTGCCACTTGCAACTAATTAATCCGCCGGAATGTCGGCAATTTCGTTCGTCTAAGAATCTCTTCATTCCTGATTCGATCTCGCAGTGTAACCCGAGCATAGCTCTCTCTATAGCTCGTTGAGCTTTTTTACAAGGCTTATGGTTAGAGACCACGTTTCAGCGCCATACCTAAGTCATCACTGGCAATACACAACTTTTATTTATAAGACACTGAGGAATATTGGATGAGAAGATGTCACGGAGCTTCCCGAGCGCTGCCCACCGGCAGCTGCAATCCTAGCCAGCTGGAACTCTTGTAGTGCCACGTTAATCAAAAAATCAAATACACTTATGTCAATAAATATAACCACAACATTGTCATTTTAAAAAATTATGTAATAAACAGCCCACTGTATAAAGGATGATTCATATTACACCGTGGCGCCACCGGACCGTGCGCTCAATGTGTTTTTCTCAAAGGCCGTGTCCCGGCCGGGGCACGGCCTTAAATCTACCTTAAAAAGGTTATGACGTCACTAGTAAGATTGAGAGAGCATTATATATTATGCTCTGCTCTGCGTCCTCCTATGACAGAGTAGTTAAGTTGCTACGTGTTACTTAGCAAAAGTCGTAGCACACGTTGATCGTAGCAATCGTAGCACACGTAACGCGTCAAAGTGTAGCTCTGTTACGTGAAAGGGCTTTTTAAGGCGGAACGCTTTGTCACAAAATATCATAGAATTTTGTGACATTTGAGTACTGAAATTTTGAGTAGTACATTAGTAAACGTATTAAAATTATTCCGAATTCGTCTTAGTTTGGGCCCCTTATTCTTAGTTATTAAAACATTTATTCAATTTTTATCGCCCATTATATTTTCGTCAGGTGTTATATTTTTTATTTTTGAGTTATCCCTTGAAAACAATACCTTTCCCCCATTTTTGATTTCAATATAGACGGGTAGCTTCATTGAAGCTTATAAATAGAATAGAGGTAAATTGGGGCTTAGTTTGAGCGAAATTACAGATTGTATTGAAGAGAGCTCGGTTATAAATATACGTCGAGTTCTACCGCAACAATTGTTTTGTTACCAGAAATATTACACGAGGGATAAGCCATATTTCAGTGTTTTAAGCAATAAATATAGAATTCGTTTGCTTTTAATTACACCACACGTCAAATATTTACATGTAAGATAGTATTTATAGGACAGAGACATAGACATAAACATAAAGCACTTGTGCTGTTGTGTTTTGGTAAATGAATAAAGGAGTAAATAACATTTTAATACGTTTATTCAGATTTTCTAGCCTACAGCTATTGACTGTGACTGCGCATGCCAATTTCAGTTGTAATATAAGTAAGCCATACCTTCGGAACTGGCCCAGAAACATTTTGAAAAATCGATACGGCATCACGAAGCAGGGGTAAATTTAAAGTTGAGATTAGATTCTCTGATCATTATTTCTAATCTATACATATAATAAAATCGTAAACGTATATTTATAGAAGTACTTATGTTACCGAAGTAAAAAAAATTAGTTATTAGAATTTTTGTCTGTTACCTCTCGTTTAAAGATTGTATGACAGTATACAATTGAAATTAAAATAGTGAACAGATATTATTTGCCTTTATTAAAAATGAGAATATTGTGTGTGTGCGTGCCAATGAGTTTATATGTTTTCTTTAATTATCCATAATCACCGAGGAAATTGTTTAATATAGAAATGTTTTGCTCGGTAAAAATAATCTCAACATCCTTATTTGTGGAAATTAGAAAAAGAAAAAGAAGTATTTTAGTGTACTAGAGATAAATTACATAACAGCACAATGTAATTGAATTAACTCAATTCTCTATTAGACAGAGTGATGTCTGCGAGGACCGCAGACGTTCAGTTATTCGAAATGCTTACGCTCGAATGTTCGACTCGAAGTTTCTGGCAGCTATTCCAACCGAGAGATGTCCCCCTTACTTTGAGTGAGCCCCTGAATTGTTTAGATTCAAAATTGGACCCGATAGGTGGCGCTGCAAACTGATTAAATATGGAAAATATAGCTCACATTTGAATTTAAAACACGGAGCAACCCATAATTTTCAAATAACGAAACCAATGATTTACCAATTTTAAGAAAAACTTTTAAATCCAATTTTAAATCTGTTCGGCTATCTTCGAGAAGGTATAAAAATTTGCTTTGCAATATCTATTGCACCTAAATGCTCAGGTTATTAGCTTCCGCTTATTTTGTTAGTTTGTGAGTAAATATTGTATTCATTCTGAGCCTAGTCTCTTTCTTAATAATAAATTAAATAAAGTAAAAAAAAAAAAACAAACAAATAACTTTGCCCTCGAAAATAAAGTGCCTTAATGTACTTATAATTAGATTTAACAGTGATTTCTTCACTCCCTAAAGCTTTTAGTTTTTGCCTTTTTAATATAGTGTTACGACTAACTATGGTACGTTCTGGAAAAAACGTTCGCGCCGGCCGAATGTCTCTAACGTCCCACCCTATCGATGGTAACCACGCCCCTTTCCGATTAGTGTCAAAGGAAATTTGTCCTTATGTTTACAACATAGAGTTTACATTTCAACAGAAATAGCATTCCCGAACTTTCTTAAATACATTTTCTAGTAAATTAGAAATACATCGAGGCGTTTGGCGCCAAGTATAAATAAGAGGCGGCCGGTCAAGTGTGAGTTAGTGGGGCGATAACTAGGAAAGTTATCTGCGACAGTGATCCGGTGACACATTAAGGGAATCATTGACGACTTTTAGCAAGTTTAAATGTTTCATCGGACAAGTTTGGTGATTTTGAAAGTCATCTTGGTCTGTGAAAATAAATCATTCGTTTCGCCCTTACACGGCATTTTAACTCACCCCTCACGTAACAATAGATTAAAATTACCCTTCATACAATTTACAATCATATAAACTTACACTCGCTTACGCGTTTCGTCAAATAAATTGGTCAAGTGGCTAAGCCCGTTTGTGCTAAGTGACTAAGTTTATACTTACTTTGATAGCTACACAATTTATGTGTTTATAATATCAGGTACATTCGCACAAAGCTGGAGCCAACTAGTACTTGATAAGTAGACTTAATTTGTTAAGTAAACTTTTTTTTTTTTTTTGACGCGGGCAAAAATGCGTTACGCATACACACACCGTCCGGGGAGACGGTGCGGTTATGTGGGACTCCCTTCCCTCTTGATGAGAGAGGTATACCCACTAAAACCCCGCGGCAGTCTTCCTCAGCGGTCGAGGGAGGGTCCTGGGATCGCATTAGCGCGCCAGGGCCCCCCTCCGCTGTGCCCCCCGTTAGTTACGGTGGGGCGCCTCCCGGGGATGCGTTGTTTGCTTCCCCTCGAGGAGGGGAAAGACGCTGTCACCAGCGGCTCCCCCAACTCTCGGCAACACTCCCGACCACGTGGCGTGTTGTCCGATCCCGGACCACATATTTTGACGGCACATCTTCCCCGTGATGTGCCGCCAGTAGCCCGTAGGCGGCGTCTGAGTTACCTACTTTGGTTGTTGGCACCCCGACGTCGCCTCCTCCGAGCGGGATCGGCCCTCTCTCGAACCCGCTCTGCGGCCTCCTTCTGGAGCATTACTTCCTCACAGAAGGAGACCACAGCCTTCCAGTGTTCCTCACTCGCCAACATTGCCGCTACTAATGCTGGCGGGGACAGATTTCTTCCGATTTTGTCGACCAGGACTCGGCGCTCGGACGCCCATGCAGGGCAGTCCTCCAGTGTGTGCTGTGCGGAGTCCCGGTCGGACGTACAATGTTGGCATTGAGCCGTCTCCTCCCTTCCGATACGATTCAGATACTCACCGAAGCAGCCGTGCCCGGTGAGTATCTGAGTCAATCTATAGGTGACTCGTCCGGTCTTCTTCCCTGTCCAGGCCTCGAAGTTCGGCAGAACCGCTCCGACGGCGCGCTGGCGCGCACTACGAGGCTCCTCCAGCCTCGCGCGCCAGGCCTCCAAAGCCTTTCGGTGGGCGTTCCGCCGTAACGTTCCGGGCACCGATTCTGACGTGTTCCTCTCCCCCTCCTCTATGCGGCCGTCATCCCGCAGCTGGTCGTAGACCGCTGCGTTCATTTCGGCTAGGATGTCAAACGGAGGGGAGCGTGCCAGAACCGTCGCCGCCTCAAAGGATATCGTTCGGTATCCTCGTGCGATCCGTATGGCCATCAACCGCTGCAGACTGTTCAGAAGGGCTCTACAGCGGGGTGAGCTCGCCAGGTCTTTTGACCAGACTGGAGCCCCGTAGAGGGCCATGGATCGCACGACACCCATATAGAGGCGGCGAACTTCCTCCTGTGGTCCCCCGAGATTGGGAAGTAGTCTGTGCAGTGCACCTGCTACCCCTCGGATTCGGGGGACAAGGCGCCCGAAATGTTCTTCGAAGGCCCATTCTGAGTCCAGGGTGAAGCCTAGGTACCTCATGTACCCCCCCACCTTAACTTCGGTGTTTCCTACCCGTATCACCGAGATGGGCGGCTCCATTCTCCTACGTATAGTGAATGGAACCACAACGCCTCAGTTTTCTGAGGCGCTATCTTGAGGCCCAGCCCTGTGATTTTCTGGACTACCATGGTCACTCCTAATTCGGCGAGCCAGATAACTTCCCTGAAGCCTACTCCCCTGGCCAGGATCAGTGTGTCGTCCGCGTAGCAGACGACCCTTAGTCCAGGGGGGAGATTGGTGCGTAGGACGGCATCGTAAGCTAAGTTCCACAACAGGGGGCCCAGAACGGACCCCTGAGGAACCCCGCAGCTTACCTCCCTCTCGTGTCTGTTACCATCCCGACCAATGTACTGGATGGTCCTGTCGCGCAAGTATGATCCCACGATCGTTCTCAGGTAGGGGGGCACATTGTGATAATCGAGTGCCTCCCGTATTGCCTGCCAGGGGAGGGTTCCAAAGGCATTGACTATGTCTAGGCTTATAGCCAACGCTACCCCCCCGGCTCGGACTGCCGACTCCGAGAGGGAACGAACGCACCTGACTGCGTCCACCGTCGAACGCCCTTGCCGAAAGCCGTACTGGCAGTCCGATAAGTCGGGACCCACTTGCGACAGGTGCCTGCTGATACGAGCAGCGATAATTCGCTCAAGGAGCTTCGCCGCTTCGTCTAGCAGGCATATTGGTCGGTAGGCAGATGGGGAGTCTGCGGTCCTTCCTTCCTTTTTGATTAGCACCAATCTCGCTTCCTTCCAGCCGAGGGGGAAAACACCTAGACGGAGTCAGCTGCTGAATAGTCGCCTAAGTCTGCCCCCTAAGACAGCCAGAGCTAGCACCCATACTCGCCCCGGAACTCCATCAGGGCCCGGCGCGGTGTTGTGGGAGGCGAGTCGCCTCACGGCTCGGTCTAACTCATCCTCCGTCACTTCGTAATCGTCCGACCAGGACAGGGGCGGAGGGTCTGTAGAACTATCCTGGATCCTTGGGAAGAGTGTATCCACCACTCTTCCCATGAATTCCGGATCCAAGGATTTCGACAGCGGTGGTACCCACGGTCTGAGTTTGCCCAGTACCATTTTGTACGGGCGCCCCCATGGGTCTCTGTCCAGTCCCTCAATGAGATCTTTCCAAGACCGAGCCTTGGCCTCCGCGATGGCTACGCTGAGTGTTTTCGCGGCGGCTCCATATTCTCTGCGGACTCTGGCTATCTCCTCGGCTGTGGCTCTCCGCCTTCTACGGGCTCGCAGGTACTGGCGTCGGGATCTTATGACTGCAGCGCGCAGTCGCGAGATCTCCTCACTCCACCAGTATACTGCGCCTTTTTTCGGCAAACTGGCCCTGGGCATGGATGCATCGCATATCGACATCATGATGCCCCTGAACCAATTCGCTTGGTCTTCCGGATTTAGCGCGGACTGGCCTTCCGTCCAATCCGCGACATGTGCTGCGGCGACGACCATGTCCCTGTCGAGCCGTTTGAGGGACCAACGTCTTGAGCAGTTTCCATCCTGCCTGGGACGGCTAGAGTGGCCGAGAGACACATGGAAGATAATATGTCGATGGTCCGAAAGGCTAACCATCTCCTCGGCCACTCTCCAGTCCGATACCGTGCGTATCGCAGAGGGAGTTGCCCACGATAAATCAATGACTGACTCCCCTTGGTGTCGTACACAGGTGCTGACTGAACCCTGGTTTAAAAGCCGGAGGTCCAGTTCTGCCGCCCACTCCAGGAGGGTTTCTCCTCTTTGGTCGTCTCGTTTATCGCCCCATTCTCTTGAGTGGGCGTTGAAATCGCCCAAGACGAGCATTGGACGAGCTGTGTATTTTCTAATGCAGATAGCCAACCCGTCCAAGTACGCTTCGAACGCAGCGAGGCCGCTGTTCGGGGATATGTAGCAACTCACCACTACCGTGGGGCCCCACTCCACTGCTACGTATCCCATCCCGCTTTGTATGTGGGTGCAATGGAGGTCTTGTACCCCACTCCCCCAGTATATAGCGGCGGAGCCATCAGTAGACCCGAACCATCGGGGATGGTTCGGAATGGAATAAGGCTCCGACACCGCCGCCAGGGCAATCGACCGCTCTGCGACGGTCTGCATTAGCAGGTCTTGCGCTGCGCGACAGTGGTTGAGATTGCCCTGTAATATTTTGTGTAGGGGCGCGAATTTTAAGCCTCCATAGCCTCTCCCGCCGGGCTAGTGATCGGCCGAGCCGATCCAGCCTCAGCAGTGGCCTGCGTGGGTGGAAGTCTGTCTCCCATCCTCCTCTTTGGCGGGGTGCACTTTTTTGACCCCAGTCGGTGATCCGTGGGCCGACCGAAACTCGCGCATACTGGGCACTTTGGGGTTCGCGCAGCGCATTCGCGGGCCCTGTGCCCCTCCTCCCCGCATGCATAACAGCACGCGCTCCGGTCCACTTCGCTGGTGCACGTGGCACGGACGTGCCCCTTTTCAAAACACCGGAAACACTGCAAAGGCCGTGTTACCAGTGCCTCCACTCTTGCTGAGATCCAGCCTACTCGTAAACGTTTGGCGGTCGACACTTTACGGACCGCCACGAGTGGGCACTTTACCCACACGGTGCCTAGTCGGGACGGGATCTTTTTTATGGCGCCGACTTTGACGTCCGATATCGAGCATTCCCCTGTCTCTGCCACTGCAGCTGCCACATCAATAGGGGAGATGGAATCGTCCAGATCCATTACTCTCATTTCTCCCATTATACATGGCCGTGAGAAACGCGCATCTATGTCTGAGAGGGCCTCTCTGAGGCGCGTTGCGAGAGTGTCCGCTTTTGTGGCACTTTCGGGCCCAGGAATCTCCAGCATGAGACCGCCTGTGACCGACTTTTTCTGGCGGATGCCACCCGTGATGCCGGCTTCCGACAGCTTCACTCTAGCCTTTGCGATCTCCATGACTTTTGCCAGGGAAGTCTCCGATCCAGTAGGCACCGTCACCAGGATGGCTGCAGTTGTAGGCGGACGCGGCAGCAGCGGCTTTCTCTTTTGTGGCTGCTTCACCGGAGCCGCCCTAATCGTGGCCTTTGGCATGGAGACGGTCGCTTTCGTCTGTTTTTTGGCTGCAGCTTTGGCCTTACGACCAACAACTTTGGACCACGACGTTTCTCCCATCGACGACGTGCTCGGCTGCAAGGCGGTCGAAGTTTCCGCCAGCTGGCTGTGCGCGGGCTTCGGCAGCTGTTGTTTCGCCGGCCGTTTCTTTATCTTCTTACTCTTTTCCTGGCCGATGGTGGTCGCCCTCTGCGGCTGGGCCTCCTGTGCCTGGCGCTGTCCCAGAGGGGGCCTGCTACCCATATTCGGAAAGAATTTGTCCATGAGCCCGGACTGGAATCTCGCGTACTCGCGATCCATGATCTGCGCGAGTTGCTCCCATGTTAGCCCAGCCAAGCTCTGGTCTGTCGTCGGTTTCGTGGCGGCATTTGCTGGTGTCTCAGCCCGTACTCCCTTTGGGGTTGACGCTGCAGCCTTTTTGACTGGAGGCGGCTTCGTCACAGTCCCAGAAGATAGGGTCGGTAACAGTGTTGGTACCGGTGTCTCTATATCTTTAACCTGCGTTGTTGGCGAGTGTGCAGGTGTCGGGTGCCTTTCGCGACGAAGCGCTGAAACCTCTGCAGCCATCTTCGTCAGCTCGCACTCTAGGCGTTCGATCCTAGAGTGTAGCCCCTCATTTTCCTGAGCCAGTATATCGCGACTTGTGGCTCTCTCGCTAAGCACTAGGGTGCCGGCTTTAATCTCCCTACAGGCTATTCGAAGTATGCGGATGAAATCTCCTTTTAAATTGCGGGATTTGTCCGTCACCTTCTCCACCTCTCCCAACTTCTCCATTATCCGAGCACCAATGTCCACGGTCGGCTGGGGAAGCAGATCCACTTCATAATCTTCGACCCGGGGCATTACGCTTTTGTTCCGTGTTTTGGACGGGGCCACGTTCGCATCCAGAATATCCCGGATGTCGGTATCCGTGTCTGAGATGTCTTGCATCCGTTTGGCACGGGTTGAATCTGTCTCCTCCATTAGCTGTTGCCTTCGCTTTCGCGTCAGCAGCGTTTCAGCTTTCGGGTTTGACCTCACAGACGAAACCGACATTTGGGAGCTATCGCTCTCCTCTGCCGAGTCTCGATCCCATGTAAGTTTCTCCCTTGATCTAGCTCCACTAAGGGAGCGCGTCCGTGTGGGTGGTCGCAAAAAGGTGCGTTTTTGTACCGTATCAACCTGTTCTTTTAAATCGGTATCCGTGTGAGAAAAGCCAATGTCGTTTTTGTAAGATCGATCTGGTGCGGTTTTGTCCCCCCCAGAATACGAGGGACAGCCTGAGCCTGCCGGCTCAGGGAGGGATTCTCCACCTGCGGAGCAGGTGGTACCCTCCTGGGGTATATTAATGTCTTTAACAGCACTCATGATTGTTTGTTTTTAACAGCTTAACTGCTGGGCCGGGGCTGCCGGCCAGTTTCTCCTCTTCTCATTAAGCCCTCGCGACTGGGTTCCCCCCAGCCATTCATCCCTTCGCCGGGCTCGAAGCTTGGGATTGGGGTGATTTTTTATAGTGGTTTTCTTCCACGCAGTCCGATGCTCAGTGTTCAGACCCCGGCCTTGTAGAGTGTAAGGTTACGGTATGTTCCATTCCGAACAAGCGCCAAAAGCGCAGCGGCGTCAGAACGCCTCAAAAAATACATCGGCCGACCGAGACCGGTCCGCCAGGTAGAACCTGGCCATCCCACGACCCGCGAGGGGTCCCCTGGCGACAGCTCTGGGCTTCTTGATCAAAAAGCCACGGCTTCGCCCTCGAAGGTGATTTTTTAGAGAGGTTTTCTTCCTCGCGGCCCAGCGCTCAGTGCGCTGGACCCCCGACCCCACTTAGTGTGGGGCTACGGGTTCATGTGACCGTGCAATTCCGGCCCTTGAAAGGACCAGGCAGCCACATGCCAGTTTTTGTCCGCGCCGGCCGAAACCGGTACCCCCCATATCTGGAGGACGTTCCCCTATCCGCAACCCGAGGACGCGTCCGATGGCGGACTGGAAACCGCACACGGATTGTTAAGTAAACTACAACTTGTGTATCTGTATCGTTGCAATGTGAAAATTGGAGTGAACATTTTATTGAAGCAGAGTCGCATCGAATGTAAGAGATTATAGCAATTTACAAATATAAACAGTCTAAGTACTTTCGGGACGTTGGAAGGAATCTAATAAGGGTATTTTGAAAACGTGCCCGCTTGTTCTCTTAGGAGATATACATACCTAGGTATACATTCCTCATTTGTTCTTTAGGCACAGCCAACTGGAGGGTGCTAAATACTGAAATGATTGTGTGGGAGTTCTCTTTGCGGTGAATAAACAATGAATAATTTACCTACAGAGACTTAAAAAGGTTAACTAAAACAAATATTTTTATAAAATCTTTTTATAATACATATATTTTTTTATAATTTGGTAATTGAATTGTCAAATTGTATGTCCAATGCGTTACGCAGCCATAAATGGGCAGCTCGTCTATGAATATATGTCATATAGTTCCAATATCCGTTAAGTCCATACGAAACTTTGGAACGATTGGAACAAATGTATATTGGAGAATAGCGGATTTTGAAAATAACTATAAATTTTATGTCAAATTTATACTGAATCTGGCAGTTTTTGACATGGAATTTATTTCAACAAAAACGATTCGAAACTTCTTTGTCTTTAAAAAACATCGATAAACGGCATTTTTTTGTCGAGTGGATAAGGCAATGAGCTCAGCCATCCCTTACTCGCTCACAGAAACACAACAGCACACGTGCTGTTGTTGTTGTTATTTCACAGTGGTATTCTGTAAAGGTACTGCCATCAGATTGACTGCCCAAATGACTGCGAAACGCAATGTGCCTTGCCTCTACTTTCCAGATCCAGACCTCAACCAACTTTGAAAATTTCATTTCCAAAGTAAGTCCAAAAGAGAATCGAACCCGGGGCCCCTTGCACAGGGCCTTAAGGCAACTTAACTACTCATCCAACGGGCCCGTCAATCCACTTGTTGCCTTTAATAGTTGCGATAGAGACAAGTGTACCAAATAGTGAATATTTCTCTACAAGGTAGACAATGGTAGAGACAAGCAGTCTGTGCGAAATTTTCTTCCTGTAGATACCTGTAACTGGCATGCAAATGTGTGACCTAATGGATTTTTGCTATGCTGTGGTATAGCAAAACATCACTGCCTAAAAAATAATATATGAAGTAGATATTAAAAATGTTTCGAAAGCAATAAGGGTGCGGCAAATTGTATTAAAGACATGACGCCAGCCGTAACAAGCTCCTGGACTATAATTGAATGGGTCATAACGACTCGATAACATGTCTATTTCATTTTGCACACTTGTTTACGTTTGAAATAATGCCGCGCCCAATAGCAAGAGCAAAATTTCTAAGCAATAGCAATTGTTTGAGCAATAATTGCTTCAGACATCAATTCAATAAAATCTATATCTATACAATCTCTATATAAAAAATGAAGCCGGGGGCGGAACGCTAGTCTCTATATATAAAAATGAATCCCCATTTCCCTTGGTCACGGCATCACGCGTGAACGGGTAAACCGATTTTAATTCGGTTTTCACCAATGGAAAGAGGGATAAACGGGGAATGTTTTAGGGTATATAAAAATTGCACGCCGGGCGAAGCCGGGGGCGGGTCGCTAGTAAATTATAAAAAATAAAATCGCTGTCCACCTCTGTCTGTTTCTCTATTAACTTCTTCTAAACAACTCAATGGATTTTAATACAGTTTTCACCAATGGAAAAAGCGATAAACGAAGAAGGTTTGTGTGCATAATTTGATAGTAGGTGGCTCCCGTCCCCTGTAACACAAGCAACGCTACAGATGCTACAAGTGTGCTGCCGACTAAGTGATGAAGGATTGGGAAGGGTTAGGGAAATGGGCTCTGGCATCCCTTATTCACTCACCGAAACACAACAGCACACGTGCTGTTGTTTCATAGTGGTCTTCTGTAAGGGGGTGGTTACTGCCGCCAGACGGGCCGCACAAATGACTGCGAAACGCAGTGTGCCCTGCCACTACTTTCCAGATCCAGACCAGCGCCGACTTTGAAAAATTTATTCCCAAAAAATTGACCCTGCCGAGAATCGAACCCGGGAACCCTAGAAGAGAACGTTAAGGCAAGCACCCTAACCACTCATCAAACGGGCTTTTTGCTTTTTTTTTTAAAATGTTTGCTTTGTCTGTCTCGGCTAATCTCCGAAACAGCTAGACCGATTTTGACTGGACTTTCACCAGCAGATAGCTGATATTATAAAGAGTAACTTACGCTACTTTTGTTGTATAGTGGCAGCGATGCGTAGCCTAGCGCACATATAAGGATGAAAAACCTTAATATTGAAAAAATATATATAAAAATATGTTATAAAGATACAAATTATGTATATCATAATTAACAATGTATCTTAGACTGAGATTTATTAATTGTCTATGCAAACCGAGAAAGATTTGAAACAAAGATTATAGTAACCTGTAAATGTTGTATAATTGTATAAGTTACAAGAAAATCAGTTAGGCTTTGTCTTGAGACTGTAATAAATTATCTATTTGCCTGATTCTATGTAGTTAAATTTAATTAAGTTAATTTACTGACAAAGACAGCTGTTGAAATATACATATTTTATTTTCTATTTTTACTATGACCTATGAACTATATGTATAGATGTAAGACTCAGTGTGAGAATGTGTGACACAAAGACGTTCGTTGCCTCCATCGCCTAGCGATTTACCAGAGTTTCCAAGAAAGTTATGGAGTCTCTAAAAAAGATATGTGGCTTGTCCGCAGGGGCTGACGTTGTGAACTTTGAAGGGATATCTTGTTCTAGAAAGAATATTATTTAGAAGATAAGAGTTTTAATTTACCATTCCTGATGCATATCTTTATTCTTTTAAACTCCAGTTAGCGTGGAGGTGTATTTGCATTTTGTATGATACCATTAAAATTCGAATAAATATTAAAATTCGAATTAAATAATACTAATGACATAACTGACAATGGCGTCGTTTATTTGTTTTGTTTATTTGTTTTGAAACAAGTCTCCAAATTAAGAGCATCACAGTCACCGATAGCCATATCCCACCTGGTCTTCATTGGAGTCTCAATTTCAAAGGTTATTGGAACAACCAGTCCACCGGTATCCTTCTGAATAATGGACAAACTGGTAAATATTAATAAATATCAAGTTTATATGTAACTAGCATTCCGTCCCCGGCTTCGTCCGGGATGCAATTTTTATATATATGAACATTCCCGGTTTATCCCTCTTTCCATTAGTCAAAACTGAATTAAAATCGGTCTACCCGTTCACGCGTGATGTCGTGACCAAGGGAAATAGGGATTCATTTTTATATATAGAGATTATAAATTTACTATCTTATATAACACACACATACTATGTCTACTGGACAACCGCGTGTTTGACACACGCACACACGTCTCTCACTACAAAATTTTAATCCACCAATGTACTGGTAGATTGGATTACAGTTTTGGCGGTATTAAATAAAGAAACTAAATAATTATTAAATGATATTAAACAAAATGCTTTTCTTATTCTAATTCACACTAATATTATAAATGTGAAAGTAACTGTTTGTCTGTCTGTTACATTT
The DNA here is from genome assembly GCA_910589475.2 of Bembecia ichneumoniformis. Classification (NCBI taxonomy): domain Eukaryota; kingdom Metazoa; phylum Arthropoda; class Insecta; order Lepidoptera; family Sesiidae; genus Bembecia; species Bembecia ichneumoniformis. The sequence continues at coordinate 4,846,540 of OU342541.1, forward strand.
TCACGCCTAAACCGCTGAACCGATCATCATGAAATTTAAAAGTACTGATCCCGTGGGATCATCTTGTTAAAAATTTTTAGTTTGTTTTAAAACTTTTGCGTGCCTACACTCTATTTCTTTTTGTTGTGAGATCCAGTCTTCTTTCTTTAAATTAAACTCATTTATTTTATTATATACATGCACATATATTAATCCATTTCTTATATACCTTAAAATAAATAACACTATAAAATTCTATCCATTACATATCGTTTCTAAACTTCAACACATTCTCACTAATTTTTCTCACAATGACATCTTACATATATTTTTAAAACATTCTTATTTTAAACTCAAACCTATATAAATATATATTGCCAGTATTTATGTTCAAATACATCAACATCCCCTCTGAATCTTAAATACTGGCTCACTATACTACACCAACTTTAAATACTAAATCTAAATCTATTTAATAATTCATGACACTAAAACATCTTCATTAAATAAAATACTCATCTAACATCCCCTCTGAATTTGACTATATTAAACTTTTCCTAAAACCCCAACTGACTGTACTTTACCAAAATAATCTGACTGACTGTACTATCTATTCACCTATAATATCTATCCTATCCATCACATACATTACTCAATACCTATCTTCAAATACATTAACACAAACACAACACTAATTCCTACAACATACTAACCCCCTAAATATAAAAACATCACCTTCAAATATAAAAACACTAACTCATCATATAAAACACTTATGTTCTCCTCGAACTTCATCTTCATCTTATATGAAGATCATCATCAACAACATCTCCACCTTCAATTACTTCACTATATAAAACTCCTCATCTTCATCGTATAAAACATCTTCACCTTCAATTCTTCACTATATAAAACTCCTCTATCTTTAAACTTCAAACCATCTCTTATTTCAACATTTCACCCCACAAATCTATAATCCTTTCTATATTTCTCTCTTCTCACCAACTCTCGATATTGCTTTCTAATAGTCTCTTTCAATACAGCCATCAGTCATCAAACTAAATTTCCTGAATCCTTTCGTAAATAATTTTTATCTTCATCAAATCTTTCAAAATATAGTATATTCCCTTTTCCTTTACGCCTGGCAAAGCTATAACTGCAATAAAGATGTTAGGCGTTACATTGCTCATATGTTTAGTCAGGCGTTATTTTTTTATTATTCAACGCGGGCGAAGCCGCGGGCACCAGCCAGTTTTTGTATATATTACCGTCTTCTCGATTCGTAAGCGAAAAACGACACCGTCCTTTCTATTAAAGTCCCTTCCTGTTTACAAACAATTTTCTAGAGGAAATTTTTTTCCAGCTACGGAAATGACATTTTACTTTTCCTGTCTACCTTTTAGTTTAGACGGTTGGGTAAAATTACCAATAAAACAGGAGTAAAACAGAAGAGGTTTCCATCATTGCTTTTTCCCAGAGATCCCTTCGTTGCCTTTTGTTTAGATGTCTTTGAGAATCGGAGATGGGCACACTATATAATGTTCGGATGTGAATTAATGTCTGTTTATACTATACATGAAGAAGATTATATTGTTTTTTATTTTTATTATTCTAAACTAAGGCATTATTAATAAACAAACTGTGTCAAGAAAATCATCGGTGTACAGCGAGCCATTTAAACATAATTCTTTAAACAACTAATTCTTAACTTTTAAACTCCGAATGTTAAAGAATCCCTAACTTATTTTTAGACTAAATTCGGAGAATTGGAAACGAACAATTCAAAGTTGGCTCAGGTCTGGATCTAGAACCTCCCTAAGTGCGCTAGGACCTTATTGTAGTGGTGGGGGGCTTAACTCTCAACAAATGGGGCGGTTACAGGGGTCGGTGAGGTCACCGGCCTTCGCTTGGCTGATCGTATTGTCGCAGGGCAACTAAGAAAGCACACCCGTGAGTGTTCCGAGCGGGCTCCGAACATCGGAGCTTGTGCCGGAGCAAACGGTGGGAACTCCAACTGTCAGTTGGAGCATCTCCGGTCATCGCGTCTGGCTGCTGTATGCTAGCCTCGTCTGGCGGGAGGAGGCAGATGTATGTTTCCACGATCCCTTATCCCCCGCTCATAGATAGCGCGAAAAAACATCGTGGGTTTTTAGTGGGTAGAAGTCCAATCTACCCCACCGATCTCCCCATGGTCGGTGGGAATCTGGCTCGTAGATTTTCCCAAGCAAAAAAGAAAAAAGGTCTGGATCTGGAAAGTAGTGGCAGGGCACACTGCGTTTCGCAGTCATTTGGGCAACCCGTCAGGCGGCAGTAACCACCGCTTTACAGAAAGCAAGCGTGAAGTAACAGTTGCGTGCTGTTGTGTTTCGATGTCAATAAGGGATGCCAGAGCCAATTTTCCTAACCATCTTCCCAAACCCTCATCCTTAATCCTACTCATATAGTCGGTAGCGCACTTGCAGCACCTGTAGCGTTGCTTGTGTAATAGGCGACGATAGCCACCTACCATCAAGGGGACCGTCAGCTTGGCTGCCGACATTAACATAAAAAAAAAGAACAACGGTACAGGTCATTCACCAAAAGCCTTTGGGTAACATATACTCGCCCCGATTGTTATAAGTGAGTCTTCGCCTTTATTAATGTAACATTTTGTAACTTGAGGGTCCACCTTCAGTATTTGCAGATTTTGGTGTGGATAATTTCTATGCTATCAAGAGAAAAATTATTATTATTTTTGAATTATCATTTATCATTTAAATTTATTGAACTTCCTCTCTAGAAGACAAAATGAGAGGGAGAGGGTGTTAATCCCAACTGATGCACAATTGGCAGGAGTACGAGGCGAAGACAGGAAACGACACACAGGACAGGAACATCCTGCCCGTCGTACAACCAGTGAGATACCGTGATGATGACACCTGTACGATAGGCGCTCGTACAGATTCGTCGAATCCTTGCGATGGACAACTATCCTTCTATAATTCTATTCTTTAGCCAAATCCAAAAACAGATCTGACTCCTTACTGCCTTTATTTTATTTTTTCTCTGCTGACCAAAATACTTTAGTAAGATTTTTTTTTTTTTTTTTATTATAGATGGGTTTGCTCTTGACCAGCATCTATCCATGTAGGAAGGATGAGCCCGAAGATGGAGCGAGCTCACCCAGAAGATGCCTATTCACTCGAACCTTGAAAAGATTTTTAATGTACGTGCATTAAATGCATATGCAATGAAAATAAATAACTTTAAGGAATCATATTTTACAGTGAATTCATTGTTATTTAATAACTAACGTTATATAAGCAATCATTTATCAGAATCTCAGATGGCGGTTGTATTTTTAATTTCCTGCTTTTTCAATGTGTGCCAGAAAAAGGAAGCGTAAAAGAGATTTTCATTTCGGAATTAAAATTTTAAAATTCCCTTTTTTGCAACGGTTTTCAGTTTATACACTTTATAACTTATTGAATTGAAAAATGAAACACATTGGTAATGATGAGTAGATCATTGGTAATGATGAGTAGATCCAAATCAGTTTTAAATTTTGCAATAGAACCTTCTCGAAGGAACGCCTTCGAGAAACATTATTCTATGCTTCTATGCTTAGGGGCATAGAACATTCAGGAAGAAGAGGTAATGTTTACCAATACATGGTGACCACGCCACTTTAAACAAGTGCAAAAGGAAATTGGTCTTTACGGTTACAACACAAAGTTCATATTCCAGGAACCGAAGCACCATTCTAGAACCGATAGATTATCGACGCTCAATGTTTACTTGTTTAAAAGTTCGAGTACTTTCTGCGACTATCCAGACTGTCTTTGCGCGAATATAAAAACGGGCATGGGCGCTTGAGAGGCAGTACGCGATGTGGAAGCGGCAGTTGAGAGGCTTTGCGAAGACATCTACGATAGTCACATTGATCGAATTAGTGACGACTGTGGCGACTTTAAGGCTTAATATATTAGAATGTTGGGTACATGCCCGCGCCCTGATCTCTTAGTATATCGGCTTCGGCGCCGCTCGGAAATACAGACCGTGTTTGGACTTCGTAAGAAGCGGACCGCGTTGGGATTTCATGCGAAACGGTCGATCGACGGAGATAAAAGGAATACGTGCGTTTTGCGTATGGCCGAGCTCACTTTGCTTAAAATTAAAGGCATAAATTTTTGGTTCGAGCTCTCATGCACGTCCAGTTGAGTTTTCGATTGGTATTGGTAATGCGAGGGTTTGTAGATTGTGATTCCTTCAATTTCCGCATGCAATCGAACACTTAATTCCGGTAGCATCGTGACCAAAAGACAATTATTGGCTTTTGTTCCGAATCTGTAAGCCTTCCACTGCGCATTTCCTACGACTATCCAGACTGTCTTTGCGCCAATATAAAAGCGGGGTCCTGAGTGCCGGGGTCTCCAACAGAGAAGCCTTGTGATATTTGGATTAATTATTGGTCCCCAGCAATTAATCGACTCCTTTCACCCTTATACTTTCGACTTGCACAGATGCATTTCTTTCCTGCAAATTATATACCTTCCTCGGTTATCGTTCTTTCCATGAGTGGACACAATATCGATACCCGTTTGTTGGTTTAGAAGAAGTTAGCGGAGGAAAAGACTATTTTCTTATAATAGACTGGCACATAAACGCAAATTTGCCTGTCTGTGTGTATTCTATAAGATGTACTTCGGAGAGTGTGCTCGAGAGCTGCATGAGATCATACCGCTTTCCCCTTTCTTCTATCGTACATGCGGTACGGCTGGTTGCCATCCTCACCTTATCGAAATCCCTCTAATTCGGACCAAGCGCTTTAAAACATCTTTTGTGATGCGCACTATTAAGGATTGGAACTCCCTTCCGGCGTCTGTATTTCCGAACTCATACAACCCAAATCTTTTCAAGGTCCGAGTGAATAGGTATCTTCTGGGTGAGCTCGCTCCATCGTCGGCCTCATCCTTCCTACATGGATAGCTGCTGGTCAAGAGCAAACCCATCTTTAATAAATATATATATATATATGACTGACGCAAATTGACTTACGCCTTTTTGTCGTTCGCGAGTTACATCTATAAGTTGTCGATACATAGCGCTACCCACGCGGTCGGGGGTTGAGGTGGTTGAGGGGACCCCGTATAAGGGTGGTTTCGGCGCGCGGCGGCACGTCACTTGGTCCGCATCTCGCCACCCGAGCACTCGGGGAGGCGCATCGCCAACACTACTCAACCAATACTCCGACCGCGCGCGTATGTATTTAAACCTTTCATTACGAATAAAAAATAGCTATTCTAAGTGTTCGTTTAGTGACCGGTGTGTGTTCTGCCGAGCTGTTTCCCAGTGGTAATGTAATATTATTTCCAATTTTAATGTTTGGACGAAACTCTCCCATGACACATTTCAACTCGGATACGTGATTTGTTAACAAAAGTTCTCGGATTCTGTTGTTCTGCATAAATGTGGTTTAATATTTTTGAGGCCACGCGTAAATGTTTGCGGTTTGCGTGTTGTGTAAAATTATTTTGTGATTTGGGGAAGCATTGTTAGAATATATAGCTAATAAATGAATTGGGTAGAGTTTTAGAGTGCAATTTTATATCCAAGTTTACTTACAAGTTTTGTATAATAAACGACTAATTTGAGCGTTTTGTATTAAAATTTAATCTCTAAAAAACAGTTGATTTTTTAGAGCAAAATCGAAACTTAGATAAAAATACAGAGCATAATAGACTATATTTAAAAAAGTTTGAATCGAGCAGATTTATACAAAAGATATATTTTATGAGAAAAAAAATAGTGAATTACTCCCCAAAAAAGCTTTCTCGTCACAGTAATAAAAAATTTCAGCGACAACTACATTATTTTTCAAGCTTATTAAGTTCCATACTAAAATTATAATCGGCTACTTTTTTTTCTTTTTTCATATTTTACACAGTATTTAAGAAAAACCTTTCAATTTTAAATCTGTTCGGTTGTCGCGGAAAAGTTACAAAAATTTGTTCATAAAATTTGTTCTGCAACATTGCACCTTGATTCATAGGTTGTTAGGTTGCGTTCATTTTGATAAAAGTTGTGTTCGGTCTGAGGTTAAGTGCTTGTTTTAAGGCTGCGTATCATAATTATAAATTTTTGACATCTTATATCTATATATAAATAAAAATGGATCTTCGAAATGTATGTACGCTCATAACTTTCGAACGGGTAGACCGATTTTAATTCGGTTTTGACTAATGGAAAGAGAGATAAACGGGGAATGTTTACGTATATAAAAATTGCACCACGGGCGAAGCCGGGGGCGGGCCGCTAGTAAATTATAAAGGCGCAGTCCGGCTTTGACTGTTTCTTCCTCTCAACGAAATTTGATATGGCTTATATATATATTTAAATATTTTGGTAATTTTATAGTTTTATGTATAGCGCTATGTAATTGGTTATAATTATATAGGGATCCACACCCGGCTTCCCAGATTTGCAATTTTTCTGCAAATTATATACACGGACATTCCACGTATATCGCTTCCACGCAATAGCGAAAAAAAAATCAAAATTCATTAGCTGATTTTGAAGAAGTTAGCGGAGAAACAGAGGCTTTAATTTTTCTATTCTTATATATAAAAATGAATCCCTATTTCTCCTGGTCACGGCATCACGCGTGAACGGGTAGACCGATTTTAATTCGGTTTTCGCTAATGGAAAGAGGGATAAACGGGGAATGTTTTAGGGTATATAAAAATCGCACGCCGGTCGAAGCCGGGGGCGGGTCGCTAGTAATATATAAATATACTTTTTTACGTTAAGATCGGCAGACAGGCTGACGGTCCACTTGATGGTAGGTAGCCACTGTCGCCTATAACACAAGCAACGCCACAGGTGCTGCAAGTGCGCGGCAGACTACAGTAGGGTTAAGGATAAGGGACTGGATAGAAAAATGAGCTCTGGCATCCCTTACTCACCGAAACAGAACAGCACACGTGCTGTTATTTCACGGTATCTTCTGTAAGGGGGTGGTTACTGCCCAAATGACTATGAAACGTAGTGTGCCCTGCCACTACTTTCGAGAGCCAGACCAGAGCCAAATTTGAAAAATTCATTTTTCAAAGTTGACCCTGCCTGGAATCGAACCCGGGAACCCTAGAACAGAGCGTTAAGGCAAGCACCCTAACCACTCATCCAACGGGCTCGTCGTGCCATTCATCCATAGATTACTCGATAACATTTCTTTGTAAGAAATATTACTTTATATGATTTCTACACATTAAATTTAAGACAATTTCTACTTTAAAATAGAAAGCCAACACACTCTTACTAGATCCATCTATACGAGTAGATATAAATTTTTCTTCGCTTCGATATCAAAGTTTCTACTAATTTTACATTGCCAAATATTCTTGATGAATAAATTAAAAAAAAAAATTATTTCTCCAATAGATGTTATCCACATCCCACAGAAACCTGAAACTTATGTTAAATTGAATAAACCTTAAATTAAATATAATACCTTCGATTTCAACGTATAGTTTTAAAGGCATTGGCTCATTCAATAGAGCAGCATAGCTTTTTTTAATATTAAGATTGGCAGACAGGTTGACGGTCCACTTGATGGTAGGTGGCTACAGTCGCCTATAACACAAGCAACGCCACAGCTGCTGCAAGTGCGCTGCCGATTGCAGTAGGATTAAGGATAAGGGATTAGTAGGGGGATAGGAAAATGGGCTCTGGCATCCCTTACTCACTCACCGAAACACAACAGCACACGTGCAGTTATTGCCGCCTGTCGGGCTGCCCAAATGACTGCGAAACGCAGTGTGCACTGCCTCCACTAAATACTCTTATTAGAAATATCTATTAAAATCGAGAGGTAATTTAGGTAACCAATGGCATCTTAATATAATGTAATTTTCTTAGCTTAATTAAATACTTAGCTAAAGAACTATGCGACGGTGGACGCGAGTCAAAGATATATGTTATGAAAGAAAAGATAGCTTTCAAAGTATTTCTAACAAAAATTCATATAAAAAATAGTGCATTCCGCAGGCATAAATTTGATAGCCCAACGCCAGAAAGAGCGCGTTACAGCTAGCCGGCTTTGGTTAGTCTAGACTCTAGACTCTTGGCTGTGGTTACGAAACAAACAGAGCAGGACGTTCTCTCGTTTCGTAACCGCAGCTCCAATCGCCGGTACAGTATCTTCCGTCGCTCCGCTTCACCGTGTTCGAAACCACCAAACTTAAGTGCCATAAATCGCCCGCCCTGCTCTCGGTTTCATAACCGCAGCCTATTACGGCGTTAGAGCCATAGTTGGCTCTGGTCTGACATATAGTAGCAGGGCACAATGCGTTTGGTCAATTGGGCAATCCGTCTGGTGGCAGTAACCATCCCCTTACAGAAGGTTAATTTGAAATCAAAGCACCTGAGCTGTTTTGTTTCGTTAAATCGAGTATTCACTCACTGAAACACAACACACGTGTCTTTTTTTACAGTGGTCTTCTGTAAGAGATTAATTATTGTCACAACCCGCTTGTCCAATTTTTTCTGCTAAACGCAGTGTCCTAAAATCTAAAATGTTATATTATTATTTTAAGTGTTTATAGAGTTTGTCCAAACGACTCACACGTCCGCGTCCGCTTGAATATTTTTCCTAAAAATAACCTCTACCACGAGTGTAAATTGGTTTGCCTTTGTCATCGTTTCTCGACTGCGGCTATATTGACTTTCGTTGCGTAATCACTTCCGATATATACATACGAAATGTATTTTTTTAGAGGTCAATTTATAATTAAACTAGCGACCCGCCCCCGGCTTCGCCCGGCGTGCAATTTTTATATATATGAACATTCCCCGTTTATCCCTCTTTCCATTAGTGAAAACCGAATTAAAATCGGTCTACCCGTTCACGCGTGATGGGGATTCATTTTTATATATAGAGATTAATAATAACACAAAAACTTAAAAAATAACGTAATAAACAAAAAATACTTATACAATAAAATGAAATATTACTATTTATAAATTAGTGATGCAAGTAAATTTTGGTTCAGTTGCCAAAGTACTCAACACGCTGGCTAGATTACCTCTCTAGATGACTAAACTTAATCTCTGAGAGATGGTAATGTCCAGCCTGTCATTAAAACATATTTCACTCAGGGACACATTGAGAGGAATATTATAAAGGATTATCGCTTTTATGAATTAAGTTATAGTGAATTACGATTAAAACATTTTAAAACATTTGTAAAACGGAACTTGTTAAAAGACCCCCGGCCTTCTAGCAGGAAATGAGCAGTGGAAGTCTTACAGATTCTGTTGAAGGTCGAGCGTCATCAAAATTGAGCACGATACATGGTACTAAAACAATAACGTAACGTTTTGACACGGCAGGGAAACATATAAATATAGGTCGGGAGCGGGAAGGCGGTAGGTTACCGCGCATTCTGACAAATCTTCGAAGTTCCGACGGCAAGGCCGCTAAACGATACAATCTTCCTATTAGTGGTGGCACTCAGGAAGTGCCAGAACAAAATCCACTAATTGTCTTTTGGTTTATCCACGCGGTCACGAGGCTACCGGAATTAATTGTTCGATTGCACGCGGAAATTGAAGGTATCAACAATCTACAAAACCTCGCGTTACCAATACCAATCGAAAACCCAATGAGAGGCGGACGACAGCTCGAACCAGAAATACCTTTAGTTTTAACCAAAGTTAACTCTGCCATATGCAAAACGTAACTTTTTTTTTGTAAACCGATTGGAATGAAATAAACACTAATGTTGCGCGAAGCTTGCTGCAATAAGTGAAAACCGCATTCAAATCGGTTAAGCCGTTTCTGAGATTAGCGTGCACAAACGCACAGAGAGACAAAAATTGTAAAAACTATTTTTTTTACACCTCCTTAACGTAAGTGTACAATTTTTTAGTCAAATGTCAAATTTTTAAAGTCAAAATTCCGTGTAAGGGCGAAACGAACGATTTATTTTCGCAAACCAAGTTCCAAAATCACTAAACTTGTCCGATGAAACCGTTAAACTTGTCAAAAGTCGTCAATGATTCCCTTAATGTGTCGCCGGTTCACTGTCGCATATAACTTCGCAAAAGCTCCGAAGGTCGCTTTCGTATCACTGGTTGTGCACCACTGACTCCCACTTGACCCGCCGCCAACGTCTCGATCTATTTCGAATTTACTAGAAATATAAACAAAATTGTAAACAAACCATTGAAAGTTCCGGAATGCTATTTCTGTAAACTCTATTCTGTTGAATGTAAACTCTATGTTGTAAACATAAGGACCAATTTCCTTTGACACTAATCGGAAAGGGGCGTGGCTACCATCGATAGGGTGGGACGTTCGAGACTTTCGGCCAGCGCGGACGCTTTTTCAAGAAAGTTCCATAGTTAGTCGAAACAATATAGGTAATCATGTTATTTTACTTATACACTAGTACTTTGTAGAACACCATGAAAATTTTTTTTACACATTATCAGAAAAAGACATAAGATATTCATTCATTTAGAACAAAAAGTACCGTTTTCGAGGGACGCGAACGATAAGCTATAATTTCTTATGTTTAGTTAGTAATTAAACACAGGAAATATATAGTTTAAGTTTTACGTTTAGGTATGAAACGTAGTAAGCTACACAGTTGGGTCCTCAAACATGTCCTTTAATTGTGAAGCTCGTATTGTTCCTTTGTTATTTAAAGGGGATAGTCCCCTAATCCCCTTAAGCGATATTGTTGACCAAATGCTCAGCGGATTCCTTGAATCAGTTTATCGCTACTAATCCGTCCTTCGATAAGATTGAGACGAACCAATGTGCGTGTAAGCCAATTTCAAGTGAATTGGCCATGTCCTTTAATAACACTCATAGTTTAAAAGGAACGCATTGTTCCATAAATAAAGTGATATTATATATGTATTTACTTATTATTATTTCATGCTTATTTTCAAAATAATACTGTTTACAGTTTTTTTTGCAAATTAATTAAATTTGCGTACGATTTGCGTAAGAATTAAGTACAAGTACAAGTGATTTTTTCAAATTTACAATTTAATGAAAAAAATAGAATGGTTTGTTTAACATTTTTTTTGACGAATAAAAATCTGGAATCAAGAGTTGCCTGTGCAAAGGAAATAAATAGGTACCAATTAAAGCCGCGATGAGGAGTTACTAATTGTGATTAAAATGACTATAAAAGTCTATGAACTATAAAAGACAGATTTTCCTTGAAAGCTCACCTTTTTTTTTTTAATTAAAGATGGGTTTGCACTTAACCAGCATCTATCCATGTAGGAAGGATGAGGCCGACGATGGAGCGAGCTCACCCAGAAGATGCCTATTCACTCGAACCTTGAAAAGATTTGGGTTATATGAGCTCGGAAATACAGACGCCGGCAGGGAGTTCCAATCCTTAGCAGTGCGCATCACAAAAGATGTTTTAAAGCGTTTGGATGAAATAATTCTTGAATGAAATAAAACGACAATAAGTAAATATACTGTAGGTGTAAAACCTAATTAAATATTGGATCAAAATGCACAGCCAAGATTCTGATCGGATTAGCAAACGTACCGTAGATCCGGACAAAACCGAATCGCGTCTATCTCTTCCCGCCGAAACCGAATCTAATCCCGTTAGTCCTTCCATCTATTGCTTGCTGACGTATAGGAGCGTATAATACCCCTAAGACATATTACACCGTATTATCCTTATACGCTGATATCTTTGTAAAGAATATTATTAATACAGAATTTATAAATATTCTGAATTTTTGAATTAGGTTTTCCTTTTACTTAATAGAATTCTAAAGAATGGGCACATTGCGTTTCGCAGTCATTTAGGCAGCCCGTCTGGCAGCAGTAACCATCCCTTACAAAACCATGATATAAGAGCATGTTGAGTGCTGTTGTGTGACGGTGAGTGAGTAAGGGATGCCAGAACCCATTTCTTTATCCATTCCTAATCGCTTATCCTTTATTCCACTAAGTTCAGCATTTCAGCAGCAGCGTTATCAGCAGAGCACTTGCAGCACCTGCGGCGTCGATTGAGTATATAGCCACCTGCAATCAAGTGGACCGTCAGCCTCTCTGATGACCGCTGTATGTCAAAAAAATATATGAAGAAGTCCGCTGTAAGAAATACAACAAATTACTTTTATCTACGAGTTACAATTACTGCTTATATGTTTCAAGAAATAAGAATAATAATTAGGCATTATGTGTATTTATAACCTCAAAAAATACGCAAAAAATATTGAAACAATAGCTAGTATCGGACGACAGCTTTGTGGCCGATACTATAAGAAATTTAATTAAATATGATGTTCAATTAAAGATAAGAAGATTAATTATGTTTTATAACAACCATATACCATAGCAGGTTTTATTTGATTCAAACATGTTCTCAAAACTGCAGCAATCACAATCGTACATTCACCACGTGCAACGCAAATGATATCTGTTACGAAATTTTGGAATGTAATTAGCCGGTTACTAGAGGACTTTCCCTTATTACTGACTGAAGTAAATTTGATCAGGCGCGGTGTGGTGTGGTATTATTTTGAGAATACTAATTGATCAATTGTAAATAGTTTGCTTTGTATTGTACCCAAAAAGGGAACCATGACACTAAAGTTGGCTCAGTGCAAGGTGAAATTTAATTGGTTATGTTGGTTATGATGGTCGCGATAATCCAATGACGATGCGTATCCTTGAATTTGTATACTAGGACTGGCATATATCAGCGCTGTGCTTTGCCTAAGCTTATGCTGAGCCAGATACCTTTTTGCTGTCATGGCGCACACTCAATGGGATTAAAATATATGGGAATTAGTAGTAATTTTAAATTTGTTTTTATATCTTTTTTGTTTTGTTAAACAATTGTATTGTTATTTTTTTAATTCTCTTTGTATGTGTGTCATGTTTGTGCAAATAAACGTTCTATCTATCTATCTATCCTTATAAATTATTCCATCATTACGAGTATTAAATCGTAGTGATAAGAGAAACAAAATTTACAAAATGTTATGTGTAAAAAATGCAAAAAAAAATACAAATGAATCGAGTTATCATTGAAAGAGTTTTATTTAATCTTTTTTTTCGACCATACCATACGAGTATACTTAAAATACTTATATGGGTGACCCAAATATCGTCAAGATACATCAGGTCAACGACAGCGTCGATTATCCACTTCTCGTGTCTCTAATAAAATTTATTACACTTTGATGACTACGTTTATAGACTCGGCATCGTCTTCCAATTTCTGAAGACTATCTTTGCTATATTTAAATAAAAAAATTTAAAAAAACTTAAAATATTATATGCTTACATATAAAAACTCGTTGGGATTATTCTTTTTTTCATACAGTAAAAATTTGGAAGTGTTTTCTAAAATAGTGATGTGTTTGAAACTGGAATTGTGGATATACACATGCTTGGCATGGATGCAGAGGATGACAAATGTTGAATTGCATTAAATGAGAAAGAGAATGGAAGAACTAAGAGTTATAAAGGAGAGGAAGCTGCAATATTTCGATGTGATGAGGTGCAATATTGTGATGAGGGTAATGGTAACTAGTGATGCAAGGAAACGTCGCAGAGGTGGTTTAGTATGAATACTCGCAATCTCTTTCGTGCAACAACTTTAAGAAAAAAAAAAGTTATTTTAAGTACTTGTAGGTACTAATTCTAAGCGGACGATGTCCCGGACACTAGCTTGTATAATTTAAGGAGTTCTTTATGAAACACTAGTTTATCAGCGAAGAGTTTCAACCCAATCATGAACTTTTTGTAACAAATTCCTGTTTTCATTAAGTAATTTCCATGTTTTCTTAATGTTATTTAGCAAGAAAGTTTTCTAATGACAGAGATAAATTAGTAATTCACACATAAATTTCACAAAATTTTCTCTCTTGATAAAGTTTCTGTAAATATCAATTTTAATTTATCTAATTATAACAAATGAACTGCGGATTGAAATGAGATAGGAGAACAAGTAACCTAACGAATCATCAAGGATATAAATTTATGATATATAATATTTACATAACAATTATTTTATACATAAAAACCTTGTAAAATCTTCCAATTTATGTTGTATATCTCTAGATTTTCTCATCGTATTTAGTTTGTCGGAGTTAATATTAACAATTTGATAGATATTTCCTATGAAAATGTCTCTTCAGAAAGTCAAAGACCGTAAAGTTTCATTAAAACTAATATTTGTATATTCGTACAGGAAAGGTCTCTAATAAAATAAATTTATGGCGACCGGTTCTGTCATAAATTTTATTACATACCTAAATAAGATGGAAACATGTTCCGGAAAGAGTATTTTGGATTTTTCTTATGTAAAACGTGACCGTTTGCATGAGTTCATTTTTCTTTTTTGTCGTAAAATCTTACTTTCTATGCCCAGATGTAAGGTTTTGCTATGAATAAAGATTGCTATTCATTCAAGTTATATAAATTTACATATTAACAAACTTAAAAATAAAATAACTTCTATTTGTCATTAGCTTCTATTGTGAACATTAACATTTATTCTATTTACTATTTACTTCAATTTGTCATTAATATCAGTTTTCTCTGTTAACTTTTATTCTATTTACTCTCAACATTATTTTCTAAATCCACGTACTGTTTATTATAACGACCAGACGCTTGGCATTTCTCTGAAGAATACGGAAAACAAAAATGGCCGACATAGCCTCAAAGTTATCAATCGGCTAAAGTGAAAATGGATGGGGACACATCTGTTGTGTAGTGGATGGGCATTGGAGACCATGGCCAAAACGACCTGATCGACCACCTGCTCGCTGGACCGATGACCTCAAGGAGCAGCTGACAATTAATGAATGTGGACGGCAGAAGATCTAGTGTGGTTTATTAAGTTTAATATTAAAAATGCTAGAAAAATGTCCTTTGAGTTAGTTAATCCAGTGATTTCGCTAGCGTAAAAAAGCAGACAGGTGTATCATAAATAACCGCTAACTTGTTATTAGCAAATAAAGAGGAAATTGTAATAAAACGAAAACATACGAATCAAAATCACATTTATATAAAAGCACTGAAAGTTTCAGTTCGTTCAATTGTAGATGTTCCTCCAACTTATCTTACAAATAATGATAACAATCCTCTTTAATGGGAAAGTGAGTTTGTTTGTTCCGTTTTTACGCCTTGAGACAAGGACCAATGTCAGACCGAACACAATTTTAACCAAAATGAACCCAATATAGCTGCAATATTGCACAACAAATTTTTGTTGCTTCTCGGAGATAGTCAACAAATTGGAAAAATAGTCAAAAATTTGGAAGTTTTTTTTTTAATATTGTGTAAAATATGAAAAAATAATTTAAAGTAGCCTATTAAATGTTTAGTACACATCTTACACTTCTGTACTTAACTTGAACTTTATTGCTGTGTCGAGAAAGTTTTCTTTTTTTGTAATAATTTACTATTTTTTTTTCTTAGAATTTTTTTTTGTATAAATCTGCTCGATTCAAACTTTTTTGAATTTCTATCTAAATTTTAGTAGGTACTTTAACAAGTCAAATTAGATGACGAAAATAATGCTTTTCTGCTAAGTCCTCGCGTTAATTACTCATCATAAAATTTTGCATACCCATAATTCTCTCTACAGTTCTCAAGGGTTAGTCTAAAAACAAAACTATTCAACAGCTTAGGAAAAAATGGTGTTCCCGAGCTACGCGAATTTGCGAACAAAAGCTATTAGAAAAGCGAATGATTTTGAAGATCTTATACGTATAAACGTATAAGCCGCTTGGCACAAAGATGCCACAAATATACTTTCCTTCCCGTAATAAGATTGCCATTTAAAGGCATTTACGTTGTAATTTCAATGTTGGAGGAGCGTAACGTATGGATCTCCTATATTACAGGATATTTTCGATATAGGCTTATAGTATTGTACTATAGTTAATTATACAATTGTTATTTCACAAATTTTATTAATTTAAAGGAATGTCTATTGTTTTTTATGTTCATTGCTGCGTTAACAAAACTCAACGTTACTGATATAACAAAACAATGACGATCATTTAAAATTTGAAGTGTAATTAGATTTATTCTATCTATATCTATATCTATATCTATATCTATATCTATATCTATATCTATATCTATATCTATATCTATATCTATATCTATATCTATATCTATATCTATATCCATATCCATATCTATATCTATATCTATATCTATATCTATATCTATATCTATATCTATATCTATATCTATATCTATATCTATATCTATATCTATATCTATATCTATATCTATATCTATATCTATATCTATATCTATATCTATATCTATATCCATATCTATATCTATATCTATATCCATATCCACGACTACATTTACATTTATACATGTTTTGTAATATAAAGTCCGTTTCTTCTAAACCACCCAAAAGTGTTCACTAAAGGAAAGACTTATATACGAAGGGGGTTTGTGTATATAGTTTGAAGATCACTATTCATCCGTGCGAATCCGGTGGCAGGTCACTAGTTGGTGAATAGATGAAACTTGTATTTCCTCTCAGAAAAATTTGGTTGCTAAACATTAGATTAAATTTATTTGCAAGCATTACTCGTTCCTTTTTAACGAAAAACCGATTTCGTTACCGATGGTGTATTGAACGAGCGAGATCAAACAAACTCTCGTCTAACCTCTATTCTTTGACTAAGGAGTATTGAAACCAAGATAATATTGAAATGGTCCAATATGAGCAAAGGAAATTCAAATAAGAACGTATTGGTTACAATATCAACAAAGAAAAATGTATACGAAAAAGTCGTGTAATCGCTTTACCCTTTTCGGCCAAATTCCTGTTGTCAAAATCAGAAGGTCTCCAAAACGTAATGAGATACTGTTTCTCTTTGCTTAAAAATATATAATGAAGCAGAATCAGAGAGGAGTGAAAATCGTTTGGGAGAGAAACATTTGTGTTATTTTTCCATTTAACTAATTTAAAGAGCAAGCTCAATCATCAGTTTTATATGTGTAAAAGAAATTATATTTTCTACACTAGTACTAGTCCAACTTATATTTATAAGCTTTTACTAGCTCCGCCCCTTTGACAGCTTCTACAAGCAGTAACTGTCCCCTTACGGACGAAATTTCAACCGACCTTGTTTCTCAGCTTCAGATTTTTACTAGCATTTCCCGGCGAGTTCGCTCGTGTATCTTAAAAAGTAATATCATAATATCAGTCCTGTTTAAATTAAAATGTGTTATAACGAAAATTACAATAATGTATACAATTTCCGGTATTATGAGAATCTGTCCTTTCTGTCTTATTGAGAATCTGTCATTATAAGAACAAACCCTTTTAGTTGTTAAGTTTTAAAGAAATTCGTTCACTTCTATTCGCATGAAAGAGTTACAAAAACCGATAAATTTATCTTCATAATCTCGGCCATAGGACGTCCACTGCTGGACAAAGATCTCCCCCTAATTTTCCAAAAGGACCGGTCAGAGGCAGCCTGGATCCGCCGTGGACCCGCCTTTATCAGATCATCTATCCATCTTGTGGGTGGACGTCCTACCGGTCCCTGGCCTCCACTCGAGAACTATGCAGAATACATAGTACTACTATGAATACATACTTTCTTTACTATGTATTCTGCTCACTGCCACTTGAACTTACTAATCCAAAGGGTTATGTCGGTAACTTTCGTTCATTTATGGATCTCCTCATTCATGATTCGATATCGCAGTGTAACCTCGAGAATCGCCTTCTCCATAGCTTGTTAAGCGACGTTGAGCTTTCTTACGAGGCCCATAGTTAGAGACCATATTTCATCGCCATATGTCGTCACTGGCAACACAAGTTAGTCGAAACTTTTGTTTTAAGGCGTTATTTTTTTACCAGCACCAGCTAGTAAGTTAATAAATGAAAAAGAGCACTGAAGTAAGTCTTTTTATCCATTATTGTCAATGCTTTTGTAATAGACTAAGAGAGTTAAAGTAAACATTCGGGGTCTACGTGGAATTAATGTTTTACAAAGAATTCTGTCCCTTCTAACTTCCTGGTCGTCCTTTGGGAACTTCAAAAGAATTCTTTTCGACGTCTATTCCTAAGGGTTTTTGAAGTTTATTCCTTAAGAATCAATTTTCATATAAGGCCTCAGGTATGGAAATTTTATGAGGAGTTAACTAAATGTTCTTGTAAAATGTTCTTCAGTTCTACCCAAATCCGATAAATGTCTCCGCTTCACCTAGTTCTATTAAACTCCAATCGTGCATCGAAGCTGACACACACTTTTTTTAAATTATTTTTAACTAGCGACCCGCCCCCGGCATCGCCCAGGGTGCAATTTTTATATAAATGAACATTTCCCGTTTATCCCTCTTTCCATTAGTGAAAACCGAATTAAAATCAGTCTACCCGTTCACGCGTGATGCCGTGACCAAGGGAAATGGAGATTCATTTTTATATATAGAGAAAGAAGATTGTTTGTTGCTGGGTAACCCTTATAAGTGCAAACGATTTTGTCAGCGTGGAGAATTTCTTTTGCTATATGCTAGTGGGGTAAAAATAAGGACAGTTGAGCAGAAAATAACACACACAGAGATGGAGAGAGAAAGAAAGAGAGAGAAAGAGAGCGATAGAAATAATTATTTTGGATTTAATAGGGATTTTGTAGTTATAATAACATTTAACTACAAAATCCCTAATTCCACTAATTCAACCTTCCCGTTGCTATTATTTTCCGTTCCTATTATTAATCAACCCCGAAAAGAAATTATAACATTTTTCCCTATCCCATACAGTTATTTTGAAAGGTACAAGCGATACACGAGAGACATTCTTGAAATTTTAAAACAAGCGTTACAATCCCCTTGGAGCAAAAATACTTCATGGGAATTTTATAAAAAAATCGTATTGAAATATCAGTAACAATTTAATATCTTAAATATTATGAATGCTCCCTTAAAAAGATTTATCTGGAATATTTTTAACTAACAGCAGACAATAATATTCACCCGGGAGTGCCTTCCGTCGCCTTCGACGGTTCTCTTCGCCACCGACACAAGTTTGGTTTACCATTTAATTTTTAACTTATTTTAACTTAGCGAATCTCTTAATATAACTTTTTTTATTATTTATCTCGTCGATGGCTCTCCTTCCGTGGTAAGATTTCCTTAAGGCTCCAAATCTTCGCAAGGTCCCTGTATTTTTTTTAAATTTTATTTGTATATTTTAAATACGTGCCATTTTTTTTTGTATAATTTGTAATATATTTTTTTATATACTTAATAAACTGTGATCGATCTAGCATTTATTTTATTTTCCTTTTTTTATATTGTCCGCCTGTTCGTCACCATCTGTGGCGGAAAAAGGCGTAACAATATTCGGAAGTATCTCGCAGTCTCGTTATAATACATTATATATTTTGTAATGTAAGTTATAAAAAGATTTTATATAAACCTAAATCATAATAACAATAATAATAGTAATAATAGGCATAATAAGCATCGGCTGAAATCATCCCAGTTGTTTTGTTCTTAAATGGTTTGATCCCGGTCAGCCTCCGGGATCACCGTTTTAACACCGCCTCCCCTTCATTTTGGCTTTTCGAGTTAAAATGAAATAATAATAATAAAAATAATAAAATTACTTTTTTTTAAATGGATGCATAATTAATAAGAATTCGGTTCCAGTCTTCAATTTAATGAAAAGGTTTTTTTTAAAAAAAAAAAACAGCCTGTTGGAAAGTGGTTAGCGTGCTTGCCTTAACGCTCCATCTCAGGTCTCGCTCGATTCCCAGCAGGGCCAACTTTGGAAATGGACTTTTTAAAGTTGGCTCTGGTTTGGATCTGAAAAGTAGTGGCAGGGCACACTTGGTTTTTTTTTTTGCCCCCTTAACCCCCCCCCCCCCCCTTACTAAAGACCACCATAAAATACCATCATGTGTGCTGTTATGTTTCAGCGAGTGAGAGGATGTCGGTGCTCATTTTCCATATCTCTTATTTCATCCCCTATCCATAAGCCTGTCTGTCGACCTTGAGATAAAAAAGAGAACGAAAAAAAAAGACAATTAGGTATAATTATGCTACAGAAACCTCAAATGGCAACATCCTAAATAATGGTTAATGTTGCCATTAAATAATGTGTCTGTAAACCTTGCCGTTTACCTCAAATTATGGGAGAACTTTATTTTACTGTATTTAAATTTAGGCAATGTTGTAACATTTATTATTCGATAATGGGTTTTATTATTACGAGATCATTATAAAGAAGGATGTACTGTATTATCTTTTAATGTATTTTAATTATATCTATACTCCGGCCATTATAAGAGTGCTGTTCTGACAGGTGTCAGTTCCATACATTTTCTGTATCGTTTATTCGGAAATGAACTTTATGCAATGGACATAAAGAAATGTCAAAAACGCATTCATAGAATGACCGTACTATAGGATGTATAACATGGGCTGAAAAGTCCCGGGCCTAAGACATAGACACGGCTCGTTTACAACTAATCGAACAAACTAATCGCACTCGACTTTTCACGTACCTACCTTGTTATCAAAACAATTTGATGAGAATTTTAACGGCTTGTTTAAGCAAATAACGTTTAGATTTAACTATAGGGAAATATAGAACTGTATTTTTGGGAGTCGCACGGATGTCAGGAGGGGTTCGTTAGTGTACTATATAGTATAGTATATAGTTAGCAGATTTAATTAAATTTAACCCATTCAGTGCGACAGACACCGATCGGTGGTTTTTAAAGATCCAGGTGCGGCTGACGCCGGTAGGCATTAAATTTAAATTGCTCATGATTTGATCAAATAATCATTTACAATGACGGAGTTGCAGTGTGTATATATTATATGAAAGTATTGTAATATCGTGGTAACAGTTTGCGGATATTACAATGTTAAAAAAATTACTTAATTATTTCTTCTTGTTTTTATACAAGATTATAAATAATTACATTGATTCACCGCTCTTACTAAGTAATATTGGTTTGAGTTGCCCTCGAATAAATTCGCGCCGTAAGTGTTCATTACATATTCAGTTCTGTAAAAAGAAATATACTAGCAATACATTTTTGCATCGCTCCTGCAAATTTTATAATGAACACTTACTGGATCTGGATATTTTCAGTTGTCCTATAGGAGCCTATAAACGAAGCCTTAAACAGGCTCTCGAAAGTATATTCGTGTAGTTTTCTTTTAGTAGCGACCAGTTTATCTTTTTATTTTTTGTTTTTCTCTTTCTTTTGTATGTTTATTTTTGCTTGCTTTTTTACATGTTTTCTCCTAACTCCGATGTTCTGTAGTGTATTGTAAATTATAATATGTTTTAGTAACTTAGTGGAAACTTTGCTGATTTATGTTTTTCTTATATGTATGTATATAATGTGTATCAAAATATTGTATGTTTCCCAAATATAAATAAAAAATAAAAAATAAAAATAAAAATTAGGTACAGCAAACGCGTTTTGTAGAGTCTGTCAACGTCTAAAATATTAAATTATTGTAGATTATACAAATCAACTATACAGTGACATTTTACAGAAATTTAAACGACCGAATGTTGGTTTTGTAACCGAATAACAATAAATACGATTACCTACGTTAGGTAAGTTCTACTTGAAGGTCTATTTTATTATGCTTTTATTATTACATTTACATTAGAACAAAGATGAGCCTCATTTGCGGACCCAGGCGCCTTTTTTAATCGTAAAAGAAAAAATAAAACTTAATTTTACTTATGGGTTACACTTGCCAGTAAATAATATAAAAAAAATATTGCCAGAATACTGTTTCGGATAATATCGTTTATTTCATTGTATGTCTTCAG
This sequence comes from Bembecia ichneumoniformis, assembly GCA_910589475.2. Lineage (NCBI taxonomy): Eukaryota > Metazoa > Arthropoda > Insecta > Lepidoptera > Sesiidae > Bembecia > Bembecia ichneumoniformis. The sequence continues at coordinate 4,868,349 of OU342541.1, forward strand.
AAATGTAATGGACATATTATTTATTCAACGTAAGCACATTAAAAATAATGGGAAAATAATTTCTTTTCTGGTCGGTGGACAACGATATTCTATAATCAAAATTAATCCATAATCTTATATATAAAAATGAATCCCTATTTCTCCCGGTCACGGCATCACACGTGAACGGGTAGATCGATTTTAATTCGGTTTTCACTAATGGAAAGAGGGATAAACGGGGAATGTTTTAGTGTATAAAAATTGCACCACGGACGAAGCCGGGGGCGGGTCGCTAGTAATAATATAAATGAGAGAGCAACTCTGTCTGTCTGTTACTTTTTTACGATTTATCTGCTCAACTGATATGATGAAATTTTGCATACACATTTTCACGAATAAAGGAAAGGACATGGGGTACCTTTCATCTAGAAAAATAGTTCATCTAGCTCCCGAGGAATAATCTAAAAATATAAAAAATTGAGGTGGCGTCACCGTCGTCACAGCAATAAAGATGTTGGGCGTTATGTATATTTTCTCAGATGTTATTTTTTTTTATTGTTCAATATGGACGGAGTCGCTGGCAACAGCTATAGTATTTTCACTGTATGATGATATGCGTGACAGTTCGTAACTGACAATTCTAGTGGTGATACCTAACGACATTTAACCCATTGTTTGAAAATATCGAATCAGTTGGCAATGCAAATGGAATCGAACTACCGATTTTAGATTTTCAGATTTAGAAATAAATTCTAGTAATTAGGAATAAAGGTTACGTTAAATAAATTATAGAATACAATGCAAGTCTGTTTAAAATATTTATTTATTTATTCATTACTTTCAGACCTCGAAACTAGACAACTTGTATCAGACTCAGAACAAAATTTACTTTTGTTTTATTGTTATTATTAGTCAGCTTTAGTTTTATTATCAAAATATGATGTTTTCATAAATATATAGAATAGGGAAAAAAATTGTTAAAACTCCGAATATCCTATGGCAAACATAGAGTACTTTCGATATATCGAATACAAGTTCCGTTCCACGCGTTTGACACATTTAAAATATATGTTTTTTATAACATTTACCTATTATAATAATCAAATAATTATAAAAGTTATAATTGCTTTTGTGTTTTTTTCATAGATTTGTTTAATTGTTGTTTTATTTTTTTGCGCCTTTTTTTTTAGTTGAAAACAGTATGCGTGACATGAAAAAGTGAGAACTGTCACGCATATCATCATACAGTGAGAATACTATAGTACCAAATTCTAAATTTAAAAAATAGTTTGATATATATATTTTTAATTTATAAAATGTTTGGCACATCTGCCATTATAAGGTTACTGATTATTTAAGTGACAATGAAGCCTGGAATTAAAGCCTGGATTCGGAGCTCATACTAAGTTTAGTATTGTATATGTACTTTGATTTAAGTATTAAGTGTATTATATAAATAATTATTATTGTTGTAATTTTTATATTGTAAAGATGACAAAAAGAATAGTATCCTGAGTTTCTTTCGGGGTTTCTTCTCAGGATCGTCATCTTGGCTTTTTTCCGAAACCCTGGTAAATTTAAATTTAACTGGTAAATCTAAATGACGATCATAAGATTTCTTGGAGAAACCTAATTGATAAATAAATATTTTGATTTTGATTTTGATTTTCTGGACATTTCTACGCTACTCGCCGATCGACGTTTGTCGCACACGTATATAATTCTCTTTTTTAAAACATTAATTTTCATAATCAGTTATAATATTCGAAGACACATTTATAACACCGGTTGTTTAATATTTAAAATGACTGCGAAGTTGTATAAACATATTCCAAGACTGCATCCCTGACAGCGTATGCGCAAAATTCACGATGAACAAACTCATTTAGGCATTTATAATATTAAGTTAGGATTTTCAGGCTAAATTATATTATAAAGGTGTTTTAAAGATTTCTTAATAACTATGGCATTGAAAAATGTACAGTTGTCTTGATCGATGTTCTAAGTTGAGACATAAGATTGATTGATTCTTAAGCAAAGCATTAACCCGAATAAAGTCTGTGGCGATTAAGAGGAAATTAACCTTCAAGCTTCACTTACAAAACAGAGATAACAGCTTTTTGGTTTAGATTTTCCGAGACTTTTTAAGACTTTTTGAGACTTTTGTTCATAAACAGATGCTTAAATTTTAAGTTACAATGAAAGGAGGCAGAACTCATTTATTAAATTTTTATTAATTTATTTTTGAAATTTTTAAAATTATTATTGTAAAATGAATTGGTTTGTGATTTTCATGTAAAATAATAAAATCTAACCCATAAATCATACATTAGGTCGAGGAAAAAGTCTTATAGTATGCATACACTTATAATAAAATCTCTTTGGCTGTACTATTTGTATCTGACTGGTTTTGATAACATCAAAAAGGTTACATTTCAAAGAAAGAAACAAATTAGTAAAATGTTGTTTCTACCTATTTTTCATTAGTTTTTCTTTCTGTCAAAAGGAGTGAATCTAATGAAGAAATTATTGACATTTTAAAATTTTATTACAAAAAAAATTATACAAATTTTAAACTCGTTGAGCGACGTTGAGCTTTCTTACGAAGCCGTATTTCAGCGCCATATGTCATCACTGGTCGAAAACTATTTTTTAATGTTCCGATCGGCAGACAGGCTGACGGTCCACTTGATGGTAGGTGGCTACCGTAGCCTATAACATAAACAACGCCACAGCTGCTGCAAGTGCGTTGTCGACTTCAGTAGGATTAAGGATATGGGATTGGAAAGGGTTAGGGAAAAGGGCTCTAACACATAAACATATCGACTAAACTCAAGTGTTTTTCGATCCTATTTCGGAAAACATGATATCTAAAATAAAACTTTTTTTTAAAGTTAAGATCTGCAAACAGGCTGACGGTCCACTTGATGGTAAGTGGCTACTTATAACACAACAACGCCACAGGTGCTGAAAGTGCACTGCTGATCAAAATGGGATTAAGGATATGGGATCTTCTGTAAGGGACCACTGTGCCATTGGCGCTAGACGGGCTGCCCAAATAACTGCGAAACGCAAGAAACCCTGCCACTACACAGTATGTCTCCTTCTTCTTAAATAATTTAAAAAAAAAATTACGTATCACACCAAAAAAGAAAACAAGTTATATTTAATCTTGTTACAGTAATGTTTAAATTTTTTTTCCAGACAACCTACCTATTAAAAACATTCAAAGAATACAAAAATCACCTTTTAAACACATTTTAGTGATGGGTAGGCACACTGCGTTATGCAGACACAATCTGTGCAAGTCTGTCTCGTTATGTCTGAACAATTCATATCTTGTTGTGTTTCGATGAATGAGTGAGGAGGAAGCCCATTTTCCTATACCATCATTATCCCTTTTCCTATCTGGGTTGGCAGCACACTTACAACCTTTAAGCAAACAACGTTGCTTGTGATAAGAAGCGACTATAGCCACTTACCATCAAGAAGACCGTCGGCTAAATACTAAATATGAAAATGACTTTTCATGGATATTCTAATCTAGATTTAGCCTGCGACTTCTTCCGCGCTCCTTTTTTTAAGTGTTAAAACATTCATTCATTCGATTATCATTACACTCTTAGTATTAATTATCATAAATACTAAGAGTGAATACAAGATTCATATGCCTAAGTAAACGCGAAAATCCTTGAAACGCCTCTTCATTTATACCTTTGTTCATTAAGTGTCCTTGCCTTAATTGCGGGGGATATAAGTGCCATCGTCTCCTAACTATCTGCAACCTCATCTCTTATTACTAAGTGAATTATTCGTTCCAGTAACTTTAGAGTTTCTAGAAAGCAGGAGACGATTATCATACGTTAATGTTATCTGGAGCGTATTTTTGGTTAAAATAAAATTTTAGCTTTTTCAAATTTTTAAATATCTCTTTCTTCATGTTACAAAGTTAATGACATTTGACATCTGACAAATCCGATAGATGAAAAACGCGAAAGGACCTAAATAAATGTAAATTCCCCTAAAGAGGCGAATTTGCTTTGTGGAGAATTTGCAATAAGCCCGAAATAAATAAGGTATCAACCTATTTTTCCCTACATCATGGCGTCATGATACATACGTCATGGCCAGCATCAAATAGGACCGTTTTGTACACAGCTTTCCCGAGAATTCTGTGCGGAGTGGGCGTCGCTTTGTCAGTGCGAAGACACAGGAAACACGTTCCCCTTTCTTGTGCCACGTCAAAACTTGGTATTGCAAATGCATGAACACATGGTCTAATTTTAACTCGTGTATTGTTTACTTATTAACTGTAAGTTAATAATAAGTAGTGGTACCTAATAAATAATTTTATTTCATTTGAACGCTAGAAAACGCTCAGTCCGTACGAATTTAAATTAAGTACCTACAAGTACCTCGCCATCTGGACCCAATTTTTATTGCATTCATTATTTACAAGTTATGATTATCTTTTTATTGTTTTATTATATACTATCTGTACCCCGCGGTTGTGCCTGGCGTTTAATTTACATTGACAAATTGCGTTTCGCAGTCATTTGGGCAGCCCGTCTTGCGGCAGTAATCACCCCCTTACAGAAGACCACCGTGAAATAACAGCACGTGTGCTGTTGTGTGTGAGTAAGGGATGCCAGAGCCCATTTCCCTATTCCCTCCTAATCCCTTATCCTTAATCCTACTGTAGGCGGCAGCGCACTTGCAGCAGCTTTGGCGTTGCTTGTGTTATAGGCGACGGTATCCACCTACCATCAAGTAGACCGTCAGCCTGTCTGCCGATCTTAAAATCACATTTTGACTTTTTTTGGTACTGCTCGTTTCTCGTCAGGCCCTCATTACATCGCACGCACGCGCTATTTTTTTCCCTTAGCGTTCTAACTTTTTTCTTTTTGTTTGGCTTTTAATAAGAGTCATAAGTGGGCTATGATTTTTTTTTAATAAGACTGGTAGTTCCAGAGTTCAGCGCGTTCAAATAAACAAACAATCTCTTCAGATTCACTATATTAGTATTGTATATATATATTTAAATGTTAAGGTCGGCAGAAAGGCTGACATCTCACTTGATGGTAAGTGGCTACCGTCGCCTATAACACAAGCAACGCTACAGGTGCTGCAAGTGCGCCACCGCCTACAGTAGGATTAAGGATAAGGAAATGGGCTGAGGCACTTACCCAAATTCAATAGCACAAGTGCCGTTATTTCACGGTGGTCTTCTGTAAGGAGGAGGTTACTGCCGCCAGGCGGGCTGCCCAAATGACCGCGAAACACAGTATGCCCTGCCATTACTTTCCAGAACCAGACCAGAGTCAACTTTGAAAAGTTCATTTCCAAAGTTCACCGGGAATCGAACCTGGGAACCCTAGAACAGAGCGTTCTGACACTCATCCAATGGGCTCGTCAAAAAATTGTATATATTTTTTACTTACGCTAAATTATTTATAAAGACATCATCATTTCAGTGCATTGCTGGACCAAGGCCTCTACCTAATTTTTCAAAAGGACCGGTCAGAAGCAGCCTGGATCCATCATCGACCTGCAACCCTTATCAGGTCGTCTTTCCACTTTGTGACTGGACATCCTACGCTGCACTTTCCGGTCCGTGGCATCCATTCGAGAACTTACTAATCCGCTGAATTATGTCAGTAATTTTCATTTATCTACCGATCTCCCCATTCCTGATTCGATTTCGCAGTGTAACCCCGAGCATAGCCCTCTCCATAGCTCGTTGAGCTGTCTTACGAAGCCCATACTTAGAGACCACGTTTCAGTACCATATGTCATAACTGGCAACACATATTGGTCGAAAAAAAAATGTTGAGCAATGTGTGTTGCCCGTGATTTATAAGGTAGTTTTAAGTTTTTACCTACATTAATATTATATTTTAATTTTAATTGCTGATTGTCTAATCTATACCAATATTATAAAGCTCAAGAGTTTGTTTGTTTGAACGCGCTAATCTCAATTGAAAAATTATTTTTGTTTTGAATAGTCCATTTATCGAGGAAGGCTATAGGCTATATAACATCACGCTGCGATAAATAGTATTATATATAGGCAGTGTCCAGTACCGCGCGCCCCATGCGCACGCCGCCGCCGTATAGGCCGCAGCGAAGCGTGGCCGAGTTCAGCTAGTAATTAATAAGAGATCTGTCCTAATAAGAGATAATACCTATGTCCTATTAATTCGATTAAAGCTATATACTTAAATATGCTTAACTTGACAATGAATTCTCATACTAACAAACCACGTCACGTAAGCGCCAAGTGTAATTTAACGAGTTAATTAATTGAATAAGGCGGCGTTTGTTTGTGTGCATTTCATTAATTAAACACAGGTCATGTGATCCCCAAAGGGGTGTACAAACAAGTACGTACATATCGCTTCCTTGTCGTGAAACGCTGCCTTAAACACATTAATGTTAGCAAAACGACTTCTTAATCAGCATGGCGTCTGTAACGGTCGTTTAGTTTATAGGTTTTTTTAGAAGTGACAGGGCACATCGTGTTTTTCGCCACAGAGCTCAGCACAGACGTGGTTTTATAATATACCAGCGGGTGAATAGCGCCTGACTAAATATATGAGCAATGTATTTGAGTCTAACATCTTTATTGCAGTTATAACTTTTCCAGGTATTAGATGATCCCTCGGGAACAGTACTTTTTTTGGATGAAAGGTACCCTGTATCCTTTCCTTCAATTCGAACCAGTTGTTCCTGAGATTAGCGCGTTTAACCTACCAACCAAACAAACAAACAAAAGCTTTCTATATTAAGCAAGTATAGATATTAATATGCTAATATATAGTTTTTTTTTCTAGCAATGTACCGCATCACGGTGTGGACCGTCAGCCTGTTTGCTGACCTTAACATTAAAAAAATATATATAAATATATATTTTGCCTTGACAACAGTGACAAGTGTTCTACTATCTTATACTCATGCCGTAATATATATACGTACCTATTACTGTTACGACTAACTTGAAACTCTCGAACGTTCTACCATAGCGACGGTAGCCACGCCTCTTCCCGATGTTCTATATGTTTACAACATTTCAACAGAAATAGCATTCCCGAACTTTCAATAACTTGTTTACAATCTTGTTTACATTTTTTGTGAAATTCGAAATACATCGAGGTGTTTGGCGCCAAGTATAAAATATAAGAGTGCGGCCGGCCGAAAGGGAGTTGTGCGACAACCAGCGATAAGAAAGCGACTCGGAGTTTTTGCAAAGTTATCTGTGACAGTGAACCGGCGAAACATTAAGGGAATCATTGACGACTTTTGGCAAGTTTAAAGGTTTCATCGTACAATTTGGGTAATTATGGCAGTCATCTTGGTTTGTGAAAATAAATCGTTCCTTTCTTATACGGCACTTTAACTCACCCCGCACGTAATACTACCTATATTTTAGTAAGAATAGGCCATGTCACAATAAAAATACATAGAAGACCGCCGTGAAAAATAAGTTTGTATATGTGTTATTATGTTTTCGGATGCCAGACTCTTATTTCTATCCTTTCTCTTATCAGGACAGACAGCGCACTTGGCGTAGATTGTGTTTATAGGCGACGATCACAGAGCAAGGAATCGCCGCGCCGCCTGCTAATAGAGGCGGCATGGTCAAGACTATGGTCAACACTTTCAATACAAATCCAGTGTTATCGTTTATTCACACAATTACAATGGGGCTTAGTCATACTGTTTAGATTTTGTGTTCCAATACAATCTCGAGTCTCATTTTTTAAAAGCTAAAAATTGCATTTAAATAGTTACTTGTGATATGATACACAAGAATGAGGCTTATTCACGTTTTCACTTTGATTATTACACTAAATCATAGCACAATGAATCACTTCTATCGATTTTTTGAATAATATTTACCTCGCAACGTGCAAATAGTAACGGCGGCGGCTGAAAATGCATGAAATGGACTAGAAAATGCGCCCTAAGTTGCGCTTAGCGCAATTACGCGACACGAATACTGTTCGAGACAGCCTAATAGTGATAGTTAATTGATTCGTGTAATATAGTGAAATTGTGTTCAAAAAAACGATAGTAAAGTGCTCGTAATAAACAAATACAACGATAGTGTAAATAAACAGTTTGTTCGTATAGTATAAAATAATGTCATAAATAGTGATAAAACAATCAGAAATAGTTGTTTACAAAGTACAAGACTTTATTTGGAACCCTACTCACTCTCTTCAGCCTCCCACCGAATCGGCAGACCAGCGACGCTTCTTTAGCCGGAAGCGCTGCTCACTACACCACACAGCCTGACTGTATTACATGTACGAATGTTTACAGGTCTGCAGACTATTGTTAATGCCGTCTCTAGTAGCGAGTGGCGCGCCGGTTTCTTACTCTGTGGCGATGACAGATACCATCAAGTGGACTGTCAGCTTTTCTAATAAAGACAAAAAACGGGACAAGTGCGAGTTGAACACGCGTGAAGAGGGTTCTATCCGCACAATATTGAGTGATTTACCATGTTATTTTAATATCATGGACTTCTTACAGGTTTTCCTATAATCTATAAGTAGAGAACTATTTTTTTTTTTCAAAATTTTAGGTTCAGTACTTAGTTGCGGAGATAAGGGGGGGGGGGGAGAGGGGGGAATGGTAGGACAGACGGACACACGAGTGATCCTATAAGGGTTCCGTTTTTTTATTCGGACGTACGGAACCCTAAAAAACCTAAAATAGACTTTATAACAATAAAACTTTATCCAGTTTATATTTTAATCGTAACGTTTAATTTGTTGCAAAAAGTCCCCATCCTTTAGGTCAACAAGTGTGCGTTACTTAGCAGTACATAAACACTTATCCATACAATACGTTAACAAGCAGGGGCCGTTTCTAAACCGATTAGAGAATCGTCGAAGCGAAAATGCGTCGTTAAGCAGGCATTATGAGCCTCTTTACAGACTGTTCGGCCTTACGCGTCACGCCTTATGTCTTTAAGCGAGTTATAAAATTCCACGTTTATAATGACTTAAGAGGTCTCTTTATGTTGTTTCAAGTTGAACAGTAATTTTCATTATAATTCCCTTTATGTACATTTTTTATTTTTAAAACATTACGATTCGTTATATCGTTAAAGCGACGCAGCGATAAACAATTAATACGGTTGTGATTGCATACGAAAATGAAAGCGCGCATGCTTATGTCGTATGCGACAAAACGATTTTTTATTAAAAAATTATAATGTATTTTAAGAAATCCAACTGTAAAATTAAAGTGTATGTTTATATTAATGTACATAGAAAATTTGAAGGTATAAATTGGTTCCGTTTGCCTGTAAAATGTAAATCTGTGTTTTAAAAGAGGTTTCTTTGAAGTTTTTTTTTCTGTTATAAAAGTTTACTAATCTTGTAATCCAACTGACAAAATGAAGTCAGTAACACGAAGAAACAGATTACCAAACATCTCTTTCATATGTGTTGTCATTGCTGAGAAAAATCTAAACCCCTGCCACCAAAATTTCCAATTCGTCGCCTTAAGGATTCGTTACGATATAACCATACATAAAGAATCCTGTTGTTTTATGTTAATACAGGCAGGCTGACATCTCACTTGATGGTAGGTGGTTACCGTCGCCTATAACACAAGCAACACCACAGGTTATGCAGGTGCGCTGCCTACTAAGTAGAATTAAGCAGAAAGGGGGTTAGGAAGGGATAGGACAATGGACTCTAGCATCCCTTACTCACTCATCGAAACACAACAGCACACATGCTGTTATTTCACGGTGGCCTTCTGTAAGGGGGTGGTTACTGCCGCCAGATGGACTGCCCACTGCGTTCCTAATCTCAAGCCTTCAGACAGAGAAGGACAGCGACTTTATTTTATACTAGCTGTTGCACGTTGGTACGATCTTGTTTATATTTTATGGCAAATACGAAATACATCGAGGCGTTTGGCGCCAAGTATAAATAAGAGAGCAGGCGAGCGAGTTAGTCAATTGTGCGATAACATCCGATTCTAAAGTGACTTTTCGGAGTTTTTGCGAAGTTATCTGCCACAGTGAACCGGCGACACATTAAGGGAATCATTGACGACTTTTGGCAAGTTTAACGGTTTCATCGGAAAAGTTTAGTGATGGTTTATCTTGGTTTGTGAAAATAAATCGTTCGTTTCGCCCTTATACGGCATTTTAACTCACCCCACACGTAACAGTACCCACACGCCTGTGCGAAGTTTTACAGTGTACGATTCGAATAACAGACTACTTTATAATACGCTTCTTCATTGTCTAGTTCAAAATAATATCAGATAGTATTTAAACATCCTGACTGAATTTGTGTTCAGAATGTAAGCCTATTGCCTAATAAACATGACAAGAACAATTTACAGAAACTGGGATGTTGTACAATTGTATTATACATACGGGTCTTAATCTAACTATGTTACTCTTAAAGTCGGAACAAGTTAAACTTAAGTTAACCAAGTACATGTCTGCTTATCGCCGCCGTCGCTCGCTTTGTTAAGTAAGATTTATGAAATTATTAAGGTTTGTAATATTTCACAACCTAATTTAAGCTGTTGTAATTTTTGTTCTTGTTTGAAATTCGTTTAAGTATATATATATATATTACCAGGTACATTTTTTTAAAATTATATTAGACCAAACGGATTACACTGAACCAAACATACACAAATCTTCTTCGTTTAATCTATAGTAACCGTAACAAAATCTATAGAGTGGTTCAGAGGAACTCAGAGAAACAGCCAAAGGCGAACAGCGACTTTATCTATACTAAAATTATAAAGAGAAAAGATTTGTATGGATGGATGTGTGTATAGTATGTTTCTAATGAATCAAAAACTATTGAACCGATTTTAAAAATTCTTTTACCTATAGAAAGCTACACTATCAGCGAGTAACATAGGCTACGCACTCTCCTCCATCTCCCCCTTTACCCCCTCTCCATACAAAACTGCCGTTTTACATGAATAATCTGTATATATAAAAATGAATCCCTATTTCTCTTGGTCACGGCACCACGCGTGAACGGGTAGACCGATTTTAATTCGGTTTTCACCAATGGAAACAGGGATAAACGGGGAATGTTTTGACGGCCCGTTGGATGAGTGGCAAGGATGCTTGCCTAACGTCTCAGAGGCCCCGGGTTCGATTCCCGGCGGGGTCAAGTTTGGAAATTTTAATGTAATTTTCAAAATTGACTCTGGTCTGGATTTGAAAAGTAGTGGTAGGGCTCACTGCGTTTCGCAGTCATTTGGGCAGCCCGCCTGGCGGCAGTGACCACCCCCTTACAGAAGACCACCGTGAAATAACAGCATATACGTGCTGTTGTGTTTCGATGAGTGAGTAAGGGATGCCAGAGCCCATTTCCTTATCCCCTCCTAATCCCTTATCCTTAATCCTACTGTAGTCGGCAGCGCACTTGCAGCACCTGTAGTGTTGCTTGTGTTATAGGCGACGGTAGCCACCTACCATCAAGTGGACCGTCAGCCTGTCTGTCGACATAACATAAAAAAAAAAAAAAAAAAAAAAATGTTCTTATATATAAAAATTGCATCCCGGGCGAAGCCGGAGGCGGGCCGCTAGTATTTCGAACGAAGTCGCGTGCAACAGCTAGTTTTATAAAATGTACACAAAATAAGGCATGATTAGCAATTGTTTTAATAATTATTTTTACATACACTATTACACTAATTACACAAGAAATTTTCTGTATTTTCTGTGTTATTTAAAAAAAATATAAGCTTATTTCTACTCTACTCCATAAAGTCCATAAAACGATAAGTTACCTATATTATTATTCAAAGACATCGCCTCGCGTAACGTAATTGGCGTTCTCTCCATTCTTATCTTCTGTTTGTCTGGAGAGGCGATTTGAGTATTACTTATTGATAGGGCTCAACAAAAAGTAAGCTTAGCTTGAAAAATAAATTTTGAAAAAATAAATATGAGTTTTCAAAACATTTTATTTCTAAGAAATAGGATAACAAGATCAGGTTTTTCAAGTAGATTATAATCTTTGAATCTAGTATGAAAAGTGTAGTCCGCGTTGAGGAACGAAACAATACCCCGTTATAAACTGCCGGCGCAGCGACATCTGTCCTCAAAAAAATGAAATATTTGAACTTATAAAACGTAGTGACATCTATGTATACCGAACGTAACTAACTTAACTGTTGTTGGAACACGTTACATCTGAGTATGCAGAATGGAACTAAATAATAGGTATTTATAAAGTATCCAGTTATTTCATACATTTAATTTTATACGTTTAAAGGAGTTACTACAAATTATAAGAATAAATAATAACAAGTAGAACGAAATCTTCTTTGTCCGAGTCCCAGACGCCGCCATTTATATAACTACCACCCCCTTCACGTCGTTACGCCCCTCTGTCGCCCAGGATTGTCGCCAGGGTTGCTTACTGTTAAATATTACTTACGAATAAAGATAATATCGCTGAAATATAATTTTTTCTTTACTTTAAAACCATTATTTTATTCTAGTTTTATAAAATACGAGATTTATAAATACTTACCTGCATTATTATGTTACGTACCTACATTAAATATACTTATAAATAATAAGTTTTTATAAGACAGTACCATACCAAATGAAGCCATATTAAATAAGTGTTATTCACCTACAAATATAAAATAAAAACATAGAGGCTCACGTAAAACTATTATAAGTAAGTTTATTCGTGCGGAGACGCCGGCCGTGACAGCCCGACTGAGTATCCCGTTTAACGTGTAGGTAGGCTAACTCCGGGCGCGCTCAAGGTGAGCTTGAGCGCGCCCGGAGTGGAAGTTTCCGTTCCACGTGTTCTTATTTATTCTTATGATCAAACACTTTTATTTGTTAGTTGCTATTAATTTGCCTAAATGTTTTGGATCCTTTACTAAACATACCTACTAACCTATCCAGGCTTTATAATCGCTTAAATAATTAGTTGTTTAATAAACATTCGAAGAACAAACTTTGGTTTTGACAAGATTGATTTAATTAAATAAATTCAATTGCAAATTTCTCGCCTGTTAAAAGAGGGTAGTCTAAAACTTCCTCTCCATATGTGTACCTACTCGTATAATTTTGGAATTTTCAATTGTTCTTCAGTGAATACATTAAATCGGAGACTTGGAAACTTTCTCTGACATTTATTTATTACAGAGTTTTAATTGTCACATTATTGCTACCTTCAGCTATTAATCATTTACATTTTGTTTACTTTAAAATAATCAAACAAATATTTAAATTTCACTAATTTTCTCGATTGTCAATTTTTAATTTAATAATATTGTTACAACTAAGTATGGAAAGTTATGGAAAAAGCGTTTGCGCCGGACGAAAGTCTCGAACATCCCACCTTGTCGATGGTATCCACGCCCCTTCCCGACTAGTGTCAAAGGAAATTGGTCCTTATGTTAATAACATACAGTTTACATTTCAATCGAAATAGCATTCCCGAACTTTCAATAGCATCCCGGCTTGTTCAAAGCGATTCTTTTTTTTTAATTTTTTTTTATGTTAGGCTGACGGTCCACTTGATGGTAGGTGGCTACCGTCGCCTATAACACAAGCAACGCTACAGGTGCTGCAAGTGCGCTGCCGACTACAATAGGATTGGATAACGGATTAGGAGGGGATAAGGAAATGGGCTCTGGCATCCCTTACTCACTCACCGAAACACAACAGCACGTATATGCTGTTATTTCACGGTGGTCTTCTGTAAGGGGGTGGTCACTGCCGCCAGGCGGGCTTTTATAGCTTTTGCGAAATTATCTGCGACAGTAATCCGGCGACACATTAAGGGAATCATTGACGACTTTTGGCAAGTTTAACGCTTTCATCGGACAAGTTTAGTGAATTTGGAAATAATCTTGGTTTGTGAAAATAAATCGTTCCTTTAGCCCTTAACAATATAATTTACTTTTTTGCCCACATAAAAATTACTAGAGACATTTCTGCAATTTCTGTCTGCAAATTATATACACAAGCCTGCCTCATTTGTTGACTTTTTCATTAGTGAAAAGCGTTTCGGAATCCGTTCAGCGGACTTCAGTGGAGATTTTTTTTAGAGGGAAAGTCTTCAGAAGATACCTGTAAAGCCCCTTGGGCTCTTTATTTTCACAATGGTATGTGGCATTTTTACCGCACTAAAAACCCTGGTTTACCTTTAGCTTTTAGTCCTAGAACATTAAAAAAGTACCGTTTAAAAACGTCAAAAACGTAACTTAAGGACTTAAAGTTAGCCGAGAAACAGACAGAAGCGGACAGCGACTTTATCTTATAACTAGCTGAATTCGGCCACGCTTCGCTGCGGCCCATACGGCGGCGGCGTGCGCATGGGGCGCGCGGTACTGGACACTGCTTATATATAATACTATTTATCGTAGCGTGATTTTATAGCCTATAACCTTCCTCGATAAATGGACTATTCAATACAGAAAGAATTTTTCAATTCGAACCATTAGTTCCCGAGATTAGCGTGTTCAAACAAACAAACAAACTCTTCAGCTTTATAATATTAGTATAGATATTCTAACGACGACGTGGCCTCGGCTTCGCGCAGATGAAAATCGGTTCATTGGTTTCGAAGAAGTTACTCGAGAAACATACAGTCGCGGACGGCGACTTTATCTTATAATATTTACAGACTAGTGACGGGCGCCCGATTTCGCATGGGTGTAATTTTTTTCTGCAAATTATATATACAAACCTTTCTCGTTTTCACTAGTGAAAACCATATCAAAATTCGTTGAATGGTTTAGAATAAGTTAGCGGATAAACAAACAGCCTTTGAGATGTGGTGCTGGAGACAAATGTTGCGCATACCATGGACGGCTAGGAGGACAAACATTTTTATCCTCAACAACTTGCGATTCGGACAAGTCTATCCGCCACCTGCTATCAAAGAGTTCTTTCTCACTTACTTTGGACACATAGCCTGCAGAGAACTAGAAAACTTGGAGAAGCTGGTGGTGGTTGGAAGAGTGGATAGAAAGAGGTCTCGTGTCCGGTCAAGTTGTAGGTGTCGTCAGACCAAGTTATAGCTCTTACAGGACTCACTGTTTTGAAGTAATGAAAAAAGCTGTGTACAAGATGGAGTGGAAACAGCTGGTGGTCAATGTCAACAAGGCATTTCGGAGCGAGCACTACCTTCAGCAGTGAAGAAGACGACTCTATCTAATTTGATAAGAAAAGAAATTTTTTTTTTATCAAGCCTGCAAAAAATATTGACAATTTTGCCACCAACGTAGATTTTGATGTTTGACCTTTAAATATCCCTGTCCAGAAATGAACGATGTTAACGGCTTTGTTTCTGAATTATTAATGGCTGAAACGGACCTTTACAACTGGACATGTTTACCCATATTTCATTCATAACCACACGTGGAGCCTTGAGGGAAGGTTTGACATTAACGAATCACCAGACGCCGCTCGTCATTTTACCCGCAATAATGGGAGCGTACGGGATGTTCCACTTATGCCTAATTGATTACTTACATTTATAATAATCTGTATTTATTTTTTATAAAATATCCATAAAGGGCATTATATATCACTACGATTTAAGTATAAATAATTTTATTTTAACCTCAACTTCTAAGTGTAATTATATCTAAGAACAGTGTTCAATTACTTTTCTTAGTGTTTATAAAGGGGAAGCACTTTAATCTTATGCTTTAATAGCGCTGTTAATATTCACGGCACTTTTTATTTATTATAATACACTAAATTAATTGGAAAGTTTTTAGTCCTCTCACTAAATCTGCGATGTCTAGCAACTGAATCGCTTTAACATTCATAGGATGATGAAGTCTGTAGTTATGTGCTTATATATAAATTATATATATATATATATATGTTATATATAAATTTAATATTAGTTTGTTATATATAATTTAGTAATATAACAGAGAGGGCATTGGGAAAATTTTCCTACAAAAATATTGATCCTGATCGCCGTAATCAGGACGGCCATGGCGTAATTAAATAGCCTCGTGAAATTGGTGATGGACTGAGCTATTTTGTACCACGTGGTTCTAAATTTCCCATTACGGATTCTTTCGTCTTGTCCGATCTATGTAGTTTAAAATCTTTGCAAATATAATATGAAATTTAGAACCTCAATATCATTGAAGAAATATACATTCTTTCAGTGACAGTGAGAACCAATGTAAAAATTTGTTGTATAAACCACAAAATAAAGCTTTATTTTGCATTATAGAGATCATTACTGAATTTAAAACTAAAATTTCCCCATATTTATTTGAGCTATATTAAATAATAAATTACAATATATTTTTTAATCCTACTAATATTATAAATGCACAATTTTGTATGTTTTTGTGTTTGAATGTTTGTTACTCAATCACGCCAAAACGGCTGAACAGATTTGGATGAAATTTGGCACACAGATAGTTTATTACCAGGATTAACATGCTGAATAATTTTTATCATGGAAAGTGTTAGGTTTCCGTGGGATCGTCTAAAAATATTAAAAAAATGGGGCCACCGTAAAATAAATCCTATAATAAATATATTTTACATATATAAAATATATAAATTATATATCTAAAATTGTATATATATAAATTATATAGTGCATGCCAAGTTAGCCTATAAGTGGAGTATACGATATTGTAAATTAATTTTTGAATGTGTTTATGTATAAGGATTATTGTATACTGCGTTGGCTTCCTAATAAAATAAATAAAATAAATAAAATAAATAAATCTATGTCAGGCGTTATATTACTCGTATGTTTTCACAGGTTTCTTTATTTTTTTTATTAAAGATGGGTTTGCTCTTGGCCAGTATCTAGCCATGTAGGAA
The DNA here is from genome assembly GCA_910589475.2 of Bembecia ichneumoniformis. NCBI lineage: Eukaryota > Metazoa > Arthropoda > Insecta > Lepidoptera > Sesiidae > Bembecia > Bembecia ichneumoniformis. The sequence continues at coordinate 4,885,171 of OU342541.1, forward strand.
AGATGAGGCCGACGATGGAGCTAGCTCACCCAGAAGATGCCTATTCACTCAAACCTTGAAAAGATTTGGGTTGTATGAGCTCGGAAATACAGACGCTCGGCAGGGAGTTACAATCCTTAGCAGTGCGCATTATAAAAGATGTTTTAAAGCACTTGGTCCGAATTAGAGGGATTTCGACAAGGTGGGAATAGTTTTTTTTTCATTTTTTAATGCAGACGAACTCGTGGGCACTAGCCGGTTTAAAATAAATAATATAAGAATAATTGAACAAAACGCCTAAATAAGCTTTTAACCAATTTCTAAGCTCATTTGTAATGTCTATCTTGACCTATTTTATTTTATTTTTCAATACTTTTACAGTAAATTCTGACTATATTTAAAAGGTACTCTTTTCTTCTAAATTTAAAAGGTTTTTCAACTAATCTGAATATTATTAGTGAGAGGGAAAGAAAATGTCGAACAATATCTGACGTGGCCTTGGAAAGAAATTTACTTTCGCCGTGAAATACACTCAGCGTCAGCGTAAAGCGGGAACGCTGCTTAATTCAAAATAGAAGTAATCGTATTTCGTTTTTCCTTTAAAGTTACTCAGAAGAGTTGTAATTCAAGACATTAATGCGAGATTGAATAATGAACGATCTCTCAAAGATATCGTCTCGATACTTTTTTCAAACTCAATTGACTATGTATTTCGACCTGTTTTGTTTAAGAATACTAATCAGGTCTTCAAGCTTTTATTGGCTCATTGAGAATAAATGAAATAGAAAATTAAATAGCAATAAAAACGCTTTGAGCGGAGCCCTGCCTAAGGAATCCAAGCTAGATGTTATTTATAATTTGTAAATATATGTATTTTGTAAATGCTTTAGAATAATCCACGCGTATTTTAGGAACAGTCTCCTCTCTGAGTGTTTCCACCTATCTAAAATAAATATGTACGTAGATAAGTCATGTTACATAAATAAGTTAAATAATTACTTTAATTTTTTTTACAATCTCTAAGCTTAAAATTCCATTTCACTTAAAAATACTTTATGAAAGAGACTGGGGTTTACTCCTTTAAACATCTAAAATTTACCTCGTGTCAATAGATAACTGGATAACTAATCACTTTATATTATTTAGTTACATTCTGTATACTCAGATGTCACGTGTTTCAACAAAAGTTATGTTAGTTACGTTCGGTATTCACAGATGTCACTACGTTTTATAAGTTCAAATAGTTTATTTTTTTCGATGACAGATGTCGCTGCGCTATCGTTTCGTTCCTCACCACGGACTACAAGATAAGATTTACATACAAGATTTCGAGCTTTGCTTTTATAAGCCCAGAGAATAGAATTAGGGAACATAAATACATGTGTCAGCTTTAGCACAAATGTCAAAGTGACAGATAGCGTAACGCTTTTTAGTTTACGCTTTTATTAATTTTACTCCTCATAAAATTATTCGTATGAAAATCGGTGCCTTATATGAAAATCGATTCTTAAAGGTTTACCCTTTAAGACTCCAATGGTAAGACTAACAACCTTCGAAGATATAAAGTCCGCCGTGGTATATGTGTTTGTGACTATCGAAAAATTGCCTTTGTACGGAATCTTCCCCAACTAAATAGTTATAGAAAAAGTAATAGCTGGGATAAATCGTCTTTGGGAAATCTCCAATCGAATAGACGTTATTCAAACAGAGTGCAATCATTTAGGCCACGGACGGGTATCAACCTGTGACCCGTAAAATTGCTTGTTGTGTACACAGCACTTATTACAAACAGTATATAATTTAGGCTAGCTGGCAGAAGTAATCAGATTTATTTTTTTATATGGTAACCATTATATCGTACCTCATATTATAAATTGTGAATAGGCGTGAAGAAAAATGAATTACTTGTGTAAAAATGTACAAAGCTCCCTTAACTAACAATAAGCATAGACCAATAAGTATAAGACCTATAAGAATAATAGAAAGTAATAAGTAAGTAAAGATAAATGAAAAATATCTCAATTTTTTTTCCACGTCTTTTATACACATTATATTTAAATTGTAAATTGTAATATAATTAAATTGTAAACGAGTCGTGTCTGAACATTAATGATTAAAAAAAGAAAACAATTTATACACGTTGTACTTATGTTACGAAGGTCAAAAAATGCTAATCTCATAAACGGCTTAACCGATTTGAATGCAATTTTCACTTATGTATTGCAGCAAGCTTCTCGTAACAAACAAACGAGTTACGGAGATACCTAATACTACGCGTGCAAAGTTGCGGGATCAGCTAGTTATAAAATATTGTTTCTCTCCTAACTTATTTTAAACTACTCAACGGGTTTTGATGGACGGATAGAGCGGATCGCTACTATATTTATAACGCTATTTTTGGTAACATTTATAACTTGCCTACTGCGGTTTTTATACCCTGTGATATACTTAAGCCCACGATTTACCTTTTATTGCGGATCCGATATTAAGGCGTAATGAACTCTGAAACATTATAGTCGGCTTTTAGAACTCTTCCAAACTTAATGGTTCCCCTTAAGTAAACAAGAATATTCTCTTTGTGTTCATTTCTGACACAGGTTATGTTAGCAGGTTGCTTCCTTATAAAAAATATATTGGATTTTCACTGACTGTAAGTGGATTGAACATATTGTCCACTGTTTGATTTTTGGGTTTCAACTGCGTCAGCTAACTCAGCGACATATCATAATTCAGTGAATTATTTAAGACTAGCTGAGCACGCAACTTCTTACGCGTAGTAATCGGTATAGCACGTGAATTTTTTGTTTGTGAACCGATTGGAATTAAACACTATAACAGTGTTATTACAAAAAAAAAATACTAAACTATGTCTCAACACGTGTTTTGTCAAACAGCGTCTAATGACATTTGTATACAATTTCACAGTTTAAACCCTGCCTCAAATAATGTTTAACCTTCGCTATTACAAAATAGTGTTTGTCCTTTGACTTACCAAAACATCGCTAGGCAACCTATAGGCAACCAAATGTTGCTATTTTAAAATTATAAAATAGCAAATAGTAACAATAAAATAGCAACATTACAAAACGTTCGTTCAATTTCATTTGGTTCAATCCGAAACGTTCCTTTCTATGCAAATTTGTTATGTGCTAATAGAATATCCTACGCAGAAAATATTTTAAAATTATCTATATATAAATAAAACAGTGACGTGTGTGATTATGAATTAATTATTGCTCTAAATACACCGCCATAAGTATGTTTTGGAACCAAAACTTACGTATATAATGAGTACATTGTACACATAGAACAGTGATCGGTTGAATGAATGGAATGTGTTTATCAAGACTTGTCAATCGTCATTACTCATTGTCAAATGATTATAATATAAATAAAAATTATGGAAAAAAAATGGACAATTGCAATATTAAAATAAAAATTCGTGAACGTGAAGAAAATTGGGTTCAAGAATAAAAGGTAAAACAACCCGATATTTCATCATAATCACAACCACACCACTAAATACAATTTGCGAAAATTAGAGACAAAGCAGTAGACTAACTTTGAGTCTTCGACAAGTATTGACATGTTATAAATATGAAAAGTATTATTTAAACCGTGCCTAACTCTAACTGCTTAAACACGCTTTTGTAATAAAAAAAATGTTAGACACATGTTCAATGTATGTTTATCTTTTTTGTAATAACACTCTAAATGTTACGTGAAGCTCGCAATAATACATAAGTGAAAACCGCATTCAAATAGGTTAAGTCGTTTCTGAGATTAGCGTGCACAAGCGCACAGACAAACGGACAAAAATTCTAAAAACTATTTTTTTGACTTCGGTAACGTAAGTAAAAAAATATTTTGAAAAAATATTTTATGTACAAACACGGCTCGTTTACGATTTTATTATTTGTGCCTATATTGATAAATGTATAGATTAGGTAACTTACGTGTCCATTTTATACACAATAAGGTTTAAGGGCTGCGGCTTAATTAAGTCCCCATTCAATTGTTAACGAGTGCCCTGAATATCCTGAATGGAGCTCGCTCCCGAACATTTGTACTTTATTGTCTACAATAATTACGTACATGTACAAAAGTATATACTTATATGTATATTCTCCGAGTTCATTTATAATGTTTTTTAATGTTAAGGTTGACGGACATACCGTCGCCTATAACACAAGCAACGCCCATAGATGCTGCAAGTGCGCTGCCAAACCATAGTAGGATTAAAGATGAGGGATTAAGAAGTGATAGGAAAATGGGCTCTGGCATCCTTACGTGCTCACCGAAACACAACAGCACACGTGCTGTTATTTCACGGCGGTCTTCTGTAAGGGGGTGGTTACGCCGCCAAACACACTGCCCAACCCAAATGACTGCGATATCTAACAAAAACATTTAAAAAATACGTCGATATACCTAGACATGTTAATCTATTAGGCACTAGTGACCCACCCCTGGCTTCGTCCGGGGTGCAATTTTTATATATATATGAACATTGCCCGTTTATCCCTCTTTCCATTAGTGAAAACCGAATTAAAATGGGTCTATCCGTTCACGCGTGATGTCGTGACCAAGGGAAACGGGGATTTATTTTTGTATATAGAGATTTCTGAGAAGGACTAGAAGTAACGCAAATAAAATTATTAATAACTAGCTCTTGCACACGACTTTGTCCGCGTCCCTTGTGACCTATACTTTTATGTTGGATGAAACGTATCCTATGTCCTTTTTTGTATCCCTGAAAACGTGTATGCAATATTTCATGATCGGTTGAGTATTTAAGGCGTGAAAGTAAGGGCAAAATGAACTATTTATTTCCACAAGCCAAGATGACTTCCAAAAGGGCTACACTTGTCCGATAAAACTGTTAAACTTGCCAAAAGTCCTCAATGGTTCACTGTCGCAGGTAACTTCACAAAAGCTCCAAGGAGTCGCTTTCGAATCGCTGTTACGCACACAACTTTTCTCCCGCCCGCCGATGATGCTTATGCTTGATGCTTTAATGCTTGAGCTTTGAGTAGAAATAACATAACTATTTTTAATTATGACTTTTTTTTCCAAATTTTTAACAGAGATAACATGATGTAATATAGCTGTAGATACCAGTAATTGGTACACAAATGTAAACGTGTCTATATAATTTGTGAATGTGACTTAGCGAATTTTGATGTGCTGTTGGTGTCTCAATAAAATAAAATAAAATAAAATAAAATAAAATATCTGGCGCCAAACGTCTCTATCTATTTCGAATTTACTAGAAATCAATATAAACAAAATTTCAAACACGGATTTTTTTCTGTTCCGTTATTGTGAACAAGTCCATTGTAAGTTCAGAAATGCTATTTCTGTTGAATGTGAACTCTATGTTGTAAACATAAATAAATTGGCCTTTGACACTAACCGGGAAGTGGCGTGACTGCTATCGATAGGGTGGGACCTTCGAGACTTTCGGCCGGCGCGAACTCTTTTTTCAGAACGTTCCATGGTTAGTCGTAACAGTATTTATAATTTCCATGCTCAACATAAAATATCGTTAACTTATACAAAGAGAAAATTCATTAAATTCAGTGACTGTCCCTTGTGTTAGTATGCAGCAAGACAAACATTTGCTTAGGACGTCGTTAAATTCTTGTCTCCAAAGTCTTAGGAATCATGTTGTATACGTTTAAATTTAATAAATAATAAATATTTTTAATTTTATAACGCGTCTACAATATTTGCAATTGTTGTATAACATTCAAACATAAAACAATTACGAAATAAAATTGAAATAACAATGTAACAAATGTTAAACACGTCTACAATCATGACGTGATGACGTGACTCAAGAGCTAATGTTATATATCTTTGTTTTATAACACGTATATAAAACATATATACGTTTTATAACAGTGCCAGATTTAGAACCGGGGCGGCTGCCCGGGGCCACCGTAAGAGAGGGGCCTCGACATAAATTGTACTTATTAAATATACCTAACCACAAATAACTTTTATGTGACAGACTTTATCTCAGTGATTGATGCCAGTGTTTCTCTTACTGAAAGATTACACACACGCATACGATGCTGTATTTTCAAAATTTGGATTTCTTAAGAAGATGGACTGCTGCAAGTTGGTATGTTGCAGCAGAAGAATTTGTAAAAGTTTACAAAGAATTGGTAAACGTTTAGAACCTAATCGGTAATAAATTGGTTTAATTTGTATCTTTGATAGATTTATGCAAAAAGGACTAATAAAAAAATGGTGCGGGTTTTTTTTTGTTTTTATGTTAAGGTCGGCAGACAGGCTGACGGTCCATTTGATGATATGTGGCTACCGTCGCCTATAACACAAGCAACGCCAAAGCTGCTGCAAATACGCTGCCGACTGCAGTAGGATTAAGGCATTAAAGAAGAAGATGAAAGAAGGCATTAGATGATCCCTCGGGAACAGAACCTTTGTTCTGGATAAAAGGTATCCTATGTCTTTTCCTGCATCCCTGACAACGTGTATGCAAAATTTCATAATGATCAGTTCAGCGGTTTAGGCGTCAAAAGGTAACAGACAGACTGACAGAGTTACTTTTACATTTATAATATTAGTATGGATTTTGTTAAGTATTGACTTACCTTAAGATGTACTATATTTAATTTTTAGTTTCAAGTTTTAAAGAGAAAAAAAAAACTTGAGTTATTGTCGATTTCTTTAAAATAAAATAAGTAATATTTAAAAAAAAAATAGATATGGGGCCAATGTTACATATTTAGATTTAATTAATATTAAATATTATTAATAATAAATGAGTTTATTAGAAAATTTGGAATATAATAAAGTTAATCTGTCTTAACTGAATCAAATGCGAACATGAAATTGCTTTGTATTCGACCTTGATAACGATATGCCAGCAATAAGCTGGATACACCCCAACCTAAACCTGCTCGTAACGAACTGCTTTTCTGTTAACGAACTATCCGTTCGTTATTCCCAGATTACGTTATTTTGATGTGTTGCAAGGTTAATTGGGTATTCACTTTGAATGAATATTCGAAATAGAATATATAGTAATATATATAAGAATATTCTTATAATTTGATATTAGAATTATCACGTCAATTCATCATCATCAACATAATCTCAGCTGTGGGACGTCCAGGAGAGACAAAGGTCTCTCCTCTAATTTTCCAAAATGATCGGTTAGAAGCAGCGTGGATCCACCGTCGACCTGCGACCCTTATCAGGTCGTCTGTCCACCTTGAGGGTGGACATCCTACGCTGCGCTTGCCTGGTCCGTGGCCTCTACTCGAGAACTCCCAGCGCTCGTCGGCTCTCCGTACTACATAGGTGTCCTGCCCAGTGCCCACTGCCACTTCAACTTATTAATCCGCCGGGTTATGTCGATAACTTTCGTTCTTCTGAATTATATATTACGAATTATCTATAATTATAGATAATTATAGAACGACCCGTTGGAGGCAAGGGTGCTTGCCTAACGTCTCAGTAGCCCGGGGTTCGATTCCCGGCGGGATAAACTTTGGAAATTTTAATGTAATTTTCAAAATCGACTCTGGTCTGGATTTGAAAGCCCGCCTGGTGGCAGTAACCGTGAAATAACAGCATATACGTGATGTTGTGTTTCGGTGAGTAGCCTATGTTACTCGCTGATAATGTAGCTTTCTATAAGTGAAAGAATTTGTAAAATCGGTCCAGTAGTTTATTCATTACAAACATACAAAATACATACATACCTACAAATCTTTTCCCTTTATAATATTATTAGTGTTAGTATTAGTATTAGTATTAGTATTAGTATTAGTATTAGTATTAGTATTAGTATTAGTATTAGTATTAGTATTAGTATTAGTATTAGTATTAGTATTAGTATTAGTATTAGTATTAGTATTAGTATTAGTATTAGTATTAGTATTAGTATTAGTATTAGTATTAGTATTAGTATTAGTATTAGTATTAGTATTAGTATTAGTATTAGTATTAGTATTAGTATTAGTATTAGTATTAGTATTAGTATTAGTATTAGTATTAGTATTAGTATATATTTGATAGTTATTAAAAAATCAAATTCACTTGATATTTTAGACAAACTTTTTTATTTATGGAATATATAAATCGTTATGAAATAGGTTAATACATATTATAATTATAGGAGTAAAATTGATCCCGAACATAAATATACGAATTGAGGAAATTTTACGCGTTTATATTATGACAATCCTAAAATAATAGCGTTGTTACATCTGTTGGTGTTACCAACATTTATTTAGGACTGTATAAATCATTATGGTGTAGTTTTAAGAATCTATTGCATTTACAACTTCTTTCTCATGAATGAAGTGATGATTATTTGGTTAGAATTTGAACTTTGATATAGGTTATACTAATATTTTACCATATTTTTACGATTCTCATTACTTTGAACGGTCTTTTTTGAAATAAATATATATTATTGGCACTAATGTAATAATGTTCGCGTTTTGCAATATTATAATTAGATCGATACAATGGCGTTAACGACCCGTCGCTATAAATTTTAACGTCCTATCGTGGCTTACAATAAATCTGCCACCAGCAGACGAAACATGAAACTAAATCAACTAGTAATTAAACGTCCTTTGCTATACACGTGTACACGATAAACCTATTTTCACGGTAAAACTAACATGATTTTCCGACAGCCATGTTTTTTTTAAATTTTTTTTTATTCTTGTTGGTGTTCGTCGACAGGTTCAAATTAGATCATAATCACTTCGAAGGTGAAACAAAAAGAGCTGATTCTGTAGTTGGTTTCTTGAAAATCCAACAGGAACCTAAAAAAATTCTGGATAAAAAGTACACTATATATTAATCCAGGTAATAAACTATTGCGTGATTTAGTAACAAACATTCAAACATACAAACTTTTGCATTTTATAATATTATTATGACTAGGATTTCACTAAATGTCGTCAGTATGTCCTAAAATAAGATATACTTTTTGACTTCGGCGTTTATTAGTATAATTATATATGTATATACTAACTGAACTGATGATTTTATATAGCACGTATTATTAGTATATAGACGCGTGTGATGATAAATTGACACAAAAATATTTTTTCAATACGAACCAGTAGTTCCTGAGACTAGCGCGTTCAATCAACCAACCAGACAAACAAACAAACTCTTCAGTTTTATATATTAAAAAAGTATTGAGTATAAGTAGAGTAAGTACCTAGCTTAGGGAATGGGCTGTGAGTGTCTGTCGAATGCACTGAATCATAATTTACACTGCAATATACAATGCAAATGACAATTTTTTTGTCTTTAATTTAATACAATTTTGTTAAATTATTAAATTAATTTCAAAATTAAATATATTCAAAATTAATATAATCACCACATTTTCATACGAATCATAAATAACAGTCAATTGTGGTTCCAAACAGACTTAGTTCAATGAAGCTATTAATAAATTCAACAATTGATAACCCTTACTTACTCGTATGTTACTATCTAATAAAACCCTGTTTGCGGTTACATGTACTCCGACAATATCGGAGATTATAAGAGGAAGTATTTAATATTTCTCAGTCTGAATATATGTAATTTGTCAGCGTGTTTAAACAAAATCGGATTTTTATTACATTTAAAACATTTTTTATTTATATACATTTCTATACATCTTATATATAAAAATGAATCCCTATTTCTCCTGGTCACGGCATCACGCGTGAACGGGTAGACCGATTTTAATTCGGTTTTCGCTAATGGAAAGAGGGATAAACGGGGAATGTTTTAGGGTATGTAAAAATTGCACGCCGGGCGAAGCCGGGGGCGGGCCGCTAGTATTTCATAAAATAAAAAGTCGATGTCCTACTCTGTCTGTTTCGCCACTAACTTCTTATAAACCACGCAAAGCATTTTAATAGGGTTTTTATTAATGAAAAAAACCAATGATTTTCAACTGTATACATAGATCGGGCAAGACGAAAGAATCCGTAATGTGACATTTAGAACCACGTGGTACAAAATCGCTCAACTTTAGAAGGCTATTTAGCCACGCCATGGCCATCCTGATTACGGCGATCAGGATCAATATTTTTGTAGAAAATTTTCTAATATCCTCTCTATATATTTTATATATTTAGTTTTAAAAAAAAAGCATCCGTGTGAATCCGGGGCGTATCACTAGCATCTAATAATTTAAACGATCAAAGAACTTTTAGTAGATAAAGTTGTGCTACCTTACCTATACTGTACTATTTTTTTGTAAAAACGCCATTTTACAAAAAAAGTTTTTTGTAACTATTAAAGCGGCGTCTCGTAATTTTTTGTCACTACCTACAAGATGGCAAAAAGTTATCGAACAAAATGGTACATAATTATATACTGTAATTAAATGTAAATAAATTTTGTAAAAAAAAAAAACTTGATTTTCATATAAAATGCGAAGAAACTTTATTACTCGTCGAAAGATACTTTTTTCATTATGCTTTTTATGTACGTACCTATCTATTATTAAAATAAGGGTTATTGAAGTTTAAACTTTTATATTTTTTCCTGAGAAGTAGTCATTTTATCCTCGCACGTTTATTCGATGGGGATATCGAATTAAACCGTCTTCGGATGCAATGCAATTATTGTAACGATCTTAAGTCCATGTCAGCGTTAAAAATACCGAGCGCAGCTCCGTCGCTCAGCTACTAATAACAATGTGCAAATATTGAACTCGGCCACACTTCGCTGCGGCGTGCACATGGGGCGCACGGTACTGGACAGTACTTATATATAATACTATTTATCGTAGCGTGATGTTGTATAACCTATAGCCTTCCTCAATAAATGGACTATTGAAAAGAAAAAGAATTTTTCAATTCGAACTAGTAGTTCCTGAGATTAGTGCGTTCAAACAAACAAACTTTTCAGCTTTATAATATTAGTATAAATATGAAGGCTATACGTAACGTAATGGTACAATCGATGTGTTAGTATAGCGCCAATCAAAGTTTTGGTTATCTAAGTAGTAAGGCAGTAGCTCGGTCGGTGGTCCCGACTAACTTTGATTACCTTCTTTGATCGATTCGAAACAACGCGACGCGTGAAATACGAACACCAGTTATTTGAACGGAGGGAACAAGATATTACAGTTTGATTGCCTTCTATTTGACACGGCCATTAACCACCGCCTCGTTTCACGTCAAAGTGTTTTCCCTCAACTATGAATGTATGTGGTGATCACTTTTTTTAAATTAAGTTGACGTTTCATAAAAAAAAATTAGTGGACATTTTTGTAGTTACTAATTTTTTCTAACATAGAAATCATATTTAAAAAAATGTCTTAGTTAATTTTTTTATGTACAAATCGGCACGCAGGCTAACGGTCCAATGTGTGGTAAATGGCTACAATCGTCTATTAAGGTGGAGACAAACGCTAAATACTAAAAATATCCATTCTTTAATGAAGATGTTACAAGAAATAGACAAGACAATTGCTTTGAAAAAAATATACATTATACTTAAACATGTGAAAAATCAATTGTATTAATTAGAATTTTCGTTAAAGTAATAGAAACTCCACAAAAAAAGTTAGAACACAAGAAGAATTCGACTTTTATTGAAAATTCTCTCGAAAACGGCTTATTGCGCGCATATGAATCCTGTACCTATTAATAAGTTAATTGTCAGTTTAAAAAATTGTATTAATAAATTTTTTTTTGCTTATTGTTCTAATGGTAAAAAAAAAAAAAAAAAAACACCGTTTCTAGGCCTTTTGAATTGTCTCCGCTGCCAGCGAGTTCTATTGTAAATGTCATTTGCCTAAGTGAAGCCCTTAACGTAAGCAATGCCACAGGTCAGATGGTGCGCGCTGGCGACCTTATTAAAATAAAGAATTAGACGTTATTAGAAGGGATCGGGAAACTGGCTCTAGCATCCCTTATTCACTCATGGAAACATTACAATACACATGCTGTTATTTCACGGTGGACTTTTGTAAGGGGGTGGTTACTGCCCCTAGATATACTGCCCTATTTAAGGTGACGCTGTACGAGCGTGGGAACTCAGTAATAGGTATTTGGGAGAATTTGTTGTCTCAACTTGCTATAATTCGAATAACCGAAGAGAGAATGCGACGCAACACATTCGCGCCACTTATTCAACTCGTGAAAATAATAAAACATTCGCCAGCAATTCCAATGTTTTAGGTTTTATAGATGGTAGCTATTGACATCCCAATTTCAAATGTACATTATAGGAAGGATGTTTTCATGGAAAAATATTTTTGGATTTTAGTCAGCAATTACAAGAATTTAACCCGAGAAAATGTCGCAAATTCTGCACATTTTAAAAATTAATTATACCAGATATAAAATTAATTTCAGTTTTTTGTTGCTATGCAAACGTTCACATTATGGCCCAAAAATGTCTTGTTTTTTTATGTATTGCTGCGATCTATAATTAATGAGTAATCATGGAATTATTTACGTAGCATGGCATAAGTAAGCTGTTCGAGTTGGAAAGTGCCCCCTTAAAAGACTGTGAAACGTTGCAAAGTGGTACGCCCGTTCCACAAAGGTAAATCCGAAACCATGGAAGATACTGAGAATCTGTATTAGGAAACATTAAGAAAAAGCAACTATTTTTAAGAAAATATATGTATTTTTAATTTTTTTAGTCCATTGTGAGTTACTACACTTGACTTGAATAAAAATGACAATTTTTTATGCTAATGGATACATTTTCATATAAACATATTTCTTGGTACCTATATCTTTTATACCAATATAATAGAGAGAGGGCTTAATTTGTATGTTTGCTTATATATAGTCAGAGGCACCATTAACCGCCCCCCGGCTAAAGTGTCATCATATCTTTGTTTACAATAACTAAACGCTTATAACGTTGAATGACAATTTATTAAATGGCTAGTTTATGATAAATTAAGACAATACATGACCTTTCTTAAGGACGTAATTACATTTTTGACACGCTCGAATTCAGCTAACTGCGCCAGCACACTACAGCAAAGTGCCCACACACACATTGAAGCCGCACGGTGTACTTTGGAACTTTGTCGTTCTAATTATTTAGAAAAAAAGGCGATACACCCCTGCTTTCATGACCGCGTCTGAGCGGGGAATGGCGAACGAAACCTACGGCGAAAGAGGTCGCAGTGCGATCCCTTAGAAAAATGTATGGAGAAAATATAGTGCGTTTTTTAGTGTCTATTCTTTCTCAGAAATGAAAAAGTAATTTATTTGAGTACAAAATAATAAGCTAGACGTATAGAAGACTGTGTAAGCTACAATTTCTTATTATTTTCATGTTAAAATATGCAGCGGATTTAGCTATTTATGTACCTATCTAGACACCATTTTTCGATATTTTTAGCGATTCTTGCGATGGTTTTTTTTTTTTTTTTTTTTTTTTTTTTTTTTATTATAGATGGGTTTGCTCTTGACCAGCATCTATCCATGTGGAAGGATGAGGCCGAAGATGGAGCGAGCTCACCCAGAAGATGCCTATTCACTCGAACCTTGAAAAGATTTGGGTTATATGAGCTCGGAAATACAGACGCCGGCAGGGAGTTCCAATCCTTAGCAGTGCGCATCACAAAAGATGTTTTAAAGCGTTTGGTCCGAATTAGAGGGATATCGACAAGGTGAGGATGGTAACCAGCCGTACGTCTGCATGTCCGATAGAGGAAAGGGGAAGGCGGTATGATCTCATGCAGCTCTCGAGCACACTCTCCGAAGTACATCTTATATAATACACACAGACAGGCAACTTTGCGTCTATGTGCCAGGCTCTGCAGCTTAGTTCTTATTAGTGTATCATCGCCAATGAGCCTCCTAGCTCTGCGATCCACCGAGTCGAGTATTATGTATTTATGTGGTATTTTTATTTTTATTGGTAAAAATGTATTTATGTGAAAATTTTGTATTGAGCTGCCCAGTTTTTATTAGCTATCTTTAGATATGAATACATTACCTTTTATTTTATACCATGGTATCTCTACAGTTGTGCTTCCTGGATATATAAATGGTACCGAAAAACCATTGATATTTGTGAATACGTCCTTGAAGATATCCTCAAGTCTCTTTTATTGTGTTCAGTCGAATATTGACTTTCAATCTGATTGTTTTGCGCGTATATAAAGTTATTGCCTTTGAAGTTTTTAAACACATTTCTTGGTTCTTAGGGTGCGTCAGATATTGTCAGTTGTTTTTTACTCAGTAAAATGCCATTGGATGCAGCTGATGCAGCTAGAGCGGTAGCGCTTTCAGATGCTGGATGTAGCCGGCGTCGTATAGGCCGTATGCTGTGATATCCTCGAACTACGATAAGTGATGCCAGAAGATCAGGTAAAGGTCGTATGAGGTGCATTTCTGAAAGAGTTTACCGCTTCATCGCGTTCAACATTCTAAGAAATCGCTTCGCTACGGCTTCCGAAGCACGTAATCGCTTATTTGAGATCCGAAATGTAAGCGTTAGCATTAGAACGATAAGGAGAAGGTTTGCAGAGGCTCGTACAGAGTTGGTTTTGTTTGAAATAAGCAGCGTAAACGCTCAGATGTACGTGGAACAAATCTTAGCACCTCAAGTCATTCCTTTTGCCCCATTTATTTGGAAGATTTTCTTTTAATGCGCGGCAACCCACATCGCTAGAGTGGTTATGGAGGTCCTTGATGTTCTGGATATAGCACGACTACTATGGCCAGCTCGCAGCCCGGACCTAAACGTTTGGGACAATTTTAAGAGGCGAGTACGAAGTGAGCTGAAGATTGCTGTTGAGTGGGAGAATATACCGCAGTCAGATATTGAAACACAATGGACATTCCTCCAAATCGACTAAAGAGGTTATTAGAGCCAGGCTAGGTAATACTCGTTATTAAAATTTAAGTTTTTAATGTCAACAAAAAGTCTTAGATTGTTTGTTTTTGTTTATTAGGTGATTTGTTTAATCGGTGATTAAACAAATTTTTCAGTATTTAATAATGAAAAGAAGTAAAAAAACAAACATTTTTCATTATTAAATAGTTAAAGCAATTGCAAATTATTATTATTTTATCCGAAATATGGCCCAAAAAAAAAATAATTTTAAAATAAATTTTTGAAGTTACATCGGTATATTTAAGTGGGCGGTTAATTTTACCTCTACCATTATTGGGATGTGGAGGATTGTTGCCGGAACCACTGCATCTATTTGAAAAATTCTTTCACTACTTAAAAGGTACATTATTCCAGACGGACATAGGGTATATATTAAGTATACTTACTTGTCTTCCCATTGCTCCCGGGCGAAGCCGAGGTACGTCAGTCTAGTGTGTAAATAAATCATGGACGATAATGGAAAAATAGTGTAAACAATAAAAATATAAAAGGAACCAAGGAGGACGAGGAAAAAGAAAAAGAAATCTTTATTATCTTCATATCTTAAGAGTTCGGCCAGAACGAAAGTTTTCTTGAGCTAATAATATCCCGTTGATGTGTATTTGTGTTACTAAATCAATAACACGGAGAAAACCTTCTTAATGTATATATGAGTTGAGATATATATGTTTATCTAGGTATAAGATAAGTTCGTATGAGACTTATTCCATACCTATTAGAATTGTCAATACCTGCTTAAATAAAATGTATTAGAAAATAAAGAATACTAGCTGAGCCTGCGGCTTCGCCCGCGTGAAATTCAGATTGTTTCTGAGTATCATTAAAAATCAATTATTTACCTCGCAGTCGCAGCGTTTGACTTTGGATTGCCTCTGTACTTTCACGGCGCTTTACATAAATCGTCCAAAACATATACAGTAAAGAGCAACACTCAGTAAAAAGCAGCAAGCACAAGTATCAATTACTTGTGACGATAAACTTGCTGATTTCGATAAGGATTTATAATTTTATTGATAATATGACTAATAATTATCAACTAACGATTTCAATTTTTTTTTTAAATTATTAAGTAGTTTTTGTGGTTAGTTCGGGGAAAAAGTCTTTTCTATAGTATGTATAAACTTGTAAAAAAATATCTGGCTGGTTTCGATGACAGTAAAAAGGTCACATTTCAAAAAAAGAAACAAATTAGTAAAATGTTGTTTCCAGCTTTTTTAATTTGTTTTTCTTTCTGTCAAAATGAGTGAATGTAATGAAGAAATTGGATACATTTTAAAAATTTATTACAAAATAGGAAAAAATGTAACCCATACCGCGAAAAAAAAAGTTATGTCTTTTCTGTATCCCTGACAACGTGCATGTAAAAAATCATTATGATCGGTTGAGCAGTTAAGGCGTGAAAGCATAACAAACTTTCGTATTTATAATATTTGTTAAGATTAAGATTACTTATTAGAGATTGCAGAAGTATATGCATAAGCGTATATCCATCTTCTTCCATACAAGGATTGCCTCTGTACTTTCACGGCGCTTTACATAAATCGTCCAAAACATTTAGATTACATTTTATTTTCAGGTAAGTTAGTTGATGAAGTGTTACTTTTTCATCAAATTTACTTGATGAGGTGGGCTTAGGGATACAAGTAACACCAGCCGACTGACTGTAGCCACTGTAGTTCCCCACTGTAGCCAAATGGAAACAGCTCAACAAGAATTTCTATTCGTATAGACCTTGCATATATAATGTTAGTTAAAGTCGACATGCACTTGATGGTAGATGGCTACCGTCGCCTATAACACAAGCAAAACCACAGGTGCTGCGAGTGCGCCGCAAAGCATAAAATTAAAGATAAGGGATAGGGTAATGGGCTTTGGCATCCCTTGTTCACTCACCGAAACACAATAGTTATTTCACGGTGGTCTTCTGTGAGACCACCGTCACTTGGGTCAGTTATTTGGGCAGCCCACCTGGCGGCAATAACCACTCCTTCATAGAAGACCAACGTGATATACATATAACAGAACGCTTGCTGTTGAGTTTATAGTTTTATAGGCGACTGTTGCCACCTACCATCAAGTAGACCATTAGCCTATCTGACGACTTTAGCACTTATTAGATGATGAGCTTTTTTGTGATATTACAGATAAGTAGCGGTTGGTGGATTTGCATGATGCCGCGCGCCGGCGCCCTAATGGTGGCGCTTGCGGCTGTCCTACTGGCAACAGAGTGGGCGCATGCATCCTATATTGATCCAGGTGAGTTTCTGTAATTTTTTTTTATTTTTTATTTATTTAAACACCAACAGCTTAACATAACTATAATTTCATAATCTATACTAACATTACATATAAAGCTGAAGAGTTTGTTTCTCAGGAACTACTGGTTCGAATTGAAAAATTCTTATTGTTTTGAATAGTCCATTTATCGTGGAAGGCTATAGACTGGCGTTATCGTCACGCTACGATATATAGTATTATATTTAAGCAGTGTCCAGTACCGCGCGCCCCATGCGCACGCCGCCGCCACCCCATATGGGCCGCAGCGAAGCGTGGCCGAGTTCAGCTAGTTAACTATAAAGTAGTAATAGGTTTATTATGTAAGTCAATTACAGGTGTGACAGCATTTACAGTAGAGAAAAATCGAGATTCAAAATGGATATCAATATTCATAGTTTATATTAAATAAAGTTATTTAATTACAAAACAAATAAAAATAACACAATATTAATTACGCTTGGACAGAAACCACGTTTAAAGTTACATACACAATTTACATATAAGTACAGAAAGTAATTATAATTTTTTAGTAGTCTACTGATTATTCCTGTAGAATTATAATTCCTGTAGATCACGTAACAATAAATTTATTATTGTGATGGGAATGCTAACAGTTTCTTGTCAACCACACTTCGACCGCCACAACTTTACTTCGCTTTATAGAAGACCGCAGTGAAATATCAGCACGTGTGCTGTTGTGCTTCTGTGAGTGAAGAAGGGATGCTAAATCTTCCTAATATCTCTTGCAAGACGTTGATTGTGTAATAGTCTCTGTGATCTCTGTGATTAGTCAACAAACCTTAGCAGACAATTAACTTAAGCACACCAGAGAAGCAAATATGCTGCCCACGGTAACAGGAGAAAGGGTAATAGATAAATTGTAGATAGGAGAAAGCAATCCAGATCATACTGGAACATAATTTCAGATAATTCGGAGTTGTTTACAAACCGAATGTGGTCTGCCCACTTTATGACCGCAGTGTGCTTTGCCACTTATGGCTACTGTAGCGGTTCCTAGGGCCGTAGCGTCATAATACCTGTGTAATAAGTATGAATGAATATTTAAAAGAAAATGGAGTCAAGGATGATTAAGGGTTGATAACCTTTCATTGTTTATTAATTAAACCATTATTAGGCATATGATACCATGACACAACCGGATTTCTTCTAAAATTTCTTTCTTTCTTTCCTTTATTCATTTAAATAAAAGCTTTCATTAAAATCATACAATTTTTCGTCATTTCACATCTAAGATACTGCTTCTTACGAAGATGATATATCAAATCAAACCCTACGGTGTCTTCATCCAGGAGATCTGGTGGGGCATTCAGGTCAAAAGTTTATAGATACTTACAAAATTTTCATATTAAATAATTAATTTTCACTAATATTTGCATCACAGCAAAATGATCTCTACACTGTTTTCCTTTCTTTCTTGCTAAACTAGGAAGTTATCCTTACCAAATTAAGAAATCCATGATAAATACAGACTTATTTCCATCGTGATAGAACGATTTTTTTTGTTGTATTAATAGCCCATTGGAAAAGCAATTCAGTAATTCATTTTATATTCGCTTATGTAGTAGAATCTTTTACTGAAAAATAAACTTTGCCTGCAGGAGACGAAGACGTAGAACTCAATTTACCTGAGTATGAGGAAGACCCAGCCGATTTGCAGTTGCTGCAAGATGTAGGAAAGTGAGTAAATTTTTGATGAGAAAGTACTTGAAAATCTTAAAATGTTTGTACCCATCAAAGGTATATCAACGCCTTTATGTATCTTTTAGTTTTAGAGTTTTTTTCCAGTTAGTGTAACTTATTGTACTTAAAAATATTTCTGAATTTATCTATTGAACCAACGTTTAAAGTTAAACAAATCTGAGTGTATGTACAAAATTTCACCTATAATCCAATGAATGAATTAAATTATATAAATAAGTCCAATGCCATAAATCTAGCTTTTTGTAATTTGAAAAATTTTAAGCCAAGGTGTGATTGTGTCTCTTATTATAGTTTCTTAAATCTCGTCACAGTATTTATAAATAAATTTCTAACTGTAATATCTAATAATTAGAATGTAGTCAAATTCAGAATTCTCATATTCAGACTTCCTTTATAACATTATTCCCTAGCATGCCCTTTGCACAGACCTCAAGCCAGGGCACGAACTTAGGCTAGCATTTAATGATATGGTTTCAGACGTTCGTCGCTGATCTACGTTTTCAGGCGTGCCTGCATACGGCGAGGCGGTAATTGCGACCATCGACCCGGAGACTGCTGCCACTCTTCGTCCTGTAGATGCAACCTATGGGGGTCTAACTGTCGCTGTCAGCGAATGGGACTCTTCCAGAAATGGGGGTGATTCTCAACCTCAACGGGCTCCCCTGAAGCGGCGACCAACTCCAACCAGCCGACTTGACCGCCGCTCCATCGGATGCGACAACCTTTGCACTAAATAACGGACCCGTTGCGTTCTTGCCTTTAATTTCCGAAAGCTTCTCATTCTACAGTATGTATAAGTCCTATCAATTAAATATTCAAATCGAACACAGGGACCTAAATTTAGTTTTCAAATATTTTTGGACCTTCTTTACAATGTTTAGAAGTCATAGTTTTTCAAATTTCAAATTTTCTCTCATTTCCATTTCCAACTTGGTCTCAGTTTTGTCCGATTGAGCTGAGTGTCCGCCTACGTGGTTGGGCAATCACCCAGCCTTATTGCCCAATCAGTATGCCTTGACGCAAGACTCGGCCAATCGGATCTCTGGTAACTGCTTCAAGTGACGCGTTCTTGGTCAGTTGCGTTATGTTTCCAATATTCCTTTATTTTGACCAAAGGACGTGTCGCTTTAAAAGTAGTTGAATTTCTATAATGAATATATGTATGTATGTAGAGTTAAGTGTGTAAGCTAAAGAGTAGAGAAATGTAGCAGTAGCTACTAATCTTGGTGGTAAACTTATGTCTATAGTAAGTAGTGGACATTATAAAATAGTAAAAAATTAAAGCGTAACTTTCGAAATAAATGTTCTAGTCATATAAGAGACAAACGATAAAAATAAACTTGGTGAAAGACGCTATTGTAAGCCTTTATGTAAAACAACGCCACTTGTATTTGCGATTGGCAATCTTAGATTAATTATTGTCGTTATATTATCGACTAAAACGAATCTTTAATGTACGCGACTCTCGGACAGGGGGTATATGGTATTGCAGCCTAGTAGATTCTCTGTACGTAGCTTCTTATATTGTATGTTCCTGGTCGTGGAATATGGTAACTGTATTATTATTCATATTGAAAAACGGAAAATGATAAAATTATATTAATAAATGTTTATGAACGAAGTTTATTGTTTCATTTTATTCGTGGTTTCATCAAAATACGTATCTGATCTGTTACCAAATGACTTACGTCTGCGTTATGTAACTTTGATTTTTTTAGTGTAATTTTCAGTAACGAGAATACTAATTTTAATTCTGTCATATCAGTGGAATTTTTGTTGTTCTTGTATTTGATATTGATGACATAATGAGAGACGTTTAGGGACTTAAATTTAAACTGGTGACGATTAATTATAAATGACTAATAGTCAACTTGAGCCTTTTTTTACACCCTGAGAAATCCCCATGGTTCAACAAGAAATTTAACAAGATTTTTCATTATGCAAACAACTAAAACTTGATGGTCACCTAAACACAGCGGCAACACCACAAGCAAATGTGTATAGAAATGGCCCTTCCATATTTAATTTCTATGTGTAATATTTATGTAACTAACTTGTAACTAGATGTCGCACAAAGTTGTTGGCGACATTTGGTAGGTATTATCTATATTTTTAAAACTATATCTTATCTTGTTTTACGAATAAAGAAGTTTTATTAAAACCCAGTGCTGTGTTGAAGTGTAGAAGCTGAACAAAATGCAAATACGCTTCCAATCCTAATAAGATTGATGGAATTGGGATATAAATCGCGGGATGAAGGAGGGGACGAGAGAATGGGCCTTAGTCACTGAAATACAATAGCACCAGTGCTGTAATTTAACGTTTTTTGTAGTGGCAGGGCAGTAACCACCACCTTACAGAAGACCATCGTGAAATAACAGCACGTGTGCTGTTGTGTTTCGGTGAGGGAGTAAGGGATGCCAGAGCCCATTTCCCTATCCCCTCCTAATCTCTTATACTTAATCCTACTGTAGTCGGCAGCGCACTTGCAGCAGCTTTGGCGTTGCTTGTGTTATAGGCGACGGTAGCTACATAGCATCAAGTGGACCGTCAGCCGATCTTAACATAAAAAAATAAATAAAAAGAAATCGTGATTTACTGCCGCCTTGTTGTAGTATTTAATCATGGTAAAGTATTTTGTCATAGGTTAGTTTATGGATTTAGTAGCGACATTGCTGTTCGCAGTCATTTGGACCACCGTGAAATAACAGCATGTGTGCTGTTGAGTTTCTTTGCGCGAGTAAGGATGCCAGACCCCATTTCCTTATCTCTTCATAATCCCTTATCCCACTATGATCGGCAGCGGACTTGCATCACCTCTGGCGTTGCTTGTGTTACAGCCGAAGTTAACCCTCTACCATCAAGTGGACAATCAGCCTGTCTAACGACCTTTACAAATATATAAACCATTAATTACTGAGAATTTTATGGATTTTAGGACGATTTTAGTAATCTGCTGTAGTATCTCGCAGAATTAAGATCTCATCAATGTGAGTACTCCAAAGATTGAATAGATAGGGGAACTGCAGTGACACCCTACATTATGGTTAGTTCGAATAAGCTTTTTTTATGTTAAGATCGGCAGAGAGGCTGACGGTCCACTTGTTGGTAGGTGGCTACTGTCGCCTTTAACACAAGCAACGCCAAAGCCGATTAGGAGGGGATAGGGAAATGGGCTCTGGCATCCCTTACTCACTCACCGAAACACAACAGCACACGTGCTGTTATTTCACGGTGGTTTTCTGTAAGGGGTTGGTTACTGCCGCCAGACGGGCTACCCAAATGACTTCATGGCTAAATTAAACCAGTGCGTAGTTTTCAATATAACTGAGTACAGAAGTAGTTTGTTTCTAGAGAACTGTCACAAGCTACTTTTTAATGTTTCAGGCCGGCGAAGCTGCTGGGAATAGGCTAGTATGCGATAGACAATATGTAAATTAAACTCACTCATGTATGGAAATAAAAGCAGGATCCGAATTACCCGTAAATTGAATTACTCTGGGACTAAACCTCTCAGGAAGGCCGTGACCCACATCGAATATAACTATTTAGTATAGCTCCGTAGCTCTTATGTTCATAGGATTCGTTCATGGGTAACTAAAAATTGTTTTTACTTTTTATGGCATTAGTTTCAAAGCAATACAACATACAACATAAGAATGCATGAGTGTACGAATACTTACTCGAGAGGAGTTCCTCTAGACCTGTGCAACCATTTATAAAATAACTGGATCGTAACAGTTATAAAATACTTTACTTGCGCATTGTAATAATAAAATATTACAAGTTTCATCATTTATCTGTTATTTGATGGAAATGTGATTTAAAAGGTTACACGTGGGGTCAAACAAGGCCGCTGGGTTGCCATGCAAAATCTTGATTACGATAATTTATTTTTGATACCCTTTTATTAACAATGTTTTAACAATTCTACAACATGGAATTGTAAATTTCTTTCACCCATCGAAATTTTATATCACCTAGAAACTTATATCGAAAATGCCCCAAAGGGGCATTCGTTAGTAATATATCCTGGACTATAATGCTTCCTGATATTCCAGAGTTAACTTCCCTATACCTTAAACTTTATCCTTTCATGGTCGTCAGCATATTTCCTATCTTTATAACGTTGTTTGTATAACGCTACTATAAATAGGCGATGGTAGATAGCTACCACCAAGTGAACAGACACCCAACCTGCAGATCTTGATAAAAAAAAAGAAAACAATATATTTTCTTTCTTAAAAGTCCATTTCTGGAAAGTTTCTCAAGGAATTTGTAATTCCTAATATGATAATAAAGAAAGAAAGAACATTTATTTGCATAAAAATGACATGGGCATCTACATCCAAAAAAAAACGGGACAAGTGCGAGGTGAACTCGCTTGAAGAGGGTTCCGTACGATGTTACCTATCCGCACAATATTGAGTGATTTACCATGTTATTTTAATATCATGGACTTCTTATAGGTATTCCCATATTATAAGTAGAAAACTAATTTCTGTATTTTTTAAATTATAGGTTCAGTAGTTTCCGAGATGGGGGGGGGGGGGGGGGTAATGGTCAATTTTCGTCTATTTTCTTGAATAACTTGGAAACTATTTATTTTAAAATTACAAAAAATATATATTTAAGATCTTCACAACAAGACCTTCCATTTTATATGTCACACGATGCAGTTTTCAAAAATTTTTATTTTTATTTTCCACCTTCCCCCCAAAAATGACCTCCCATATACAGATTTTATCTATTCACGTCACACCTCTCCGTTTGGGTCACAGAAATTGATATGTGTACCAAATTTCAACTTAATCGGTCTAGTAGATTCCGAGATAATTGACTGTGAGCGACGGACAGACGGACACACGAGTGATCCTATAAGGGTTCCATTTTTTATTCGGACGCACGGAACCCTAAAAAATACATCAAAGTTAACAAAAAGAGAAACAAATTACGGTTACAGACAAATTACCTACATATGTGTATAAATAAAGTACATAGTTCAATCGCATTGAAGCAAAAGGTTTACGAAGAGGTCTTTTTAGCTCTTAGGACTGCAATCAAATGTGAAAGAACAGCAAGATTTCATCGAAGTCAACTAATAGACATCCTTCTCAACATTAAAAGAAATCTTGGAGCAGGTAAGTGCTCTTCTTTCTGAAGCGATAATAAAACTTTCTCAAATCGTCATCAGGGGGGATATTTGGAGGCGTTTGCGAGAACTCCTCTTCGCACATTCGCACATAAAAAAGACATTCCGTTGAATTTCTAACTTTCTGTTTTCTGAGATATAAAATGTTACTGGAATATATATATACTTATTTCATGTATAGGTCGTCAGACAGGCTGACTGTCTACTTGATGGTAAGTGACTACAGGTGCTGCATGTGCGCTGCCGACTATAGTAGTATTAAAGATGAGGAAGGGATAGAAAATTGGCCTCACCTTGTCGAAATCCCTCTAATTCGGCCCAAGCGCTTTAAAACATAATGCGCACTGCTAAGGATTGGAACTCCCTGCCGGCGTCTGTATTTCCGAGCTCATACAACCCAAATCTTTTCAAGGTTCGAGTGAATAGGCATTTCTAGGTGAGCTCACTACATCGTCGGCCTCATCCTTCCTACATGGATAGATAAGGGATACGGAAAGGTTAGGAAAATGGGTTCTGGCATCCCTTACTCCCTCACAGAAACACAACAGCACACGTGCTGTTATTTCGCGGTTGTCTTCTGTAAGGGGTGGTTACTGCTGTTAGATGGGCTGCCCAAATGACTGCGAAACGCGGCGTACTCTGCCATTTCTCATTACCTAATGGTACAAGTTTGAACAGTTAAAACGAAAATAATAATAAACTGATTGCCTTATCTCCATACAAAACTGATTGATTTCCTTTAATTTTGTGGTTTTGCTTGTTGTTCCATCACTATTTTAGTAGTATTACTGACAATTATTATCAGTCATTCCAAAATTTCATTTGAAACGTCTGTCAGTTGTCTGCTTAGTGCTTTAGTTTCAAAAGGTATACTAAGAGTCTACGACTTGATAAAGGAATTAATTTGAAAACTGACGACAGTTTTGTACCCCGACTGTACTAATACTACAATAAGTACCAACCCAATTATTCATTTATGCGCCAAAACAACCGAAAATTCTAAAAAAGTTTTTGCTACTTCCAAGAAGAAACCCATCTGAAATATCGTTGAAATCCGCTCTTTACTTTTTATATAAGTAGTTTACATAATTATATTGACAAAAACATCTGTTATAAGGAAATTTTATTTCGTTGAGATTATAATATTTGAAATAGATATGAGGAAGGGATTACTTCCTCGTAATCCCTCAACCGTTATCCGACTGAAGTTGGCAGCGCATATGCAGTAACCATGGCGTTAATTTCGTTAATAGCTACCTTCCATCGATTGTACTGTCAGTCTGCCGCGCCTTTTTTTATGTTAATGTCGACAGACAAGCTGACCACTTGATGGTAGGTGGCTACCGTCGCCTATAACACAAGCAACGCCTAAACTGCTGCAAGTGCGCCGACGACTGCAGTAGGATTAAGGGATTAGGAGGGGGGGATAGGGAAATGGGCTCTGGCATCCCTTACTCACTCACCGAAACACACGTGCTGTTATTTCACGGTGGTCTTCTGTAAGGGGGTGGTTACTGCCGCCAGACGGGCTGCCCAAATGACTGCGAAACGCAGTGTACCCTGCCACTACTTTCCAAATCCAGACCAGAGCCAAATTTGAAAAATTGATTTTTCAAAGTTGACCCTGCCGGGAATCGAACCCGGGAACCCTAGAACAGAGCGTTAAGGCAAGCACCCTAACCACTCATCCAACGGCGCCTACCTTTACAGTAAAAAAAATATTATTATTATTATTAAAACTTTTCATTTATACTATAAACATAAAAAAGAATAAAAAAGAAAGAAAAAACAAGCAATAGTACAAAAGGCGGCCTTATCGCTTTATAGCGATTTCTTCCAGGCAACCTTAGGGTAAGGAAAATTAAATATGAAAAATAAAACAATGTGGATGGTAAAAGTCATGGTAAGA
Organism: Bembecia ichneumoniformis; assembly: GCA_910589475.2. Lineage (NCBI taxonomy): Eukaryota > Metazoa > Arthropoda > Insecta > Lepidoptera > Sesiidae > Bembecia > Bembecia ichneumoniformis. The sequence goes on from OU342541.1 coordinate 4,911,090, forward strand.
TAAACTTACATTGTAATAACTAAATACCAGTACATATATTGAATATAAATAAATATTAATAACACAAATTAATAATAATAATAATAATATAATAATACTTTATTTGTCGAACCAGAGGTCCATATTTGAGCATTAGTATGGTACAGCCTTATTTATACTAGGTATATGTTAGTACCTACAAAACAATTATTATTACAATATGTTATTTAACATTTGACACTCTCGCGTGTGTGCAGAGCCAGTGACTCAACAGAGGTGAGTCCCATCTGTTGGACAAAGTAATCAGGATGCTGTTGGTGCTGGTTCAACAATGAGGCGCAACGCTTCATTGATAGATAGATAGATTCATTAATAAGATAGATTAATAAATATAATACATTAGAAGATAAACCTACATATAAAAATTAAACAAATAAAGTCGTCTTCATTTCGACAGAAAATGTGTCTTGAGTCCTTTTTTGAATATGTCCAGCGATTTAGATTGTCTTAATGATCCAAGGCAGTGCATTCCAAAGTTTAATGGCACGTACAGTAAATGACCCCTCATAAAATTTTGTTTTATATAATGTCACCTTATTCCATCTAGTTTCTATAAGTCTTCGTGCAAGTTCACAGCGACAATGTAAATCGCATTATCGACGGCCAGTTCCAAGAAACCGTCTACGCATAAATGTATTGAATATATGTTTCGATTATAGTCACATCGAGACTAGAATATTGATATAAAGTGTTTGTAACAGATATTCAATTCTCGTTTTTCTCTATTCGGAGAAATATTAGGCTCAGGGAAAAAATGTCTGCGAGATATTGACGGACAGATTCAATGGAGATACACTTTATTACGTCAGTTAGCCAAATCTGATAAAAAATGCTTTTTTTTTTAATTAAAATATATATATAAAAGACCTCAGTTTAAAAAAAAACAATAACAACTGTTTACTGTTTACTGTTTCATTTATGTCTACGCATAAATATAACAAAATCAAAAACAAGCCGTGTCTGTACATTAAATATTAAAAAAAAAAAAAAAAAACAATTTGTACTCGTACTTACTTTACGAGATCAAAAAAATAGTTTTTAGAATTTTTGTCTGTTTGTCTCTTTGTCTGTGCGTTTGTGGATGTTAATTTCAGGAACAGCTTGACCGAATGGAATGCGGTTTTCACTGATGTATTAAAGTGTTATTTTAACAGTTTATTGTTTATTTCATTCCAATACATTATAAGGAAGCAATAATCTTACCTTTGTTTTTATAGTTTGCTCCACTAAAATCCTTCTATCTGCTCCAAAATCCGCTTATCTTGAAAATTCGCATTATAAAAAATGCTCCGAGAGAAGCTTGAAAACAGAATAGCTCGCAGTTATTCAAAGATAATGTATGGAAATCGCAATCAAATATAAACTGTCATTGCGGTTTATTTGGCTCTTTGCGGTGGCAACACTGCATAGGTATAAGGAAAAAAGGAGGGGGACGGAACGTACCTTTAATTTACTATTAGTTACTCTGATTCGAACAATCTAGCGTTACCACAATTTAAAAAAATGTACCCGTGAGAAGCCAGGGGCGGGTCGGTAGTTATTATTATGTCGGTAGTTATTTATGTTCATTAAAATGAAGTTTAAGACGGAACTTGAAGGTCTGTGTAGTTATGCACTTTAATTTTTTTTTTTTTATGTTATGTCGACAGACAGGCTGACGGTCCACTTGATGGTAGGTGGCTACCGTCGCCTATAACACAAGCAACGCTACAGGTGCTGCAAGTGCGCCGCCGACTACAGTAGGATTAAGGATAAGGGATTAGGAGGGGATAAGGAAATGGGCTCTGGCATCCCTTACTCACTCACCGAAACACAACAGCGCCTATTTGCTGTTATTTCACGGTGGTCTTCTGTAAGGGGGTGGTCACTGCCGCCGGCGGGCTGCCCAAATGACTGCGAAACGCAGTGTGCCCTACCACTACTTAAAGTGCATAACTACTTAAAATAATAAGCATTTCTATTTTACCACTATGCAACAGTTTCCTGAAAGACGGTTAGCAATTGTTGCTATATTTTGAACCGTTCCTCAACTTGGTACTGAATATTGAGGTTAAAAAATGGCTTAAAAAGACTTTAATTGCCTTTTTTTAAAGAAATATTTTTTAAAAGTGTTGCAATTTAGATAAACGTCTGTAGTGACAATACAGACTAGTTGATATTCCATATTTGTTTCCATTGTGCTCAAAGAACTTCTTTGAAACGTGATCCAATAAATGACTAAACAGTATCACATGTGGGATACACAAACAAGGACTATCGATTTGACAACGCGGGGAATATGTTACTAATAGTTTCCAAGGACGCCTCTAGAATTATAAACAGTTTTCAGGATACTGAAAACTGTTACCAACATCTTTATTTATACTAGTCTTCCTCACTTGGTCGAAATTCGGCCATTCCATTGTTTAATACATAAGTTTAAAACTAATTAATAATAAAATAAGTTACTGTATAATCAAATATAATGTACTAATGTACTAGAGAAGCCATCCTAAGTACAACTTTTGCTCCTTTGATAACAGTTTTAATTGCATAAATACGCTGCAGCGCTAAAACAAAAATTATGAAGTCTTATCAAACGATACAACGTGCTACGGTCTACCGTCTATCTATAGTTGTTAGGATATAATTTTCTCGCCATGAAAAGGTTGTAAGCACCGTTTTTCTACGGCGCTTAGACTTAAGCAGTGAGCGTAGTTACCTTATTTGAGAATGATTTTGCAAAATTTCTAAATATTTGTTGAAAATCCTAAAAAATGTGGAAAAAGGATTTCTCATTATCTGCTTGGGTACCGTAAAGACTCGTACAGTACTAAATTTGGGTTATATAATAAAAAAAAATTAAATATAATAATAATCCTAATCCTAATCCTTTATCCTTAATCCTAGATTTAATAATAGGCGACGGTAGCCACCTACCATCAAGTGAACCGTCAGACTATCTGCCGACCTTAACATTATATATATAATGTTAAGTCGACAGAAATGTCAAAATCAACAACATCTCAAAAAATGCTCCAACTTATCTTCTCTATATATAAAAATGAATACCCATTTCCCTTGGTCACGGCATCACGCGTGAACGGGTAAACCGATTTTAATTCGGTTTTCACTAATGGAAAGATGGATAAGCGGGGAATGTTCATATATATAAAACATGCACGCCGGGCGAAGCCGGGGCGGGTCGCTAGTCTGTCATAAAAAAACTGTAATTACTGGTGAAGCTAATTCAAATGGCAGCAGAATTCAAATCTGATCTATATTCAACTGTGTATTTCCTCCAATAAACCTACACCACACAAAGGCCGATCACACACAGAGTTCAAGCTTTGACAGAAATATGTGTATCGGGGATTACTAGTTCAAATTCCCTAATACATTTTAAACAAAAGGGTTTTTTGTTATAGGATTCGTTCCCTTTTTTTAATGTTCAAACGAAAAATGAGCTGACGCGAATTCCTAAATTCTTTCGATGTTTAAAAAGGCAAAATCAATTAACGATAAATCTATTTTAATTCTCACACTCGTTCGAAATATTCATCCGTAATTCAGAGTTGAAAGCACGTAGGCAACGTTTATTTTGGAATTAATATACAAATAGGAATTTTATTGAACTTGGCGGATAGGTTGTATATTTTTTATTTATTTATTAAAGATGGGTTTTCTCTTGACCAGCATCTATCCATGTAGGAAGGATGAGGTCGACGATGGAGCTCGAACCTTGAAAAGATTTGGGTTGTATGAGCTCGGAAATACAGACGCCGGCACCGATTAAAACGCGTACAAAGTTGGGGGCGCAGCTAGTCTAAGAATAAAAGTCCAAGTATGGTTTCTGCTGTTAGTTTTTTTTTCAACGAGTGGAATATTTTGCCTTTTGTTTGAAAAAGAAGAATAATTAGCTTTTTCCTTGTAGTGGGATGTACATATATGCAATAAAGTAGAGCTAAAAAAACGAATCCCAAACAGTTTCCATTGATTTCCAGGTAATTAATTACATATTTAGAATTTAAAATACATTAAATTAAAAACAAATCAACTTTTTTAACAGAAGAAATATAAATACAAGTTTGCAGCTAAATATATAAATGTGTAAATAATTATCACTGTGTTTATTGCAAGCTCGCTCTAAAAAACAATTTTAGATTTTTTTTTTCTGAAGAGCAACAGAGAAGACTGCTTTGGAGCGTTTTGAATACATGGAGTTATATAATTAAATTCGGTCATCAAACTTTAATTAATAATAAAGTTTTAATTTAATATACTTAGTTCATTAATATTACCTACTATTAAAATTAAGGCTGAACTGGAGCTTTCTTGTCTTTTTTTTGACTCACATATTTTCATTATTCACATGTTTCTTAGTAAAACATCGTTCCATACATACAACAAGTACATTAATTTATACCTCGACTGAGAAAGGGCGTTCCCTCAAGGTACTCATTTGAGGCCAGACGACGACGTGAGACAATGAGACGCGTTTGATGCGAGTAAATGTTTCAAGGAAAATAAACATTAATGTGTCTGTTTGTTCACTTGCACACCTCTGATGTTCTGCATCGGCCTACATATAATAGACTAGCTTTTGGTCTCGACTTCGTCCGGGTATCTTAAAAAATTATATCACCTACACCCACACCTACACCTATACTTACACCTACACCTAGGTACACCTACACCTACACCTACGCCTACGCCTACGCCTACGCCTACGCCTACGCCTACGCCTACGCCTACGCCTACGCCTACGCCTACGCCTACGCCTACGCCTACGCCTACGCCTACGCCTACGCCTACGCCTACGCCTACGCCTACACCTACACCTATATCTATACTAAAAAGTTTACATATCTATATTAAAAGTCGTTTTCCGCTTCTGTCCTAAATTCTTCTAAATGTTATATGGTTTTCACCAATGGAAAGAGTAATAAACAAGGAAGGTTTGTGTATAATATTTCCAAAAAATAAAAATGCATCTGTGCGAAGCCGGAGATGGGTCGCAAATTTATACTTATAGTTATAATATTATAAAGAAAAAACATTTGTTTGTATATATTTTTGTATGTTTGCTATGAATAAACTCAAAAACTACTGGATTGATTTTAAAAATTCTTTCACCTATAAAAAGCTAAATTATCAACGAGTGACATAGGCCACTTACCCTCTCCAACTCCCCCCCTCCCCTTTACCCCCCTCCATACAAATATATACTTGTAATGAATAAACTCAAAAACTATTGGACCAATTTTAAAAATTCTTTCACTTATAGAAAGCTAAAGTATCAGCGAGTAACATAGGCTACTCACCCTCTCCATCTCCCCCTTTACTCCCCTCCATTAAAAATTGCCGTTTCCATATTTTATAAAGAGACGCGAACGAATTCGCGTGCAACAGCTAATAATCTATAAAAAGAGGATGAAAATTTAGAAAACTTCTATATCAAATGGCTCTATGGTTTTTGCAATAAAAGCAACACACAAAACGAGGCAACTAAAGCCATCAAATTTGTATACTGAGTCGAGTCACTGTAATAAATTCGATGTAAACCGGGATCAGTTGCAAAGTAAGCTCGCCGCTGTGCATTTTTATAACCCTCTTTAGCCTACCCCGGTTAGATGGGTACTAAACATAGAAACGCTGGGCGACATAAACCCTTTATTTATGTATGAAGGCGTGAATTATTCGATCAAAAACACACCTTTAATAAATTGAACCCTCAAGCAAACAGCTCAAAGCTTACCTACAGAGACGTAAGCTTCTTCAATTTCTTAGAAGGAGTCTTAAAACAAACGCTAAATACTAAAAATATCCATTGTTTAATGAAGATTTTACAATAAATAGACAAGACAATGGTTTTGAAAAAATATCACGTGAAGAACCAATTGCATTAATTAGAATTTTCGTTAAAGTAATAGAAACTCCTCAAAAAAAGGTAGAACACAAGAAGAATTTGACTTTTATTGAAAATTCTTTCGAAAACGGCTTATTGTGGGCATATAAATCCTATTAATAAGTTAATGTCAGTTTAAAAAATTGTATAAATATTTTTTTGTGTATTGTTCTAATGGAAAAAAAGACACAATTTCTAGGCTGTTGAATTGTCTCCGCCGCCAACGAGTTCCAATGTAATAGTACATTACCGCAGAGACCAGGAAGTGAAGGATTGCCGGACGAAGTGGTTCGTCCGAAATCCTCATTTCGGTTGAGGCTGGTATAGTGCTTTTTTCAATAAATGTGAGGAAATAATGAAACACGTGATAATGCAAAAAAAATAGTATAATATGAAAAAATTAATAAAAAATTAATTTACAATACACAGTTTTATTTAGAATAAAACAAACGCAAATGTTTACTAAAAGCAATAAATATTTAGGCAGGTACTGAAAAAAGTCTGCTTTCCCGCCTTTTTTATTTTTTATTTTCAATGAGTGCAAAGGAAACAGCCATACAGCTCAGTCATCAAAAGAGCGTGCGCTCGCCCCCGCCTACTACGCCTGTGACAGCGGTGGGCGTGTTCGTGAAGACTCGTGAAACTTCGGGTTTCATCGGGCTGAGCAGCGGCCAGGAATGAATTTTCATACAACATTCTTGGCCTAGGCCGAGAAAGATATGCATGAGCCAAGAATTACAAACTTGGTGGCTTGTTTTTAGTACAAGAATGCCTACATTTCTGAGCATGTTTGAGAAAGTGTGAAAGGGCTTCACTTGGGCATTTACAAATTGATGGTCATTGTTGGCAAAATCGAAGGCGAATCGAAGGATTACGGGGCTGATCGCCAACGCGTTGGGTAGATCAAGTAAAGGAAGCTACCTCTTCTGATACTCTCTTCTTTCGCAGTTATTTGGACAGCCCGTCTGGCGGCAGTAACCACTCTCTTACAGAAGACCACCGTGAAATAACAGTACGTGTGCTGTTTGTTGTGTTTCGACAAGTGAGTAAGGGATGCCAGAGCCCATTTCCCTATCCGCTCCTAATCCCTTATCCTTAATTTTATACTGTAGTCGGTAGCGCACTTACAGCAGCTTTGGCGTTGCTTGTGTTAAGGGCGACGGTAGCCACCTACCATCAAGTGGACCGTCAGCCTGTCTGCCGATCTTAAAAAAAAAAACTCTGCCATGCGTTGAGCGCGACCACGGACAGGGACTTCGTGACCGCGATCTTCAGTAATGAGAGACCACGGAGTAGCTAAAAAGACCGACCGGAGAGAGAGAAAGAAGGGGAGAGAGGGAGCAGGTTTCATTAAAATTAAATTAAGTTTTCGCCTCCAGTTACATTATTCAGAAACGATTTTTTAACACCAGGGGCCTTAGACAAAGTAGCATTCGCTCCGTAGCGATGCGATATCGAAGTTCGTTATCGTCTCAGAGACAAAGGAATCGACACTGTAACACGTGATAAACACGTGATACCTTGTCAAGATTTCTTTGTCTCTGAGACGATAACGAACTTCGATATCGCTTCGCTACGGAGCGAATGCTACTTTGTCTAAGGCCCCAGTTCCTTAACTTTTAAAACGGTTACGAAGTTGTAAAAATGTTGTTTAATGAATTGCCTTGCAAACGTATTCTGCAAGTTTAAGTGCCGACAGCACTCAGAACCACTCAGCAAGACATTATAAATTACGTGTCGACTTAGCGTAGAATTCAAAGACAATAATTAGTTACAATAATATTTGAGGACTTTACGTTGAGTCTGTGTCTATTATTTTTAGAAAAATCATCTGATCTGATTTACTAATCTGATGATCATAAAATGTTATCAAATATTTTAAAATATTAACCTGAATTTTCCTTAAAAATAAATGAACAACATAAAAAACCCTTTTAAAAACATTCGTCAGAGAACTCCTTATTCTATTATCTGATACTTTTCTTGCTAGGGTAGTTACAACCTCTATGGCGTTGCATATCACTGGCAACGTAAACCAACTAACAGCAAATGGAGAGTTAGTTAACTCATTTAATTTTAACGGCACATGTCCAAATTGTTCTAATGCTATTTTTACAACAGCGAGAAAAGTGCAATAAGTTCTACTGTTGAGTGAGATATTGCATTCAAATAAAATTTATTTTGACTCTCCAAGTAAGTAGTTCTACTTACTATTTTTCTCGTAGAGCTAGGTATACATAAAGTATTTTTTTTACCTTAATAAGTAACTCTCAGGCTTCCTACCTATCTTTAAATTAAAAGACCATATAATAAGTAGAATTAAAAACATTCGGGGCACAACTTGTTTATTATATAATTTTTATGTCTGGTTTCAGGTTTTTTATGGGTATTTAAGTTGCTCACCGCTTGTGAATCTCAATTGTTTATTATGGTTAAGGTGGACAGACTAGCATCGAAATTGATAGAACAAGGATAAGGGACAAAATAGGAGAATAAGCTCTGTCGTCCCTTACTCACCTACCTTAACGTAAGAGAATAGTTACTGTTACCAGAATAGTCGCATAGTTTTTGATTGCGGAACGCGGTATGCTCTATAAACATAATTTTGTGATAAATGTTCGCAATTTGTAATTCCTGTCGTTCATGTTAGGTCCGATTCTCTTCTTGTCTTGATATAACGTATATTAATGACTAGCTGAACTCGGCCACGCTTCGTTGCGCCCCATACGGCAGTGGAGTGCGCGTGGGGCACGCGGTACTGAACAATGCTTATATATAATACTATTGATCGTAGCGTTATATAGCCTATAGCCTTCCTCGATAAATGGACTATTCAATACGAAAAGAATTTTTCAATTCGAACCAGTAGTTCCTGAGATTAGCGCGTTCAAACAAACAAACAAACTCTTTGGCTTTATATATTAAGTAGTATAGATATATCCGGACATATCAAGCATATAGCAACTTTTAAATTTTTGCTAATGACATCAAAATATATCGGATAATAAATGATTTCAAAGGTGCTGCGTTCTTAAAAATGGATCTCAATGGTGTCATTGTTTGGTGTGCTGACAATGGCATCATACTAAACCCCGAAAAATGTTAGTCATCTTTCAATGAAAAGTCTACAGAACGCAATTTTTCAAACCAATTCTGACACCATGCTTTCTGTTAAACAATAAACACCATAAACTTCGTGCATCTCTTTGTGAGCTTCAGCCGCTTTCTTGTCTTTATAAAAATAAACAAGTGATATGTGTCGCAAATGCTTATTTTTGGATTCCATGTTAAACTATCCGTTCTATAGCAACCTAAAGATATAGACCAACAGTTTGCAAAGTGGTCCAGGTGGACCCCCAGGAGTCCATGGGAGATTCGACGGGAGTCTACGTTGGCGTGACAAAAGAAATCAATTCTCACTTATTTAGAAAAGCAAAGCAAATTTCCATAGTTAGATCTAATCTTCACGTTTTATGTCGAGTTTTGGGAATATGGTAAAAAGGCAGGGGGTCCAAAAGAACCAGCAAAATTTTGAAAGTGGTCTATGAGAAAAAAAGTCTGGGAACCTATAAATGTCTGGGACTTATGGGGACCTATAAGTTTGTGTATAGACTATCAAATCTCAAAGAAGAAGAAAAACCTATCATTGACAAAAGAATAATGAAAAAACATAACTTTATCCATTGATACAAATCGAAATCACTTTTTCCCAACCCAATAATATATTAAATTGTTTTGTAATTGAGTTTTATTTTATTTTATTTTATTGAGACACCAACAGCACATCAAAATTCACTAAGTCACATTCATAAATTATATAGACACGTATATATATATTTACATTTGTGTACCAATTACTGGTATCTACAGCTATATTACGTCATGTTGTCTCTGTTAAAAATTTGGAATAAAAATGTCATAATTAATAATAGTTATAGTTAGTTATATCAATTCAGTTAATTAATAAAATTATATAAGTCAAGCAATATCTAACAATACAAATTCAATATAAATTCAGTCTCATCAACAACAATCCAACCAGTAACCTGAAATTAAATTAATTATTAAGTAAATTCAAAACTAGGTACTTTTATCTCCCTTCGCTTGAGTAAAATGTCGTCGATAATGCAATCAGTCAATACTTTTGAATTTTAAAAGTTTTTGAAATTTCATGAAAAATATCCACTTCCATATTAGTCTGGAGAGAGTGGAAATTGGAAATCATACGATTGACCGGGGAGAACCTGCCCAAGTTTCTACGCACCATGTCACATGAAAATACCTTCGTGATAGGACATCTAGGCACATAGACATCTAGGATGAGTTAGTAAGTTAGCTATGAATATTAGTTTATTAGTTTGTTTCAATTTTTTACAGTTTTTTTACATCAGTTTATTTAAATTTTTTAAATCTCGTTTTTCTTCATCTTTGGTAAATGCTGTCACACCTGTAATTGGCTTACATAACCAATCTATGTTATTGGTTGGGCGTATGTGTTGTGCTGGCCTTCTCGCAGTTTCGGGCGAGAGAGGGCACCAGTTGTTCGCTTGTCGCCGTCCATTGCGGACACGAAACCGCTCACTTCGCTTATAAACAATAATTTACTTAAAAACGCTTTGTGTTCCTAGCAACGTATTATAATTTTTAAGTGAATGTTTTCATTGTGGACAACAATTTGTGTTGGTGACTGGCGCCGAGCTGAACTTGCTCATCTGGAAGACATCTGGACCTGGATGCATCCTTCGAGCAGGTACTTTTACTCGATCGCTCTTAACTCATAAAACACAGAATTAACCACAGGATAAAAAACCCATAAAACCGCATACGTTTACAATAGTGGTTTATTTACGCACAGCCAACTCGCTTGTAATTGGCTTACATAACCAATCTATATAGTCTGCACCATACTAAAAAGTAACTTTGTTTCCTCCATTGAGCGATACCAAACACACAACACAAAAAACACACACACACACACACACACACATTAACATTAGTAAATGTGTCGGAGTGTAAGGGTGGCGCCACCAGTTCGCAGCGATCGGTTGTGGTCTGTGGGTGGCGACATCGCGTTGTTTCCTAGCTGGCGGCATAGTTTTTCTTTATTTTGTATCTACTGCGCTTCTTATTTACAATGGCAACATTTCATTATTATTTTTTTAACTAAATTGTTAAGTTGGTCAACTTGAAAATGACCGTATGCTTTTTCTGATTGGGCGTTAAGATTGTAATGTTGGTTGACTGGGAACACGGCGAGGGTTAGACGGCGCTGATTGGCTAAGCTCGCTTGGACATGGCTCTTGGCGGGGGACGGGGGGAAAGGAAGGACAAGTTGCAGTCGGAAGGAGGAAAAGAAGGGACTGAAAACGTTGCTCGCCAAGAGACTTGTCGGTTACCAGACAATCAACTTTGTAAATTGAGATTGAACTGAAATTGAAATCAAAGATTGTAGTAGTTTAATTATTTTAATAACTTTAATTTAATAATTTTAATAAACTTGTTCGTTGTACAAAGTGTTTTCTAATATCCGTGTTGAAGCAAATAAACGCTAAGTGATTGTAGTTAACGCATTCTTTGATTTAAATAAGTGATCGAAAAGCCCTTCGCTATGTCCGATGCCCATGATAACGCCCCGATTCCCACTTCGGCCCATCCTGATCCGTCATATATATATATATTTGTACTTTGAATTGTAATTTGTCAGACCTAGTAATAGGCTTTGTAAAAATTTTTTTTTTAATGCATTTGTAATTTTTTGTATGTTGTTAGGTTTGCTATTCAATAAATAAATCAATAAATAAAATATTATCTATTATTTTAATCTTAATTATAAAGTTACATACTTAAATGTCAAGTTGTTGGTTTGTTAAATAAATAAATAAACCCGAGTTTAGTGACGGTCTACCTGAATCAAGGCTGAAGTAATAAACCCTTCAAAGGCCTCATTTAAATATGTAAAATGAAACCAACTTTTTTAAATTGATGCTGAAAAGAGCTCTTGAAAAACGTTTCGGGGCGGTAGTTATCGGTTTACTGAAACTTGAAATGAGTTTTGGTTGAATTCAAAAGCAGAAAATGTTATTGAGTTTTTACGTATATATTTATTTTTATTTTGTTTTACACAATGTATGTAAAATAAATGTAATGAAATCAATGTAATGTACTTACTCTTATCTGAAATAAGGGCTTAATTAATTAAAAAATACTTACCTATCTATCTACACTATCTATACTAATATTATAAAGCTGAAGAGTATGTTTGTTTGAACGCGCTAATCTCTGGAACTACTGGTTCGAATTGAAAAATTCTTTTTGTTTTGAATAGTCCATTTATCGAGGAAGGTTATATATAACATCACACTACGACAAATAGTATTATATATGTATAAGCAGTGTCCAGTACCGCGCGCCCCATGTGCACGCCACCGCCGTATGGGCCGCAGGGAAGCGTAGCCGAGTTCAGCTAGTCTATACTAAAGCTGAAGTATTTATTTGTTTGTTTGGTTGAATGCGCTAATCTCAGGAACTACTGGTTCGAATTGAGAAATTCTTTTTGTGTTGGATAGTCCATTTATCGAGGAAGGCTATAGGCTATAGGAAGGCCTATTATGCTTTTGTGCACGCTAATCTCAGAAACGGCTAAACCGATTTTTATGTGGTTTCCACTGATGTATTGCAGCAAGCTTCCGGTAATATTCAGTGTATAATTCATTCCAATCGGTTTACAAACAAAAAAGTTAAGCATTATTCCTAATACCACGCGTACGAAGTCGCGTGCACAGCTAATATACTATAAACAAATAATTTATTGACGAATATACAAGTTATTTCCTTAAATACAATTTGTTGTCTGCCCGTCTACCACTAATCCACATAAAAACAAGAAATATTTTTTTTAATTTCAAACCTAACTTTTTCCCGAGACTTCGTCCGCGTCCCGTTTCCTTCAGTGTTAAAATATTTATGCAATCTGTTGATTTTTTATTTATATTATTAGATGATCCCTACTTTTATTTCCTTTTTTTTCTGGATGAAAGTTACCCTATCTTCTTTTATGTTTTCCTAAAAACGTGTATGCTAAATTTCATGATGATCGGTTAAATAGTTAAGACGTGAAACCGTGACGAAGAAAGCAAACTCATTATTTCAAAATACTGTACTAGGTAGCTTCCTCCTTCAGTAATCAGATTACGTAAAAACGATATTAATATTGAAGAGATCTGACGCAGTTTACTGGAATCTCCCATAACTTTGAACCGAGCTCGTTCTACGAAGAGAAGCGCAACCGAACTCCCTTGAGATAGAAATAATAAATCATGTTGCAGCTGTAATGGGAGCCTTATGACTGTAATTTATTCCTAACGAGCATCTCGCCAAGACTGGTTAGATACTTGTAGAAAAACTCCTGAAAAAATGGCGGAGTGAATAATTTCTCAATAGGTCTAATAGGCATGATGACAGATTTTGAAATTCCCTTCCATAATGTAGATACACGTCTACCATATCCGAAAAAAAAATTTCAGCAAAAAAACTGAATTTCAACGCGAATTATTGAATGTTTTTTAAATCTATTTTGAATTACGCGCGAAAACGCTCTTAGGTGTCATAGCGTCGCGTCTGACGTGACGTCACCGACATCTCATCAGATTTTTCATTCTGTCAAAGCAAAAGTCAAGCAACACGATGGCACTTACCTGGGCGTGACGTCATTCGCTCTGATCGATGTTTCAGTTAACATGGCCGATTGCATTTATTTATACTTCTATTTTATTGAAAATCTTATTAATCTCAATTTTAACACAAAAAATGAGTAATCTTTTAGAATCCTTTCAACATATATTTTTCTCCAAAACTATTTATTCTTTGATTCTTTAATACCGTCAATATGCCTATTATTAAGTTTATAAGTTGAAGTTATAGTTAGTAACATTTTTAAAGTAACGAAATACACTTGAGACAATGAATGAAGATTGCAAACAACAATAATTTATGTTATGCACTACCAGTGATCTTGACACTTTAGGATATTTTCCTACATTTCATACATCTAAATAAAAAAGCCATTCACTTTCATCCTTGAAGTCGGTATTTGAAGAATACTACTCCTATCGACTTCGCTAGGACCACAATATCGTCGGCAAACCGAAGGTGAGTGATATACATGGGGTTAATGTTGATGCCAACTCCTTACAATTCCAGAACCTCAAATGCGTCTTCCAAAGCGGCAGTAAATAATTTTGGAGAGAGTACATCGCCTCTCTCACACAACTTTGCAATGGAATTGACTGTGTGCTCTGCTCCTGTACTCGAACCGACATGGTGGCTTTAATGTACAAACACTTCAACACCTCGATAACCAGATGATCAATGCGTCATCGCTGCAGAGCCTCGAGCACTGCCCCATGTTTCGATCGAATCGAAGACCTCCTCATAGTCCACAAACGTCAAAGTGGAAGGTTCCACTCCATATCGAACTGAAATTTAAAAATGACGAATCAAAACTGTTTGAGTCTTGAAATATGTTATCTATGCACATGAAGATTAATACTGTATGAGCACAGTTTTTCAATTACTTTAATCTTAATTTAATTAATTATTAGTGATCTTAATTTAATTACTTTAATTTAATTAATTAATGAGAGTCATAAGGAATAAATTTCGTTATGGAACCTTGTATAAACAACGTAAAAATGTATGTATAACAATGTATATTTTTGTATAAACAAAAATATATACAATAAACAAAAATTTCTATAATTTAAATAATTGGCAAACTGTTAATATACCTATCAGTTCATTATAATGAATCAATTAAATGCATGACGCCTTAAATTTTTATAATTTTTAAAATAAGCTTGCAATAAATCATATCAATTTATTTTTTTGTACATAAATTCTAATTTTTATAATCTTTATATTTTCATTAAATTACATAATAAAAATAGATTAATAAAATTAAATTAATAAACATCTTTTGCGTCCAGTTTATGTAGAAGTTTTTTCAATTTCAAATACACCGAAATGCGTTTGTTCAATTTTTTACTTAAAACAATGTATCAAATTTCAATTGCTGTAAGTCTCTCAAAGCATTTGAAATTGGAACACGAACATTCCAAAATTGAAAACTGAATACTCCCCGGCGACAACGGAACTTATTGCTTCGTTGGATTAGAAACTCGCTATGAAAAATTCAAATAGAATTTGCCTTCGGAGAGTTCAAATAAGGTTTGCAATAGTTTTATTCTAATTTTATTACTTGGTTGCACAATTTGTGTATTTTATAAAAACAAACGCCATCATAACAGAGGTACAAATGTTTGTTTTCAGAATTAAATGAAAAACGTAAATTGTTAAGAAATAGAGGCAAGTTGACGGTTGAGCTTTAATATACAAGGTAGCCATATTATTTTGAAATATCTCGAGTTTTTTTTTTGATTAATTTAAAATTATATTATTTTTACCATACAAAAAATAATTCAAATGGTCACAACTTTGTAAAAACTGGCTTTATGGAAAAAATGTACATAACAAAAAAGTTCGAGTACATCATTAGTTTTCCAAAATTTGCTATTCGATTATATCGAATCTGTCCACTACGGCCGGTTTTCGTACCACTTATCGATAGCAATCTGCATTCTGAGGCCCTAGCCAAGATGCAAACTGTTGCAAACGCTTCCTTTGCGTACTTACGAAACGAAAGAAATAAAGCCCGGTAATTGGTTGTTGAAGTTACAACTGTTACAACAACCAATCACCGGGCTTTATTTCTTTCGTTTCGTAAGTACGCAAAGGAAGCGTTTGCATCTTGGCTAGGGCCCCTGTTGCACATTCCTATCGCCATTGACGTTTATTGCTCGACGATTCAGTTGATAATGCGTCTACTTTAGTAGGTAAAGTATTGGTAAGAAATAAGAAAATATATATTTTGCTGGACTGCTTTTTTTTTTTTTTTTTACGTTCGTCACTAAAAATGTGTAGGCTTTTAGTTTTACGACGTGCGAAATGTACGGGACGTGTTCCGTTAATATATGGGCATCGTAATGGATGTGTTCACTAAGAAATTTGTCCCTCAAAAGCAAACAATAAAAACATGACGTAGCAGCGTAGATACGTCATGCGAGCTGTTTCGTTGTGTATTGCTTTTTAAATTTAAAAATGGAACTTCATTATATTGAAATGTTTTCAAAGGATTCAAAATGCAAATAGGGAACCGTTTCTCATTTTTATATTTCAAAATTGACTTTATTTATTTCTTGAGTTATAATTAATGTTCTTTGCAACGAATTTAAATCGGCAGGGCATATTATGTTTCGCAGTCATTTGGGCAGCCCGTCTGACGGCAGTAACCACCCCCTTACAGAAGACCACCGTGAAATAGCAGTATGTGCGCTTTTTACGAGTAAGGGATGCCAGAGCTTGTATATCCCTTCCTGCTATTGCTTGTGTTATAGGCGACGGTTGCCACCTACCATCAAGTGGACCACCAGCTTGTCTGCCGACCTTTATATATAAATTACAAAAATTACTATACTATTACCTTTAAGAAATAAATAGAAAAACAAATTGGTATAAAGGAAGAGTCCGGGAGTATCCTAAGGTTAATTCAGAATTTTTAAAAAATCTCTCAATTTTTTACAAATTTTATATATTTGACGTGTAGTACAAATATATGAAAATGAACTCTTATTCTATGAATAAATACAATAAACCTACAATGACCCTGCCGGGAATCGAACCTGGGATCACTAGAACAGAGCGTTAAGGCGAACACCGTAACCACTCATCCAACGGGCTTGTCAGTTTGTTTATTTCAAACATGTCCTCAAAACTGCAGCAATCACTCACAAACTTTAATTGTGTTTCCTACATTCAAAAATACATACATACATACAAATCTTTTCTCTTTATAATATTACATAATATGTATAGATATACATCACTTTGTTTTAAGAATATCATCACAGTATTTCTTCTATAATAAGCTTAACAATAACAATGACATATGACAGTTGTACAAACAAATAAAAACAGTATGTTATTTAAACAATTTAAAAAAAATCATTGTGATCATATAGAAAAAGTGCAGAAAAAGTGTTTGAACATACTTAGTTACAGATAAGGCTTTCACGGGAGCATTCTTTCGTATCGAGATAGGCTTACAAAATTCAATTTGGTTACACTCGGGGACCACCTTAATTATCATAATCTCTTGTAGTATCTTTTCAAAATAATTCGTTCCTAAATAGACTCCCCGTATTTTCTGTCGCTTATTAATTTTAATATAAAACCTGGAACCCGAAATTCTTTTATTTTTGCCTTACAAGTTCACATTAATAAAATACCTCATTTTGTAACCCCCTCGTCAGGATATGTCGACAGTACAACGATCGCACCCCAAGCACAGCAGTATCGTAGTGTGGTGGATATACAATATCGTAATCATGGTCATAGGTAACTGCGCGTGACATTGCACCGCAACAGGAAAACAAAACAGGACAAGTGCGAGTTGAACTCGCGTGAAGAGGGTTCCGTACGATGTTACCTATCTGCACAATATTGAGTGATTTAACATGTTATTTTAATATCATAGACTTCTTATAGGTTTTCCTATAACCTATTAAGTAGAAAACTAATTTCTGTATTATTTTTTTCAAAATTTCAGGTTCAGTAATTTCGGAGATAAGGGGGGGGGGGGAATGGTCGGACAGACAGACACACGAGTGATCCTATAAGGGTTCCGTTTTTTTATTCGGACGTACGGAACCTTAAAAATCAGGCATATTAAGTTATTATGGTCATCAACATTGTCAATAATAAAATAATCTCAATTCATAATATTTCGTGTCTATTTTCATTGTAGCCTTGTAGAGACGTGCTTTCATCTCAAAGTAACTTTTTATAAAATACAGCTAAGCTTGTCTTTGTATGAAAGCGCCGCGCCGTCTCCCTTCTGTTTTAATAATAATTGTAACACTGTTTTATTTTGGACACGTTTTGTGCACATGTTTTGGGTTGCTGTCTAGTACATCTCAATAAATAATTATTCTATTTACAATTAATTTTCAACTACAGTATCCTGTTTTGTGTACCTCATAAAAATAAATAAATAAACGGATATTATTATTATTATTATTATTATTTATGTTATGTCCACAGACAGGCTGACGGTCCACTCAACTGACTGACTCACTGACGGTCACGGTGCTATTTCGTAACATTTGGTTGAATTTCTAATAATACCTATGAAGAAATTAATCTATATATTTCAAATACAAATAATATATCTCATTAGAGTAAAAACAACAATAATGCATTTTAATTAAACAAATGTTTTGTAACGGCTAATATAATTAATGAACTGAATACAATTATATAAAAGAAAATAATATACTTAATTTAAAGAGTAGCAAATCATTGTGAAAAAATCTACGAAGAAATGTTGCCAGTAATTAATATTAAAACTGCAAGTAACAACCGACTTTAAGCAGGTATTAAACTTGGGTCAGAATTAAATTAAACGCCGCGTCAAGCCTCCGGCTTAAGAACTTCCGACTTTTTCCTAATTAAGCAGGCCCTCGCAAGTCTGGACATTTTGTTAAACTAATTACCTTTGAGTTTAAATTTCGAATGACAACATTTAAAATAAATTTCGTGACGGTAGTTAACATTAGTTAACATCGTGGTTATTGACCGATCCCAGTGTCGGTCGATGCTTATTTACAATCGCTGTCCCGCATTACGAAAACCTCTTGAAAGCCAAAAAAGAAAAGCTTACCAAGTACATTGACATGGCTCACGAGGTGACCGCCATGTGGGACGTCGATTCGACAGTTATCGTCCTAATAGTCGTCTCGGCGAACGGTCTTAGGTCGAAGAGCCTCGACCGACACCTCCAGAGGCTCTCGTTAGATGGCTGGATCAAGGGGCAGATACAGAAGACGGTATCTACTTCTTGACACGGCACGACTTGTTAGGAGTTCCTCACTCTACAGCCCTAACCACCGGTAGCTTGGGCCTTGCCCCGCTACTAGCAGATATCTAATTTTAAGTTTTTATAAAATGTTTATTGTTTTTAAATATATATTGTAAAAAAATTTAGAATTAAAAATGAAAATAAAAAAATATAAAATCTAATAAAGCTCTTTTTATTTCGAAGTCCCAAGTTTTACAAATAAATAAGTTACTGTATATATATAATACTAAATTTAAATAATAATATCCCTTTTTGGGTGAAAGTCTCCTCCAACTTCCTCCAGCTGTTCCTCCCAGCTCCTACAAGTTCCTCCCAGCTCCATCAGCCGACCGTGTATTCGGTCTACCAACATTCCTTTTACCTAGCGATCCTTCCCATCATATATATCAGTACAAATGATGTGGACGAACTTTCCATCCATGACTCAGCCATGAATGGAAAGTTCGATATAATTAGAACAAATTACCAGAACACTCACCATTGCGGTAGAACACAGCCGATCCTATGGCGTTGTTTGTATTTATTAATATTGGTGACGGTAGCCACAAATCTGCTTCGACCCTGATGGTATTTTTTTTAACAAAACCTTACAGCATGATAAGAACAATAATGTACAAATTTTATTGCATATGTTTCATGTTATGTATATATACATGAATCGTTAATTTATTCGTATGAGTCTGAAAGAAAGCCTCAATCGGCAGTTTGGGTCTTCGAAGACGAGGTCAAGCCAACTTAAGTCGTGCGTTCCCGTAGCATGTCCAAAAAAAAGGTCGCAAAAACGGGCATTTTGCCTCAATTCCATGACAAGAACGAAGATCGGTTATCGCTGATTGGTACACTTCGGTTTGTTTACCAGAGATGATTGTCTCACTTTGCAGTGGTAACTTTGCATCCTACATCACTGTAATGCGAGCTCTCGCACCGTCCATACAACAAAAGTTTTTTTGTACCAGGAAAATGTTGAGTTGATGACCCATCCTCCGTACAGTCCTGATCTGTCTAGATCCAGCTGAGAATCCAAATGTTTTTTTTTGGTTTCCTAGTATTAAAGATTTACAGTGGACAGCGGTTTGAAGACTCAGAAGCCGCCGTGGAAGCCTACAAATCGACCATTTTGGCAACGTCTACTTCAGACTGGAATTCCTGCTTCAATGAGTGGTTCGAAAGAATGCGAAGATGCACTGATTGCAAGGGGAATAAATCGAGAAACAATGAAACATACTTTATATATAACCTGCAAATAGTTTTTTTTATTCCTGGTCATTTCGATGTGCCCCTCGCAAATTAAATGTATTAATTTAGTTTTTTTTACTTACGATATTAATGTACAAACTTTTTTTTTAACTCATAGTATTGTTAACGATTTTTCTCCCACAACCACAACTCTAACACAGTTGACTAGGATTGTCTGTATCACGTAGCAAACTTGAGTTACAATGTTCAAGGGGCGGAAAACTATAGTTTAGTTATAGGAGACTATTTCGATAACATTCGATATTTTCGTACGATATTCGTTTTATAGTGGTACCCGCGACTTTGTCTGAGTTGGAAAAAAATATATAGCGCCTGACAAATATACGAGCAATATAACGCTTGACAACTTTATTGATGTTATGCTTCTGCCAGGCGTTGCATTTTTATTCTTAGATGATCCCTCGGGAACAGTACTTTTCTCTGGATGAAAGGTACCCATCCTTTATGTATGACAATGTGTATGCAAAACTTCATGATG
This sequence comes from Bembecia ichneumoniformis, assembly GCA_910589475.2. Classification (NCBI taxonomy): domain Eukaryota; kingdom Metazoa; phylum Arthropoda; class Insecta; order Lepidoptera; family Sesiidae; genus Bembecia; species Bembecia ichneumoniformis. The sequence goes on from OU342541.1 coordinate 4,931,724, forward strand.
TTGCAAAACTTCAGACAGACAGAGTTACTTTCACAGCATAATATAAAATATGAGGCATATTATGCTATGCATATAAATATAGTCACACACATACACACACACATATAACATCTGTAGGTACAATGAAACCCTGTAAGTGGCAATGTTATTAGTAATACTGTCTCTCTTGTATGTTATTTTTTTGTATTGCTGTGGAGTTTTTGATACAATTTTTTTTAAAGTCTAAACTTGAAACTTAACCTTAAAACTTTAAAACTTAAAACTTAAAGTTAAAACTTTTTTAAAGTTGTAAAATGCTGACTGTCCAATTCATAGCAAGTAGATACCGTCGCCTATAATCATAAGCAACCATAAAAAAGCTAATTTGCTGATACAGTGGATTATGGAACAGGTTGAAATTGAGATCAACCTTTATGCAAACAATGAAACACTAGAAAAAAAGGTTTTGTTATTAAATTTTCACCGCGTTCTTCTGTAAGAAGACGACTGATGCCACCAATAGGTTAACCAATTCTGTTTGGTTAGTTAATCCCTTAAGGTGGTAATCTCTTGGGGTAGATTAAAGTAGAAACGTCATTCTGAGCTAATCAATTCTCGGGATTCACTGAGGCAAATGACATTTACTATAGAACTCGCTGGCGGCGGAGACAATTCAGCGGAGACAATTAGAACATTACACAAAAATTTTTTTTTATCAATACAATTTTTTAATCTGATATCAACTTATTAATAAGTACAGGATTCATATGCGTGCAATAAGCCGTTTTCGAGAGAATTTTCAATAAAGGTCAAATTCTTCTTGTGTTCTAACTTTTTTTGTGGAGTTTCTATTACTTTAACGAAAATTCTAATTAATACAATTGGTTCTTCACATGTTTAAGTATAATATATATTTTTTTCAAAGCAATTGTCTTGTCTATTTCTTGTAACATTTTCATTAAACAATGGATATTTTTAGTATTTAGCGTTTGTCTCCCCCTTAATATATTTACTAGAATGACTATCAAAGCACAACTAAAACTAGAACTAGACTAGTCTAGAAAGCTGAAATTTGTTACATAGGGTTATATTATGTAAGCATCAGGTAAGAAAATAATTTTGAAAATTTAAACTCTGTGCGAGGCCGGAGTCGGGTGGCTAGTTTCATATATATTTTTTTTTTAAATATTGTCCATTTTTACACTACCTTCCTTTTGTTCTTCAATATTATGAAAAAGAAAGGGGTCTGGCGCCCCCCGATTTAAGGGTTCTGATTTTATGGATGTAATCACGAGCACCTGTTGTGAAAGTATCGGATCGAAGGACCGTAAACTAAGGTCATAAGCATGCATATGCATATGATCTCATTATTGCCTATTAATTTTATTAATTAACATCAAAAAGGTTTTTTTTTAATTAACGATAATAACTATTTGTTGTGTTTCAAGGACTTTAACCGCTTGAGAGCCTTTCACACTTCAGACGAATCTTTTGTTTAGCGTCAAACATAACGAGAACCCGACTTTCTGGCATTCGTTACGAGAGTCTTTTATTACATTAAAATTGTATAAACACTTCATGGGTCTCATTTAACTGGTTAATTGTTGGATGTATTTTGTGACATTTCTAAGGACTGTTTTAGATTTTGTAAGGTGGTTGCGCGTCAGCGTTCTCTTGTCATTTCAAAGGACTTATCTTACTTAAACGGCGACCTCAACTTAATATTACATTCGCTACCATTAATAGCTGTGCCCCAGCGGTTTTCCATTAATATTATCATGGATATGCTCGATATCATGTTAACTACACATATAATAAAATCGTAAATGAGCCGTGTCTGTACATTAAATATTTTTTCAAAAAAGCAATTTTTACTCGTTACTGAGTTTTTAGAATGTTTGTCTGTGCGTTTGTGAACGCTAATCTCAGAAACGGCTTAACCGATTTGAATCGGTTTTCGCTGAACATTTAGTGAACTTCCCGTAACATTTAGTGTTTGTTTTATTCCAATCGCTTTAAATACAAAAAATTACGCGCTATACCGAGCCCATTTCCCTATCCCCTCCTAATCCCTTATCCTTAATCCTACTGTAATCGGCAGCACACTTGCAACACCTGTGTGGCGTTGCTTGTGTTATAGGCGACGGTAGCCACCTACCATCAAGTGGACCGTCAGCCTGTCTACCGATCTTAACATTAAAAAAATACACGAATATCGAATAATGGTGTGATTGGTCGCGTGGTTATGGTGTTTGATTCTCACTCAGGAATCGAGGATTCGATTCAACTTTGGATATGACCTTTACATAGTTGGCTCTTGTCTAGCAAGTAATGGAAAGGTACCCTGTGTTTCACAGTCATAAATTTGGCAACCCCTCTGGAGGCAGTGACCACTCCCTTAGAGAAGCATGTGTGCTGTTGTGTTTTGATGAGTGAGAGTCGCTGATGCCAGAGCCCATTTTCCTATTCTTTTCTTAATACCTTGTCCTTAATATCACTAAGGACTTTGTGAACAACCCTTTATGCGTATTTATCAATAAACTTAATTATTGAAAAATAGACAAAAATACCTTTGTACATTTGGCTTCTCAAGTTATAAGAATACAATTCAGTAAAAATCCCGAGGGTTTAAGGAAAACTTTTTCAAATTGTATTATGTCATGATAAGTATATGTTCTTTCTCCATGGTTGTCCCACATAGCGAAGGCATTCATTATATATAATTACAACACAAAGAGTGTAACAGATGTACATTCCTGAAATACTTTATTTATTGGCACACTAAGCGACTCGGCCTTGGCCTTGGACACATTTATTTTTTTCTAATAGTTTTATACACATACTTACCTCATTTATCGTTCTTTTCATTAGTGAAAAACGTAACAAAATCCGTTGTTCCGAAGAAGTTAGCGGCGAAACAGACAAAGGCTTTCACCGACTTTATTTTATAGGTAATATTATAGATATCGATATAGTTATAGATATAGATATAGATATAGATATAGATATAGATATAGATATAGATATAGATATAGATATAGATATAGATATAGATATAGATATAGATATAGATATAGATATAGATATAGATATAGATATAGATATAGATATAGATATAGATATAGATATAGATATAGATATAGATATAGATATAGATATCGATATAGATATAGATATAGATATAATAGATATAGATATTATAGATATCGATATCGATATATATAGATATAGATATTGTGAGAGACTTATTGAGAAGGTAGTACGAGAAGCGGGTAATAACAGCCAGTGTTACAGTCAACCAGAGTTTTGTGTACACGCTTGTACCTCGTTAACATCGAACTAAAATGCTTATGCTAAAATGTTTGTGGGCGAGCAAACATAATTACATTGACAAAACCACAAAACAAACAGGATCGCGTGTAAGGAAATAGCAGAAGGTAGATGTGAGATAACCACACATTAATTACGACTATGTATCAGCTATTTCGCTTTGCTTCGTACGCCGAAATTCGAATATGTAAGTATGTAAAAATCGGATTAGGCTCATAAAACTCACTTTCCCGAAATGTGCACTATTTCTAAAGGTACAATTGTTTAAAAGGATCCCTTTCTCGAAAGGTGTACTGTCTCAAAAATTGCGCTTCCCAATTCGAACACTTTCTCTGATAGAGCACATTCTCAGATGATATATCTCAGAAGGTGCACTTTCCCAAAAAGTACGCATTTCGGGAAAGTGAGTTTTATGAGCCTAATCCTAAAAATCAATATAGGTAAACTTGACTGCAATTGTATTGAGTAAATTTTTTATTGGTACTACACTTTTGAAAGTGGCCGTAGTACATACGTAAAAACCTCAAACCGACGTCGACGCAGTCGACGCAATTCCTCTATTCTGAAAGTTCCTATCGGAGTCGGTTTGCGTCGGTTGGTCCAATGAAGAAGACACAATTTTAAATCCTGGTTGGCTAACCAATCCCGTAGTTTTATTTGTTCATTTTATTTTAAAAAAAACCCTACAGCTTAAAATACAAAAGAGACAGTATTATAAATTATATTACCCAGTTACTTTTGATTTTATTTGTGGATTAATAATAACAAAATAATTCTTACTTTCTCTAACAGTAAAAGAAAACAAGATGACATTGTGAGGAACCCTGTAAGTCTCAAAAGCAATGTTGTTATTCGCGTGGCTCTGCTCGTCTAATTAGTTCTTCATTTGGAGTTTTTCTCCCGAATGGTTTGCAGTCATTTTTGTAGCCACGGTGTAATTAGTGGCTCAAAAAACTCATAATAACTCAATATCCATTAAACCCCATTGTGTGTTTAGCGGTTTAGGGTGCATTAAGAGTTATTTCAGTTTTTGTGACATTTATTTAAATAGCCACACAATTTTAAAAAAAATTGGCATAATAATTAGTACCTAGTGATCTTAAATCATATAATCGTAATTGTGAATATAGTAGATGATATAGCTCGCTGAAAAGCGTTGGAAAATAACAGCGTTTGGAAAACTGTATTGTATAAGTAAAAGCATATTATATTTATAACTTATTTGAAATACTCAAAAATAAATTTTCACTGTGAACTGACCGTAAACAAAAAAGAATCAGCCAGTAATAACGAACAAAATAAAAATAAACATGAATTTATTTAAAGAGAAACGCACAGATTCATAATGTTTGAAATATCCGCATATAGTTCTTTAAAAAAAAAATACAAAAAAAAAAATGGTTGCGCCAGTAGAGCTAGCAAGTGCACAATTTATAGATGAATTTTTTGCTCCCTTTGTCGTGTTCCTGCATACTTCTAATGGAATGGAAAACCGCTTGAAATGCCTTCATTTTCTATTTCGCTTTGTGAGATAAATTGTTCAAGTTTTTCTTTTCAAATCTAACCGCCGCCGTCTTCATAAGTTGTTGTACTAAATGTACAACAACTTATATGTGCTTTTGTATGGGCTTTGAATTTATTTCTAGACTGGCTTTTGCCCGTGACTTTTTCCGCGCTCCTTTTTCTTAGTTAAAATATTTATTCAATCTTTATTGCTTATTTATTTTTGTCAGGCTTTGAATTTTTTCTTAGTTGATCCTCGAGAACCTTACTTTTTTTCTCGGCGAAAGGTATAAAGGTACAAAGTACACATGTATATACACACATATATATGTACACACGAACGAAAGGCAAAATTTCTTGATGATCAGTTTATAATATTTTATTAGCTAGGATATTAAAGAGTTAAAATATTTATTCACGCATTTTAGTTCTATAGTTTCCTTGCTGGCAGATATCTACAGTCACCTTCAAACATAAGCAAATCCAGAAAGGATAAAAATGCACTGCAGACCATATGAGGATAGAGGACAGTGTGGACAAGGTGCTGCCCTCTGGCATATAATTCACTTGTTGAGAGACTACACCAAGGTGTACCTATCTACAACGTAGATAAAACTGAAAATTATTTATTTGGGATAGTTATATCTGGTAACAGTTGATAGTAGAAGTCTCCTTTAAATAAAGCCTTACCACTCTTTTGATTTAAAAAAAAAATACGGTAAGGGAAGTGTTCTGATTTGCAGATTATTCAGGTTCATGGAAGCAATAAAACTGTAGGCTCACAATCTCACATTATATTTATATTTTCAGAGCGGATGCACCATGACAAATTTCTTATGATACAACTAAAAATAGAAACGTCAAAACGGAGTTGTCAAAATACAGGTTGACAATGACATTACTGTCAGTTGTTACAGTACGTTCCGTAACAGGAAGGCAAGCAGAGCAGTCACTTTTTGCAGTGAGGCTCCCTCACCTAGAGATACGACCAACAGCAGAGAGATCCTATTTATCCTTCAAGAATAAATATATAACTAAATTTTTCCTGCTACTTCGTGGATGTATGCTTATAAGTTAAAGAGTATGAGTTATTTTGAGGTACCGACAATGTCAATGTAAAGTTTAAAAAAAAACTTTTTAGTGCATTTTGCTTGAAAGAGTAACAAATATCCATTAATCCTCACAAACTTTCAAAAGAAAGATTAGTGGGGATTTTTTAAATATATTTATTTATATAAAAAGGCAAATTCTAAAAGGCAAAAACTTTATTCTAAATTCGACGTTAATGTCTTAATTTATCTGAGAATATCAATATGAGCCTTAAATAAACCGCATACTCCAGATTTCCAAAGTTGTAAAAAACCAGCAACAGCGATTCACAATATAGGCTGTCTATTGGGACCAGCCCGCAGCCTGTCTACCAGGGAAGCACATATCTTTCGCATTGTTGTGCGGAAAAAACCCACTCGGGCTTCCTCGAACATTGCTGACGCACTCAGAAGCATGGCAGCCCCATCGTTGTACTGTATACGAAGGGCGCCATACGATTTTTGAGAGCACACATAATAAATGTATCTCACAAACGAATATAGTTATAAAATGAATAAATGCGTTAAGCAATTTTGAATATAATATCAAATAGTCTTAAAGTTCTTAATTACAGTATAAGTTGCGGGTTCGAAGTAACAAACAAGATCAGCATAGATAAATTGGCTCTACCATCTCGTGAAACCGCACATACACTTAAGGGCACCCTCTAGGAGCGAGTGAAGTCAGTAATAGGTATTTGGGAGAATTTGTTGTCTCAACTTACTCGACTTCAATGACAGCGAGACAGAATGTGACGCAAGATATTCGCTGCGCTTATCGTACTCGCAAAAGTAATAAAACATACCCTTGTAATTTTAGAAAAATCTTTATAGAACGTACTTAGCTATTGACGACACAATTTTATAAATGTACATTATGGCTAGAATGTGTTCATCGAAAAACATTATTGGCTCTTAGTCGGTGACTAGTTGGTTTTCGGTATAGTACGTAACTTTTTTGTTTGCAAACCGATTTTTTTTTTGTTTTTTTTTATTATAGATGGGTTTGCTCTTGACCAGCATCTATCCATGTAGGAAGGATGAGGCCGAAGATGGAGCGAGCTCACCCAGAAGATGCCTATTCACTCGAACCTTGAAAAGATTTGGGTTATATGAGCTCGGAAATATAGACGCCGGCAGGGAGTTCCAATCCTTAGCAGTGCGCATCAGAAAAGATGTTTTAAAGCGCTTGGTCCGAATTAGAGGGATATCGACAAGGTGAGGATGGTAACCAGCCGTACGTCTGCATGTCCGATAGAAGAAAGGGGAAGGCGGTATGATCTCATGCAGCTCTCGAGCACACTCTCCGAAGTACATCTTATAGAATACGATTGGAATGAAACAAACACTAAATGTTACAGGAAGCTTGTTACAATACATCAGTGAAAACCGCATTAAGACAAACAGACTAAAATTCTAAAAAAATTTAGTCTCGGTACCATTAAGTACAACGTGTACAAATTGTTTTTTTCTTTTTTTAAATCTTTTGTATACAGACACGGCTCGTTTACGATTTTGTTATATGTATAAATACAGATTACCACAATTTAACCTGCAAAATGTCACATATCTATACTATTATATACTATAAAGCTGAAGAGTTTGTTTGTTTGTTTGAACGCGCTAATCTCAGGAACTACTGGTTCGAATTGAAAAATTCTTTTTGTTTTGAATAGTCCATTTATCGAGGAAGCTTATAGGCTATATAAAATCACGCTACGATAAATAGTATTATATATAAGAAGTGTCCAGTACCGCGCGCCCCATGCGCACGCCGCCGCCGTATGGGCCGCAGCGAAGCGTGGCCGAGTTCAGCTAATTAGAAATAAAATCAATTGCAGTTTTTTGTTTCCATCCAAACCTTCAGAATTATCTTTTTTTAAAGTATTGCTACAAACCATAACTAACGAGTAATCATAGAATTATAGTACGAAATTGGTAAGTGTAGCTACCGTTGGAAAGTGAGCTCTTAACTGCCGTAATTTGTAGGTAATACGAAATTCGATTAAGTAATTATGTTTACAAAACATTGGTAAATATTGTGGACGCTTTGGCAGAACCCGTGTAACCTCGTTCCTATAAATAGATAGAACGATCAAAGAATACCTATGTGTTGTAATACGAAACCTTTTGTATTCCAGGTACAACACAATGGACTGTTGGTTCACCAAACTGATGTAATGTGCGCAATGCAATATTGAAAAAAGCCAGCCGTGTTTATTTCACGAGAATCTACCCATATTATTTAATATTTAAAAAAAAACACGCTATAACTCTATAAGACAGGCTAACGGTCCACTTGATGGTAGGTCCCCTATAATATATCTGAGGACATCGCCCAGCTGTAACCTCGGTTCCACACCACCGCCGATGGTGGAACCCGGAGGGGTTTTAGTGGGTATTTCCGTTGACTCTCACCGGGTGAGTCCCACACTATTCCTCGTCGAGACGTCCCCTCGACGAATAGTGCGTAAATGCATTTCCCCTCCTAAAAAAAAAAAAAAAAAAAAAAGGTCCCCTATAATATAAGTAGGCAATGCATAAGCCAATAATACAAGTGCTGAAAGAACTCTACCGTCCATAGTAGGATTAAGGATAAAAATTTGAGAGGGATAAACACATGGGCTCTGGCATCCCTTCCCCGCTGCTATTATATATCACAGTGGTCTTCTGTAAAGGGGTGGTAAATGTCTGCGAAATACAGCGTGTCCTGTCACTACTTTCCAGATCCAAACCAAAGCCAACTTTGAAAAGTTCATTTTCAAAGTTGACCCTGCTGGGAATCGAACCTCTGCATCAGAGCGTTAAGGCAAACATTCTAACCACTCATCCATAAGACTCGTCAAAAGCCAAACGTTTCAAAGATTGAAAAAAGCCAAACGTGTTTATTTTATTTGAATCTACATGAGTTTCGTTCGTCTAAGGATCTCAATCCTGATTCGATCTCGCAGTGTAATCCCGAGCATAGCCCTCTCCATAGCTCGTTGAATGACATTGAGCTTACGGCGTCTCAGTGTTACCACCGGCAACACACATTGGCCGAAAACTTTTGTTTTTTAGACACTGAGGAATTTTGGACGAGAACATGTCTCTAAGCCACCCGAATGGTGCCCATCTGAGCTGGATTCGACTAAGTTGAACTGGCAGTAGGCAGGACACTTAGTACGAGGAGACGACGGCCTCTGGGGTTGGAAGGCCCTCGAGTGTAGACCACGGACCGGCAAACAAGGTGGACGGACGACTTAATAAGGGCTGCTTCTGATCGGTCCCTAATAAAATTAGGGACGCCTTTGTGACATCAACTTATATTATTCAATAATCGAGTGCTTATTCAATAATCATTCAAATAAAATAGAAAATATATCTTTATCAAATGATTTTATAATTTATAATAGGTCGGGGAAAAAGTTTCTTCGCATTTTATATTTTTTTTTCAAAGTTTATTTACATTTAATTACAGTATATATGTGCCATTTTCTTCTATGGTTTTTGCCATAGAAAAATTCTGCCATTTCTTCTTGTGGGTAGGGAAATTTTAGAACTTCTGATTAAAAAAACGCAACGAGTAGTTTTGGCAGTCCTCTCTTGATGTTAACCTGGCACTGCACTGTATAAAGAATTCTGAAGAGACCGAAACAGGCGACCATAGTAGGATTAAGGGTAAGGGATTGGGAAGGGATAGCAAAATGGGCTCTGGCATCCCTCACAAACTCACTGAAACACAACAGCAGACGTGCTTTTATTTAACGGCCATCTTTATGTTCCTTGATTGATTGACGTTTGATTATTTACCTACATAATTTTTTACGGAATATTATGCATTTACAGATTTTCTTTTACAGATTACATAGGAACTTATTATATTACATTTATGATTTTATATAGGATTAAAAAGTGTTAGATAAACATTTTACGTTGAATTAAATCTTAAACATACACTTTTGACAATAAAAAAAAATTTTAAACAATAAAATAATATTTTTTGACCACACTGGTCACAATCGTTTATTTTTCAATCCGGCAAGAAACGTCATAGATGCTCTTCCTTAAATAGTTCGAATTGAAATCGCTGCCCGCTTCTGTCTGCGTGTCTGTATGTTTTGATGCGGTTTTCACTAATGGAAATAACGTTAAACGAGGAAGGTTTTTATATTGCAGAAAAAATTTCACACATGCGAAACCGGAAGCGGGTCGCTTGTCTCAACTATAACTTTATAATGAAAATTTATGTACTGATAAGACTTGAAAGATAATAGAGCTGTATGGCATGACTTACTTACGATAAAAGATTTATTGATCTATGTATAAGACAATCATCCGTTTGCAAACACTGTTTTAGTTTTTATATAAGTATATATTGGTTGTGCATAATATTATATTTTATATTGATTATACTATATATTAATCTATTTAAAATTATTTCTATAATACATTCTATAATAATAATACATTTTTAAGTACCTATTATTACTATAGAATTGCTATCTATCATATTCTTCTGTTTTATAAAAAAAGTAGTAACTTTAAATATTTAACCGCTTGAAAGTCTGCGTTCAAATTGGAATGCGGTCGTGGCGGGTCCGACAAACCGCAGTTTATGTTTTAGTACATATATGTCTCAACGTAAAAGTTACTAAGGTTGTCACGACCTGTGTTATTAATTTTAAATATGTATTTAAAATTTTCATAACTGAGAAATTGGAATTGACACATCTTTGAGAATTTTTACGTTTTATGATACAAGTTTTATATTCCGACTCGCTTAATTTTTCGAACGACTCTGTTATGGCAGCTTAAGAGTGAAACTCATATTAATATATATAAACTCATATTATATTATATAAACTCATATTTTGACAAAAGATTATATGGACTCCAAAATGGGTTCATGATCAAATCGAGTATTGTTTTTGATCCAGAAAATGTGTGTGTGTGTGTAGTTTTTTTTTAAATTTAACTTAAATATAATCTGATTTAAGCATAATGTTCTATATATGTTTATTATCAATATCATCTCAGCCTCGCGTACACTGCTGGGGACATAGGCCCCCCCATAATTTTCCAATAGGACCGGTCAGAAGCAGCCTGGATCCAGTTTCGAATAGCAACCATTTTTTGGGACATCTTGTAGGTAGGCGTCCTACGCTGCGCTTGCCGGTCCGTGATCTCTTCACTACTATGTATTCTGCCCATTGTCATATTAACTTAGTAACTCGCCATTGCCACTAAACATGTACTTATGGCGGTCACTTTCGTTTGTTTGCGGATCTCTTCATTCCTGAGAGTAACCTAGAGTCTTCCCCATGGCTTGTTAAGCTTTTTATGGAGTCCTGTACTTATAAACCACATTTCAGTGTCGTTAGCATTAAATACCAACATTTTCTTTTCAAGTGAATTCATTACGTTTCTTTCCATTTCTTTACTCCATGGTTGTTCTTCGCAATTAGTCTGCTTAGTAGGACTTCTTAGATCTGCAAGTGTTTCACTTCTAAATCGAAAAAAACTTTGACGTGTGCGTTCGGTAACCAAATAAGTCTTCAATCAACGTTGACACGTTTCCTACATTTTCCTCGTGCAAATTGATCCTGTCTTTATTTAGTAAATTTATTAAAACTTAAAAAAATATTAAAGCTTTTAAAAAAAAGCTTTTAAAATACTTGACAACCTTACCATTTTACATTTATCAATACTGCAGTCCCACTGAATACAATGGAACTGGTACGAAACAGTTTCGACCGAAAACGTTAACTTTCCTTATTGAATGCAGTTAAACACAAGGGCATTTCATTTTCACTTATTCTCCTTTTATTCTTCAGTATTATTATTGCTTCGCCCTTATCTTACCCGTATTTATACTTTCATACCGATTGTATATACATATTTTGTTTTACTTAAGAGGGCACTTTCCAACTCGGACAGCTTACTTATTCCATACTACGTAATTCCATGATTTCTCATTAATTATAGGTCGTAGCAATACATAATATGAAGGTTTGCATTGCAACAAAAAACTGAAATTAATTTTATATCTAGTATAATTAATTTCTAAAATGTGCAGAATTTGTGACATTTTCGCGTGTTGAATTCTTGTAATAACTGATTAAAATCCAAAAATGTTTTTTCATGGAAACATCCTACCTATAATGTACATTTAAAATTAGAATGTCAATAGCTACCATCTATTAAGGTTTTTCTAAAATATTGGAATTGCTGGCGTATGTTTAATTATTTTCGCGAGTTGAATAAGTGGAGCGAATGTGTTGCGTCGCATTCTGTCTTCGGTTATTTGTATTATAGTAAGTTCAGACAACAAATTCTCACATTTTGAGGAATTTTTTTATAATGAGATTTGTTTGGGACAGTCTAACAGTGTTAGTAGATAGCGAAAATGTGTTCGTCAAACAATTGTAAATAATTGTGTGAATTAATATAGTGGGAATAGTGATAGTGTTCGTAACAGATAATTGTAGATAAACAGTTATAGAAAGTGAATAATAAATGTGTAATGGGAGCTGTTCACATTGTGTTTTATAAGGGGTTGGTTACCTGTACACAAAGTGTACCCTTTTTTAACTTTGGGAAATGCTCATGGATACACGGCAGTGTAGGGGGCGCTGCGGGCTTATGCCGGATTCCTACCGGCTAAAACCCAACGACTTTCTAGCGCGGCCGACCTAAATCTAAGACTGTCACCTAAGACTACCGTCCAGGTCCAGGGTGAAGGTGGCGGACATGGGCCAGCCGCCAACACCCGAGCCTCTTCCAACGGATCAGCTTCGAGAGGAGATCCTCTTCCTACTGTCTCTCCACCGAAACGAAATAAGCACTTCTAATAGGCATGATGACGGTATTAAAGAATCAAAGAATAAATGGTTTTGGAGAAAAATATATGTTGAAAGGAATCTAAAAAATTATTCATTTTTTTGTATTAAAATTAAGATTAATAAGATTTTCAATAAAATAGAAGTATGAATAACTGCAATCGGCCATGTTAACTGAAACACCAATCAGAGCGAATGACGTCACGCTCAGGTAAGTGCCATCGTGTTTTGACTTTGCTTTGACAGAATGAAAAATCTGATGAGACGTCGGCTTGTGACGTCACGTTTCATCAGATGCGACGCCATGACACGTAAGAGCGTTTTCGCGCGTAATTCAAAATAGATTTAAAAAACATTCAATAATTCGCGTTGAAATTTAGTTTTTTTTGCTGAAATATTGTTTTTTTTTTTCGGATATGGTAGATAAAACGTGTATCTACATTATGGAAGGGAATTTCAAAATCTGTCATCATGCCTATTCTACTGTTTTTCCACTACTATTGTGTGCTTAGTATAAATAATACTCGTAGGTCTAGATAGATACTTCTTCTTAAAATTGCCACTTCTCTACGAAGGCGACTATGATACGAAACCTTATCTTAGAAGCTGCTGCACGAATGAGAAAGCGAGAGACAAACCACTATTTTAAATTCTTCAGCCAGGATATCTTTTTTCTGCCTCTTCTACGTTTGCTCTGTATTTTTGCTTGCATTACTAGTTGAAGAATATGATATCCTTAGGCCCTCGTCACGTACCTGAAATATAGCAGCTTCCTCTCTATAATCGTTCTTAGCAATTCCGTTTATCCGACGCATAACTTCAAAATTTTTTATTATCTCCACGCATAATATCGTTTTAGATCTAAAGAATCTAAATGCTACTGAATCGACACAACACAGTTAAAAAAGTCAAATCCAAATTAATGTTAATAACAGGAATAAAAAAAGTATTAGTTTAAAAATTAGCTTTTAAGCTAATACTTAGCTAGTTTAGCTTCACAAAAACTTTTAACAGCTATTTAGTGCTTTTCTATTTCATTCTCGGTAACAAAACCGCCATATAAACTTTTATGACTTCCGTTCACTCAGAAATACATCCCAATGAACACGAAACGATTGTAAGTTGTCAGTGTTAGATTGTTTGGTAATCTCTGCGGATCGTGTGGGATGATTATGACTCTGGTGTGTTATTAAACTTTTTAAATGGACTGTTGACACAAGCGACCTTCCCTCCTGGTGTCGTTTAGGTCCCAAGGCGACACGATGGTGACCACCTCCTTAAAATGGATCTTAAACTTGCCTTCCTTGTTGTTTTATTTTAATAAGTAGTATTAATAAAAAAAATATTATAACTAAATTAATAACTGTTAGAAATAACAGCACACGTGCTGTTATTTCACGGTGGTGATCTGTAAGGGGGTGGTTACTGCCGCCAGACGGGCTGCCCAAATGACTGCGAGAACGCAGTGTGCCCTTTTTTTTTTTTTTTTTTTTTTTTTTGCGTGGGAAAATCTGCGAGCCAGATCGCCACCGACCATGGGGACATCGGTGGGGTATGTGGGACTTCTACCCACTAAAAACCCACGGTGCTTCCTCGCGCCGTCTATGGGCGGGGGGGTAAGGTATCGTGGAAAACATGCATCTGCCTCCCCCGCCAGACGAGGCCCGCGCACTTGCGGGCTCCACCTCGATTAGGCGCGGAGTTTGATCTCCGCGCCGTGGAGAGACGTGCCGGAAACACACAGCACGTCTTCCATCGTTGCCCGGTGTTGTGATGACGGCGGACAACCCCATGTCCACCGCCCCCGGGCGAAGCGGCACGAGCCGCCCATTCTCACCTCTCGCAGCGGGCAGTCAGCGAGGGGCTTCACCTCTGAAGCACCCCATTACCTCTTCTCTGCGGCACAACCTACCATAGAGTCGGAGGCCGCTTCCACCTGAAACTCTCGGATAACCCCTGCTCATGTGGCCGCTCATCTCTACGGCATTAAGGGTGGGCGGCCCAAAGGGGGTTTCCATCTGACATTTCCACACCAATCGCGGCAGCCCGAGACGGACTCCACCTCGTGTTGTCGTCGCGGAAGAGTTACTAGGCCGGGTGACGAGGCCGGGTGTTCACTCTTCCGGACGACTGCGAAGGGCGGTTACTAGGCCGGTGGCCCTAACCGGGTCTTCACCACCCCCCACAAGGCCACGATTGCGGTACTCTGCCTGACGGTCCTTCCCTGCCGTAAAGCTCCGTCTTCGCGTGCGTTGCCCGACTACCACTGAGCGACAGAGCCATCCGAGAGAATCCGCCCGCTGCGACCCGCGCCGGTCCTCATGCGCAAAACCGAGACCCATAACTCGGTCCGGCGAACAAGGACCGGGGGTGCCGTCTCTCACCGGCCCACACCCGCATGAGCCGAGTACGGATCCTCGGCCCAGCGAGCGGTGACCGGCGAAGCTCCAACTGACCGTTGGAGCCTCCCAGCAAACGCTCCGCCACGAGCTCCGATGTTCGGAGTTCGCTCGGAGCCCTCACGGGTGTGCTTTCTTAGTTCCCCAGCGACAATCCGGTCAGCCAAGCGAAGGCCGATGACTCCACCGACCCCTGCAACCGTCCGGATTGGCGAGGGTTAAGCCCCCCCACCGCGACAAGGTCCCAGCACACCTAGGGGGGGACGCAGTGTGCCCTGCCACTACTTAAAATTAGATTTGAGATTTGCCATCATCACTGACCCATTTGGATTGATCATCCTGTATAGTATAAATTGAAGTCGCTGTCGCCGTCTGACAGTTCTAAACCTCCTAAACCACGCAACAAATTCACCATTAATTACATAATTTTTCACGGAAGGTTATATATGTAATAAAACCTAATTGAATCCGGACGAAATCGGGGGCGCACATAATATTATTATGTGGATAATAGGTTATCACCTATTTTAAGCCTAACTAACTTTTAAATGTAAAAAGTGTAGTATTTTGTTTTTATTGATTTCTTTTTGGCCATGAAGTCAAAATGGTACGCGAATTAGGCCATTTTCAAGATAAAGTATATAGTGATTAAGAATTATTAAACATTATTCATGAACATTATTCATGAAATTATCATGTAGTTTCAAAGATTATTTTGTTTGACTATCTATAAATACTTGATATTAAATAAATATAATAAAATAAATTACTACATCAGGCCGCAACTTATCATATAATGGCTGTTGCATGCGACTTCGTCCGCGTCTCTTTCTAAAATATTATTCAGAAAACGGCAATTTTGTATGGAGGGGTGGGTAAAGGGAGAGATGAGAGAGGATGAGTAGCCTATGCTATTCGCTGATAATTTAGCTTTCTATAGGTGAAACAATTTTTAAAATCGGTCCAGTAGTTTTTTTTAATTTATTCATTACAAACATACAAAAATACATACATACAAAGCTTTTCTCTTTACAATATTAGTATAGATTATTATATAGAAAATATAGTATAGATGACATAAGCGAAAAAACTATAAAATAACTTACGCCTGACTTGTTACAGTTAAGATCTTAAGTTACAGTGCGTTGAATAGTTGGTCATGTTACGGTTAAACTTGAGCATCTCTTCAACAAAGGGAACAAAAGCATTCTTGTCTCCTCAAAACAAGTTCTTTCACGTCAAACAGTTTCCGTGTGCTTTCTGATCTTACCGGGCTTGTGTCAACCCTTACCTTTATCTCCCATCGAAACTATTTTGAGCTTATCTATATCTATACACTACATTTAATAAAATCGTAAACTAGCTGTGTCTGTACTTTAAATATAAAAAAAAAAAATAGGAGTACTTATGTTACAGAGGTCAAAAAAAAAAATTGTTTTTAGCATTTTTGTCTGTTTGTGCATGCTAATCTCAAACATGGCGAATCTATTTGAATAGAGTTTTCACTGATGTATTGTAGCAAGCTTCCCGTAACATTTAATGTTTGTTTCATTCCAATTGGTGTACAAATAAAAAAATTATGCGCTATATCAAATACCACGCGTACGAAGTTAAGAGCTCAGCTAGTATATTATAAAAGCTTCAACTGAATGAAATTCGAGCGCCATTTAGAGAAATTGCAAAAATTTTACAGTATAGAAAATAGAAAGAAAGCAACTTTTATTCCTCTAATACAAACACTATATGAACAAATAATAATTACAAACAAAATATAAACAAGTAACAAGAGGAAAAAGGAACCTTGGCTCAATATACAGTTGTGGTGCAGACCAAAACACTGATATTCTGCCAGGGACCAGATATTCAAAACATTTTCGCGTGAAAATTTAGAACAGGATTATACAATTAATGGCTGAAATTATCGCAATGGTCTTAAAAACTACTGAAGGATTTCATGCAGTTTATACATATCTTATCTATCAAAGTGATTCTTGAGTAAGGCATAATATATAGTAGGTATTAATCATTGTCAAATTGAATATGTGAGCCACCTTAAGCATTTCAAACAGATTGTAATAGCCCTTCACAACATACATGTACAATTTTAATTAATATCTTAGGAGTTATCGTAAAAGAAAAACTACTAACAACTAAAAATAAATTCAAACGATCTCGATGCGACGACGGGACTCACTTGATGCAAGACGCGGGCGTTATATAACTCATATATTTTCACATTTTTAACGCACTAATTGGCAACTTCACTGTAAATATGCAATAGCACATGAGAATGTACAACAAATGGACCGGCCGCCACCATAAACTGTCTCCAAATCAAAGAACTAAGCGCTCCTCTGCAGATCCATTAGTGATGAGCGAAGTCGCTTCTTAAAACATCCCAGAGATGTAAGATCGCGTAGCAGGGGCGGAAGATTATTCCAACATTTCGAGGCACGGTAACGAAAACAGCCTCTGAAGAAAGCGGAACGGAACCTGGGAATGGACAAAGGGTGAATACATTTACAAGCTTTATGGCAAATGTTAGTCTGTTCCGAAAGTTTGTCAAAAGATACTTGGGCGTACCAGACTTAATCATAACAAAGACAAACGCAGAATAATGCAGACGCTTAGTTATTTAGTGAATATAGGCATAATAAGTTAAAAAGGTTTTACAATAAATTCTAACTTTTGGAGATGTGACAATACATAATTTATTTATTACTATTAAGAATTTATAAATAATCAGCCATAAAACCATTTATATTAAATTAAAATTTGTCAACTAGTAATTGCATAATATTTATTTCTTAAATAGGTATAAAAAATTTAGGTCGTCAGATATGCTGATGGTCCATTGATCATCAGCATATCTGACATCATAGGCAACGGTAGCAACCATTGTCTATGACAGAAGCAACAATGCCAGATCTGCGTACACTCACAACCTTAATATGATTAAGGATGAGGAATTAGGAAGGGATAATATGGGCTCTTACTTACTCACCAATACACAACAGCACAAATGCTATTATTTCAAGGTGGTCTTCTGTAAGGGGCTGATTACTGGCTCTATTCCACTCTAGTCCATTCCAATGAACTAATTACCCATTGGATCAAAGTGGAAATGTGCCGCCAGTCAGACTGCAAAACGCTGTGTGGCCTAACACTATACTTGCCAGATCCAGATCAGAGCTAACTTTGAAAATTTTATTTTTAAAGTTGGCCCTGCCAGGATTGAACCCGGACTGCTTAACTGTGTTGGAAAGCTTCTTAATAATTGGCGGTAGACAGAAAACACTTTTCTGCATCAGGATTGTATGTGTTTGCGGATGCAGAACCTATTTGGATCTCTTTGAGCTCGTTTACTCTATCGGAAACTCGTCTGAATAAATTATGGTTGACGTAAATAAAAACCACATTTTAACGTGGCTCTAATACACCTCTTTGTGCCTTTAAAACAAAAATATACTTAACACAAATTCGATAAACATACCTACAGGTAGTATGCTAATAAGAAATACTTTATTTTTAAAATTACGTTTCGCAGTCATTTGGGCAGCCCTTCTGGCGGCAGTAACCACCCCCTTACAGAAGACCACCGCGAAATAACAGCATGTGTGCTGTTGTGCTTCGGTGAGTGAGTAAGGGATGCCAGAGCTCATTTCCCTATCCCTTCCCAATCCCTTATCCTTAATCCTATTGTACTCGGCAGCGCATTTGCAGCAGCTTTGGCGTTGCTTGTGTTATAGGCGACGGTAGCCACCTAAACCAGCCTGTCTGCCGATTTTAACATTAAAAAAAAATTACATTGGCATAACGATAGCTATTAGGTATGCCTGTTATCTGAGACACCAAAACCGCGGTGTACGCATAATGGTTGCTTATATCACAGCGCGCACACTCCGCAGCGACGATGTGACAATATAGTATATTGCTCTTTTCCAACGCCGACGCCGCAGAGACAACATCTCGTCGATTAAATATTAAACATCGTCGAAATTCCGAAGCGTTGGCTGTGACGGCTGCTGTTGGCTCCTATTCGTCTTCGAATCCAGCGATAATGGTTAAATAAATATTATACAAAACCACGCTGATGAACAGCTCTTTTCAGAGCTATTCCAATTTATCAAGTTAAGTTAAGTTAAGACATGAATAAGTTAAGTTGATTGATACACGATAATGTTTATTTGACATAATTTTTAGTCATATTCTCTGTTCAAAACGTTAAACGTGTTAGTCACCCCAACAATGTAGTAACGACTACTGGCTAAATAAAAAGGGTGCGTTCCAGTGCCCGTACCGTTCCAGAGCTACTGGAAAGCTTTAAGGTGGATTTATATTACACCGGGCAGTGCCCCGTCCGTGCCCCGGCCGGGGTACGATATTCATAGTATGCTTTTGTATGAACCAATTCATACTTCACTTCACCGGTACTTGTACATATAGGTCAATGTTCAAAGGCCGGAGCACTCTAATGGCGACATTTCATAACATGTTTGTTTTCACCGTGCGATCTGCTGAGACAACTTCGCGAGGCCTGCTCGGGCTATTAATATTTACCCGAGGCTGCCGCGCGAACCATGGCTCGCGAGCCAAAACCCCGAGGCTGCCTCGGAGTAAAATATTAATAATAATACTATATAACTTATAAGCATATGTAGTAATATTAATACAAAATAGTATAATAATACTTGGAAATGACAAAGCCCGGGCATGTTGAGAAAAACACGGCGAGCGCACGGCCCAGTGGCGGCACGGTGTAATATGAATCATCCTTTACTGGCCCCGCTTATGTCGCTCTTTCCTTTAGTGAAACAGTATCAAAAAGTTAGAAAAAGTCAGCGGATAAATTACCTATGAGCAATATATTGTTACGGTTGGCCATAGAACCTTCTCGATTTAATCGAGAAGCCTTGTGATATTTGGAATAAATCTTGTCCCGCAGGATTAAATCAACTCTTTTCACCCTTACATGGCATTTTTACTCACTCCGCACGTAACAATATAAAACACCATATTGAAATAGGCTTAAATCTAAAAGACATACGAAAGGAAAGGTCTGTGTTTTCGTGTTTTTTTTTATTCAGCGTATTATTTAATAAAATCTAGAGTGTTGTTCAGCCTATTTCGCGCGAAGCCAATTCAATCAATTATTAATTCCAACCGCGTGTTCTTTACCAAGTTATCTTTAGGAAGTCAATAAAACTCCGAGGCTGTTTTCTTTCGAAGTGCTTTTTTAGGCAACATTTATTTAAATGTTATTAGGCTGTTTTTACAGGATTCGAAGTAGACTGAAAAGCCATCTTAGCTTATCATAATAGAGATTTTATCCTGCATAAGATTTGCACTTGCCTAACATATTTAAACATGTATTGAAATGGTTGGCTGGGAGAACTATTGTAAGAATAATAAGAATTATACCTTACCAATATGGATATACAGAAAATAAATATTTTTTGTTAACTTTTTAAGTTAAATGACAATAGATATTCAATCGCAATTTTGGCAACGGACGACGGTGAATCCAGGCTGTTTCTGACCAGACTGTTTGGAAAATTATGGTTATTTTGATTTATTTTTATTTTTTATGTTAAGATCGGTAGACAGGCCGACGGTCCACTTGATGGTAGGTGGCTACCATCGCCTATAACACAAGCAACGCCACAGGTGCTACAAGTGCGCTGCCGACTGCAGTAGGATTAAGGATATCGGATTCTGGAAGGGGTTAGGGAAATGGGCTCTGATATCCCTTACTCACTCACCGAATCACAACAGCACACATGCTGTTATTTCACAGCCGCCAGAGGGGCTGCCAAAATGATTGACTGCGAAACGCATTGTGCCCTGCGACTACTTTCCAAATCCAAACCAGCGCCAACTTTAAAAAGTTAATTCCTAAAGTTAGGGTCAACTTATCGAACCTAAATCGAACCCGGGGACCCTAGAACAGAGCCTTAAGGCAAGCACCCTAACTACTCGTCCAATGGGCTCGTCAAACGGGGGCAGAAACGGGTCTTGAAATTTGAAAGTGTCCGTCCACTTTAGGCTTGATGATAGGGGGATCAAAATATGCTGTTATTCCAGAATACTATAAAGGATAAACATGTGGTGGCATGTACATGTGGGGATAGGGATATCGGCTCTGCCATGCCTTACTCTTGCACTAAATACAATGAACACTCGTTATTGGTTTTCTTTTAGAGCCTGACTGAGCAAAGCAGTGTGCTCAGCCATTACTAGATTTCAGGCAGACAAAACAGCAAAGATCAGCTTATATATAAAATATTGATAGCCTAGATGCTAAAAACAGACACACGGGCGTCTTGCATACATTGTTTGAGGTCATCAAAATATATTGAAGACATAGAGCTTTCACGGAGCGCAGATCGTCTAACTTATAAACCTGTCATGGTCTTAATTTCACGGTGAATAAAGCTAGTGAAAACAAAGACGGTCTTATAAAAGCATTGTTCAAGATTTTCAGATTGGAAATTCCAGTGAGAAGTAAAACGTCGCCTTGACAAATCGCAGGCGAGTTTGCCTTAAATTGCGGCAAAAGGTTCCTCGCAGGAAATCCGAAAGCTCTGGTATTAAGTAATTAAGTCCTGTTGAGTACTACAATCAAGGCTGTATAAATTGCGAACTAATTGCATGCTGATATAACATCCTTATAGCTTATTGTAAACTAATTAACTGGTACAAAATAGCAAACAAAGATACTAACCCTGGTAAGGACCTCAAACTTCTTAATTCATTCTTATATTTTGATTATAAATGATGATGAATTCTTTCATCACTATTACTTTTAGTCGACATCATTGGCGACTAGACATATGTAGTTCCGGATCGTAATAGTTCCGAGAACTATGTCCGCAGTCGGAACTATATCGTTCAAATCCGAACGATCTATCTAAATGGGTTCATAGTTCCTGTCGTTCCGTCTCCGGACAGACCGAGCGAAGGCCGGCCGAGCTTCGCCGAACGCCAAGTATCGAGTAGGTGCGATGTGAGCGAAAGAGTTGTAGGCTATTTATTCTTCTATAAGGTAATGTGCCTTCTGTGCTACGTATTAAAGTCGATAATTACATGTTTTCTGTCTCTTAACATCGACACCTGCAAAGCATTATTTTTTCGGAGACAATTTTTATTTTTGAATCTAAACAAAAGCGAACATTTTGTATATTATCGAAAGTACTTAAATAATAATTACAAATTACAAATGAAATATTTGGATAATCATGGATGGTATATTAAAAAGTAATTAAAATAAGAAAAGGAAAAACGTATATAAATAGGTTGTACATAAAACAAAAAGCAAGATTGTTTTAAGTTTGTGGAATTTAATTTGGTATTGAATAGTTCTAGTTTGGATTTAATATTTAGAACATGTTAGATTATGTAACACGTCAAATAATTATTAATGTATAGATTCATAGTGAAACATAAAAATTTAGTGTAGTTTGATCTACTCCAAGACATGATTTGAACATGATTCCGATGAACTGCTTGGATATGTCGCGGCGAACATGCGCAACGACGGAACTATATAGTTTCGCGGACATGTTTAAGGAACTAGTTCCAGAACGCAAATGAACCGTTCCAGGTTCAGTCCAATAAAGGACTGGGAATCCAATAGAGACTATATTGGAGACCCAAGAGCTTTTGTGGGTAAACTTTGTATGTTTGTGTGTAGGAGATAATCTTCGATTTAAAATCGTCGGATCGATTTAAAAAAACTTAAAACTCATCGGATTTAAAAAATCTTTAATTACCGCTTGGCTGCTGTGACAACCCACTGACAACCTTACGCGCTCTATATTGGACGTGTCAGGCGAACCATGGGGGATTCGCGGGGAGAGACGCGCTGTAGGTGAAATACACTCATGGAATCAAAAAACATTCAAATATTTTTTGTTGAATATTGTGTTTTGAAAATACGTTTGTCCGCTTTTTGGCCTGCCGTTCATGCCGCGGTGCAATCACAACTAACATTATGTTTTTAAAAATTAAAGTTATAAGTAACTCCAATTTATGTAAAAATCTGTATAGACATGACGTCTTGAATGTATGTGACTACCGTCGCCTGCAGCAAAGCTGGAAGAGTAGCAAGTGCGCTGCTAACCTTAATAGGATAAAGGATGAGGAACAAGGAGAGGATTGGGTAATCGCATAGATAAAGCAATAATATTATACAATATAGATAACTCTCTCCGGCCTCGATTGTACCTGTTTTCGAATTGTCATTGCACATAATATTCCCCAGTAAGGGCTTTGTAACGCTGACGAATGTACGTGTAGTACGTTGCATGCTATTTTATAATTTCACTCTCGATCACCTGTCGCTTTTGAGGGATGGCCGACGGTAATTATTGCTACGTCTATGGGTGCTAAAACAACTCAATTGGATTTTTTTCGGATTCCTAAAGACGAAGAAAGGTAACTACCTACTTACTACGTATATTTCGAAATAGACAACTAAGTTAAATTCTATGTATTTTCGCATGTGTGCAACTTAATGATAATACTTATTAAACTTATTATTATTATCTAAACTAATATTTATTGCGATTTACGATGTCGCATGTCGCCTGTCGATGTAGGTACCATTCAAAACTTGCCGACCGCTCGCTCCAATTGTTACAACATTAAGATGGATTGCAATGTGAACCTGTCACATTGCAATCCATCACCATATTATTCATCACCACCCGAAAGTTATACTAAAAACTCATCTTATAGATCTATTTTATAAATCCATAAAATTACCGCTTGGCTGCTGTGACAACCCACTGACAACCTTACGCGCTCTATATTGGACGTGTCAGGCGAACCATGGGGGATTCGCGGGGAGAGACGCGCTGTAGGTGATTATTTTGTCGCTTTTGTACGACATCAACAGAGATTTCCTTCTAGTTAGTTTTTAGTTTTCTATGGCAATTGGCTCTGGTAAACTCACCGAAAAATAACAGCATCCGTGCTTCTATTTTACAATGATAAAGAGATCAAGGATTAGTTACTACCAGACGGGAGACACTTAAACAAGAAACATAATTATCAGAGTTCCTAACATTAAGACTACTTTAACACATAAGTTTCCAGGCCACAGTCCGCAACAAGTGAAACTTTCCTTGAATTTCTCTCGCACATTTTCCTTACAATTACCTTCTTTGTAAAAGTGAGTCTTGGTCGCACTCGTCGTTGTTAAATAAAGTTGTAAAAGAAACCGAAACGATTCCCTCGGGAATCGGGATACCGTGGAAGAATAGAACCCGTGAAGATTTAACGTTAGTTGTGAATTATTAGGTGTGAACATTTTGGATGAATGTTACCTATTCAAATTGGAATTAAGGCGACGCATTGGAAATTTTGGTGGCAGGGTTTTAAATTTTTCTCAGCAATGACAAAACATATGAAAGTGATGTTTGGTAATCTGTTTCTTCATGTTACTGATTTCCTTTTTTCAGTTGGATTACACGATTGGTAAACTTTTATAACAGAGAAAAAAATTTCAAAGAAACCTCTTTTAAAACACAGATTTACATTTTACGGGCAAACGGGACCAATTTATACCTCCTAATTTTCTATGTACGTACAAACATACACTTTAATTTTACCGTTGAATTTCTTAAAATACATTATAGTTTTTTTTTAATAAAATCGTTTTGTCGCATACGATCTTACGACATAAGCAAGCGCGCTCTCGTTTTTGTATGCAGTCAGAGCCGTATTAATTGTTTATCGCTGTGTCGCCTTAACATAGAGTTTGGCACAATTTTGCTCAACATATCTATACAGCGAAAGAACTACCAGGTTACTGGGCACCTTTCTACGTTGAAAATATGTATTTTGCTCTTGTAATTCACTAGCTTTAACAGAAGGCTACGCACAGCTTCGAAATTATCGGAGACAGTACTAGTGATAAGTAGATTATGTATTTAATCGTGACATAGGTTAATAGGTTAATAGGTTAACGTTAACTTTTTATCCCGTTTTCATATGGCGTTTTGAGTTTTTTTTATAGTAAAGTCGGCATACAGGCCGACGACGGTCCACTTGATGGTAGGTAACTGTCGTCACCTATAACACAAGTGCTCTGCC
The DNA here is from genome assembly GCA_910589475.2 of Bembecia ichneumoniformis. Taxonomy (NCBI): domain Eukaryota; kingdom Metazoa; phylum Arthropoda; class Insecta; order Lepidoptera; family Sesiidae; genus Bembecia; species Bembecia ichneumoniformis. The sequence continues at coordinate 4,956,942 of OU342541.1, forward strand.
GACTACAGTAGGATTAAGGACAAGGTATTGGGAAGGGACAGGCAAATGGGCTCTAGCATCCCTTACTCACTCACCGAAACATAATAACACATGTGCTCTTATTTCACGGTGGTCTTCTGTAAGGGGGTGGTTACTGCCGCCAGATGGGTTTCCAAAACGACTGTGAAACGCTGTGTGCCCTGCCACTACTTTCCAGATCCAGACCAGGGTCAACTTCGAAAAGTTCATTCCCAAAGTTGACCCTGTCGGGAATTGAACCCGGAAACTCTGAAACAGATCGTTAAGGCAAGACCCTAACCAAACCCGTTGCTCCAACGGGCTCGTCATTTAGTATCGACATTTAATAGTGGCAGGACTGTATTACACAGTCATAAAAGCAAGACAACCCTTCTGGAGGCATTAATAAATCCCTATGTAATACAGCGCTGTTGTGTTTTTGTGATCGAATAAGAAATGACAGATCATTTGTCTTTTCTTTTTTTCTCTATCGTCTTGTACCACCGACATCGTAATGACTTGTGTATAGAGACCAATGTAGCACCTACCATCAATAGGGTATATGCATGTATTTTTTTTTATTCAATATATTGTTTACTTCTTCCTATGGTAAAAAAATATAAATAGTTTTGGAAATGTTTCCATTAAATAAAATTTAAAAAAAAATTAAAACGGAGAATAAAAAGGCGCTTAAACACCGCAGTTTCTGCGCGCCTTCACTGACGTCATAAGCTATGTTCAGCGTTTGTTTACTGTCAGTGTTCTATCAACGATACGAGTCTTTTGACATAGCATCTAATGTCTCATTTAGTCTCAACCAATGGCGTTCCAATTGCACTTTTCGTTTATAAAATTGTGCAACAAAAAAGGAATCAAATAAGGAAATAATGGTTTAGATATAACGTCCGTTCGATAAAGATTCGGAAAATAAATTTGAACGAAATATAAACTACACGCATATTCCCTATTGTTTCATCAGCTTGACTGCCAACCTTTACTAAAAAGCCAAAAAGAGTTCGCAGGTTTGCATGTTGTTGCATAAGTAAAGTTGGTAAGTATTTTTATCTCCCCGCACTAGCTCATAAGTAATAAACAATTCATATTTTTTATATTAAGATCGGCAGACAGGCTGACGGTCCACTTGATGGTAGGTGGCCACCGTCGACTACAGCAGGATTAAGGATATATATATATATATAACTGACCCAGCAGACGTTGTCCTGCCCGAACCCGAAAATAATTCTGTAACGCGATTGTGGCGCCACCTATCGGGTCCAATGTGACGCGTCACTTCACGTCAATCAACGACGGTTAAATTATTTGAATATTGTTCATATAAAAATACTAAAATTGCTATTAAAAAATGGGGGGTGGGGGTAGGGGGAGGGTGAAAAATACTTTACGACCTATTCTCATACCTACTAAATATACACACAAAATTTCATAAGAATCGATCAATCCGTTTCGGAGGAGTTTTGTTACAAACACTGTGACACGAGAATTTTTATAACCATCTAGCGATCCGACGGCTTCGCTTGGATACAATTTTGGCGACTTTTCAAAATTCTCTTCCTAACAAATATTTGAAAAAAAAAATTGTCAAATTTGTCCAGCAGTTCTGAAGTTTTGCGTTTGACAACACATTCAGCTTTTATTTTTATTTAATAGAATAGAATAGTAAGTGGGTTGATGAATGAAATAAATTAAATATAAGACGCTCTTTTTATCTTCATTCCCACAGTCTTTCAGAGCCGATTCTGTCAAAGTCATCTGTACAAAATCATTAATCTTTGTTCGAGTTGGCTTCTTTTTCCTGAGGTCCCCATTGTGTCAGTACCCGACCGGACAAGAGGCATCTATCGAAATTTATTGGGATTTACCCAGTGAATTATTCATGTGAAAATATGAATCGAATGAAGATAAGTGTATTTATTATGAGTTGTTTGGAATTTTTTTTCTTTTTTTTACACACAATCTGTCCGCCCCCGGTTTCGCATGGATGTATTTATTTCTGAATGTTATATACACAAAACTTTCTCGTTGATCGCTCTTGCCATTAGTGAAAATCGTGTCAAAATCCATTGGGTGGCTGTAGTGTAAGTCCCACCGTAAAAACCTGCACCTATCTGTTAAAGGATTCACTGAGGCAAATGACATTTACTATAGAACTCGCTGGCGGCAGAGACAATTCAACGGGCCTAGAAATGGGTTTTTTTGTTTTTACCATTAGAACATTACATAAAAAAAAATTTTTTATTAATACAATTTTTTAATCTAATATTAACTTATTAATAAGTACAGGATTCATATGCGTGCAATAAGCCGTTTTCGAGAGAATTTTCAATAAAGGTCAAATTCTTCTTGTGTTCTAACTTTTTTTGTGGAGTTTCTATTACTTTAACGAAAATTCTAATTAATACAATTGGTTCTTCACATGTTTAAGTATAATATATATTTTTTTCAAAGCAATTGTCTTGTCTATTTCTTGTAACATCTCCATTAAACAATGGATATTTTTAGTATTTAGCGTTTGTCTCCCCCTTAATTGATCGAAACGTGATTTAAATAAACGGTTACACGTAGGGTCATACAACGCCGCAGGGTTGCCTAGCAAAATCTTGCCATAAGTACCTACCTTTGATATTTTTTAGGGTTCCGTACGTCCGAATAAAAAAGCGGAACCATTATAGGATCACTCGTGTGTCCATCTGTCCGACCATCCCCCCGCCCCCCCTTATCATTTTGAAATACATACCGAAATTAGTTTTCTACTTATAGATTATAGGAAAACCTATAAGAAGGATTGCAGAAAAACCTAAACCTATGACATTAAAATAACATGGTAAATCACTCAATATTCTGCGGATAGGTAACATCGTACGGAACCCTCTTTACGCGAGTTCAACTCGCACTTGTCCCGTTTTTATTAACAAATGCACTCATTTGTTTGGAAACTATATGAAGAGACAGTCGATCGGTCCCTTTTCTATGGTCTTCTCTTCTATGATCGGTCTCTTCACTTTTGTTGCATCTGGCAACCCATGAGTTGCGGCAGACTAAGAGGTGACGGTACTTGCGGCAAAATTTTGCTAGGAAACCCGGCGGCGTTGTGTGAGTTTGCGGAGAAACAGACAGACGCATACGGCGATTTCAATTTATAATATGTAGGATGTAGCAATACTGCTATTAGGGTTTTACTAGTGCATCATTACCCCTCCTCATTCACAAAAAGTCGATTTTTTTTGTCTGCCCCACAAAGTATTTTTTATTTAATTCATGAGCGGATTACAATTAAATAATACTTGCAGAGCACACTGACGGCATCACATAAAATCGTAGCACACGTGCAGTTATTTCACGGTGGTCTTTTGTAAGGGTGTGATTACTGTCGCCAGACGGGCTGCCCAAATGACTACGAAACGCAGTGTGCCCTGCCACTACTGTCCATATCCAGACCAAAGCCAACTTTCAAAATGAAATTTTATAATTTTCAAAGTTGACCCCGCCGGGAATCGAACCCGGGAACCCCAGAACAGAGCGTTAAGGCAACCACCCTCATTTTTATTTTTGATTATCTCTCGAGAATAGTAGGTTCTTTTTCTACATGTACAAGATGATCGGTTGAGTAGTTAAGGCGTGAAAGCAAAAAGACAAAACTCACTTTCCATTTATTGATTTCACTTCCAAAATATTGATTTAGAGAAATTTTATTCTCTTGGAATAAACTTAAACGGAATAAATATATTTTCACCTCTGAACCTTCAGACATAATTAACTTATATCCTGGAGGCTTTTAACAAATACATCTTTTATTTAACGGCTCTTATAAAACCATTGTTTGTAAACAGAGGTTGGCTTATGAAGGAGCGAATTCTTGACTGAATTTCCACTTTATTTATTTCCTTTTGGGAACCAGTATTTGATTGTTTTACGCCTCAAAGGAAAAATAAAATCTTTATGGGATCACTTTGTTGTTTCATATCTTTGTGCAAGACACGTTCAGTGTTAAATTAAAATTAATTCATATTTTTGAAGTTAAAATACAAACAGTAGGAAGAAGAAGAGAGCGAATTTTATATGTTATTAAATAGGTATGTGAAGTTAATCGACGGTACCACTGCATATTTAAAAAATATTTCTCTGCTGCATTATTCAAGATGATCTTTATGTATGAAAAAATCGATGTGTGTATGGATATAAAGTTGGAAATTTTTTCTCAAATATTGTGTAAAATGTGAAAAAATAAATAAAAGTAGCCTATTAAAGGTGGATTTATATTACACCGGGCCGTCCTCATCCGGGGGCCTGGTGAAGTTATTCATAGTATGCTTTTGTATGAACCAATTCATACTTCACTGGGTCATGTCCGTGCCCCGGTCGTGCCCCGGCCTTTGAGATAAACACGGTAAGCGCACGGCCCGGGGGCGGCACGGTGTAATATGAATCATCCTTAACGGTAGATTTATATTACACCGGGCCGTGTCCCGGCCGGGCCCGGTCATTATATTCATAGTATACTTTTGTATGAACCAAATCATACTTCACCGGGTCATGTCCGTGCCCCGGCCGTGCCACGGCCTTTGAGAAAAACACGGCAAGCGCACGGCCTGGTGGCGGCACGGTGTAATATGAATCATCCTTAAAACTTTAGCTGTAACTTAAGTAAATTAATAAGCCTAATATTAGCCTAAAAATTTTAATCTGCCCTATTCAAACTTTATAAATATAGTCTGTTATGCTCTGTATTTTTATCTAAGTTTTAATTTACTCTAACAAGTCAAATTAGGCGACGAAAATAAGGCTTTTCTGCTAAGTCCTCGCCTTAATATGTGTTATCTAAGTTAATAATGCAGCACGTTGTTTTGTGACTACAGACATAACTCACAAAACAAATAACTGCGTGACGCTCTGATGTAACATATCGTTATACATGCTTGCAACATATACATCTATAACCAGGGACAAGTTGTAAGATGTCGATCCAGAAATGCGAGACATGTGTTGTACGCCAGTCCCACAATATGTGCGCAGAATGTGTCGCCGCATTGTCCCCGGGACAATTCAAAAGTTGTTGAGGGACCTTGTTCTTCGACATGTTCGGCATTTGTTCGCCTTTGTATCCAGGGCCTATCTTTCGTACTTGCAATATTGATGTTATAGAAGTATTTCAAATAGTTGGTTTATTTCGAACTTATCTGCATATATTTATTGTTAAAAAGCTTTGATCCTTTCGTAGAATCATCATGTGTTTTTGAAGGTGTTATTCATTTATTTGTTGTAAGATTTTCCAAACAAAAGTTTATTGTCTTCGCTTTCTTCTAATTCTATGTATTTCAATTGTTTAGCGTACAAACCTGCAACCCAGCAACTTCAAAGGCAGAATGTACAGAATAAATAATCACTTCATCGAAACACAACAGCACATATGCTGTTATATCATGGTGGTTATTGCTATCAGATGGGTTGCCTAAGTAGTGGTAGCACACTGCGGTTCGCTTTCCAGATCCAGAACAGAGCCAACTTTGAAAAATTCATTTCCAAAGTTGCTAAACCTGCCTTATAACGGTGCAAAATATATAATTAGATTTAGGAACTTATTATGCCTGGAGAAATGTCAATGTCATGTTCCAAGTAAAGGTCCTATTTACGTAACATGTTCGTGACATTTTCCGACTCTTTCGTTAAACTCCGGAAAATTATTTCTATGATAATGTACCTACGTCAAAACTTGTCAAGCATCATTCCGAATTTAAATATTCTTATAAATTTAAGGGATGTTTGAAAGATGTGTTTTTTTTTAATATGACTAACTTATTTTTTTTACGACATGTTTTCATTTCGCACACGAATAGTTGTCACACTCGCCGTATGCGTTTCTAAATAAAATATGTCTATACATATATATAATAAAATCGTAAACAAGCCGTGTCAGTCAACAACTTCAAATCGTGAGTTTTCTATAATTATAAAAACGACTTTTTCTTTAAATGTCACATATTGTTGTTAAGTGAGATGTAAATATTATTGTGATAAATAAACGTATACCATAGCAGCTTTAGAGTTTCCTCAAATCTGAAAAGACGTTGCCCAACACCCAGTCAATAGTTGATAAAGAAAATAAATGTTCAGACTTTGAATCAGAGCGAAAGATAAACACGAAAATTGGCTCATTTGTGCCAATGAAGGGAAGATAAAACAAAACAAGGTTATTATCAATCTTAGTTTATCAAATAAGCCAACCGAGAAAGAAATAACGTATTAAAGTTAGACAACGAAACACAAGCTCTTTATTTATAGCTAGAACAAATCAAGAAAGATAATTCGTTTACTTTATCGTACTTCAGGGAAATTGCTATTTTATTTACATCATTGCTTTGCGGTTTCGATTTGAGTTTCCTTTAGTATTTTTTTTTAATGTTAAGGTCGACAGACAGGCTGACGGTCCAATTGATGGTAGGTGTGGCTACCGTCACCCATAACACAAGCAACGCCACAGCTGCTGCAAGTGCGCTACCGACTACAGTAGGATTAAGGATAAGGGATTAGGAGGGAACAGAGAAATGGGCTCTGGCATCCCTTACTTACTCACCGAAACACAACAGCACGCATATGCTGTTATTTCACGGTGGTATTCTGTAAGGTGGTGGTTACTGCCGCCAGGCGGGCTGCCCAAATGACTGCGAAACGCAGTGTGCCCTACCACTACATATGGGATCATTTATGAGATAACGATCACCATGTGGAGATCGGTGGGGGTCTTGTTCCAGATTTTCCCACGCAAAAAAGGCCACACTGCGTTTCGCAGTCACTTGGGCAGCCCATCTGGTGGCAGTAATAACCCCCTTCTTGAAATAAAAGCACGTGTGCTATTTTATTTCGGTGAGTGAGTAAGGGATGTCAGAGCCCATTTCCCTATTGCTTTTCTAATCACTTTAGATTGCTATGGTCCGCAGCGCACTTGGAGCTTGTGTCGTAGACCGCCAGCCTATCTGACAACATTAAAATTTCAAAAAAAAATTTACAATACTCCAGGAAACTTCTCGAGGATGAGACGAAAAAAAATTTCATAGGAATCTGTCAATTCGTTCTCGACATATTACTAAAAAACCGTTCTTTACAAAATATATGAAAAATTTAATTTTAGTCACAATTTTTTTAAGAATATTTCAGATGTTTTAATAGTTATTCTGCTATTCGGAGCGGAGATAAATTCAACAAATCAAAGATCATAAAAATCCTTTTAGTCGTTCTCGAGTTATAAATGATGTAACTAACACGACTTTCTTTTATATTATAGATATATAGAGATTGAACAGTTGATTGTGTTAGAAAACACGATCGTAGAAGTTGTTCGTTTGATTGTACGAGTTGAAAGGAAATAGAGCCTTTGTGGATTTGCAAGATGAAAAATAGTGAACCTTTCATACTACAGAAAGATTGCAATTACGATATTCTTTGAAGCTTTTCTCGTAAATTGTGCCATAATCTAAACGCTTACCTATTATTTTTAATTCTTAAAAAAACATCAATATACATATTTTTGTTATTGTTTAATTTACTCGCTAATGCTTGTTCCTCGTCTGGCGGCCGTTCTCGGCCGCTGTCCCAACGCGTCACATCTTATTGCCGCGTACGCTATTATTCCCTTTAGTCAACGTTCGTGACTGGATTTTCATAAACCATAACGAACATGGATTTTTTTCTCGTTTGATAACCGGCTACGAAAACAGAATTAAATTGCCGTTTTCGTAACCGATTTTCATAACCAGCTACGAAATCGTTTTCCCTTAGTTTTACTCAATCTATTATGAAATGTTCAATTTAGCATTAACAGTATCGCGTTTTAATAATTGTATTCTTTAAGAAATCAAATTAAACGCCTTTTGTCAAAGTTTTCTATTAAATTCAACTACGGTTACGAGTAAAAGACGACACAAAAGACTTGCAAATTACCTCAAGCATGCAAGTTAGCTGCAAGAAGTTTAAAGTTTACTGAAAAGGGTTCTAAATTACACATTACGTTAAAGTGCACATACACATAAAATTAAAGTGTATGTTTATATGTACACTGACGGACTCATAAACTGCATCAAAGTAATAGACGACTTTGAAATAAATATTTTAACCAAGTATGCAAACTTTCTATACAGATTTAAATTGAAACCTCTAGATTGGTTCGTGAACTTTAAAACAGCGTATCCTTAAGTTTAAGTTTGTGTACTGGAAAGGACCTTAAGACTTTTTTGAAGAAAAAACAGAAATTTAAGGAAAATTGGTTTAATAAAAAAATTGGTTTTAACAATAGACACAAACTTTATACAAGGGTTTATTTATGTTTTAATAGGGTGTATTACCCCCACGTGCCCTTATTACGGATTCTAATCGGTTCCGCATAGATTTTATTAGGGTTATTAAAAGATCTTGCGGAATATTGTCCCATTCTTCTGAAAGTGCTGTTCTTAGTGCTGCCACTGTCGTGGGCACAGCTCTTTTTAAATTGTCCCAAACATGCTCAACGGGATTAAGATCCGGGCTGCGTGCTGGCCAATTCATTGTACGTATCCCAACCTCTTCGCAATATTGTCGAACTTGTGCAGCAGCGTGCGGCCGGGCATTATCCTGCATTAAAGTAAAATTTTCGCCTATGAATCCCATGTAAGGCACCACGTGATCTTCTAAGATCTCTGTTATGTAGCGATGTGCAGTCAAACCCCCTCTATTACCGTTTTGACGGACCATGTCTATGAACACAAGTTCTGTTCGCCCGTTCATCGATATGCCACCCCAGACCATACACGAACCGCCTCCAAAAGGAACACGCTCCTCAATGCAACTTTGAGCATATCGCTCCCCACGTCGACGATAGACTCTTCTGCGACCATCTGCACCATATAAACATGTCCTACACTCGTCCGTGAACAATACGGAGGCCCATTGCTCTTCTGTCCAATTTAGGTGATCACGCGCAAATCTTAAGCGAGCTTGTCTGTGAGCTACAGACAACTTTGGACCATTTGCTGGTCTAAAAGGGGTGATATCCGCTTCCTTTAACCTTCTTCTTATTGTTCGTGCACTCACATTTACTCCACGCACTTCATTAAGCTCTGTTTTGATGTTAACTGACGTGAGGAAACGATTTCGCAGGGAAGTTGTAACAATAAATCGGTCATCACGACCAGTGGTTGCTCGAGTCCTGCCTGTACCACGTCTCCTTCTGTAAGAACCTGTCTCCACAAACCTTCTGTACATTCTAGAAACCGTAGACTGGTTTAAATTTAAATTTCTACCAATCGTTCGTTGATCCAAGCCCTCCCGCACCAGTGCTACAATTTGAGCCGCTTGTTCGGACGAAGTATCCATATTATGGTTCAAAAACTCTCGATGAGTTAAAAAACTAACCCAACAATTCTGCTGGTAACAATAATTCAATTGACAAAAGAATAAAAAATCAATGCGAATCAATTTAAAACTTTGCTTTAAATAACACGCAAATCTGATACTACGAGTAAATTTTCTTTTCCCGGCTATATTCATTTGTTTTACTGCAGTTCTATTTTTAAATTTTGCTTTTTTTTTAAGATTAAGAGCCAGTCTCTCCATATTTATATAATTTAATCTAAAAAGTTTGCATACTTATTAAAAAAAATCATTTCAAAGTAATCCTGAACTTTGATGCAGTTTATGAGTCCGTCAGTATACTAATCTCCATAGAAAATTTGGAGGTATAAATTGTTTCCGTTTGCCTGTAAAATGTAAATCTGTGTTTTTAAAGAGGTTTCTTTGAAATTTTTTTCTCTGTTATAAAAGTTTACCAATCGTGTAATCCAACTGAAAAAAGGAAGTCAGTAACATGAAGAAACAGATTACCAAACATCACTTTCATATGTGTTGTCATTGCTGAGAAAAATCTAAATCTAAAAAACCAAAATGTCCAATTCGTAGCTTTAACAGTTTATTTCGATTGGTAGACCGCCCGTAAAATAAAAATATTTACCAAGTAACTCCCGAGTAGAGTAATGAAATAAACATTAAAGCAAACAATAAAAAAAAATCCAAAAGTAAAAAAATTGTAGCAATTTTGTTTACGTAAACAAAACGGGAACTAATGATGTTTGCTCAATGTAAATCGTGCTGTATGTTTATTCAACACAAGGTTTACATTCTAAAAATACTAGCAACACGCCCCAAAGCTTCGTAGGTACATATGAACGATCATAGAACACAGAATCTGGTATGTACAGAAAAGTTGGATTATAATTTAGTGAAGTTATCACACTTGAGCTATTAACCAACCGGTACACGGGATACTTACCACATTTGTGCACAATTAAAAAAATGTTACAAGACTACATCTGTGTTCTATGTCATCGCACAATATACAAATACATTTTACATGAGAAAATTTTATGAAGAGTTTGTTTGTTTTGTTTTGAATAGTCCATTTATCGATGAAGGCTATAGGCTAAACATCACATCACGCTACGATAAATAGTATTTATATGAGAAATTTTATGAAAAGTTTGTTTGTTTGTTTTGTTTTGAATAGTCGGAACAACGGTTTTTGTTCCGAGAGTCGGAACAAAAACCGATAAATGACATACGAACTTTTTATGGGTAATTAAAGAATTTCCTTATTTCCTTATTATCCGACTTTTATTTTGTACTATTTTTATTTTAACTTTATTTTGGACAGCAACTTCATACGCGTGGTATCCGGTATAGCGCAAACTTTTTTGTTTGTAAACCGAATGGAATGAACGGTTAAGCAATCGGTTAAGCCGCTTCAGAGATCAGCGAGCACAAACACGCAGACAAACAGACAAAAATTCTAAAATCTATTTTTTTTGACCTCGGTAACATAAAAGTACAACGTGTAAAATATTTAATTTACAGACACTGATCGTTTACGATTTTATTATATGTAGAAAAAAATGTTTCAAGCGAAAAAACCTATTTGTTTTAATAAGATTACAATACGGTTATATTGTTAATTATGTCTTTTTCCTTTTCCCAGGGGTTACACCCTCATCAAAGTGTTAGTAAAATTTCATTACGATCGGTTGAGTATTTAAGGCGTGAAAGGGTAACAAATAAACAAACTCACTTTCGAATTTATATTTTTAGTTAGAATAAAACAAAAACAGACAAAATAAACAATATATTTTGTTATATTTTACAATATATTTTGATATATTTTACACATGACAAAAAGAATGGTATCTTGGGTTTCTTTTCAGGATCGTCATCATCTTGGCTATTTTTTTTTTCAAAATCCTGGTAAATTTAAACTTCTGCGATAGAAATCTGGAGTCCTGGATTCCATAAACGGTGTGTAGGTATATTGTATTGCTTGCAGGGAAGAAAATTATATTCTGTTTAAAAAAAAATATCGAAATGAAATTATACTTAGTTGGAGCGTGATCCAGAGCATGGAGGATGGCTGATGATTTTTAACTGCAGGTCTTGTCGTGTTAAAACTGTTTCTCGAACAGCGTAAGGCTTTGGAACAATCACCCTTATCGGGGATGTTTTACTGCGAGTTTCGCCGTCATTGTTCTGAGTTCTGCACAGTAGACATCTGCTCTAATTGCTTGACCGGATCTGAGGAAGCTGCAGTGAATAGGCATGATGACAGATTTTGAAATTTCCTTCTATAATGTAGATACACGTCTACCATATCCGAAAAAAACAATATTTCAGCAAAAAAGTAAATTTCAACGCGAATTATTGAATGTTTTTAAATCTATTTTGAATTACGCGCGAAAACGCTCTTAGGTGTCATGGCGTCGCGTCTGATGAACCGTGACGTTACCGACATCTCATCAGATTTTTCATTCCGTCAAATCAAAGTCAAGTAACACGATGGCACTTACCTGGGCGTGACGCCATTCGCTATGATTGGTGTTTCAGTTAACAATTTTAATACAAAAAATGATTAATTTTTTAGACTCCTTCAACATATATTTTTCTCCAAAACCTTCTTTGGATTCTTTGATTCTTTAATACCGTCATCATGCCTATTACACAACAAAGTGACCACCAAACCGTTACAATCACCTATCTTGTGTAAAGTTCGTTTTAGGACATTGTTATGGTGTTTGACCTGGGGTTAGCCTTTACGTTGTTTGCTTGCTGTTGTTATTGATTTTTTTATTATTATTAAAGATGGGTTTGCTCTTGACCAGCATCTATCCATGTAGGAAGGATGAGGCCGACGATGGAGCGAGCTCTATTCACTCGGAAATACAGATGCCGCCATTAGGGAGTTCCAATCCTTAGCAGTGCGCATTATAAAATATGTTTTAAAGCGCTTGGTCCGAATTAGAGGGATTTCAACAAGGTGAGGATTATTTCACGGTGGTCTTCTGTAAGGGGGTGGTTACTGCCGTCAGACGGGCTACCCAAATGACTGCGAAACAGCAGTGTGCCTTGCCACTACTTTTCAGGTCCAGAACAGAGCCAAATTTGAAAAGTTCATTTCAAATTTGGGCGGGAATCGAACCTGGGTGGGAACCCTAGAACAGAGCATTAAGGCAAGCACCCTAACCACTCATCCAACGGGCTCGTGTCACAATAGGGGATCGGACAGTAATCAGATTAAAATCTAAAATGTACTTAGAAAGAAAATATATAATTTTTTAGGATTATTTATCGAATAATAATTTAATATAATTCATTTAAATATTTTTAAATGAAGAAATAAAATTTTATTATTTACAATATTTTTAATCTATACTGAAACACCAATAACAGTGCGTGACGTCATTTGTGGGCAATCATTGTCTTATGATTGCCCACAAATGACAATGCAGCTGTTTTGTTATGATATGACCACAAATGACGTTCCGCGCTCTCAGATGAACTATCGTGGCGTTTTGGCGGCATTTTCAAACAAACAATATTAAAACATGATTTTGAGTACCTAAAAGGCTATAAATAAATAAAATAGTATTTTTTATGGGAATAAATATCCATGAAGATTAATTTAAAACACTTTCTGAAAATTTGTCCGATCCCCTATTGTAAAGAATCCACTTTTCGTTACTCACAATTCGGTCCAATATTCCTTCATTTGTATATCGGTTTAACCATTAAAAGTGTTTAGGTTAAACCTATTTAATGAATAAATAACTGTTTAAATATAAGAAAATATATTTTACAACTAATATATAAAGTAAAAAAAAGTACAAAATAATGGACGAAGATGAAGGCGAAAGTTTTTAATACTGTAAATACTTGTATAGCTTTGAGGTCAGTCGCATGCCACAAAATACAATTGTCTTAGTTTCAATTACTAATATCTTTATGAGATTTAATATAAAAAAACTTTTTTAACGAGCTGTTCTTGTCGAGTCAATTATACTCAACACTATTTTTTTCCATGTTCTCGACACCCTGATTTATACAGGAAAATGTGTTCATCCGAATCATTTGTATGAACATGACGAGAACCCGGCAAAGTAGATTTTGCCTTGTTTATTTACTTTTTATCCTTATTTCGGTAAAACGTGTGTATTTATGCGTGAATTACTTTGAAGACGAATTTCCTTTATATATTTATATGTGTTACAAAAATATAAATGTAGTAGGTACTGTTTTAGAAGCAATTATAGACTCCCATCTACCAGATTTACTTGATACCAGTCAATCTGATATCAAATCTTGTAACGAAATCAAATCTTGTATCAAGTATACCTGCACTAATTATATTGTCACGGTTGGCCATAGAACCTACTCGAAGGAATGCGAGTTGGCGTCAGGGGCATAGAACATTCAGGAAGAAAAGGTAATGTTTACTAATACATGGTGACGACGCCCCTTTAAACAAGTGTAAAATTTGTTCTTTACGCTTAAGACATAGGGTTAATATTCTAGGAACCAAAGCACCATTCTAGAACTGATAGAATAATCGACGTCAGATGTTTATTGGTTTAAAAGTTCGAGTATTTTCTACGACTATCCATATTGTCTTTGCGCGTTATAAAAACGAGCATGGGCGCTTGAGGGGCAGTATGCTGCGAAACGCGGTATGGAAGCGATTGTTGAGAGTTTTTGCGAAGACATCTGCGATAGTCAGTTGAACGATGTACCCTACATTGAACGAATTAGTGACGATATTGATCGAGAAGCCTTGTAATATTTGGAATAAATCTTGGTCTGCAGATGCAATAAAGGATCTGCCAGGTGCTAGATGATCCCTCGGGAACAGTACTTTCTTCCTGGATGAGAGGTACCCTATGTCCTTTCCTGCATCCCTGACAACGTGATGATCGTTTCAGCGGTTTAGGCGTCAAAAGGTAACAGATAGACAGACAAAGTTACTTTCACATTTATAATATTAATATGGATTTAAGCATTACGGTCACGCGAGTTCAGTACTTTTTCCCCATTCCAAAAGTGCTCAACGTGCCTAAAGACTGCGTTTCGCAGTCATTTGGGCAGCCCGTCTGGCGGCAGTAACCACCCCCTTACAGAAGACCTCCGTGAAATAACAGCACGTGTGCTGTTGTGTTTCGGTGAGTGAAGTAAGGGATGCCAGAGCCCATTTCCCTATCCCTTTCCAATCCCTTATCCTTAATCCTATTGTAGTCGGCAGCGCACTTGCAGCAGCTTTGTCATTGCTTGTGTTATAGGCGACGATAGCCACCTACCATCAAGTGGACCGTCAGCCTGTCTGCCGATCTTAACATAAAAAAAATCCATTCTATTTTAATTAAGACATTCTAAACATTTACTTATCCAGAAGATACGCGAGAACTTAACTCTCTTGTACCGAGCCCGATCGCTTTAATAAAACTGTTTTAAGAGACGAGAGAAAAATTCACAATTCTTCTCTCTAACCGTAATTAATACAGTATTCGAATTGAATTTGAACAATTTGTTAATTAAATCACGCAGCAATTCAGCGAATACGTGGATGGATGGAATTTCAAAATTTGCTGCCTCACATTATACTACTAGCTTTTGCCTACGACATTCGTACCATTTCATAAGGCACTAGTGACGTTTATCCCTCTTTCCATTAGTGAAAATCGAATTAAAATCAGTCTACCCGTTCACGCGTTATGCCGTGACCAAGGGAAATAGGGATTCATTGTTATATATAAATTGAAACATTAATCATTGACGAGCCCGTTGGATGAGTGGTTAGGGTGCTTGCCTTAACGCTCTGTTCTAAGGTTCCCGGCAGGCTCAACTTTGAAAATGAACTTTTCAAATTTGGCTCTGGTCTGAATCTGGAAAATAGTGGCAGGGCACACTGCGTTTCGCAGTCATTTGGGCAGTCCGTCTGACGGCAGTATCCACCCCCTTACAGAAGACCACCGTGAAATAACAGCACGTGTTGTGCTGTTGTGTTTCGGTGAGTGAGTAAGAGATCCCAGAACCCATTTCCCTGTACCCTCCTAATCCCTTATCCTTAATCCTACTGCAGGTGGCCGCGCAATTGCAGCAGCTGTGGCATTGCTTGTGTTATAGATAGATAGATAGAACATTTATTTGCACAAACATGACACACATACATAGAGAAAGAAAAAATTACAATAAAACTGTTTAACAAAACAAAAAAAAGACGGACCGTCAGCCTGTCTGCCGATCTTAACATAAAAAAAAGAAAAAACCAACCAATTGTTTTATTACATTTTTAGATGATACCCTACTTTTTATGCACGAAATGTACCCAATTTCCCATTTCTGTTCCTCCGGTGTGTATCTAAAATTTTACGGTGATAGGTTGAGTAGTTAACGCAAATAAACACATTTTCGAATTCATATACCTATAAGTAAGCTCATTGTATAGTTAACTCTGGTTGTCGTAGCACATAATCAACAAAATAATAATGCCGGTGAATCTACACTATCGAAATGATAGTCGTAAGTTCCAATCCCGTTTGATTTTAATTAGGTATTTTTTATTTTATTTTTTATTTAAGCAGTAATTCTATAATAGTGACAGACTACACTGTATTCCACAGTCATCGTCTGGCGACAGTAAATAAATTACTTGAATGAATGAAAATATTGCTTATTACTTACATAGGACTAAATTTCAGTTTCTTACATAGTCATTTCTTTCTTACATAGTCATGGACATATTCTATTAATCAGTAGTGTATAAAATTTATGAAAAAATTGTAACTAATAATCTTAATTATTTACAAAATAGGTGCCTGTGACTTCGTCCGCGTTTAATAGGTTAGGTTAAACCTTAGGTTGCGCTCATTTTGGTAAAAATTGTGTTCAGTCTGAGGTTAGTCCTTGTCTTAATCCTATCGAGGTCGTAAGCTTAGTTGTATCCCCTCTTGGTGTAGCTTGTGTTTATAGGTGATGGAAGTGGAGCGCCTGCTGACCTTTACACCAAAAAAAATAATATGAATCATCTCATCAAATTCAGCTCAGTGCACAATTCCTTATACCTACCATCATGTGGACCGTCAGCCTGTCTGCCGATCTTAACATTAAAAAAAGCTCACGGGCATCTGAGCTCTGCATTCAAGAAATGCTAGCTGCTTTTGCTGCTATGCTGCTCAAGTAATGAAGTCATCGGTCCAGTCCAGTGGTTGGCCTATGGTGCTTTTCGACCGTGGTCTCCATTGAAAGACTCGTCCTCTTTCCTCGCCCGCTAACGCCAGCAGATGAGCGTTGGGGTAAGTCCCGCTTCAGAAGAATATTTTTTTGATTCTCGACCACTTCGGTTCTCCTTGTTGTCTATCACATGTTACTCAAAGAAATGAATAGTTTAGAGAACTCATGAGTAGAGATGAATTGATGTTTCTGGTTCCTTCAATCCGTCAAAACATCAAAAATTGTCTTGTCCCAGTTCCCGCGAAGGGTCGACCAACTTTTTTCGGAGCCTTCAAGATATTACCATTTTGTGTTTATTATTTATCAGCTGGTCCGTTGATAAATGAAAAGGGAAAATCTACGAGTTAGATCCCCACCGACCATGGGGAGATCGGTGGTGTATGTGGGACGTCTACCCACTAAAAACCCACAGTGCTACCTCGCGCCGTCTATGGGCGGAGGGGTAAGAGATCGTGGAAAACATGCATCTGCCTCTCCCGCCAGACGAGACCCGCGCACTTGCGGACTCCACCTCGATTAGGCGCGAAGTTTGACCTCCGCGTTGTGGAGAACCGTGCCGGAAACACAGCACGTCTTCCCTCGTTGCTCGGTGTTGTAATGACGGCGGAAGACCATACATGCAGCGAAGCGGTACGAGCCGCCCATACTCACCTCTCGCATCGGGCAGTCAGCGAGGCGAAGCACCCCATAAACCTCTTCTGTGCGGCACAACCTACCACAAAGTCAAAGGCCGCTTCCACCTGAAACTCTCGGATAACCCCTGTTCATGTGGCCGCTCATACCTACGGCATTAAGGGCGGGCGGCCCAAAGAGGGTTTCAACCTGACATTTCCACAGCAATCGCGGCAGCCCGAGAGATGGGCTCCACCTCGTGTTATCGTCGCGGAAGAGTTAAAAGAATAAATATAATAAAAAAAGGCGAAACAGAAAATACGTGCCTTTTGGTTAGAGTTGCAGAGTGGGGAACCCCCTGAAAATGCATGCCTTGTCAAGAAGTACCGCCTTCTGTATCTGTAGTGTAAGTAAGAGTCCAGCCATCTGGTGAGAGCCTCATGAGGTCTTGGTCGAGGCTCTTAGCGATAAGACCGTTCACCGATACAACTTTTGTGACAATGATTGTCGAATCGACATCCCACATGGCGGTTACCACGTGAGCTAAGTCTATGTTCTTGCAAAGGTTGTCTTTTTCGGCTTTCGGACCTTTTTTTTAAAAACAATTTAAAAGACGGCAACATATAGAGTAGAAAATTACGTTTTATTAAATAAAAAGTTAGCAAACAGTGACACTGACTAATGGTTTTAAGTTTGTAGGTATTAAAATGTCCAATATAACAATGTTACTTGATTGAATTTAATCTTTTATAACTAGTTAAGACTCAAAAAGTTTCTAGTCATTAACCTTTAGAAACAAAAGTCAGACGTGATAAGATTTTTAATTAATTTTTCGTTCGTTCGTATTATTTTTCAAATAAACCATTTTCTTATCTCAATATCGCATACGAAATCACTGTTTTCAGTCATGAATTTTGTGATTTTTTTAATGGCATATTATTTTGAAGGTGATTTATTTACAAAATTTATTATAGTAGAAACGGATTTGTGGTAACACTTTTTCTTTTGTTAATCGATATATCTATTTAATATTAATAAATAGAAAAAAAAAACCTCTCGTGAAATTACGAATTATAACATCTTTTCTTAAAAAGTAGTCCGGTTGTATAATGAAAAAAGTAAGAAAGCCCTGAAGGGTCTGGACAATGTTCCGTTCATTTTATAAATTATGTTTGTTGTCGTAAATTGTCCAGATGACAATTTCAATAGAAAACTCATGATTTGAAGAGATAAGTCAAAAATTTACATAAAAATTACTGATATTTTTTATTGTTTATGTAAAATCCCATGCATACACATATACGTTTAGCAATTAGCGATTTTTTTTTATGTTAAGGTCAGCAGACAGGCAGACGGTCCACTTGATGGTAGGTGGCTACCTTCGCCTATAACACAAACAACGCCAAAGCTGCTGCAAGTGCGATGCCGACTGCAGTAGGATTAAAGATAAGGGATTAGGAGTGGATAGGGAAATGGGCCCTGGCATCCCTTACTCACTCACCGAAACACAACAGCACACGTGCTGTTATTTCACGGTGGTATTCTGTAAGGAGGTGGTTACTGCCGCCAGACGGGCTGCCTACTTTCATTGCTACTAGGTATAGAAATTTAAAAGTTTTGAATATTTGGGACCAGAATAAATTAAAAAAAATTATATGAAGGTGGGAATCACATCTATTAAGAGGCGATACTCTACTGATACCCTAGAAAGGCTATAGGAGCAGGGGAGGACAACTTATAAGGTGCTTAAATGAGTTTAAAAAGACAGTAAAATAACATGGACTGTAACGAAGCGTTACAATTATTTGTTAATTTTGTAATTAACAAATAATATATAAGATAAATTCAAAATTAAAGGTTGTGTGCGGTCGCCAAGAGGTGAAAGGGGTTGCTGCGCGGTGCGGGGCGGGGGTACGTCTGCGCATGCGACGCGAGCCCGAGTTCAGTCGCAACTAGGCTGAAATCAAAGGCAGCCAAGCAATTTGAACAATACCGTGCGTTCTAGCCGGTTGCGCGATATAATTTTGAATTTGAAATTTAATTGTGTTTGCGGACCCAAGTATACATTATATTCAGGAAAGTGTTTTCCCGCGCTAGGGTAAGTTTTAAATAGCACATTAAGCACACATTTAAATTGGTTATAGCTAAGCATGTAAAATTTCATTTTTCTTTGATTTCTTTTTGTTTTTTTTCATATTTTGCTTTGCACTGCTTATATGTTTATTTCTTTTGAACGAAGCTATTAGCTGTGAATGGCAAGCAACTAATATAAAATGCCCGTTGAGGTAGGATCATCAGTACTCGATCTACCTACTACCTTGATTAGTTGCTTTTTAGTTTGCTTGATTAAGGTATATTGTTTTCTTTTTAACTTAATTTTGTATTTTCTTCAATTATTGTAAACTCCGTTCTGATTATGCACCACTGCGGCAACGCTACTGCTACTAAGTAGGTATTTTCATCCTGTTGCCGTCGTTGGGGTACTCAGATCGGAGGCTAGAAGTACCAGAGCGTGATCCCGTGGTATAACCGCTTTCAGGAACACAGCCGCGGCTCAACCCTGCGCTGTTTTCGGCATTGCCACGGTTCAACACTGTCGCGGTTCTCCGACACTGCCGCATACTACCATCGGCCGCACGCATACGCGGGACTCCACTTCACGCCTGACGACTAGCAGCCGCACCTACCATCTTCGTCGGCTGGATTCTCAGGAGAGTACCTACGCTGCGAGCGGGAACAGATAGGCCGAGTACCCACGTCCTTAAAAAATTTGTGCCGCCCTACCGACTGTTAACTTTTTTTAATATATTGTATTTTTGATCGCGGTTGGTGGTTTTTTTTAATATTTACACCGACAGAATTTGAAATTTGGAGGAGGCATTGACCAAAATTCAATCAGATAAGGACATATTATAACTGAAATTAATATTAAAAAGTAAATAAAATAAATAAATGTAAAAGAAATATATATTATTAAATGAATTATTATTATTTTTAAATAAAATTCAGGAATTGTAAAAAGAACTTGAAATAAGAACTTTTAATTTAAATTAATAAATATATTTCATACTCCATCTTCTATCTTATCTCTATATATAAAAATGAATCCCCATTTCCCTTAGTCACGGCATCACGGATGAACGGGTAGACCGATTTTAATTCGGTTTTAACGAATGGAAAGAGGGATAAACAGGGAATGTTCTTATATAAAAATTGCACCCGGGCGAAGCCGGGGGCGGGTCGCTAGTCTGTAATAATAAAAATATCTAGCAATAAGAAAGAAATTGAGTGTATTCCAAAAAGAATATTAAATAAAACTGTGACTACAAGTTTACAGTTATAAATTACAGCGAAGTTTCAAGTGTTTTGTTAGAAAAATATTATATATTTTTATATAGCGACCCGCCCTCGAATTCGCACGGAGTTGATATTTTCAAAAATCCTTTCTCGGAGGATGCTTCTGGACTTCTGGATGCTTCTAATAATTTTTTGGCTGTGATAGTCAGGACAAACGATTTTATAAATATATATTTATATAAAACTAATATTGTACAATAAATCGTGTTTTAGACCAAGCTTTTTAATTCGCTTTAAATGGACTGGGCGAAACTAGAATGGGCGAAACTAGAATAGTCTTTTAAAAAGACCAAGTTTAAAGCATATCAAATCGCTTGTCCATTCTAAAATATTACACGATTAGGGATGTAACGTAATCATTACCACCAGCAGCTCAGGAGGTATCTCTTTACATGAGACTTTAGTATCATTGAGCAACAGATTTCCGAAGGGATGGGACTTACGTATTTTCGTTACCGTGCCTCGAAATGTTGGAATAATCTTCCGCCCCCGCTACGCGATCTTTACATCTCTGGGATGCTTTAAAAAACGACTTCGCTCATCATTGATGGATGTGCAGAGAAACGCTTAGACGAGACAGTTTATGGGGGCGGCCGGTCCATTTTTTGTACATTCTCGTGTGCTATTGTATATTTACAGTGACGTTGCCATATAGATAACTCGCTAGTGAAAGCCTTCAATAGTTTTTAAGAAAATTTGCAATAATTTCAGCCCTGGATTGTAATCGTCTTATGAATTGTCCCGCGTAAATGTTTTTTTGTTTTCTTTTTCTTTGAATTTCTGGTCCCTGGCAGAATATCAGTGTTGTGGTCCGCACCACAACTGTATACTGAGTCAGGGTTCCTTTTCCTCTTCTTACTTGTTTATATATTTGTTTGTTTGTAATTATTATTTGTTCATATATGTATATTGTGTTTATTAGAGGAATAAAAGATGCTTTCTTTCTTTCTTTCTATTTGTTACACAATACTTTAATTAGGAAACACAATAAGTTAATGTGCGCTAAAGGCGCTGACTACAATGAAATACTATTAACAATATACGAAATACCCCGCCCTGCTGGTAGTGCTGAGAGGTAAGCAGAGGTCCAGTCCACGTCATCCAGTTAGTGGGCATCCGGTGAGTCAACAGGCCCATCATCTCGCGCTAACATTAGAATTGACATTGACACTGACGAGCCTATTGGATGAGTGGTTAGGGTGCTTGCCTTAACGCTCTGTTCTAGGGTTCCCGGGTTCGATTCCCGGCAGGGTCAACTTTGCAAAATAAATTTTCAAATTTGTCTCTGGTCTGGACCTGGAAAGTAGTGGCAGGGCACACTGCGTTTCGCAGTCATTTGGGCAGCCCGTCTGGCGGCAGTAACCACCCCCTTACAGAAGACCATCGTGAAATAGCAGCACGTGTGCTGTTGTGTTTCGGTGAGTGAAGTAAGGGATGCCAGAGCCCATTTCCCTATCCATTCCCAATCCCTTATCCTTAATCCTATTGTAGTCGGCAGCGCCATTGCAGCAGCTTTTACATTGCTTGTGTTATAGACGACGGTAGCCACCTACCATCAAGTGGACCGTCAGCCTGTCTGCCGATCTTAACATAAAAAAAAACTAATCATAGGATCGGGCCGCTCTGAGCACGCGCCTGCCACTCAACGACGTCCTGATACCAGAAGCTCCATTTTGTCCTCATTGGATTTCATTGACTGCCCTCACAATTCACTTCTTTGTCAGCTAGCCACTGTTGATGCTTAGTTCAGCCACAGTCTAAACAATACTTACATTATACAGTCCGACAACGCTCAATATTCGAGAATGCAAACTGATGGGAGTTCGCCGGACGTAGCTCTACGCAAGAACATTCGTTACCTGACTGTATGACGTAAGCATGGTTAGACGTGGTTAGACTATGGTTCATCGTTGAGTTGAATGTGTTTTATCATCTTGTGCGAATCTTTGGCAAGATTTACTTTTTATATTAACTCTATTTTCAATACTTTAAATAGAACGTAGAGGTACTGGCATAGATGTTTAAGCCTCCCTGATACCTCTTATAATATATACGTTACAAGAAGAATACGCAATATTGCTTCTTTTGTTAATTTTTATTTAAAGTGTTCATCATTTAACATTTTGAAATCTTACAGATGCCGCGACAGAAAGCAGGCGTTTCGATGACTTTCAAGTCTGGAGAGCAAGTGTGCGGAGCGATTCCAAAACTTTAAACTTAATGAACGCGTTAAAAGAAAAAGGTAACTTTCAAAATAACATTGGATAGGTTTTTTTTTTTTAATAAAATTAACTAATTTGTAGAAAATAAATTACATTAATACATTTTTCTCACTGATTAAGACGAAACTGGGGCACGGTAATTTTTCATATTCTGAATTATTGTATCAGTTATTACCCAGTTTAAATAGTTCCAGTTCCCTAGATGATCGATTGAGATTGATTCATGATTTGACGAGCCCGTTGGATGAGTGGTTAGGGTGCTTGCTTTCCATTGGCGTTAGTCTAGCCAGTAATGGCTAGGCTGCCCTGGGGTGGATCGGAGTTGTTGCCTCGGCAGAGCCCGGTCCACCCCGCACAAAGGGCAAGGAGACACCGAGGAGTTTTAGTGGGTACTCCCAGTGCCGCTATGATCAGGCGCTGGGCGACCCCCCACATACTCCTGCCGTCTAGCCAGCGGCAGGAGATCTGTAAGCGGATTACTCCTCGTAAAAAAAAGGGGTGCTTGCCTTAACGCTCTGTTCTAGGGTTCCCGGGTTCGATTCCCAGCAGGGTCAACTTTGAAAAATCAACTTTACAAATTCGACTCTGGTCTGGATTTGGAAAGTAGTGGCAGGGAACACTGCGTTTCCGCAGTCATTTGGGCAGCCCGTCTGGCGGCAGTAACCACCCCCTTACAGAAGACCACCGTGAATACTCGGTGAGTGAGTAAGGGATGCCAGAGCATTTCCCTATCCACTCCTAATCCTTAATCCTACTTCAGTCGGCAGCGCACTTGCAGCAGCTCTGGCGTTGCTTGTGTTACAGGCGACGGTAGCCATCTACCATCAAGTGGACCGTCAGCCTGTCTGCCGCCGACCTTAACATAAAAAAAAATGATGATTGAGTAGTTAAGGCGTGAAAGCGTAACAAACAAACAACGAACCAAACTCAATTTAACATTTATAATATTACTAGCTGTGTCCTCACTCCACACAATATTACTAGCTGTGTCACCACTCTTTTTTTTTAAACCCACAGGAACCTAACAATTTTCCTGGATAAAAAGTATTCCAAATGTTAATCCAGATAATAAAGTATCAGAGTACAAAATTTCATCCGATTTCGTCCAGCCGTTTTTGCGTGATTGAGTAACAAAAATACAAAGGATTAGGATATTAAGGATTTATAGCATAAAATTATTTGAAGGATAACTATTGAAAGTCTGATTGAAGTTTTCAATCAATGAACGGCGTAACTCAAATTTGTACAAACGTTGGTCCTCTACGAACAGAAACTCCACAGTTTTACCGAAGTGCTCTGCACTCGGAGTGTTGTGGTATAATTTTCCTAATGAAGTGACCTCACCGCGTTTGATGGTGCTTCAAAAAGGCTGAATGGTTCTCTCCGTAGCCGAGTTTTCAATAGGTCCTTATACGGCGCAAGCGATTCGCCAGCCTATATCATATACACAGAACGAGTTATGACTTCGTAATTAGAATTAAAGAAATCATAAATTGAAAGAGCAAACATTTCTTAAGGCATATTTTGCCTTTTGCCTTTTCAAAGTTTCAAGAAAGAGCCTTTTATTTGCCTACAGTAATAAGTGTTCTTTGAGACTAGCATCCATAAGATATTGATGTAGTCTTTGTTTTTTAAATAAGCGCGTTGATCTTACTTGTGTTTATTTGTAAACATGCATGTTTCACTAGTATGCGTGTCTGTTAGAGCTCGTGTTAGAAAAAAGAAAGAAGAAAAGAAAGAAAGAAAATTTATTAGGGTAATAAAGTAAAAGTAATCATAAATATAATATTATAAATGTGAAAATTTGCATGTTTGGATGTTTGTTACTCAAACGACTGAACGGAGTTGGATGAAATTTGGCACACAGATAGATTTATTACTTTGATTAACGTAATACGATACTTTTTATCCTGTAAAAATGTTGAGTTCCCGAGGAATCGTCCAAAAATATAAAAATAGGCCACACCGTCGTCACAGCGATAAAGATGTTAGGCGATATACTCATACTCATATAATATTTTCTAAGGTGTTTATTTATTTTTTTCAACGCGGATGCCAGCTAGTGTATTAATAAAAATACGTTACATACCTTTTTAAATCTGGTAAACAATTGTTTACTTCAAAATCATAATGAGTGTAATTTCTATAGACGTCGTCGATATTGTTTAGTTAGAACTGATTATACAATTATAATTTTTATATATTACTTTGTATCTAAATTATTGTAAAAATGTATTAATTTAAAAAAAAAATAACACCTGTAGAAGACCACTGTAATATAACAGCACGTGTGCTTAGTGAGTTGCGGTGCATGAGTAAAAGATGTGAGAACCTATTCCCCTATTCCGCTTGTCCTTTGTTGTATTCTAGGTCGGCAGAGTGGAATTCCCTATTATTATCATCCCTATATCATTAAATGGACCGTTAACCTAACTTCTAATCCTACTGATATTATAAATGTAAAAGTTTGTATGTTCGCTACTCAATCACTCAAAAACAGGTAGTTTATTACTTGGATTAACATACTAGGATACTTTTTATCCTGGATTTTTTTATGTTAAGTTCGGCAGACAGGCTGACGGTCCACTTGATGGTAGGTGGCTACCGTCGCCTATAACACAAGCAATGCCAAAGCTGCTGCAAGTGCGCTGCCGACTGCAGTAGGGTTAAGGATAAGGGATTTGGAGTGGATATGGAAATGGGCTCTGGCATCCCTTACTCACTCACTGAAACACAACAGCACACGCGCTGTTATTTCACGGTGGTCTTCTGTAAGGGGGTGGTCACTGCCGCCAGACGGGCTGCCCAAATGACTGCGAAAACGCAGACCTGCCACTACTTCTTTAGGTTCCTGTGGGATTTTTAAAAAACGAACTACAACGCGTACGGAGTCGCGGACATAGATAGTCTTATTACATAAAAATGTTTCAGTAAAGATGTCTGGAGGTCGAGTGGAGATAGCATTGATTTCCTTCTAAAAAGTAACGAGACTGAACATTTCAATAGAACGTTGAACGCTTACAATATCAGTTACGAAGTGTTTTTGAATAACGTACAAGAGAGAATAGATAAAGAAAATGAAACGCAGAATGCAAGACGCTCAGGTGAGATGTTTTAAATTAGCTCGCAACGCTTTGATGTTCCGCTCTAACTCGTTGGTACCTACATTAGTATTGTCCATAGACTGCTAAAAAAACCAGACTCGACATAAAAACTAGATAGCTATGCATTGTGCTCTTTAAGGGCGAGAAGTCAGTACGTAATAGGTATATGTGAGCAGGATGGGACGATTCATCGCCGTCAATTTCAGTTTAGCCTTTTCATCGCCGTCCATTTCATTGCCATTCGTTGTGGTCTTTGGTTTATCATGCGCAGTATTGTAGAAAGCAAAAGAATTACTAACAGATGTTTATCGTCAGAAAAGACGTAAGATTTCATAAAATAGTATATGTTAGTTTGATTTTAGCAAATTAGTTAGTTAATTTGAGATATTGATTTTGATAAAAATGATTTCGGCATAAACGGTTTTTACAAAACGTGTGTCACATTGATTTTTTTTAAGCGATGCTTATGGTGAATATTTTAAGTAAACGGCCGGCGATGAAAGAAACGGCTGGCGATGAAATAGCGGGGGTGAAAGGGCGGCGATGAATCGGCTGCGGCAAATTTCTTAGATCCATATGAGAGAATTTGTTGTCTGAACTTACTTGTCTTCAATAGCCGAATACAAAATGCGACGCAACAATTTTTAAAATTTTTGTCTGTCGGTTCGTCTGCCTGTTTGTTCCGGCTGATCTCCGAAACTGCTGGACTGACTTTGACGAGACTTTCATTGACAGATATAAACAGGTCCAGTATACCATGCGCCCCTCGTGCGCATGTCGCAGTAAAGCGACGTTGGGTTCAGCTAGTAGGAATTAATATAATTACTAATCTTTTCTTCTTCTTCTTAATATATAAAAATTAATCCCTATTTCCCTTTGTCACGACATCACGCGTGAACGGGTAGATCGATTTTAATTCGATTTTCACTAACGGAAAGAGGGATAAACGGGGAATGTTCATATATATAAAAATTGCATCCCGGGCGAAGCCGGGAGCGGGACGCTAGTTTAATATAAATACTGATTACTATATGTAATACATAAACATATTTCTTTTAATATTAGAGGGGAAAAAATCACTTTGGAACACCTTTCCGACGCCGACAGAGATTTCAGAGTATTTAAAGATTGTATCTAAAGCGAATCCATCAGTCTGCACCCTCTCTACTATCGGCACTACTGAACACAAAAGAAATATAATGGTACGATTATTATTTATTTGACAAGTTGATTGGTTCAGCGGTACCTGCTGGGCCAAAAGTCGCAGGTGCATTCCTCGCTCGAAACAAACATTTGTATATATCAGTGAATATTAATGTCTTGATCTGGATGTTTTCTGTGTATTCTATGTATGATTTACGAAAATAAATTATACGAATCCGTTGTATTGCACCTACAGAGCAAAGAATCCTCACGTCGCTCCCTACTAGAGACGGTAGTACTAACAATATTCGTACCGCACAATTGAATTGAACGTAACTCAAAGTGCATTTGGTCGCCAATCCTCAGGTTATGGAGTCTCTCTCCACAGCCCATAGAAATTCCTGTAATTGTAAAAACGTGAATACGCAAAATTCTGATGTATCATAATACCACAAGAAATTTATTAAATGCATATGCGTTAAAAAATGCGAGTCGAGATTGCTTTGGAACAAAAAACCTAAACGGTGCATAAGCCGTGCATGTACTTCTATTGAATAAATAACGCCCCCGAGATGTTGGATTTGCATGGAAACCATACCGTCTCTAGTAGGGGGTGATGCGGCTTGCGGCTGGGTTACGCCCGCCACCTGGACCCCTGACAGGACTAGGACGGTAGACGGGGACTCTACCGCCCGCTTCATCCTGAGAGGCACGACGCACCTTGGCAGTTCGGGTCCGCCGTCCAAATGAGTAGTGTCCGGTTGCGGACCCCCGCGGTGGAGCTGCGTAAGAGTGTTTGTCCGATCTCGCAACTTTACCAATAGCCGACATGGATAATTCTTGTAAAAAAAGGGGGTGACACGGCGATTCTATGCTCTGTGATGCAACCTGACAGCTATTGTCGCTAGGGAACACGCAACATGCCTGAGAAACGAACGATGGAAGTTACTTGTCGGCTATGATATTATAAAGAGTTCTTTAGACACAAAAGATAATCCATATAATAAGTATATGAGAACAAAATAACAACACAGTTTCTGTTATTTCGAGTAGTTTTCAATAATGCTATAGCCACGCCTTTATTAGTTAAAATTTAATTTTCAAATTAACTTATAAGTGTAATTCATCAAAAGAAAAAAAAATACAAAGCGTATATATTATATTTATGTTGTAAATTTTGTGAAATATGTTACGATTAACTTATTATTACTAATCGTTAGGTTATCTTTACTAAGGTTTCGTAAAAGAACTAATTAGGGCGATGACGCTCCTGAGTAGAGTCTTCGAAAAAAAAACTCAGCACGAGTTTGATCATCTTGTAACATTTTTTTAAAATAATTATTTATTCAAAATAAATTAAAATGCTTAGAACTAATACCTAAAACTAATAAAATAAAACGTCCCAAGGGCTACCTTATTTAATACATTTCAGTCCTAAAATCTGAACAAACAAATTAGATGCATTTATTTATATTCTGTATTTCAATTAATGGAAATTCTGGGACCATTTGTCCCACTATATCCATTGCGATTTATACGTGAGGCGCACTAAAAGTTTCAGGAATTAATAAAAAAAAAATATTTAGTTTCTCGAAATAATCTCCGTTAGCGTAAATGCACTTTTTCAGACTAATAAACTAATTTTGAAAACATTTATGCCACTCTTAAGTGGTGACCTTGGAAACATGTTTTTCATAATCTTCGACGGCCTCTTCTGGTGATGAAAATAACGACCGCGTAACTAGTTCTTGATTTTTGGGAAAGTCGCAATGTGTCAGGTCAGGACTATCAAATTGTGTGGACTCCAATGAGAGCACAGCTTTTTCATACCCAAACCCAAATCTCATGCCTGTCTGTTTCGATCATACGGCGCACAGCACCGATATTTTTGTTGACCATCACGAAATTCGTCACTGAGATTGACATGACCGCGTTTCTTTATTATACTTTCCCCTTATTGAAGAATATCTGAAAACATTATACCCTGTCACCACCGTTTTTCTTATCCTCTATGGCATAGAAGATAAGAAAAAAGACAGGAGTGCTTCGTCTTGCTTGCTTGCAAATAGTTGATACTCAATATGTTTGAACGTATAGTTAAAGAGATAATACGATATTATGTAAAGCGCGACCGCGCCGTGAAACCACAGAGGCAAGTCAAAGTCAAGATGCGTACGTTACGTCTGCGAGGTTGAAAATTTATCTTTACTGATATCGATAATCAATCTGAATTCCACGCAAGCGAAGCCACGTATACAACTTGTCTAATATGAAAGATACTTTTACAAGTTGTATTAGAGATTACGCGCATAAAAAGGGTTTTTTAAAGGGGTGATAATATTGCAGATGTTACGAATTTCAAATAAATCCAAGCGCTTCCACACTCCAATACTGATCGAAGGTGGTATGCATAGTCGAGAATGGGCCAGTGTTCCGGCAGTTTTATACCTCATAGAGCAAATAGTTTGGAATTTTACTAAGCAACCTGCTTACATACAAGCAATGGATTGGTATGTCATACGCGCCATCTTCTTTCTTCACACCTTCGTTTTATCTACATTGTTTAATATATTTATATTTGTTTGAAAATAAAACCTACAACATTACAAGAACAATAAGTAATAATTATACAATAGATTCGCCATGTAAATGTAGATATTTTCGACAAGCAACAATATTCTATAAACAGATTATGTATCTGATGTGTCAATAAAACATAATTTACAAGATTTACAAGATAGCAATATTTTATCAAAAATGTTTACCGAAATTTTATTTTACTGAAGGCATATAATCCCATTATTGAATCCTGATGGCTACCAATACAGCATGTCTACTAATCGGCTGTGGAGGAAAAATCGACGAATTTTTAGCGGACCTTGTGACGGGGTCGATGTAAATAGAAATTTTCCGTGAGTAAAAATTTCCTTTTAAATGTGTACATTGACGACAAGTAATAAATATAAATTGTACAATTAAAGAGGATTATTTAATTACTCTTTGGATAAATTTAACAAACTGTGCGGTGATTTCAAAGTTCTTCCCTATTGTACACATGGTAATAAAGCACAAACTTAAAAAATCTACGATGCAACATAATTTAAAATCATAATAGAGTCAAAAAATTACGATTATCTCAAAATATGACAAGTTATAAGCAGGAGGGACGCCAATGGTAAGATGGGTACGTGGTTTTGAATTGCTTTGTAAGGAGATCGTGCGGTTAAAATGTTAATATACTAATTATAATATTATATAGTTACTTAATAAGAGACACTGTATTTTTTTAATGTTAAGATCGGCAGACAGGTTGTTTTATAGGCGACTGTTGCCATCTACCATCAACCTGGACCGTCAACCTGTCTGACGACCATCATACAAAAAAAGTCAAGTAATGTTGTGATACAAACTACACCTTAGTTTTATATAATATTTTAATTGGAAATGTAAGATTTTAATTAAATTATTATCATTATACATTTTAATTAAAAATGAGATATCTCCATAAATATCGAAAATAAATTTTGCAATAGATTTTTCTTAAGAAAGTTCTAGTTCTGTTTTATTATTTTCAGTCTCGGTTGGGGACTGAGTCCATCGGCCAACATTATATGCAGTGACGAGTACAGTGGACCAATTGCCCTTTCAGAGGCGGAAGCAATCGCTATCAAAGTAAGACGCAACCAATGTTGGTTTGGTTTTTCTTTAACTACACGAATATTATAAAGAGAAAAATTATTTTCTGTATGTTTGTATATAATGGATAAACTCAAAAACATCCTACGTATTTTTAAAAATTCTTTCTCCCATAGAAAGCTATGTTATCACCGAGTAACATGGACTGTATTTTATTATAAAAAAACGGGACAAGTGCGAGTTGAACTCGCGCGAAGAGGGTTCCGTACGACGATACCTATCCGCACAATATTGAGTGATTTACCATGTTATTTTAATATCATGGACTTCTTATAGGTTTTCTTATAATCCATAAGTAGAAAACTAATTTCTGTATATTTTTCAAAATTTTAGGCTCAGTAGTTTCTGAAATAAGGGGTGGGGGGGATGGTCGGACAGACGGACACACGATACTATAAGGGTTCCGTTTTTTTATTCTGACGTACGGAACCCTGAAAACCAATAAACAATTAGATATCGAACACAGGAACCCTGAGACAGAGTGCTAAGGCAAACACCCTAACCACTCATCTAACGGGCTCGACTCATCTAACTTCAAAAGTAGCAAAACATTTCGGTTAACGCCATCTTTTATCGATTTTTAGGAACGCGAAAGGCTAATTGAAACATTTAATATGAAAAACTTTAGTCCTAATCCTATTTAAGTTTAATTTGTTTTAATCTACATAGAAAAAAGAAGATAAAATCATGGACAAAATCTAATTAATTTACATATATACTATATGTATATATGCGCTATTTAGAAATAACGCTGTTTTTCAATTAATGAATTCTTCACACAGAATATTCTGGAAAGCAATCACTTCCACGTATACGTGTCCGTTCATTCATACGGCAACAGTATATACATTCCATGGCTGATGAATGGGAAACCAACTAAGGATAACCATGTACAAACAAAAATCGCTAAAAGTATGGCTGCAGTAAGTTATTTACGGATAGTCCGTTATTAATTTAACTTGTCTTTTTTTATTTCTAATAGTCCACTTGATGGTAGGTGGACACAAGGAACACCAAGTGAGATGTTGGTACGCTGGCGATCACAACCATTGTCTTTAAGAGTGTGGGAAACTTAACCCTTGCCTAAGTACAAACTATATACACGCTCAACTAATACAAACTACTACTGAAGCAAGTATAACATTGGATTTGCATAGTTACATTAAAAGCGAATTAACTATGTAGCTGCAGAAATTTAGCTGCAGAGAGTCCACCAGAACCAGCGAAAGATTGAAAGTGGTCTATGAGAAAAAAAGTCTGGGAACCTCTGATCTGAAAGATCGTTTAAATAATTCTTTAGATTCTTTTAATAAGTTTTTATATAACTTTAGATTTTGAATTTTTTTTAAAATTTGTTCACAATGTTTCATTCTTTAATTTTAAATGAAATTCCTGTTTAATTTTGTATATTCTCTATTCCGATACATATTTTTTATATTTAATACCAGAAGTCATCAAAAATTATCAAAAATTATCCCGCATGACGATGGTCTCGTGAAGGCTGAGACTGAGAAGAGAAGGAAGTACCTCGACTTGGCCCACGAGATCGTCGACATGTGGGCTGTGGCCTCCGCTGAAATCATCCCAGTTGTTCTGTCCGTCAAAGGGTTGATCCCAACCAGCCTCAAAAGTAACCTGAAGCGGTTGGGGTTCTGTGGCGGTTCCCTCCCGGGCCAGATGCAGAAGGCGGTACTGCTCGATACGGCCTGGATCGTGCGTGGGTTTCTGTTTTATCGTCCTGAACCCCGACTGACTATGCTTCTGTCGGGGGTAAGGCGGTTCCCCCCCTCATTTTGGCTTTTGGAGGGGGAGACGAGTTATTTTTTTATAATAATAATAATTTATGTGACTTGATCCTATTATTTGTATCTAATTTAATGTACGAGTACATCAAGCTGTTAGTTCAAGCTGTTACATCAAGCTGGTCTCATAACTAATTATATAATGAATCAATTCAATAAAACACATTGCAGTTAGCAAAAAAAATCAATGAAACATGGTCATAGAGTTTTATTTAAGACAACGAACGCAATTTTTTACTTACACACAAACGAACAAAATGAGCGAAACCTAATTACCTGTGCATTTGGGTGCAATATTGCATAGCAAATTTTATAGCTTCGGTTAGAGATAACCGAAAATATTTATAATTTTTCTTATATTTTCTTCGTTCTTTCTTTTTTCACATTTTACACAATAGTAAAATGTGCTAAATAGTAAAAAAGTAGCTAAGTTCTAGTACAGAACTTAAGTAAAAACAAATGTAGTTATCGCTGAAATTTTTTATAACTCTGACGAGAAAAGTGCAGTAATTTACTTTTTTTTTTTTTTTCAGAAAATGGATTTTTTTTTTATAAATCTGGCACTGTATTTTTAATTTAATTTTATTCTAAGAAGTAAAATTAGGCGATGAAAATAACGCTTTTCTACTAAGTCTTCCCCTTAAATGCACCTTTTTTCTCTAAACGCTCTTAGCGAACCTGAACTTTACTGAACTTGGAACACATGCGGCTAAGTTTACTAAGTATTAAGCCCGTGAGGCAAGAAGTCTTCGCCTCCTGAAGTATTCGTTCCCTCGTTGGTGCTGCAAGGTTCTAAGAGTATCTACAGATACTGTGTTCACGCTTAAATTCATTTTTTACAGCTTTCTTAATATAACATTTTATATAAAGAAAGCTTATAATATAACATTTATAATATAACATTTTATATTTTTCTTAATATAACATTTTATATAAAGAAAGCTGTCAGGAAATGCACGAACTCTGGTAGCTATTTTTGAGCTGAACAAAAGTTATTATAGCGTATAGTTTCGGTCAGTGAATAAATAATGCCAGTCCCTTCTTAAATCTCTTCTCCTTAATCCAGTAGGATTAAGGATTATGATTAAGGCCGTCAGTGCAGTACTTGCAGGACCTGTGATGTTGCTTGTGTTAATAAACGACGGCAACTGTTGTGAGATGTTTAGTCTGTTTTAAAGTCTGTGGTAAGCTACAAGATCGTTCTTGTTGTAATGGCGTTCCGGTTACTTTTGTGTAAAATTAAAATGTTTATCAAAATAAAACGAATTGCAATTTTATGAGTGTCTCATTTACGAAGACATTTTCTGTATGTTACCAGGCAATGAGCCAAGTCGATCACAAAACCTTTAAATACGGTCATGTTAGAAGAGGGAGAAAATCTTCGGGGATGGCAATAGACTGGGCTTACAAAGTCCACGGCGTGGTCTTTGCATTCGTCATAGAAACAAGGGGTTCAAACATGGGTGGGTTCCTCTTGAACCACGAAGAAATTTTGCCTTCGTCCAAGGAAGTTTTTGCTGGCATCGATAAATTAGTGCAAGAAGTCAATCCGAGATAATAAAACTAATTACTTGTTTCATTATTGTGTTTAGTTTTGATTCAAAATTAAAGAAAGAAAGAAAATAACCATCTTTTATTCCTCTAATGCAATATGTGAAAAATACAAACAATATACAACAATACAACAAACAACAAAATAATCTTCTATCGGACATGCAGACGTACGGCTGGTTACCATCCTCACCTTGTCGAAATCCCTCTATTCGGACCAAGCGCTTTAAAACATCTTTTGTGATGCGCACTGCTAAGGATTGGAACTCCCTGCCGGCGTCTGTATTTCCGAGCTCATATAACCCAAATCTTTTCAAGGTTCAAGTGAATAGGCATCTTCTGGGTGAGCTCGCTCCATCTTCGGCCTCATCCTTCCTATATGGATAGATGCTGGTCAAGAGCAAACCCATCTATAGTAAAAAAAAAAAACAAAATAATAATTACAAGCAAACAAATATATAGAAAAGTAAACGAGAGGAAAAGGAACCTTGGCTCAGTATACAGTTGTGGTGCAGACCATAACACTGATATTCTGCCAGGGACAAGATATTCAAAAAAAAAAAAAATTAAACATTTACGCGGGACAATTCAGAGCACGATTGTAATCCTTAATAATAATTGTAATAATACTCTTGTAATTAATCCTAAATAAGTTGATTTTATATACACACTAGCCGGTGACCGCCGGTGACCTGCGTTGAAAAATGAAAAATATAATAAATAATGTTTATTATATTTTTCGCTTTATCGCTGTGACGATAGTGACGCCGATTTTTTTTACTATTTCTCGGGAACTTAACCTTTTTCCAGGATAAAAAGTATCCTGTATATTAATAAAGGTAATAAACTATCTATATGCCAAATTTTATCCAAATCTGTTTAGTAGTTTTTACGTGAAAGAGTAACAAACATACATCCACACAAACTTTTACATTTTAATATTAGTAAGTCGCTGTCCGCCTCTCTATTTCTCCGCTAACTTCTAAACGAACCAACGAATTGTGAAAGATTTTCACTAATGAAAAAAGCGATAAACAAAGAATGTTTTAGATATATGATTTTCAGAAAAAAATTGCGTCATGCGAGCCGGAAGTAGTTCACTAGTTAAAAATAAGTTGCAAATTAGACAGTAGAGAGAGAGAGAGAGAGATTTTGCTATTCAAAATATTTCAAATTAAAGTTCCAGATGTAGACTCAAATAAAAGAAATAATGAACTTAAACATATTAAATTTGCGACTTTAAAAGTGTACCTATCTTTGATCTCTGTAAGAGAAGAAAAGGCAATTTAAGATTCGTCCTTAATTAGAACAAGGAATAATTGTCAGTTCGAGCATAATGGGGGGACAAAAGGAACATCGTGTCTTAAATTTTAAATATCCGATGGGAAATTAGCCGTTTAACTGTTTGAAAATTTACAGCCCACCTTGAAGGCTTTAAATGTTATCAGAGTAGAGTAGAAAAAGTGACCTCAGGCAATAGGTTTTTTTTTTTTAAATATGACAGACTTAATAGTAATAAATGGAATAATAAGACTTAGAAGTTTCGCTTGCTTGCTAACTTCTTTTTAAACTACCTTTTTTTATTATTAAATCAAGGTAGCGCTTTCCCACTATCTCACCTGATGTGAGGTGCAGATGCGGCCGAAGGTGGACCACGCTTACCTAGTAAATGCCCATTTACCCTGGTTTTGAAGACCCCGAGGTTGTAGTCCTGTGGGAACACAGAAGCAAGCAGACTTTGCTACTGAAAAGCGCGGTTATCGAGGAAGCATTGTGTTTATAATTTGCAAAAAGAACTGTATCAGTGCGAGCTGGGGCGAGTCGCTAGTAAATGTGCCCACCATATTAGCTTAGATTTTAGCTTTCTGCGGTATAATATTTACAATTATCATGTTTTATTACCATTTTCTTAATCCCTAGTAATAATTAAGTAACACAATGATATATGTATCCAACACAAAAATACACTGTGACATGCCCGTCCCACGCCAAACAGGAAATCTTGGGGAATTCCTAACATAATATGTCAGTAAGAAAATAAATACACTTAAACAACGTATGGAGACAGATCTATATAAATATTAGCTTTCTGGCTTTAGTTTTGCCTGTATTTTGTCCTTATTCTCTTCTAGCAGTTAAAGTTTGGAAATGAAATACTTGTATTATTTTTTTTATGTTAAGATCGACAGACAAGCTGACCGTCCACTTGATGCTACTGTCACTTAGGTCATACCTGTCATAGGTCATAACATTTTCAAAACAATCAATAGACCACCTCTTGGGTGATCGTGGATAATAAGATTTATAGCGATGCTTATAATACACCTCTGAGGTGTACGTACCAAGGGTCAAAAGAAGTGCCCGTAGTACACCCAGGTCAAACTTATGACACCCCGTTTTTGCGTCAGACGTCGGGGGTTAAAAATATTATTTGTCCAAGTAGACAACCTCTCCCAAGTTTTTAATAAACCATCTCCGAATAATAATGTGTACTTTCTGCCTAAAATATTGCAATATCTATTCCAGGTGAACTCGCATTTCCGTATACTTTTGTACATATTGGTGTATTTATTTGTTTAGTTATATAAAGGGACGGGAGAAGGATCCTCTGTCCCGCGTGAATAGTCGGACGAGGATAATAAAACTCAACGTTAGTTAAGTCATGCGTTGTAATTCTAAACAAAACGCCATAATTCGCACAAAATAAGTCTTCGATCGTATTGTCCACTAGCTAATCACATTAATCAGATGACACTCCACCAAACACGTAGCTAAAGTCTTTTGATGTAACCCGTACCTCTACCATGAGTTATAATGACCGCACTCGCTAGCGAGAGCGTAAAATATTTATATGGATAATTGTCAATTTGACATTGACAGTTGACAATTTTTCATATAAATGTTTTACGCTCTCGCTAGCGAGTGCGGTTATTGTAAACTCATGGTAAAGGTACAGATTGCCTTCTTGTAACGTACTACTCGCCCGCAATGCCTCTGCGCTAGCGCTCGGTGTTGTGTCCGAGTCAATGACATTCCGATCTTGCTGTCCAGTTGACAACTGACAGTTGTCATTGCTGTTTATTCTCTAGTTAATCAAACGCGCCGTCAATATATACTTTAATTTTTCAAATAAGGCAATGGAAATATGACAGATATTCCAAAATTGACAATATGTCAGTTTGAAAATGTAAAATGAAAAATTGAGGAAGAAAAAAGAAAGCATCTCTGCCGAACACTCTAACTCCGAACCCCGAATTAAAATTAACTGTCCATTATAAAAAAAAAACAATAGTCGAGCGTCGGTGGCGCAGTGGGAAATCATGCCCTATCATGTCGATAGGTCCAAGTTCGATCACCGGTCATGCCATGTACCAATCGTTTTTTTCTAAAAACTTAAGTTCATTTATTTACTGCTCTCAAACGGTGAAGGAAAACATCGCAAGTTTCTTGCATACGATAAGTGAAGTTGTTGACAAGCTAAAATTAATAAAAAAAAGAACTTCAGAAAACCAGCGATTCATACAAGAAAGTTGATTTACCTAGAAATAAATTCATACGCTATCTCTTTATAGAAAAATAAAATCCTCAAAATTCTCAAATTCCTCAAATATATGTATATATATAACATGTAAATATATAAAACATTTACATATATTTATACGTACACGCCCTGGGGAGCCAATCTATCTTGTATATATCAATCTACTCTCCTATCTATCATTTTTATTACGTTACAATCTAACCTAAGTTAAAACAAAAATAAGTCTTTTTTTTTGTTGTATAAAGTAATATCAGTACACTCGTGTACATATTTAGAGGAACGGAAAAAAGGTAGAGTAACATAAAATATTTTCTTATTTCTTGGATGAAATAAGTAAATGTGTGTAAATGTATGAAATTTTGTGGATTTTTGTTGTTTTTAACAAATTTAACATTTTTGATAAAAAAAATGTCATTATTGAGTGAAGAGTGAACTTAATTTGATAAGTTTGGGTAATAATGTCGGAACTCAGCGTTGTCCAGGTGTAAGCTGTAAAAAGTTACATTGAAAGTGACTCAAACATTACGAGTGTCAAAGTCTGTAATTTTTGGCTATGTAAAAAAATACCGGCAAACTTGGGAGTCATC
This sequence comes from Bembecia ichneumoniformis, assembly GCA_910589475.2. Taxonomy (NCBI): domain Eukaryota; kingdom Metazoa; phylum Arthropoda; class Insecta; order Lepidoptera; family Sesiidae; genus Bembecia; species Bembecia ichneumoniformis. The sequence goes on from OU342541.1 coordinate 4,995,138, forward strand.
AGAGAGGTACGACATATTTATTGTAAGTAGTGTTCCCAGAAACCCTATTCTACTTATATAGAGGTAGGAAACAAACTACAGGAAGTTCGGCACCAAAACGATTAGAAAAAGACTTAAAGCAGCTGGTATAGGTGCGTACTTGCCCGCCAGAGGCCCTTTGCTCGTCGCAGGTGATCGGGTAACTTGGTCAGATTTGCTCGTACGCAAGTCTTATGGTGGAGGGTCTATAATGGTATGAGGCGGTTTTTGCTTAGGAGCACGAAGCTACACATCGTAGAAAACCGGTCCCTAACTGCAAGATACGTAACAGAAATTTTAGACCAGATTGTGATATCTTTTGCCCCATTCATTGATAGTAATTTTTTTTTAATGCATGATAATGCTCGACCTCACACTACGTCAGTAGTTTCGGAGTATATTATTGAAGTTGAAACCCAGGTTTTGGGGTGGCCAGCACGCTCACCAGACCTAAATCCGATAGAACGTGTTTGGGATAAACTGAGAAAAGCTGGAAAAAGCGGCGCAGTTAAACGGACTTTGCAACTTTACTTACGTATGAAATGTGATTCCATTTTGCTTTTTATTTTTGAAGACTGGTTTTTACACCCTTTACACCCTTGAAAACTGGTTACTCAACTAATAAAGCTGTAACCTTGGGGTCAACACCAGCAGCCGGGTTGTATGACTCGGAAATACAGACGCCGGCAGCGAGTTCCAATCCTTAGCAGTGCGCATTATAGAAGATGTTTTAAAGCGCTTGGTCCGAATTAGAGGGATTTCAACAAGGGAGGATGGTACGTCTGCATGTCCGATAGAAGAAAGGGGAAGGTGATATGATCTCATGCAGCTCCCGAGCACACTCTCCGTAGTACATGTTATAGAATATACACAGACAATTTTGGGTGTTAACATAAATAAATTAAAAAACATTTCTGAGAATTAGATTTTGTAACCTAAGTCCTGTTTCCCTTTGTTTGTTTGTGTGTTGTGATGGTGACAACATGACAGTTCTATTAGGTTTTACGACCGCGCGTACGATGCGGTGCGACTAAACGACCCGAAGAGAAGTGATACCGTTAATATAATATGACCTTTCTGCTTTGAAATAGTTTCAAAACAAAATTCCGACAAAACAAATTACTTTGGGAAAACACATGGCCATTTTCCCATAAAAGGATTTGTCAACTGACCTTTAGCGGGATTAAAATAGAATTTAAATTAGCGTGAAAACAATGTAGGTAGAATGGAATTTAATAAGCTTTTTTATGGATGTATGTATAATAATGCGTTTAAGGTGCTTTTGGGACTGTCGGGGTTTTGTAGCGTGTCGAGAATTCTATCCTAGCTATTTGTGTAAAAAATGTGCGCTTTGTAAAAGTAATAGATTGCTGCTAGTTTTTTTTTTATGAATAGGCCATCAGACAGTAATAGTCAATAGATGTGGCAATAGTCCTATAACTCAAGTAAAGCCACAGGTGTTGCAAGTATGCTTAAGGATAAGGGGATAGAAAAAATGGCTTACAGCTTAGATGTTGGAATATTTTATCCACACACCGCTCATATGCCTTTTTCCATCCCGACTGCCATCGTTACTACTAATATTAATATATGATATTATAAATGAATTTTTAAATGTATACTGCGTTGGCTTCATAATAAAATAAAATTCGAAAGTGAGTTTGTTTGTTCGCTTTCACGCAATAACTGCTCAACCTATCATCGTAAAATTTTGCGAGCACTTTGACAAAGATAAATAGAAAACCTTTAACCCAGAAGTATTGTTTCTGAAGGATCATCTTAAAATTGAAATAAAAAGTTCAACGCCTCACAAAAATATATGAAGAATAAAGATTGAATAAAAAGTCGCCGGTAACAGCTAGTATTTCCAATAAAAATAAAAACATCCCACTATGACAATCGCGGTTGACGCCTACCTAAGACGTCATAGTTAAGGAAATACAAACTTACATATATGTAATCCTAATAATATTATAAATGCGAAGGTATGTATTTTTTTTAATGTTAAGGTCGACGGACAGGCTGAGGGTCCACTTAATGATAGGTGGCTCACCTTCGCCTATAACACAATCATGGCCACAGGGTGCTGCGAATGCACCGCAGACCATAGTAGGATTATAACCATATTAAGCGATAGGGTAATGGGCTCTCACATGTCTCGCACATGGATATTTTCCAAAGATATGGAAGCGTGCCAAACTGGTACTTTTAAAAAAGCCGGGAAAAGAACACTTGAGCAGTCCAAATTCTTATCGCCCGATTTGCCTGCTCAGCCACATGGGAAAGATGCTTGAACGTCTTATTGCAGAAAGGCTGATCGTAGACCTCCAAAGGAAGGGGGATCTTGCGGACTCGCAGTACGGTTTTCGGAGAGCGCGATCCACCGTCGATGCTCTGATGGCTATCTGCACGGCGATCGATCGCGCCCGGAGTGGAACCTGGCGCACGCGTAAATTCTGTGCTGTCATCACTCTGGACGTGAAGAACGCTTTCAATTCTGCAAGGTGGGCATACATTTTGGCAGAACTGCTGGACAGGAAAATTGAACCATACCTGGTCCGTCTCATAGCCTCTTACCTGGCAGATAGGTATATCGAATTCGAGCACAGACAAGGGACCGAATCTGCTGAGATCAGACGCGGTGTACCACAGGGATCCGTGTTGGCCTCACTGCTATGGAATGTTACGACGGAGTCTTAAGATTAAAACTTCCTCTGGGCACGAGTGTCATCGGCTTTGCAGATGACTTAACACTGATCGTGTCAGCAAAACACGAAGAGGAGGTTATGGCTAGAGGAAACTCAGCTGAGACTGATCGGAGAGTGGATGGCTGAACGAGGGCTAATGCTCGTACCCGAAAAAACCGAGGCGGTGGTGGTGACAGGCCGAAGAAAACACATACCAATGCACTTCACAGTACAGGGCCAGAGGATAAACCCTGCGAGCACAGTGAGGTGCTTGGGGGTGCTCTTAGACAAGTCTATGACCTTCCTGCCACATATCCGGGCAATAACGAACAAGGCAGCATCTCGATGCCAAGCGATAGGGCGACTTATGCCACGCATCGATGGACCGAAAACTGTCAAAAGGAAGTTGCTGGCAGGGGTAGTAAAATCCACCTTGTGCTACGCTTTGCCAGTATGGAGCCGGGGGTTAAAGTTTGCCAAAGCAAGAGCGCAGCTGGAAAGCTGCTACAGGCTCGCTGCGATGCGTGTCGCTTGCCTATACAAAACGGTCTCATATGACGCCTCTATGGCCATCTCGGGTATAATACCTATAGAGATGGTCATTAAAGAGTTAGATCGCATATTTAGTGCTACGAGACGCACCGGCGAAATAAAAACGAAGGCTAAGCAACAAACCCTTGCAGAATGGCAAGACAAATGGAGCAAACCAGGAAAGGGAAACTGGACCAGGACAGTTCTGCCCGACGTAAAGATCTGGCACCAAAGAAAATTTGGATCTTTAAATTATTACTTGTCGCAATGTCTCTCAGGCCACGGTGTTTTTAATTCCTTCCGGAAAAGGATCGGTAAATCACTTACGGATACGTGTTGGTTTTGCCCAGATATAGATACCGCAGAGCACACGCTATTTGTTTGCCCTAGATTCTCATCGGAGAGGGCCGAAATGGAGAGGGACCTAAAAGTAGACATTAGCAAACGGAACATGGTCGAAGTCATGCTACAGAGCGAGGAATGCTGGAATCGCATTGCAGCGTACATAACTTCGATAATGAAAGTGAAAGAGAAATATGAGCGCCGTATGGAAACGGAAGAACGAGCGATGATGTAAAGGGATGCTCCGCTGTTGTCCGAAGAAGTAATATATAGTCCCGGACGGCCGCGCCAGGAGCGGAACTGGAGGAGGGGTTTTTAGTCCGTGAGAGTCGGGCATAGGTCCATAATGGATTTTCCCCTCCTCACGTAAAAAAAAAGGGTAATGGGCTCTAGCATCCCTTACTCACTTACTCACCTAAACACAACAACACATTTACAGTTATTTCACGATAATCTTCTGTAAGGGGGTGGCAACTGCCGCCAGACGGGCTGCCCAAATGACTGCGGAACGCAGTGTGCCCTGTCCACTATTTAAGTTTACTTATGTTTGATGTGTGGATGTCTGTTCCTGAATAACGCAAAAACGGCTCAACAGACTTGGATGAAATTTAGCATACAGATAGTATATTACGTGTATTAATATATAGGCTACTTATATGATTCTGAAAAAACGTTGGCTTCTCGAGGGAGCCACCATCGTCACCACATCATCACAGCAATAAAGATTTCAGGCGTTATAACTCATATTATGTTCATTTTTCAACGCATACGAAGTATTTTAATATTTCGAAGTGAAAAACTCGATTTCTTATTTGTCAAGTTTGCCTAAAGTTTAACTTGAGCTTTTAGTTACACTATGGAGAGTGTGCATCTATGTTGTACGATTTAATCCAACCGGAACCGTTCCACTTGCGGACCACTAGACGTGGGCAGGGGTTTCATCCCTTCGTAGTCGATGTACCTCGATCACGAACAAAGCGTTTCAGTTCCACCTTCCTTGTTCGAACTGCTAAGGAGTGGAACTCATTGCCTGCGTCTGTGTTCCCACAGAACTACAACCTCGGGGTCTTCAAAACTAGGGTAAATGGGCATTTACTAGGTAAGCGTGGTCCACCTTCGGCCACATCTGCACCTCACATCAGGTGAGATAGTGGTCAAGCGCTACCTCGATTTCATAAAAAAAAAAAAAAATGTGAAACATGGAAGTTTCTTAAAACAAAAAAGGATTGTTATTTAAGTTAAAGAAATTTTGATTGCGACTAATTATTGTGGTTTTATTAATAAAATGACTTTCAGTATTCCTCCGCATGTTTTAAAAGAAGGGTTAAAAGATTTCTTATATCGCGTACTGCATAATGGTTTGTCGTTTTTTTAGGTTATTGTTTATTATTTTTGTATTATTATTGTTTTATTATTGGCTTATTTTTGTTTTCGTTTTAATGCATGCCAAGTTAGCCTATAAGTGGAGTATATGATATTATAAATGAATATTTAAATGTGTTTACGTATTAAGGATGGTTGTATACCGCGTTGGCTTCCTAATAATATATATACACATATTTTGAAATTATCAAGTATCTGTCTTTACATGCTTAGTAGAAAAATTGTATTAAAAAGGATAAAGAGACCCTTTTTAAAATAGAAAATAGTGACACTTGCGTTTACAGGAAAAGGTAAGCCAGTAAGCATTTTCTTATGTAAATGCGCCTTCGAGCCGGATTGAATTGAGATTATGAGTCTAAGATGGGAATAGCGAAATGTACTGTGGAACATTTTTCCTCACGCACGAAATACATGTGCTATTATTTCACCGTGGTTTCTGTAAAGGAGTTTTATTGCCCCCAACAAGTTGCCCGGTTCATGACTACGAAACGCAGTTTGTTTAAAATCTATAAAGAAATTAAAACTACATACAAATTTGATAAAACAAGCACTGAAAAAACTAGTTGGCGGATCGATTAGCACTATTTATTAATGAATTCCAGTATTAAATTTAAATCATATCTCACGGAAACACAATACAGGGATTAAAATTGTCCTGTGTTTTAATCCAGGACATATTCTATAGGTGTGATATTTGTTACATATACATATTCAAGTTTCATCTGCATCTGTACAGAAATATGTATAATTTTATTTCATTATTAAAATGTCAGACATAATCTCACATTTTAACATTTTATTTAATTGACAACTAACAATTATTATTATTAAACGCAATTTTATTGTTCTTTTATATCTATACTTCTAAACATACTATAAAGTAAAGTCGCTGTCCGCTTCTTGAGTAGTCCTGTAATTGTAGCTGCACGGATAAATAAATGAGTGATTATTGCCTACCTACTAACCTCTAAAGCTAGGTTCTCACTACACCGGAACGACGAATTTAAGGAAAATTCATATTACACCGTGCCGCCATTGGGTCGTGCCCGTGCCTCGTCATTACCAAGTACTATTATACTAATTTGTACTACTATTACTGGGTTGGCGATGTGTAAAATAACCACCACCCGTGAGGACGTGTGCGGGAGCGGGTTTAAGGGTTTCCTGTGGATTGGCCAGCGCTTCACATAAATTAAGAATGATCGAGAAAAACAGTACCTGTTCGACGATGCTCCTCTGTCCAAGTGTCCACCCGTATCGAAATTCAATACCCCGAGCGAGGCTCGCGCGGCAGTCTCTGTTGAATTCTAATATCCCGGGGCGGGCCTTGCGAGGCCGAGCGCACGGTGAAAACAAACATGTTACGTAATGTCGCGATTGGAGCGCGCCATGTCACGGGTACGACCCGGTGTAATATAAATCTTGCCTTACCGGGCCAGCAACACTGCCGGAAAGCCCAGTGACTACACAATTTATATCAAGCTGTTCACACTACGCCGGATCCGACTAAAACGCCGAGCTTGACATTCTTGTCGGACGTTTTGTCACTGCGGAGCGCCGGCAAAACGCTAGAACCAGAGTAATGCCCAATAAGGATGAGTGGCGGCTCACGCCATTCCATTGGGCCGCCAAATTTAAAGTGAGGCGAAGCCATCGCCCTAAGCTTGGTTAGTGACCCCTAACATAGCGGTGCGTGGGGATCCGAGGATAAGGCTTCGCTGTGAACTCGGACCCGCACATCACCGCCGATGGTGGAAGTCACTTCACTTCTTAAGTCACTTTCACTGGGCGAGCCCCACACTCCCCCTCGCCGACTGTCCCCGTCGGCGAGGGATAGTGCGTAAACGTCATTTCCCCTCCTAAAAAAAAGACCAGAGTAATGTGAACGAGCTCACACCGGTATACCTATCCCCCGCATTAAGTAAAATAAAATTATACTTAACTTCTCTGTACCCCGCTTTCAATTGCGTGCGTGCGCGTGGCGTGAAGTATGTTTATACTAAAACTAAACTTCGGTAAGGCGGGGTTCGGTTTAATTTGAACATCCGGCGGGGTCCGGAGTAATGTGAAACTAACCGAACGCCGATTTCCGGTGAATCCGGCGTAGTGTGAACGTATGTTGAAGCTATAAAATTAAACAAACAAAAGAACTCGCACAATTGCATTTGATAGCGAACTTTCTTGTGCTTTAAGAGGGCTAATGACACCCTAGAGGCGTCATTGATTAATTCGTCTATTGCCCGTTACTACGAGCAATAATTCTTGCCCGTATTCCTCCGACAGGCTGAGTAGTAAGACGGGAATGATTTTTTTTTTACGCGTTGCAATAGTAACACAATGATAACTTTTAATATCAATTTCTCAAAATATGTATGCATATTATGTAAGATGTATTCCTAACGGTCCAACTTTTTTATAAAATTAAGTTCAGCAAAAATTTATAATCGTTAAAGAGAGAAATGTTGATAAAATAGACATCTAATTCAAAAAAGGGTTAATTTTTTTTTATGAACATTATTGCTATAGATTTATGTTAATGTAAATATTGTTTAATATTATTTTTTTTTTCGTTAAAAAAATAATTATTAAAAAGTGCAAAAAATAGTGAGAAATTCAAAATACTTGAAACGCAACGCCATTGGTCAGATCGAAGTCTATAATGACAGTGTCAACAAGCGCGTAGTTGTTTGAAATGTGTTTTTTTTTTCAGTTGAACATAATTGTGATGTCACAAGTGCACCAAAAGGGTGCCCATAGTGCTAGAACGTTATATTATTTCGATGGTCCGTAGCTGTTAGTTAATTTTAACATATTTTTTGTAATTAAATTTAATTTTCGGCGCTGGATATATACATAATTACCAACCGTATTCAAATATTTTAAAAAAATGCATATTCCTTATTAAGTACAATACGGAATGCTCAATATGCGACGTCGTCAGTGCTTGTCGTATCCCCTCAATAATGAGATTAGGATGAGGGTTTTTTTCTACTCTCTCTGTGCCAGTAAATAACCTTCTATTTGCAAAAACAATTGTGCTAGGCAAACCTCGTAAAACGAAAGTAAGCACCGGGAGTCGTAAAGATTCCGTGGTGTTGACATGCGATCGCTCTATTATGTTTCCGTATAAGAAAATAATGTAGTAAAGACTATTTTTCTAGTTATCTATACTTAGTAATATTATAAAGATGTCGAAATTGAATGTACGTTTGTATGTAAGAGGTAAAAAAAAAACGGGACAAGTGCGAGTTGAACTCGCGTGAAGAGGGTTCCGTACGATGTTACCTAGCATGTTTTTTTAAATCTACGCGCAATATTGAGTCATTTATTTTAATATCGTGGACTTCTTATAGGTTTTCCTATAATCTATAATATACAAATTTCTGTATTATTTTCAAAATTTTAGGTTCAGTAGTTTCGGAGAGGGGGGAATGGTCGGACAGACGGACACATGAGTGATCCTATAAGGGTTCCGTTTTTTTAATCGGACGTACGGAACCCTAAAAACACCATTAGAATAGAATTTCAGGGTGAACATAGGCTATTAGTTACCACGCGAGCGAAGCTATCTAAAAATAAAGATCCACCGCTTAGAAAAAACTATAATGTCAGGCATTATATCTTTTATTTTTCAACGCGATAAGTCCGTTTTGTATAAATTTGTTAAATAATTGTTACATGGTATATGCTCTCTTTCTCTTGTTAGGTGATTTAGAAGAAGTTAGGGGAAGACGATATTTTAATATATGTTTAGATATTATAGGTAGATACAATTAGATTGGCAGGCACGCTGATGGTCCACTTGATGGTAAATCCTGTGGACCATCAGCTACGTCATAGGGGTGTGGTGACGATAGGACACCTCATCGAAACACAATAACAAAGTGCTATTATTTTACAGTGGTCTTCTTTAAGAAGATGGTAACTGCCATCAGAAGGAACTTCTTAGTCTATTACTCTAGGAGTCAAGATGTAGTGCAGCGTGCTGAACTACATCTTGACTCGTGTATGATGGGCGCGTCGCAGTCTTCGTCGCTATGAAGACCTAGGACCTGGTGATTCACGAGATAGGTCACAGCACACTGACTTCTCTCCTTTCAACGCCCCCTTCGATTGTACGTACCATAAAAAATAAAGTCCACTTTTCTCCATAGAAAAATTCTCGATATATATTTGGCGTGATCAACGTGGTTTAGGAGGAAATAGCGGATATAGACAGCCATGCAGACACGGGCAACGACTTCAATTGATAATGTGGAATGATAAAGATTCTATACCATGAGCCATATTTTTTTATTTATTTATTTTTTTCAAAATATTTCTGCATACAAATATGAGGAACTGAATGTGAATATTTCCTCTTTTAGGGTACTACTTTACATACATTTTATGATGACTTTAATAAAGGAAAAAATATAAGTGAACAAAGTAAAAAAGATTTCAAATTGTACTGTGGTTTGGTTTTAATCGGTTTTAATGAACAAATACCAATTATTTTATACATTGTACTTTAATTCAAAACAGTAATATGATTACAAAGACATACACTTCTAAATACAAACATTTCCTGGATCTCATTTCGCTATCCCCACAATGTCTTTATGTCTTCTAGAGCGGATGCCCTTTACCGCTCCCGTAATTCTGAAAACAACCGAGACAGTCGCTACCTTGAAACTTGTAATTTATGTTAAACATTCCCTCTGGGTGTCTTAACGTCTTCAAATTGAACGCTTCCTGTGAGACATTAAATTTTGTGTTATATTTTAATGTATTTAGCTTTATGTGAGTCAAACAAGCTGATGTTTACTTGATGGTAGGTGGCCACCGTCCCCTATCCCCTAAAAAGCTAGCCTTTTTTCTGCAAATGATCTAAGCAAACCTTACTATTTAAAAAAAAATATACATTATAGATACATAAGAAAGAGATGTTTCTTATCTGCACTGACACAAATATCTGTGATATTGTCATAATACTACAAAAATTATATTTTTTATAACCTGCATTTAACAGTAGATGAGCCAATTGTAATTAACATAATTATTAATGAGAAAATGAGTTTGTTTGTTGCAATTTCAGGACTTAATTTCTCAACTTATAATACTAATTACTCAGAAAAGGACATAGGGTACCTAATCCAGAAAAACAAACTGTACCTAAGGGATCATTTAAAATAAAATAAAACAACTTCTGACAAATATATAAATGCAATAAAGCTGAATAAATATTTTAACACCTAATAAATAGAGACGTGAACGAAATCGTCTTATGTAGTCTTACAATTAACTTGAAAATAGCTTCGTAGAACAGTCAATTTCTAGGTGTAAATTTTTAACTTGAAATAACTTACTTGAAAGAAATAGAAGCAAAAAGTGGAAAAGTAGCTTAATAGGGATATATATTTAAACTTAGTAACTTTAACTCGACTTGTGTGTTAACAGTTTGGATCCGGGATAAAACTCTGAAACTACAAACGCGTAATGGCGAAATGTTTGGAAGTGATGTGGCAACTTTTGGCTATTATATCGTACCTACTATTATTTACAAATGCTATTATACTATTTTGCTATTATACTGCAATGCTTATACTATTTACAAATGTCATAAAACGAACAATTTTAGGTAGGTATAATTTTTTTTTAATGTTAAGGTCGGCAGACAGGCTGACGCTCCACTTGATGGTAGGTGGCTACCGTCGCTTATAACACAAGCAACTCCAAAGCTGCTTCAAGTGCGCTGCCGACTACAGTAGGATTAAGGATAAGGGATTGGAAAGGGGGGATAGGGAAATGGGCTCTGGCATCCCTTACTCACTCACCGAAACACAACAGCACACGTGCCGTTATTTCACGGTGGTCTTCTGTAAGGGGGTGGTTACTGCCACCAGACGGGCTGTCCAAATGACTGCGAAAACGCAATGTGCCCTGCCACTACTTTCCAAATCCAGACCAGAGCCAAAATTTGATAAGTTGATTTTTCAAAGCGACCCTGCCGGGAATCGCACCCGGGAACCCTAGAACAGAGCGTTAAGGCAAGCACCCTACCCACTCATCCAACGGGCTCGTGAAAAATGACTGCGAAACGCAATCATTGGTGACGGTACCACCTATTGACCTTAAAATAAAGAAAAATAGTTAGGAATTTATTTTTCATTCCTAAAATAGGGAATATGCACATTTTTTTTATATTTTCATACGATAGGTTATATCGTTATATAACCGTAAAAAAATATTCAGCGCCAAAAAAACAGAAATTTGTTAACAAAAAAAAAGTTAAAATTAATTAACAGCTAGGGGCACTTTAAACACCCGCCCTTTTGGCGCGCTTGTCGTGACGTCAAAGTCTACAATACAATCAAATGTTAAAAATCACAAACATCTACACGTTTGTTAACATTTCATAGACGTTGACGTCACATTCCATAGACTTTGACGTCACATTCGATCTGACCGTTTCAAGTATTTTGAATTTCCCACATTTTTATGCACATTTTAATAATTATTTTCTTAACGAAAAAGAAATAATATTAAAAAATATTTACATAGACATAATTCTAAAGCAAAAATGTTGATAAAAAAATATATTTAAGCCTTTTTTTAATTAGACGCATATTCCCTACTGTTCGTTTTATGTACTGTGTCTAGATTTGTAAATCGTGGCAGAGCATACCTCGTTGGCCCGTCTGAGACATTACTTGTGTTTAGGCAATAAACTACCAATCATCAAATGTATCGTCAGCCTGTCTGTCGACCTTAACATTAAAAAAAAAATAGTAAAAATTCTTTAATTTATCACTTAAAAAATCAACCATTAAATGGACCGTTTGCTAAAATAATTAATATTGTACAATATAAGAGTCGTATTAAAATATAAGCTAACACAAATAGTGTCAGCTCAGTGGCATGCGAGTGTGGTTGCTTTTAAGGTTTTCTGAGGTTTGGATCTTGTTCAGGCCTACACTTCTTGGTCTTTGATAATTGTTGACGATCAGCAATCCACAGTGGTGAATAGTTAGCAGCCACCAAATTTTTAATTATTTTAAAAATGAAAACATATTTGCAAAGACTTTAACTCTGAATGAATATTTAAAATGCATATTGTTATTGTGATACTTGTTATTGAATAAAAAGTTCCTTGAATAAAAAAAGGAGCCATAATTATTTACCTCTCCAAAGAACCGCTACTTACAAATGCAATTTATTTAGTTTCCCCTGAATAAATTTACAGGACATTGTTTTCACCAGGAAACGCTGGAATTATGTAACGATGTCACGTGCGATTCGAGGACGTCTCTTGACGACGACGACGCACGTGCTCCTTGATTCCATTCCACTACGAGCCTCATATAAATTTGGTCTAATATTGAGAAACGACATAAAAACGACATATTTAAGTACGAGTAGCAGTTCCCCGCGGTTTTAATACTATGTTAAAATTGATTTAGTGGTACAAAATTTAACACTTGTCGGTAATTCTCCGTTCTCGTCGGGAAGCCGCCCTTCGGCCACTGATCCATCCCATCGCATTTCCATCTGGAGATATTACTTCGTTTTCATTTAGCGTTCTTTATTACTTTTTACGTATTGCTCAGTACCTAAGGGTTATAGCGTGATGTTAATTAAAATCTATAATTTTCCTGAAGAAAAAGACTTTCGGATCATTGAAATTCTAATTCTACTAATTCCAGACTTTTGTGTGTTCAAAAAATAAATAAAAATTCTAAGCAAGCGAAATTTCAACTTTTTTCTTTTCTTTTTCTTTTTATTAAAGCAGGGTTTGCTCTTGGCCAGCATATATTGGGGTTGTATGAGCTCGGAAATACAGACGCCGGCAGGGAGTTCCTATCCTTAGCAGTGCGCATTATAAAAGATGTTTTAAAACGCTTGGTCCGAATTAGAGGGATTTTAACAAGTTAAGGACGATAACCAGCCGTACGTCTGCATGTCCAATAGAAGAGAGGGGGAGGCGGTGTGATCTCATGCAGCTCTCGAGCACGCTCTCTGAAGTACATCTTATAGAATACACACAGACAGGCAACTTTGCGTCTATGTTCCAGGCTCTGCAGCTTACTTCTTATTAGCGTACCGCCGCCAAGACCCTTCTAGCTCTGCGAACCATCGAGTTGAGTGCGGCAAGTTGGTATTTTGTTGAGCCATACTCCATGCAAGATCAGACTTGTACAAAAAGAAGAGCTGTCCAGGTGTGAAGCAGTTTGGGCTTTGGATTCGATGGAAGTACCGAAGTTGAGATTTGTGTGTTGCTGTTTGTACGTACGTAGAAAGATAGACGAGAGAGACCTTCATATCGTTCTATTATCGTCCATCATAATTTAATCTTCAATTAGATACGGGTTATGGTACGAGTAGGTTGTCAGATGCTGATGACATAACCCAAATGAAATTAAGATTACCGTTAGCAATAATCAGCTTCCCTTCAACCTTCAAGCTTTGATACATTTCAGATAAATGAAATTATTTGTGCCAACGGGGCCTAATAACTACCTAATTGATAATATCGTTTATCAAACCGAAACACGTGTAAGTAATTATCTTATCACTAACATAATCATATCATAACATGTTGTTAATTAGGAACAGTTACAACTTATGCCTAAGTTGCCTTAAGTTAAACTTATGCTATTACTTAACTTATGCTAAAGATCTAAAACTTAATCTTCAAGTTTTAGTTTTATATTTTATGTTCACGTTTCATGATACCTATAGATATATGTAAATCTATTTTTTACCTATACCTATAGATATATGTATATCTATTTTTTTTATGTTAAGGTCGTCAGACAGGCTGACGGTCCACTTGATGGTAGGTGGCTACCGGCACCTATAACACAAGCAACGCCAAAGCTGCTGCAAGTGCGCTGCCGCCTACAGTAGGATTAAGGATAAGGGATTAGGAGGGAATAGGGAAATGGGCTCTGGCATCCCTTACTCACTCACCGAAACACAACAGCACACGTGCTGTTATTTCAAGGTGGTCTTCTATAAGCATTTATATCTATAAATATATACATACATATCCTAACTAAAATTAGAAATGGAAAAGTTATTTGTTTATTAGCTTTCACGCCCTAACTACAGAACCGTGAATCATGAAATTTTGCACACACGATGTCAGGGATGTATGGTGAACATTTCATCCAGAATAAGTACTGTTACCGAGGGATTATATGAATATAAAAATTATAATAATTACGAACAATTAATAAATTACAACAGAACGTGTACCAAATTATAATGATTTATACTTAACGATAGCTAAAAATACACATAACGATGTAGCAGGGGATGTGTGTGTGTGTGTGTGTGTGTGTGTTTATGTGTTATCTGTGTATCCTTTGTCGCAATTTTTTTCTTATTCTTACATAAAGGATGAAACATATTACACCGGGCCGGGCGCTCACCGGGTTTTCTCAACGTGTGCCCGCGACTTCGTATGCGTGGTATTAGGAATAACGCGTAACTTTTTTGTTTTTAAACAGATATTTTTTTTGTTTTTCAACGAAAATGTGAATTTCGAAATTTCGTCGTGAACGAAAAATTCGTCTCCCCGAGACCTTTTAAATGAGTACCAACACGGGGGGTCTGCGACGTACCGCTCCCGAAATATTTTTGAAAAAGTCCAAAAATGCGAATTTCGAAATTTCGTCTTTACCGAAAAATTCCTCTCCCCGAGACCTCTTAAATGAGTACCAACACGGAGGGTCTGCGACGCACCGCTCCAAGATATTTTTGAAATTCTTTTTTTGAAAAATATATATTATTGAAAAAATATTATACCTCGAGGCAGTCAACTTCTGGTTAGTTTATTTATCTATAATTTTAACAATTTAAAATTATACATTAAATGATACCACTAAAAAAACTAATACTATACCCCGAGCGGGCCTCGCGAAGCTATCTCCGAGCGCACGGTGAAAACAAACATTTTATGAAATTTCGTGATTGGAGCGCTCCGGCCGTGCCCCGGCCGGGGCACGGACACTGCCCGGTGTAATATGAATTGGTTCATACAAACGCATACTAACAATATCTTCACCGGGCCACGGACGGGGTACGGCCCGGTGTAATATAAATCATCCTTAATGATAACTTTTCTCGCTTGACTGTATTTTCTTTCACTTGACAAGATGACAAGAAGGTTTAGGTCCCATTCGCCCGCAAAATTCACCCGAATTATTTTTTTCCCAACTGGCCTTAAAAAGTATGTCCCATTCACCCGAAAATTAAATTGATGACTAATTTTCCCTACTCACCCGAATTAATAGGTTCTACTCACCCGCGAATGTATTTTGATAGCGATAGCAGAAACAATGAGTGTATTTAAGTTTAATTTGAATGTTAAAAGTTGAGGAACTTAAGACCTTACACTATGTCTAAAAAATGTTAGCAAAGGTGTGTTTGTGTTACTTTTTGAAAACACTCATTTTACAAAATATTTATTTATTAGTAAATATAACAGAATAACAACCGACTTAAGAATTTTTCAATTCAATTCAATTTTAAGAGGGCGCTCTCTTCATGGCGCGATCGGTGTTGCCAACACAATAAAAATTTAATAAATGTTTAAACACCTAACAAAAAGGGGCACAAACAATTTCGATAGTCAAAAGCTAGTCAGCTTTTATAAGAGTAAATGCAATTTAAAATCTTAGTTTAACGCTATATGAAGTTACTCTATCTAAATTGATAGTATTAACTATCCAGAGACTAAATAAACCCACAGGGTAAATAACACTATCATCAATAGCCTATTATATATCCCTATTGCAGGGGTACAGGCCTACCCGCTCAAGAAGGGAGTTTGGCCTATTGCCTATAACTACGCAGACCCAGTCCGGGTTAGTGGAATTCATATGCGCCTTAAAAGGTCTTCTTTAACGTGTGCAGGTTGCCCGACGACGTTTCCTTTGCCGTTTAAGAGCAGTCAGTAAATGCACTTAAGTTTTTAGAAAAAAAGCCATTGGTACATGGCATGCCCGAGGAACGAACTAGAACCTCTCGACATGATAGGCCGCGTTTTTCCCACTGCGCCACCGATGCTCTAAATAATATTACCCTTTTCAATAATGTTCATAAATTGACTTCCACACAACGGTCCTTATGTGGTGGATACACGAGACCAGTCCCGAATGTAATGTGTAATTTGTATGTAAATTAACCTTGATTTTAATCTGATCCGGTTAGAGTGTACTCACGCTGTTACTCAACTTTAATCATATTGGTCTAACTATTAATTAATCCGAAACTAGGTTTACATTGGTTTAACCCAGACTAGCACAAGGAGCGCTTAGCGCTTGAATCGGCAAATAGGTACGTTGCCGAATTCAAGACATTCAAGACAATCATCGTCTGCCATTGTTCTTTATAAATAATAATGATTGTATACATATTTTAAAGTTTATAAACGGCAGCTTTTATAAAATACTTTTAAAGTTAGTGAAATTTTCATACCTGGCGCACCTAAGATACTCGAGGGTCCACCTCGCCGGGCTTAGCGAGACCCCGACTCATGGTTGACAGGAATGAGAGAATCACTAATCAAAATTTCAACTTTTATAATTTACTATTAGGTTGCTTGCCACTGTCTTTTAAACTATAAAGACGCAGGTCCACTTTATGGTATGTGGCTACAGGCCACAAGCGACACCAGATGTGTTCAGATGCACTAGCGAAAAACTAGAAAGTAGGATTAGTATGATATTAATACAGAACTAGAATGCAGAGACTGCCCGCAGAAAAAGTAATCAATATTTCCTTTAATCCAGCTGTTTACTGTTTAATTAGCTTTCAAGTTTACGCGACTATAGTTTTAATTAGTTTGTTCGTCGAGCGTACGGCTACAACAATGCAAACTTAGTTCGCAAATTATCTTATCCTGCTCGTAGCTTCACGATCTTGCTAATTGACGATATGGAAAATGTAGATTGAAATTATTGAATTAGTGTTTTATTTTAGTTCGGTTTGATTTCAAAAGATAAATATATCGAATTTATTATACAACTAGCTGAGCCCGCAACTTCGTACGCGTAGTGTTCGGTATAGCGCGTAATTTTTTTGTTTGTAAACTGATTGGAATGAAACAAACACTAACTGCCGCACTCAGAGTCGTTTTAAGTAATCACTTAGCGGCTTCTTAGTAAAGATTTAAAAATGTTTACTCTCAGAGACAGTTAATGGTTGATTAGTGGTCGTAAGTGATACTTAACTTTAATGACAAATCAACCCTTACTTAAGCTTCTTAAATGGAGAATTTGACATTTGGAAAGTGAGGTAATCTTATTAATAATAATCTATTGTTCATGGAGTCGTTACATAGGTAGCTAAAATTATTTCAAAAAACAAATTAAATTTAAAAACTAAAATTATATCTTGACAAGATGATAAGAATAATAGATACTTTACGAAAAAAAGTAAAGTATATTACTTCTATGAAAAATTGACAATTAAAATAGATAATGATGTGAAATGTTGCCCTATTTAAAAAATCTTGACTTTTTAATTTATTTAATTATAATTACGTCTATTATTGTTAATTTTAACTGATAATAATAAGAAAAGACATGTTTAACTGATTTTTATGAAAAACTCTTATTTTTTTCTATACATAAATTTCTTTGCCGAATGATATCGTGTCATTGAGTTTTTTCTTATGACTACACTGCACGTTATCGATATGCATTTCGATAGAACGCACAGTCCTATGCTTACTTAAAGTGGTATTTAACTAATGAACCATTAACTTTCGTCTCTGGGAGCCGCGGCTCATTAACGTATTTAATTGTATTTAGTTAAGTGTCTATTAGTACTAATTTAATGAACGTCTCTGAGTGCGGCAGTAAATGTTTCGGGAAGCTTGCTACAATAAATCAGTGAAAACTGCATTCAAAGCCGATTCTGCGATTAGCGACCACAAACGCACAGAGGAACAGAGAAAAATTCTAAAAATTATATTTTTGGTCGATAACATAAGTACCTACAACGTGTACAAATTGTTTCTTTTTTTTTTAATATTTATTATGCAGACACGGCTCGTTTACTGTATTAAATAGGAAGGTTTTTAAGATAGATAGTCAGATAGTTTAGGCTTAGTATATTTTTACAAAACTATAGTTCAAGGTCAGAAGATTAAAAAAAATTAGGAGCTCAGAATATTTCTTTTTTAAATTTTGAGAAATTTTTGAAGTTGGATGGGTGGTTAGGGTTCCCGGGTTCGATTCCCGACAGGGTCAACTTAGAAAAATGAACTTTTCAAATTTGGCTCTGGTCTAGATTATGGAAAGTAGTGGCAGGGCACACTGGGTTTCGCAGTCATTTGGCAGCCCGTCTGGCGACAGTGACCAACCCCTTACAGAAGACCACCGTGAAATGACAGCACGTGTGCTGTTGTGTTTCGATGAGTGAGTAAGGGATGCCAGAGCCCATTTCCCTATCCCATCGTAATCACGCACACTTGCAGCAGCTCTGGCGCTGCATTTAAATGCACGCTTAATTACCGGACACCTGTATACAAAATATTATACAAAAATGTCGCTGTCCGCCTTTGTCTGTTTCTCCGCTAATTTCTTCTAAACCACCAATGGATTTGATACGGTTTTCACTAATGGAAATAGCGATAAACAAGAAAAGGTTGCGTACCTACATAATTTGGAGCAAAAATATTGCATCCGTGCGAGCTGTGAGCGGGTCGCTAGTGATATATAATTAAGATCATTTTTAAATACTAATTAAAGATGTTCAAAATAAAAAAAAAGTTTTGAATAATAATGAACAATGAAAGCGAAATAAACTTGTGATAAATATTTATTTGAAATTAACCGACAAACACAACTTCCACCTCAATAAAACCTCTTCACAAACACTTTATTGAAAACGTTATCTGACGTCGTCGTCAGGGTCATAATTTGAATTTCTGTGTAACAGGAAAACACGAACAGTACAAGGACTGTTCAGTATTTTAGTATAAAAATCCTAATTACAATTCCTAATAATAATATTATAAATGCGACAGTTTGCATGTTTGTTACTGAATCACGCAAAAACGGATTAACGGATTTGGATGAAATTCGGCACACCTATAGTTTATTACCTGGGTTAACATATAAGATAATTTTTATCCTGGAAAAATATTAGGTTCCCGAGACATCGTCAAAAAGCTGTCGAATAATAGTACAGCTAGTTTATATGTATATTATTTATACTATAAGAACTAGCTGTGCCGGATAGTATTTTTTTTTATTAAAGATGGGTTTGCTCTTGACCAGCATCTATCCATGTAGGAAGGATGAGGCCGACGATGGAGCGAGCTCACCCAGAAGATGCTTATCACACGAACCTTGAAAAGATTTGGGTTATATGAGCCCGGAAATATAGACGCCGGCAGGGAATTCCAATCCTTAGCAGTGCGCATCACAAAAGATGTTTTAAAGCGCTTGGTCCGAATTAGAGAGATTTCGACAAGGGAGGATGGTAATCAGCCGTACGTCTGCATGTCCGATAGAAGAAAGGGGAAGGCGGTATGATCTCATGCAGCTCTCGAGCATATTATATCTCGATATTATTTATATCGTACTGGGTTCTCAAGTCGGGTTCTCAAGGGATTGTCTAAAAATATATGGCGCCACAATGGCGATAAAGATGTCAGGCGTCATATTCATTGAGGTAAGAATAATGTACTATGTAGAGGTCCTTAAAGAAAGTCCACTTACGCATTACGGTCCACTTGACCACAATGCATCAGTCAGTCTTCGACGTTCCACCGGGTACGACGAAGAATTTGAAATATTGAAGTATCAAAATGCCCCCATGCAGAAATTCGATACATTTTAAAATTTTATTACAAAAAAGGAAAAAATGCAACGCAAGCCGCGAATTTCTTTGGTGACGTTTATAGACCTGAGGCTCTAGTATGAGTTTACGATACTACACCAATACTACACTCGCTAGCGAGAACGTAAAACTTTTGTATGGGAAATCGTGAACTGTCAATGTCAAATTATCAATTTTCCATATAAATGTTTTACGCTCTCGCTAGCGAGTGTAGTATCGTAAACTCATGCTAGAGCCACTGATGCAATGTCAGTAAGAATAGCACAAAGTTGGTTTAAGCAAGAAGTTGAGAGAAAGCGGCCGGAATTGATCAATATAAAGGGCGTGGTCTTTCATCACGACAACGCTAGACCACACACATTTTTAGCCATTCAGCAAAAATTAAGAGAGTTTGGCTGGGAGGTGTTAATGCATCCGCCATATAGCTCTGACCATGCACCTTCAGATTTCCATCTGTTTCGGTCTCTTCACGTTAACATCAAGAGAGGACTTCCATAACTACTAGTCGCGTTTTTTTGATTAGAATGGCGCTGTAATTAAATGTAAATAAGCTTTGAAAAATACTGTGTTGAATTTTCATTTAAAATGCGAAGAAACTTTTTCCCTGACCTATTATTCACCAGATCAATGATGGATCTATTCATTTTTCTCATTAGATCTATTGATTCATTAAAAAATTGGATTAATTAAAATTCTGAACTTTTGAATGTATCAATACACAAGCCTTGTGTACA
Source organism: Bembecia ichneumoniformis (assembly GCA_910589475.2). NCBI lineage: Eukaryota > Metazoa > Arthropoda > Insecta > Lepidoptera > Sesiidae > Bembecia > Bembecia ichneumoniformis. Next base: position 5,015,674 of record OU342541.1, read on the forward strand.
TTACCTACTGTTTGTTAACTTGTTGAAACACCGATAGACAGCCTTCGCATCTGAAAATCTCCGGACGATATTTGCGCTTATTTTATCTTATTACTTACCGACCTCTAAACCTAAATAAAGGTAGGTAAATATTTGAACCTTTATTATTCCGTCCCTGTAAAGGGACAATAATATTATGTTTAAACTTCACATCGGTCCCTTCGACAACCTTCAATTATGAAATGTTTATTTTATTTAATATTTGTGAGCCTACATGCCAGAGGGATTGCGAGTGTGCTATAGACCTTGTTAGGGGATAAAAGATAAGGATGGGATAGGATAATGGGCTCCAGCAACCCTTACAGTCGCTTTTTGGACACTTGGAGACATATTGGTTGATATACAAGACGGTGATGGCAAATGGGCTCTGGTATAGTTTGTAACATTTTAATAGTAACGAACATCTTCTTCTTCTATCGGACATGCAGACGTACGGCTGGTTACCATCCTCACCTTGTCGATATCCCTCTAATTCGGACCAAGCGCTTTAAAACATCTTTTGTGATGCGCACTGCTAAGGATTGGAACTCCCTGCCGGCGTCTGTATTTCCGAGCTCATATAACCCAAATCTTTTCAAGGTTCGAGTGAATAGGCATCTTCTGGGTGAGCTCGCTCCATCTTCGGCCTCATCCTTCCTACATGGATAGATGCTGGTCAAGAGCAAACCCATCTATAATAAAAAAAAAAAAAAAAAAAAAAAAAAAAAAAAAACACTTCAACGGGTGCAATAAACAAACAAAAGGTTGTGTGAGTTCCTATCTGAATTCCATTGTATTGTTGAATACGATACCATAGAATAAATAATAGTGCTAGCGTACAGAAGTTGCACTCCTTTCACATTCAATGTGAGCGACGGTAGGCAATTATATAATAATAATAATAATAAATAATAATAATAATAATTTTTATTTCTTAAGCCAGCATATCACGGCACACACGGAGTGACAGAGGCCCGACGATACTTATTAACTTTTGTGAAGATTCTAGGAACGATTTATAATATAACAGAACATTTGGTTTAATGCTTTAGAATAGAATGATGCAAAAAGTGAGTAGGTTTTTTTGATTCATCATCATCATCATCCCAGCCGTAGGACGTCCACTCCTGGACAAAAGCCTCCTCCCTGATTCTCCAAAAGGTCATAGCAACTGACTTCGCCAGTACTACACCTCCCCCTTCCCCGTTTTTTATTAAGATGTGGAAAATGTAGGAAAATAATAAAAAATATCAAGAGGTCTGTTAAAAAATATTGACGAGCCCGTTGGATAAGTGGTAAGGTGCTTGCCTTAACGTTCTGTTCTAGGGTTCCCGGGTTTGAAAAATAAAAACCTTGAAAAATAAACTTTACGAATTTGGCTCTTTTTTTATGTTAAGATCAGCAGACAGGCTGACGGTCCACTTGATGGTAGGTGGCTACCATCGCCTATAACACAAGCAACGCCAAAGCTGCTACAAGTGCGCTTCCGCCTACAGTAGGACTAAGGATAAGGGATTAGTAGGGGATAGGTAAATGGGCTCTGGCATCCCTTACTCACTCACCGAAACACAACAGCACACGTGCTGTTATTTCATGGTGCTCTGGTCTGGATCTGCAAAGTAGTTGCATTGTATTATGAAATTAAATTATCTACTATTGTATTACCATTGTATTGTATATTTTTGTCTGAAACTTTTTCTCTTACCATATTTTTTGTCTTAAGATCGGCAAACAGCCTGACGGTCCACTTGATGGTAGGTGGCTACCGTCGCAGGTGGCATTTTTCTACCTCTTCTACAGGGTGAAATCAAAGATTTCTTTCACCCATCGATATTACATTATCTTCTAGCAGATATCGATGTTACATATATATCAATAATGCCTCTGAGAGACTCAAATTTTGATTTGCTATTAAATTTTCCTTGTCTATTTAGAAAGTACATAAAATAATTAAATAACGCAACATATAATTTGTTATCATGAATATTTTTTTAAAGGCATCGGTAGGCACATCGAGTCCATTGCCAAAACGCTGGGCATCCTTTCCAAGGTTAAACGGTATTTCACTGCGAGGCAGCTCCTGGACTTATACAAAGCACAGGTCCGGTCTTGCATGGAGTACTGCTGTCACCTCTGGGATGGGTCTGCCCGTTACCAACTGGCCGCACTGGACTCGATTGAAAGGCGAGCAAAGAAGCTTATTGGCAACGACAACCTTGCGGATTCCCAACTTCAAAGCCTGCAGCATCGCCGAAAAGAGCGTGCCTATCGATTTTCTATCGTCTACACTATGGAGAGTGTGCATCTATACTGTACGATTTAATCCAACCGGAACCGTTCCACTTGCGGACCACTAGACGTGGGCAGGATTTCATCCCTTCGTGGTCGACGTACCTCGATCACGAACAAAGCGTTTCAATTCCACCTTCCTTGTTCGAACTGCTAAGGAGTGGAACTCATTGCCTGCATCTGTGTTCCCACAGAACTACAACCTCGGGGTCTTCAAAACTAGGGTAAATGGGCATTTACTAGGTAAGCGTGGTCCACCTTCGGCCACATCTGCACCTCACATCAGGTGAGATAGTGGTCAAGCGCTACCTCGATTACATAAAAAAAATCTTAAATAAACATGAATCTTTTGAAAATGAAAAGAGAAATTAAATGTCAGTGAACTCGAAACCCCTATGATTGTGTAGAAGCACATATTGATCAGAATAAATGGGATTGCTCGAGGTTTTTTTCTATGGCCAACCTCATTCTAGATTGCTTCACGTTACCAATACACATATATACATAAGAGGGAACGAGCACCACAAAAAGACGAAACAGTATGGTAAAATAAAAATTACTGGGAATTTATTTTCTATGTACCTATAGACTGTAGACTCTGTAGACCTCTGTAGACCTCTACAGAGAGGCTCACGATCTCCTTGATTATCGTGACTACGACACTCAAAACGAAAAACGCCATAAGGTTCCATTTAAAGTACTTTCACCCGCGACTCGTCCGTGTCCCTTTTTAAACGTTTATTCAATCTTTCTTGCTCATAATATTTTGTCAGGCGTTGAATTTTTTATTTTTTTATCTAGACTAGACGATCCCTTGGTCTTGATTTTTCTTTTCCTTTTTTTTTCTTTTTTTTTTCTGAATGAATCTTTTCTGTATTTCTGACAGCGTTTATGCAAAATTTCATAATGATCAACCAAGTAGTTAAGGCGTCAATTCATAACAAACTTTTGCATTTTTTAAATATTTGTTAGGAATATGATTATGTCCCGCTCTAATCATACGATAATGTTGAATATCATCGATTGTAAAAAAAAACATGTACATGTAATCAAAGGGCGAGGAAATGAAGGAAAATCTACCACCTACCTCGTGAATCATCAGGTCCTTGGCCTTTCAGCGGTGAAGATTGCAACGGGCCCGTCATACACAGAGTCCAGAAGCTCCAGCACTTCAACACTTCAATGAATACATTCGCGGAGCGGAAAGCGAGACCAATTGGATAAATTACAAGCTCAATGCCCGATAATATTAGCGAATAAATAAATTCAAATCTCGCGGATCGAGATCGGCGGGATGAGCCTATATGCGTGTTATTGATACGATGTTTTACTTAGACTGACTGTGGAGTGTGGTTTTAATAGTCGCTCGTGCGGCTTGCGGTGGCGACAGATATATGGATATATAAACGGTGGGAGTGAGACAACACATACTACAGCGAACTACTTTCATTTAATTTGAATTAACAATTTGCTTTAACAATAATTATTCCTAACTCTTTAATTATGTATGGCTTTAAATTTTTTAATCGTGTATACGTGTATGGCAATGACGAGGTATTAGAATTCGGTATGACATTAGAAAGAGCTATGCTTCGTGGTTACCTTTTAAGATATTGCCCGAATACCTAAGTGAATCACCTAGCACATATAATTAGTAAGCTAAGGTGGTAACAGTTCGTAATATGGGAAGAAAAGACAACCGAAGCGACAATAATGTACCGAAACAAGCTAAGTTGGATATACCAAAGTTACAAGGGAACAGGAGAAGGAGGCTGCATCTAGTTGCACGCCTTGGTGGTCTATAAGACAGTCCTATATCCAGCATTGGACGTATGTCTGCTGATGATGTAGATATGTAATGAAATTTTAATGGTCTTTTTTAATCTTAAGGTTTTTTAAATATCTTGATGATAAGTGTCCACCAAAATAGTCTCTGGCATCCCTTGCTGGCCCAAATTGGAGGATGGCACGGCACGCCGAAAACAATCCGCGTGCTTCATATTTCTTTGAATTATGCTACGTCGGAATTATATTTAATTATTGAATTATATTAAAAACACCCAAGGTACAAAATAGTATGAAAAAAATTAAATACCTTGCCTCCAATGTGCCCCGGCCCTCACTCACTGAAACACAACAAACAGCATACGTGCTGTTTTTTCACGGTGGTCTTCTGTAAGGGAGTGGTTACTGCCGCCAGACGGGCTGCCCAGATGACAGCGAAACTCAGCGTACCCTTTTTTTGCATGGGGAAAATCTGCGAACCAGATCTCCACTGACTACGGGGAGGTCGGTGGGGTATTTGCTATTTCTACACACTAAAAATCCACGATGTTTCCTCACGCAGTAAGTTGGATAGAATAGGTAACCCTGGCGTGAGTAACCACGCCTTACATACATTTAGTATGGTTTATATATTTTTAAGTTGGTATACGTAAACTTATTAGTTAGGTACCTGTAGAAAAATAAATTGCTTGACACAAAAACTCTGAAGTGCCGCTACAGAAGTAGGGTTGTCGCCATTTGGCAGCGACAGACATTTAAGAAAATCATTTTCTAAAAAAAATTGTTTATGCAATTAAACGCATAAAAGATTCCTCTTGCTGATATTCAAATACGCTTTTTGTTATATTTTTAAACGCAATTATTTAACGGTTTCTGCTTCGCTGTATTCACAATTAAAAGTGATTCAAACTGATATTAGTAGTGCAGGGCACATTTCACAGTTATTCATCTGATATTACCACAGTACCATGCAATATATAACCACCCCCTTACAGAAGACCACCGTGAAAAAACTATATACGTATATTGCAATGAGAAAGTAAGGGATGTCAAAGCCCATTTAAATCACTTATTCTTAATTAACAAATTTTTAAGGAGTAATTTTATTAGTATAAAATTATTATAATTATAAGTACACGTGTATGTGGTGTGACAACCCTATTGTCATTCCTTTTCACTGAGAAGTTGCTTTGTAAGGCTTAATAAATCTTATTACAGGGACAGAAGTGTCCATTATGGCCTGCACTCACTACAGAATTAGTTCCAACCAGTAAAAAGGAAAACGTCCGTTATTATTTGACAAATAGAACTACCCGTTTGCAGTTGAAGAGCCTGTTGAATGGGTGGTTAGGATGCTTGCTTAACTCTCTGTTCTAGGGTTTACGGATTCGATTCCCGGTAAGTTCAACTTTGAATAATGAACTTTTCAAATTTGGCTCTGGTCTGGATCTGAAAACTAGTGGCAGGGCACACTGCGTTTCGCAGTCATTTGGGCAGCCCGTCTGGCGGCAGTAACCACCCCCTTACAGAAGACTGCCTTGAAATAACAGCACGTGTGCTGTTGTCTTTCGGTGAGTGAGTAGGGGATGCCAGAGCCCATTTCCCTATCCCCTCCTAATCCCTTATCCATAATCCTATTATAGTCGGCAGCGCACTTGCAGCAGCTTTGGCGTTGCTTGTGTTATAGGCGACGGTAGACACCTACCATCAAGTGGACCGTCAGCCTGTCTGCTGATCTTAACATAAAAAAAAATCAGTCGCTGAAATTCTAAGATGGTCATTAGGTTTATCTAATGACCATCTTAGAACAATATACAAGTTTTCTGTAAACAAACTATAATAAAAATCTATGACTATAAAATTGCAGATTTGAAAGAAAGAATTGTTTGCGTAAAAGGTGAGTTTTTTTATTTTATTTTTTATTAATATTAAAGATGGATTTGCTCTTGGCCCGCATCTAGCCGTGTAGGAAAGATGAGGCCAACAATAGAGTGAGCACGCAGAAGATGCCTATTCACTCGAATCTTGAAAAGATTTGAGTTGTATGAGCTCGAAAATACAGATCCCGGCAGGAAGTTCCAATCCTTAGCAGTACGCATTGTAAAAGATGTTTTAAATCGCTTGGTCCGAATTAGAGCGATTTCGACAAGATGAGGATGGTAACCAGCCGTACCGTCTGAAAGTCCGATAGAAAAAAGACGAAGGCAGTATGATCGCGTGCAGCTCCCGAGCACACTCTCCGAAGTATATCTTAAAGAATAAACAGAGACAGACGATTTTGAATATATGTGCCAGGCTCTGTGAGTACAAGTAGATCCTACACATTCTTTTTTTACATGTTAAGGTCGTCAGACAGGCTGACGGTCCACTTGATGGTAGGTGGCTACCGTCACTTATAACACAGGCAACGCCACATGCGCTGCAAATGTACTGCCGACCATTGTAGGTTAAGTTATAAATTACGTTAGTAAGCTACATTAGTAAGATTACGAAGGTATCTCTCTCACTCATTCACCGAAACACAACAGCACACATGCTGTTATTTCATTGTTACTGCCGTCAAACGGGCTGCCCAATTGACTGCGAAACGCAATGTTGCCCTCCCACTGTTTTCTAGAACCAAACCAGAGCGAACTTTGTATAATACATTTCCAAAGTTGGCCCTGTCGGAATTCGAACCCGGGATTAGTGATTATAGGATGCTTGCCGAAACGACGGAGCGTTTAGTCCTAACCACGTTTAGTCCACTCATCCAATGCAATTGCCACAATTTATTTCGTACTTAGAATAAAGAATAGCAAAACTTTGCAAAGAAATGTTCAATCCGCGTATTCCATCAACACGCTGTCTCTCATCGTAATTGAAAGTCGGGGTGAGAGAGTGTTTGACACTTGACGTCTAGAAACCAGGTGAATTCAAGCGCGAATGATATATTACAAAGAACCGTTGGAGGAACAATGACGAGATAAGATGACACATGCTCGAATACCTACTGAAACGAGAACCTTAGATGGAATTTACAATATAAAGGAATGTATACACAAGACTAAAATATTCGAGACAGCTACACAAATCGATCGATCTTTGAACGAGCTTTTTTTCGATGTAAAAATACGTAAACAGTGTAAACTCTTTATAACGTCGTTCGTTATAACGAAAAGCTCCCTATAACATAGAAATTTGTACAATTTGGTTGGTTCACTTCAAATTTACTTCAAGAAATATGTTTATATTTAGACGATATCAAATATTTATAGACGTATTTAACAGTGTGCATAAATCGTAGACAAGCCATGTCTGTACATTAACAATAATAATAATAACGTTGACCGATCCCAACGCCGGGCGATACTTGTTGACATCGCTGTCCCTCATGACGAAAACCTCGTGAAAGCCGAAAAAGAAAAGCTTACCAAATACATTGACTTGGCTCACGAGGTGACCGCCATGTGGGACGTCGATGCAACAATTATCGTCCCGATAGTCGTCTCGGCGAACGGTCTTATAGCGAAGAGCCTCAACCAACATCTCAAGAGGCTCTCACTAGATGGCTGGATCAAGGGACAAATACAGAAGGCGGTACTTCTTGATACGGCACGAATTGTCAGGAGGTTCCTCACTCTGCAGCCCTAACCACCGGTAGCTTGGGCCCTGCCCCGCTATCTGCGGAATCCTAGTTTTAAGTTTTTTATGATATATATTGTTTGTTTTTTAATATTTATATTGTAAAAAATTTAAAATTAAGAAAATAAATAAATATGTGATAATAATAATAATAAAACTTAACGGCACTTGAGAGCCTTGATCAGTCATATCAGTGTTGTAATGCGTGGGTTAGCGGGCGAGGAGTTTCAAATAATATTCCGTATAATCACTTTTAAGTTTGTACTATTGCGCAATATTACAAGACAAGGAAGATATCGGACAGAGCGTTCCGCAGACCACGTGTTGAAGCAAACGAATTCTCTCGAAGACTGTCCAACCTTATTCTCATTTTCTTCTGAACAAACCATTGCCCCTGCCACCAATGACGTCACTCTCAAAGTGCACGCTCATTGGACGAGGCCACTGGTTGACCGGCACCCTAACCAATCACGACACACACTTATGTTAGGAACACCGTGATCTGCGTTACGCTAAGAGATGGCGCCACTCACTCTTATCCGTTTAGAACCATTAATTAAATCAGATTATACTCTAGATGGCGCTGACATACAATTAAAATTAAATTTACGAATTTATATTATAACTAAAATAACGAAGCGCCGTCACGGCCAGACTGACACTCGCACGTCCACGTGCGACCTTCATTCATTAGCAGGAACATCTGAAACAAAATGTTATTTTAACGATCAACGCTCGCCCATTCCTGACAATACAACTGGCATCCGAAGAAATGTGCACTAAAGGACCGGACACTCAGTCCTTTCGACCAGCTTTCAACATCGTAGTCGGCATGGACCGGACACTCAGTCCCTTCGACCAGCCTTCAACATCGTAGTCGGCATGGACCGGACACTCAGTCCCTTCGACCAGCCTTCAACATCGTAGTCGGCATGGACCGGACACTCAGTCCCTTCGACCAGCCTTCAACATCGTAATCGGCATGGACCGGACACTCAGTCCCTTCGACCAGCCTTCAACATCGTAGTCGGCATGGACCGGACACTCAGTCCTTTCGACCAGCCTTCAACATCCCACAGTTGCCCGGACATCTCCATCGTCCTTTCGACCAACTGTACCCCTACTGTTGCGGACCGGACATCGGCGTCCTTTCGAACCAACAGTAGGTACATTTGTGGACCGGACATCAGCGTCCTTTCGACCACCTGTGGACCGGACATCAGCGTCCTTTCGACCACCTCAATCAACATACTAACATACCCACACTTATTACTCGCCATGACTAGCTGACCGCTCATCGTGATTCGATGTAGTGGTGGAGTCAGCTGTCATGATGTTACTGCACGCGGATAAGGTATCGCCATCATCATTATCTACAACCGCCGTCACGGTTTCATCATCACTACGGCTCTCATTCATTACATGATCCGAAATTTGCATTAGGCCTTCATGACCTGCCGGCACCGCACGTCAATTTTCGTGTGAATATTTATAACTACGATTGGACCCTGTAATGTTTCTTAATTCGTATCGATCCTTTTCCGAAACTAGAATAATTTTGAATGGCCCCCTAAATTTTTTTTTTTTTTTTTTTTTTTTTTAATTTTTTTTTTTTTTTTTTATCTAATTTTGTCTGATTTCGTTCGCTGCATTTAATAAAAACAAAATCACCCTCACCAAAGGGCTAAACCGTAGCCTTTCCTTTATTAAAACGTACAGTATCCGCCCTACCCCACAGTATTTTTTTTTAATTTTTTTTTTTTAGTGTTGTAGGTAGGTATAGTAAAACTGCGTGATTAGCAAGGTCAGCTAACGTTACATCATAATGTCGATTTTCGTTTAACTTATCGGCTGTGCTCTCTACCCCAGAAACAAAACAACACGGTCTATCTCCAGCTTTACATTAAAATTTTAAGATAATTATTCTCGCATAACAATAACTGGATGGGTAGATCGAATTATTAGTAACAACAGATCAACGTGAAAGAAAACCTCAATTAAATAACTCTCAAATAAACAACCGATGATTTTTTTTTTTCATTATGAACAGTGCCTAGAAACTTATCGACTAAACTTGATCTAATTAAGGAACAGGCAACATTAAGAAACTATCAAAAAGAGATGAAACGGTCTCACCCGATTGTGTCGACAGCGAGCTCCTCGCGTGCTTGCGATCACAGACATAGACCTCCTTCAGCACTGCACTGCCATCGCCTCTCATCTTCTTCGGACAGGCTGATGATAAGTGTCCCTGGACACCGAGAGCGTAGCATGTAGGAGAGGTTTTTCTTGTATCTTCTTTAGTTTTCTGTGCATTCTGCTCTCCACGGCGGCGATTACAGTCGATTTGTTTATGCCCTTCGATATCGATATCCACATTGTCAGGATCGAACTTGATAAGCGAGGGTACACCATGCATCACCGCTGGCATTTGGCTAGCGGTTAGCAACCGCGTCAGCAGAGCTTCCATACCAGCAATAAAACCGGTCGTAGATACATTCTTGCTAGTCTCCTCCGATGGTAGCCCTTCGCATCCCACTTCTGATAACGGCACTTGAGAGCCTTGATCAGTCATATCAGTGTTGTAATGCGTGGGTTAGCGGGCGAGGAGTTTCAAATAATATTCCGTATAATCACTTTTAAGTTTGTACTATTGCGCAATATTACAAGACAAGGAAGATATCGGACAGAGCGTTCCGCAGACCACGTGTTGAAGCAAACGAATTCTCTCGAAGACTGTCCAACCTTATTCTCATTTTCTTCTGAACAAACCATTGCCCCTGCCACCAATGACGTCACTCTCAAAGTGCACGCTCATTGGACGAGGCCACTGGTTGACCGGCACCCTAACCAATCACGACACACACTTATGTTAGGAACACCGTGATCTGCGTTACGCTAAGAGATGGCGCCACTCACTCTTATCCGTTTAGAACCATTAATTAAATCAGATTATACTCTAGATGGCGCTGACATACAATTAAAATTAAATTTACGAATTTATATTATAACTAAAATAACGAAGCGCCGTCAAACTATTTGTACTATAAACAAAATATAATAATAATAAAAAAAAATACATTGAAGATTTTTTCAAAAAACAATTTGTACAAGTTGTGTTTATGTTACCGAGATGCGGCAAGATTTTGCTAGGCAAGCCTACAGCGTTGTATGGCCCCACGACGTGTAACGTTTAATTTAAATTACATTTTGATCAAATAACAGATAGGTACAGAATTTCACGACGGGATCTTAGACTATTAGTAATAATTTAATAGAGAAACATTAAAAAATATAAGTAATACATATTATTCTTTAAAGCTAGCTAGTGACAGAAAGCACTGGAAAAAAATGGGGCAGACTTTTACCCAAACAAGGGATCCTGGCACATAGACGCAAAGTTGCCTGTCTGTGTGTATTCTATAAGATGTACTTCGGAGAGTGTGCTCGAGAGCTCCATGAGATCATACCGTCTTTCCCTTTCTTCTATCGGACGTGCAAACGTACGGCTGGTTACCATGCTCACCTTATCGAATTCCTTCTAATTCAGACCAAGTGATTTAAAACATCTTTTGTAATGCTCACTGCTAAGGATTGGAACTCGCTGCCGGCGTCTGTACTTCCGAGCTCATACAACCCAAATCTTTTCAAGGTTCGAGTGAATAGGCATCTTCTGGGTGAGCTCGCTCCATCGTTCGCCTGATCCTTCCTACATGGATATGTAGATGCTAGTCAAGAGCAAACCCATCTTTAATAAATAAAAAAAACAATCCACAAGCCCACAACTAGCTTATTTAAATTATTAAACAAATATTTTGTTATTTTTGTTAATTATTTGTAGAAATAAATAAAGCTTTATTATTTATTTATTATTATTTTTTAAATATCCATCCTTTGCGAGTGCACAGTACGAACACATATACCTAAACACGAAATTTAATGGCAAAATGAACCAAGCATAACTTTTATCACACTTTATAAAGTAAGTTCAAGTCGACGACGCACGTTAAGAGGCGCCACATGAACCACGACTCGAGTCATAAAAGCTAAATTACAAAATATAGGACTAACCTATCATAAAAGAGCTATTATCTTGGAAAGTGAAATATGAACGTTATAAATTGATATATTCCTAAGAGGTCACGTCTTATCTTATAAGGGTTTTTTCATGCAAAGAACTATATTTTCATAGCTTTTTATTATTTAGGTATAAGTATAATATATATAAATATATTATACAAAAGTACTATACACATTTATTTTAGCCACAATAACAAATAAAAATTATACAAACAGTAAAAATTAAATTAAAATAAAAACTAAAATTACCTCATCTAAAAATAAATTAATACTAAATGGTAATACTAATAATATAAAAATGGACCCTGCGGCATTGTACCAAGTACGCTGGCAGCATTTCCTCGTTGAATGGCCAAACTAATACGTTGGCCGAGGAAAGTGCCAGCTCTTCGGTCTCCCGTCGCATCAATAAGCCTCTTCGAGATGTCTTTGAAGAGGCTCATTGCTGCAGGGCCCCACGGACCGAGTGTCTTGACTCCGAATGGTACAAAACCATATTCGGCGCCGAGGCCACTATATTTAGAAGTTTTATTTTCTTCCGCCGCCTCTGCTGCGGCTGCTGCCTTAGTGGATGTTCCAAGGAGATGCGAAAGGGCTAGTGTGTCTACACAGGTAGCATCCCACACCAACACTCTACCCAATCTCCAGGGAATCAGGGACATCTACAAAAGTTGTAGTTTTTATGTATATATTAATGTTAATATTAGCTGTGTATCAATTTCATTCGTCGTTTAATATTGAAATAATGCTTTCAATAATGCTCGATTCTGACGCAACGCATCAGATCTCATTGCCCGCAAGCGCTCTATTACTTCGTTTTCGCTTAGCGTTTTTTTTTTTCTTTTTTTTTTTTCATTTTGCCCGGCTTCTAATGATCAGAGAGGGATGAAAAATAGTCTATAACTTTCCTCATGAATTGTGCTATCAAATGTCTGGTGGTTCCAGAGTTTTAGCGCGTTCCAACAAACAAACTCTTCAGCTTTATTATATTAGTTCAGTATAGATAATTTGGAACGCTCGCCACGAAAGTTGGCTAGTAGGTTTAACTTATGTATTTTTGTGGTGAACATTGTATAGGTAATTAAGGGGCGTATGAAGCAAAAAAATCTAATTTCACCCGCATGGCCCCATAATCGAATGGACACGATACCAACACAACAGAATTCCTTTTATTAGCCACATATTTACACAATCTTGTTAAAATAATATGAAACAATCTGTAAACAGTCTATACACAACACATTCATAACAATCTACTCACAAACAAGTGTTATTAAAAAAATTACGTCTAAATATTCTTACGCACAGAATCTTAGTCTTTCCGTCTCAGTGGAGCGATTGTGACTGATCCTGTGGAATAATACCAATACACATTGAAGTATGCAATAACCCATGACATGAGACGGAAGAGAGCGCATTTCGTGGAATAAAAATGTTATAAGTGCCAAAAGTATTAAATATTAATTCCTCTACAATGTAAAATGAAAAATTAATAAACAAAGGCCTAGATAATCTGTGAGATTATTGATATGTTTGTAATATGTGTCATTTTGAAAAAAAAAAAAAAAAAACAAAAAACAAAAAAAAAAAAAAAACGATAAAAATGGGAGGTAACTTGATAATTTTGTTCTATCGAGAAAATTTCATCGTATAATATTTTCTGTACACATTTCACTATTATTTATAAGGAACTAGCGACCCGCCCCTGGCTTCGCCCGGCGTGCAATTTTTATATACATTAATATTCCCAGTTTATCCCTCTTTCCATTAGTGAAAACCGAATTAAAATCGGTCTACCCGTTCACGCATAAAGCCGTGACCAAGGGAAATGGGGATTCATTTTAAAGGCAAAGCGGCATAGATTTCGCTCAATGTTTGCAGCAAGGCCTTTCGTTTTACACAGTCACATGAGTCACAGGTCTTTGTAATGGAGTTTCATTTTTAAAATGAATGGTACGACGACGTATTGAGTGGCGAGGCGTATGTGCGCTAGTATGAATGAAACGGAACGTTTATTAACCACTTAAGATGTCACAGGTGTCAGTGACGTTTCGCTAGAGTGGCCAATATGGCGAATTTTGCGAATTGGCTCCACAATCCGAATTTTGCGGATATATGTTGTCGACTCGAAATCTTAATTTTTTTATATTTTAATATTCAGGTAAGGTTTCAATCGAGTCTACCGTACCCCTTGACGAAATGATTAATATAAATAGATTTATACAAGCTCTTAAGACAAGCGAAACCGCAGGATGTTTAAGATAAAATCTTTTACATATAAAATATAAGGAATAGATAAATGACAGGCTGACGGTTACTTTGTTTGACTATCGTCGCTTATAACAGCAGCACCTGGTGTATACAAATGCTATAACGACTCTAATGGGATATATAAGTAAAGAAACGTAAGCTCTGGCATTATTTACCTACTCGCGTACTGATTCTTTTTTATAAATGGTAGACATTGCGCTCCAGTCACTATAAAAAAAAACTTTTGATTAATAAACAGTACAATTATTTATCAATCGACATTTATATCATCTATTTTTAAACATATAAAAAAGTCGCTCTGTCTGTTTCTCTGTTAATTTCTGCTAAACCAGAATAACAGCACGTGTGCTGTTGTGTTTCGGTGAACGAGTAAGGGATGCCAGAGTCCACTTCCCTAACTATTTCCAATCCCTTATCCTTAATCCTATTATCGTCAGCAGCGCACTTGCAGCACCTGTGTCCAAAAACTTTGAAAAATCCAATAGAAAACATAGATACATCATCAGTCGTGCGCGCGCGCTTATTGTGAGCTGCATGACACCCTTGTGCGTATTTCATCAGTTACTAGAAATTCTTTTTGTATTATCAGGAGATTATGTCATTTTGAGACATAATTAATTATTAGTTCATTTGTTGTTGGCTAATAATGACTGTACAATTATTATTTTTGTATCTAAAAAAAACTATGTTCGCGCCATTTCCCTGGCATTGTCCGATTCTTGAATCCGCTGCCATATACATATAATAAGTTAGTGTTAAAAAGAAAGTTAACAACCCCGCTCATCGAAAAGACCGTCTTCTTTGTTTGTTTGCCTGCGTCTGTTTTCCTACAGGACTACAACCTCGGGGTCTTCAAAACCAGGGTAAATGGGCATTTACTAGATAAGCGTGATCCACCTTCGGCCGCATCTGCACCTCAATTCAGGTGAGATAATGGTCAAGCGCTACCTTGATTTAATAAAAATAAAAAATAAAATCACCCGTTTATATAGCTTTTAATGCCACTAAGTCATCAAGAGATGTCACGCGACGTCTCTTCTGTGTATATCGAATATTCCGCTTACACCCAACCACCTTAAAGTGCCTAATATTTCTATGAGCTAAAATGGAGTGATTCGGGTCGCGAGTGCTGAAGAGAAGAATGTTTGGAAGAAGACTCAAGCCACAACAGTGAATAAATAGAATAGTTTTCTTTTAATTCCAATTTACCATATCCTGCATACAGTCCATACCCCCCGTATTGGGCTCTAAAAAATAAATGACAGGCATCTCTCAAGTGAGTTGTATTTATTCACGTAAATGTATGGGTACATGGCCGAAGGATTTAGGGACCAAAATTGTTAAATTGATAAAAAAATGATCAAATTTTCATACAAATATAGTGCACACAAGCGTAGCAAAGCAGAAAGAAAGAAAAGCCAAGTTTTTAACCACTTCAATCTTTTTGGTCCCGAATAAATATTATGAAAACCATTCATCACGGATAGCAATTCACAAAAGGCGAACTAGATGGAAAATGTGAGGTAATTTATCACACAAACGCAATTGTTGTATCTTCTATTTGGAGAACGTTGACATACGTTATTTCGTTTTAATTAATTTCACGTTTTCAATATTTCAAAACATTGAATAGCGCTTACAAAATGAATAGTACTAAAATATGTAACCTAGGTAGTCAGTCTGGCGGCAGTAACCAACCTTTGCGAAAGACCACCGTAAAATAACAACTCGAATGCTGTTGTTCCGTATTCTATAAATATCTCCGTCACACTTCCATCCCTTAGGCTAAAGCCACACTAAAAACAGTGAGTACATAATAGCTCACTGACTACAAAGAGACACGCTTAGTGCTAAAAGCCAAGCTACATGATGGTAGGTTTACCTGTCGCGTTTCTCAATAAAAAATAGAATTTTCTTTCACATTTTAAAATATTAAGTCTTATTTTAATTTATTATGTATTTTATATGTGATAGTGTGTATACAAAATAAAAATCTTTCTTTCTTTCTTATATTTTTCTCTTATTTTAAGAAGGTGTTTACTGCTTCAGACAGGCTAGCATGAGGATACGTTAGGAGTACATTCTGCAATCATACACAGTTAAGGATGATTCATATTGCACCGTGCCGCCAACAACGGGCCGTGCGCTCGCCGTGTTTTTCTTAAAGGTCGGGACACAGCCCGGTGAAGTATGAAATGGTTCATACAAAAGCATACTATGAATATATCTTGACCGGGGCCCGGCCGGGGCACGGGGAAATTGGTCCTTATGTTTATACCATAGAGTTTACATTTCAACAGAAATAGAATTCCCTAACTTTTAATGGCTATTTTACAATCTTGTTTAGATTTTCTAGAAAAATTGAAATACATCGAGGCGTTTGGCGCCAAGTATAAATAAAAATACGGCCGACCGAGATGAGGAGTTGTGCGACAACCAGCGATACGAAAGCGACTCTTCGGAGCTTTTGCGAACTTACCTGCGGAAGTGAACCGGCGACACATAAGGGCCGACTTTTGCCAAGTTTAACGGTTTCATCGGACAAGTTTGGTGATTTTGGAAGTCATCTTGGTTTGTGAAAATAAATCGTTCCTTACACGGCACTTTAACGCACCCGCTCGTAAAAATATATATTGTTTGTTTTTTATATATATATTTATATTGTAAAAAAATTTAAAATTAAGAAAATAAATAATAATAAAAACACTTTTAATAATTGCAATCACAAAGAATGTTCAGCGACCTCTTAAGCACAGTTCAGCAGAGCGTACTCTGACACGCCCTACATCCCCAACGTGATTTGAAAGCACATATACAACACTGGTTTTTCACACTCTGTATGCGTAATGTGTAATAAAATGTAGGAACGTAGGAACGGTTATGATACCTCTTACTTTTTGTAATATAACAGAATATTTGGTTTAGTCAGTTAGAAGAAAATAAATTTAAGTCAAATGAACCTAAAATCACATCATAATAAAAATGTATCTTCTTCACATATGTACTGATTTCAAATAGGTTTTTTGATTTAGATGCGTAAAAATCTAGGAAAATGTTTAAAAAAATATCAAGTTAACTAGGTAATTGTTGTTTACAATCTTCATTGACTTGCATTTTTTATTTATTTGTGAAGTGGTCTGACAAATATTTCTGTTGCTTTTGAAATGTTACAAACTAATTGCTTTTTTTTATGCAGCTACTTATAATCTATTAACATTTCCTTAACTGCAAGGTACTTGTCTAAGTAATGTTCTTGCCCGAGTTCTTTATTATATAGTGGCAGAGTCATAAACAGTCAAGTCATCAACATACATGTAACATCCCCTTATTCAAGGCCACTGTGAAATAACAGCACTTGTAAAGGCTCTAGTTGCGGTGCGTGAATAATAAAGCCAGCCCCACCTATACATTAAAACCTTATAAAAAATTAAATAAAGCAACGAAGCAGCGGGATATAGTTAGTTCGAAAAAGATAATTACTTTAAAATCATTTCCATAAAACAATCAAAGAGATATTTTCTGTATTGGTCTCATATTGGTCTTGGTTTGGTTTGGTATTGGTCTCATTGCCTTTTGTTTGCAATTACTTTGCGATAGCTGCGCGGTTAGCTCGTTTGTACACATAGGAGTGACCTATTATTATTTTTTTCTATTAAAAGCTTTCTAGAAGTTTGCTTTAGAATATTTTCCCGTTCCATTAAGTCTTATCTCCATTAGTTCATGGTTTTAAATGTTAATAAAAGTTGTATTTAAATTATCTGCACCTAATTAAATCTTTTTTTGCGTGGAAAAATCTGCGAACCAGATCGCCACCGGAGATCGGTGGGGTATGCGGGACTTCTAACCACGGTGTTCCTTCACCACCCATGATGGCGGACGATCCCCAAGCTCCCGAGCGAAGCGGTGAGAGTCGCCCATACTCACCTCTCACAACGGGCAATCAGCGAGGGGCTTCGTCTCTGAAGCACCCCATAATCTCTTCTCTGCGGTACAACCTATCGCAGAGTCGAAGGCCGCTTCGATTCCACTCTCGGTTTCACTCTCGGATAACCCCCACTCATGTGGCCGCTCATTTTTATGGCATTGCTCAGTGTGGGGCTACGGGTTCATGTGGCCGTGCAATGTCCGCCCTTAAAAAGACCAGGCAGCCACATGCCAGTTTTTGTTTGCGCCGGCCGAAACCGGTACCCCCATATCTAAGGGGCGTTCCCCTATCCGCAACCCGGGGACGCGTCCGATGGCGGACTGGAAACCGCACACGGAAAGGGTGTGCTGCCTAGAAACGGGCTCCACCTCGTGTTGTCGTCAGGGAAGAGTTACTAGGCCGGGTGGCGAAACCGGGTGTTCACTCTTCCGGACGACTGCGGAAAGCCTATTAACCCAGACCGGTCCCTTATACCAGATCTTCACTACCCTTATGCGCAAAACCGAGACCCATACCTTGGTCCGACGCACAAGGGCCGGGGATACCGTCTCTCACCGAACAACACCCGCATGAGTTGAATATGGATCCTCGGCCCAGCGAGCGATGACCGGCGAAGCTCCAACTGACAGTTGAGACCTCCCAACGTTTGCTCCGCCACGAGCTCCGATGTTCGGGACCCGCTCGAAGCACTCACGGGTATACTTTCTTAGTTCCCCAGCGATAATCCGATCAGCCAAACGAAGGCCGGTGACCCCACCGACCCCTGCATCCGCCCGGATTGTCGAGGTTAAGCCCCCCCCCCCCCCCATCACAACAAGATCCTAGCACACGTAGGGGGGAATTACACCTAACCAAACCCAACACACAATTTATTTTCAATTTTCAAAGACCTACATACGTCGGCTCTTCTCGGTAATTTTCGGAAATTCTCGGTAACCTATAACCTTTCTCAAGAATTGGACTATCAGATGCGAAAAGAATTTTTATTCGACTCGTAGTTTCAGAGTTAAAAGGGTTCAACTAAACAAACTCTTCAATTTTGTTATCCTAACTTAATATTAGGTCTGGGAAAAATTTTTTCGTATTTAAATACTTTAAGATATTTTTATAATAGTTTCTTTACATTTGATTATAACATATATTATGTTATTTTGTTCGATAACTTGTTGCCATTTAGTGGGTAGTGACATAATCCTATTGCTGTAAAAATTTGGGACTAAAAAAACTGCGACAAGTAGTTTTGACAACATTAACTAACCTAACTCTACCTAAAGAATTCTGAAGAGACTGATACGGATGAAGAACTGAGTATGCAAGGTCAGAGCTATATGGTGGATGCATTAAACATTCCCAACCAAGCTTTCTGATATTTGCTGAGTAGCTAAAAATGTGCGTACTGGCGTTATCATAATGAAAAACTTCACCAATTTTGTTGATTGTCCTGCCTTTTTTTTTATTTGTCTATCTATTTCTTGCTTGAATCTCATCAATTATCCCCTTCCATTGCCATCACACACACAGCATCACCTTATTACGAGTTAACTCAGATTTTGCTAATAGTTTGGAGCTTGGCTGCCCTTTGACCGCATGTTCTTATCGTAGTTTATCCGCTTTTCATCACAAGATCAATCTTTTCAAAATCGGTTCGGTTTCATTATGTTTCAGTAGAGAATCGCAAATGAGTACACGATTCATTAGGTTTCTTACAGTGAGCCCGTGTGGCAACTAAATATCGAGCTTCTTGTATATCCAGACGTTCTCAAATGGGTCAGAACTGTTTTGTGGTCAACCCCTATCTCTTCAGCTATATTCTAACTACTAACATGCCGATCTTGCCCCACTTTTCCTATAATAGCATCAATTTTATACGTAATAGGTCACCCAGAGCCCAGCTTCCTCTTTGACATCAAAACTCTCAGTCTGAAAACGCTTGAACTAACTTTGTGCTACTCTTACTGTCAGTGCTAATTCCATAAACGTCACAAAATTTTTGGCGGCTTATGTCGCATTTTATCCCTTTTTTGTAATAAAATTTCAAAATATATAGAATTTCTTCTTTAGATTCTCTCATTTTGGCGGAGAGGTAAACAATAGAAAAATGACGAGAAACCGTTTTTACTTTTTATTTTTCTGTTTTTAAAAGTCATCTTTTTAATGGTATTAAAACCAGCCGGATACAAATATTAGAACCAAAGAGATTTTAATGCAATTTTTTACAAAAACGGGACAAGTGCGAGTTGAACTCGCGTGAAGAGGGTTCCGTGCGATGTTACCTATACAGAAAACTAATTTCTGTAATTTTTTTTTTTCAAAATTTTAGGTTCAGTAGTTTCGGAGATAAGGGGTGGGGGGACAGACGGACACACGAGTGATCCTTTATTCGGACGTATGGAACCCTAATAGTACGAGAGCTCGCAACGTCACGAAAAAGTTCATTTTAGGTCGATTAGTTTTTCTATATTTCTCATTCATACTGACGGTCGGTAGGAATACAGTACGTCTGGCACCTGGAAGCGGTTGCGTTTACCAGTGCGCATCACATCTGTACAGGGAAAATTGTGCATTTTGGAATTATTTTAAGACAAATTTTATTTCTTTTATAATTTTATATGCCTCTTTAGCAATATAAATTCATAGTTGCCAGACATTTTTGTCGTTGCTAACATTGCCCCAGATACAATTTTAATAATTAAAAAATGATAATTTTCAAACATTTTTAGTATGTCTGTATTTTTAATAAAATATAGTTCTATAATCAAGGAATATAATATTAATTTGCCAGACAGAAATTCCGTTGCTTAATTAGCATTCAGATCAATTTAAGTATCCGGGAGAATAGGTGAGTTAGAAGAGTGCGGCAACTGATTTGTACGTTAAACATTAAAAATACATGAAAAACAAAATGTTATTTTTAATTAATAATTGCTTCGCAATGAAATTCTGCATCAAAATCATCGTCACTGTCATCGTCGTCATTATTATTTATATCATCATCATTATTGTTTGTATCAAATGTATCGTCGGTTTCTAGGACCTGAGTATCTGTAAAAAAAAAATATAATTTATTAAAGATTAGTAAGTTTTTATGCGGTTGTTGAGAATTTTTAATTTTTTAATCTATTAATATTTACCTTGAAGTATAATATCAGCAACCAGTGATGGTAATTGGTCACCGACAAACCAGAAAAAAACGTAGTTATGATTTTTCACGGTACAACCACAAGCTTCTGGAGATAACGACGATGGATATTTCAAATGAGCATTACTCCAAAATTTTGCAATATAACGGACTCATAATAAATGTTGACATAGGTCAGCTTTACATGAAGGTAGATTTGATGGGTCGAAATTCCTAAAAAAAATTCGAAGTTGTATGCATTTTTGGTCTGATAAGTACTACAAAACAAACGAAATCTCACATCATTAATGTTGTTATTATTACGAATTCCATACATATGACACACGAATTTTTCTAAGGTAGCAAATGCATTTTCTAATATGTCATCGTTATCAGTACCAAGATTTTGAAATGCTAATTGATAACCTTCCGATTCTGTTAATAATTTGAAAGTTCGCAGTCTGCCCTTACGGAAGAAAGCTTTCTTCATTAAATATTATTATTTTACCACTTTTATCTGAGCAAAAAACACATTTTCCTTTTTCGTTAGCCATGACGAAAAAATTAAACTTTTATATTTTATAAAACATAGCAACTGTGATTATAGATATCTGCCTCTATCATGTCGCACTCTGTCGCAACTGTCTCTCTCACACAACCTACGAATCAGTTGCCGCACTCTTCTAACTCACCTATTCTCCCGGATACTTAAATTGATCTGAATTCTAATTAAGCAACGGAATTTCTGTCTGGCAAATTAATATTATATTCTTTGATTATAGAACTATATTTTATTAAAATTACAGACATACTAAAAATGTTTGAAAATTATCATTTTTTAATTATTAAAATTGTATCTGGGGCAATGTTAGCAACGACAAAAATGTCTGGCAACTATGAATTTATATTGCTAAAGAGGCATATAAAATTATAAAAGAAATAAAATTTGTCTTAAAATAATTCCAAAATGCACAATTTTCCCTGTACAGATGTGATGCGCACTGGTAAACGCAACCGCTTCCAGGTGCCAGACGTACTGCATTCCTACCGACCGTCAGTATGAATGAGAAATATAGAAAAACTAATCGACCTAAAATGCATTCTCAAAAACGTTGCTAGCTCTTATACTATAAAAAAGATCAAACTTTACCCCGGACTTATTATTATAAATGTGAAAGTGAGTTTGTTTGTTTTTTACACTTTGTGCGCTAAAAAATCTGGTTATTAATAGTATAACTTCAGGCATTCAATAATTCTCATTAAGGCAGTGACTCTAATTAACTCGTATTTCGTCGCATAAAGCTCTCTAATTAATTCTTGAGTTTTCGAAAGTACCTACCTTAAAAGTTTGTATGGGCTATTCGAAATAGCCAAAATTATTGAAGCAGTTAATTCATCGTATAAACAGTTGATTCGCCAACGCGGGACGACAGCTCGGAAATTGGAAATTACATTTCCAACGAATTGCTTATTTCACATTCAGTGGCGTTGTAAACTTTACTTCTGTTATAAACTCCACCAAGGGCATTATGCTTCTGGTAGCATAATTTACCAAGTATATAACAAAACTACGATTTATACAATAAAACTATAAACTAAAAGAAATAATTTGTATAATTAAAAATTCCGAGCTCATATAACCCAAATTTTTTCAGGGTTCGAGTGAATAGGCATCTTCTGGGTGAGCTCGCTCCATCGTCCTTCCTACATGGATAGATGCTGGTCAAGAGCAAACCCACCTTTATTAAAAAATAAAAAATGTAAAACAAATTATAAACTCATAATTCATTTTAAAAAGAAAAATTGGATCCAAGGGGAAAGGTACCAAGAAGGCTGGCTGTTATACCTACCTCTCTGGATTGCTACACTCAACAGCTCACCGAGGTAATAAGCAGCTCTATAATTGCTAGTCTTATTGAAAAACGCACAGGGTAGCTCCACTGCACGATAAAATGCATAGGGCATATGAAAATTGCATGTCAAAAAAAAACAAAAAAAAGAGCATGCCTCGCTTTAGGATAATGAAATCAATTACAAAATTATAAATAAACTAGATGAAAACCCGGCTTCGCTCGGGTGTAATGTGACTCATAATATGTACACATGTAGGTACAAAATGTAGGTAGATATTTCTGTAGTTATCAGTTCTCAAGGAATATTAAAGGCAAAAGCGGCATAGATTTCGCTCAATGTTTGCGGCAAGACGTTTCGTTTTACACAGTCACAGAGTCACAGTTCTTTGTAATGGACACTTTTGTTTTTAAAATGAATGGTGCGACGACGTATTAGGCGTATGTGCGCTAGTATGAATGAAACGGAACGTTTATTAACCACTCAAGATGTCACAGGTGTCAATGAGTGACGTTTCCCTAGAGTAACCAGTATGGCGACTGCGAGTTGTCTGTCAGCATCATTAGAATTTAACAAAATACTTGACAATCCGAATTTTGCGGATATATATTGTCGACTCGAAATCTATATTTTTTTATGTTTTATTATTCAGGTAAGGTTTCAATCGAGTCTACCGTACCCCTTGACGAAATTATTAATATAGACTAGCCGATGCCTACGACTTCGCTCGCGTAGACTTCAACTAATATTATAAATGTGAAAGTAACTCTGTCTGTCTGTTACCTTTTCACGCCTAAAACGGCTGAACCGATCATCATGAAATTTTGCATACACGTTGTTAGAGATGCAGGAAAGGACATAGGGTACCTTTCATAATTCGATAAGCATAAAATCGGTCATTGTGATTATTATAGTTAAACATATGGCCTCATGAACTTTTTGTGCGTTTTTTTTTTAATGTTAAGATCGGCAGACAGGGTGACGGTCCACTGTATGGTAACACAAGCAACACAATTCATCATCCGCGTAGTTCCAACATGCGCTAGCAAGCGGAACAATTTTTCCCAAGCATCAATCATTTTTCCCCCAAAAGGATGAACTCTAGATATATTTACAGATTACATTAAGAAAACGACAGAAAACATTTTATTTACGTATAATGTTTTATTGATACATATTTATTAAAAATTCTCATATTTATTTATTTATTTATTTATTCATTCATTCTTAATCATTAAAGTTTACAGATAGAATTATTCGGTGGCATTTACACTAAGCATAGCTTGAATCGCAAAGCCAAAATATAACAGTAGATAGAGATGCAATTTAAACAGTAAAATATTAAAAGAAAAAAGATATTCAGTGTATCGTACGTTTGTATGTGTATCGTTAGGGTGTGCGGGCGTGTGTGTGTGTGCGTACGTGCGTGTGGGGGGAGGGGATTGTGGGTGAGGAGTGGGAGAGCACACTGCGTTTCGCAGACATTTGGGCAGCCCGTCTGGCGGCAGCAGCGTTGCCAGAATGTTACTTTTGTAACATTTTACGTTACTTTTGACCCTCTCATGTTACCTCCATGTTACACGGCTTACAATGTTACTTTTGTAACATCGTTCGTTTTGTTGGCGCTGTGACGACCACCCGAAAATCTATAATTTCGTCGTACGTATCGCATCTCTCGCGTATATTCATAACCTACCACTGTTGAATATTGTTAGTAGTAGGCAAGAGCGAGCGAGCGCCGTCAGTCTGTTCAGTCAGTTAATCAGTTAATAGTAAAGCCTCCGTGCACTGGCTGCGCTTCGATGATCTCTTTGGAGAGACCGAGGGATTTGTCTGTGCGATACAAGATCAGGTTGTCAGGACACGGAATTACCGAAAGTATATCATAAAAGATGGCACAGAGGACATATGTGAGCCTGTCGCCACCCTGGAGAGACACTCCGGCATGTTACTTCTGGTTGTTCCGCTCTTGCCAACAATTAGTATCTGCATAGGCGCAACCAAGCAGCCACGATCCTGCATCCTACATCCTACAATCCTGACTATTCTAGCGAATAGACCTGATGTTGTGTTGATCGGGCGTGGTTTTAGTAGACATAACTATCCCGCATGATGACTGTTTCGTGAAAGCTGAAACCGAAAAGAAGAGGAAATACCTCGAGTTGGCCCACGAGATTGTTGACAAGCGCGCTGTAGCGTCCACTGAAATCATCCGTCAACGGTTTGATCCCAACCAGCCTCAATAGTAACCTGAAGCGGTTGGGGTTCCGTAGCGGTTCCCTCCCGACCCAGATGCAAAAGGCGGTGCTGCTCGATACAGCCAGGATCGTACGTCAATTTCTGTCTTTGTCGTCTTGAACTCCGACTGACTATGCTTCTGTCGGAGGTAACCGTCCCCGTCCCCCCCTCATTGGCTTTTGGAGGAGGGGACGGGCTAAAATGAAAAAATAATAATAAATTGAAATACAATATCAGCAATAATTAAATCACGGACAAGGATGAGTCTTTTAATTTTCGAAGTCGTAAGTATTTATTATATTATAAGTCGTAGTATTAATTTAACAAGACAGTATTTAAGGAATCAGTAGGAAATTCAACATAAAGTCGTTTATGCAACTGAAATAATTTTATTTATATTAATTGTCGTCTAACTATCAAGTCATATTATTATGCACTGTGCACTGCACAATAGCTTTAAGAAATTATTTATTACTTAACTAGTAATAGTAACTTTGGTTTTGTTTGTTTACAGAAACTAAAGTGGGCTGATATCGGCCGGTGACCTAGAATTTGATTTTGTTTTCTTCAATCACTTTGCTAATCCCTGTATTCCATTTTTTTTAAGAATGTTAAATATGGTGTCGCTTTTTTAGTTTAAGTATAATAAAAAGCCATATTATATTTGTGTCGTTTTCTACATAAAATAAGGCAATGTTACTTTCCTCAGGAAAATGTTACTTTTTGTACTCTCTCATGTTACATTTGACTATCTGCCACTGGCAACACTGGGCGGCAGTAACCACCTCCTTGCAGAAGACCATCGTGAAATATCAGGAAGTGTGCTGTTAATCCTACTATAGCCGGTAGCGCACTCGCAGCACCATTGGCGTTATTTGTATTACAGGCAACGGTAGCCACCTACCATCAAGTCACCAACATCCATATAAGTTAGTCCTCCTTACCTCTAGTCTATTCTCCATGCATTCTAGCATTGCTAAAAATATATAACACTCTTATTTAAGACCTGATTGAATTTTTTATATGCGATATAATGTGATTTTATGTAATATAATGACCACAGATCAATCATTGGTTTCCGCTAGCGCTCCAACCAGATATCGCACGTCTAATAAAAAATAGCCCAGAAGTGCGGCAACTAATTTCTCTTGTGTGCATTGACTATTGGTTCTGATGCTTGTGTGACTGAAAAATGTTGAAGTATGATCAAATTATGTGGAAATTATTACCAATAAACAAAATTGTTTATTTTTACGAGTCTTTTTTCTTTAAAGTTGATGTCCTCAACGAGACTGAGCCGATTCCAAAGTAGTAAATATTAATCGCCGCATAATATTCGTTCACGAGCGGTATTTGTTTGAAGCGGCGCGGCGCCAGCGGAGCGGAGACCAATCATTAATCTATGATAATTACATTATAATGCCGCTTGTCGATTTATGCAAGAGTATTTATAGTGTTCTGTTGATGAAACACACAAATGTACATTACACAGAACACTATTTTATCACACTCCATAACATAGAGTAGTGCGTTCATGAGACAGTCAGTTCATGTATAAATACTTGTACAATTATTGTATTCTGTGGTATAAGTAAATGAAGTATGGAAAAACGAAATTCATATATTTTCTGCATTTGGCCATTGTTAATTAGATTAATTAATTAATCAAGTAAAATAGGCTTTTTTTATAGATACATTTGGCTTGTAAACAGCTAGGGCCTGATTTGCCACAGGCTATTAAGTCTTGAGCGGCGCAAATTCCGAGGGGGCGCTGGGTGGCTTCGCAAGCATCCTCTTATTTACAGAATAAAATTTGGTAAATACTAGCTTGATCTTAAAACAATTACGCGTTCTTCCTTCGTCCTGATGGATTCGAAAATTTTAAATTACTTGAACTCACTTCTCAACCTCTAATCGAATTAGCGCTTAGAGCTCGAAACTCACCAGACAAACACTGCCCCTCTGCCAGGGGCGTAGCGTCAGGGAAGTGGGTGGGAGCAGTTACTCCAGGGCGCCAGGGCCTGAGGGGCGCAATTTTTTTTTTTCTTAAATTTTTGTCAACAGCCAATCGAAAATGCCCACCTAATTATAAAATATTCATTATTCACTTTTTCGGCACGTTTTAGTTTTGAACAGATATCTATCAATGAAACAAATAGCCGGTAATTAAATGTAATCTTTCAGCATATTTTTCTTGATAATAATAATACTTTTATTAGCTATATGCATGCAATGTTCAGTTACAAGTTCGCAAAGTTACGAGTTACAATCGATCGTTCAAAAAATGAGAGGGCGTTTGAAAAATTTTGCTCCAGGGCGCTGAAAGTGTAGCTACGCCACTGCCCTTTGCCCATTTGTACCTAGGTCATGGATGTCTAACTATTGTATTTATCTTTTCCTATCTGTTTTCGTATCTAGTTGCCGTAAATAAAACAAGCTGGTGTGATTATCTATACCTACATATAATAAAATCGTAAACGAACCGTGTCTGTACATTAAAGATTTTTCAAAGAAACAATTTGTACATGTTGTACTCATGTTACTGAGGTCAAAAAAAACTAGTTTTTAGATTTTTTGTCTCTTGGTCGGTTAATCTGTTTTAACCTGTTTAAATGCGGTTTTCAGTGATGTATTGTAGCAAGCTTCCCGTAACATTTAATGTTTGTTTTATTTCAATCGATTTACAAACAAAAAAGTTACGCGCTATGTACGAAGTTGCGGGCTCAGCTAGTTAGAACAATTTAAAAAATATATTCTATACACACTATTATTATGAATGCGAAAACTGTATCTATGTATTTCTTTTTTACTTCTACTGAACAGATTTAGATAATCTTGCCTTAGGAACCGACAGAACAGGCCTGGAAGGGGGCGTTTATCTATAGTTAGCATATGGCGTTGCCCCAAAAACGGGATTCTCCTTTGAGCATCTAAGTAATTCGAGTTATGTAAGTACTTAATCCAAATATCTAAGTAATTCAAGTAATATTTCATTTATCTAAGCAATATACTTCATCAATATCTTTTTGAACACAGATTTCCTTCCCTTCTTGACAATCATTTGAACAATACGGACAAAAAATACGTCTAAATATCGATTTAATACATTTTGTTGTATCGAGTGCATATGCATCTGAACAAGGTGTTTTGAGATTTAATATGATGCATTTGTAGTGGCAGGACACACTACGTTTCGCAGTCATTTGGGCAGTCCGTCTGGCGACAGTAACCACCCCCTTACAGAAAACCACCGTGAAATAACAGCCCGTGTGCTGTTGTGTTTCGGTGAGTGAGTAAGGGATACCAGAGTCCATTTCTCTAACCCTTCAACAATCCCTTATCCTATTGTAGTCGGCAGCCTGTGGCGTTGCTTATGTTATAAGCAACAGTAGCCATCTACCATCAAGTGGACCGTCGTCGGCTTGTCTGTCGATCTTAACATAAAAAAGTGGCGCACAGTCTTACATTCTGATGGGAATTGGGATACATTATGGATAGAGGGATGGATACTGCGTCTCTTACTAAAGCACAAAACAACAACAAACGTGCTGTTTCTCAATCACATCTGTGTGACGGGGTAATTTCTATCAGAGTATGTATCCTCATCATCATCACCTGTCTTTCCACTGTTGGAGATAGGTCTCTCGCAAGGCTAGTCACCACACGTGGCCCTCTGTCCTTCTCATTCACTCGTATAAACATACCATAGTGAGTATATATTGGCTTTTTTTATATAAGGACATTTGAAATTATTGTTGCTATTATTATTTCTAGTTATTTTTGTTCAAATTTCTCTAATTTTCGGAGTTGAATATAAATATAAGTTTGTAAGTATACCAAATTTGAAACTATGAGTTCAGCTTTAATTGGCTTGCACACTGGACCATTAGTGTTGAGTGTTAATCTATACTAATATTATAAACAGAAAAGATTTGTATGTTTGTTTATATGTATTTTTGTATGTTTGTAATGAATAAACTACTTCACCGATTTTAAAAATTCTTTCACCTTTAGAAAGTTACATTATCAGCGACTAACATAGGCTACTCACCCTCCCCCATCTCCCCCATACAAAATTGCCGTTTTCCACGAATAAACTGAAAAATGTTTAAAAAATAAATGTCCACCCGTGCGAATTAACCACCCGTGCACAATTAATAAACGTTAATTGTGCTAAGCTGTTGCTGATGTAAATAAAGAAATAAATATATGCCACTCTCAAATAAAGTCTATTTAACTATTTCAACTATTTATATAAGTAGTTAGTAACTTAGGAGACTTCATCTCATTTCGCGTAGCATGGTGTGACCTTTCCGACCCTTGTAGAAAATGATGGAAGTAGTTACTCAAGTTAAACCATTCGCTACATCAGAATTCCATTTGCAAATAGCATACCCACAATGCTCTCATGGGATAGCAACATGCAAATCGAACTTACATATGGAGTTCATATTTTCATACACTCATGTTTATATTATAGCATTAGAGACCCGCTCCCGGCTTCACACGGGTGCATTTTCTACAAATTATACATGCATAAACCTTCCTCGTTTATAGGTCTTTCCATTAGTGAGAACAGCATCAAAGTCCGTTGCGTGGTTTAGGAGTTAGAGAACATGCAGACAGACAGATAGATGCATGCAGCAGTTTCAATGTAAGAAAGAGCATCTATGACCATTCTTCCTCATAGCATCAAGCATTCTGAACCGGTGGTAATTGTAAAAATAAACGATTGTAACTGCAGTGTGCTCAAAAAATAAAAATAAAATATTGTCAATGTCAAAAATTTATGTTTAAAATTGACAAAAAAGTTTTCCTGAAAAAATTTTACATGAAGGCTTATTTAAAAAAAAAATTTAAACTTTAAAAAAAAAATTTAAATAATTAATAGTTAAAAATTTAAAAATTTAATAGTTTACTTATTATTTTGGAAATAGATTAAATTTTGTACATGCCAGATTCTTTGGTATGTGCAAAATTGCTGCACATAGCTATTTTATTAAAAGCTCGTAGGTCGTCAGACAAATGGTGCACATAAGCAGCACTCAAAAGCACTTGCCAGTTTTTTTATAAGGCAGTAACAGGTCAAAATGTTGGTATCTCAAAAAATGGCACATGGCAGATTTTGGTTTGACATCGACGATATAAATTATCTCAAAAATGTCATGTTTACTTTTATGTATTGCTACGACTAATAACTAACGAGTAATCATGGAATTACGTTGTATGGAATTGGTAAGCGGCTTCCGTTGGAAAGTGAGCTCTTAAGCAAAGAATATACAACACCTTCATAAGTTAAACCATATAAAATAGTAGGATAATCTCCCTTAAGCCAAGTTTGAGGCGTAGGTAAATGTTAAAACCTTATCGCCAGTGCAATATTACAGATAAATGTTAAAACCTTATCGCCAGAAGTCTAGCTTCACGTTGAATTAATGAATTAATTGATCAATAATTATTATTACTTTCTTTCGTGTGAAAAAGGATGACGGCCAGATGCTATATTTTTTCTTCGCGATATTAAATGTCCATAAAAAACTGTGAATTCAAAGGACATCTAAACCAGACCACTGTTTCTTTTTTAACACTTTGGAGAAATTAGTCTTTCTTAATGTCAGTAATTTCCTGTGAATACTTCAGGTTTTGTAAATGGAGATAAGATTGGAAAATTAACACATTACATTGAGCGAGAAGCACGTACTCGATACGTTGTTAATTATATACTCGTTAACTATACGAGTATATTATTATCTGTAAAACGATGATGATTGAAGTTTATATAAGGTTAATTAAAAATAGACAGTTTAGGTGATTTTGAGGTTTCCAATGTAAGTTGACCTCTATAATAAAATCGTTGTTTGTCTATTAGAAAGAAAGAAATTTTTATTCCTCTAATGCAAACAATATATAAACAAATAATAATAATTACAAACAAAACGTAAACAAACAAATATACAAACAAGTAAAAAGAGTTAAAGGAACCCTGGCTCAGTATACAGTTGTGGTGCAGACCACAACACTGATATTTTGCCAGGGAACAGATATTTAAAGAAAAAAAAACATTTTCGCGGGACAATTCAGAACGCGATTATACAATCAATGGCTACAATCAATTATCACAATTTTCTTAAAAACTACTGCAGGATTTCACTTGCTAGTTATCTATATGACAAATCTATATGACAAACAAAGGCATATAGAATTATGCCTTTGTGCATGCTGATCTCAGAAACGGCTTAACCGATTTTCATGTGGTTTCCATTGATGTATTGTAGCAAGCTTCCGGTAATATTTAGTGTTATATTTGACGGCGCTTTTGATTAACGAGAGTAAACAACAATGACAACTGTCAGTTGTCAACTGGACAGCGGGATCGGAGTGTCATTGTCGTGGACTCTGACACAACACCGAGCGCTAGCGCAGAGGCATGTCGGCCGAGTAGTACCTCACGGGAAGGCAATCTGCTTACATCAAGGGACTTGTGCTACGTGTTTGGTGGAGTGTTATCTGATTTGGTGTGATTGGCTGGTGGACAATGCGATCGAGGACTTATTTGGTGCCGATTATAGCGTTTTGTTTAGAATTACAAAGCATGACCTAACGTTGAGTTTTATTCTGCGTTCTCGACTATTCGCGCCTATCTGTGATCAAATATGGAGATCAATGATACGGAGAACCCTAATCATGTCCCTTCGAGACCAATGATACTGAGGACCCTAATCTTGCCCCTTCATATTTAATTTCAATCTGTTCAAAAAAGTTACGCGTTATTCCGAAATTCACGGGTACGAAGTCGTGGGCACAGCTAATTCAAAATAATTACCGAGGTGCTTATAAGAGTATTACGTGACATCGCAATTATACATGACTTCTCAGAATGAGGTGAGCTTAATATGGCTTAGAAACGGAAATTGATAAAAAGAATCACGTCTCTTTAGTCTTCAAGATTTATATTCGCGTCACGCTTCGAGATAGCTTTATCATGGTGATATCTTGTTGACGCAGTCTCCCTTGGCTCCTAAGTAACTCGATGTACTCTGTAAGAAGCTGACGCGTCACATACAGTAAAATATAAGAAAAATATAAAAATACCATTATATAAAGTCGTAGGTAGCCATTTTTTTATTGTCTATACTAATATTATTATAAAGAGATAAATTTGTATGTTTGTATGTAGTGGGTAATCTTCAAAACTTCTCATCCTATTTAAAAAATTCTTTCACCAATAGTTAGAATAGAATTTCAGGATGGACATAGGCTATATATTATGCCCTAAAATGAAAAGGCTTTTTCGTGGTAAACGAATTTGCGAAGTAAGCCGTTGGATGAGTGGTTAGGGTGCTTGC
Organism: Bembecia ichneumoniformis; assembly: GCA_910589475.2. Lineage (NCBI taxonomy): Eukaryota > Metazoa > Arthropoda > Insecta > Lepidoptera > Sesiidae > Bembecia > Bembecia ichneumoniformis. The sequence continues at coordinate 5,048,219 of OU342541.1, forward strand.
CTTAACGCTCTGTTCTAGGGTTCGATTCCCGGCAGGGTAAAAATGAACTTTTCAAATTTGCCGGGAATAGATAGCAAAGATGGCATAAGAAACGAAAGCCTGAAATATTACTATTGTTGTTTCAAATTGTCGTTGGAAACTTCAAACTTATCACAATTGCAGTTCTTCAATTCAATCACAAATCACAAAGTTGAACAGTTCCGTTAAGATTAGGTACATAGTGTAGAACAGAGATTAAGTGCCCCAGAAAATCTACAATCCAATTTGTCCTTTCATAACTTCAAATTAGGTTGAAAACCGTGAGTAAATTTTGTAGAGAATTGCCAAAGTTTAAGTCTTAGTCAGCTCACCTACTTTTATCTTATTTTACAATCTACAAACACACTCGGAGTTGGTTATATTTTACATTGAGAAGAAGTTACTGAAAATGAAGTTTTTAATAAAAATGCAAGAAGAACAATTTCATAACTAGGCAACTAGATGGAGCAAGCCATTTTATCAAAAGTTCTAACCACCATATATGAAAAAAAATACTATTGAAGGACTTAGGTTACTTTTTAGGGTTCCGTACGTCCGAATAAAAAAACGGAACCCTTATAGGATCACTCGTGTGTCCGTCTGTCCGTCGCTCACAGTCAACTATCTCCGAATCTACTAGACCGATTAAGTTGAAATTTGGTACACATATCAATTTCTGTGACCCAAACGCAGAGGTGTGACGTGAATAGATGAAATCTGTATATAAGAGGTTATTTTTGGGGGGAAGGTGGAAAATAAAAAAATATATTTGAAAACTGCATCGTGTGACATATCAAATGGAAGGTCTTGTTGTGAAGATTTTAAATTTTAAAATAAATAGTTTCCAAGTTCTTCAAGAAAATAGACGACGACGGGGGGGTGGAGTGACCATCACCCCCCCCCCCCTCTCTTATCTCCGAACTACTGAACCTAAAATTTTGAAAAAAATACAGAAATTGGTTTTCTACTTATAGATTATAGAAAAACCTATAAGAAGTCCAAGATATTAAAATAACATGGTAAATCACTCAATATTGTGCGGATAATTAACATCGTACGGAACCCTCTTCACGCGAGTTCAGCTCGCACTTGTCCCGTTTTTTTATATTAAGATCGACAGACAGGCTAACGACCCACTTGATTAAGATTGATTGAAAAAATTTAAGAAAAAAAAAATTTGCGCCCCCCAAGCCCCAGCGCCCTGGAGCAACTGCTCCCACCCGCTCCCCGACGCTACGCCCCTGGCTTTTATGCAAGTTTATACAAAACTTGTTTTAGGTAGCCCTGCTCTCCTTATGAATACAACTAACTATAGATCAAGAACCATAAAATATGCCACTATGATGCCACTCACTTCTAGCGCCATCTAGAGAACTAACCTAGTATCAAATCAACTACATAATAAATGTAACATTTTTGTTCTGATTTGTCTCTTTTTCAATATTTTATTCAACTGTTAATTACAACTCTATCAATTTTAATTAGATAATTGTTTATTTGTAATTTTAAATATCTTATTTTACCTTTCTTAAGATATATATAATCCCACTAATCTTCTTATATATAAAAATGAATCCCCATTTCTCCTGGTTACGGCATCACGCGTGAACGGGTAGACCGATTTTAATTCGGTTCTCGCTAATGGAAAGAGGGATAAACGGGGAATGTTTTAGGGTATATAAAAATTTCACGCCGGGCGAACCCGGGAGCGGGCCGCTAGTATATTATAAAAGCGAAAGTTTGTAAAGATCGATGTGTTTGTTACTCTTTCACGCAAAAACGGCTTAACGGATTTCGATTGAAATTTGCCACACAGATAGTTTATTAACTAGATTAAAACATAGGATACTTTTTATCCTGGAAAAATATTAGGTTACCGAGGGATTTAAAAAATTGGGCGCCAATGACGCTGTGGCGGCGCCACCGTCCAATAAAGATGTCAAGGGTTATCTCATTTTTCAACGTAGACGAAGTCACCAGCCAGTTTATAATACCACTTGGGCTATTATGTCGGCTCGACTACTTTGGAGGCCTATCATTGTCCACTCATATTTCGTCAGTGCTCGCGTCTCAGCAGCGTACGACTCGATGTTCGTATTGATGTCTCAACTGAAGCCCGTACAGCCTCAATAGCAGTATAACAGCGTGTTTTTATTGCGTGTATCCATTGTTCCATAGTGAAAATTCGCAGACTCAGCAACGTACTTCCAAAACTTCACTGGTTCTGGTTACGGACGTTTTTCTAAATAATTCATACTTTTATCGAAAGGCATTAAAGATGAAATAAAAAAAGGTTTAATTTTAAAATAGTTTTAATTTATTTTCATCAAAGTACGAGATCATTTTAAAACTTATTTAGATCAGTCACACAATTGGCTTAATGGCAGTACCTTAGTACTAAAGAGACACAAGAGTTTTCTTATAAAACTAGGTGTATACACATTACACATTTCTATCACACTATTCAGACAAGCTAAATAGCACAGTAATCAGAATCGATGTCCATGAAATAAAATTTATTATTTTAACTTGGGAATTTTATTCGGACGTGACATCACAATTCAGTACAACCACCATATTGTTAAATATAGTTTTGCGATGGCTTAATTGAAAAGTATTTTTATTGCATTTTTATTTAAGAAATATATTTAAAAAAAAAAAACAAATGTGTGTTACAAGTGAAACTTCTTTGGCCACAAAATATACATATAGTAAGCGGTAGATGTCATACAGAAACGTTACAAGCGTCACGAAAAACTTGAAATTTTACTCTTCACTTCAAATATGTTTTTTTTTTCTTAATTTTTTATATGTTAGGGATATAAAAACTATTTAGTTTTTGATCCGAATTACGATTTATTAGACAGTCTCTACACTTTGATATATAAATTTTGCAATTTGAAACACTTAAAAAAAACAGCTCGCACCTAAAAAAGGTCATACTTTGTGCGATAATAACGCCTCTAAATACACAGACAAGTGTTTCACTTTGACAGACGTGAGACAAATAATTACATTAAAAGGCTTAATGACACCTTACGAATTCAAACAAATATATGCCTACGTTGCTTTTTACATACGCTCCTTATTACTATGACCCTACATTCTTATTTTTAAAAAAGTATAATAAATAAATCATCTATAACAACACATAGCGATAAAATCTTCAAGGGAATACTGTTCTTATATAAAAAATCGTTGCGTTTATTCTAAATATATGCAATGATTCATACAATTTATCTACTCAAAGGTCGCTGGTAAACTTTTATCCCAGGGCGGATCCAGCTTTCTAGGTCTAGTCAGGGCTTCGACTCGATTACAACAAGAAATATAAGACGTTACAGGATTTGTTACTCCATGCACTGTGAACTTGGGATCATCCGAGTAATATTTATCTTCAATGAACGATCTGATGCATCATATAACCATAATAAAAACATATAGTCATACTAACTGATGCCCGCGATTCTCCCGCGTTGGAATATAAAAAATATTTATAACGCCTGACAAAATATTTGAGCAATATTTTTTTCAATCTTTATTGCTGTTATAGTTTTGCCAGGCGTTGGATTTTTATTTTTGTGATCCTTTGGGGACAGTACTTTTTTTCTGGATACAGGAAAGGACATAGATACCCTATGTATGTCCTTTCCTGTATCCCTGAAAACTTGTATGCAAAATTTCATGATGGTCAGTTGAGTAGTTAAACCCTGAAAAGGTAACAGACAACAGATTTATAATATTAGTATGGGTTTGCCATCCTACACAGTATTTCATCATCAGCCTGTGTCTCTCCACCGCAAGATGTAGGCCTCTCGCAAAGCTCGCCATCACGCACAGTCTTCTGTCCTTCGCATCCAGCCGCTTCCTGCGAAGCCTTTCAGAGAGCTTTCGTAGAGCTTGCGCTTTCCAATTCGAGAACTCTTCGGTTATCCGCTCTGCGACAAATGTGACCGGCCCATTGCCACCTCAACTTGCTAATTCTCTTGGCTATGACGACAATATTCGTTTTTCGGCGAATTTCAGAATTTCTGATCCTATCCACCAGAGAAATTCCGAGCATAGCTCGCTCCATAGCCCGCTAAGCGACCCTAAACTTGTGGATCAGTCCTGCCGTAAGAGGTCAAAAAATATCACTAGACCCAGCTAAAGGGGACGATCATGACCCTAATGACTCAGTGATCCGCCCTAGCTTAAGTATCCTATTATTCCAAAAGAGAGAGCAGACATATGGAGAGTAATCTCCTCAACTCCTGAACCAAAACACCCATTTGGGAAAAAAATCCACTATAAGTTACATTATTCCAATCAAGAAAACTGCTAATTCAATTGACGTCACAATGGAAGTACTTTGGAAAATATCTAGAATAAACACGTCAATTGCTATAGAATGTTTAATGTCTCATTTTTGTTCTCTGATTACAAAACTGGGCCTATTGATGGCTGCTTCACATGTAAACGACATTTAAATAAAGAGGATTTCAATACAAACAAATCACGTATATTTTATTTATAGTAAAAAAAGAAATAAATTTAAAAATCTTAAAAATGACTAGAAAATTATTAAATATTTGTACACACACACAAAAATATCATTGTTCTCACAGTAGTTGCGGACCTACTTTATTTTCGATACGAATTTTATAAATTTAATATAAAAAAATTCTCATGTCAGTGTTTGTAACAAAATTCGTCCAAAATGGCTGGACCGATTTTTATGATTTTTTTATATCTGGTAGGTATAAGAATAGGTCGTAAAGTATTTTTCACCCTCCTACCCCCACCCCCCATTTTTTCAACGCAATTTTAGTATTTTTGTATGAACAATATCCAAATAATTTAATCGTTGTTGATTGACGTGAAGCGTCGCGTCACTTTGACATATGGTTTGAAAATAAAATTGGACCGATAGGTGGCGCCACAATCGGGTTACAGAATTATTTTCGGGTTCAGGCAGGGCGTCTGCTGAGTCAACTAGTTTTATATAAAATTATAAACAAAAGTACTAAAATTATCTTAGACTAATAAATCTGTGGTAATTGTATCAAACAATTCCTGCTCAATGAACACATTTTTCTGTCAAAAACTGTCTAAATAAAAGAGGTGTACTTAAACAATAAAAAAATGGTCTAACACTATATTTTTCTAAAATACTCTCTTAAATCTACAAAGCCTACAAATTCCGCTAGAGATTATAATATGGATATACTTACATATAATTGTTAATTGTTATTAAGGCGGTAAAAATTGCTCAGAGTAAGTATGTATATTGTGAACAGCGAGTAATATTTAAAAAAATATTCAAGTTTCTATAAATTCCTAATTATTGGAAAGACCTATTATAGTGCGAGATCCTGCATTAGAAATACGTCTTTCATCTATTATGATGACGATGACAAATATGATGCTACATTTATAAACTGCAAATGCTACATCAGCGATTAACATAGGCTACTAAGTTAGTAGTACTAACTAGATGTGGGTTTAAAAGTTATAATTCTGCAACGAGTTAAATTGTTAATGTTAAAAAAAGATAACGTGTTATACAAAACGTTAATTATTATAACACATTAAAAAATTGAATGTATGTATAAGACTGAAGCAAAAACGAGATTGAGCAAAACTTAAATTGAGCTAGAAATAATTCAATTGATCAATGAAATTTCCTTCATACTTTTACATACTTAGGACTGAATGTTAGATGTACGTTGAAAATTAAATATAACATGTCGTTAAAAATATTTTTACAGTTATATGTTAAATTTAATTTAACACGTTAAATTAAGTGTTATAACTTTTAACACCCACTCCTAGTACCAACCCTCCCCCATCTCCCCCACCCACCCCCTCCATACAAATGTATTCTGTAATGAATAAGTAAACTCAAAAACTGCTGGACCGATTTTAAAAATTCTTTCACCTATAGAAAGCTAAATTATCAGCCAGTAACGTAGGCTAATCACCCTCCCCCATCTGCCCCACCCCTTCTTCATACAAATGTATGTTTGTAATGAATAAACTCAAAAACTACTGGAACGATTTTAAAAATTCTTTCACCTATAGAAAGCTACATTATCAGCGAATAACGTAGACTACTCACTTTCCCCCCATCTCACCCGTTTACCCCCCTCCGTACAAATGTATGTTTGTAATGAATAAACTCAAAAACTACTGGAACGATTTTAAAAATTCTTTCACCTATAGAAAGCTACATTATCAGCGAATAACGTAGGCTACTCACTTTCCCCCCATCTCACCCGTTTACCCCCCTCCGTACAAATGTATGTTTGTAATGAATAAACTCAAAGACTACTGGACAGATTTTTAAAATTATTTCTTCTATAGAAAGCTACATTATCAGATCACTACATTAAAGTGGGACTATTTGTTATATCTTATAATAACTAATTCTAGTTTATACTTAAATTTAATTTATAATCAAGGAACTAACACATCGCATCGGGTTACTCTTGTAATTATGTGTGTATATAATATTATCACAGTCTAACCATACTTACGCCATACAGTCGGGCAACGCTCAATGTTCGAGCCTGTAAACTGAAGCGAGTTCGCCGAACGTTGCTCTACGCAAGTACATTCGTTGCCTGACTGTATGACGTAAGTATGGTTAGGGTTACCAGATCTAAAAATGAGTTTTCCTGATAAAATTCCTGACATAACATTATATTTCCTGACATTTTTTTACACTCATACGTGTGCCGATATCATTGTACGTATGAACCTATACTATGAAAACCAGCATGGCGCGATCGCGACACGACGGCGACGGAGACGCACGGGGGTACGGTGCGGGGTGTGCCTCGCGCAGAGGCGCGCGCGCCTCGCCCCGCCCCGCACCCCCGTGAGTCTCGCGTGTCAGGCGTGTGGGAGTCCTGAGAATGAGATGGCAGTTGACCAGTGTGCGGGCGGACTGTGCTTCGATGACACTTGTCGCGCGCTATTTAGTTTCAATTTCGTTGCGTCGTCGAAGAATACTCGAAAAGACGAAATGGCCTCGAGTAGTAAACGTCAGTGTACATTCACAGACATTTTACGTGAAAGATATCCTTTAATGAAACAGGGAAGAGAGTCGTCTGAAGTTTACTGTACCGTTTGCGATTGTTACATTTCTATAAAATACAAAGGTGCGTTTGATATCGACACACACATCAAAAGCAATAAACACAAGAACCTGCTGCTGGTATGGAATAAAAATCGCAAAATAGATACAATGTTCCAGTCGACGTCGTCGTCGTCGTCGTCTCAAAAGACTAAGGAATCAGCTGCTGAAGCTACACTTGCGTTTCACATAGTTAAACATCACCAGTCTTACAACTCCATGGACTGCACTGGGCGTTTGATGAAGGTAATTTTTCCTGATTCTAACATTGCCAGAGATATTACTTGTCAAAGAACTGAAACAGAAGCTATTATAAATGGCGCGATAGCTCCATGGATAATTCAAAATTTAAAGTCTTTGTTACAAAATATAACTTACATTGGGGTTTCGACAGATGCGAGTAATCACGGCTCGGACAAAATATTTCCGATTATGATCCAGTTTTTCGATTCACAAGGCGGGATATAATCAAAGTTATTGGATGTCATTAACACGCCAAACGAGACAGCAGAAACAATATCTAGCATTATTATAAAGACTTTACAAAAATACAATTTAACTGAAAAATGTATCTCCCTAACGGCGGATAATGCCAATGTAAATTTTGGAGGGATCAACAGGCAAGCAGGAAGAAAAGTGCTGACTAATCTTAAGAATACACTTAATAAGGAAATTGTTGGAGTTGATTGCCCAGCGCATATTTTGCACAACTGCATTCAACATGGTACAGATATACTAAAAATTGATATAGAGTCGCTGGTGATGAAGATCTTTAATTTCTTCTCGGTATATACCGTGCGCACTGAAGCACTAAAATCCATTTGTGAATACATTGATATACATTACCAGAAGTTGCTTAACCACAGCAAAACAAGGTGGCTAAGCCTTTTTCCAGCTATTGAGAGAATTTTGAAAATGTATCTACCTCTAAAAGAATACTTTCTGACAACTCCGCAAGTGCCGACAATGATCAAAGTTTTCTTCGAAAATGAACTAGCAGAGAGTTATTTATTTTTTGTGCATTCCCTTATGTCGGTTTTCCAGTCAGAAATTGAAAAAATAGAAAGAGAAAATAACTCTGTTATGGATATTGTAGTAATATTAAATTCTATCTGTGAAACGTTGAAGGCAAGAGCTCGAGCTGCATTTATTCCTTTAAAAGTGCGAGAACTGCTATCAAATTGCACCGAAAATGCTAAAGAAACATTCATGAAAGATGTAAAAGATGCCTACAATACTTGCCTCGACTATTTAGATAAATGGCTACAGCCGTTAAATGAATTCAAAATCTTTGACTGGATGTTACTGAAAGCTAATGTTGATGTTGATTACGAGAAGGTTGTTTGCTCTCTACAGTTTTTGAATGGATATGGGGTGTGTTTAGATGATTCCAAACTCTTTGATGAAATTACAACTTTAAATTCTTTTGCAAGGCAGCAAAACAAAGAGTTTTTCGATGTAATGCCTGTTAACCAATGGGTAATTATTTTGAAGACCTTAAGCTGTGAGAGACTGACAGAGCTGCAAAAAATTTGCAGCTTTATATTTGCGATTCAGGGGCAGAACGCTAATATGGAAAGGGTGTTCTCATTAATGAGTGCGCAGTGGACAAAGGAGCGGAACAGGCTGTCCATAGCTTCTGTCAAGTCTCTTCTATTGACACAATATAATTTGAAAAACACCTCTTGTGACGATTTTTACAAGACCGTTATTAAGGACCAGCAATTGCTTAAAGCAATCTGCAGCAATAAAAAATACGAATCTTGTGATGAATAAATAGACACTTACAATTTTATTTAACAGTGATTTCATTATTGTTGATTTAGTGTTCGTTAATGTTTAATAAATATATAATTTCATTACATTCATTTCATTGTTTTTCTGTTTTTACCCATAAATTCCTGACAATTTCAAATTTTCCCTGTTTTCCTGACAAAGGGCTGAAATTCCTGACTTGTCAGGAAAATTCCTGTCGTCTGGTAACCCTGAGTATGGTTAGACTGTGATATTATGTTGAAATAAATATTTCTAATGCCGGATCTTAGACTATTACTTAGTATCATTCAAAGTCATTACACAAAATATAACGTAAACTTATCCTTATAGTACAAATAAGTCGCTGCCGGCGTCTGTTCGTATGTTCTCTAACTCCTCCTAAACCACGCAATGGATTTTGATGCTGTTTTCACTAATCGAAAGAGCGTTAAGCGAAGAAGATTTTTATATACAATTTGCAGAAAACAATTGCACCCGTGCGAAGCCGGAAGCGTGTCGCTAGTATACCTATAAGCAGTAAACTATTTAGATATCAATTATAAGAAAAATCTTTACGAATAACATTACACATAAGGCCGCTCCATCTCTAAAACACTTTATTGTGTACTAATATTAGGCTTCGATTACGAAACCAGCGGGGCGGGCGACAGAGATCATACAAATGTATGATCGTAACCTCAGCCTTAGTGTGTATTATTTCATGATTTTCCATTGAGAACAAAAACAATTATGTAAGTAGTCTGGGCGGATGTTAGTAGAGTTTCACATTTTTAGACTCCATTTTCCATTGAACTTTTTATCTTTTAGAATATTAAAAAGACACCATATTAATTTATTGTGCGCTATTTCAATTGAATAATCATTTAAGTTTAAATTTATCGTTTAAGTAAATTATCAAGTCAGTTATTAAAATTATTAAAGAAGTTATTAAAATAACAGTTGCTCACTTATATGTTAACTTGGTACTTTTTTATTTATTTCTAAATAAATCAAAAACTACTTTTTTATTTATTTCTAGGTGACGTATTCATAAATGATAATTTTAGATGTTATTCTTATTGCGATAAGAACTTACTTGGAATGACTCGAATTCACAATATTAATATTATTCACATTTTGACTAAAAAACGATTTTTTTTAAAGAAACACTACAGTTTCTTCCTTTCTCAATGCAGTAGTGTATATTAAACCTTAATACACTTAAAGTTACTAAAGATTAATTATAGAATTACATTATTAAAGACACATCACTATAAATTGCAATTCCTTGGATTTCAACTAAGGTACTATATATATGGTTAGTTCAAAACTAAAGTATTATAGCGACGTCTGGTACAATAATTGTACAATTCTCACTTGCATGTGGAGACTGGCATTTCGGTCTTGTCGATTCCAATTTGTCCATATCCACCTTCAGTCCCTTCCTTTTCGCCAAATCCATAATATAGCACTTCATTTTGAGGTCACTGAAAATTATAGTCACACAAAAATTGTCACTGGACATTTTGTAGTGGCGGGGCATTCATTTGAGGCATTGCTATATGCAGCCACTGCCGTCTTGGGACAAAAAGACCACCTTGAAATGACAGCATATTATGCTGTTGTATTGCGGTGAGTGAAAAGGGGATGCCTACCTACCATCAAGTGGACCATCAACTTGTCTAACGACCTAAACTTGAAAAAAAAAACTAGAAAGCTACTAATAGAATACTGAAATTGAGCAAATTTGAAGCTTGTCTGGAGGCAATACCAAAACTGTAAAAAGATTATAGTGAACTAGCTGAGCCCGCACCTTAACGACTCGACTAAGGGGCTAATCAAAATAAATGTTTTAAATTTTTATAATATGCAAATAACTTTTACTTTTAAAAGAAAAAACTATTATTTCGCGCTTCAATTTAATCGAATTTAATGCAATAAAGTCCAATTTAATTCAATTGTATTATTTAAGATAGCAAGAAGTTTTAAAGAAACAGGTTAAGAGATATAAGACGAGGTATTTGAGTAAAATTTCTCTGAAAATTTTCATTTTAGTATTTGGATCACAAAAAATTACCAGTTGCTTTTAACAGTTTAGAAAAACAACTAAAGAAAACCTGTGGGAAGAAGACAAGCAGACTCTGCAGGTGTCTAAAGTCCTGTCCATCTGCAGAGACTTCGTTATCTAACTATGACCAACTAAACTAATCTTCTGGTAATAATTTACAAACCAAACTATAAGGTCGTAAGATCACATAATTGTGGAGAATGCTTTAGAAAAGAAAAAGTGTAATGATATTTTTCATACATTATGAAAAATATCATTTAAAAATAAGGTTGCTAATAAGATAGTACTTGATACCACTTGATGGCAGGTGGCTATAGTCGCCTATTAACACAAGAACCGACATAGATGCTGCAAGTGTGCTGCCGACCATATTAGGATTAAGGATAACGGATTAAGGATAGGAAAATGTGCTTACTCACTCACCGGAACACAACAGCACACATGCTGCTTTTTCAGTGGTGAAAAAGTATTTAAAACTCACTGACATTACTTAAAACTTAAGTCCTGTCAATCTAGTCAATCTGCAGAGACTTCATGAATTGCCTAATTATGACGAACTAAGCTAATAAATGACATAATTTCAATTGCTTTTTCAACAAAAGATCGATTAGTCTAATGCTGAGGCACTAGCCTATTCACCTGCTAAATAATATACTGTATAAAAATAAATAGGTGGAAATCAATGCTTGCATTGTCTAAATTATGCAAAATTAAATGCATACCTCAACTTCATGCATATACAGCATAGACAGCTTAAAAATGACAGGGTGAACAAAATTCCAACAGTTACGTAAACTGAATCTAGGAGACTAACTTCTATCATCATGAAATTTGTCGCCTCTCTGAAAATAAAAATAGCTTATTAAAATAAATGAGATTTAATGTAATAAAGCGATCCCAATTTGCAAAATCAATGGATATCTAGTCCTCTTGGTTGCACTATCTGCCAGTTAAAATCAAATGCCGCACATTGATAAAAGTATCGGCTGAAAGTCGGCTGCGTGCAAAGCTTGCACTCTGGTAAGGCATACTGTGTTTCGCAGTGATTTGGGCAGCCCATCTGGTGGCAGTGACCACCCCCTTACAGAAGACCACCGTGAAATAACAGCACATGTGCTGTTGTTTCCGTGAGTGAGTAAGAGATGCCAGAACCCATTTCCCTATCCCTTCCTAATTCTTTATTCTTAATCCTACTATGATTGACAGCACACTTGCAAATGTGTTGCTTGTATAAAGGTGGTAGCAGCCACCTTAATACAGCAAGTGGACTGTCAGCTTATCATATATCAGTCTGTTTCAGATTACAAATTTGTATTCTTCTTTTTTTCTATCCACCTAGACTTCACTTTCTACTATTCAATATTCATTCTCTCAGAGATTTTTGTAAGACAAGGTGGACCTCACAATATGATTTATCTTTTAAGACTTGGGCTGGATATATTTTTTTCTTTACTATTTTGAATTTTACCAACAGCCTAGTGACACTACACTGCTTATAGGTTGACTATCTAGTAATGAATAATATAAAGATAAAACAGGCTTTATTGAAACTTATCTCACAAATTATTGACCAGAATTCAATATTATTTTTCAGACTATTTGCCTATGCAAACTAAAAGTACTTAAATAGGTGTTTGTAGATAAATACTTTTAGTATTCGATAACATGTTTTTATATACTGGATAAATACCTATTTGTACAGAACAATTCAACAAATTGTTGTATCCATTAAAAACCAACTCATTTGTCCTTGCTGTTGTAACCATCCTACATATGTACAATAACGATGTAATTGTGATATCGTGACCAACTTTGAAAAGTTGTGTATAGTCCTCCTAATTAACAATGAACAACATTGAGATATGAACCTCCACTAGACTATATAGCATGTACCTCCACTAGACGAGGCCAGAGTGAATTTGGGACTTACAACAATACAATGGTGTTAGGCGTAGGGACTAATTTTAATTGAACTGGTGTGAATAAATAAACTAGGTATTACCGTAGTATTACACAGTACACACCTGAATTGATTAAATTCAAACCTTACTTGATTGATGTCTCGTATTTGAGGTTTTTATAATTATCTTGTTAAGATAGGTATCGAATTTATTGTTCGAATTTAGATTAAAATAATTTATTCACTTTTTTTAAAACAGCCACAAAGCATCGATCAATTTCCACTTAAACCAGTTTCCAAATGAAATTTATTTCAATTTGTGCATGTTTTCCGTTTTATTTTTATTTACATCAATCATATCATATTCTGTATATGACATTTCTCATTGTTTTTAACACAGAGCAAAAAAAACTATTAGATAAAGTCCATGGAAGTATTATATAAGGAATAAGCTCTATATGTGCATCTTGCAGCTAAAATAAAGAAAATAAAACCTTATGCTAAGGTCGTAAGAGTCTTGTTGCGCGCAAAATAAAAATGAAGCCGAGTGAGAGGGCCACCACTGAACGCTGTGTCCCGTTCTATAGAGTTGCCAGAGTTAAGTTGGTAGAAATGGTAGAAAAATATGCGATTGTAATGTAATGAAGTAAAAACATTTACTTCTAAAATGTTTCTAAATATAAATAATAATTTATTACCGACATGTTAAAGCAATATTATTTGTTGCTACGTGTAAAGCCTTATTAACGCAAAAATTTTGCGATTGGCGTATAGGTTTTCTTTTATTTGTATGAAATACGGACACCTGACCTGACAACCCCACATGAAATCGCCGACTCTGACGTCAATGGCGGAATGTTTTTGATTTCGTGAAATTTTTGAAGAATTTTAATTAAAATGGGGAGAATTTGTGTCGTGGAGGTTTGCGGAAGCGAGTATTATCCTGATTGTGGTTTATCTTTTCACAGGTAATAGTTTTAAACATAATTTGTTAGTGAACAATTAGGGTGACCATGCATGACTATCCAATCCTAGTTCAAGAACAAATAACTTAAATACCTATGCATTTTTTATTCCTTTCTCTATTAACATAACGGGTTCAATTTCAGATTTCCTAAAGATCCTAATGTTAGGGAAATATGAATAATATGGCTGCAGTCCAAGCCACCACTGGTTTGGACTATAGCTGCGACGCAGTCGGAGGCGACGACATCCACGTGTCGACAGGTACCCCTTCGCCGAGCCACCAGGCCACGTGGCATCACTTCGGCGTGGTCTGTGTGCTTTGTGTCTACAAGTGAGTGTTTAAGAGCATCCCCCGCCTTCTGCGAGGAAGATCAGGACCAACCTTCTAAACTAAATTGTTTTCTCTTTCATGTATAAATTTTCATTTGTTATATAGTGTGTAAATTTATTGGTATAGTATAAAGTGTTGTGTGATTGAACTTGGCTTTCTTTTGTCTAAGTCCACCCCAGGTAGTTGGCGCCCTGAGAGTTAACACTGGTCTCGTGTAGTGTCTACCCCTGAGTTTCAGTCGGTGAGTAACGGTTGGAACGCCTGCGGAGCCCTAACGCCCCGCAGAGGTTTCGCGGTTACAAACTTAACTGTTTTTTTCTTACCTAATTAATTAAATATACCACAATAGGTAGCTTATCGTAATTTTATCTCAGTCCAGCTGCATGTCGTGTCCCACAAGGACCAGTAGGTAAGTACCTACCTATATGACGCGAGTGTGAAAAGCAAGCAAAAACAGGAAATGTATAGTACCGCAAAGGGCAAGTTTATCATTAGCATCTTCGATTAAAATCCATCTGAAGCAATGATCTGCTGACGTCAAATCACAAATCATTTTTTATAATTATTGTCCTTAAATCATATTTCAATATATTCACCATCGCCAGAGAGGGATAAGAGGTACAGTTACTGATCTCTCTTTCGGCTTCAATTTTGCGACAACAGGTCATTCCTGTTGTATATAGTACTTATTACTTCCATGATAAAGTCACAGATGAGAACACTTGAATCCGCATATTTTATTGGTTTTTTTGCTGTAATTTTATTACCAATCCCTCAAGAAGAAAAATGTTAAACTTCCAATTAATTAGAAAACACATAGCGAGAACAATTAATGCAGATATAAAATATTACGGTGATTTGATAATGCAGCATATAAAATATTACGGAGAATAGAAAGGATTAATTTATAATTATGTGTGTTAAGTTAAAAATCAAACCCAATGCGCGTGGGGCCAAATTTTCTGAACTCAGAGTACTTCATAATATCACAGAACACTATATACTCACAAGGAGCGATAGTTATAGTGTTCCGGTGTGATTCTGTGGTAATTATTTTTTAATTATAAAATTCCAGGTAATTGCTAACCAGATCAATAAATAAATTAATTCCATTTACACCGGATAGGCTATTGAGTGTAACCATCACGTAAGTGGTCCTCATAACCCGAATACTAGAACCATAAATATATTTGGAACATGAAGACACTACAATAGGATGACGCGCTCGACGTGATTGTTCGGCTCGGCTACAGACCACATTTCATACAACCACAAACGCCACTTTAACAAGTGGCGGCAGATGTTCGAGGAGAGGATAGTATTTGGTTGTGTAGCTACCGTGCCAAATAAAGGTGTGGAAATAAATATATAAATAACCCATTAACGGATGTATTGGAATAGCTCTGAAAAGAGCTATTTATCAGCGTGGTTTGGTATATTTGTTTAACCACTATAGCTGGATTCACGATGGAGGATGAATGTGAGCCAGCAGCAGCCGTCACAGTCAACGCTTCTAATTCCGACGCTATTGATTGTCTTCTTCGAAGAGATGTTGTCTCCATGGCGTCGGCGGGGCAAAAGGGTTGTGGATACCTACGCGACCCATATTTATATTGTCGCGTTGCTTCGGAGTGTGTGAGCGCGGATAACAAATGCGGATAACAAACGCGGACACCGCAATTCTGCTATCTCAGGCAACAGGCTTGCGTTGGCGCATACGTAATACCTATGGGTATGACATTGTAAATATTGTATATAAGTAGGGTAATTTTAGACTAAACACATTCCTGTACATACAACCTACGGAGTATCATTTCACCTTCGATAATCGCCAAAGTGTTTGCTGATGTAACACACAAAACCGTAGGTTGAGGAGTGGGCGATAGGGACATTTCAGAATGAAAAGATATTTGAGTTCGTGAAGAAGATGCAGCATATCTTGGGATTTAGGAAGAAACTGATGTGATGTGATCATTTATATAATTTTGGCAGTCTCTCTGTTTCCAACCGTAGATTTATTGATGAATTAATTGTTAATTTGCCAGTTTTTGCATAGAAAATAGCATCGGATATAATTTTATTTGCAATAGTTAGTTGGTCATCATCAATATCTTGCAATTGAATGGCAATGGACTTTGCTATTATTTCCCATTTATCCTCTTTTTTATTTGACAATTCTTTCGCAGAATTTCTCAGGTCTTTCTGTGTTTTCGTGATACTTTTCCTTTGTTTTTTCTTCGGAACAGAAATTTTCTGTTGTGTTTTTTCTCTTTCCGATAGTTCTTCCATGTCTGACGTCTGTAAAATTTAAATTCGTTATTATTAACAATTACTTTGTATTTTACCATTGATTTTCAGATGTCTACAATTGAAGACGAATGGGAAAAGACTGCAGAAGAATTTGAAAGAAAATGGAATTTCCATAGTTGTTTAAGCAGTATCTGATGAAAACATATTGCAATGGAAAAACCTTCAGCTACTTACTCAGAATATTTCATTTATAAACTTTTTTCAGTGTTTTTTTTTTTATTAAAGATGGGTTTGCTCTTGACCAGCATCTATCCATGTAGGAAGGATGAGGCCGACGATGGAGCGAGCTCACCCAGAAGATGCCTATTCAATCGAACCTTGTAAAGATTTGGGTTATATGAGCTCGGAAATACAGACGCCGGCAGGGAGTTCCAATCCTTAGCAGTGCGCATCTCAAAAGATTATTACACAAAAGATGTATTATTAGCAGTTGTGATTGCTAACTATGAATTCATGTACGTTAATCAGGGTCTAATGGACTAATGTTTCAGACGGTGGTGTTTTAAAAAGTACAAAACTAACGTCTGGTGAACTAAATTTACCCCTTCTTGATTTATCGGGTACAAGTACCTACACCTGCATCTGTTTTTCGCGAGAACAGAGTGCATTTGGCATAAAATGAAACCCATATCCTTCCAAAATTTTTATTTTAGTAAAAATACTTTTGGAATAAGCAAGATTCAGAATTTTGTCGTAGCATTGCCATAGACATTGACAACGTTGACGCAGTTCTGCTAGCTTGTTGTGCATCACACAATTACTTAAGGAAAAAATCCCCAGGTTTAATCGTTTTTCACTTTATTGGTCATGAACATGTTCAAAGTAAGTACATCATTTCGTCGACTAGTGCCTCTAGCACAAATTAATGAAGAAAGGCGACATGAAGAAGGAAATAATGTTCGTTACACGTTTGCGCGATATTTTAATAATACCTTTTCAAGATAAAATGATAAATGTTGTGCCATTATAGGTAGGTATATCATTAAATCAACCAATTAGGTACTTACATCGATAGGAGTATATGAAGATTTTCGCAAGGGTTCTCTGGTTTCTGAGAGAAATATCATATTATTATAGTACCATAATGTAGGTACATAGGTGTCTTGTGCCCCGCTACCAGTTTGCGTTGTAGCTTTAACCTGGAAATAAAAAGACATTATGAATATTAATTGGTTTAATTTCGAGTAAATTTTTTAAATCGGTTAAAAGATCCCATTTCCCTATCCACTCCAACTCCCTTATCCTTAATCCTACTGCAGTCGGCAGGGCACTTGCAGAGCTTTGGCGTAGCTTGTGTTATAGGCGACGGTAGTCACCTACCATCAAGTGGACCGTCAACTCTGCCGATCTTAATATTAAAAAAAGTAGGAAGGTAAATATGTAGTACCTACCTATTTACGTATATATTGGACTGTTTAGCGAAATACAGAATAAGTCACTAACGACTACCCAATTAAGGTCCGTTTATATCTTCAGATAACGAACGTATCAGACTAGTACCGTCTCAGACACCGTCGGACATAGTTTATTTACAACTAGCGTATTAAAATATTAGACAGCTCTCCGCCGACAATTACTTGCACGGTTCCGATTCTGGGGCACACGATTCTCAGACACGTTTCGGCGTGTCTATTATTTCTCCGCGAATGACGTCCATGCGCGGTCTAAACGGACACGTTACACTAGATATGAATAAGTTCTTACATATCATATCAAATAATATTATTTTGTCTGATACGGTGGTTGTCTGAAGATATAAACGGACCTTTATCACTGTAACAAATAAGATTAGGATAATTTCTGTAATTATAAATTAACTAGCTAGTGTCCGCGACTTCGTATGAGTTGAAAAATAACGTCTGACATCTTTATCATTTTTTCTGTGGCGACGGCAGCGTCCAATTCATATTTATAGAGGATCCTTCGGGAACCTAAAATTTTTCCATGATAAAATGTATTCTATATGTTAATCACGGTAACAAACTATCTGTTTGCCAAATTTCATCGAAATCCATTCAGCCATTTTTGCGTTATTGAGAAATAAACATACAAAATTTCGCATTAAAATATTAATTAGGATGACACACTTTGCAACGTACCTTCTTTAATTCTCGAAAAAAGCAGGTCCTCAAATTGCTTATTTTCATTTTCAAAGAATGGACTGTTGCCTCTTTGTCTATTTCTTTGTAAACTTCTAGAAGCACCCGTAATGACTCCTGTCGCATATTTTTGTTTAAATAATTGTTGTTCCTTTTATCCCATAAATGC
This sequence comes from Bembecia ichneumoniformis, assembly GCA_910589475.2. Taxonomy (NCBI): domain Eukaryota; kingdom Metazoa; phylum Arthropoda; class Insecta; order Lepidoptera; family Sesiidae; genus Bembecia; species Bembecia ichneumoniformis. The sequence goes on from OU342541.1 coordinate 5,066,955, forward strand.
GATAAATTTTTATATAAATTTAACAATTTAGTCCAAACATTTTTTTCATTATTGTTCATTTTTTAAATATGTTTAGCAACGATATGACTAAACGTACAGACGTGCGACAAGGAACACTTCCGACGCGCAATTGCCGTCAAATTGAATCAACCTCTCTATTCACTATTCAACGCGCATTCAAACAGTTGATTGGATTTGTCGATTAAGGACGGACAACTCGACATTCAACGTTATGAAGTAGGCGTCAACTTGCCTACTCATATCACAATTTGTCGAATCAACACAAATTGAATCGACAGATTGGATATGAAATTGCATCGTGAGTAGGCCCGTTCAATTTTAAATCGTTTTGTTAAGATAATTATGCTTGACAGACTATACTTACGCTATTTATTATTATAATTAATAATTTGTGCATAATATTTATTTTGTAATTTCGATTATGTATATGTTTTCGTCATTATAGTACCTAACAGGTGTACATACATAATTATCTACTTATCGACCGGAAGATGGTGACAGATTTTGGGATGATTTCAGGAAAATCATCCCATAAGTATAGGATGATTTTCTTGAATTATACTTTTTATGAACTATCCAAAAATTAAAATGCCACTATTATACTATTAAACGTAGTTCTTAGTTATAATGTTAATACATAGTTTTGACAGTCAAGTAATGTAGCCCAGCACAGACTAAAGAGATTTAGGTCGCCTCATAACCCTAAATATTACTGGCCTACCCTCTCAACAAGGGCGTATTTTTTTTTTTTTATTTTTTTTTTTTCATTTTTTTTATTATAGATGGGTTTGCTCTTGACCAGCATCTATCCATGTAGGAAGGATGAGGCCGGGCTATATAGTCTACCACGATGCTGGCGTAGTGCTAGTTTGATGGACTTTGGGTGGACTTCACATGCGCCTTGGAATTTCTTTTTTAACGTATGTAGTTTCCTCACGATGTTTTTCTTCACCGTTTGAAAGCAATCAGTAAAATGCCCTTAATTTTTATAGAAAAAAAAAACCCTCAGATTGAACTCTGAACTTTTCCCACTGCGCCACTGACGCTTTCATCTCATGACATTACTAAGTAGGTAAGTAATAATAATAATAATAACATGGAAACGCCGGACGATGAAACGATAATTTCGTTAAACCGAAAAAGAAAAGCTTTTCAAGTACATAGACTTGGCTCACGAGGTGACCGCTATGATGGGATGTCGATTCGACAATTATCATCCCGACAGTCATTTCTGCGAATGGTCTTATAGCGAAGAGTCTCGACCAACATCTCCAGAGGTTCTCACTAGATGGCTGAAAAAAGGGACAGATGCAGAAGGTGGTACTCTTTGACACGGCACGAATTGTCAGGAGGTTCTTCACTCTGCAGCCCTAACCACCGGTAGCTTGGACCTTGCCCCGCTACCTGGGGATCTAATTTTAGGTTTTTTATAATATTTATTGTTTTTATGATAATATTGTAAAAAAAATTAAAACTAAGAAAAATAAATAAAATATGTGAAATAATAATTAAAAGACAAAAAGTCAACGCAACTGTAACGTATAATTATTTTTTTAGGGAAAGGTAATATAAGTGAGTATTTTTTTAAACCACGAAGACGCCTGCGTCTTCTACAATCACGTTGCAGCTCTCCGAGTGTGGCCGTGTAGGTTTCTTTATTTTTGGTCTTTTCATACGATCCTCTTTTCCCAATCGTTTTGCAAACGATTTGACTTCTTTTCTTAGTCTGTAGTCGCTGGAAGAAAGAAGGAGACAGTTGCATAAAGAATACCAAAATACCTACTATAAGGAAAATACTATAATTGAACTCAACTTACGTATAATGTATACGGAAACAATAAAAACATGCACCCAGAACGCAAATGCTAGCGCAAGCAATAAATAATAAACCAGATATTAAGATTCCTTGAAAAATTTTATCAGCTTCCTTGCTTATATTTTCTGAAAACAATAAAATAATCAGGTAGTTGTGAATAAATATGGATATTTGATTTTACATAGTTTTTAATTTTACTACCCAGAGGTGACAATAAAAATGGCAGCACAAAATTTATCGGCATTGCTAAAAGTGTTTTTTTTTTCTCTCTTGGGGTTATATCCGAATATTTATAATTACATAAGCTCCGAAAATTACAGTAGGAAAAAGTATTATGGTATACTTAATAGGTTTAATAAATATTACCTACTCTGTAATCTTTCGAGCAGTGTTGAAATTAAATGCCGTTCAAGACTGTAGAATTTATTAATCTATTCTCGACCTTAATCCAAGGAGTTTAAAGTCAAACACTTTAAAATAATAGCTATTAAAACAAGACATTATTTGTACGATAATCTCATTCAGTTTAAGTAGTAATCTCCAATAATTTTAAGTATGAAAAGTATGAAAGTGGCCAGGGTGTTTGCCTTGCTCTATTCTAGGATACCCGGGTTCGATTCCCGGTCAGTGTCATCTTTGGAAATGAACTTTTCAAAGTTGGCTCTGGTCTGGATCTGAAAAGTAATAGCAGGGCACACTGCGTTTCGTATTTGGGCAGCCCATCTGGAGGGAGTAACCACCCCCTTCCAGAAGACCACCGTGAAATGAGTTAGGGATACCAGAGCTCATTTCCCTAACCATTACCAATCCCTTATCCGTAATCCTACTCTAGTCGGCAGCGCACTTGCAGCAACTATGTCATTGCTTGTGTTATAGGCAACGGTAGCCACCTACCATCAAGTGGACCCTCAGCCTTCTTGCCGACCTTAACATGTTCTATAAAGAATATCAAATGTTTTTTGAAGTTGAATGGGACGATAATATTAATTCTCTAAAATAAACTTTTAAATCCACAAATTTGTTCGAAACGTGCATCCTCCTGATTGGTTTACATGCAGAACAGAAATATCTCAATATATCTAGGTATGGATTCAGGATGTAAACAAAAGAGCGGATTTAGTGTCACAAAATACTTTCGCTCCCAAAATTTTCGTCTCGCTATATATTATATCTAACTATAGGTAGGTAAGTAAATTACAAACAGCAACTCGTTAAAATTAATTCACGAACATCGATGTTTCATGAGTTACACTAATTTTAAAACAACAAAATGGCACCCTGGAATTGATTGCCTATATTTTTTGGTAAATTATATTTTGCACTAACTGAGCCCGCAACTTCGTCCGCGTCTCTTTATAAAATATTACTCGCTGATAATGTAGCTTTCTACAGGTGAAAGAATTTTTAAAATCGGTCCAATAGTTTTTGAGTTTATTTATTACAAATATACATACAAATCTTTTCTCTTTATAATATTGTAAGTATAAATATAGTATAGTAGAATAGATATATTTTTTGTCTAATTTCCGTGTAGATAAAGTAGTGGCGAACCTGGTCTTGTGACCCTTTATTTACGAATAACATCAATGAAATTGGAAAAAAGTTACTCTACATACAAAAGTTCCTATCTATTCAATATTCCTATATAAATGGGTTGTACGAGCTGCCATGAAAAATGTACTATGTATTATGCTACTGACCTGGCACCATAGTAATTTTGAATTTGAATAATAGGGAATATGCGTGTAGTTTAAATTTCGTTCCAATAATTTTTTACTAAACTTTGTCGACCGGACATTATATCTAAACCATTATTTCCTTATTTGATTCCCTTTTTATTGCATTATATGTTACATCAAATGCTATGAGTACACTGATAGTAAACAAATGCTGGACATAGCTTGTGACGTCAGGGAAGACGCGCTAAAAAGGCCGTGTTTAAATGCCTCAAATATATTCTCCGTTTTAATTTTTTTTATTGGATTTTTTTAATATTTTTTACCCTAGGACGATGAAAACAACAGATTAAAAAAATACATGCATATACCCTATTGACAAAACATTGCATTGGAGCGCCTGCATTCAGATCTTTTAGCCAAACTGTCTTTCTTAACTTTCTTATACATCCTGAAACAATTCACTCCCAAAAATATTTACAAGGATAAATATCAGATGCAGATTTTTTTTATTAAACCAGGAAATACGTCCGCGTCGTCTTTCTACTAGGTAAACGAAATGTTTGTTTACGAGAATTAAATTCACTACAAGACCTACTTGCCAACTTATCCTCTATTGTGAAATCATAATCTGTGAAAATAAGCATTAAAATATTTTAATTATAAAAAATAACTTTTATACTATTTTTTTGCTTACATTAAATATTATTTTTTTGCATACCTTGTGAATTATATTTCTCCATCATACTCAGCATGAGACGCTTTAAATTTACAATGCATTCATTAGTATTTGGGTTGTAATTATAAATTCTGTAAACAAATAGAATAGAGTCAAACATGTAATATTCATCATTTTTAGGGTTCCGTTTTTTTACTACTGAACCTAATGGTCTGTCCGACCATTAGGTTCAGTAGTTTCGGGATAAAGGTGGGGTGAATCGAGGATAAGGATTTATTTTATTAAGTTAGGTCAAATGAATTCAAGGTAAGGGTCTGTCTAACCTCAGAACATTCACAATAGGGAATATGACATTTTTTTTAATTTTCATACGATAGGTTATACCGTTATTTATAACCGTAAAAAAATATTCAGCGTCAAAAACCAGAAATTTAGTAACAAAAAAAATGTTAAAATTAACTAACACCTCTACGGGCATTTTAAACACCCGCCCTTTTGACGCTCATGTCGTGACGTCACAGTCTACAATAACAATCAAATGTTAAAAATCATAAACATCTACACGCTTGTTGACATTTCATAGACTTTGACGTCACATTCGAACTGGCCGTTTCAAGTATTTTGAATTTCCCAGATTTTTTTGCACTTTTTAATAATTATTTTCATATTTTAAAATACATAATAATAAAAAAATATTTACATAGACATGATTCTAAAGCAAAAATGTAAAAAAAAAATTAAGCCTTTTTGAATTAGACGCATATTCCCTATTCCTAACCTAACGGCCTGTGTTTTAGGTGCAATATTGCACAGCAAATTTTTATAGCTTCTCGCAGATAACCGAGCAGATTTATAATTGGATGTTATTTCTAAAATATTGTGTCAAATATGAAAAAAGAAGTAAAGTAACACATAAAAATTTTAGTACAGAACTTAAGTTAATTAATATAATATGTGAAAACAAAAATAGTTGTCGCTGTAATTTTTTATTACTGTCACGAGAAAGATTTTTAGCAGTATTTAGCAGTCCTTTTTTTGTACAAATCTGCCCGTTTCAAACTTTTTTAAATACAATCTGTTATGCACTGTATTTTTATCTAACTTATAATTTTACTCTAAAAAGTAAATTAATGCGACGAAAAATAACACTTTCAAAATACATAAGTAATAAAATATACATTTACCGTAGATTAATGATTGATCTCCACTGGTGCTCCAACCCCCGTGCACCAATATTAATTAATACTACGCCGGAGTCTGCGTACCGGGTTCCAGTCTCAGTGGGGACATAAAAAGTTACATTTTGTTGATGTAGAAAATACACAACAAATTATTTGGGTATAAGTTATTAAGCTCAAACCTTTTTTTTACTAACACAAGTAAGAATCAAGACAAATAGTCAATGCCACACTACAGGAATTGTTGCCGCAAATCTGGGACTATTTTTTGTTAGACGGGCGATATCCGGTTGGAGCGCCAGCGGATAGATTAATGATAAATGATAATGATATCAATGCAATCATAGACAATGATTGCATTAATCTATGATACTTACAAAGAGTTATTACATTGACAATGATATTCGCAGTTCCCATTCGTAGTCGCTGATGATAAGCAATCGCCTTGTTCTCCACAATTTGAAGTGACGAGTATTAGCTGAGAAGAAAGAAACAAAAAGTAGGTAAAAATTTAACTCTGATGGCGCCACATGGATTATAATAATTTTGGATATTTCTAGGGTTCCGTACGTCCGAATAAAAAAATGAAACACTTATAGGATCACTCGTGTCGTGTCTGTCCGTCCGTTACAGTCATTTATCTCCGAATCTACTAGACCGATAAAGTTGAAATTTGGTACACATATCAATTTCTGTGACCCAAACGCAGAGGTGTGACGTGAATAGATGAAATTTGTATATGGGAGGTCATTTTTTGGGGGAAGGTGGAAAATTAAAAAAAAATAATTAAAAACTGCATCGTGTGACATATCAAATGGAAGGTCTTGTTGTGAAGATCTTAAATGTATTTTTTTTTTGTAATTTTACGAAAATTGACCATTCCCTTATCTCCGAAACGACTGAATCTAAAATTTTGAAAAAAATACAGAAATTAGTTTTCTACTTATACCTAGATTATAGGAAACCTATAAGAAGTCCATGATATTAAAATAACATGGTAAATCACTCAATATTGTGTAGATAGGTAACATCGTACGGAACCCTCTTCACGCGAGTTCAGCTCGCACTTGTCCCGTTTTTTACGATAAAGAGCGATAGGCAGACCAAAGCTTACCTCGTGATATAATAATAAAATTCATGCATGCATCTATACAAATAAGTAAATAAAATTGAAATGTCTGTTTATAATGTCAAAGTAACTGCTTTTTACTAAATGCACGAGGGTAATCTTATAGGATTTTGAAATAAATAAAAGATGTGTGCACCATCAGAGATGATCAGTTATTTTATATAGATCCCAAAAGGTTAAAAGTCAAACTAAAATGTAGACGCAGTGAAAATCATGCGAAGAGAAAAACCCCATAAGAGGTTATGGCCGTCTCTACACAGTGAACCAGTGATGAGAGTAAAGCTGGTCTAAGTCTTCTCTAGCTCGTGTTGGGAAGCGATCAAGAAAAGCTCCTAAGAGGTAACACTGAAAGTGTTTAGAGACTCGGAAACTATGTAGGAATAAGCTATTTGAATTTTTAGTGTTTTTCGAATCATTTCGCGGCACTATTTTAAGCAATGGCGTTTTTGATTTTCTGTTAAAATTATGGGGTACCTCTCCATCTAACTCAAAGCTTTCTCACGCCTAGGTGTTCGTATAAGAGTTTATGCACTGGATGTCACTCTGTCCTTTACGAAAATCTATGACCACGTTTAACTCACTGAACCAGTTATAAACAGTGGCAAATTTGGAAATGAACTTTCATAGTTGGCTCTGGATATGGCAAATAATGGGTACACTGCGTTTCGTCGACATTTGAGCAGCCCGCATGGGCAAAGTAACCACCCCCTTACAGATGACCACCGTGAAATAACAGCATGTGTGCTTTTGTGTTTTGGTTAGCGAGTAAGGGATGCCAAATCCCAATTCCCTATACATTCCTAATCCTTTCATGGTCGGCAGCGCACTCGTAGTACCCGTGGTGTTGTTTGTGTTATAGCCGAGGGTAGCCCTTACCATCAAGTGGACCGTCAGCCTGTCTGGTGAGCGTAACATAAAGAAATGCCAATCATACTCTCAATATACTTATATAGTCTTAGCAATCAATTTCTTAAATATTTTCTTTGATATTTAATTGAACAAAAACTTCACAACCATAAAAAACTACAACTACATGAAAAATAAAGAGATGTTATAAAGTTGTAGGTAATTAAAAACTACTTACCCCATTTTCTGTAGCTGACGACGTTGCTTCCGATATATTCGTACCTACAATAGGACGTGATTAAATAATTAAATTAAGCTTCCCCGTATACCTACACATTCTGTATGGAATGGTTTGAATCTATATTTGAATTTGTGTCTGTAACAATTGTCTGTACAATTAAAAAAAAAAAAAACAATTTGTACACGTTGTACTCTATGTTACTGTAGTAAAAAAAATAGTTTTCAGAATTTTTCTCCGTTTTTCTCTGCGTTTGTCTCAGGAAAGGCTCAACCGATTTGAATGCAGTTTTCACTGAGGTATTAGTTTTGTTTCATTCCAATTATAAAACGATTGGAATGAAACAAAAAAGTTATGCGTACAAATTTGCGGGCTCAGCTATTAAAAAATATAATATCTATGAGTACTAGTACTCGTAGGTATTATAGTCGACTACGAGTCTATCTGTAGAACTGCTTGGTGATACACCTGTGTATAATGTGCTCCAATTTGTATTTGAACCTCAAAATAAAACCTTAACGAATTATATATTTATAAATTCCTCAGTAATCACTCGATCTGTTTGTGATTATCGCGAACATAAACACAGACAAACGCGGCGGGGGATTTTATTTTATAATATGTAAGGAAGAATTTCACCACGACCACGACATGTGCTCGGCACAATAAATATTTTATGAAATATCTGAATAAATAAGAATAAATAATATAAATAAACATTATAATGAATTCAAAACAACAATATTAAATTAAATATTCACTGACATAGGTACTTTCACTTACATAAGATCACTAACACTGCGGTAAACCTGAAAGAAGCACTCAGAGCAGAACACATTTTAAACCTTGACAAATACCTATAATAATTCCAAACTAAAAAGTTAGTTAGGGACTAGTTATTATTTTTATTATTTCGATCTATTACACCGCACAGTACATTGCACCCCAAATACGAACGACAAGCAAATGTACACAAGAAATAAACTCTTCTTACAAATTTAGTTCACCGGTTTAAAAATAGACGTACAATTTTAAAGACGTTGTAACTACTTTTACAAATAGCAATCGTCGTATGTACTTACATTTACACACATAATATTAGAAGTTAGGTATATTAACTTAAAAACGTAATTTTAAAAATATTAATTGCTACTTACCTAAATCTTTGTATTTATTTATAAAATCGTTTATTGACTAACTATCAACGTACAGCCAAAACTATTAGATAAGTAAGTCTAGAAAGCTGAAATCAATCAAAACCAAGGCTGTTGTTTTTTTATTTGTTTTTTTTTTACATTTTGGAGAATTTGGTAGTAAAAATCTTTCTTAATTTCAGTAATAATATATATTATTCTGTATATATATTATACTGAATTATTATATTCACTATAATATTCGAAAATTAACACATTGAACGCGAAGCACGTACGTAGGTATATACTCGATACGTTGTTCGATGGGCAGTTTAAACAGATTTTTTAATATGTACTTTCAAACTTAAATTTCTATGAAATAGGCATGATGACGGTATTAAAGAATCAAAGAATGAATGGTTTTGGAGAAAAATATATGTTGAAAGAAGTCTAAAAAAATTACTCATTTTTCTTATTAAAATTGAGATTGATAAGATTTTCAATAAAATAGAAGTATAAATAACTGCAATCGGCCATGTTAACTGAAACGCCAATCAGAGCGAATGACGTCACGACCAGGTAAGTGCCATTGTGTTGCTTGACTTTGCTTTGACAGAATGAAAAATCTGATGAGATGTCGGTGACGTCACGGTTCATCAGACGCGACGCCATGACATCTAAGAGCGTTTTCGCGGGTAATTCAAAATAGATTTAAAAACATTCAATAATTCGCGTTGAAATTTAGTTTTTTGCTGAAATATTGTTTTTTTCGGATATGGTAGACATTATGGAAGGGTATTTTAAAATCTGTCATCATGCTTATTACCAAATTACACCATACTTTCCCAATGAAATCTATAATTCCTTCTTACCTAATGGCACAAGTTTCAATCTGACTTGATCTCCAATACAAAACTGATTGATCTTCTTTGGAATTAGGTTTATTTTAAAACATAAACATCCGCTAAGAAAGGGTTTTTGAAAATTTCAACTCCCTGGTAAGCCAGGGGCGGGTCACTAGTCTACTATACATATTATAAAACAAAGTCTCAATTAGCTTCTATCTGTTTCTCAGTTAACTTCTTCTAATTCATACAAAGGATTTTGATCCACACTAATGATAAGAGTGATAAATTTTTTTTTTTTTTTTTTTTTTTTATGAAATCGAGGTAGCGCTTGACCACTATCTCACCTGATGTGAGGTGCAGATGTGGCCGAAGGTGGACCACGCTTACCTAGTAAATGCCCATTTACCCTAGTTTTGAAGACCCCGAGGTTGTAGTTCTGTGGGAACACAGACGCAGGCAATGAGTTCCACTCCTTAGCAGTTCGAACAAGGAAGGTGGAACTGAAACGCTTTGTTCGTGATCGAGGTACATCGACCACGAAGGGATGAAACCCCTGCCCACGTCTAGTGGTCCGCAAGTGGAACGGTTCCGGTTGGATTAAATCGTACAACATAGATGCACACTCTCCATAGTGTAGACGATAGAAAATCGATAGGCACGCTACTTTTCGGCGATGCTGCAGGCTTTGAAGTTGGGAATCCACAAGGGTGTCGTTGCCAATAAGGTTCTTTGCTCGCCTTTCAATCGAGTCCAGTGCGGCCAGTTGGTAACGGGCAGACCCATCCCAGAGGTGACAGCAGTACTCCATGCAAGACCGGACCTGTGCCTTGTATAAGTCCAGGAGCTGCCTCGCAGTGAAATACCGTTTAACCATTTTAATTAAATTTAACCATTTTAAATTAATTTAAAATGAGGAAGGTATTTATGCATTTCAGTTCACCGGTATGTAAATACAATTTACAGAAAAAAAATAATTCGTGTAAAGCCTGCAGCGGGTCGCTAACGCAGGTAGTAGGTAAATAAAATCGTCGTTACATAAGTAAATAGAAGAAAAAAAATATTATAACTTTATAATATTAAACGATATAGGCACTTAAGTCAATTTGTTTTAAACTATTTTTTGCAGTTTCGTAAATTTTTATTAATACCTAGTTAATAGTTTTTTTTTATTTATATTTGTCAGTTTTGCAGACTTTTTGTTTCGTGATTTAAGAGGCGGTACGTCTTTTCCAGATCACCATCATGTACCTAGTGGCGTCACCTTACGGTCACTCTCGGTTATCTCGTTTTGATTATAAATGTTACAATCTTACAAAACGTAAAGCAATAGGGTATTACACCCATTTTTAAAAAGTGTCTCAATTAGATTCTGTAGTGCTAATGAACCACTAAAAAAAACACCAAATTTTTATTCAATCGATAAGTTTAATAAAAATCCATTTAAAATTTACATTTTCAAATTTCGCGCGTAATTTGACGAAAACGCTGGAAACCATTTTCCTCTGTGGTCATGACGTCAGTTGGCTGTGTAAACAAATGCGCCGGTAATTGACATGACACTGACTGACACTTTTTTGTATACACAACCGTATGACGTAAAAATGGCGGCTACTATTTCATTGTGTTAAAATTCTGAAAACTTTGAATTTAATTTTAAAATTTATTTTGTTATTTTACGAACTAAAACTAACATTTTCCGACTGCTTTTTGCCTAAGCTATCTCAATAATATACTTTTAGATTTTTTTCATATAGACTAAAATACCCTGTTACAAGAGACATCCACCGTCTTCAATAGATGTCACTAGAAGTAATTGTTCAACGGTGTGGCACATAATTTAATTTACATATTTAATTTCATACTGATACGTACATAACTAAAATTATAATTAGTCTTTAATAACTATAATAGGTATCATCACAGACAGATAGATTGTCTCATACACACTACTTTAAATTATTTGTCATTCTCTAAGCTTGCATTTTTTACATTGAATACATTATTTAATGTCACCAAAGTAAAAAACATTGAAATACTTTTATGATATATAGCGTATGAAAATATAAAAATAAATTATATTTTTTATTGAATTTTTATTTTTAATTCTCAATTCTCTGTATATACTTCTCTATCACCTATCATTAGTCTGTGTGTAAAATTGACTTTGACAACTACGGGAATGTAGGATGACACTGTCATGCTTGAGTAACACATTACGCTATATTTATCTCTCTTACACATTCCTATTCGTACATGGTGCGAGTAGGACACTATGAACATAAGCCCCGCTACTTCCAGTTTCCGTAGCAACGTTGCTAACCTACTCGCCAGCCGAAGCCCGCTCAACTCAAATCAAAAAACCAGTTTATTTACCGAACACTAGTTGTGAGGTCTAGCGTAAGTGCGTGTGCAATATAGTAGAAGTAGATGTTAAAATTTTTTTTAACCAGATTAAATCTGTGGTATTTGAAAATTTAGCTATAAAAGTGTTAAAAGATTTGTATTTATTTCGAATCGAGCGTAATTCGTAACGAACGAGCTCGTAATTTAGTGTAATAGGAGTGCCACAGCAGCTCCATTTGTGCGTTACGTGAAGTTGTATAAAAATTCGCTTTAAAACAGGTGTTTTGTTTCGTTAGTGGAAAAGAGATGTTATTAGATTTCAAATTGCAACTTTAAAAATATTAATCGTGTGAGGAATTTTTCGCTAAAGGAGTAACGCTACACTTGAAGGCAAACGTGAGTAAAAGTATATAAAATAACTGTATAAACTTTAGATGCGCTCTGTGATTTCATTTGCTGCGTTCACAATTCTATTTCAAGAGATCCAGTTACTTTTCTAATGGAAATTTTCTAAAGTTACTTTGTTGGATATTGTCAAAATAACTTTACCATTTGTCGCGAATGTTTTGATTTGGCATTCTTTTGTGTATGATAATAACTGCGGACAACCGGCGGCGGTTTACGACCGGTTTACACTTTTAATAACTTCATTGAGCAATATCATGTTAGTTGCATTTCCATACAGTAACTTTATCTATATCTATCTATACTAGTACTAGTAATATTATAAAGAGAAAATATTTGTATGTATGTATTTTTGTATATTTGTAATGAATAAACTCAAAAACTACTGGACCGATTTTAAAATATATTTCACCTACATTAACAGCGAGTGTCATAGGCTACTCATATTTCATAAATATATGCGGACAAAGTCGCATGCAAGAGCTAATACTCTATAAAAATATATTATATAAAAATATTGACTATATTACATGAACATTTAGTAAATTAAACATTTAGCAGTTAGTTATTTGATAGAATACCTATCTTCAATGTGATTTGCAAAGCTTTTTAAGACTAATGTTTCATTTTAGGTATTATATATTAGTTGAAATTGGTAGCTTAGTACCTACATGTATTACCTAGTGAGTCTGTTTATACAGAGCCTAACATGAACGTCTATTATGAATATAGGAGAAATTATTATTTTTTATGTTAAGGTCGTCAGACAGGCTAACAGTCCACTTGATGGTAGGTGGCCACCATAGCCTATAACACAAGCAATGCCACAAGTGCAGTGCTAGTGCGAGGTAGTTAAGGTTGTCAGACAGGCTACTCGACAGTAGGTGGTTACACCATAGGTGCTGCAAGTACGCTGCCGACCATAGTAGGATTAAGGATAAGAGATTAGGAAGGGATAGGGAAATGGGTTACTAGAATAATTGGGAAAATAAATGTCAGACCCAAAATTATGTTGAAGCCAGTGGCTTTAAACATGCACAAAGTTGACTTTTCTAAGATCAAGTCTGAGGCTCAAGAATCAGAGCTATTTAAAACTAAACCAGCTACCTACTGTGTCAATAGGTAGCTAAATAGTAGAAGTGAGTTTCTATAAAACTAATAAGACAAATAAATATTATGGAACACATAGGCAATCCAGCCAACTTTAAATAAGTTTACTTACTGTTATTATGAAACTAAATTAAATTTCAAAATTGACTCTTAAGAAGACCTATGAAGTCTCTTGCTAGATTCATTCTCATAGAATCTGCATTTTGGAGTGATGGTAATTGAAAAAAAAAACTATTATTAAAATTGCAATTGAAATTTTCTCCTGTAATAAAGAATTTGTTTTATTTTATTCAAACTAAAAATAAATACTACGAATTTGTACAACAGTTAACTTTCTCCGAACATGTTGTATGTTTAAAACATAAAATGTGTTTCATCTATACTTATAAAATTGTTTGTCCTGACTGCGATGGTCCTGATTGACTACAACACATAGCTAAACTGAAATTTGGAACATAGGTCTATTTTGTAATGTAAAGGAATTTTGAAAATTTCTCCTCTGTGCGAAACCGGGGGTGGGTCGCTAGTAATTACATAAGAAATAAAACTTTCTAATTCATGTGTAGGGCTTGAAGAAAGTGGTAGCCTATGGCTACCATTGTACCATACACTATTAAGTAAACTGTCAGCCTGCCTGCTAAACTTTATGTTTAAAAAATCCTGATAATATTTCTAAATAGTATTAATTAGCTAAATTATTCATCCATATCTATCAATTCTTTTAGACAATGCAAACGGTTTTGATGCTCCCTTCACTATCATTTACCTGGAAAGTAGCATCTGAAAGATTTATGCTATACCTGCTATTTTCCGGAATTATGCTGTACAATGTATTCTTCATATTTGTTATAATTAGTGACTTACTAGAAAAATATTTATAGACTTATAGACTATAGATATAGATTTATAGGAAAATACTTCTCACCTATACACGTATTTTTTTAAGTAAATTAAAATTTTGTTGCAGATGCATCAAGTTGGAAGTGAACAGCCAGAGAAATGTCCCTGATGTTCTCTAGAGAGCTTGGCTGAGTCATGCAGAGATGGCCAATGGCAAGGCTCTGTACTCCGTAGCCGTTGTTGTGCTCGGCTTCATTTGTTTCGTTGTTGGTGCAATTGCTATTGGGCTACCTTCGTGGGGATACTTCTATAGCTGTAAGTAATATATTAATGCTTGTCTTATTAGTTAAATTGAGCAATCGATTATAATATTTTAATTTTAATGGCTCTCTTAACAATTGTGATAAAATTTTGTGAATATATAAATGTTTCCCTTTGCAAGTTTATCTAGAGGTTATAAGAAATTAGTTTTTGTGCCATAACTATTTTAATTTTTAACCATAGAGTGTATATATACTCTATGGTTTAGTTTAGTTGAATTTCCAGAGCTCGATTTTATATAATTCAAAGATTTGTAAAATAAGACAATTACTTTCAAAATCTTTGTTTGTTGGTTCACTGTAGACCTTCCTTGCAGACTTTTTCTTTTTTTGGTTACTATTATTTTTTCTTTTTTTTATTAAACTGAAAATTGGTTAGAAACGTTTATTTATTTTATATAGATTCAATATGCGGAAACTTGTAAATGGTGTCAAATTAATGTGTCACTTAGTTAAATGTTGTGTAAAATATGTCACTGTAAGTTTTCCTTGAAAATAAATATATAAATAAATAAATACAGAGACTCCGGGTATAAAGTTTGTTATTCTTAACATTTGACATTAATTAGTACTAGAGACTCGGCCCTGACTTTGCAAAAGTGCAATTTCCTGGGCAATTTTTCCAATTTATCTCTTCATAAGAACCTTCCTCGGACTTTAAAAAAAAGCCTCATTGGTCCAACTGTTTTCAAGTTTTGCGTTTAGTAACACATTTAGCGATATTACTTATATAAATAGATTTTTATTTATATAAATACATTTTTATTTATATAAATAGATTAATATAAAGTCTCCAATCATCTTTTCATTGTAAACCTTAATCATCATCATCATCTCAGCCCTGGTCTCCCTGGTCTCTGCTGGACAAAGGTCTCCCCTCTAATTTTCTAAAATGACCGAACAGAAGCAGCCTGTATCCACCGTCAAATCTTAATTGTAAGCCTTAATACCTCTTTTAAAATATTGCAAAAGTGAACCATATGACCCCAAATTGAGTACAATTTGGAAATGGACTTGTGACTTGTGTAAGGAAAACTGGACGTAGACTGGAAAGGAAAATATCTTGCTAGGTTTAGAACCGAGGTGTGGTGTCATTAGTCAGAGAACTAATACATAACTACCATAATTGGACGGTCAGCCTGTCTGTCGACTTTAACATAAAAAAAATGCGATTTATTAACCTTTCCTTTTATTAACATTTGTGTCCCTTTCACGCATATTTAATTTTCCATAGTAGGTAATTCAATTATTACTGAGTTTAAGGTGTACATACTCTTGGATAAGAAACTAGTCAGTATGACAGGTGAATAATAATTTTGCAGATGATTCTGACCTGTCCCTTACGGTGCAGTCATATTATTGTAAGTACACCTATTTTTTTTTAATGAGTATTAACCATAACTAATAAAACCAGCGCCGGCCCTGTATAATATATAGCCATAAACAACAGCAATGGGCTACTTTATGGTACGGCGATCAAACGATACCTATGTTTAAAAGACATTTATTTCTAAATATTTAATCAGTGGTCAAAAGTTTGGCTTTTGACCCCTGAGTCTAGCACGAAAAATAAAATTCTTCATTAAAGCACTTTCTTGGTTATGGGCGATTAAAATATTTTCTTTGCATTTGTTTGTAGTATAGGTATGCGTAATTGTAAATTCAAAATCTAAATTTTGAAAAATTCTATTCTCCAGAAAAATGGAAAATAATTGAAAATTAAAATATTCAATTTTTATTCGTCATAACAAATAATCCTGTCTATTTTTTAGTATTTTTTTTTAAATTATTGACAAATACAAAACAGATTTTTTTATTTGTAAATAGGTATTACTTTTATCTGCCATGATTTGTCTACTTCAATATAAATAATGTAGTTTAAACAACATTTTTTGTTTAATCGAATTACATACGTGACTTTATTGATTTTATTTGTTCACAATCATTCTCGCCTCATTCATTCGCTTTATTTATAAGAAAAGGCTAAAAATTTTTGAAATTTAATTTCCTTCAAATTACGATGTCTCTCGTGACTAATAGACCTTTATTGATACCTAATCTACTCGTCTTTTCACAGCCGGCGCTGCGCTGTCTGAGTTCAATTTCCTAATAAAACTAATTTCTAGTCAAATAATCATACTAACATTTAGTTCTATGTTAACTCTACAAAACTACATATTTTTGGAATCATCCTTATGTAATACAAAGCTGTGTCCCTCGGTTTCACCCACCGCCCTTTAATTGATGTACATTTCGTCTCTGAACAACGCGCGCATCTCAACTCCGCACACAACGTTAAGTACTTACTTCCTTTTCGCAGTTATTTCTGGTTTTTATTTTGCTCGGCTTCTAAGGGTTAAAGCGTGACGATAAATGATTAAACCTTCCTAAAGAATTGTGCTATCAAATGCCAAAAATAGTTCTGTTTTAATCACACTGATAGTTCAGATTTTAGTGCGTTCAAACAAACAAACAAACATTGCAGCTTTATTCTATTAGTATATATTATATATATAGTCTTTTTTAATAATTCAACTAACTGTGCCCTCGATTTCGTACATTGAAAATGAAAATACATATAGGTATATATGAGTTATAAACGCCTTGCATCTTTATCGCTCTGGCGCCGAATTTTTTTAAATTTTTATACGATCTTGCATGATCTTGTATGGAGTATTGCTGTCACCTTTGGGTAACAGCAAAATACCAAGTTGCGCCGCACTCGACTCGGTGGATCGCATAGCTAGGAGGCTCATTAGCGACAGTACACTAATAAGAACTAAGCTACAGAGCCTGGCACGCAAAATCGCCTATTTCTTTGTATTATATAAGATGTACTTCTGAGAGTGTGCTCAAAAGCTGCATGAGATCATACCGCCTTCCCCTTTCTTCTATCGGACATGCAGACGTACGTACGGCTGGGTACCATTCTCACCTTGTCGAAATCCCTCTAATTCGGACCAAGCTCTCTAAAACATTTTTTATAATGCGCACTGCTAGGGATTGTATAATATTTTTTATAATTCGCGGCGTCTGTATTTCCGAGCTCATACAACCCAAATGTTTTCAAGGTTCGAGTGAATAGGCATCTTCTGGGTGAGCTCGCTCCATCGTCGGCCTCATCCTTCCTACATGGATAGATGCTGGTCAAGAGCAAACCCATCTTTAATAGAAAAAAAGATCCCTCGGGAAGCTAACATTTTTCCAGAATAAAAAGTATCCTAAATGTTAATCAAGGATATAAACTATCTGTGTGGCAGATTTAATCCCATTCCGTTCAGCCGTTTTTGCATTATGGAGGAACAAACATCTGAACATACAAACTTTCTCATTAATAATGTTACATACTAGGATTAGCATATTTGTTGATCTACAAAAGAAATAAGCTTTCACGGGAGAATTATAATACCCCGTAGAGCGAGTGGTCAGCTGGTCGAAATGAAATCCTTACAACTTGTGCCATGCGAACTAGACCGTCACAGTATAGTGACTCCGTTATTGCGGTGTCATTTAAAATTGAGGCGGAAACTAAGACCAAATACAGTACGATAATTTAACACTCGTTTATTTGTGTTTCTCGATAATTTGAAAATTTTCCCTCGTCGCTGAAAAATACTCGATAAATTGAATAAAAGTCAATATTAAGTTGAAATTGAATGCTAATCTTGGCCGCCAACATTCAATAATTTGAAATTTATGAATTTATTTTTGATTTGAAGCTTTTTTCATGCACAGATCAATCGTTTGTTTACATGTATTTTTTTAATGTTAAGATCGGCAAAAAGGCTGACAGTCCACTTGATGGTAGGTGGCTATCGTCGCCTATATAATACAAGCAACGCAACAGTTGCTGCAAGTGCGCTGCCGACTACAGTAGGGTTAAGGATTGCATTGGATAAGAAAGTGGACTCTGACATCCCTTACTCACTCAACCCGAAACACAACAGCACACGTACTGTTATCTCACGGTGGTCTTCTGTAAGGGGATGCCGCCAGACGAGCTGCCCAAATGTCTACGAAATGCAGTGTGCCCTGCCACTACTTTCCAGATTCAGAACAGAACCTGAAAAGTTCATTTTCAAAGTTGACCCAGCCGGGAATCGAACCCGGGAACCCTAGAACAGAGCGTTAAGAGGGCACTTTCCAGCTCGAACAGCTTACTTATTCCATACTACGTAATTCCATGATTACTCATTAAGTAATTATAGGTCGTAGCAATACATAAAAAAAACATGACATTTCTAGGACATAATGTGAAGATTTGCATCGCAACAAAAAATTGAAATTATTTTTATATCTAGTATAATTAATTTTTAAAATGTGCAGAATTTGTGACATTTTCGCGGGTTTAATTCTTGTAATTACTAACTAAAATCCAAAAATGTTTTTCCATGGAAACATCCTTCCTATAATGTACATTTGAAATTGGGATGTCAATAGCTACCATCTATAAAGGTTTTTCTAAAACATTGGAATTGCTGGCGTATGTTTTATTATTTTCGCGAGTTGAATAAGTGGCGCGAATGTGTTGCGTTGAATTCTGCCTTCGGTTATTCGCATTATAGTAAGTTGAGACAACAAATTCTCCCAAATATCTATTACTGAGTTTCCACGCTTGTACAGCAGCGCCACATTTGAATGCGGGTTTCACTGATGTATTGTAGTAAGCTTCCCGTAACATTTAATGTTTGTTTTATTCCAATCGGTTTACAAACAAAAAAGTTACGCACTATACCGAATATCACGAGTACGAAGTTCCAGGCTCAGCGTAGTCGTAATAATTGATGAAAACTATAGTAGCCCCTTGGTCGAATGGCCAAGGTGCTTGCTTTAACACTCTGTCTCAGAGGTCCCGGGTTTGATCCGGGGATCAAAGCCTATTTACTCCTATGTTTCTCTTTCCTATTCAAATATTACATGCACAGCAAGCGGTGTTACGTAAATTTCATTATTTTATAAGACACACCAAAAAGTAATTGTAATAGTATATATTTAAAAAAAAAACCTGATCCCTTGGCAACGGAAGTTGTCCGCACTACGGTCTGCATGCACAGTAGGTATAATTGACATCAGTATGTTAACTGCGGATAGTTTTAAAATAAATCCTTAAAATCAGTCTTTATTTATAAAACAAAAATAATGACTTTTTCTAATGTGTTCACTTAATAAATTTAACCTCAACACTGTGTCTTAATTTGTAATTTTCATTTTTAATCACTTATTGAAAATAACTTATTGTTAACCTAACCACTTAATTAAACGTTTACAATGTCTGATAAAACTTGACACTTAATAACAGAGCTTTTTCTTCAATAGGTATTTGTTAAAAAGCTAAGAAAAATAAGAATGAAATATAAGAAAAACCTTGCCAACAGAGATCATTTCTGTCATTTAAAGGATTTGTGTATGACTGTACGTCAATGATTACGTTCGTCCGCACCCCGACAGTGATCGGTTGCGTTCGCCATGCACAGTTTTGTACGCGCAACGCAAGAATCCGTGCGCATACCGACCGTTTTAGTTTCTTGTGTCATGCAGGGCGCAAGCCATTTTGTACAGTCAGAAAAGGTCATAAATACAGAAGGCGTCAAAATTGAATTTCAATCTAGACCCATTTTTGTGGGATAAACAGATCTGTACAAAAAAAAATGATATTATTTCCAAAAGAAATAATATCATCTTATGAAGATTTCGATGAGAAATAGCGAACCGCCCGCCTCCGACGACGTCGCAAGTAGTTGAAATTTGCAAAAATCCTTTCTTAGCGAATGTTTACGTTATAAAATAAGCTATGTTCCAAATTTCCAGGCTTAGTAGTAGTTTTGTCTGTGCGTTGATAATCAGTCAGGAAAAATGATTTTATAAGTATAAGATAGATACGAGATGCACATAATATCTTCTTTTCTTTTGGTTTGTAAAGAATTTACGGTATTATATTTTTTTTTTGTATCACTGACCATTTTGAAGTAGATAGTATATGTACGTTACCCGCACGACATTGAAATCTTTTACCGATCGACGTCAGTTTATCGTCGTGAGCAGTGCGTTTGCGTACCAAATATGCATTATACTGGAAACGCTTCCAACGTTTAATAGAATGTGGATGGTACCTAAACTTGACACCACAGAGAAAGCTTTTTAATTTGTCTATAAAATAACTGGAAAATAATGTTGCATTGAGCGTAACATGTGGATTCCGTACGCAGAAAATGCGGAAAACAAAATTCTTTGTTAATAAAATAATAAATGTAAAATATTTTTTCTATTTTAAAAAGCTAAATTATTATATTAACTGAGTTTGTGAGGATGTAAAGTCAGGGTAAGAAATGGTTCCTCACCTGAAAGTTGACATTTGCTTGCACCAGGACAATTATCAGTCATGCCAAAATTTCATTTCAAACGTCTCAGTTGTTTGCTTAGTGCTTTAATTTCAAAAGATACTAGAGTCTACGACTTGATAAAGGAATTAATTTGAAAACTGACGAAGGTTTTCGTACGCCGACTGTACATGTATTATTGATACTCTTTCACGCAAAAACTACTTTTTTATGTTAGGTTGTCAGACAGGCGACGCGGACGATCCATTTGATGGTAGGTGGCTACCGTCGCGTATAACACAAGCGACGCCAAAGGTTGGCGCCAAAGCTGCCGAGGTTCGACAATTGTAGGATCAAAGATAAGTGATATCGAAGGGATAAGGCAAAGGGTTCCTAAATTGTTTTACTTGGAGCTTTATAATAATATTAGCTGGTGCCGCGTCGTCGTCTGCCTTGAAAAATGAAATAACGCCTGACATCTTTATCGATGTGAAGACGTCCATTTTTTTTTCTTTATCTTATCGTCTTTATCGGTGGCGTCCAATTTTTTATATTTTTGGAAGATCCCTCGAGAACCTAACGTTTTTCCAGGATAAAAAGTATCGTAAACTATCTGTTTGCCAAATTTCATCAAAATCCTTTGAGCCGTTTTTGCGTTAAAGAGAAACATGGATAATCCTCACAAACTTTCGCCTTTTTAATATTAGTAGTATAGTCTATATTAATAATTTTATTTTATAAATGTGTATGGATGACGTTAGGGGAGAAAGGTCAATAATAAATAAATCTATGGTAAGTTACTATACTGGTTTTTCATGTACTGTCCGCTGATGTAGGCCAGAGCATAGGTACCGGCTATGTTTACTGTTACTTACTTTACCTTTCTACCGACCTATGTTAGATTAGATTAGCGATTGCATTTTCTCGTTCGTTTTTAATAGTATTTTCCACTATTCAACTGTGAAGCCGAGTCACGACTCACGATTGCTTGCTTTTACATTTCATCTGTCTGAGTTGGAATAGTGTTTTGTTATGTGCGTCACGTCTAATATAAAATTTTTTTTTTTTTTTTTTTTTTTTTTTCAAATTTAAAATCTAAAGCAGCGATCGGCTATTGCCATCCTATCCGTACTCTAACTAAAATACCTTTTTTTACAATACGAGACGGTTCCATACCATCACTAAAATAGATATTAAAATATTTGTGTGTAAAATCTGAATGAGAAAGGATTTGTATGTATGTTTGTAATGAATAAAAATCACTACTGGACCGTTTTTAAAAATCTTTCACATATAGAAAGCTACATAAAGTTAGGCGGACGAAGTCGCATGAATCAGCTAGTGTTATATATAAATTCGTATTTTCCAATTTTCTTGTTAATTAACAATTTCAATATCATAAAATTTCTCAACTTTTATAATAACTATGTTCATCTAATGAGTGGAATGACTTATGAGCCATTTGTGGGGTTAATTTTTTTTTTTTTTTTTTTTTTTTTTTTTTTTTTTTTTAATTTTTTATAAATAGCTTCTTTATTACAGTGGACAATTTATTGGAAATTTTAATAGGCATAAAATATACATTTTTCTTATATAATCTCACTCGAGAAATTTTAATACTAGTTGATGGATTGACTTGAAATTTTTACACAACATTGAATTTAAACAGAAGATAGTTTTTATATACTTTTTATTCCTAAATTCTAAGGGGAACAAGAAAAAATGAGCAGCAGCGAAGCGTGGCCGGTTTCAGCTAGTATTTTATAATTAGTTACGTCCATTTTGTTGAGACTTCCACTGCTTGACATAGGTCTGCCCCATAACAGTAGAACCGTTCAGATAATATTTAGACGCCGTATATCATCAATGGCAACACATTGGTAGACAAAATATATAAGAAAATGTAACCCTGCTTCGGTATAAAGTTGGGCAATGTACTACACGCTTACAACACTGATTGAATTCATTACACGTTTCTGCTATTCGGTGAATGTAACTCCACCTTTTACTATTGACATTTGACTGTTGACATTGACTTATAATGTAACCGGTTAACCTCCATTAAGAATTAAACTCGTGTTCATCGTGTCGTGGATCGGTCCCGACTATCCCGACTCTCTTAGGCTCAGTTCACACCGGAAAGCGGCGCGGCGCGCACTTTTTAAGATAGCAATAGAATTAAGAACTTCATCATCATCATTATCATCTCAGCCGTAGGACGTCCACTGCTAGACAAAAGCCTCCTCCCTAATTCTCCAAAAAGAACGTTCAGAAGCAGCAGCCTGGATCCACCGTCCATTCGCGGCCCTTATCTGGTCGTCTGTTCACCTTGTGGGTGGACAATGGACATCCTACGCTGCGCTTGTAGGTCCGCAGTCGAGAACTTAACATTTATTTCTTTTTTCATATTTTACACAATATTTAAGAAATTTTTTAAATAAATTTGTTGTGCAATATTGCAATCAGGTTGCGTTAATTTTGTTAAAAATGGTTTTCTGTCTGACGTTAGTCCTTGTCTTGATCATTAAACCGTATATACTTAGGATAGTACTGAAAAAATAAAATAAACCGGACAAGTGCTAGTTGAACTCGCGTGAAGAGGGTTCCGTACGATGTTATCCGCACAATATTGAGCGATTTACCATGTTATTTTAATATCATAGACTTCTTATAGGTATCCCTATAATCTATAAGTAGAAAACTAATTTCTGTATTTTTTTTCAAAATTTTAGGTTCAGTAGTTTCGGAGGTAGGGGGGGGGGGGGGTCGGTCAAACGGACACACGAGTGATCCTATAAGGGTCCGTTTTTTTATTCGGACGTACGGAATCCTAAAAAAGAAAAGAAAAACAAGTATCTACTTCAGTTAAGATTTAAGAAAAATGTACTTAATTTGAAATGAACATCACTAAAGAATATTTTTCCACGAGACCCAGTACGCGAGTGTCCCAGGCCGAATTCCATGATGCATTTAAAAATGTGGCGCGCCTGCCAAACGGGTTATTGACCCGGGGACCTTTGTCACTAAACTTATTTTGCTCTCGCGTCGTGTTCAAATTTTTGTACCATGTTTTTTTTTTTTTGTTTCATATTGAATATTGTGAACACGCAAAAAATAATAATATATAATTTATACTCTTTGGTGCCTATTAATCAAATCAGTTTCAAATCATAGAGCGACTGGTAGCTTCACAAAATGCAGTGTCGCAACAAGGAAATCGGGCTCGTTGGAAATCTATCTATGGATATACTATACATATTTTAAGGCGAGGACTTAGCAGAAAAGCGTCGTTTTCGTTCTTCTTAGAATAAAATTAAAATCACCGATATGGGATTGAGAAGGGTTAGGGAATTGCAGCGAACTGAAAAGCATATATTATTTCGATGGGGAATTGGGCTCTAGCATCCCTTAGGTACTCACTCACCGAAACACTACAACACACTCGCTGTTATTTCACGGTGGTCTTCTCTAAAGGGAGTGGTTACTGCCGCCAGACAGGCTGACCATATTACTGCGAAACGCAGTGTACACTACCACTACAAATTCAGACCAGAGCCATTCATTTTCAAAGTTGATCCTGTCGGAAATCGAACCCGTGAACCCCAGAACAGAGCGTTAAGGCAACCACTCCTCCAACGGGCTCGTCAAAGTTTCGAAAGATTGCCTCCCACATACAAACGAACATACAAATGTTACCTCTTTATAGTATTAGTAGAGACAAGTAGAGATTCTCTCTCACTCACTCGTACCTCGTACAGGGTGCCCTTATATCGTTCTGAAATATGTATTTCGAGCACGATTGTACGTCCAATATCTCACTTGAGTATAATTAGGACTCCCCAAATAACTAAAATTGTATAGATAATAAACAGTTCTCTAAACAACCTAGACATTTAAAAATCTATTAAAACTCAATAATTCTGAACGCGACTAATGTTTTGCATTAGTAAGTTTTAGAGGTATTTCAACCTCGGTTTATTTTCTCAATTGAATAATAAACGACCATTTGAGTTTGGCCGCGAATATTAAATCTTTATTTATTGGACGAATTCCGTTATGCGGATCTCTCTTATCTCACTGAATTTTAGAATTTAGTTTTGAAATTATTATTAAAAAAAAGTTGAATCCATGTATGTATAGAAGTTCACTAAAAATTCAAAATACACAACCTGCGAGTACGGAACAACCCCTTTTATCAAAAGGTACCTTAACCAACTGTTAAGGTAGCAATATTAAAAAGGTATTATTAATGTAACTATTAATAATTAAAGTCAAGCAAACGATATTAACTAATACAGAATAAATAATAGTACTAGTTGCAGAGGTTGCACTCCTTGGATCTTGAAGAAAGCTAGTACAGTATAAATTAAATTGTCTGCAAATAAAACGGTTTCGATATTGAACTGATAAAATTAACGAATATTCAATAAGCTTTCTGTTAACAATTGCTACATAGATGAGACATAATGATACACTATTAAATTTACACCTACGTAATAACGGTATGCATCTGTGACTAACAGACCTCGTTCAGATAATAACACATTAAGACGTACTCGTATACATTTTAAAACAGGTATTTTGCTTTAAAACATGTTTTGATTAGTTGGAGATGTTTTTCGATTAGTTATTTTTGTACATGGGGCACACAGTTTCCGGGATGATTAAAAAAAAGTTACTATGAATGGTCAAAAATAAATTTATTGTTTTTCAAAATATTCTTCGTTAGAGTAAATGTAATTTTTCATACCAATTAAAAAAAAAATTAATGCTACTGCTCCGTTTCGAACGTGTTTTTCATACTCTTCGAAAGCCTCTTATCTGGTGATGAAAATCGTTGACCCCGTAACTGGTCCTTAATTTTTGGGAACAAAAGAAGTCGCAAGATGGCAGGTCGGGAGATGGCTCATCAGTTCTACGTTTTTTAACTTCAAAAATTCACTTGTCTGGCCGTGTTAGAATTGGCATTTTCGTGGTGCATTATGATATGGTTATTTTTACGGAGTTTGTCAATAACTTCTGGCAAACAAATGGTCGTGTACCAATCACTGCTCACGGTATGATAATTCTCTAAAGTAACAATAGCCAAGCGTCCAGTTTTATTAAAAAAAGAAGCAATCACCTGCTTAGAGGTATCTTGCACGCGTGCTGAACTGTCAAATTACTACGAATATTTTCACGAGTTAAAGCCTTATTGGCTTGAGTTATGATGGCATCCTTATGGCACAAGATGCGTGGCAGTTATTGGCATTCTGATAACAATTATGGATAAAGTCGATTGTCCCATATCAATATTTAGGATGGGGCTGAATACGGCAAAATAATAAAACTGATAAAATAACAACAATATTATTAAAATAATTTTAATTTATTAAAATATACCTATTTACTTAAATTTTAGTTTAGCTTAGTTAAATTTAGTAGTATTTATTGCAATTTTTTGTAGCTGCTAATGTGGATTTTAATATCTGAATTAAATGATTATTATTATTTAATTATATTTAAAAATTTACCGAAAATAATAATACGAAAATAAAATTGAGCTATTGATCGACAGTATTGGAAGCCTCTGACGACCAATAATATTTTTTCTTCTTTGACGCATTTTATTAATACGTTTGTTAGTATTTATATTTAATTTAAAACTAGTGGCTTGGCACGGATGTATTTTTTCTCCAAATTATCTACAAAAACTTTTCTCGTTTATAGTTTTTTCCATTAGTACAAACCGCATCGAAGTCCGTTGGGTGATTTAGAATAAATTATCAGAGAAACAGACAGATGGAGGGAGGAGGCTCCTGGAAGGAAAGTACTCTAAACATAGACAATAATAATCTATCTTCTATCTCTATATATAAAAATGAATCCCTGTTTCCCTTGGTCACGGCATCACGCGTGAACGGGTAGACCGATTTTAATTTGGTTTTCACTAATGGAAAGAATGGAAACGGGGAATGTTCATATATATATAAAAATTGTACGCCGGGCGAAGCCGGGGCGGGTCGCTAGTCTAATATATATAATCACTCAAAGGAATTTCCTTATTTTCCTTATTTTTTAAAAGAAGCAAAACTGAATTCTAGGTTTTTTGAAATACTTTTACTACACCTGGGAATCGAACAAAAAAAAAAGCATTACTTTTACAATCTATAGGGTATCATCAATCTATACCTTATCATCAATCATAAGGATCATATCTCTTTAACAAACATGTTAAATGAAAGGAAAACCATGAAATCTAACATATAAATACAATGGGATAAGATAAACACAAGATTACGCAAAGTGTCTATTGGATTACTTAAGTATGTTAGTAAACAATTAACGTAATTTATTTTAATAAGTAGTAAAATGATTTACTAAAAAAAATGATAAAAAATAATTTATTAAAAAAAATGTTTGTTAAAAGTACAGGCTGTTATTTTTTCAGATTTCAGTTCGATTTCCGGGTGGCAAACGTATTTTTTTAAATCTTTGAATGTAGTTTTGCTTCTTTTAAAGAAAGGAAAATTTGTTATTTCTCATTTTTTTGTGTTAAGGTCGGCAGACAGGCTGACGGTCAGTGACGGTAGGTGGCTACCGTCGCCTATAATACAAGCAACGCCACAGATGCTGCAAGTGCGCTGCCGATAACAATAGGATTTAGGCTAAGGGTTTGGGAAGGGTTAGGAATTTAGAGTACTTTGCGGTTAAAAAAATTTAGCTTAGATAGATATGGAAAACGCTCGCCTACTGCTTCTTTTCAATCAACAAACTTAACAAATATTTAAGGTATCTTGTTTTGTTGACGGTCTACTATCCAATTACAAGCTACAATTTTAGATTAGTTCATTGGTGCGGGTTAGGCCCGGGCTCCACCAAAGCGGAGATGTGTCAAGCGGAGAAATTTTCTCGGAGATTCGTACAGACCCCTCAAAATGTGCGCCGTCATCAGCTTGTGAGTTATAGTTTGTGAGCGGAGAGATATGCCACATCTCTCCGCTCCGCTTAGCTTCGGAGTAAATAACGAAATCCTGTTGGTTGTTTCTAACACATCGCTCCGCTCGTCTCGGCTCCGCTTTGGTGAAGCCCGGCCCTTAAGGTATGAAATTAAAAACAACTCATAAGGCGTCAGTCGAAATTCCGAAGCAAAGCAGAACGGTTCCCATCAAAACAATATCGGGTAGAGCTTACAATGGAGTAACTGTGTTTGAGGTCAGCCAACGCGTATCAAGCGATAGGTATCAATGGTAAGCATGACAATGCCCGTTTTTTTTCCGTGATGGACAGCCAACGACCTCATCGCGATGCCAATTCGTAACTCAGACCGCCCGCCCGAACATTTTTTTTCCCTCGCTCGCCTTTTTGTACACAAACATTTTTCCAGTTCTATCATCTTCATTGTCCATGACATTAATGCTAAATGAAGTGTCAAGTCTAGCAATTCGTAACAGTATCGATTAATGTGTTTTAATTTATCATCTGTTTTTGTTAAAACGCCGAATTAAATCGACTTTCACTTCGATAGAGATAGGGAGTAACATGAAATTTAACTGTAAATACTGTAATTAATCTCATCAAATTCTCTGTTCAATTACCGTGTTTGTTATTTTTGAGAGTATAAGAGATCTGGTTGTTTTTGCTATCTTAGAAACTAGTTTTAGTTATAATTAGTTAGAATTTAGTTTTGACGGTGTAAATCTAAACTTCTAAATCTATACTAATATTATAAAGAGAAAAGATTTGTAAGTATGTACTTATGTATTTTTGTATGTTTGTAATGAATAAGCTTAAAAACTACTGGACCGATTTTAAAAATTCTGTCACCTGTAGAAAGAGTTACATTATAAGCGAGTAATATAGGCTACTCACCCTCCCCTCATCTCCCTCCTTTACCCCCCTCCATACAAAAATGCCGTTTTGTATTGTAAGTAATACAGCTGGTAGTAATAAAGAACATGGCTCAAAATCAGGCCAATTTGATAATAAAAGTCTTTTTTAATTTCGGTGTGAAAATTTCAGATTTTGTAATAACATTCGAAAAATAAAAAAAAAACTTACTTATTACTTAATTAGAACAATTAGATTTTTTAATACTTCCAAATTACAATTCCAAATTACAAGATATTTTCTCAGTAAAATCTATAATTTCTTCTTACCAAATGGTACAAGTTTCAACCGTTAAAATGAAAATACCATAACACAGATGGCCCGATCTCCATATAAAGCTGATTGATCTCCATTAGGACTGGGTTCATAAAGTCAGCCTATATATTGTAAAAATTCTTGTTAGACAACGTTTTTCTAACTTTGTTAGAATTAACATGTTAACTTAACTTTTTGTCAAATAAACATTTTAAAATTTAGAGTTTCCGAAGCCAACCTAGAATTTAGTATGCTTATTTCAAAAATAGAAAGTGTTGTTTACCTCGCCGGCTTAGCAGTAAGATAAGTTATCTTAAATATTTTCGGAAGTCAGACAAAATTCTTTTTTTTTTGTTTATTTGAATTGAATTTAACATCATGTTTGAATTTAGCATATATCCCGTTTCAATTGTATTGTATGAAATCCAAGTAAAGTTAGATACCTTTGTTATCACCTCAAGACATAAGGCCATTTCCAAAGGCTCCCCAAAAAAAAAAAAAAACTGTGTTGAATAAAAGAAAAAGAAAGAGTGCCATCTTGACTGACACTCCAATAAAAAATGAATTAGCAGAACAACAGAGAATGAGAAAAATAAAGCCTAAGATACCTAAAAAGAAAAAAGTTCAAGGGAAAAAGAAAAAGCAACCGATCAGCAGCAGCGAAGAGGATGAATCTGAAGACGTACTTTGTTTGATTTGTTTCGAACCTTGGTCTGCCAGCAAACCAAACGAAGAGTGGGTACAATGTACTAAATGTAAACTCTGGGCTCATACAAAATGTGGGGGCCAGAAAGTTTTGTTCTATTGCTGCCCAAACTGTGCTTCAGAGGACGAGAGTGACAGTAGCAATACAGTGTGACAACATGGACCTCTTGCTGTGACAACTTACCCCTGATATGGGGTTAGTTGTCACACTAGACTTAAGTTCGAATTCGCAAAATTTTATATGTAATAGCTAGTTGATCTCTTTGTACTATGTGGTATTATTAAGACAGATGAACCAAACATTACGATTAAAAACTGTAAATAAATAAATCCGTTTTTTTTGCCTATTATTCAGGTTAATGTAATTTTTGTGACAACTAGCACCTGTCTCCCCCATTTTTTTCCGATCAATATCAAGAATATTTAATTGTTTGCCGTTGAATCAAAACAACTACAGCTAGTACAAAAAATAAATTAATATTGTAACCTGAAAGTTGTTTTTTAACAAATCGCCTCAATTATCACAACGGTTCTATCGCAGCTTATCGATAAAATCGCCGAGTAAGAGTAAAATCATTTTCAATATTCAGCATAAGGAGTATGTAGGCTATCGGTTTACTAGAAACTGGGTTAAAATTTATCGCTCAAACTTTTATGTGGTATTGTTTCGAACAGCGCTAGTAACAGTTTCACAGTTATACCACCGGTTGTGTACCTACCGCGGCTGAAGCGATAAATTGCCGGGGAGGAGTCACAAATGGTCTTGGTGCTCAGGAATATTCATGTCAAGCAGACAGTCTTCCTGATCGATAACATTGTTATGTAATTACGACGCCGATTTGATTTCTTTGCGAACTTTCTTGTCGTGACTCCGTTGTCTATGTCTTGAATTGTGAGGATCCATTGTTTAAAAACGTGAAAATACTAATGTTCTCCTTCTAGTTGGTATGAGAGATCTTTTTGAGGCGAGGACTTAGCAGAAAAGCGTTATTTTCGTCGCTTAATTTGACTTGTTAGAGAAAATTAAAACTTAGATAAAGATACAGAGCATAATAGACTATTTTAAAAAAGTTTGTATCGAGCAAATTTATAAAAAAAAAACTAAGAAAAAAATAGTAAATTACTGCCCAAAAATAGTATTACAAATATTTAGGGATTATTATATTATTTTTAAAGATTTTTAATTAATTTAAGTTTTGTATTAAAGTTTTAATTGGCTAGTTATTTTTTTTTTATATTTTACGTAACATTTGAGAAAAATCTTCTAATTTTAAATATGTTCGGTTATCCCCGAAAAGATAACAATATTGCACCTTGATCCACAGGGTTCGCTCATTTTGGTAAAAATTGTGTTCGATCTAGCCCTAGTCTATGTTATTATTATTGATAAAAGGGAATATGAAGGTTTTGATGAAATTTCGCACACAGACAGTCCCTATCGTGGATTAAAACATCGGATTCCATTTGTCCCGGTAAGGGGATAAAATTACACACTTAATTTAGGTACTTATATGGCGCCTTGCGTAGCACTTAGTACCTATAGTTCTTTACCATTGAACTAGATTACGTAATGCACTAATTTGGAATAGTTGTGGGTAAGAAATGAAAAAGGACAAAAAGTTAGTACCTATTACTCTTTGTTAGGCCTACTAGTTTTATATTTTTTAATGATCCCTCGGGAACCTAACATTTTTAATCCAAATAATTATCTTAATAATTAATCCAAATAATCCAACCTATATCTTAATCCAAATAGTTAACTATCTGCATGCCAAATTTCATCGAAATCCGTTCAGCCGTTTTTGAGTGAAAGAGTAACAAACATACATCCTCACAAAGTTTCGCATTTATAATATTAGATTTACTTTTAATGTGTTTTTATTTTGTTGTATCTATTTTTTATTTAAAGGTCTAAGATTAGCTCTTTGACCTACTTACTCACTTATTTATACGCAACTTAAAATTCGTACTTTGAAAATCATTGGTATTAATAGGTGCATACACGACGTAACGGTCTTCAGATAGAGTGATGTTTCACTTGATGGTCGGTGGCTACCGTCGCTTACGAACACAACCAAGGCCACAGGTGCTGCAAGTAGTACGCTGCTGACTTTTATAGGATTAAGGATAGGAGATTAGGAAGGGATGGACTCTGGCATCCCTCATTCACTTAACATACTGTTATTTCACGGTGTTCTTCTGTTACCGGATCGTTAATGCCGGCAGACGGGCTGCGTAATTAATGACTACGAAATGCAGTGTGCCACCTACCACCTTACTTACCTCCTTACGACGATCGCGCCGGAGTGAAATATTAATATTATTTTACATATACCCATTCGTGTGTCGTCAAATTTTGTAAGTGTTTTTATATATTCTGTATCCCTGACACCATGGCGACAGTGGCGCCAATTTTTATATTTTTAGAATATTCCCCAGGAACCTAACATATATATCCTATATGTTAATCAAGTTAATACACTGTCTATGTGCCTTTCATCTAAACCTTTTCCGTAGTTTTTACCCGAAGGAGCAAGTAACAAACATACATCCTCACAAACTTTTGGCATTTATAATATTAGTGGGATCCAGTTAGGGTCAGAATAACAAATTAAAACTACAGACACAGTACCTACCAAATATCTATTGTTTATCATTTCTACGTCATTATTCGTTCACGTTTCGCTTTCGAATCGAACGCATGATTAATTGCATGTGAAAATAAGTTATTTTTCATTGCAATTTCTCCATAACCAACCGCGCAGGGAAATCCGCAGGTCGTTTATTGGAAGCAGAACCTGTGTAACGCGATTGCAACGGATGCAGAGGACGGATTGGTTTTGGTCGATGATTCATAGTATCGATAGTGTTATGTATGGCAATCTTTATACATGTATAATACTAGCTGGTGCCCGCGATTTCGTCCGCGTTGAAAAATCAAAAATATCGAATTGCGCCATCTATTATACTACAATAATATTAGGTAAATCGGCGACATCTATAGAATTCAAGTAGAACTGCTTGGTGAGAGTATCCTCCAATTTGCAAACCCTGGGGGACCTAAGGATAAAGCCTTTAACGAGTAAGATAGAACTGATTGGTGATACACCTGTGCATATGCTCCAATTTGCAAACCCTCGGGGACCTGAGGGATCATAAAACACACCTATCGATTACTCAGGAATCACTCTGTTGATAGATGAAAACCGCATGAAAATCCTTTCAGTAGTTTTTGAGATATATATATATATAAATATATATATATATATATATATATATATATATATATATATATATATATACAGATGCCGCGGGCGGGGGATATTTTTTTATAATATATAAGGATAGATATATGTTTGATCTTTGTCATCGGTTACAAAGAATATAACGCGAAGAACAAACTCTTTAAAGACACCTAAATCAGTTCCTATCAGTCAGTTATAGTTACGTATGCTGTCATGACGTTAAAGCTTGTGAGCCTGACCTCCAATATAATGTCAGTAACTTTCAATTATCTGGTCTTGTTCCCAAGCTAGATCTAGAAGTTTTTTTTTCTTTTTCAAGTACAAATATTTTTCAAATATTAATTTTAAAGTCTGTTCGACTGCAGTAATAAACTAATAAGTAAGAATGTCACTAATAGCAATAAGTTTCGACGTAGTTTTGAGTTGCGTAAAAGGAGAGTGGGTAGGTCAAAGGGCTATTAGACTATTGCCAATTAACATTTTGACTCCATGAATCACGATCATTAATGATGAGTAAATGTGACATGTCATTAGACATCATGACACCTTTTACAAAGGAAATTGAATGATCAAAACCTGTTTTGGTACTCGGAGTTTAGTAGAATAACTGCTTCTTTACGATATTACCTATGAAATCCCAAAAAACGTAAAATATGTAAACTATCATAAAAAAAGGGTGTGTGTATGTGTGTGTGCGCGCTTGCTCTGCATACTAATTATGGCCTTACAGGCAATTTTATTTTCCATAAAATTTGTAACGTCATAAAAACCATGTAAACTAAAGTTAGTTAAACCACACCCAACAGTCGGAGGAGGTTTGGCTATAGTCACAGAATAAATAATAGTACAAGCTATAGTTTACCACTGGTAGCTAAAGTTACTAGAACACTTCAATTCGTCTGTTTTCTAAGCCGCTTCAAAATTCTTATAGGATAATTCTAATTATTCTAGGTGGGACAATTATAATTATTCTAGGACACTTATTTCTTCTAGAACATCTCTAATTCCTCTATAAATTTCTCTAGAAACTTGTAATAGTCTAGGACTTAACTGTAATAGTCATAATTATCCTCTAGGACACTACTAATTCCTGTAGGACTATTCTAATTTCTTTAAGACAATTCTAATTCTTCTAGGACATACGGGTTTCGTTAATTTTTTTCATAGTTAAAGAAAGCAGGGGATTCGTACCTGTGACTAGGGAATGCAATTGCAAATCCGCAAGATTGAGACCATCAGTCCCGCGGATCCGCAAGATTTGCATGATTGTACAATATTTTAGAATTTTTAACCCACAAATTTAGTCAGTAAACGAAACAATAGAATTTACTCAGAAGAAACAAATAGTATAATCAAATTTTGATCAGAAATAACGATAAAAATCTAAATTACGTTATGTAAATTAAATTCCGAAAAGTTAAATTTAATAAAAAAAATTTTTTAATGATATTCGGACACATGCTTTTGAAATTGTTTTCGGAGTATACATAAGGTGTTTAAAGTGTCATCGTTTATATTTAATCATATTTTGCTGCACGTGTAGCCAGCAGCTGAAAAAAGAGTCATTTCTCCTTTTATTATAAGATCGAGTGCTTATTTTGATGATAGAAGGACAACGTTTAAACTGAGCAGAAAGGCCATCTTCCGATCTTAAAAAGTGCTGCCATACAAATTTATGACTGTCGTATTCCACTTTAGCACTCATTCCAACTATAGCATAAATTAATTAATTTTATTTAGAATGTTGCTGTTCAAATATAAAAATAAACTGATTATTTCAATCGCATGTCCCAATGTGTTCCCAATATGGAAATGAAATAGTGCAAGCAGAGTAAAAAAATCACGCGATATAATTTTGGGGAATCCTCGTACAGAGAGAAATTCCCATTCACTAGTCACTCGACTCACTTGTCTACCAGATACGTATTTCGATTTGGGAATTTCCCTATATTATCGTGCATTCGTGCCGTACATGATGTTATGCGTATTCAGGCTGGAAAAAATAAAATCTTGCAAATCTTGCGGATCCCGCATTCGCGGGATTGCGGATCCGCGGGATTGCATTCCCTACTTGTGACTGTCGTTTCGAAATATGTTAACAACCATTTTACGCAAAATTGTAAATTGAATTGTAACTCGGTTTGTATGGGATCCTTGAACTTGGACAAAATATGTAATATAAAAGCAGTAAATGACCCACATATTATGAATATAAACAGTCTCCTAAGTGTATTTTTATGGTAAAGAGATACAACAGTTGGATTTCATATGCAAACCGCAATATCCTCAATCCCCAAGATACTCCAATGTCGTCGGTTGACACAGTTTATAATAATGTACACCCACGCCACGTCCGACTACTATACGTTTTTATACGTACATGTAGGTGTTTGCAAACAAGGTTAATTCGAGAATTCCTAAAGCCAGCCTTCGCCAACATTTTTCAACGACGATCAGAAGAAACTCGACCGTGATTTTCACTATACCCTTAATAATAAAAGAATTGAGACTCTAATTTATACTTATCAAAGAGAATACCGACGCCTATACCATAAGCAACGCCATAGGTGCTGCATAATATGCTGCCGATCCTGGTAGTTAGGATAAGGGATTAGGGAGGCACAGGGAAGGCTCTGGCATCCCTTATTTCACGGTTAGTCCCTTGTTATTTCACAGTCTTCTGTAAGGAGCTTGTCACTACCGCCAGGTCAGGCATTGAATTTTTTATATTTAATTCTCAGACTAGCTGAGCCCGCGACTTCGTATGCGTGATACTCGGTTTAGCGCGTAACTTTTAAACACTAAACAAACACTAAATGTTACGGGAAGCTTACTACAATACATCAGTGAAAACCCCATTCAAATCGGTTGAACTGTTTCTGAGATTAGCTTACACAAACGCACAAACAAACAAAAATTCTAAAAACTATTTTTTTTGACCGCGGTAATAAGTGTAATTGTTTTCTTTTTAAATCTTTAATGTACAGACGGCTCGTTTACGATTTTATTATATGTATTAGATGATCCCTCGGGAATAGCACTCTTTTGTGGATCAAATGGATACTTTTTTGTTTCAATATTCCTAACAACGTGTACGCACAAAGTTTCATCATGATCGGTTGTGTAGTTAATGCTTCAAGCAGCGTAACAAACAAAAAAATTCACTTTTGAATTTGTAATATTAGTTAAGATTCTCAACCATTGCAAAGTTTGTTATGCTTGGTGCGGTTCTATCCAATTATTCTCAGATTCTACAATACTCCACTTGTCTTAAAAGTTATTGACGTTTAGCACGAAAACGAAACTGAGAAAGGAGTTCAGAACATAAACGTCTTCCATTCTAAAGTTTACTGCGACACTCAGTTACTCGTGTCGTATTTCCTTTCGATTTCCTCTAATAAGGTTTCTTAACAGATGGTATGCGGGGTGGGGAAGTCCAATGTCTTAGCGACGAGAGCTAATCCTCGTTACTCAATTAGCAAGGTATCAATTCGCAATACATCACAAATTCAATTAGAATTCAGTCAGGAAATCGTGACGGACCTAATGAAGCCTGCGCTCTCCTTTTAGCACGTCTCTGACCTTCTTGAAGGCTTTATTGTAGCCTCCCAAAGGGTAATTTGATATTACTTTTGTTTTGAACTTTCTACTTTTTGAACAAGAAATAGTTTTATTTCTTGTTCGGAGCAGCAGCAGTCGTTTTCTTTCAAGAGGATCGTGTGCTAATTTTAATTATACACAACTTACGTACTGCTCTATGGCAAAATAATGTGATTAAT
The DNA here is from genome assembly GCA_910589475.2 of Bembecia ichneumoniformis. Classification (NCBI taxonomy): domain Eukaryota; kingdom Metazoa; phylum Arthropoda; class Insecta; order Lepidoptera; family Sesiidae; genus Bembecia; species Bembecia ichneumoniformis. The sequence goes on from OU342541.1 coordinate 5,103,707, forward strand.
TAATTTTCATCCCTCATCCGTTGATAAATTTGTTTCTAATGTTCATGCAAACATTTTACCATTCATAGTATTCGGTTTTTTTTAAAGTATGATAGATATGTAAGGCCTGCGCAAATTGAGGGACGGCATGGGAAAGCTTTTAAATTTTTTCATAATATTTTGTACCTTAAGTTCTTTTAATATAATTCAAATTTAATTGTATTTATTATGCTACGTCAACAAACAGCATTCTGCGGCATTCCGCCGCAGCATAATACAATGAAATTTTAATTATATTAAAAGTTATTATGGTACAAAATACTATTTAAATACTGTACCGTGCCCGTCCTCCAATGTGCGCCGGCCCTTACTGATATGTAAATAATTGAATTAAAATAAAGTACATTTATTTATAACAAAGAATCCTACACTTTAAAGAATTTATTATTACAGATGCGTGAATGTTCGGCACATTTTTTCAGATCGTATTCGGCCGAATATTCGGTTAATTGACCGAATAATGAAACAGTATTGTTTTACGATTTTTATGTGTTCTGTAAGAAACACTGCTCCATGTAACAATAATTTCATTTCTTAATAAAATTAGAATCAATATAACGTAAATCTACGTTATTTTAAAACTCAAAGCTTATTTAACACAATAAGATTTTACAGCATTTTAAATCTTAGATATAACGTATAGAAGTTACTTTTAAAACATAACAAAACTCTATACAAAGATCCTTCAAGTCGACAGACAAAATTAAAATTAAAGTCCTAAGTTAAATTTTAATTTAAATATAATGGTAAATTGTAGTGTAAAGATCTTAAACTCTTTGGCAAGTAGTAGAGTGAGGTTATTATTTTCATTAAATAAAATCTCCACATGCTATTTTTACGTCCACTCATCTTTAATACAATCACAAAATTGTTTTTAATCGATTAAGTATACTGTATAGAGCCCAGAAGTTAATTTTATCCGAGAAATCGTTGCAAATATAATAATGACGCTTTGACCGAGGGGGCCGAGGCACGTGAGAGAGGCAAAAGACAGCACACACCGCCGACCTATGACCGAATAATTATTCGGCCGAATATTCGGATTCGGTTGAAATCATATTCGGCGCATCTCTAATATTATGTAAAAGGATTTCAAAAATTGAAACTCTTACAACGTTCTAACTCAAAGACAATCTTACGTAACTATGTCACGATGAAATATAAATATTTGTCAAAAGGTCTAATGAAAACCATTATGTTTCGTAATACATGGTAGTTATATCGATGGTAAGGTACGTCCGTGGCATAGAAACACAAAAAAACAAGTAGTTTTATATGAATGTCTTGTGATAACAGGTGTGAGGTAACATCTGTGGGCGCATCTTAGCTCGAAGGTTATTTGACATCATACTTATCGACAAACAAATTGTTTGTAGGTCATATAGAACACAGGTACTGAATATACATAAATATTCTTATGTGTATTGGCAATAAGATTGAAGATTGATTTATCATTGACTCTACAAGTTTTGTGCGCGGTTATCTAATTCATATTAAAAAAATGTATTAAAAATGGCGTCGCTTCTTGCTACACAATATGCGGTCTATATTTGCACACATATTTTTTCAATATTAAGAAAAAATATAATATTTTTTCTTTCTCTTTGTATGTGTGTCATGTTTGTGCAAATAAATGTTCTATCTATCTATCTATCTATCTATCTACATCGGTATGGTAACGTAGAAAAGTTCATTTCCAAAGATTTTGAACCCGGGACTCCCGAGTCAAGCATCTCAACCACTCAACCAATGGGCTTTTTATATATCAACAGAAATGTTGTTAGTTATTTGATGTTATCTTGTTGATAATACTTATATGTAATTTGATTGATGCTTGTAAAAGATTTTACATGGAAAAATGTATTAGCGACTCGTCGATAAATCGCTTTTGCCGTGTATCTGTCGTTTTCAAGGTACCTCATTTAATATTTTTTATTTAAACGTATACGAACGTGCACTCGATGAAAACAAAACTGACATTAATTATTTGTAAGTTATGGCTGGTCAATAGTAGGTATTGCAAGAACAAACGTATACTGTACGTACACTGCCATTTGAAACTCGGTGTATTAAAGTAACCTCGTAACGCGTTATAAATAAATCTATTGGATTATGCAAAGCAAAACGCGATCCAACAATGATATTTGTAATCGAAAATTTCAGACCGTTCATGCTTGTTTTGTAAATTTCTTGTATAGACCACGTTGTGTTTTTTATACATTGCATGGAATGTTATGATGTGTGAATGTCTGTTACTATTTCACGCAAAAACGAGTGAAAGGATATTGATGAAACTACCGTAATATCTATTTTAATAATATTGTGAGAGGTATGTTTGCATGGTAATTATAAGAGGTATGATGACGATAAACTTATGTCAGCCTGCGCAAAATGGTGGCTACTTTCCACTATTATATGGTTTGTGACATGGGACGTTGGTGTGTGGGTTTTTATGTAGGTATTATCTATGTATCCTTTGTCACAAATAAAATTTATTATATTATATTATATTATATTATATTATATTATATTATATTATATTATATTATATTATATTATATTATATTATATTATATTATATTATATTATATTATATTATATTATATTATATTATATTTTTCCATAATAATATAATTTAACAATAATCAAACGAGTTGAAGCGAGTGACACGCCTGATCGCTGAGCCGATTGAGAGACAAATCAATTTGACCAATCACGAGTCAAATCACATCGATGTCAAAACAAAATATTTTGTTTTCACGTAAGCATCGTGGTAAACCTTCGTGTAGACTGAGAGGCATCTTTCGGCATGTGCGTGCGTGACTCTTTGCATGCCTTTGTTTTACATGGAGACATCGAGGTAGCGAGCTAAACCACGTATATTATACGCTGGTATATCTTAGAACCTATCTTAGAGCAACAAAATAAGCCGTTCGAACGGGCTCGTATGCTGCATTTGTTCGCGAGATACTCGAATACTCTATTTTGATGTATCGGGGTAGTTTATCCCACACTAAGGGTTGATATTTTCGTATATGTAACTAGCCTATCTCAGAGCAAAAAATTAGCAACAAAATATGCTTTTTGATTCGGGTTGATAGCAGTCAAGATACTTATTGTATACTAGCTGTTGCACGCGACTCTCTTTATAAAATACTATGTGACTCGCTATACTCCGGCCATTATAAGAGTGCTGTTCTGACAGGTGTCAATTCCATACATTTTCTGTATCGTTTATTCGGAAATGAACTTTATGCAATGGACATAAAGAAATGTCAAAAACGCATTCATAGAATGACCGTACTATAATAATGTAGCTTTTTATAGGTGAAAGAATTTTCAAAATCGGTCCAGTAGTCTTTGAGTTTATTCATTATAAACATACATAAAGACATACAAATCTTTTCTCTTTATAATATAAGTAAGTAGGTATAGATTAGTATATTAGATGGATATTCTAGCGCAATATTACGTCAGTATTTCGGTCGTTTTTCGTAAACTAATGAAGCAACAAAATTGATTCTTGTGGTAAGTACAAAATAGCAACAAATTCCCATATACTTCTCAAGTACGGCCGTTGGATGAGTGGCAAGGATGCTTGCCTAACGTCTCAGGGGCCCCGGGTTCGATTCCCGGCGGGGTCAAGTTTGGAAATTTTAATGTAATTTTCAAAATTGACTCTGGTCTGGATTTGAAAAGTAGTGGTAGGGCACACTGCGTTTCGCAGTCATTTGGGCAGCCCGCCTGGCGGCAGTGACCACCACTGAAGACCACCGTGAAATAACAGCATATACATACGTGCTGTTGTGTTTCGGTGAGTGGGTAAGGGATACCAGAGCCCATCTCCTTATCCCCTCCTAATCCCTTATCCTTAATCCTACTGTAGTCGGCAGCGCACTTGCAGCACCTGTAGCGTTGCTTGTGTTATAGGCGACGGTAGCCACCTACCATCAAGTGGACCGTCAGCCTGTCTGTCGACATAACATTAAAAAAAAAGTATGACTTATTAAATGGGTATACCAGCGTAATATACGTATCTAAACGGCAACCGCGAGTTATTACCCTTACCCTTACTTTCTCACCGAAACACAACAACACGCATGCTGTTACTTCATGGTTTTCTGTGAGGGGATGGTAAATGCCGCCAGACGGACTGCCCGAATGACTTCGATCGCAATGCCCTGCCACTACTTGCCAGATCCAGGATCAGAGCTAAACTATGAAAAGTTCGTTTCCAAATTTGGTCCTGCCGACAATAGAACCCGGTACTCCTGAGACAAAACTTTTAAAGCACGCACCACCCACTCGACCAAGGGTCCTGTCAATTTCTATTTATTTATTTAATTGAAATACCAACAGCATAGCATAAATCCAGTAACACGTTCACAGTCCAATCACAAAAAATATATCTAAAATTGAACGTTTACTATAGTTTTAGTATAGTAAACGTTCTATATATATCTATATAATAAAATCGTAAAAGAGTATCTGTACATTAAATATTTTTTCAAAAAAACTATTTTTACACGTTGTAGGTTACTTAGGTCAAAAAATAGTTTCTAGAATTCTTGTCTGTTTGTGTGTGCGAACGTGCACGCTAATCTCAGAAACGGCTTGATCGATTTGAATGTGGTTCTCGTAACATTTAATGTTTGTTTCATTCCAATCGGTTTAAGGGATTCGCCGAGGCAAATGACATTTACTATAGAACTCGCTGGCGGCGGAGACAATTCAACGGGCCTAGAAATGGTGTTTTTTTGTTTTTACCATCAGAACATTACACAAAATAATTTTTTTTATCAATACAATTTTTTAATCTGATATCAACTTATTAATAGGTACAGGATTCATATGCGTGCAATAAGCCGTTTTCGAGAGAATTTTCAATAAAGGTCAAATTCTTCTTGTGTTCTAACTTTTTTTGTGGAGTTTCTATTACTTTAACGAAAATTCTAATTAATACAATTGGTTCTTCACATGTTTAAGTATAATATATATTTTTTTCAAAGCAATTGTCTTGTCTATTTCTTGTAACATTTTCATTAAACAATGGATATTTTTAGTATTTAGCGTTTGTCTCCCCCTTAAGCCGCGTTTCCATTATGCAAGTGCTTCCATACATGTATGACGTCACACTTGTGTGCAAGTGATTTGAATTGGAAACACGATTTTGCAGCTTGCATACAACTTGCAGCTTGCATACAACTTGCAGCTTGCATACAAGATTGTTCTAGTTGTACAGTGTTCATCATTGGTAGAAAAGACAATCATCTCTATGATATTCTTCAATAAATATTATTGTTTTCTCCGTATCCCACTTAGCAGTCATTTTTACAAGATAATCCTGCACACTTCCCCCTATACACGAGCGTATGCGCTTGCAACTTGCATGCAAATGAGCTGACTTGAGTGTTGTGCGTTAAACCTAATTGCATACAAGTTGCAACTTGTTTGCAAGTTGTTGTTTCCACTATACAATTTGCGTGCAACTTGCAACTTGTATGCAAGTCAATTGCATAATGGAAACGCGGCCTAACAAACAAAAAAGTTACGCGCTATACCGAATACCACGCGTACGGAGTTGCGGGCTCAGCTAGTCTAATAAATAAAACCTAAGTATTTTTATAGAATATACGAGTATAATAGTTTTTTTTTTCATATCAGGTAAAACTGCCCCGTTCTTATCGGTTCGAGGATAAACAAACAATTAAGGTTTTAAAGTCACTATTGACTAACGTTGCTCATCAATGTTTGATGAAGGTAGACCCGATGTTTGGCTTAAATGGTCTTCGTTATTATAAATGTTTGGCTTAAAGCTTAAATTTTCAACGTTTTACGTCTTAGTTTTAGATCATAAGGACAATATATTTATATAGTTTATACTGAGCTTAGATAAGAATTTGAGAATAATTTAATCTTGAACACATGAATACTTGTCAAGTTCTTTTTTAAGTAAATGTCGTCAGCTTCTATCGCTAAGGATGTATAGTATACTTGTTTAACCTTGATATTTTTGTTGCAGTGGAGAACCCCAACTTTGATCAGGGTTACTTCGGACCATGGCGTGTTTGCAAGAAGCTCCTATACAACAGAGAAAAGTGCGGGCACGACGTCTCCAAATTTCGAACCAACAGTAAGTCATGATAAATAAATGCATTCCGGTCCATTTTTTGTACATTCTCGTGTGCTATTGTATATTTACAGTGACGTTGCCATATAGATAACTAGCTAGTGAAAGCCTTCAATAGTTTTTAAGAAAATTTGCAATAATTTCAGCCATGGATTGTAATGTGTTATGAATTGTCCCGCGTAAATGTTTTTTTTGTTTTCTTTTTCTTTGAATTTCTGGTCCCTGGCAGAATATCAGTGTTGTGGTCCGCACCACAACTGTATACTGAGTCAGGGTTCCTTTTCCTCTTCTTACTTGTTTATATATTTGTTTGTTTGTAATTATTATTTGTTCATATATGTATATTGTGTTTATTAGAGGAATAAAAGATGCTTTCTTTCTTTCTTTCTTTCATAATAATGACACTTAGCTATTTGTTATCTTACCTTACAGTAACTTTAGGTATTTCTCGATTCTCGAGCCGTCGATATAAATCACAAATTTTAGCATTGCACACTATGTATGCAACATTTGTGTCGACAACTACATAGGTACAATTTTGTAATTACGTTTGATACCGGGAATTTGCGTCGATTTGCTAAACTGTTACGTGGGGTTTGATTGCTACTAGCATAAACAATAAGCGCATGATGTTCATTCTACTGAAAACATCGAGAGCAGATGAATATGGATATATTAGCTACTCATCATGCGGCTAATAATTTTCGTTCATTCTGGAAGCGTACTAACAGGTTGAGCTGTAAGCCTGGCCTCCCTGTTTCTAATGAAGGTATAAGTGTAAGTGATGCAGTAGAAATTTCCAAAGAAGCAGAGCAGTCCCATCAGCAGCCGGAACACATCGTTGTACTGTATACGAAGGGCCCCATACGATTTTTGAGTGTACCGGGTCCACAGAACACGCGTATATTTAATGACGTACAATAACGTCCATTTTACGTTACTTTAGCACAACGTGCAAACCTGTTCACGAGAAATTTGCGTGCATATTGTGACATTCATGACGTGCTCATCTTTTGAAGTAGGTACTCGAGTCAGTACAATTATTATTGTATGGACACTTTAACGCTTCACGCCACCGAGTGAGCGAAAGTGCTATGCTCGAACTTCTCAAGAACTGTGACCTACAAGAAAAAAAATCGTCAAAATTTTAACGAAAAAATATTATTAAAAATGTAAAACTATAAATAAAAATATGTATAATCATGCAAGCAGATCAAAATGGGTAGTATTTAATCGAGTGACTGTAAATTAAAATTTTAAGTGTAAAATAGAATTAATTTTCGTCATTGTATTACTAAGTGTGCGATTGACTGCGAGTGACAAGAAATCAACAGAACAGCAACTTGCAAACATTCATTTGAGTTACTTTAAATACAAAATAAGAAGCTTCATAATATTTAAGCGATCTAATATTTCTTTGAGTGTCAACGTTACGTCCTGCATTTTTTTTCAATATTTGGCAAATTATTTATTTGTACTGTGCAGCGTTTTATCTTAAATGAAGTGTTTCTAAAAGAAAACCCTCTTTGAAAAATATTTTTGAGCAGAGTACCTACTCTATGGACTCCACATTTTTTTTTTAAATTTTACTTATGAATTAACTGTTTGAGGAAGCACACTATTACGGCCAAGATTTAATTATTCAATGGTAGGTAATTAAATGAAACAATGTATTCCAACGAAATAATACAATATGCATTTACTTGAATCAAATTAACAAAACACAAAATAAAATAAGTCACTTCAGTGAACTAAAAACAAGTAATCTTCTTATTAATACTAAGGAATATTAATAGGTATGAGGAACACTACTTCTCATCGTCACTGGTAAATAAGTGCTGGCTTGGACTTAGCGGGACGGCCTCGTTTTCTTTTTTGCCCAATGGGTATTCCTTTTGCTTCCAGAGGTGGTGTTGTAAGTTTGAGATGAATTGCTAGGCCCAAAATGTGTTTGCATACATATTTATTGAAAAATTCGGCACAGTCACACGAGCCTTTTTGCCAATCCGAATTTGGCAGTGTGGTTTTCTGGAAAGCAATTGACAGTTTTTTATACTCGTCAAAAGTTTACCAGCGATCATTGTAGTTAAGTCTATCGCATTTTCGTTGCAAATCAAATATACTTTTTTGGTAGAATCAGATTTGCCAACTCACCTGACTGCATTGATTCGTCGAACCGCTCCTATTTGAATTCGCGAGCGTCAAACTATCCGCAGTTTTCATTTAAAAAGTCATATCAAAATAAAAAACAAAATACCTCAAATAGAATATCAGTAACCAATAATTATTAATAAAGCAGCTCACAAAACGGTGCTTAAAGTGAACTTTTTAGTAGTTCGTTATGTAAAACATCAATTGGAAAAATCGTCCCTATCTTAATATTAAAGTTGCTTTCTCTGTATTAATTCTAGTCGCTCACTTAGTAATTTAGTCGCACGCCTATAATTTTAATATCCAAAATGGATTATTTGTGAATAACACTTTCTATAAGATCATTTAGGATTTTATTATTAATTAATATTCGTCGTTAGTTTAGTTAAATTTTCGTATTCTCAAATTCATACCGCTCAAGTTTTTAAGGGGGAGACAAACCCTAAATACTAAAAATATACATTGTTTAATGAAAATGTTACAAGAAATGGACAAGACAATTGCTTTGAAAAATATATATATTATACTTAAACATGTGAAGAACCAATTGTATTAATTAGAATTTTCGTTAAAGTAATAGAAACTCCACAAAAAAGTTAGAACACAAGAAGAATTTGACTTTTATTGAAAATTCTCTCGAAAACGGCTTATTGCACGCATATGAATCCTGTATCTAAGTTTATATCAGATTAAAAAATTGTATTAATAAAAAAATTTATTTTGTGTATTGTTCTAATGGTAAAAACAGAAAAACACCATTTCTAGGCCTGTTGAATTGGATCCGCCGCCAGCGAATTCTATGGTAAATGTCATTTGCCTCAGTGAAGCCCTTAAAACAGTATCTCATCATCAGTCGCTAAGTTTTTTTTTATTCGATCGTTTTATAATTCCCCGATAAAAATATGCAAGCTTCACTCATAATTGTCCAATAGGATCGGTCAGGAGCAGCCTGAATCCACCGTCGCCCCGCGGCCCTTATCCTGCCACTTCAACCTACTGATCCACCGACTTATGACAGTAACTTTCGGTCATCTATGGATCTCCTCTTTCCTGATTCGATCTCGCATTGTAACCTTTCCATATTTCGTTGAGCGACGTTGAGCTTTACGAGCCCTGTAGTTGGAGACCACGTTCCACCACACCTTTTATTTAAATACAAATTAAAAATATAAATAATAATTTAAAATTCTAAATAAAAATGTTAATAAAAAATATAATCGTAATAGAAACCAGATGTGAATCATTCTTAAAATTTGGTCAAGCTGTCGAACGAAACTCTTTCGTTATACGAGTATATCACAATGTCTGTCTTTCATCATAAAACTGTTTACACTATCTTGTCTTCTTTCATGTATTGTATAAAATATATTAGATCACATCTTTGTACTCCGTATAAAACTATATATTTTGAAGTTTATATCATAGAATAAGCGAAGCCAGCCGACCGCTGCGCCATTTTATGGCGCTGCATTTGCGGCTTCGCTAATTCTATGTCTTTTATAAACGTGGTCAGAGAGGCTGACGGTAGGTGACTACCGTCAAACCGTCATCTATTAACACAAGCAACGCCACAAGTGTTGAAAGTGCCGGCGCTGCAAGAATGAGGGGATTATTAGAAGAGAACGCACATGGTCTTCTGTAGGAGGGTGGGTAATTACTGTCACTGCCGCCTGACTGGTGGTCCAATTTATGATTGCGAAACGTAATGTTACTTACAATGTGACTAATTAAAACGTAGTATATAATTTCTTTAACTATGGACCTCGTAACAAAGCTCAACGTCGTTCCTTAGGGCTATGTTCGGGGTTACACTGCGAAATCGAATCGAAAATGAAGAGAACCGTAGACGAACGAAAGTTACCGACATAACCCCGCGGATTAATAAGTTGAAGTGGCAGTGGGCAGGACACATACTACGGGGAATCGACGGCCGCTGGCGTCGGAAGGTTCTCGAGTGGAAGATAAGGTGACAGACGACCTGATAAGGGCCGCGGGTCGAATGTGTATCCAGCCTACTGCTGACAAATCCTTTTGGATAATTAGGAGAGAAGTCTTTCTCCATCAGTGGACGTCCTTCGGCTGATATGATTGATCAAAGTTGGCTGGTATAGATCTGTAAAACAGTGGTAGGGCACACTGCGTTACGCGTTCACTTGGGCAGCCCGTCTGGCGGCAGTAACTACCTCCTTACAGAAATAACAGCATTTGTGTTGTTGTGTTTCGGTGAGTGAATAAGTGATGCCAGAGTCCATTGCCCTATCCTTTTCTAATCCTACTATTATCGGCACTCGCAACTTAGCCAAGAGTAGATTAATAAATCATGATTTTGCTTCATCTTGACGTCATTCAACGTCAGTTGTTCAAAGCAGAAAGTGTTTATAAAAATGAGTTTTATCTATTTAAAAAGTGAACAAACCAAGAGAAGTTGAAAAGGAGTTAATAAATTTGTATACTCACGGGAAAGATTTAAATTTCAATAAATTAAGAACACGTTCGAGTATTCTATTCTTAAATCTCTTCAGTGTATTGAACGCGCCCTTGAGCCAGTTCGTTTATAACTTCAAACGGATGATTTACGTAATTCAAAACATATCAGCCTCTTGTCTTGTTTCCTAATTATATAAGGGTTTTGTAGATGTTTAATTAGCGTTAAAAAACGTTAAAAAGATTAAAATGGTCTATTGTGACAGTACGCCTTTGAGCTCACTTCCAAGATTTTTAATACTCTCATAAGATGCGAAGGTTCACACGCATGCAATTATTTCTGCAAATTATATTTACACAAACCCTCCCCGCTTATCGCTCTTTCTATTAGTCAAAACCGTATCAAATTTCGTTTAGAAGAAGTTCGCAGAGAAGCGGATAGCGAAGGACAGCGACTTTGTTTTGTAACTGGCTGAACCCGCAACTTCGTATGCGTGGTATTCTGTATAGCGCGTATCTTTTTTGTTTGTAAACTGAATGGAACGAAACAAAGACTAAATGTTACGGGAACCTTGCTATGGAAGCCTTTTCAGAGATTAGCGTGCACAAATGCATAGACAAACAGATATGTATAAGTGTAGATATGTAAATAGATATAGAGAGTTAAAGACGATAGATTTTTTTATTTTATTTATTGTAAAACTATTTTTACAGGACTAAACCTAAAGATAATAGTGTAACTACTTCTACAAATTACGTTATTTATTACAATTATAACATATTATAAACATTATTATTTGTACCATTTATTTTTTTATACCTCCATTTGTAAACCGATCTTTCTCTTTTGTCATTTTTGCTATTGACGAGCTACTAAAAAAAAAATTAGTTGTCTACATAGTATTTAAAAAAATTGTAAACACTTCAATTATATTGAGTGTTTGTTTGAAAGACAAGCAGGCGAATAAAAGTAGAAAGAAATGAGACTTCATAAGTAAACTTCTTTCAATTCCAATTGGATTGGGAAGAGGTCGGAAAGAATTTGATATTTCCCTATATCACCTTATATTGTTAAAAAGAAAACATTAAAAACGAAGAAACATTAGGATCTAGAAAATGCAGCTTATGAAAAAATATGATTTTGAAATATTTGAGACAGCAAATAATATTTATATTAAAAAAAATCCAATTTCGATTGTGTATCGCTTAGCGCATACCGCTTACCCCACGTTTCGGGAACATAAATTTCGTATCTTTTCACCAAAATACAACCACTGACCTATTTTAGGGGGCGACGCCCATGGGTAACCTTGTTAAGGCGTAGTTTACCTTAAGCTTTTATGCGGTTTTCAGTGATGTATTTTAAGAAGCTTCCCGTAACACTTAGTGTTTGTTTAAAACACACACACACCCGTAACACTTTAAAAAAAAAGTTACGCGCTATACCGATTACCGCGCGTACGAAGTTGCGAGCTCAGCTAGTATATAGATAAAAAGGAATCGTGTAAATGTGTCCCTAAGCGTAAAACTCGAGAACAGCTGGACCAATTCGGCTATTTTTTTCATTTAATATTCGAATTAAAGTCCGAAGAAGATTTTATGAAGAGCAAAATTGGAAAAATTGCCCGCAAAATTGGCGAGTCACTAGATTCAAATAATTAGATTAAATTACTCTAGTTGTCAAACGTAATTTTACGATTAATTATAATTTACATTTACGACCTTCGTAATTACTCATCGTGGTGACCTTTGTGCAGTGTTTCATTTCATATTATAATATTGCCTTCATTATAATTTACACTCTATTGTTCTGTTAATTCCACGAAGATTTCATTATATACCCATTCTTTTTTATCCGCTTATAAATTCTATTTTTTTTTCTCTTGAAAAGTTTTTTAAAGGTGAAAAGTATTACATATCTGATTCTTATAATACTTTCTTTAATGTCTTCTCATAAATTTAATGTATTTTATGCATATTAAATGATTGACATATCGTAGGTGCAGGGGATAACAAAAGTTGAAGTTTTGCGTCGAACGAGAAAGAGAATGGAAGTTTTAACTGCGATAAAGGAGAGGAAGCTGCAATATTTCGGGGAAGTGATGAGGGGTAGAAGAATCTGTATTCTTCAACTAGTGGTGTAAGGAAAAATGCAGAGCAAACGTAACAGAACCAGGAGGAAGATACCCTGGTTGAAGAATTTAAGATAGCGGTTTTGTGTGATAACTCGCACTTTTTTAATGTTAAGATCGGCAGACAGGCTGACGGTCCACTTGATGGTAGGTGGCTACCGTCGCCTATAACACAAGCAACGATACAGCTGCTGCAAGTGCGCTGCCGACTACAATAGGATTAAGGATAAGGGATTGGATAGGAAAATGGCTACTTTTTCATGCAACAGCGCTTACACGAGGATCGACGAAAGATGGCATAATTTAAATATCATTGTATAATTACTAGCTGGTGCCTGCGACTTCGTCCGCGTTGAAAAATAAAAACATTGATTGATGGCGCCATCTATTATACTACAATAGACTTATGTGGAGCGGCGACATCTATCGGATTTGGGTAGAACTGCTTGGTGATACACCGTGTGCATTGTGCACTAATTTGCAAAGCCTCGAGAAACTAAGGATAAAAACCTTAACGAATTATACACCCATAAATTCCTCAGGAATCATTCCGTTGATAGATTAAAACCGCATGAAAATCCGTTCAGTAGTTTTTGAGATTATCGCGAACATAAATATAAGACTTATTATAAGTTGCAAATAAATAGACAGGTTTTGCTCTGACAACAAATATTTTTATTTTAATAATTGCATAATAATAATTTACAAAATAACCTTAAAAGAAAACAATTAAGTTATTTACTTGAAAAAAGAAACGACATTTAAAGCCTATTTATTCAATTTTATTATTTACTAGCTGTGCCCGCGATTTCGTACGCGTGGTATTCAGTATAACACGTAACTTTTTTGTTTGTAAACCGATTGGAATAAATCGGGAACACTAAATGTTACGGGAAGCTTGCTACAATCAGTTAAGCCGTTTCTGATATTAGCGTGCACAAACGCACAGACAAAAATTCTAAAAAAACTATTTTTTGACCTCGGTAACATAAGGTACAACGTGTACAAATTGTATTATTTTTTTAAATAAAATCTTTAATGTACACATACACAGCTCGTTTACGATCCTTTCTATACTTCTATGGTAAAAATATTATTTTAACAATTCATGACAATGACTGTCAACTCTCGAACATAAATAATTATTATACTTCTATAAAACTCGTTGGCTTCAATTATTATATACTTCTTATGGAGTATTTATTCTTCATAGAATGTTTACTGACAGAATTAAAAATTAAAGAAATATACGTAGTTCTTTTTACATACAGACAGACAGTTTCATAATATGTAGAGATATTGTTACACATTCATCCTATTTTTTATTTATACTCTTTTTATTAGATTTATTATTTTGTATTTTTAAAGATTGTTTCGATTGTAAGTCAAAAAGAGAAAAATATAGTTGTCACTGAGCCTGAACCTCTGCCTCTGGTTTTTCTCGATTTCCCGTATTTCCCATAATTTTTAATCAGCAATTCTTCAGAGCTATCGATAACAGATATTTAAATTTATACACACACGACTACTTGCCAAGACAATAAACTACCTACTCTAAATAAGAGTAGCTTAATTTATATACATTCTCAGGTTCTGACTTGTTCTATGTTCTGAGACCTAAAAGTAATAATAAATGCTAGCACGAATTGCATAACTGCGCCTTAACTGGAAAGGCATATTTAGCTGGTAAGGGGTCGTCCGTTGCCAACTAAAACCACGACTTGTGAAACAAATGAATTACCATAATGTCTTTCTTATCGATTAATTTCAACCTGTCTCGGTGATATGATGAAATTCGTTATGTGCCTATATAAATTCTATAGCTATTTTAATATAAGTGTAAAATTTGTGAGAATGGTTGTTTATAATCAAAATCAAAATATTTATTTATCAATTAGGTTTCTCCAAGAAACTCTTATGATCGTCATTTGGAATTACCAGTTAAATTTAAATTTACCAGGGTTTCGGAAAAAAGCCAAGATGACGATCCTGAGAAGAAACCCCGAAAGAAACTCAGGATACTATTCTGTTTGTCATCTTTACAATATAAAAAAATTACAATAATTATAATCATACACTTAATACCTAAAGTAAATATACAATACTAAGCATAGTATGAGCTCCGAATCCAGGCTTTAATTCCAGGCTTCATTGTCACTTAAATAATCAGTAACCTTATAATAGCCTTTCGAGAGGAGTTTGGTTTTAATGACAACTTTAAATTTATTTATAGATAAGGTTCTGATCATCTCAGGCAGTTTATTATAAAACCGTATACACTGACCCATAAAAGAATTACTTATTTTGTGGAGTCGCGTCTTATGTAAATCTAAATTATTTTTAAACCTAGTACCTATATTGTGTACATCACATTTTTTATTAAATTGACTAATATTTTTATGCGCGTAAATTAAATTTTCATAAATATACTGACATGTAACAGTTAAAATCTTAATTTCTTTGAACTTTTCTCTGAGGGAAGACTGCGGATCTAGTTGATAGATGGCTCTAATGGCCCTTTTTTGTAAAATGAAAATAGTATTTATGTCCGCAGCGCCACCCCAAAGAAGGATCCCATAACTCATTACACTGTGAAAGCAACTAAAATAGACAATCCTAGCTGTTTCGACATCCGTTAGGCGTCGAATCTGCTTAACTGCATAAACCACAGAGATAAAAAGAACTCATATACTCATCAAGTCTATGCATATAATAAAATCGTAAACGAGTCGTGTCTGGACATTAAAAATTAAAAAAAAAATTGTACACGATGTACTTATGTTACACGATGTACAATTGTAATACGATGAATTTTTGTCTGTTTGTTTGTGCATGCTAATCTCAGAAACGGCGTAACGGATTTGAATGCGGTTTTCACTGATGTATTGTAGCAAGCTTCCCGTAACATTCAGTGTTTGTTTCATTCCAATCGATTAACAAACAAAAAAGTTACGCGCTATACCGAATACTACGCGTACGAAGTTGCGGGCTCAGCTAGTACATAATATCGTTGGAGAGAGTTACATAATAGATATTATCCTTAATTAACATGGGATATTTTTATTAATGATTTTTAGGGTATCAGGGTTTTAAGTATAATTTAAAAAAAAGTATCGTTTGCCTTTTTCAACCTTGTTATTACATACTAGCTAATTCACGCGACTTCGTCCGCGTAACTTTATAAAATATGGGGGGGGGGGGGAGATGGAGGGATAGTGAGTAGCCTATGACTCGCTGAAAATGTAGCTTTCTAAAGGTGAAAGAATTTTTTTTTTTTTTTTTACATACATACAAATCTTTTCTCTTCTCTTTATAATATTATTAGTATAGATTACACTTATGAGTTAGTTCAGCCAATTTTAATTGTATTAAAATTTGCTATATATTTCTTTGTAAAAGTATTTCAGTAACTGTACACGGTTTGAACAAATTTGTATATCTACCTACAATAAAGTCACGTTTGCACACGATGTACAGCACGACAGACTGGACGGGTTTTGCAACTACCTACTTATGATTAATGACTATTAGGATTGGATAAATTAATGGATCTTATTCAATAGTCATATAAATGTTAGTAGGCGTAATTAACTAAAGAGAGTAAAATTCCACTGAATTCGCAAGTTTTATAGCATTGATAAATGTAGGAAAAATACCTGCAAACACAATTATATCTACCCACCCACCTATATTGTATATCTACCTGTCGTTTGGTAAATTACTTAAGTTAATTGTCATTAATATCTCCTAATTGGATTGTCTTTTTGCAATAACCACGCCCTTGTCGTTTTATGTGTCTCGTTACTTTGGAATAGCTCTGTTACTATCTGTTAAAATACAGTTACCCAAGTTTTATTTCTTAATTCAACAGGAATTGAGTCAGGTTTGATTACGGAAATGATTGTTTGTTATTGATAACTTTATTATGTACTAGCTGTGCGCGCAGCATCGACCGCGTGGAATTCAGATTGTGTCTCTGCATCATTAAAAGTCAATTAATTACCTACCTCACAGTCTTTGCACTGCCTCTGTGGTTTCACGGCGCGGTCGCATTTTACATATATCTTATTATCTCTTTCACCGTACGTTCAAAACATGTGCAGTAAAAAGAAAAAATCACGCGTCACAAATACATGTGATGATAAACTTGCTGATTTTGATCAGAATTCATAATTTTGTTGATAAAATGACCAATAAACATCACCTAACGATCGACCCAACGATAAAGAAGAGTTAGACATATCCTGTTCGTGACTTTTTTTGTATGCATTATCAAGCTTTATAACTTTTCTTTAGAAATCAATTAGATATTTCTCACCGTTTAAATAGAGGACGCGCGTACGCAGATGGCTACATTTTCAAAACATGGATTTTAATTAAATTACAGAACATATTATAAATAACAAAACTACTCCTTTCACTCGACAAACTAATTTTGACGTATTTTTACAATAAACTTTCCATGAACCAGTCGAAAGCGAACTGAGGCTAGACCGGGCCGTATTTGAGCATTGCACAAATTGCGGGCACGTAGTTGGCGAACGGCTTGCGGTATCTATACCTACTATATATCTTTCTTATCAACTTTCTTAAATAATCTTTCTTCCACATTTGAACTCTTCCCCTCACTTACTTTTACATATTGTATCGATATCGATCGGTGGATGTCTACACTTCTATAGAAATAGTGATGTTGAGCGAGCCTGTTTCTCATATGCATAATTACTAGGCTGATGCTTCGTTGTGAAATTTTCACATGCAATAAAATTATTACATATTTGTAACTACCACTCCACACACTATCTGTTTACCCACTATTCGTTTCCACGCTCCACTAACTCCATTCTAAATCTTCTTTCGAATCACACACAATCACTCAACTGCTGATTATCATCAGCCCAAAAGTCTGCATTGTTGAAATTGACTCTTTCTCTCTTTTTAGTCCTGAAGGTCTTGAAATAAGGAACTTTCGTATAGAACATAGTCGCAAAATCATTTGTCTCTGTGTATTCTATAAGATCTTCTTGGGAGAGTGTGTTCGGGAGCTGCGTGAGATCATACCGCCTTCCTCTTCTATCGAACATTCAAACGTACGGCTGGTTACCATCCTCACCTTGTCGAAATCCCTTCAATTCGGATCAAACGATTTAAAACATCTTATTATAATGCGCACTGCCGGCGGCGTCTCTGTTTCCGAGCTCATACAACCTAAATATTTTCAAGGTTCGAATAGGCATCTTCTGGGTGAGCTCACTCTATCGTCGGTCTCATCTTTCCTACACGGCTAGATGCTGGCCAAGAGAAACCCCATCTTTATAAAATAATAATAATAATAATAATGTCGTATCTGATGCTTTTGCAATAACCAATACGTATCATTTGTGGATGCGGACATGAAGCTAGTCCTAAATGTCGCAGATTTACTCAAGATGTACTTTATTTTTATTTTTTTAAGAATGAAACCCAAACATGATAATATGCCACGTCCATTCCTGGAGTCAGCTTTTTTAGGAAATTTTCTTTAATGGTATTAAAGTATACAAGCAAATAAATACTAAGAATACATAACTTGACAATTAAAAATAAAAGTAAATAACAGAATCGAAAGAGAATATAGGTACTTAAGATGCCACTACACCCAGTGATCTTTCACAAATATAAACACAACAAATTCAATTAACAGTATAATCACAGCAAAATTAAACAAAGTAGATTCCAAATAGCCACACATAGTTAATGCCATAATAGAGTGACGGATCGCACCCCATAACACCATAACTCGGACAAGGGCGTTAAAAATTACCTTTTTTCGTTAGCGCATGACGTATTTCGACACTTCGTGATTATAACATTTAACTGAATGAGGTGGACATACTAATTTCTGTATACAAAACTACTCTATTTTAATAGGTAGAGATTTAACTAATTTAAAGAGCAATATGCAAGTGGCAGGGCGTTTGGCAATCATTTAGGCACATTTAAACAGCATTAGTTGCAGCTGGCTTGGCATTTTCGTAATGAAAGTTTTTTTTTATGTTAGATCGCACTTGATGGTAGGTGGTTACCGTCGCCTATAACACAACGCCACAGCCTTCTGCAAGTGCGCTGCCGACTAAAGTAGGATTAAGGATAAGGGATTGGATAGGAAAATGGGCTCTGGCACTCACCGAAACACAACAGCACACGTGCTGTTATTTCACGGTGGTATACTGCCGCCAGACGGGCTGCCAGATCATCCAGATCCAAACCAGAGCCAAATTTGAAAAGTTCATTTTCAAAGTTGAACCCGGGAACCCTGAACTGTTCTTCTTAGGCAGTATTTCAATAAAACTCTTGTTAGATTTCTTCATTAAACCAAACACTTTATTCTTAATGTTTTTTGCACACGTTACCAGTTATCATAGATCACAGATTACCATCGAGATACTATACGTATCCATAGACTAAGTGTTCTGTGACCCGGAAGAACAATAGCGCCATAGTTGCAGAAAACTTAAACATTTATAAAGATACATAATAATCTACCTTATAAATTTATTTATTCAACAAGAACAAAGCCGTTAAGGCAACCACTCATCCAACAGGCTCGTCATAATAAGATAATTATGACTGTTAAAATTAATATATTTTCGCTTAGCGATTATCCTGTTTAACTGTCAAATAGAAAGGACTTTGCTTTCAATGTAGTTGATGCAAAGTCCTTTTCCCCTGCTACCTATGCTTTCAATGTAGTTGAACTCTGCCTCAGTGTGAAAGATCTCAACTATCTTAAGTAGTGACAGGGCAGGCAGGCACTACGCTTCGCAGTCATTTGGGCAGCCCGTCTCGCGGCAGTAATCACCCCCTTACAGAAGACCATCGTGAAATAACATTTGTATGCTGTTGTGTTTCGGTGAGTGAGTAAGGGATGCCAGAGCCCATTTCCCTAACGATTCAATGTATTAAATTACATTGTTCAATTGTGTTAATATTTAAAATAAATTAAAAATTAATGGTCATTGCATCAAATAAATCTGTCACATTTTTTAATATATTATTATAAAATAAAAATATTCTATTCAAATTCAAATTAAAAAAATATATATTAGAATTAAGAAATAAAATGTTGCTTGCGGACACTACTTTCTGCAATATTAATGTAAAATTGAGACTTGAATTTACAATAACTCGTATCTACCCATGGAGAATTTATAACCATTTTTTATGATTGTGGCGAGTTTATTTTCAATGTACTCATGGAACCATAGAAAAGTGGCGAATTTACAACAAGCCTGTTAAATTAGATATACGTGGAGTGATTTAAATTTGTCATAATTCATTGATTCATTCAGGAAAAGTTTATTTCCAAAGCTGAATTTTAACTTTTTAACGCCCGATGCAAAAACGGGGTGTTATAAGTTGGACGTGTCGTAGCTCCCAAACGGATGGATCGATTTTGATCCGGTTTTCTTTTGTATGAAAACTGACGTGATAGAGATGGTTCTTAGCTATAGTTATGGAGAACTGTTCAGGCGTTTGAAGATCATTAGCCCATTTCCTAGTTGACAAAGGGATTTCGCTAACTTCCACAGGTTCGATTGATGTGTAATTTGGTATACCGGGTTTTCCATGACATAGTAACCTTGATCTGATGCTGCAGCATCAATTAGTCTGCGAAACAACAACTTACAGCAGATATAGCGTGTTTTGGCACAATAGAAAGTCGGGGGTTATTTCATAATTTTAATTATACCTTGTATTTAGTTAGGAAAGGGTCTATTTTTATATTTTCTGAGACAAACACGTCTTCCTTATGGTAATATCATATTCAAATATGTAAAAATCTCACTAATGTGTAATTCGAAAGTGTCTTCAAACGAGACGTGAGCAATGAGCATTCTGTACACGAGTGTCACACGTACCACTCAACAATATAACTGTTACGAATTCCATCCCACGGCCATTTCACGGCTGTCCGTTAATTAAGGTAAACAATTTAATAAGACATCACATCTTTTTGTTCATTAATCAAACCGCCTTCACGCGACTTACCTCTTAAAAATATTGCCTTGAATTCGTTTTCGGAAATACAATGATTACGTTTGAATGATTACGTTTTAAATACACACTAATTAAAATCATTTCTACGTTTTTGCTTGAGAGAAAGTCTTAGAAGATCAGAGTCGGTAGCGAATTTTCGTAACGAAATTGCATAATGAGTTTTATTTGAAATTGTGTAAAGTAGAAAATAGATGCGAGCCAAAAAATGGTAGTACGAGAGCTCGCAACGTCACGAAAAAGTTCATTTTAAGACGATTAGTTTTTCTATATTTCTCATCCATATTGACTGTCGGTAGGAATGCAGTACGTCTGGCACCTGGAAGCGGTTGCGTTTACCAGTGCGCATCACATCTGTACAGGGAAAATTGTGCATTTTGGAATTATTTTAAGACAAATTTTATTTTTTTAATAATTTTATATGCCTCCTTAGCAATATAAATTTATGGTTGCCAGACATTTTTGCCGTTGCTAACATTGCCCCAGATACAATTTTAATAATTAAGAAATGATAATTTTCAAACATTTTTAGTATGTCTGTAATTTTAATATAATATAGTTTTATAATCAAAGAATATAATATAAATTTGCCAGATAGAAATTCCGCTGCTAATTAGAATTCAGATCAATTTAAGTATCGGGGAGAATAGGTGAGTTAGAAGAGTGCGGCAACTGAATTGTATATTGAACTTTAAAACAAAATGTTATTTTTAATTAATAACATTAATAACATTCTTCGCAATTAAATCCTGCATCAAAATCATCGTCACTGTCATCGTTATCATCATTATTTATCTCATCATCGTCGTTTGTATCAAATGTATCGTCGGTTTCTAGGACCTGAGTATCTGTACAAAAATATATAATTTATTAAAGATTAGTAAGTTTTTACGCGTTTGTTGAGAATTTTTAATTTTTTAATCTATTAATATTTACCTTGAAATATAATATCAGCAACCAGTGATGGTAATTGCTCACCGACAAACCAGACCAAATCGTAGTTACTATTTTTCATGGTCCAACCACAAGCTTCTGGAGATAACGACGATGGATATTTCAAATGAGCATTACTCCAAAATTTTGCAATATAACGGACTGGTAATAAATAAATAGCTCAACTTTATATTGAGGTAAATTTGATGGGTCGAAATTCCTAAAAAAAATTCCGAAGTTGTCGTATGCATTTTTGGTCTGATAAGTACTACAAAACAAATGAAATCTCACATCATTAATGTTTTTATTATTACGAATTCCATACATATGACACAAGAATTTTTCTAAGGTAGCAAATGCATTTTCTAGTATGTCATCTTTATCAGTACCAAGATTTTGAAATGCTAATTAATAATCTCCCGATTCTCTTAATTATTTTGAAAGGTCGCAGTTTGCCTTTACGGAAGAAAGCTGGCGTATAATCACATCCGGTTAATGCGTGGAAGCCCGGTAAAGCTTTACATTTATATGTAAAGTATAGTATACATTTCATTGATGTTGATATATCGTTGATGATTTCCACCGCCAATATTTATCCAGAGCTTTAAAGAAGCACTCAGATGGTCCATATTTGCAAGAAGTATAATTATAATGTCAGTGTGCGAACACCTTAGTACAACTTCAGCGTCAAAATCAATTTGAATCAATTTGACTGCACACGATAGTGAATCCTTTTTGGTCATGATAACCTTGTTATTTTAACACGATAGCAATAACACTCATCTAAACTCAAGTAAATAGTTTTATTACCAATAAAATGTGCCATATCATCATTACACCAATGACTGATGAAAAATTTCACTATTGCTTCTTTAAACTTGTTATTTTTCAGCTGAGTATTTAAACCACTATTATCAATAATTGCATTATTGACTTCATCAAGAGCATTTAAATCACTATTATCAATAATTGAATTGTTAAATTCGACGATGGGTGTAGCTTCATCTACAGTAGTGTCATGAACATAATATATAGAAGAATTTGACTGTGATGAACTAATAACTTCAGCACTCGATGAATGGTTAGCAACACATACATTACGCATTTATACTCACGTGGACGACGCCATCTTAAAAATAGCAGCTGTGAATATAGTTATCTTTCTCATGACGCTTTCTGTCGCAACTGTCTCTCTCACACAACCTACGAATCAGTTGCCGCACTCTTCTAACTCACCTATTCTCCCCGATACTTAAATTGATCTGAACTCTAATTAGCAACGGAATTTCTATCTGGCAAATTAATATTATATTCTTTGATTATAGAACTATATTATATTAAAATTACAGACATACTAAAAATGTTTGAAAATTATCATTTCTTAATTATTAAAATTGTATCTGGGGCAATGTTAGCAACGGCAAAAATGTCTGGCAACCATAAATTTATATTGCTAAGGAGGCATATAAAATTATTAAAAAAATAAAATTTGTCTTAAAATAATTCCAAAATGCACAATTTTCCCTGTACAGATGTGATGCGCACTGGTAAACGCAACCGCTTCCAGGTGCCAGACGTACTGCATTCCTACCGACAGTCAGTATGGATGAGAAATATAGAAAAACTAATCGACCTAAAATGCATTCTCAAAAACGTTGCTAGCTCTTATACTATGGCTGTTCCGAGTATTTCTCGCGTATTCTTGAGGATTCATAGCTCTACTGTTGGCGCCGCTATTATTGTTATTATACATTTATTCATTTTAATTCTTAATTCTAAGTTTTTTACAATATTTATCTATCAAAATATATATATATATATATTACAAAAAACTTAAAACTAGTCTTCCGCAGGTAGCGGGGCAAGGCCCAAGCTATCGGTGGTTAGGGCTGCAGAGTGAGGAACCTCTTGACAATTCGTGCCGTGTCAAGAAGTACCGCCTTCTGTATTTGTCCCTTGATCCAGCCATCTAGTGAGAGCCTCTTGAGATGTTGGTCGAGTCTCTTCGCTATAAGACTGTTCGCCGAAACAACTATCGGGATGATGATTGTCGCCGAATTTCGGAAAATAATATTTAATTAACAAATGCCTAATTTTAAAAAAAATTAACTTGAAATATTTTATCCAACGGCACTTGATTCTTTCAAGTGTTGGAATACAATTTTTAAATTGATATATGTTATAAAAAAAAGTGAAATACTCTCGTCTGCGGCGCGGGCTGCGCGCACATGCTGGGTACTGGCCTTGCGGAGCCCTATTTTCAGCGTTAAATTAAAATTATAAATAATGAATGTAGAGTCCCGGGAGTTTGTACTTATTTTATTGGAAATTTCCTCTTTAAGAATCTTGTTTTTATTTCGTAAATATTAATAGTTTTTGATTTATATGCAAAAAACTAAATATCTTCTTTTTTTTTCATCTTAATTTCTTAATAACTTTTGCATTTTTTTAATGTGCAGTAAAATCCTTAAAACCCATTTTTCTAGACGGCATTTCGAATCCAATGAGCTGTCGCACATTATGTATTTTTAGGATCTTTAACACCATTTTGAACTTGTAGAACAGACTATGGAGTATTCTTGTAAATTCGCGAGCCTACTCATGTGACGTAGCGGAATTGAGGCTTCCGTTCCGCGACAATGTAAATTGAGCTTAGCGTCAGCTTACACTGAAACGCGACGCGACGTCCTCGTAAGCTCAACGTCGCTCATCGGAGTTACACTGCGATATCGAATCGAATGAGGAGATCCGTAGTCGAACGAAAGTTAACGACATAACCTGACGGATTAGTAAATTGGAGTGGCAGTAGGTAGGACACACGTAGGGCGTCCACCATCAAGGTGATAAGCACCGCGAGTGGACTGTGAATCCAGGCTGCTTCTTACCGGTCCTTTTGGAAGGGAGGCCTTTGTCCAGCAGTGGACGTCCTACGGCTGAGGTGATGATGATGAGTTATTTAAATCATATGTGATAATAGCAATAAAACCACAGAGGTTTAATCTTGTGCTAGTATGTCATACTTTTATAATTATCAATATTTGCATCTTCAAATATGTTACTCCCGACCCTTCGTAAATATGTATTTTTGTAATGGAAGATTTCCCTCTCCTTTCCCAATCCCTTATCCTTAATCCCACTGTAGTCGGCAGCGCACTTACAGCAGCTGTGACGTTGCTTATGTTAAAGGCGACGGTAGCCGCCTACCAACAAGTGTACCGTCAGCCTGTCTGCCGTTCTTAACATAAAAGAAAAGTACATAATTTTACCTAAAATTGTTACTTTAGGGATAATTAGTCATTTGTACCAAAAGATACAAATGACTAATTATCCCCTGGGCAATACCAGTGAGCTTAATTTTAATTGAGTACTCAGATGGGATTTGACGGAAATTTCCTATAAAAGGATGCGTGAAATCCTCAGTCGTTGGCATATCTAACGCCCTTAATAAAGAAACAAGTATTGTTCTGTATTGACTTTGTAAAATGAGGGATTTACATGATCTTGTTGCTATGATTATTTCCTGTCCTATGACCTAATTCTGAAAAACTAGACCTGCAGAAATTTGTACATCATGAGTACACTTAGTGACTATTTATGGAAATATACTTTAGCGTTTTCTCATTAATGAATTTTCCTACAAGCATACATTCGTCTAGTTTAGCTCATGATGTAAGCGGTAACTTGTTTTACGAGTTCACACATTGTAGTGTTTCTAATGGATGAATAGCGGATTAAATATTGTTTTAAACTCACTATTACCTCTTAAAAGTTGAGGCACTGGACTCCACTGGACCTCCAAAATTAGTCAACACTCAAGGGTTGAAATTTGATTTTCCTAGAAACATACAAATAGTATAGTTTACTGATTAGATAGACATAAAGTACAGTAACAAAGCATGGCAGGTGCACATATGTAAATACTCATAATAACCTACAGGATGCGGTCGTTGAAGAGGCCGCGTAATGTGAAAACAATGTCATTGTGTTATGTATGAGTGTTTGTAGGCAGCGTACTTTCATTGTTCTTTGTAAAACGTGGTGTAACTTTCATGGCTGTGAATTTTAGATGGAAATAAAACCACAATTTAAAAAAAAGACATTCAACTCTTATGGGTCGATGGTTCGTCAGGTCGGCGGGCGGGCGGACAGTCCCATTGTGGTAACCATTGCATACTTGTAGTTCTGTTGTCTTTTATCAATAATACCAAGTAACGCTAGGGATTCGCCGACATGTTCGATGGAGTAAAGAAATGATATCTAATAATAATTTTTCCTTAATATTTTCTAGACGCGATCAACATTGTCTTTTTTCGAGAGCTATTTTTCAAATAATTTATTTTGGGAAATTGTTATATATGTAGTTAAATTATTTTATAAATTAGGGTCGACTTTGAAAAATGAACTTTTCAAATTTGGCTCTGGTCTGGACCTGGAAAGTAGTGGCAGGGCACACTGCGTCTCGCAGTCATTTGGGCAGCCCGTCTGGCGGCAGTAACCACCCCCTTACAGAAGACCACCGTGAAATAACAGCACGTGTGCTGTTGTGTTTCAGTGAGTGAGTTTCCCCGCTAGAGCCTATTTTCCTATCCAATTCCTTGTCCTTAATCCTTCTGTAATCGGTAGCGCACTCGCAGCAGCTGTGGTGTTGCTTGTGTTATAGGCGACGGTAGCCACCTACCATCAAGTGGACCGTCAGCCTGTCTGCCGATCTTAACATTTAAAAAAAAATTTAGTAGTTGCAGACATAAATAGGGCACTAACCAACCTCCTTGCAGGAGGAGTGAGCGAGTACGATATGCCAGTATTCCTTCATTATTCCTTATCCTATCAAGATTGGCAGCGCATTTGATAGCGTTGCTCACCATCAGTCTGCCTGCCTTGCACCTTTGCAAAAAAACTTCTATCTCCAAAATATTAAAAATAAAATGTGTATGATAATTGATAGCAACGTAGTTTAAAGTAGGTACGATTCCTATGATAATTTTTGAACATTAATAATGACCCTACAGAAAAGTACTAACAAATTGCTCGGAAGCACCACAACTATTATATTTACTCGTAATAATTTTCATCATCGTCTCGGGATTGCTTGAACTTGTATAGTTATTATAGTATCCTTTTTGAACTGTAAACGTAACAGTGTAAGGTACATTTTAAATTGCACTTATAATGTCTTAATGAAATCTCACGCCTATATCAATTTACAAAGGAAAGTATTATAGTCACATTGTATATGTCTACTATAGATTTCCACATGCCTGCACGCCTTAAGCGCCCTCGCGCTTTTTCCACGTCAGTGCTTCTTTTCATCTAATCATTTTCTTAAGAAAGATGTCATCCATTTTAAGTGGTCATTATTTGTCTCATTTTATTAAATTGTATTTTCATGATGACAATAATCGTACTTCAGTGACGGTTCTTTTATTTTTAATTTTATCAATCGAAACTAAAATTAAATGTGGAACAATTGAACAATTCCTGTGGAACAATTGAATCTAGCATCTAATACCACTTGACATATATAGAACGTTACGTCTAGCGCATATAAATAAAATACTGCAGGTGTAACTGAAATTATGATTCCCGACGTGCAGTTAGCCATATTAAGAAGGCTTTGTAGGTTTGTGCCTTTGCCAGCGCGTTTTAATAAAAAAGTTTCACGTTTCATTCGTAGCAGCGATCAAGGAAATATGCTATCGTACCAAGAGTCGATTTTTTACTTTATTTCCAAATAATATATAACTACGGTGTTCAAATGTAAGTAATAATTGATACTGGCACGTCCTTGAGTTCCGTATTTAAATTGTAGGATGAGGTTACTTTGCTCTGATTGAGTGTAACAAGGTTATGAGTCACTAATCAGATGCAACTCACGGGCGCAAATACTACATTGCATTCAATTACCATACACATGAGTAGGTAGGTATATGTCTCCACTGACACATTGAATTTGGTTCTGGGGAATATGCTGACTGCTTGTTAGTCATTCAATAGAGACTCAGAATACAGAACACGGCAGAAGACGCCTTCAAACATGTAGACATGGCGTCCACTATGATAAAGGGTGAATCATATTACACCGTGCCGCCACCGGGCCTTGCTCGTTCCTTGTCATTTCCAAGTACTATTATACTATTTTGTCTTTATTACTATACATATACTTATATAGTATTATATTATATTATACTATATCTCGCGAGGTAACCTCGCGGTTTTGGCTCGCGAGCCATGGCCGAAACAAGATGGATACGATATCGAATTGTGATAGAAAAGTGATCATATTTACAAGTTATGCAATTTTATGACAATGTATACGTATGTTTAAAACAAACAAACCTATTTTTTCACACCGAAATTGAAAAAGGAGTAATTACAATATTTTATCAAAATATTGACCTAATAATTCCTAAGGTTTCAAATAATATCCTCTAAGACAAGATAGACTTGGTTATCTGTGCCTTTACAGCTATATATTTTTCCTTGTAATTCTAGTAATTTCTGCAATAATACAGTCACGGAAAAACGAGTAGGCGATTTTATCGCTCGTACAGGAAAAGTAAGCTAGATTTAATATGCTAATCTGCTTTTTAAACATATGACAAACAAGTTTTGTCGTCGAGATAACATAATTTTGGAGCAATTTTAATTTTTTTAGTCGCTTAATCAATTCCCTTATATGGTAGCGGACATCCGCTTGTGCGCAATTTTAATTGCGCCATTTCATAAAGCATAATAAAATGTCTGTCTAATTTAATTTTGATAGATAGGATACAATACATCCTCTTGTTTTTTAACACAGACAAAAATAATTAAGGATTGAGATACAATTTGTGGGGCACTGCTACCTACATTTTAATCTTTTAAATTGAAATATAATATATGTATATTTTTTGTAGTGGAATTTTTTTTATGATAGAACTTCCTAGGGCAATATCTACCAGCAAAAGCAGCAACATTTTTTTTAATACAAAATTTAGAGGTTTTCACTGGGCAATCCCATAATAAGTGTCAAAGATTGAAAGTATATAGTATGTCGTATTGAAGATTCCCGTATATAAAAATAGTTCTTACTAAAAAAATCCTTTTAATATAAGTTGTAAATATTTAAGAGAATTTTATATTATATCTATTTATAGCATTTTATCTATTTATATTAAAATTTTATAAAAATACTATAGTCGGTAAACTTCAAAAACTCTGTTGCAACTTCTCGAAAAATCAAATTGGGTCCTATAATTACTGAACTATGCCAGTCAAACCATTAATGTGTATATATTTTTAATTATTTAGCTACCTGTTCATTAATTACGGACTGACTAATTAGTTTCAATATTGTCTTTAATGACTATGAAATCAATTAAGCTATACTTACGTAATTAACATGAACATTATTGAAACATGACTCACTCAGGAAGCAAATGGCTCCCTACGCTGTTTTCTTGATGAAATTACAACAATTCGAAATACAATGCTCGTTATAGTCAACAGGATTTCCATAATACAATTTTGCTTTGGCTGAGATATAGTTGAAAATTTAATAACTAAGTCAAATAACCGTTTAACTTTGTCGTCTAGTGAATACATGGCTTTAACTCTTAATTTTGTAGCTTTGGCGCCATTAAACTTTGCTCTTTGTCGTTTGTGAAGTTACGAGAAAACCAGGCCGAGACTTCTACTTGCTCAAATTAAAGAAACATATAACATTTTATTTACATCAAAATAGAGTTGGCTCGCGCGGCAGCCGCGGGTAAATTCTAATACCCCGAGGCAGCCTCGCGATTTTGGCTCGCGAGCCATGGCCGAAACAAGATGGATACGATATCGAATTGTGAAAAAAAGAGGCAAAGGAAAATAATGTGAAGGAAGACTCGTTCACATGGACCCCTCGTTCCAGCTGAATTGACAACTCACAGAATTAATTCCATCAGTTACCTACTATTTTCATTTAGAATGCAAATTACTTAAAAAAATATTTGGTCGTTTTGAAAAGGTTTCACTAGAAACCTATTTAAAAAGGTTTATTGTTAAGATTGAAAATGGAGCAAGATTTCTTTTTAATAACTAAATTTAAAAAAAATATATGTATGAATTATATATGAAAAATTTAATGTTTATACGTGTCTTACAATTAACCAAAATCGAACGGTGACAAAGGAATGTATACAAAATGACAACCAATCTCTATATATAAAAATGAATCCCCATTTCCCTTGGTCACGGCATCACGCGTGAACGGGTAGACCGATTTTAATTCGGTTGTCACCAATGGAAAGAGGGATAAACGGGAAATGTTCATATATATAAAAATTGTACCACGAGCGAAGCCGGGGGCGGGCCGCTAGTTTAAAATAAAATAAAAAATAGCTGATATAGCTGACTTAATACACTAGCGATAATTTATTCTACAATTGTACGATATTTCAATTTTGATTTTAGAACTATTGACTGCCAGTCAAATTAGGCAGCCAGTCTGGCTACAGTAACCACCTAGATACTTGCAGCAGATCACCGTGAAATATCAACATGTGTGCTGTTTTGTATCGGTGAGCGAGTGAGGGATGAACCCTTTTTTCCTATCCCTTCCTAATACCTTATCCTTAATTCTACTGTGGTTGGTAGCGCAATTGCAGCACTGTGGATCGTCAGCCTGTCTAACGACCTTTACTTAACAAGAACCTATTGTCCATTATTTTTGAGTAACAGTGTATTATGATTATTGTTATGAATGTTCGATATAAATTTCGAACACATCATTACAGGAGTAGTCATTGCGATGTGGTAGTCCCTTGATTATAAATTAAATTATATATGCAAGAAATTATATAACAAATACTCGTATTACAACTCTAATGAATTCATTCAGTGTGCAATGGAATGTGTCATTTTATTAAGGTTGCGCAGTGTTCGCATTAGATGAGCCTTGCTGAGCAAATCAGTTCTTGCGTGCGGTATGCCCAACAGCTGAGGTTTCCGTCGCCTCCACACAAATCTGTCACAATTCTCAGTAATTTTAAAACGTATGAGGCGAGATTGTAATCTTACATGATTCAAAATACCTCTCTTTTTAGAGCCCCATGACAAAGCTGTTTTGTATAACCTTGTCCATTTAATTTCAGAGTAACGCGAGTCGTAAAACAGCCTTTATCTCTATACACTTATATTTGCACGGACATTGTACTAGGTAACCTATGTTTACGATACACGCATTGGTAAAGACGTGAAAAAATGTCGTTTTTCCTTATAAGAACTAAACAGATGTATTTCGGTATAGCGCATAATTTTTTTGTTTGTAAACCGTTTGGAATGAAACAAACACCAAACGTACGGAAAGCTTGTAATACATCAGTGAAAACCGCATTCAAATCGGTTAAGCCGTTTCTGAGGTTAGTGTGCACAAACACACAGACAAACAGACAAAAAATCTAAAAACTATTTTTTGACCTCATTAACATAAGTACAACGTGTACAAATTGTTTTATTATATTTTATTTTATATATTTTGGTTTATAACGATTTTATTATATGTATATGTATAACTATAGTTAACCTGTTGAGGAAGTATAGTAGAACACAGCATGGTCTCATCCCATGCATATAGTACCCTACTTTTAATCGTTTAATTTTCTCACTTATTTCTACCGCTACAATTTTTTCAGAATGTTATACATCTGTTTGGTACGAGTATATAAAATATACATACATTTTAAGGAACGATGTGTACATCTTTGGAATCGAAGTAATAATAAGATGAATTAAGGGGTTAGTCCAACTATGTAGTTCGTATTGTTACTAATATCGCCAACAAAGGTAACTATATAGTATCATTAATTAATAGCGAAAAACGTATTTAGTAGTTTCATGCCACAGTGCGTTCCGCCTTCATGAATTGGGTAGCCCCTTACAATAGACCACCGAGAAATAATAGGAATTGTGCTGTTGTGTTTCTGAATGTTAGAGTCCATAGAGTCCTATCCCACCTTTGTAACTTATCCTTTGTAATTGAAGTCATAGAACGTACTGGCGCCATAGATGTGGAGATCATCCGCATTACTTGGATAATTATTGTACCGCTGGGCACAGTACGGATGAACAGAAACTTTATCCCGTAGACGTGCGAACTTTGGAGGTGTTTCCATCTAGCTATGGGCTTCGGCAATCGAGCCGTAAACAAATTCCTGCAAGGTCGACAACCCCTGACGTTCGTATCTATATGTAGCTACTTACCATCAAGTGATCAATCAGCTAGCTTGCAGGGTTGGCAATGTTTTAAACCGTTGCTTAAAACAAGTGTTTAAATCATTGTTTAAAACACTGAAAAAAAAAACTTCTTTAAAACATCTTTTAAAGCATTTTGTTTTTAACACGTTTAAAACATACATAAAAAAACCTCCTACTTACACTTAATCATTTATTTCATACAGTTTTTTTTGCAATACATTTTGAGGTTGTGTCGCCTCCGTGGGCTGGCAACACCCACTCAACATTGTTTTCGGTTCTTACGAGCATTACCCCTCGGTTTTTACGGGAATTCCCCAGTGGTGAGAAATATTATACCTACTGTAATAAATAAATAAATTAAAATTTAAATAAATATTTTTTATTTCATTTGTTAGCGGGTACATGCATGGTGTGTGATCGTGTTTGTGTATTAAACTAAGGGTTCCTACGGATGATCAGTGCTGGCCTTAGCCAGCAAAATGCTGAGGGACCTTTTTGTAACTTTCTTTCTTGCTGTTACTGTTATATCTTTTTTCTCTGTGTCTGTTGAATGTATGTTTTATAAGTTACAAATAAATTGAAATTGTATTAGTTAGTTACGACACGAATTGCATATATTGTGATTGCCTCCAAGCTACTTACCATCAAGTGATCAATCAGTTAGCTTGATATGATGCCCATGCAATTTTGTACTGGATGACGTACATCACTCAGAAATTTCTTTGATTATCTACTCCAAATATAGATTTCAATTTTCTATCTTATAAATATAAGTAAATTTTATTTATTTTTCTAGTGCTTCTTGCAAGTAATTAGCTTTTTTTTATCTACTTTCAATACAAATACATGTCTATAAAGTCAATATATGATCTTGGCTTTTGCAAGACCAATTTGACATTGCATCTTTTAATGTAATTGCCTCCATTTACGAGTGGATGCAGATTGCAAGGTCGCGGACCATTGTCTCGCGATGACCGATGCTTTTTGCGTGACGCCATAGAGTATTGTTTGAATTGTTTTTATAGCAGATATCGCGTATTACAGACTCCTTGTAATCGGACCTCATTACGGGCTAAAGATTTAATGCATTCATTTCCAACACACTTCTTTTATATTTGTGTTATTTTTTAATCAGTGTTAGAAGACGCGACAGCTTAGAATAATAACTATCAGCGAATTACTATATACAAAATATGCCTAATAAGATCTTAAAAAAAGGGTATTTGCCTATTTTTAAGCTGTTTTTTATTAATTTTAAGCTATAATTTTTTGTTTTTGCATAAATAATAACCGGATAACAATGATAAAACACAAAAAAATCACTTTCAAATTTTGCCGCCTAAACACCCATACGTCGTCACGTGGTGTGTATGACGTCATATTACTCAAAGGACTGACTAGAGACGAAAATTGTAGAGATAATTTCGATGTAAGTATGTATTATACATATATTGTGAAGATCATTTGTGTTCCTCCTGAATTTACGATATATTTAATATTAAAATTAACTAAATGCTTTGTTTTGTTTGAGTAATATGACGTCATAAAGACGACATGATTACCTGTGGTTGTTTAGGCGGCAGTTAAAATTAGATTTTTTTGTGTTTTATTTTTGATATCCGGTTATTATTTATGCAAAACATTAAAATCACCCTACTGAAATCGGTACTCAAAATTATGTTAGACTAGCGGCTCGCCCCTTCGCAACCTTCCTCGTTGATGGCTCTTTCCATTAGTGAAAACCGCATCAAAATCTGTTGTGTTGTTTAGGAGGAGAACATACAGACGGACGCCGGCAGCGACTATGTTATGTAAGAATAAGGATATAAGGATAACAATGGGTATGGAAAAGTTGAAAAATGTCTGTTAAATGAGATTATGCTTCCGTGAATTCCGAATTTGCCGGCGACTTCATCCGCGTTGATAAGTAAAAAATATAACCCCTGACAAAATATATGAATAATAATAATAATACAAAATAAAAATAATTTATTCATATTCTTAAGCATAGGTACAAAAAGAGGTGTAGGGGCCTCCTATTAAGTATAAGATACTTGCATCAGGCAGGAGAACCCCGCTTCTCCAACACCGTACTAAAATCCAAAGAATACAATAAAGTGTGTATGTTTGTATGAGTGTGTGAATGAGTATCTGTGTGTGAATGTGTATGTGAAGTAGCATTATCTATATGAGTTAAGTGTAGCTTTTACATAAGTCCCCCTTCATAAACAAATTAATGTTTAGAAATTTCTTCTTGACTGATTCGGGTGGCGGGCTCCGTAGGGCGATCGTAGAATGTGACAACGGACTCACCCCTCTATCTCTGTCCGATCAGCAATGGCGGGAGCCGGTGATACTGAGTCCCTCTGCCAGGGAGGCCGTATGGAAGGAGAAAGAGCTCATGAGCTTCATGAGCCTCATGTTGACCGTAAAGCCTCCGTGCACTGGCTGCGCTTCGGCGATCTCTTCGGAGAAACCGAGGGTTTTGTCTGTGCGATACAAGATCAGGTGATCAAGACGCGGAATTACCGGAGGTACATCATAAAGGATGGCACAGAGGACATCTGTCGAGCCTGTCGTCATCCAGGAGAGACTCTCCGACATGTCACCTCCGGTTGTTCGGCTCTTGCCAACACTGAGTATCTGCACAGGCACAACCAAGCGGCCAGGATCCTGCATCAGGAGCTCGCTCTGAAATACGGCTTCGTTGAGCAGAGGATACCTTACTACCGGTACTCGCCAGAACCAGTCCTCGAGAACAGCCGTGCCAAGCTCTACTGGGACCGGCCCATCATCACGGACAGGACTATTCTAGCGAATAGACCTGATATCGTGTTGATGGACCGGGAGCAGTCGCGGGTGTTTTTGGTGGATGTCACTATCCCCCATGACGATGGTCTCGTGAAGGCTGAAACCGAGAAGAGGAGGAAATACCTCGACTTGGCCCACGAGATCGTCGACATGTGGGCCGTGGCATCCGTTGAAATCATCCCAGTTGTTCTGTCCGTAAATGGCTTGATCCCAGTCAGCCTCAGGGATAACCTGGGGCGATTGGGATTCCGTGGCGGTTCCCTCCCGGGCCAGATGCAGAGAGCGGTGCTGCTCGATACAGCCAGGATAGTACGTCGGTTTCTGTCCTTGTCGCCCTGAACCCCGACCGACTGTGCTTCTGTCGGGGGTTACACCGTCTCCCCCTCATTTTGGCTTTTAGAGGAGGAGACGAGTCAAAATTTCATAATAATAATCTTTATTTGTTATGACCATGGGTATGGTAAATACCAGATGACATTTTCTTCTTGCTCCAAACATGATCAACCGAAAAAACTCGGTGTACAAAATATATAAATTCTATGTTATTGATATAACATACTTAAAGTTAAATAAAATAAATAATAACTATGTTCTTAATACTATATACATGTATTTAGTAGTAGTAATTAATTCAATCTTTGATCACTCGGGAACAGTACTTTTTCTGGGTGAAAGGCAAATGAATCCCTCTGAATCCCTGACAATCTGTATGTAAAATTTCATGATGATCCGTTGAGTAGTTAAGGCGTGAAAAGTTAACAGACACACAGACAGTTACTTTCACATTTATGAATATATAGATTAGAAGTTTAGTTATTATAATATACGTTTAGTTAGTAGTTGCAGGGCACATGCTGCCTGTCTGGCGGCAGTAACCACCCCTTCAAAGATCACCGTGAAATAACAGCATGTGTGCTGTTGTGTTTCGGTGAGTGAATAAAAGATAGATACCAGAGCCCATCTATCTCCCTATCCCTTCCTAATCCCTTATCCTTAAAGCTACTAAAGTCGGCAGCGCATTTGTTCACCTATGACGTTGCTTGTGTCATAGGCGACGGTGTCAACCTACCATCAAGTGGACAGTCAGTCTGTCTGACAACATTTACATAAAAAACATAAATATCAATTACATGGATATTTATGTGGTTTTCACTTAAAATAAGACAATACCATCTACAAGTTAATGAAATAAGCATTCTAATTAATGTTTTTGATAACCCTCTGACTACGTTCAAATTAAATTTAAATTACATACCAGTTCTTGTGTAACTTGACAATGGATATGGGAGATTGTTTTCAACGAGTCATTAAATTTATTATTTTAATATTCTTTTAAATTTGTAGTTCCATTTCACTAATGTAAACAGCCATGCCTAGCTAATTAATAAAATGAGCAGACATTACTTGACTAGACAAGCTTGTATTAGCTCACAAGTGTGACCTGAAACATGTAATATCGCGACAAGCCTTGAAATATGCCCCAAATATTTAAATACAACCGCATTATCCTATGAAAGCAATTCATCGCGAAATATTTGAACCTAAGTACTTTTAAAATATTTCTAAATAGTACTTATTTAATAACTTATTCTTCTCTAGTACAGTAATTATGTTTATGTATGCTTGAAATTTGCATTATGGTTGAAATTGCATGTGTGGTAAATAGTCAAGGGATTTCTATTAGTAAAAGGAACAAAAGGGACAAAAAATCAGTTTGTATGCACAGATTTTTATAGAAAGTTAACGATTAACTTCTATAAAAATCTGTGCACCATCGATAGGGTGGGACGTTCGAGACTTTCGGCCGGCGCGAACGCTTTTTCCAGAATCTTCCATAGTTAGTCGTAACAATACAAAACATGAATGAGAATCGGATGATCCAAAAAAAAATACATTATTAACGTAGTTATGAAATTTCCGAGAGCTGTGACTGCATCGATTTAAAATGTCTTCAGAAGGCGTCTGGAGACGACATACAGATGTAAACGCTAACGTATCAGAGCACATCACGACAAAATACATCACATAAATATAATTCCGCATTAATTAAAATTTTCGCTTAGCGATTATTCTATTTTATCAAAAAAGGAGGACTTGAATTCTCCTACTATCTATGCTGTCCATGTAGTTGAACTCTGACTCAGTGTGGAAAATCTTAACCATTTTAAGTAGTGGCAGGGCGCACTGCGCTCCGCAATCATTTGGGCAGTAACTATCCCCTTACAGAAGACAACATTTGTGTGCTGTTTTTGTAAGTGAGTAAGGGATGTGAGAGCCCATCCCCAGGATCATTTTAAAACATATTAATACGAATTTAACACTTCAATGTTTTAAAATTATTTTTATGTTCGTAGTTTATGTTGACTCATTTTGCAAAATAGGTGAGTCAAGAGGAAAGTTAGTGAGCGTGAGTCAAATTAAGCTTATGTCAGTCAGTTGTCATTTGTATACGAAAAGAACGGTGTGTTGTGACTGTTAAGTGGGTTTTTTTTTTTATAAATAGGTAATTTTCTTTTTTATACTGATAGGCAACGATCGATACCGAGGAAATGTTTTAATAAAAACACTTTTATAATTTTCATTTTAAATTAATTTTGTCAAAAAATATAATTATTAATGTCTGTGTAAATAAATATAATTTAACTACTTACTGAAAAGTAATTTGTCCCAATACTTCCTGATTTCAGGAAAGTTAACTGTGAAGGAAAACTTTCGCCAGCAAACCTTGGTCGTCCGAGATGTACAGCAATTTTATATATGTGAAAATTCGCTTGCAGATTGTCGTCAGACCAATAGACATACCTACATATTTTATTATTACATAATTTCCTTCGCGGAGTGCAATTGTTCAAGGGATTTTTTTTATCGTAAGCCTGTGTGGTCTAAACTCTATTGCATTGATGACGAATTAAAATCTTTTGCTTAAAATTTAAAAGAGCTAAATGGTCATGAAAAGCGAACCAGTTTGATGAATTTTGGCTTACTATTTGCTTATTTTCGGGAAGCAGTACTATAGTGGATGCATTATCAACTGAGTCGTCAAGCAATAAACGTCAATGGCGATAGGAATGTGCAACGGAATGCAGATTGCTATCGATAAGCCGCACGAAAACCGGCCGTTGTGGACAAATTCGATAAAAACGACTAGCAAATTTTGGAAAACTGATGATGTACTCGAACTTTACTGTCTAATGCTATCCTTTTTTTTATGTACATTTTTTCCATAAAACCAGTTCTTACAAAGTTGTGACCATTTGAATTATTTTTTATGTGGGAAAAGTAATATAAATTACATTTTAATGAAATAATATACATACATATAATCATTATTAACTGGTCGGGCAAATTGCGCTTCTCACTCATAAAGGACCATTCTCACTGGATCCATTCGCCAAATTTATGATGGAAAACTCTGCAGCTCGTCTGCAGAGTTTTCCTTACAGAACCAAAACCCCTTACAGAAGACCATCGTGAAACAACAGCTTATGTAATTTTTTGTTTCACTGTTCACACCCTGTGATAGATAAGTGAAGATAGAGCCCCCTGTCTTTTGTTTCATCCCTTCTGAAGTTTCTTGTTGTTTAATAATACGGTATGTGCTAACACTGACAAATGACGCTTTTAAAAATATAAAATTTAATAACTTTTTTTTCTTTTTCAGCTGCCGTATACATAGCCGGCGTAGTGGGTGCCATAGGAGTCGGTATACTGGCTCTCTTCTGCATACTATCAGTACTGCAACTAGCAATGATCTCTTCAAAAGAACGTGTGGGGTTCTTCAAGTATACGCATCTGGTCATGTTGAAGTTGGCGCTTGCGTTGTTAGCCAGTAAGTACAATCTCTTCTAACGATTTAGTACACGTATAGAGATAGAAACTTATAAAGAGATAAAGTTTATATGTTTGTTTGCTTGTTTGAATGTAGGAGGTATGTTTTCCAAACTATTTGTCCCATTTAAAAAATCTTTCACCAGTAGTTTGAATGGAATTTCAGGATGGACATTAGCTATATATTGCACGCAGGCGAAGCCGCGTGCACTAGCTATCTAAAAATAAAGCTTCAACGCCCTGGCATTGATTCATCAATCAATTCAAAACAATATTTATTTTTAATTTAAAACATTCAATACAGAAAATGCCTGTTCGAGTGAACAGGCTCGCTCCATCGTCGGCGTCATCTTTCCTGCACGGTTAGATGCTGACCAAGAGCAAACCCATCTATAATAATAACAATAATTCTCTAGCTTCTTGAATGTCTAATTTCAAAATCCTTTACAAATCCCATATTGTGATTGAAAATCTATGCAGATGTGTAAAACACAGATTTTCATGTGTTTGTTGAACATTGTTCGATGTATTTTATTAACTATTAATATATAATGATTGTTAATAAAAAAATCATCAATTAATAATAACTAAAATTTTCTGAAACAGACATTCTGAACAATATTTATTTTCTGGCTGGAGTTAAAACCTACGTTAGGCTATAGATAAAAATATATGTTCAGTTTGAAATGTGATAATTTGTAAATTAAGTCAAATTTAATGGGTTTTTTTTTCGGATTATGATTAGGCTCAATTCCAGAGAAGTATACTTACATTTTTTTAAATATTTGGTTGCAGTTTTTGTTCATTCTGAAGCCGATGACGTAGTTATAGGCCTACCGTTTAACTGAGACGGTTCCTTGGGTAGCTACGCAATACGGACGCCCGACTGAGCTCTCGCAACGCGTCAACCGCACCCCCCGCATCGCGTAGCTACCCAAGGAACCGTCTCAGTTAAACGGTAGGCCTATAGTTAGCACGAATTTATCAACCTCGATTGATTCTCACCCTAATCTTAACACGATACCTACTGCGCATCTTTAAGCCATATCTATTTATTTAACTTTAAAATATGTTTAATGGCGTGAGATTTAAGACAATGTTTTATTATAAATTTCAGCTTTACTGGCTATCGTCACAGCGGGTCTCTCCGTGGTGCAAGGCGAAGATAGGGGCTTCTATGTAACGAGAGGAGAAGCCTTTTATGTTCAGGTAAATTACTTTAAAAATAAAGGGGAATAAAATACCAATATGATTTTCGCCTAAAACTTTGTTAATATTAAATGTCGGTAGACACCGGACGATATAGTTAGTGGACGGTGACTATCGTCAAAATACAAGTAACAAGTGGAAGATGCATGTTCGTGTGCTATATAGTCTGATCTCATGAAGGATAAGACAAGTAATAGATCTAATAAAGATAAGCAAAATAATAGTCTTTTGCTTGGAATTCACCCACGTTAATCTTGTTTTTCTCCAACCGATGGGTTCGGTTCGAGAAAAAAAAGGGGGTGGACGAGTTCTCGAATGGAGGCCACGAATCAGAGGACACAGCGTGGGATTCCCTACGACCAGCTGGACAGACGACATGAAAAGCATCGCTGGAAGTGGCTGGATGCAAAGCGCAAAGGTCTAGCGTGGTGGCGAGCCTTGGGAGAGCCCTATATTCAGCAGTGGAGACACAAGCTGATTACGATGATGATGAATCTTGAAGGACTGAAACTCCGACTAAACTTCCCGGCTGCCGACCATAGGCGGCTACCAGCGATAAATCCGTTCATTGCGCTGCGCTGTCCATCCTGGAGGATTCGAATCTCTGCATGCTTTGATGGCAGCCTAGCGTGCGTCCCACCAAGTTACTACTAACTTGAATGGTTTTATATTTTCTTCTTTTAGATCGTGAGCATTGTAATAAATTCGCTGCTGTTCATAATGTCGTTGTACGACACTTTGTTCTCGCGGCGTCCCGGTGGCGATCCCACCAATTCCATCAAGGAACCGGAGGGCACCACTATCAATAACCCCGGATTCAAAGAGGGAAGAGGTAAATTTCACCTATTTTCTAACATTCACTGACTTACAAGCGGATTCTAAAGCATTAACTGCCGATCAAACCTGGTGTGAACCATATTCGATCGTGCGTTTAATCGTAAATCTACCTCCCACTCGCAGGTAGATTCACGATTAAATACGTTGTTTTTCAAGATTAAACGACAAGCTCGTGTGTTTTCTCTGACAAATAATTCAGGACTGATTCTTATCTTATCATCAATATCTTTTACAAGTTTCATTATGGCTATATTTTTGTCCGTTTTTAATATAGAATTTTGCCTATTCCTTTTCCACCTTATCAGTGGCGGTGATGTACCTAGTTACGATGGCAGACGCAACTATCGCGTTTATTATTAATTAATTATATAATTATTCAAATCAGACCATAGACGTCCATGTTAATTCACGTTTAAAAACGACTAAGGCTCGAATTATATGCGTCCGCGCGACCTAGCGGCCGGGCCGCTCCGCTGCTGAAGTTGTATGAGACTGTTCGTGTCGAATTATATGAGAAGCGGCTTGGCCGCTCGATACGACACGTACAGATTCATACAAATTCACAGCGGAGTAGCCAGGACGCTTGGTCGCGCAGATACATGTAATTCGAGTCTTTGTCAGGCCTCTAGTCACTCCGTGTGTGACATGATATAATAGGGGACCGAACAAATTTTCAGAAAGTGTTTTAAATTAATCTTCATGGATATTTATTCCCATAAAAAATACTATTTTATTTATTTATAGCCTCAAAATCATATTTTAATACTGTTTGTTTGAAAATGCCGCCAAAACGCCACGATAGTTCATCTGAGAGCGCGTAACGTCATTTCTGGTCATATCATAACAAAACAGCTGCATTGGCATAAGACAATGATTACCCACAAATGACGTCACGCACTGTGA
Organism: Bembecia ichneumoniformis; assembly: GCA_910589475.2. Lineage (NCBI taxonomy): Eukaryota > Metazoa > Arthropoda > Insecta > Lepidoptera > Sesiidae > Bembecia > Bembecia ichneumoniformis. Next base: position 5,145,359 of record OU342541.1, read on the forward strand.
TTTTTGTTTCAGTATAGATTAAAAATATTGTAAACAATTAAATTTTATTTCTCCATTTAAAAATATTTAAATGAATTATATTAAATTATTATTCGATAAATAATCGTAAAAAATTATATATTTTCTTTCTAAATACATTTTAGATTTTAATCTGTTTACTGTCCGATCCCCTATTGCCTAAGGTCGGCCACATTGAATGTGAAAGGAGTGCAACTTCTGTACGCTAGTACTATTATTTATTCTGTGCCTTTGTGTCGAATTATGGCGTGGTGGCCGCTCGGATGCATGTAAGTCGAGCCTAAAGCGCAGCGCACAGTGCGGTACGGCTGCACCATGTTCGATCGTGTGTTAAATGTCTTTAGTGTTCAACACTAACCGTATATTGCGCCATCTAGTTAAGGAACTAAGTTCCTTCTTAGTTCCCTAACTGTAATTTAAAACATTTTTAAAATACAAAATGAACAAGTGTAACAAGTGCATTATTATTTTTAAAAATTAAATTAAAGATTCCTACTCTATTTTTTCTTTATAAAAGCTGTCTTAAATTGATTAAAAATCCATTTTATATTTAACTAGCTGTTACCTACGCTATCTTGATAAAATATAGTCATTGTGTTATTCTGGCGTATAAACTGTATTACTGTAAAATTTCATCAATATTAATTCAGTAGTTATTGCGTGAAAGGGTTACAATTTTTCGCATTTACCATGAAAGCTTCTTTGATTATCAATATGCCTTTAGCTCATCAAGAGCCTTTAAAATAAAAAATAAAAGAAAAAATAATTCAATGCATGTTTTGCTGTCAGCTCAATTTGTGACCATTTCAAAATAATATTGAAATATCTTTTAAACATATGTTTTATAATAAGCCCAATCATCTTACTTGCGGTTTTGGCAGATATAATAGACTACATTTCCTTATCCCTTTCTAATCCCTTATCCCTAATCCTTGCACTTGTAACTTTGCTTGTGTTATAATATAAATAAATTAAATATCTAAAAATGAATGCATTTTCAGAATAATATTTATTAGTTTCTAGCATAACCTTTCTTTACATAATAAAAAACAAAGTACCCTGCCGCGTCTGTCTGTATGTATGTTCATGATAATCTCAAAAACTGCTTAACGGATTTTCATGCGATTTTAATGTATCAACAGAGTGATTCCTGAGGAATCTATAGGTGTATAATTCATTAAGGATTTATCCTTAGGTTCCTGAAGGTTTGCAAATTAGAGCATAATGCATAGGTGTATCACCAAGAAGTTCTATCCAAATCCGATAGATGTCGCCGCTTCACCTAATTCTATTTATAAAAATAAAAATAAAAATTATAACTATAATAGTGTTATAATTTTTATTTTTATTTTTAACGCGGACGAAGTCGCGGGCACCAGCCAGTTATTCTATAAACAAACAAAATCAGCCCGAGACTGTACCCCACATTCTGTTGGATTGCCCTGTCTTCGCCAGGCAAAGGCTTGGAGGCTGAATATGAGATAGGTGCAGATATTAGGATAGATAGTTCAGAGGAACTTATTAGAGGAAATAGTAGGCATAGATTTTTAAGATACTGTAAAGAGGTGGCAAAGAAGGTAATTGAAAGAAACAAAATATGAAGTAATGTACCTGAACCTTAGTTAATATATAATTTTAACCTTGTAATTTTTCGTATTTAATTTTAAAGTGTTTTCAAATTTTATATTCAATCTATTCAATCTCAATGTGCGTTAATTTTTATAATGTAACCTAATTTTAAATATAATTAATTATAACTAGAATAAGAAATAATGTAATTTAAAAAAAAAAATGATAATAAAGAAATAAAGAACAACAATAAAAAGGTAAAGGTTCAAGGTACCGGAAAGGATGGAAAAAATTGAAACCTATAGATTATAAGAATAGATAGTATTAGTCAGGCGGGCATCCCACCCGCAGAGTATGAAAGGTGATGAATGAGAGAAAGAACAAGTATGCAGCATGAAAGTACGAGCAGTAGCGATTGATAGAACTGGAATGAAAGAGAATTGTCAACCATAGGCTCCAATTAAGTTGGAGTGATTCGCAATTATAAATAAAAAAAAAAAAAACAAATTTTACCTCTTTCCGTTTCTTAATATGTTTTATTTTGAAACCCCGCAAACCTTGAAGTTTTTTCACTAATCACACAATTTTGATTTTTTCCAGCGATCTCCATGACCGACGCTTCGGGGAAACCGTATAGCAGCAACGGTCACGGTAGCGTCGCATCGATGAACACCACCGCAACGACCCTGACGGGCTTGTCGGACGCCAGCACTATCACGCGGTCACCGCTCAGGTCCTCCCTGAAGAAGCCGAGGCCGCGGGAAGGAGAAGGTGGCCTCGGTATCCACAATCCTGGCTACTCGGGCAACTCACCACCGCTCAACAGGAACGGCAGTCAGAAGAAAGTGCGAATACAAACGCACAGTACTGAGGTATGATTCCACCGTTGTCAAGGTTTAAAGCCTTGGGTTTTATTTATTGTGGGACTTTAATTGTGTAGTCTTAATGACTCGAGGATACGCCGTGATGTGGATTAGTGGAAATCAATTTATATGCAATGTTTTTTTTTTTAAGTAGATACTTTAAAATGCGAAATTTTTTATCTATAGAACGTGTTACAGGGGGGTTTTTGTTTCAAACCTAATGCAGTTTAGTTTCTATAAAAAAATGGATCACATTTATGCGAAATCTGCATAAAGCAGGTGAGAATCAAGTACATATTTGATACCAATCTTGATAGAAAATCTTAATTCTATGTATAATATAAACTACATAGATGGTTTGTTATCGTTGTATCACGTTAAATAAAAATATATTAAAATTCCAATTTAGAATTTTCTACGTCTATGAAACGTTTGTTACAAGTTATTTCACGAGATGAGATTAAGAGTTGATATTGTGATTCGTCGTGCAATATACATCCGATTTTGTATGAATTTCTCTAAAAAAATATAAATTGTTATTTTTTATATAATATGTATGTATCGTAAACGAGTTTAATGGTTGTAACCATTGAATTTTTATTTTTATTTCATACAAATCGTGTATTATTATTGTTTTAAACAGGATCTTTAATTTCTTAAAGTTTCTTAAGGTTCTTAAGAGGTAGTTTTTTTTTAATTTCTTAAGGTGCACTTTCGCCTTTAATATCATAATAATTTTTGCATACGTATATTTTTCAATAATAATATTCCTTTAGAAGAGTTTAGATGGCTACTTAAATAATGGAGTCATTGAAAATAGATTTTAGAATACAAAGAGATCACAGTTTGTCAACAGCCGTCATATTTTGTGAAATGTGATTTTACTTATAATGTTTTCTTTTAATAAAGAAAAGAAAAAACTTTAAATAATATAAATTAATTCTAAACTGCCTTCGGCTTGATACAGTCTTTTCGTAACGCGTTACATATTGTGGTTTTTTTTTGTATAATTTGAAATCTATGTTAAAGCGGGTTACGCACACCCATTGTTTAGATTTATTTAATAAAGTGAACAAAGTTCTAAATTCTTTTCTATATACACGTTTTGTAAATATTGGCACAAAGTGTTTTGTAACGAGAGAAATGTATTGTTATTGTATAGTGCGACACAACTTGGAAGTTGAATCGGCTAAGACTAAGACTTTATAAAATTATAAATTGACTGGGGGGAAATGGGCATATATAGGTAATCAAATAATAACTCTATATTTTTTAAATGTTTCATGCACAAAGTGAATTTGAATTTTTAGTGAAAATTTTATAAAAATTATATTAATCTGACATGTAAAAATATGTTTTATATGACATTCATTATTAAAATAAAAGAATATGATATGTCTCAAAAATATGTCAAGTTTAGGCAAATACTATGATGGTATTCGGAGATAGTTAACAAGGTCTGCGTCTGCGCAGGCGAGGGACTTTTGTTTGCGGAAGACAAAAATCACGGAAGTGTGGAATCTCCTTATCCCCTCCTAATCCCTTATCCTTAATCCTACTGTAGTCGGCAGCGCACTTGCAGCACCTGTAGCGTTGCTTGTGTTATAGGCGACGGTAGCCACCTACCATCAAGTGGACCGTGAGCCTGTCTGTCGACATAACATAAAAAAAAAGATGAATCGCTTACAAATGCATCGAATAACACACATGAAGGAGTAAAGGTACAGCGTACTAAAAGTCCCCGAATAGGGCAGAGACGAGAGACCGGGCCGCTCAAAAGCACGTGGGATTCTCAAAAAATAGAACTAACGTACCAAGGCGCATCGACGCACACATCGGATTTTAAATGTACCTATGACACAATTTTAATTAACAAAGTTTTCCACACTTCGGGAATTTTTGTCTTCCGCGAACAAATGTGCCTCGTCTGCGCTGTTTCTTAGCGTCAGCTACCTCAAGACGCGACGCGCCTTGAGGTAGCAATACAATATAGAACTTATTTACTACACAAAAAGGTACACAGTTAAGTGAGTACGTGCGAGTCGCTATATAAATCGCGTACCCACAGAATTATATACCTATAAATATAAATATGTTGAACCGATTAATTTCTGAGTTGTCCAGCACTTGCTTGTTGTAAATTTTTTATGCTAAGTTTTATTATTGACTAAAATAAGTTGCAATATATGTAGTAGTTAGATAGTAAATGATAATATGACTAAATGTAAATACTTTATTAGAAATACCCACCAGCGTGTCATTATCATAGCATTGAGTTTTGTTGCTTATTCGTATCACCGGTTTATCGACATCACTGTTACTGACTGATGAAAACTATGATTACTAAGTACTTGCTGAGTTATTAATTATTATTTTTTTCTCAGATAATTATTTGGTACAACCCTAAACAAAAAGCCCTAAAAATAGTATTTTAGACAAGTCTTCAATTTTGACATTTAACAAATATTCAAACTATTACATTTGATATTTATAAATTTTTACTCTTCTGCATTTTTTAATTGTATTTTTATAATCTGTTTATTCTTAATTTTTATTGTATCAAATATTATATATTTACAAAATAGTATAGGGTCATGTGAATAAAACGAAGCTTATGCTTTTACTAGCCTGATTTTAAGTAAATACTTTTGCGCTTTAGGTGAATAAATAAATAAGTGCTTAAGTGCTTTTACTTAAAGTATTTGCTAAAACGATGTAGAATGTGCTCTAGTAAACGCTTCTGATAGTGTGAATAAATACGAACTTTTACTTACAACTTTTAGCATATGCTTGACTAATTTGTAGTATGCATTTTCAGATGCTTAGTAATAAGTTTACAAAATACAAACAAGCTTTGCTATTACTTTTGTTAACTACTTTTGCTTTTTAATTTTGGAGACCTGAAGGTTTGTTTAATAACACTGGATATTTTGAAATTATATCAACAAACTTACTGTTGGCCGAGGTTGCATCAGAGTCAATATTTTCGTTATTGGCTTCCGCGTCAGATATTTTCTATTAATTCTGATAATAATCAATCACAAATTGAAAAAGTCTAAAATGCTCTCGTCTGCTTTGCGGTTGGAACATGTCCCGCTGCGCCCGCTGCACCTCTTTATAGGTAAAGAACACAAGTATTTTATTTATTTTATTCTCAACAAAACAGTAGTTACTATTTTTGTAAGCATTTGCTAGGTAGTAAAAGCATTGCTAGGTATAGTGATTATTCACATCAAATTAGGCATGTACTTGTACTATGTAGCTTTTGCTAGATTACAAATGCTAATGCTTGAAACATTTACTAGTAGTAAATGCTTTTCTTTTATTCACATGACCCATTGATATAGAAAGTCTTAGGGTTTAAAAAAAATGTCCATGGGAGACACCTGTCACTTGTCTAAAACGCAGATGACAGGTGTCAAATCCGATATATTGAATCTCACCGATTTAGTCAACGTTTGATCAATCGGTGTCTTCTATCCAATTAAATCATAAAGTCTATGTTTTAATGGCATAGACGATTTATTTTATTTAACTCAATGTGGTAATAAAATATATTTTTAAAGGTCAAAAAACAATAGTAATAAAAGGTTAATTGTTTGTGTATAATTCTTAAAGGGTCGACACAGAATATTCATAGCAAACATTTGCACAGAGTCATTTATTCCCTTCGCAAACATAAGGTTGAGTTCCTATTAAGTTGATATATCGATGGGTTGAATGAATAAAATGTTGAATTAAGTTTGTTCAGACAATGTCAACATATATAATTATAATTCAACTTAAAAGGAATTCAACCTCGTGTTCCAAGTAGGGTTTATACCTTTAAAATTATAATAAACAGAATTTATCGGACTTAAAATGAAGAATATGCGGCGACTTATTCCATGCAATAGTGATATGCATTTTATTGACATTTTCGAATCTAGAATTAAATTTTTCAACTTATTCATATATTATAAATATTTATTCAATCTTTATGCCCTATGTATGATTGAAAGTAAATAGATTACAAAATGCACTACTTATATGAATTTAATTTAAAAACTTGAATACCAGCATTGTCTCGTGTCATCCCGTGTCATTTACAACAAATTGACATACAATGACATGTGAATTTTTAACTTTTTGTTATAATTTTCGCTTTTTATGCATATATTGTCATCTATTACCGTAACTTATTGAAGTTTCATTGGATGAGTTGAAGAACGAAATTAACTGTTAAGCTGATTAATAGATGGCGATGAATAAAGGTCCGTTTATATCTTCAGACACGAACGTATCAGATAAAATAATATTATTTCATATGATGTGTAAGAACATTCATATCCAGCGTAACGTGTCCGCTCAGACGCCATCAGACTATGGTCGCTTTTATAATTTGCCGTGGCACGGCACGGCACGGTAATACCGTGGACGTCTCAGGTATTTTTGTGGCCGTCGACGGCATACCGTGCCGTAGGTCGGTTTTATAATTTGCCGTAAAATCATTATATGCTTTGCGCCTTCAAATGCGGACGTTGTTTTCGAAGAGACAGCGACTACTTATTCCTTATTTGTTGTATTTACGACGTAGAAAAAAAACATATTACAAGAAATTATTGGCAACATTCGCTTTTAAAAGTAAAATATTTAGAAGGATTTTACTACACCCTATTTGATAAGCTCAAGGAAGACCCAAATTCCAAGAAACGGAATATTTTGTTCCATGCCTTTTCTTTAAGAACTTTATCTTTAAAAGCGTCTAATGATTTGTCCCATAAGCATGGTCTTGTTTCAACAAGTTCCAGTAAAGTTACTACGTCGTATTTAAATAACATCATTTTGCTTGTATCTACCGCTTACGCAAAACTGGAGCCGCCTCGCGCCTGACTACGCACGCACACAACTACAAATTCCTTATACGTACACACTACACTCTCAACACTGCCGCGACGATTTGATGGGGAGCAGAGTGTGCTACGGCGACGGCACGGTAGACCGTTGCTGTACACAGTATGCCGTTGCCGTGGACGATAAATTAAAAAGCGTCTGCATACAATTGCATACATTTTGCTTTCCTATTTTACCGTGACGGTAAAAACGTGCCGTGCCGTGCCGTGTCACGCGAAATTATAAAAGCGACCATTGTCCGCGTATTTACGGCATTCGCGGAGAGAAAATTTTATCTGAGCCGGAACTGTTTGAGGGCCTGTGCCCCAGAATAGGAACCATGCACTTGTCTGTTTTTGTCTGATTTGACACGTTTCCGGTACGCCAGATGTAAATAAACTATTTCCGACGGTGTCTGAGACGGTACGTGTCTGATACGTTCGTTGTTTGAAGATATAAACGGACCTTTATTGTCGCTTGTACTTATTTTATAAATTTATAAAGAATGCCTACGCATAATAGTAAAATTTTCGATTAATGTTGAAATATTCGGGTCAAACTGCTTAGTTTATAAAGGTGGTAATGTACACAACCTTCCCACATTTATAATTTGGCAAATTAAAGTCTGTTTTGCGGCGACAGTGACCACTCCCCTTACAAGATACCACACATATGAAGTACTGGCTTTCGATCAACAAAGGATTGTCACGATTTAATCATGATTTATTTACAAGAAAAGTTTAAATTTAATTTATTTTCTTATGTTGATAATTTTTTTTAATTAAATTTAATATTGACCTTTAAGCCACTAGTCTTTTGGCTTACTCTTCATACTCAAAGTATTCATATTTAAATAGTTCTTTGAAACACATAATAACATGTGTCAATGAAATAAATAATACATAATTACAGGTAATTTAAGAGAGTAAAGGTAATATATGGACCAAGGTGCCTTTACCCTTCGCAAATGTGCCTTACCCTAATCTCTGTGTATCTCTACGTTTAGTTAATAAAGAAATTTATTGTAGTAATTTAGAATTATCCGTCCAAACTCTGGTCTTAACTACGATGTTTTTTTTATTATTATAGATCGTTTAATAATATGTATACTTAAAATTAAGACGAAATAAGTTTTTATTATTGTTATTTTGTAATAGTATTATATTTGGATGAATTAATTTTTCCTGCATTTGAGAAATTCACATATCACTTAGTGAGATGAATGAAATGTTGTAAAGTTAAAAAAACAAAGTTTAATTTTTCATGAATCTAATTGGAGTTTTTGTGATTGTAAAAATGTAATGTTGCTGAACCTGAAATTGTATCCACCGGTTTGTATGAAAATATAAACTTTTTATGTCGAATTTTAAGTATTTTATTTATTTATATACAAATTTACAGATACATCGACAAAGACAACAAAAGCACATTATATGGCGAGAAGCACCCGGCCCTTAGAAATTAAAACTTAATGCTTAACTATGAGGGACCGGCTAGCCCTGGAAGGCCACTTGCAACAACCACGATGTCGGCCGCGGTCGGCACAAGTGGTCCCCGGGCCGGCAGGTCCTTCGCAGGCGCTGGGGGCGGCGCGGCGGTCTTCCTCTTCTTTCACAGTGTCGGGGCAGTTGCACGTCGTGGTCATCACCAGCAACCGCCGCGTTTGCTGTAGTGATGGGGTCATCCTGATCCAACAGGTTGGGTCGAGGTCTTCTTCTGAAACGAGAAAGAGTATTATTAGCATCGGGAGTGTAAATGAGAGAACTAACCACTAGCGAGTTGGGGTGGCGAGGGAGTTTATCGTAGTACTTGAAGGCGAAGTCCTTGATGCACTTGACGATTGAGGGGAGGTTAAGGTCGTGGTGGAGATCGACGTTGCGGATATCCCAGCATCTTCAATTTTCAGAGAATGTCTCGGTATCTTCTAAATAAATATTATAAAATTTAACTTACCATTATAGATTCACTCCACGGCCTGATTTGAATAATTTATCACCCAAAATGTTATATGTGAACTCGCCGATACCTCCAAAACCTAATTTGATCTACGCACCTGTCCAGGAATTACTTCTGGATCCAATGCTGATACATCAGTATCCTCTCCTACAACTTTATAAAAATTTGCCAGTTGTAACTTACCCGTATTTGTATCCCGTACTGAACCTTTATTACCTTTCAGTAGACCAAAAAATCACCTCCGATAGAATTTTTGGAAAGCACCATACAGTGCCCGATTTAGACAAAAAATAAATAAAGCCTCGACTACATAAAACTCAGCCTGTAAATATATTTTATAACTTTTTCCTGAAAGCATTATACAGTCAGTAGCAACAGAAACTAATAGAATAGATATGTCTCACAGAAGAATAGCAAAAATTGGGAAGATGTCACCTTAAGAAATAAAAGTGTGTTTTGGAGTGCTAAAGGTGCGTTTTCACCAGAGATGTGCGAGGATGCGTAGCGAGGGATGTACTTTTAAAGAACCAATAGAATCGCTCCATTTACTTTGCCTCGTTCAGCACAGCTCTGGTGGAAACGGCTTAGTGGAGCGATTTTTGTAAGTACAAAACAAGCGAGAGATGTGTTGCGAGGAATTTGTTGAGAGGTTTGCGACAACCAGCATCACCTAGTCCGCTACACATTTCACAGCTTCGCAACGCATCCTCACACGGCACATTTCCCTCGCACAGCTTTGATGGAAACCCCCACACACTTTCACAGCACAGCTAGACATCCTCGCACGATACATTTCCCTCGCACATCTCTGATGGAAACGCACCCTTATAATGTTCGGTTTAAACCAACGTCCCGATATGGAATTATACTGGTCTAGCGGCTGTTTTGTTTTTACAATACCCGGAAATTGTTGAAATACAATGTTCACATAATGTCTTTGGCAGTATCAATGAGTAAAGTCTAGAGTGTTTGTGTTTTTATATAGAAATGTCAGAAGATCCCGACGTTGTAGTCCTGTGGGGAAAACACAGACGCAGGCAATGAGTTCCACTACTTAGCAGTCCTAACAAGGAAGGTGGACCTGAAACGCTTCGTGCGTGATCGAGGAACTATCGCTAACGAAGGGATGAAACCCTCGCCCACGCCTAGTGGTCCGCAAGTGGAACGGTTCCGGTTGAATTAATTCGTACAAAATAGATGCACACTCTCCATAGTGTAGACGATAGAAAAAGCCCATCTAAAGCGCCGACACAATGAGGAAAATCAATGACCTTGTTTACAATACGTGTTTACAAAAGTTGTTTACTTGTATTTGTTTGTACTAAATTCGAGAAAGATCTAGACGATTGGCAGCGGATATAAATAGGCGAAGTGGCGATCTAGCGAGACAGTTCGATTCTGCTATTCGAAAGCGATACTTCGGAACTTACCTGCGACAGTAAACCAGCGACTCATAAGGGAATCATTGACGACTCTTGGCAAGTTTAACGGTTTTATCGGACCTTTCGTTTAGCCCGTTTGGAAGTCATCTTGGTTTGTGGAAATAAATAGTTGATTTTCGCCCTTACACGGCAGATTGACTCACCCCACACGTAACAGTATTTTTTCTTTCCCAGACGCAACCTGTTGTGAATGAAGAGGCTAGTACTTCCGACGTGCGGGCTTAGTGACATCTCATCAGAAGCTAAAAAAGCTACGATAAAGCCGACGTCCCTGCTACCCCTCAAAAGAACCCAAGTATTCAAGGACAAAAAACGTCGTGCTTTTAATCCACCTAAATTGCAGGAAGCCAGTATACTGCTTTAACCACATTAAATTGCGCACTGACCAGTAAACAAAGCGCAAAAGAAGAAGACCAATGCGATTAATTTTGTGGAAAGTTGGCAAAGCAAATTAAGGAATATCCAAAACTTGAAAGGAAAGAAATAATGTATGAAATTCATGGTGTTATGACGAAAAGACGTCGTCGTTACAACAGTATGATGCAAAGCAGATCGTATACTGTTTCTTCTCCTCCACAAGTTTTTCTCAGTCGTCCTAGTACTAGCAACAGTGTATATTTATCAACACCGTCACCGAATTTTGTAATTGACTCTCCCTATTCAGTTTTGAATCGGTGCCACAAAAAGAAAGCTGTAAATATTGTAAAATGTTGTATAGCTACTAAAGTAAATTCAAATATACTTTCTGGAACAAACAGTCACAATGAAGAAGCTTGTATTGCCAAAGTTAGAAGTCACTCTTCCAGGTTTCATTTTAGGTCTCCTAATAGGCAATATACAAATAGGTCTCATTCTCCGAGTCCAAAGGTCACACACAGGTCACCAACATCAAACAACAAACAGTGCGGGAAATGTGGACAGTTACATTGCTATAAGTGTCCAGCAATTGGTGTTCAATGTAGACTCTGTTTCAAATGGAACCACTATGCATCAGTGTGCAGAAGCAATACCAAACAAGTAAATGCTGTGAACCAGGTAAATAAACTGTCAGATTCAATGTTTGTAGGCACAGTGTTCTTTGTCAATAATGTAAATAAGTCATGGAACGTTAAATTGTATATAAATAATTTTAAAATTAATTTTCTGTTAGATTCTGGAGCAGATGCAAATATTCTATCTCTTTCTACTTACAATAAATTGAACCTGTCACATAAAAACCTGCTACCTAGTAACCATAAATTATCATCATTTAGTGGAGATTTAATTCCAACAGTAGGCCAATGTAAAATTAATGTAATCCATAATCAAAAAAGTTTCAACATATGTTTTCATATCATAGATCTGAACTGTCAGAATATTATTGGTAGAGATACTTGTCAACAATTAAATTTATTAAAAAGAGTTCATTCTGTTAAATTTAGTGATGAAAGCTTCGTGCACCCAAATTTATTTGATAAGTATTCTGATTTATTTGAGGGTATAGGATGTATTAAAAATTTTGAATGTCATCTGTATTATTATGAAAGTCGAAGAGCCAACAGAGTGGGTAAGTCCAATTGTCATCACAACAAGAAAAAATGGTCAGATACGGTTGTGTATTGACATTAACTTAGCAAATAAAATAGCAACATCTTGAATATTTTTAATATTTCTAAAGTTATTAATCGCAATTATTAGAACTAGCCAGTTTTGAACCAGTTGATAATTTGAAATCTTTTTAGCAGGTAACTTCAGGTACCTGCTAAAATTACCTAGCACCTTAGCAGTTAAAATTGCCTAATTCAAAACCAGTGTACTACAGCACACTTACTTAAAGTCCTATTAAACAAACCTCGCTTAAAGCTAAGTAAATAATTCTTATACTATTACTTAGAGATCAAATAGTCACAAATCAGTCTAAAAGCGTTATTTGTTTTTTTTTTTAACAAATATGAACAATTGAACAAATAATATTATTTTAGGAAAATCCCACTGTATGAGGAGTTTATCTACCTATAATTTAAGTCAGGTAGGTTTTGAAAAGAGTACTGGCCTCGTCTGTTAATCTCGGGCATTGACAAAACACATAAAATGCGCGACTCTGCAATATTAGAGTCTTCATCCTCTATTGTTGGCCAAGAAAATAAATTAGAGGATGATGATTTTTTCAAAAAGATGACGGTGCAAGTGCAATTCGAATATTCCGTGATTTTTCCAATGTATGCGTATAGTTTCGTCTTTATTTGGTATTGCACTATAACCCAATCACCAATGTTGTAGTCTTGAGACCGGTTTATGTTTTCTTTGTTATCATAGCTGTTTCGTTCTTTTGTGTCAGATTTCCGTTACTTGTTACTTGTACTGAATCCTCGTTACTTGTATAGTTACCTACATTTTTATCAACAACATCACCTGTGCTGTCGATATCCATCATAATTGGTTTCTCAGCTTCTTTTTCCGGTTCATTAGACGTGGTACAAATAAATTTCTTGTATTCTTCCTGGTCGTGTTGATAAAATGCTCTAGACTTTTTGTTATAGAAACTATAATGCTGCCAATCAAGGGGGACATTAGACAAGATTTTAACTTTAGGTGATTTTGTTATGTCATTTACTTTGTTATTATTTGGTAATGGCGAAGAATTTTTGCTATCCCTTAGAAATGTTTGGTCGTCAATTTCATTCAAAAGACCAGAATCATCGATATTAGTAATATTGTTCTGAATAGTTGGAGAGTCAATATTTAAGTAAGAGGAGTCTTCAAATGTAGGTAGTTCAAAATCCGCATTTATGTAGTTCATTACACCAGCCGAATCCTTAATTATGGTGTGGTTCATCTCATCACTGACAACAGCATGTTGTGAGCATAGAATATTGGATGTAGATGTATCCGGTGGTCTGGAGTTTTCATGGTTATCTTGATTTGGCTGACAAGTCTCGCCATCAACCCCAAAATTCAAATCTCCTAAATGCCTATCATGAAAGCAAGGTGTTCCGGCAAATGAAACAGCTGAGTTTCCGCAGGGAAACAGTATTCGGCCGAGAACAACACCATATTACCTGTACAAAAAATTGTGTAAGTATCGTAGCAAAATATATCAACATTAACAAATAAGAATGTTTTTTTTACCTGATGCACATTCATAGTTCCTTTGAAAGATGGAATATTATTGGGAAACTTCGTTTTTAAGATTTTTTCTTCCTCTACCACCTTAATTTTCACGTTTTCGGTATTTTCAGTTACGACTTTAACAAAATCATCAAAAGATCCAACGTCTCCGCCATACTTCACAAAGTCATCGGCTGCTCTTTTTACAGTAGCACTTATTCCATCTGGAGCTCCTTTTCCATGACCCGCTTCTCCATAATTCCATGTTATAGTATCAATACTTGCCATCTTTTCATGCAGCTTCGTTATCATGTAAAAAATATATTTGTTACGATATTGACTTGTGGGTGAGTCAGACAAGAAATGGATCACTCTAACGACGGGTACGTGCTCTTTAGCCAGGTCCAATACTGGCTCTAAATGTGCCCATATCGATGCTTCGTCGTGTTGGGTACACTTGCTAACAGAACAAAACGATTGTGTTGTGATGAGTCCTGTTTGGCTATTAATATAATACAAAACAACAGTATGTAGAGACACCTGTCCTCTACTGCCACCATAATGGAAAGACTGTATTTCGGTATTATATTTTAATGAGTAGTTTTCGCTAAAATCAATGTGAATGAAAACCTCGTCATGTTTGAGGTTTTGTTTCAATGTATTGATTGATGTATACTGCAGATTTATATTTTTTTCATGTATTAGGAACTTGGGTAGAATAGCTTCTAAATTCAATATTATGTTCCGGGGATAATCTTCCAGTTTCTTCTTAGTTGTGACTTTGGTTGTCTTTTCTTTACCGTCTCTTCCTTTGTATGTATGTTTGTCTAGTGTCCATTGATGATAGCGAATTTTGGAGTCGTTCGTAAATTCTTTATATTCCAAGACTTTATTCTTACATTGCGGGCAAGTTCTATTTAAACAATTTTCATCATTTATATTGCAACAAATACTTTTCAAGAGTCCATTGTGTGAACCTTCATTGGTAATTTTTGCTTATTTAAGAGATTCAATTAAAAGATTAACATTAGTATGTAATTTGCATCCGCATGTTTCTCTTGTATTAGGGGCAACTATCCAAGAAGGCCTATATCGACTAAAGGTCGAATATCCTACTTTGAACTCATGTTCACAAAATTTTTCATGTAAATTACCCAAATTAGCTCTTAAATATCTTTTCTGTTTTTTGAGTCCATTGCTCTTAACAAATTCTTTTTTACCAGCTGCTTGAGAACTATTAGCGTCATCTTCTAAAAAGTAACGAATTTTATCAGACAAGAAATTATGTCTTTTTGATTTCTGCACCTTTGTTCTCTGAGCAAATGGAAGTTTATTGAGAATCCGATGTTTTTTCAGCTTGTCCCTGTTTTTTAAGATTTTGTCTGCAAAAGGCCTTTTATTCTTTTTGGCAAGAGAGTCATACTCCTCCTTTAGGTTTTTTGAGACGTACTCTTCAAAGAGCAGCTTCTTTTTTATTTCCTTCACTCTGTGTCCATCAACATCCTGTAGTAATCCATCCTCCCTCTTTTCGACTGTGTCACAACTCTTTTTTCCTGGTCTTCACTCTTTGTTTTCAATTCTTTTATTACATTCTGCAATCTTTTAATTTCAGCTTTTAATATTTTCACCGTTTTGGAGTGCCTATATCGCATTCTTCTAATTACAAGTTTGGCATCAGAACGACGAATGGACTTTTCAAGAGGTCTATCTTGTAGTGGGTCACGTTCTTCTACTATTCGATTTTCTATTTCTACATTCATTCCTTCCGATTTAGTGGGCGGTGGCGAATTTTCAACCATAATCCTTTCAATTCTTTGTAATTCTCTTTTTTTTTCTTTTCAATTCTTTGTTCTTTGTACTATTTTCTCGCCATCTCTTTCTTTGCTCTCGCTGAGCACGTGGTGTCATTTCTTTAATGCTACAAATATGTTTCTTTTCTTTTCTCAGTAAATATCTTATCCTCTCTTTTTCTTTTTGTATTGCATAAAGTTCCGGGTTATTTTTTATAATTTCGTACTTTTCTTTTTTTCGAAGTCGATCTTTGGCCAATTTTTCATCTTTGGTTAGAGGTCTTTTCTTTGGTCTAGTCATATTTACCTAAAAAGAAAGTCCTAATTAATTTTATGGTACGCTAAATTCGGTCATTATCATTTATAGTAAATTGGGGACAATAAGTAGTAACATTGCACTAAAGACGCTTCAGTGTAAAATCTACCTACATATTTTGAAAAGAAAGGGCAAAATAAATTTAAAAATTATATGTACCTACTATTTTTAAAAACTTCCTTTTATTCGCCGGGTATCTATTTAAGTTTCTTCCATCAGTGGTAAAATTTCATTACCTTCCAAATACTTTCATTACTTTCCAAATAACTTTCATTACCATCCACAGTGTATCATTACCATCCACATAAAATTTGGAAGGAAAAGAGGGTAATGAAAAGGAGAGGAATGAAGTATCAGATTTTTTTTTTAAATAATTTGTAACGTATTTGACCCTGAATTTTTGAAATCAACTGACCGAAAGACAATACAAATTTACCCCAAAATAAGTATAAATATGATTTCTATATTGAATACTTACCGTTTAGCCCGGTGGAATGTGATGAACGCTAATGCGTGACAAAGCTGTTTCGTAGACACGGGAATGAAATTATTTTGTTACATGTGCGGCACAGGGGTTATCTCCGAGAAGTATCGCGAACTACTGACCAATAGGCAGCGCGCACAGCGGTAGGTACCGTGCATTGAAGTAGGTGTGTCTTCAATTTCTTTGATATAATTCTCGAGCGGGTAATGAACAGAGCCAGGTTTTTTTTAAGAGCGACTAAAATGAATAATTTTTAATTATTATGATATCTAATGAATAATCCTTCGATACAAATTAATTTAGACAGTTACATCTTCACGGAGTAAGTCATGGCATATTATGGAAAAATAGTTTTATGAATTAAATACAGAGTGGAATGAAATATGCATATGTTTTTTGACATTTATTAATAATAGGTTAATTTTACTCTTATTATTATTACAGGGACATTATCTTGACATACAAATAGAAAATTCGTTCATTGGTGACAATAGCAAAAACCATGTACTTTTTTTACTATTGCGTTTTAAAGGCAAATTGCACGAAACGGGAGAAGCACCCAAATACATCTAAAGATAGTTTATGTTCGCCAGCTCAATTATGTTTCTCAAGAAAATTAAGAACCAAATTACCTGTTATAGACAAACAACTAAAACCTAAAGTATGTAATATGAAGGACATAAGAAAGAACATACAGAAAAATAGAGAGAAAAGTAAATTTTATTATGATAGAAATTGTAAAGATTTCAAGCCATTGTCAATAGGTGATAAAATTTTGTTTAAAAAACAGCCATATAGCAGTTGGACCCCAGCAATAGTAACACAAGTGGGTCCAGAGTCCCGTAGCTATATTGTGGAAAGTCCTGAAGGTATTTTTCGTAGGAACAGACAACACATAATATTAACAAAACCACCTTTAGATACACAGTCAAAGCCAAACAGTCCTAGTAATAAAAATAATATTAATACAAGTCCTAATTCAATTATTTTTTTTATCTCTTTATTCCCGTAATCTGTCCATGTGACATTTGACTGGATATTAAGTATTTGTTTGCAGACGTGTTTGGAGCAAAATCCAGTGATTTGCCCAAATATAATATAAAATTTACGTTTCCATTAGGTCTTGTGGCGCACGCCTCCTTAGTCTCTTGAAAGTTGTACCCGGTTTCTTGCCAGTGGGTTTGGGTGGTTTAGGATTCTCTTGCGGTAGGACTGCAATGACTCTAAGAGTCGGCCGACGTCGCCGCGCATATGCCGCGGTGACCGTCGGGTAACAATTTTAGGGCGCCAGAACGGGACATCTGGCGTCCTGAAAATATAAAAACTGATGCGCGGTTGCTCACAGTGGTTCTAGTGGGCAGCCGCAACCAGCGCGACGGCGCAAAAAAAAAAGCGCCAAGTGATGAGTCCGCTCTCGGACATAGCGGTTTGTGGGATCTGAGGACATGGCCTAGCTGTAACCTCGGTTCCACACCACCGCCGATGGTGGAACCCGGAGGGGTTTTAGTGGGTATTCCCGTTGACTCTCACCGGGTGAGTCCCACACTATTCCTCGTCGTGGCGTCCCCTCGACGAAATAGTGCGAGAATGCATTTCCCCTCCTAAAAAAATAAATGACTGCCACTACGTTCTTTACAGTTTCTATCTTCAGTTCCCGATGCAGACGTTGCAGTATTTTAAGGTTTGAATTTGATGCTGTGCCCCACAGTTGCACTCCGTATGTCCATAAAATTTGAGTACGGCCTTGTACAGTAGGAGCTTGTTTTCTAGTGATAGTTGGGACTTATGATTTAAAAGCCAAAACATCTTTCTCACTTGTTGGCCAAGAGCTTTTCTTTTCGTAAAAATATGGTTGGTCCAAGTTAGACGTCTGTCTAGAAAAAATCCCAAATATCTAACACTATCGGATTGCGGGATCCTTACTTGATTTAGTTCCACTTCTGGGCATGTATCGCGTCTCAAAGTGAATGTTACGTGCACGGACTTCGCTTCATTCACCTTTATCTTCCAGTCCTTCAGCCATTTAGATATATTATTTAGGCCCACTTGGAATTTCAGGGACGCTTCAGATGCGGTTTCATCCACTGCAAGAATTACTGTGTCATCAGCATATGTGCCTATAATCACCTTGTCTGCGTGCGGAAGATCGTATGTATAAATCAAATATAATAAGGGACCCATAATGCTACCCTGAGGAACACCTGCTTTGATCTTATACAGATTTGTCGTTCTATCACCATGTTTTACGTAGAAATGTCTCTCCTCAAGGTATGACTTTATGAACTTGAAATAGTTGATGGGTAAGTTAGTAAGTACCTTGTATAGAAGTCCATCGTGCCACACTCTTTCGAAGGCTTGAGATACATTCAGAAAAACCGCTGAGACGTATTGTTTCCGTTCCATAGCGTTATTTATTTGTTCCACTAGCCTATGTACTTGCTCTATTGTTCCGTGACCCTGCCTAAATCCAAATTGATGTTCAGGGATTAGACTGACTTCGGCCATTTTAATTAGGAGTCTATTGATGAAGAGTTTTTCAAGAAAGAAAGAGGTAGAAGGCTGATAGGTCGATAGGATTTTACGTCTGTAGGGTCTTTGCCTGGCTTCGGAACGAGAATTATTACTGCTACCTTCCATTGGGGTGGAACAAAGTTTCTCCAGAGAATGGAGTTATATAATTGCGTCAAAAAACTTATTCCCTTGGATGGTAACTCTCTTAGTATTTTACCCGTGATGAGATCGTATCCTGTGGCTTTGTGTATTTTTAGGTTCTTGATAGTCATTTCCACTTCAGCCTTTGTAAATTTCTTAATAGGTAGATCCAATTGGTGGGTTGTATTTAAGAGGGTTGATACTCTTTCTTCTTCAGTTGAGGTGAAGCCTTCATGAGCAGTAAACACTTGAGATTAATGCTTTGCAAAATTTACACTTTTATCTTGATCACTTTTAGCCCAACTACCGTCGTCTTTTTTTACTGGAGATTGATGGATAATTGGTCTTTTCAGCTTTTTAGTCGCTCTCCAGAGAGAATAGTCCGTAGCTTGCGTGGCATCAAGGTTTTGTAGATATATTCCTATACCTCGATTTCGGTTGTATGTGAGAGCATCTTTTAGTTGTGAAGCAAGTTTGTTGAATTTTGTTTTATCTGGTGGGTACTTTGTGATTTGCCATGTTTTCCTTGGTTGTCGCTTCTTCTTTATTAGTTCAAGAAAGAATTTTGGGTGGAAATACATGTCGTCTTGGTATTCCGTAACATGCCCATGCCATGCCATGCTGCCATGCTGCTTGTTGTATGCTGTTATTGAACAATTCCACTGCTTGGGTGACTTCGGCGTCATTTGTCAGTGGTATTTTGCAGTCAAGTGAATTTTCCACCAGCTCTCTAAAGTGTGGCCAATTAGTTTTTTTGGTGTGTGTAACGGGACCACGTCTAGCGTGGTCACCATAACGTTAAATGAAGAGGACAACATTAATTAAATTAAATAACTGTTGTATTATATTTAGGTTATGTATTTTATTACGTTCGTCACTAAAATCAAATACGAAAGAAAAAAAAAGGGATGTAGCGATGTATGAATTGGTTATTGTACCAGAACGAGTCTTTGTCCTTAAAATCAACAAGTGTTAGCAATAAATTAGCCGTAGGCTTCATTTCTTTCTATTGAAAAACTTTTAGTGCCTTAAAATCTTTGTCTAATGTATTTTGTTGTAGAGTCATTCGGGGTAAGAGAACGTGTCGGGTAAGAGAACGCATCACTAATATCTTCGCGGGGAGTGGAGGGGTCGGGACCGCTTGTATGAAGAAATTAGTGACAGGTGATCCGCCATTTTGAAGCAAACCGTCACGTTGCTGCGCGACGTTAGTGTGAAAAATATATAAGAAAAACAATAATTTACTATTTTAACACGTAGTTTTTCGTTCCAAGGAAAAGTTTATTACGCCGTTGGACACAGGATAAACTTACTAAGTAGTATTTAGTGTTGTGACACAGTTAATGAAATATTATGGTTAAGTACAAAGTTTAGGTTATGTCTAGAGATTGTTTGTGTACACGCGAATTAATAAAAAATACTTCCGTGGGGTAAGAGAGCGGGGTCAAAAGAACGCATGCGAACATTTACCCCCATATGCGTTCTCTTATCCACATATTTAATAAATTATTATTTTATGTTTGTTTACTTCTTTATTGTTTGTTTATCACAGTTTTTGACCAAAAAATGCGTCTATCGCCTCCTTACGACCCAAAAAAAAGATTATAAAGTCATTGCATTGGCTGACATAGGAAAAAATACAATCATATTTGACATATTTTTTTATTTAAACACAGTCTTTAATATAAAATGTATGAAACAGCAGTTTCAAATCAATCAAATCGAGTCCTTTGAGATCCAAACAAACACAATTTTACATCATTTTACTTACTTATGTCACACAACTACTAATCATTTTATTGAAGTGAAATTTCTAATGCGACTTCCAACAAGGTTCTAACCTACTGATCTTATGGCTATATTGTTGTTTTATTTTCAATGTGGCTTTATAAAAACACATCTTAATTCTAT
Organism: Bembecia ichneumoniformis; assembly: GCA_910589475.2. Classification (NCBI taxonomy): domain Eukaryota; kingdom Metazoa; phylum Arthropoda; class Insecta; order Lepidoptera; family Sesiidae; genus Bembecia; species Bembecia ichneumoniformis. Next base: position 5,166,319 of record OU342541.1, read on the forward strand.
TTCACTCATTTCCTTTAATTTACTTAAATGCGTTTACTTACCCCATATGCGAACTTTTGCCCGCCAGACTGCGTACCGTTACCCGCCTTGCAGGGCAAAAGTTCGCATTCTGACTAAGCGTCATTATTGTCTAAAAGCAAGAAACCTATAATTTATTTTAGTTTATACAATTGTGAATCTCATAATGCATTAAATACTCTATCGAATTAATTTATTTTTCTTTTGGCATGACTAAGAAAGGCAAAGTGCGTGCTCTTGACCCGAATGACTCTATTATTTTTTGTATCATTACGTTGAGAAATGAACCCGCGCTGTTTTATTAGATTCCTTACAAAAAACAGCATTTAAAAAGAATAGCTATTCATATATCGTAGAATAATGACCCCAGATGCCGGTTTGTTAAAATATTGAAGCTATTGTTTACTGGGGAAAGCGTTGTATCTTTGTTTCTCGTAACATTATATTGAGTTTTACAAAGAAACGGTTAAAAGAATGAATCCCATATCGTCGTACTGTACGCCAGTTGCGGATCCCAATTGTCTTCAATATTTCTTTAAAGGAGCCAAAATTGGACACACAAGACCGAAAGAGACGTCAATAGGGTTTTCATTAGAGGGAATGCGAAGGGAAGCTTTTGAGATCGCGAGGGCGGCTATTGGGGAGAAGATTGGGGGCGGAGTCTGCGTGGACGCAGGAAAAGTGGATAATTGGTCAAGGCAAGGGTTGGGCGAGACGAAGGAGAGGGTTTGAAGCGTAGGCGCAGAGGGGAAATGACAAGAATAAATACGTAATTCGGGAAGGATTCGGGACAGTCGGATCTCGGCTGGCTTCATCGGGTTACGTAACAGGAGACAGTCGAATTAGAGCGCGAACGGCCAACGGTCAGACAGTCGGGAGTCAGGAGTGAAGAGTCGGATAGTAGGGTTTTCTAGGCTTCATCCGTTTTACGTAGATCGAGAGAGTGAGAGAGGCGAGTAACGCGGGAAAATACTTAATAGCCCTCACCCTTTTTCAATGCTCAGATAGTGTATTTTAAGTAATTAATTATAGATTGCGATTAGTACCTATTTAAAGGCTAGGATAAATTAAATTTAGGCATGTTAGTTTAGGTAACTAGTAAAATAAGTGTATTAGTGTGATTTTGTATAGCTCTAGGCGAAGATATAGAATCTATTAGATATTCGCGAGTGAACAGTGACGAGACCACCAGACAGCGCTACAGCGAGTCCCCGCCTAAGCAAGTGTCAACAAGGGTAAGCAGTATCGAAAGGTTAGTGGGCATGTTTATTATTTGCAGGATTAAACTTTTGGCAACAAATTTGTTAATTACGTTCTGCAGTGTTGTCTAATGTTAATGGTGCATTACAATTGTAATAAGATGTATTAATTGATAAAACTCGTGCAACATATTGTTTAGTTAGGGTAGGAAGTGGCAGGGAAGATAGAAACAATTAATTTATCTTGAATCACTTTACCTTATATTTTACTTACACATAAAATATGTATGAATTTACAAATGCCGATTAAGTTCTTTGACTGTTATTTGTGTCTATAGGTTAGACTAGTAGCCGCGATGAATGTTTATCAGTGCATAACTACACATGTGAATGTGAATAATCGTATCACACTGAATAAGGATATACCTAGGCTATAATTAGGAATAGGTAAATTAATTACTTTAGTGTTAGGAATTTCTCTAGTCCTTAAGCTCTGAACTGGTTGCTGTATTATTAGGATAGAACTTATTTTATTATTAGGGTTATTGAGCAGCTTGAGTAAGTTAGGAAGGGAAATTATATGCAGACGGTGAAGGCATAGCGAAGGAAATATAATACTGTAGAATATAGCTATGAATGCGTGTGGTATGCACGATAACATTAGGTGATTTAGATATTAGGATATAGGTACATAAACACATTAAATACCTACGTAAACAAAAGCAACGTATCCAATAAGAGGTCATCAATGATGGTATTGCCAAGTACGTACGAGTAAGGAAAGGGAATTATGTAGGATAGGATAATAGGTATAATTGAGTAAGGCCGCTGCCGGAGGAAATTATGTATACTAGAATTACTGATAGGGAAGCAGTTTGTAGTATTAATATTTCTATCAGTAGTGGAATATGTAATATTAACTATAATATTCGTATCAATATTTATATATCTACTTTGTGTTCACTTATAATATTGGTACTAACAGTATAATAGGTTGATAATCCACCTTCTTCTTCTCTTTCCGTTGTTATTGATCTTTGAGTTTTTCATTAACATTTTCTCTGACCTTCATTATGTCATAATTCTTTGAAAATTGACCCTTCTATGCTTTCGTAGGAAAGCTTATTCCTATAAGAAGTTATTGTATTAGTTACAGGATTAGTATTTATTATTTTCTGGTTTTTCTTTGAGTTTTTCGTTTGTATGGCTCACCTTCAATTACATTTTCTATTGTAAATATACGTATTAGACATAGGGGTACCACGTGAGTACATGCCCTTTTTCATTTTCTATAAATTACTAATTATATTTAGTTATATTTCCAAACACATTGTTAAATATTCACAAAAATGTATTTTTGTGACATTTCTTTTATGTTTATTTACATCGTTGCCGTAGTAACTTTGCACCCGTTTTCAGACCATGACGTCAGATTTTCGGGTATAAACTCCTTAGAAGAGGTCTAATACCTGGCCGCTTGAATATAAAAATTCAAAATTCCAAATTTTATTTTAAAAGAACGGATTCATTCTACAGAGGTTTCTTAATAGATATCGGCGATGAGTAGGTCATTGGAGAATCAGCCTCTAAGCTGAAAGCATATATTTATTTATTACGGTGTCTGCTCCTCTCCTACGGTGTCTGACCTCGAGTACCTCTGTACTCTCATTCATCGGGTGCTGCTGTTGCTTCTGGGCTGCTGCCGGCCGACCACCGTACCGGCTGCTGTCCCTACTAGGACCGCTGCCGGCTTACCACCGCTCCGGCTGCAGTTCCTCCAGGGCCGCTGCCGGCCTACCACAGCTGCAGTCACTGTTCCTCCAGGGCCGCTGCCGGCCTACCACAGCTGCAGTCACTGTTCCTTCAGGGCCGCTGCCGGCCTATCACAGCTGCAGTCACTGTTCCTCCGGGGCCGCTGCCGGCCTATCACCGCTCCGGCTACCGTTTCTACAGGCCGCTGCCGGCCTACTTCCTCTTCGGCTACTGTTCCTACCGGGCCGCTGCCGGCCTACCACCGTTCCTGGCTGCTGTTCCTGCCGGTCTACCTCCGTTCCGGCTGCTATCCTACGGGGCCGCTACGGAATAGAGCATCCAGCAGGAGACCCTCTTGGGGTAGCATAGCTTAATTTACTTATTTCATCCACTGTAGTCCCTAACTCTCCACACCACCTACACCTACACCCCCGTTCACCAACTCCACCCTTCCTTTTTTTTAATAAATTTGTTAATTTCTTTTCCCAGTCTTTTATTTTATATATTTTTTTTAGTCTGGCAGGCTGTTCTGTAACAAGTTAAAGGCTGGAAGGCTATAGGAGAAGCGTTTAATAATTATTTAGGTTAAGAATTTATAGTAAGAATGGTTGTGCGATGTATGCTTGTAGTGGCAGAGCATTTAGATAATAAGTGTTATACAGTTTTACATTGTATTATAATTTATACATGCACTACCTATGTAATCTTATACCCAATAGGAATATACTATTATACGAGTAAGAGTGGGAAATGTACATGAGTAAGTTGGTATTTATTGCTCATATAAAGGTAGGACAGCTATACCGAGTAAGAGTAAGGGTGTACGTGAGTAAGCTGGTATGTTATTGTTCTTAGAATCGGAGAATAGCTATACCGAGATGACGAGTGCGTTAGTTAAGTAACTAGCAAATAAGTGAATTAGGTATTTCTATATTGAAGAATTAGGACTCATAATACTGGCAACGTCGAAATAAGATCTTAAAGAAAGTAGCATTATGTGAGAAAAGTAAGGAATTAAGCATAAGCAATGCCAGAAGGATTAGGTAGATATAACTCCGAGCGAGGAGACAAACACAAGCAATATCTTGATGAGTGGAAGGGCGTGAAAGCACTTAGAATATAAATAAGGTGTAACCTATAATAAGGTGTAACCAAGCCATATTGCGTTATCAACACCATAAGTTAGCTAACCGCATAATTCTAATTATTGTATAGGGAAAGAGTAAGGTAATAAACACATGCAACCTTCTGGGTAAACGGGCAAGAGTATGTATGTGTGTGTGAAGAAAGGGAGGTGTGTATTAGGTATAAGTTGTAAATTTGGTTAGATTAATCATCAGTTAATCTATATCGATGTAATTATATCTATAACGATGTATTGATACAGAAATTGTTAAGGGGCACACGTCGTAAGGCGTCGTAAGGGGCTCGTCAGGGGGGGGGAACGTTACATGTGCAGCTTACAACTTCTTGTATATCGTGTAGCTTTACAGGTAAACATCACTACTACCGGGGAGTGGTCTGAGGTCAAATCGTAACAGGAGCAGCATCTCAAGTTAGGACTGGGTACTTCTTTCGTGACTACAAAGTCCACCAAATCTGGTTTCTTATTTGTGTCAGAAGGCCAGTAGGTTGGTTCTCCGGAGGACGCAACACCAAGTTGTCATCTCTCGATCGATTTCAGCAGTTCCCTACCCTTAGATGTGACAAGTCTTGACCCCCATTTGGTGTGCTTCGCGTTATAGTCTCCAGCGGCTATAAATTTGTGTCCGAAAGTTAGGAAAAACGTTGAGTAATCGCTATCCTTCAGATTATGTTTTGGCGGTATGTATAGTGCTGTTATGTTTAGCAGATCCATGGAGTCAGCGATTATTATGCTAGTGGCCTGTATCTCCTCAGTACAGTACGAGTTAGTAGCGTGATGTTTGATTTTGTCTCTAATCAGAATTGCGGAGCCGCCGTGGGCTTTACCATCTGGGTGCATTGTATGATGTAACTTATAATTTGGGATTTTAAAGGAGCTTTTTGTTGTGAAATGTGTTTCCGACACTAACAAAATGTCAACGTCGTTTGTTTCTAAGAATATTTTAACTTCTAATAAGTGTTGTGACAAGCCATTTGCATTCCATACTACTATTTTGAGCTGATCGAACTTTTACACATGACAGACATAAAATTAGTGAGTAGATTTGTCATGGTACACAATTGATTCATGATTTGTTTGAACATGTCCATCAATAGCTTCATGTCGTTTGAACCTTCACAAGAGTCTTGTGTGTTTGCGTCAATTATTGGTTGAGGTTTGTTTTTAAGAATGTCCGCATAACTTGTTTCATGCCTTTGTTGCCCAAGAGTTGGAGGATCGGGTAATTTTTGTTTGGTATATCCCGCGCCCTTCTCAATTATTTTAGGACGAAGTGGCGGGTATTTTTGTTTTTGCAGATTTTTATAGACGCTGCAGCCCTTGTAGTTGGCCGGGTGATTTCCACCACATAGGACGCATTTAACTGAGTCAGAACGTTCTTTTCGTGTGCAGTCTATGGACGAGTGGTTCCCAGCACATTTTATGCATTTAGGCTTACGATGACAGTATGCTTTGTGTGTCCATTGTTTTGGCAGTTAGCGCACTGTGGGATGTCACGAGTTGGTCTCTAGTATCTATTTGACAAACTTACCTGGGAACAGACTAACATTCGCTATAGGGCTTGCAAATCTATTCACCCTTTGTCCATTCCCAGGTTCCGTTCCGCTTTCTTCAGAGGCTGTTTTCGTTACCGTGCCTCGAAATGTTGGAATAATCTTCCGCCCCCGCTACGCGATCTTACATCTCTGGGATGCTTTAAAAAACGATTTCGCTCATCATTGATGGATGTGCAGAGAAACGCTTAGACGAAACAGTTTATGGGGGCGGCCGGTCCATTTTTTGTACATTCTCGTGTGCTATTGTATATTTACAGTGACGTTGCCATATAGATAACTAGCTAGTGAAAGCCTTCAATAGTTTTTAAGAAAATTTGCAATAATTTCAGCCATGGATTGTAATCGTATTATGAATTGTCCCGCGTAAATGTTTTTTTTTGTTTTCTTTTTCTCAATTTCTGGTCCCTGGCAGAATATCAGTGTTGTGGTCCGCACCACAACTGTATACTGAGTCAGGGTTCCTTTTCCTCTTCTTACTTGTTCATATATTTGTTTGTTTATAATTATTATTTGTTCATATATGTATATTGTGTTTATTTAGAGGAATAAAAGATGCTTTCTTTCTTTCTTTCTTTCTTTCTTTCTTTCTATTGTTTTGTTGTGGAGACAGTTCCACTATGAACATGTGTAGTGGTGTCTTTCTAGCAGTTTCTAGTAGGTCAGTTCTAGCAGAGCTCCTTTTATTTCTTCCAAATCAGTGGATGGATGCATTTTTTTTAGGACTACCCGAAATGATCGTTCCTGTTTGGGTTTGTATGAGTAATAGTCTGTGCCTTTTGAGTCAAGCTGTTTTACTACTTCTCTGTAGATTTCATATGTTTTAATTTGAATCTTTACTCTGTTTCCACTTAGAATTTTCAGCTCATAACTATTGCCCGCATAGTCGTACAGCAGTTTTTTTAAAGGTGTAATGTTTTCCACTCCGTTTACGAATATTGGAGGAGGTCTAGGGACTTTTTCAGTTGAAACTGCTGGTTCTTCATCCTCAGCATCTAGTTCCAACTCCTCAAATAAATTTGATGTTGGTATTGGCTGTCTCAACCAGTAGTTATGAAGTTTGGTCTGTTTTTGAGCTTTAGCGATATTGTCGTTGTTAGGGCTGCTCCTAGGGCGTTTTTTTGTTTTAACTTCTATATACGGCTCTGTGGTTTGTACGCATTGGCTTCGAGTTTCGTCCGAAAGGCTCAAAGAATGTGAGCGTGGCCTGTAGTGAAGCAAAGGTTTGTGAAATATTTGTTGTGTCAAGTTTCTTGCATCCTCAAATGTTGAGTCATTTATTATATTTGTATTAGGGTAGTTATTTTCTAAGTTTTTCAATTTTTCCATTGAATTCCCACGAGAAGGGTCGATTTAAAAGGTCGCTTAAGAGGTGACGGCTGACGCCCATTCCCTTAAGAAGGCACATTACAACGACGTTAGCCTGGTCCGTCGAGGTTGGCGCTAGCGACTAGTCTCCCACTAGCCATGCATTCCTTTGGCGCGTTACCCACCGTGGAATTGGGGTGATTTTTTATGGAGGTTATCTTCCTCTCAGTCCAGGCGATTAAGCCAAGACTCCCGATCGCGTTTGCGGGTGGGACAAGTCATTTCCTACTCTTCCCTAATCAGACTTGTAAGGTCTGTTTTTCGAGTTAATTTACCGCCGCCCGATGCTCGGCGTTGTAGCTTATTTAGCACCACCCGGGGAGCACGTGCAGGGTAGTTGATGGGTATTTCCTACGGACGCAAGTTACTTACCCCCAATTAAAAAAAATGATAACAAAAAGTATTCTAGCTTTGGTCGTGAAATAAAACCAACTAAACTGTATGGTTTTGATTAGTGTCACATTGTATAAATATTGTAAATAATTAAATAAAAAAAAAAGAATAATTATATATATTACATATTGTATATACACACTGTTACAAATTATATTCTCAGCTGAAGAAAGGAACAGATGTCAAAATATTTTACTTGTTAATGTCAGTGTCATTTTATGTCGTATTAGTCAGTGTCAAGTCTGTTGTCAAAAGGCATTGAAAAGTTAGTCTTAATCATTAAACACAGTCTAATTAATTTGTTATTCTTTTAAAATATATTTTTGCAAAAGGGGAGATGTCAGGTAAAACGATATTAATCAGTTATGGCAACACCGACCTCTCCCACTTCCTCCTCTGTCATGGCTCGGCTCCTAAATGTTTGTATTTGAACAGTGTCTCTAATTAATAAAGTATACAGTCTTACGGTCAAGGATATCGTGTATGATTTATAACAAATCTAATACTAAAATACTATGAGGATAAGCAAAAAGAAATGATAAAAGAACTTTTAGATATTTGTTCTTCAGGTAACCGGCTAAGTGTGACTATTGACGAGTGGACAAGTATACGTAACAAACGATATTTTAGTGTTATTTGTCATACTACAGAAACAACACATTATAATTTGGGGTTAGTCTATATACCCCGTAAATGTGGGGCCGTTGAAGTAAGACAAATAATGGAGGAACGTTTGAAACAATTTGGAGTGAAATTTGAGAGTGATGTTGTTGCCGTAACAAGCGATGGGCCAAACATAATGAAAAAATTTAGCAAAGAAAGCCCCTGTGAAATGGTTCTATGTGTAAATCATGCCATCCATTTAGCTATTCTTGACACATTTTGCAAAAAACAGTCAGAAGTTACAGCTGCTAGGAATGCCTTGCATAACGATGACGAACACAGCAGCTCCAATGAACACAGCAGCTCCGATGAAACCAGCAGCACTGATAACGTTGATGAATCTTATATATCTAATGAAGAACCTAGACCGCAAATAATTGATGACATAAACAATGTAATGACTGAGACCCGATCGATTATAAGATTTTTCAGAAAGAGTCCTCTAAAATCAATCACACTGCAGAAACATGTAGTAGCCGAATTCGGAGTAGAACTAGTTTTGTTACTCGATGTCAGAACTAGATGGAATTCAATGCTGACAATGATTGAACGTTTCTTGAAATTAAAAAATGCAATCAAAAAGGCATTGATAGATTTAGATAGCTCACAAAAATGGAATGAAGATAATATTATTGTGCTACAAAAGCTGCAGATGATATTAACACCAACAAAACTAGCAGTAGAGGCGTTGAGTAGGCAAGATGCCAATTTATTGACTGCAGAGGCTATGATAGACGTATTGCTAAAAAAATTAGAAAGTATCAATGATCCTTTGGCCCTCAAACTATTAGATTCACTTAAGTGGAAAATATCAGAGCGTCGTAATACGTCTCTGATATCGCTGCTAAAATATTTGAACAGCCCTGACAATTTCATGCATAATAAAAGTAACTACTTCATTGATAACAATAAGACATTTTTGATCGGATACGCTGAAAGAGAATATAATCGTTTATACCCTGCCATCACAACTTTGACCGAAAATGAGTCGGGAGTGGTAGAAGAAGTAAGCCCATCAGAACCTGAACCCGAAAGCTTCGAAATTCAATTAGAAAAAGCAATTAAAGGCATTTCAACAAATGAGGAGGCAAATGTAGTGGCACTGTCAAAATCTATAGTAAAGAAGGAGTTCTTACTTTTTGAACAGACTGGGAAGAGGTCACCAAATTTAGAATCGATGTACAAAGCATTGCTTTCAGTTAAGCCTACTTCAACTGAAAATGAAAGAGTGTTTTCAATTTCAGGAAATATTGTTAATAAAATAAGAAACCGGCTGTCTGATAAAGCTATAAATACTTTAGTTTTTCTAAAGGCATATTTCATTAGACAGAGTAAGCAGACCTAATTGTTATGTATCTGTCTGTCTGTATGTTCAGCTCCTCAGCGTGAGATGTTCCATTGATCTTGCAAAGTTTTAATTTGTTCCAATTAACATGCGATAAATGGTGCAATGATTGTATAATTTAATTATAATTTACATCTACCTGAATTTAAGATATTAACGTTTTCTTTCATGTAGATTTTTTGTTTAGTTTAATAGAAGCTACTTTTGTTTATATGTTCTAAATAACCAGCCAAAAATGGTGCTGTCATTATAATTATGAGTCTGAATAATATTATTTCTGTATTTTTTAAAAAGTTAATTAGCTTATTCATAATAAGATTAATATTTTTGAATATAATCAATAAAAGTTTTACCTATAATTAATTTGATACTTTTATTTGAGAGGAAAACCACTGAATTTGTTGACGTTATTGGAACCAAATAATATGAGAAAACGTACGTAAATGTAAATTTCTCGACAACCCGAGAAGCTTCGAGAAATTAGCCTCGAGAATTCTCGAGACCCGAGAAATTGAAAAGCTCGAGAAATCATGAACCCTAATTTGGAGGTCTTGCTCTCTGTCAAACTCTATTAAAGCATATGCATTATTCATATGCAATTATCAGTTGAGTGAAAGAATATTAAATATTTTGTGGAAATTAAATGCCTCAGTGTTATGTTGTGCCTTTGTGCTCATCGAGAACATCGGGACACAGGTGCTTCCTTTTTCGCTGTAACTGTAGCGTTTCTCTTCTTTAATTCTTTTTTCAGATCACAAACTGTCCAAAAGCCGTACTTTTCTGCCATTTTTCTGAAAACAAATAATAAACAAACAGTAAACACACAAAAACAATACGCGATTAAGGGAGCTGTCAAAATGGTGTGACCTATAACAACACCAGCGCCACCAAGCGTGAACAAAGGCGGACATCCCTGCCATTGGCGCCCAACGCTAAAAAAGTGGCTGCTCACGTTTGGCCGAACATTTTCCAAAAGGAACTTTAACGGTTTACGAATACAATAATTGTAGGGAAACAGTGATAAACATTGTCGGCGAAGATTGAAACAGTGTTAAACCTGCTCATATTCCTGCATTTATCGGGATTCGGGTTAGTTTCAATGGTAGTGTTCACGTGCGTGTCATTCCGCGATAGTTCAAGGTTATTTTAGTAATAGTGTGGTAGTGTTTTCGAACTTGGTACAAGCTTTATGAACGTAGCGGTATAATTAATTATAAATATTGTTTCCTATTGTGACGTATTTTAAGCCCGCCATGAGGATTTTCGTTCCAAAACTTGTATGAACGTTTCGTGTTACCAGTGTGACCAGTAGAAAATTAAATTTTTTTACCAAAAACTACCGTGTGTCAAGTCTATTGGTCAAACGTTTCATATCACTTGGTCAAACGTTCCGTTCGACGTCAATCACAAGAACGTTCTGTGTTATAAAATTTAACGTTCCGTATCGCATTAATTATATGAACGTTCCCTGTCACGAAAAATGTGGACGTTCCATTTCACCAAATTTTGAACATTTTAATACTTGTTAATCTCAAGTCAAGTTAGGTGAATAACAGTCTCCCGTGGAAATCAAACATCTTGTATACTATGGTGGTCACACGATCCCGTGTTTCTAGTCCCTCAGATAGTACAGAGACCCCATCAACGACGTCTACGGTGCCTTCACTGTCGATGGCGAATTCTGAGGTTAGTACAGGTGGTACTATGCCGTCTGTGTCGGTAGGACACCCTTCGCCGCCCCCGGTATATTCGATACCTGTGACTGGACAACCACCTGATGTCGCCACGTCAATGCATGTCTGGACAGAAGTTCAATCGGACCTTTTATCGACACAGACTACGAGTCCTTCGGTGGTGCCGCCGACTGTACCACACATGCCTACTTTATCAAGAGTTCTTGGTGTGTCAACATATATGTCTTCTATGACTTACACCTGGCCTCCACATGCCAATGTCCTACTTTATCAACATCAGCTGTGAGTTACCCGCAAACTGTCTATCATGGTTTCAATCCGTCATCGTGTTATGGAACACAGACTACTCACCAGCCCAATCCTTCAACACTGCCTACCACCCCGTTGATGGTTACCGATCACCAATTGATGCAGATTATGAATGCCATCAGGGCCCCTTCAGCATCCGTCGGCAATTTGTCAACATGTACTGCACGATTTAGTAGAGTGGGTGATGTTCAAGCATTTATTGACGCAGTGCTCATTTTTAAGGAATGTCTCGGAGTAGAGAATGATATAGCATTAATGATTCTTATAAAAATAATGAAAACTCATGTTACGAGTCGCCTAACTCAAAGTCATACATACAAATACACACAATTATAACTACCCTACGAGATGAATAATAGGGAAAAACATAATAACTGCCTAAAAGCCATTAAAGTAAAACTTCGCACCCTCTTTGCGCAAGAAGAAGCTATCCCATTGTCAGAACCAGCGCTAGCTAGTCAGTTACAACCGTCAACTTCCAACATTCAGGCATCTTTTGACAGAAGATGTTGAAATTGAAGTGATTAGAAACCCTAGAGCTGCTAGCACAGTAGCGCTGGATAAATATATTAATGAGCCAGTGTTAAAACGATGTGACGATCCCTGAAGTATTACTTTTATTGATTATATGTTACATCTTTATTGGCAACACTACAGACTACATTATGATATATTGTGTCTGTATTGAAATTTTGGAAAATTGTGTTTTAATTAATAATAGGATAAATAGAAAAGTAAAAGCGTGTGTTTAATGTGTTATAAATAAGAAACAAAAACAAAATTATTCTATCAAGTTTAAAATATCAAAGCGTTTAGCGTACATCTACATACAGAGGGACAGACGGCTGGAGGCTGGAAGCGACTTTATTTTATACTATGTAATGTAAAGGTTGCGAATCGTGAGTGAGTGACCCAAATCACCCAAATGATCGAATCATTTCATCCGATCACCATACCAATGGGTTATCACATTAGTGACCCAGGTCACAAGAAATGCTTGATCGACACAGGTCAAGTCTAGTGTATTGTAAGGGAAAGGGAACTAGGCATTACGAATTTACCACAAAAAAATACCACTTCGGCAATTACCAAGATTGGAAATTGTATATTTCGTAAATACATCTTTTTTGTTGCAAAATGGAGACCGACAAAACCCTAATAAAAAGAAGAGATCGCATTAAGGGAAGCATAACGAGGTTAAAGAACTCATTGACAGATGAATTTCTGGAAAGTGCGTCGTTACAAATGTTGTCGCTAATGGAACAAAACTTGAATAATTTATTTAGCCAATACAACGATATTTTGATACAAATAAATGATGAGGATCCAGTTCCGGTTGAAAACACGTATTACCAAAATATGGGTATAAATTTTACGCACTGAAATAAACAAAAGAACGTAGTCTGGAAACATGGAAACAAAAGTCAGTGTTACATCTAAATTACAGCTTCCCAATGTGCAAATTCCACCCTTCGAGATTACATCTAAGCGTATTTCAGCTGAAAAGTATGGGATACACATAAAAACGTTGTCATTCGAATTGAAGGGCAAGACGACACTGAAACCTTGAGGATAATCAGTATTCAGTGCAGACGATGAACTTGGCTTCATATCACATATAATTTGCATTGTCTTCTTTTGGATTTCCAATAACACCAATGGAACTGCGTGCAGTGGAACTTTCGTCCAATGAAAATTGCTTGGAGCTGCTGTTAAATCAATGGCAGAATAATAGTACCCACAATAGCCGAAGCTCTTGTGTCCCAAAAGACCAATTCCCAGAGCTTTTGAATGAAATGCTCCAAAAAATTCCGCACAGAATCTTAAATCCGGGTTTCAAAAGTGTGGTTTGTTTCCTTATTATCGCGAAAAAGTGTTGCAAAGATTGCCGAACCAACAACTAGAAGAAAATGTAGTGGTTCGTGAATTGCTAAGCGAGAACTTTTTAGAGAATCTACGAGCTACAAGGATGCAAGTGACAAGACAAGACCATATCGAAGAAGGAGAGTCAATGTTCCAGCTGGAAGAGGCATAACAGCTGCAGATTTAGATAAAGAAACAATAGATAATGCTTCCCGCTCACTGCACTCTGATTCTGACCATTCTGAGTAAGAATTGGACGCAACAACAACGACGGGAAACAGACAATCTATAGAACCTGAGCACTCTGACTTTGATAAATCTGTAACTATCTTCTTATGAAACGTTGATGCGGCAAATTTAGAACCAGCTATAGAGACGCGGCCTGGGTGTCAATGTTCACGACCTCGGGGTCAAGTTCACGACCTTGGTGTCAAAGGTCACGCCCTGGGTGTCAAATGTCATGACCTTGGTGCCAAAGGTCACGAACTCGGTCACAGGTCCATGACCTCGGAGCAAAAGGTCACGAAATGGGGGTCACAAATGGGGGCAAATAAAAATTCACGACATCGGTGTCAAAGGCCACGGGCTAGGTGTCACGACCTCGGTGCCAAAGATCACGGCATCGGCGTCACATCTGTGTCAAAGGTCACGTTTGACACAGATGTGACATCTCGGGAATGGTCAACATCTCGAGAAAACGGTATAAAACATCTCGATCAAATAACCGATTCCCAAATTAGAAATAAATTGCCACGCTATTTGGAGCAAAAATTAAAAAAATTAAACCTTCGACTGCAGAGAAAATTTACTTTTATTATGAAAGCGTCTAATAATCTTTAAAGGAAAGTTCAAATCAAAATCAAATCAAATCAAAATATTTATTTATCAATTAGGTTTCTCCAAGAAACTCTTATGATCGTCATTTCGAATTACCAGTTAAATTTAAATTTACCAGGGTTTCGGAAAAAAAGCCAAGATGACGATCCTGAGAAGAAACCCCGAAAGAAACTCAGGATACTATTCTTTTTGTCATCTTTACAATATAAAAAAATTACAATAATTAGAATCATACACTTAATACCTAAAATAAATATACAATACTGAGCATAGTATGAGCTCCGAATCCAGGCTTTAATTCCAGGCTTCATTGTCACTTAAATAATCAGTAACCTTATAATAGCCTTTCGAGAGGAGTTTGGTTTTAATGACAACTTTAAATTTATTTATAGATAAGGTTCTGATCATCTCAGGCAGTTTATTATAAAACCGTATACACTGACCCATAAAAGAATTACTTATTTTGTGGAGTCGCGTCTTATGTAGATCTAAATTATTTTTAAACCTAGTACCTATATTGTGTACATCACATTTTTTATTATATTGACTAATATTTTTATGCGCGTAAATTAAATTTTCATAAATATACTGACATGTAACAGTTAAAATCTTAATTTCTTTGAACTTTTCTCTGAGGGAAGACTGCGGATCTAGTTGATAGATGGCTCTAATGGCCCTTTTTTGTAAAATGAAAATAGTATTTATGTCCGCAGCGCCACCCCAAAGAAGGATCCCATAACTCATTACACTGTGAAAGCAACTAAAATAGACAATCCTAGCTGTTTCGACATCCGTTAGGCGTCGAATCTGCTTAACTGCATAAACCACAGAGCTAAGTCTTTTACTTAGTTTCTCAATATGTGGAGCCCATTGTAATTTAGAATCTACGGTAATACCTAAAAATACTGTCGATTCCACGGGCTCCAATTTCTCACTACCCAAAATCACATTCGTTCCAATATTTTTAACATTCGGGGTACTGAATTTAACAAGTTTAGTTTTCGTGGCATTTAAAAGGAGATTATTAACACTAAACCAATGCACTA
Organism: Bembecia ichneumoniformis; assembly: GCA_910589475.2. NCBI lineage: Eukaryota > Metazoa > Arthropoda > Insecta > Lepidoptera > Sesiidae > Bembecia > Bembecia ichneumoniformis. The sequence continues at coordinate 5,181,503 of OU342541.1, forward strand.
CGTTAGAAAGCACATAATTTACCTCATTATAGCACCCAAGTTGCCTTTTAACCTTAAATATTAATGATAATGACAAAGACAACAGAAGGGAATTGAAAGTATGGATAATAAATACGAAAATATTATGATGAACGATACTAAAGAGAAAAATAAAAAGGAGGGAGAAGGTATTACATATTATTAAAAATAGAGAAACGGACGAGACACCTAATAAAAGAAGTAACTGACTGACTGAGCCAGTTATGTGTTTATTTATCTATTTTTTATTTAACTCGGAATTTAACCGTTATTTAGAGAACGGTGATAGGTAAATTTGAATTTTCCAAGAGCGGCCTCTGCGGCTGAGTAGCGGTGTTACGAGTAGCGGGTCAGGTGCGCATAGAATATTCGAGTAATCGGAAACGGAAGTGCGCATCGCGACCCGAGGTTATAAAAAGGCGTTGGCTCGGGCCACGCAGCTCTTTTGGCACGCTCTTTCGACTCTCTTTCGGCGCCCGAAGCTCACTAAATTAAGTGGAGAATCTGATATACGCTTTCCGAGATTAGCCCGCTTAGCGCCACGCCTAACACGTGGACTAGTCAGTATATTTTATGGCCAATAAGCCGATAGGTTCAAGCAGTTGTTAAAACCGGCGTAGACGCAGGTCGTCCCTATTCCGCCAGAACCTGGAGCGTAGAGTATAAGGGCCAGCATACGTCTGCCGAAACTGGACATACTGCGACGTCGACGATCCGCTGCCTCATTTGATCAGCTCAGACCCAAGTAGGTCTGATCTACACGCTGTTTAGCAGCCGGGATGACGGGTCCTCACAGTCTGACAGCTACTCCGAAGAGCACGCCACCTGCCGTAGCCCGACCCCGCATAACCTCTACTGAACGGGTAAAAATCTCACGTGAGTCTGTGAAGTGTTAATTTATAAACGTCCACGTGTTTCCCTATTTCCCTAAGACCAGTTCAGTGTGGTGTTTAACGTAGAACCTTATTTATAATGCCTTAATTAAGACATAGATTAAGTACTTTTCCTTATGTATATTTTATATATAACGTGTGTGCTCATCCTTTGCCTAACCCAAATTATATATATAGAAATAAAGTGCTGTGTGACCAAAAGACAAAGCGTTTCCTTTGACCTAAAATCTCCTTCAGGTCGGTGAGTGGCTTACGGGAGCGAGCGTACCCCCCGCAAAGGGACTATCGAACTTCCTGTTAGAGATAAGAATTTGTACTGGCACATAAAACTTCATATAGTTTAAATAAAAAAAAAGGAGAAGAATAAACAATGTATTGACAGGAGTGTACTTGAGAAGTTCGATAGGGATATGAAAACAGTTTTGGTTCGGGTTTAATTGTATTGTTAGATGATGTATATTAACTAGTTTATAATGTATTAATATATACTACTCAAAACAAAATAAGGGCCACTAGTTTATTTACATTTAAGTGCACTTTAGTAAACTGAAAGTAACTGATAAGTAGCATTATATTGACATTACGAACTCTTTGGTGTTTGATCTCTTTTATGCTTCCTAATTTGAAAAATATTGGCCATCGTTTTAAGAAAAAAATAATAATTGGAAGTTATTCTTATGTTTTTCTTCGATTGTCTTCTTAACTTGTTTGGGTTATTTTAGGAAAAAAGTTTTACTTTTTCAATTTTAATTGATTCATTTATCATCTCGCGTTAATCATGCCCCCAGTACGAAGGCACAGGATACAATTACAGCAACCAGAGCCATAACTATGATTCAAGAAGGACGTTCTCAGCGTTACGTGGGTTTGCAGTTGGGTTTTTCTCGAAGAGCTGTCCAAAATGTATGGAATCGCTTCCAAGAGACCGGCAGTGTTGCCAGGAGACCCGGTTCAGGTAGAGTTCGTGTAACAACGGCGCACGAGGATCGGTACGTCCAACTAATTGCTCGTCGTGATCGTACAGTATATGTGAAAATGTGATAAAGCCGATAAAAATATCTAAAAGTAAGTAAATTTAAATTAAATACCAAAATTTGAAAAATAATTCAATGATTGACAAATCAATGACATTAAGAAAATTTTATTAAGATAAATTAGATAAATGAATTCTGAAAGAATTAGAATTTAATTTTAATGAAAATTATATATATATATGATTGAAACGAATACAAAAATGGATAAAATTAAATGTTGGGATGATAATTCACCAAAATTAAATCATGAAAACGACTACACGATAAGGAGAAAGAAAATAAAATTATTATTATTAGCCAAAGATTTGAGTATTGTTTTGGAAGATGATAAAAATTTTATAACTAAGGATGCCAAGGCGAAATAAATAATTTTCAACACTTTAAGTGATAAATATATAAATCACGTAATAAATTGTGAAACCACAAAGGAAACATTGTCAAAATTAGACAAAATATTTTTAGGAAATGAAAATAATCAAACGTGTCAACTTTTAGAAAAATTTTATAAATTCGAATTTACCAAAAAGGACATAATTAATGATGGATAATGATGGATATCAGTGAACTAGAGAATATTGTAATAAAAATTAAAAATTTAGGATCAGAAATATCAGAAACTCAATATATGACAAAAATATAGAGTAGCCTTCCTGAAAGCATGAATAACTTTCGAACAGCATGGGATTCAACTAGTAAAGATGAGAAAACTGTGGAAAATTTAATTTCAAGAATATTGTTAGAAAACAAAAGAAAAGAAAATTTGAAAACAAATGATTGTGACATAACAAGTGAAGGTGTTGTTAACGCCAATATAGGCTTTCAATTTTATTTTTGAATTCAAATTTCGCCATGTTGTCATACGAGCCATTTCCGCCACCTATCCTTTTCCCGCACAACCTCGTCGCAAGTACGCGCGAAGGAGACAGCTGGAGGAAGCGCGGATGACTCGTATGTTGGCAACAGTTGTTGCAAGTTTTTCAAAGTCCGCGCCGCTTGATAACGATCGCTCTGTCGAAAATATTAAGAAAAAATAGTAAAATTGGTGGAACTAAACATTTTTGACATTAAGGGACAGCCCGCTTTATATATGTGTGAGTTGTGTGTTGTTCAAAATAAAGACAATCCAGTGACGGAACTATCCAGTGATAAGGATTCTTCACATTGTCGCCGCGCCGAAGCCACAGCATACCACAGGAGACGAGGTATTGTGCTTTTCCCGCTTTCCTTATTTACTCGTATGACAACCTCCTGGCTCTTGTAAAAGGACAGTGCTTCCAAATCCGCAATAATATTCAATTTCGATATACAGTCCACTTTCACATGCAAATGGCAGCTTCACCATTGTTGGTCTCTTCGAGCCGGATTCTTTAAAGCACCATTATTGGTCTCTTTAGAACCGGACGCTTTAAAGCATAGTTGGTCCTTTTTAGCTGGATGCTTTAAAGCAATCCATTAATTGAATTACATTTTAATTAAATTGTAGGTACGAGTATATTTCTACCCACCCCCTCTTTTCGTTCAGTGTTTGCCATTGCATACCGCATTTAATTTTGAAAAAATAACTCCCGCTTCTATATTTTTATACATAATATCGTATTTTATATTATTATAAAAATTTACTATTTATATCGTTTCGCATATAGCATCCCGCATCGGTAAAGGACATTGAGTTCCACCGATAAATTCGCTTATCCCGCATTATTATATTATACATATTATTGTATTATATTTTTCTTTATTATCTTATTATATTGAAGTGTGTGAAGTATGTGAAGTATATGAACTATATGAACTATACGTACATAGGTGTTAAGTATATAAGTGTTACACATTAAGCTTGACAATATAGTCAGTAATAAATAAGTCGTACAACAAGTCGGACGTATTCTTTATCTCCATCCTCCCTGCGCCTCGCCTCACCTCAATATAATCATAATCTTTGGTTCATCTGCTTATTGTTTAAACCCCGCTCTATAAATAATAGGTGTACATATACCTAAACCGCGTTATTTAAATCATTACGTACAATATTCTATAGATATTGTTTATCTCGCAATAATAACAGCGATCGTGCCTTCACAAAACTGTCAGCTGTTTAATTATAGATAGTTATACGTTGTAGGTATACGCTCGCTACGCTGTTTGTTGTTTGTTTCTTATCAACTGCATTTTGTTAAGGCCGCAACATTGTTTACGTTTCGATAATCTCGTATAATATTCATTAAAACCTAAAAATGCAAAAGGGAGAAACTGCACTCTCGGAAGACGAAATACAGTGGCAAATCGCTTTGTCTCGCCGCGATTCTATATTTGCCAGAATACAAAAAATTTACGATAGCTCTAAGCGCGCTCAAATTAATGAAAGTGAAAGGGAATCTTTTCTGTGTTCATGCGTCGACTTAGAGTGTTTGCGCAGTGAATTTCAAGATGCAAATAATAAGCATATCAGTCTGAGTTTAAAATTGAACCCCGGCTCGAGGTTGGAAACGTTAAAAGATCAATCTTGGGTTTCATTTGAGGAGTTATTCTGTCGCATTAAATACCAGCTTACAAAAATGACGTCTTCTGAGAATTCTAATAAATCCTAAGCAGCAAAATCGTTTGCCGCCGATCGAGTTGATGTCATTCGACGGCGACATTCGCAATTGGCAGAGTTTTTACGCTAATTTTAAGGCGACCGTCCATGACAACGGTTCGCTTACTGATTCAGAAAAGTTGTATTATTTGTTAGGCAAATTGTCAACAAAGGCGCAGTTCGCGTTCGCAGGCATCATGCCTCGCGGAGAGAATTACGATCTTATATTTCAATCGCTCGTTCAAAGATATGACGATAAACGAATGCTCGCTTCGAGCTATTTAAATCAAATATTTGATTACAAGCCTTCGTCTTCGGCGTCCGCGTCCATTCATAGCTTTGAAGCGTTTAAGCTGGCTCTACACATCAGCAGACGCATCGGCGGACGCGATCTGCCTATGCATCCGCCGATGTGTAGAGGGGGTGATTTGGTCGTCCGTGGTAGGTATTTGACATCTGCAGACGCATCTGTCACCGATCCGTCGTTTGTCGGTTTTTGTGGCACGGATCAAAGGGATTCGGCGCGCGCGCGCGGTGTTTGTCCATACATCTGCCGACGCATCAGTTGCGATTGAACCGCGACGGAGTGACGACGTTTTTTCATACTGACTCAGTGATATTATGGCGGCATCGACAATGGATACTACAGAAACATTCAAGTTTATCAAGTTTATTAGAACTTTATCAAGGAGAAAACTGCTTGTGGAACCCCAGGAATAAGTACCACAAGAATAAAAATGTCGTAAGTACCTATACCGTAATTAATTAATATTATTTAATGTTATAACGATGGTTTATGGTGCCTTAATTTTAAAATGAATATATTTGTTAGTACATCTTTCTTAAAAAAAACCGCCCAAGTGCGATTCGGACTCGCGCATTAAGGGTTCCGCACCATAATCTTTATTTTTTAATACCTATTTGAGTTGATTGAATGAAAGGTAAATTGCAGTTTACGATTTATTAACTAGGTACATATTAGATCTCGTTCAAACCAATTTTCGCTGGTAGTTTGCATGGTAATGTACATCATATATTTTTTTTAGTTTTATCATTCTGTTATTTTAGAAGTTAGAGGGGGGGGGGGGACACATTTATTAATTTTTTTTTTATTTTTGCGTGAAAATTTTAATGCGGTTTTTTTTTTTATTTAATTTAAATGTCAATTTTTTTCAGGTTAATGATGCGTGGAATCGAATCGCTAACGCGATGGGTGTTCCAGTGCACGAATTAAAAAAGAAAAAAGATAATCTTTTATCTACATTTCGAACGAATTTAAAGAAAAAAAAAGCTTCGTGTTCTTCCGGGGCTGGAGTAGATGAAGTGTTCCAGCCCATCTGGATTTACTATGATGCGCTGGAATCCTTTTTGAGAGATGTATACGAATCAACAAGCCTCATATAGACACAGACGAAAAGGTAAATAAAACAAAATTTCTCTATTCTCTTTTATTTCACAAATAATAAGCACATTTATAATGTAACTAACTATTACTCTCCTGAATATATTTCATAAAATTTAATCTCGTTTGAGTTGCACATTTAGGTGCTCTCCGAGGTACAGGTTGCAATGGATCAAATAGTCCCATGTTATTTTGTCTCCAAGAACCTGGTTGGATTAATTCTCCATTAACATACGTATCAACTGAATTATGGGGACTGTATATATTTCGAGATGATTTGCTTTTTCTTAAGAAATTGTGCAACAAAACACATGTCAATGTAATCAAAGATGCTTTGGCAGTATCTAGTGGTATAGGCTTTTTGAAAATTCTGAATACGTTAGACATTATTCCAAAAGTATTCTCTACTGTTACACGCAAACTAGATAGTTTTTGATTGTATAGTCTCTGTGGAGTACCCACGGCATGATGCCCAGGAAACGGTTTCATGATATGTGTACTCAAAGCAAATGCGGCATCAGCTAAAAAGACATATGGTAAATAAATGTTGCTATTAGGAAAGCAACTAGGGGGTGGCAAGTTGATACTGTTTGTGTCAATTTTTTTCTTTAAAGAGCTTTGATTAATAGACTCCGCCGTCACTAATCCGTCCTGGGCAACCTATATCGGCAAACATAAAACAGTAGTCACTGTCTACTAGTGCTAAAAGTACAATACTGAAATGTCCTTTATAATTAAAGTACTGCAATGCAGTATGGGGCTTATAGTATCCTGAGGAAGATCGCGCCTTGCAACGTGTTGACCCAAGTCTTGACGGGGCCCAGCTAGCGAGAACTGGTATGGAAGATTAAGCAGACATAGGCTCCAATCACGTTGGAGGGATTAGCGTAAAAAAAAAAAAAAAAAAAAAATGCAGTATGGGGTGGTGGTAGAATCATGACATGTTTCCCGTCCAAAGCGCCAACACAATGAGGAAAATTAAATCCTTTTGTCTTTGCAAGCCATTCATCTGTAGATTTAGGCATCTGAAAAATAAAATATTGCAGGTACATTAAATACATACAATAACAAGAAATAAAAATAAGTATATGAATTTATATATTTATAGCGGATGCCCGGGACTTCGTTCCCGTGAGAATTTAAAAAAATAGATAAAAACCTATTCGCAGACCTACTGAATGCAAATACAAAATTTCATTAAAATCAGTTCAGACGTTTTGGAGTAGTATGGTAACAAACACTGTATATATATATATTTACACTGTTTTTTTTTAGACGCAACATGCATTGAAAGAAGAGCAGACTTCCAACGAACAGGCTAGTGCCATCACTCCGGAAAATAAAAATGTCGAAGACGAGGACGACGTTGTCGACGTCCCAATTGCCCCTGCTACTCCAAGTACTCAAGCACCAAAACGCCGGGCTATGAATCCGCCTGAATTACAAGAAGCTAGTAAAAAAATGAGTACTGCTTTTACAGCATTGAATACCGCTCTGGCCAAAAAACAAAGTGGTCAGGAGGAGGACGAATGCGAGTTATTCTGTAAAATGCTAGCCAAACAAATAAAAGCATATCCAAAGCTTGAAAGAGAGGAGATAATGTACGAACTGCATGGCGTTATGCTGAACCGACGCCGTCAATATGAAAGAACGATGCAGTCCAGATCATAGACATATACTGTTGGTTCTCCCTCCCAAATTATACTCAATCCGAATACTAGCAGTCGCCCTAGCAGTCGCTCTAGCAGTCGCAATACTATGTATATTCCACTATCGCCGGCACAAAATAATATTAATGATTCTCCCTATACAGTTGAATCACTGACACAAATGGGCAACCAACAATCTGAAATTAACGTTTTATCTCACGAAATTGTGGTACCAAGCAACATTAGCAGGGATTGTTATGAAAGTTTTGGAAATTTTGTCAACAATACAGAAAATCTATAACCCGAAATTCTGATGATTTTAGAAGTTGATTATTAAGATTAGTATTGTGTGATTATTGATTGCTTTACGATAAGAAATTTTGGTTTTGTTGATTTTTCATAAATAATAAATATTTTATTTTAAAATATTGTATTTTACCTTCACGAAATCCTTTAATACGTCATTGAGCGCTGAACATACTTCAGGTACAATAAGTGATACAACTTGGCTTGAAATTTTGAACAGGTAATGCAAACTTCTATAGCTATCTCCAGTCGCTAAGTATCTTAATGTTACTGCTAGACGCACTTTTACTGGAATTGCATCCCTCCAATAAGTATCTTTTTTAGCAACCATTGGAGATATCTTTTGAAGAAGGTATTCAAAATCACTGCCAGACATCCGAACAAAATTATCGAAAGCTCCAGATGGTTCCGCATACAGTTCTGCAAGCTGATTTTCCATGCTTTTTCTGAAAAAAAAATGCAAATACAATTATATAGAACAAAAATAAAGTAAAAATAATAATAACATGGTTGAACTAAGCAATGTGATGAATTCTGAAAAATTTCAGCAAAACCAGGATTCTAACTTGATACTTCTGGGCTTTGGCAGCCGAACGGTTTTTCCAACCAAGCAACCGTGTCATCTCGAAACAGCTTAGGACTTTCTCAGCCCAGTGGAGGTCCCGGGTTCAAATCCTGGCCGCTTCAAAATTTGCTACTATAATTTACTACTAACTGTAATCCACTTACTTAGTTCTGTTTCTGTGTATCGATAGCATCCACCACCTTCTCCTTTGCCATTTCTTTTTAATCACTCTATTTCGACGCACACACAAATAGTAATTAAAAATGCTAAATAAATATATAATAGTGTTTTTTAGTTTGAACAGTTTAGGAAAATGAAGGCGAGATTGCGTTTCTCTGAAATAAGGAAGAAACAACATTCAAAGCCTTTATTTACGTCTTTTATATCTTTCAGGGAAGTTTATAGCAAAGCAAATTTATTAATTCTAATTACCCACTCTCATTATCTCCTTACTGTCAGTCGTGACATCTCGTAGGCATATAATTCAAACTACAAGAAAGCGCGGCAAATTCAAATGTAAAGAAAGCGCGGTAAATTTAAATTTAAGAAAATGAGTGAAGTGGTTTTCTTTACAAATATATAGCTGCGGCAGCTACGGTTTCCACGTCCATTTCGTGCATACTTACGTGTTGCGTCTGTCGAGGTTGGACTGATCGACCCGCAGATGCAGTCAGATGTGTGGACGCCTCGCGGAGATCCATCTGCTGATGCATCGGCGGACTTCGCAGATGCGTCGGCGTAGGCGTCTGTTGATGTGTAGAGCCAGCTTAAGGGAGGCTTAATGTATGTGGGAAATATATTACTTCGGACTGCAAGAAGATCATAATATTATCTAATGTGGGAAATAGTTTTCATTACTTATTAATGTATTTTAATTTTGTTAATGCTTGCAGAAAAAGCTGTTTAACATGTCAAAACAAGAATACGTAGAGATGGCATTAGCATTGCTATTTTCTTCAGATGATGATGAATCAGATGACAGTACTGAGCATCCGAAATTTGATGACGAATCTGAGACAAATGCAATCTTAGACCAAATACAAAATTCAAGTGTTGCTAATGAAAACTCACTTCACATTTTGAGCGGAAAAGACAGTTACACTATATTTTGCAGGTGAAGAAATGACTCCTTGTGCTACAGACGAACAGATAACTAGCAGTAGTAACAACACCTACAGCCCTCTTTGGATATACTTGGTCCTGATGATAGAAACCTTGCATCTAGTTTTTTTAAATTTAACGCTTAGACCAAATTATTTTGAAAAGCAAAATAAGCAGCGGTTATGGACAACAACGACACAAGATTTAAATTTTTGTACTTTTGATAAGTACTTACAAGTAAAAAAGATTCATACTAATAGAAGCACTTCAAAGGACTTGTTCCCAAATTCAATCATAAACATGATAGTATCAAACATTTATGCGCATGAAAAAAGTCTCACGGGTGGAAAGATATCACACAAGAGGAATTAAAAGCTTACTTGGGTTTAATGATACTGATGTCCATAAACCTCATTACCGATAGCCAGCTTTATTGGTCCACAGATATATTTTACAAAAAATCCTGTCTTAAATGAAGTTATGACTCTAAAAAGGTTTAAAAAAATCACTGAATATATATCTGATGTAAAGACGGAATTACCAAAATCATTTTCAAATTATGACAAATTATGTAAAATAAAACCACTAGTCCAAATATTGAATGAGACCTTTGGTCAAATCTATACAGCATCACAAACCCAATCTATAGATAAGTCGATGATAAAATTCAAAGGCAAGAGTTCTGTGAAGCAATATATGCCTAAAAAACAATTAAAGAGAGAGTATAAATACTGGGCTAGATGCGACTCAAAAATTGGATTTTTATATCAATTTAAGTTTTACACTAGTAAAATTGGTCCCTCAGCAGAAGAAAATTTGGGATATAGAGTGGTGTTGAAATTATCAAAGATGTCCCAGAAAATTCTCTGTTATTATTTGACAATTTTTTTACAAGTTTAAGGTTGATGACAGCTCTTTATGAGAAAAAATATTTGCAGTTGGCACTCTCCGTTTCAACAGAAAAGGTTTGCCAGATATAAATACAAAAAAATCAAAGTACACTGCCTTAATTACTGGTGAATTTATTTATCAGTATTATAAGTCTCTCTGTCTTGAAATGGAAAGACACAAAGGACGTACTAATTTGTACTACTGCTTTCAATCCAACTGAAGTCACATTAACAAAAAGGACTAAAAGGGATGGTACAAAAAAAGAGATATTTTGTCCATTAACTATAAAAAAATAAACAGAGTACATGAGAGGAGTTGATCTCTTTGATCATTTTAGATCTTCATATCCCATAGTTAAGAAGTCTAGGAAAATTGGCACAGGCTGTTCTAGTTTCTATTTGAAGCCGCAGTTATAAACTTATACATAATCGCCGAGATAGAGTAGGTCAAGACCTATCCAAATAAACCAACTTTAGTTCCGCGAAAATGTATAATTCATGAGATATTTGAAAATGAGTGAAAATTCCAAAAATACCGATTTTTAAGTTTTTTTTTTTTCAATAACATGGTCAATTTATGTTTTGGGTCACCTGTTACTATTTTTATTGTTACTTGATTATGGTTCTGATGACAACATATGGAAAATCCAAAATAAAAACAAAAAGTCAGGGTCCAATCTTTAATTTTATTTCGAATTTTTCGTTAGTGATTATAAAACACCCCATATTTTTAGAAAAAACCCTTCCATTAACTGGCAGTCTTTCAAAAACTTCCCTGTTTCAAGCGGATTCTAAATTGGTAAGTAACATTAATAACACCCCTAAAACTAAATTATTATCGATGGGCCAAATGCGTCCGGAGGCAGTAACAATGAGTGAAATCAATAGAAAACCTGTTTTTGTGTCGACCGGAATCAAGGTAATCTCTATGGAATTGTTCGGGTCTATTGTTTAAACAATAGACTCATAGCTCAGTTATCTTGCTCTTACGCATGAAGTTAGAGTGGGACGGATAATTTTCGTAACTTAACCTTTATTATGCGTTTGAAAAATAATTATACCCAATTTCCAAACAAAATTAAAATATCTTCCTAATAGATAATCAAATAAAACGAAGCATGTTGTAGTGAGTATTTTTTTATTATAACAATTATAAAATATGCTCAAATTGGCGGCCATTTTGCCTAATACATAAGCGACAACGTTTTAAAAAAAGCGTTTTAGGCGCCTTAAGGTATTCACATTTATTTCGTTGGCTGCTATGTAAGTCTTCTACGCAATTCTTCCTGGTTTCTAATTAGTTTTTCATAAATTTTATCCTTTAAACATCTCCAGTAAAAAAAATCTAACGGATTTAAATCTGGTGACCGTGGTGGCCACAAAATTGGGCCCAGCCGACCAATCCATCGGTTCGGGAATCCTTTATTTAAATATTGCCGTACGGACACGGCATAATGGGCTGGGCATCCATCATTTTGAAGCCACATTGTATTTTAAAACTATTATGAAGTTCCTTCAAGCAGGTCAACCAAATTATTCTGTAGAAAATGTAAATAGTTCTCCCCATTTAAGGTAGTTCTATCGGTCCCAAAACTTTGCCATTAAAAATTCCGGCCCATAAATTAACTTTAAATTGATATTGGGACCGTTCTTCACGCATTTCATGCGGATTCTCGATACTCCAGCTATGCACATTGTGTAAGTTTAAGTATCCATCCTTGAGACAGGACGATTCGTCGCTTCATAAAATTTTATCAAAAAAATCGGGATCTTCATTGATTTTTTCTATCATTATGCGACAAAATCTCACACGAGCCGCGTAGTCCCCCAACTAGCACAAACTGGTTGCTTAAGAGCTTTGGAACCAATCCGATTATTGCCAAAGGCGCCAAGCTCAAGCGCTAGAGCGTGCACTGCAGACCTTATGCAGCCGCTTTGCAGCCAAAGGGGCACAACTTTTTACAACCTACAGTTTCATTAGCACTTCATAATAGTGGCATAAAAGCGCTACAGGAGCTGCAACTAATAATTAACACCACACTAAAGCTCTTGTGGTGCTTATTGAATGAATGACAGTTTTAACTGAACGAATAAAGGATCACTGATCATTCACCTTGTCCCTCATTTATTAAATACACCTGTTGTTCTTGAGTCAGACATTACTGATTACAAATAAATAATAAGTGAAGTGAAGGTAAGTGTTTTTGAGCTATATTTTGTATTATATGCAAGTGGCTAAAAACGCAGATCAGTTTATCGTGCATATAGTTGATATTATTGGAGTATTTTTAACGCGCCTCAATAATTACCTCAGAATAACGTAAAATATATAAAATATTATCATATAAATAATATAATATTACATACCTACACGATATTGAAATTACATAATTAATTACATTTGTATTTAGTAAGTTGCTGGTTCTATATTTAGTTATATTTTACTACAAATTGTGATAAAAACCTATTAATCTCTCAAGTAATGATAAAGGGGAGGAGTAGCTTTAGCGGTGTCTTTAGACATTGCGAACGCCTTCAACACCCTTCCCTTCAGCTGCATTATGGAGGCGCTTCGGTTCCACCGATTGCCCGAGTAACTCCACCTGATTGTCGGAGACTATCTGAGAGATCGGAGGATCCTCTATCTTCGCCGAGACGGAACGGTCCTGGAAAGGACTATGTCCTGTGGCGTTCCACAGGTCTTAGGACCGCTCCTGTGGAACCTTGGATTTGACTGGGCGCTGAGAGGCGCCCTCCCACCGGACGTACACGTCGTCTGCTACGCCGACGACACGCTGGTCTTCGCGTGTGCGGACGACTACAAGGACGTGTCTAGCTTTGCCACGGTGAGCGTCGCTCTCGTGGTCAATCGTATTGAGTTTTTGGGCTTGCGGGTGGTACCTGAAAAATACGAGGCCATGCTTTTCCATGTCCCCGGAAGGGTCCACCGCAGCAGGCGCACATCAAAATCGGTCATGTGGATGTCGCCGTCGGCGTGCGCATACGCTACCTGGGGCTCACCTTGGACTCCAGGTGGCGATTCCATGAGCACTTCCGGCGGCTGAGCCCAATGTTAATTAAATCCACCTCGGCGTTGGGTAGCCTTCTCCCAAATCTGGGCGGACCGAGTGTCAGCTACCGCCGTCTTTACACGGGGGTGGTGCGCTCCATGGCGCTCTACGGCGCGCCTGTGTGGCCCTGGATCGCCACAACGTTACACTCCTGAGAAGATCTCAGCGCGCGATGGCGATCAGGGTGATACGTGGTTACCGCACCATCTCGTGTGATGCCGCCTGTATTATGGCGGGTACCCCCGTGGGACCTGGAGGCCGAGGTTCTGTCCTCGGTCTACGAAAGTCGAGCGGCAGCTCGCAGTCGGGGCGTTGCTGGTCCCTGGCCGGAGGAAATACGCCGTACGGCGCTACGGGTCGCAATGGTACGGTGGGCCGAGAGGCTCGCCGATCCTACAGCCGGCGCTTACACCATCCGGGCCATTAGGCTTGCACAGATTCTGTCGGGGCATGGTTGCTTCGGCAGGTATCTGTGCAACGTTGCCAGAAGAGAGGCGACACCCTCTTGCCACCAGTGTGGTGGCCCGGAGGACACCGCGCAACATACGCTGACAGAATACCCGCATGGGACCGGCAACGGGACAACCTAACGTCCGTTATGGGAGGAGACCTATCGCTGCCGGCCGTGGTTCTGTCCATGGTCGGCAACAAAGAGACCTGGCAGGCGATGGTCTCTTTCAGCGATAACGTACTCTCGCTGAAGAAGGCGGCAAAAGGCGAGGGAGGATGCCGCCCCCGCTGACGACATCCGTCGCAAACGATACGGAAGGCGAAGGAGACTGTACGGCTAACTCCAAGCGCCCCCGTGATCAGCCGGAGGGTGATCACCTACTAACCCGGCCGCGGTGAAAGACGTGTCCGTGTTCCGGCACGTCTTCCCACACTCTTGACATTCGGGGTGGAGGGAGTCTACCAACCCTCCCCTACCGACGAACAATTGTGGCGCCCAAATGCGGGCTAACGCTGGCGTGAGAGCAGGACGAAATGCTCGCGCTGACACTTCTCTCCCGTCCCATGTGTGCGTAGACAAGGAACACCGTGGGGTTTTAGCTGGTAGAAATCCCGCATATCTTGCCAGTGCCCCATTGCTGGCAGTCGAATCGGATCGCTGATTTCCCCACGTAAAAAAAAGGATCTTCCGATCACTGTCTCGCTATTGCGTCTGTGCCAATCGCCAATACAGTGCATGCCCGCCCTTCGGGAAAGCGCAGAGTTTGGCATTACGGGTCAGCAGATTGGGTCGGTCTGCAATAATTCTTTGCATACTACCCTTGGAGACAGCTTTGGGAAAAGCTTTGAATCCATCACCGATGTAATGTTGCAGGGTATGGAGAATTTCATACCCAGTAGGAGCCAACCTTGGTTTAATCGGGACTGTAAAAATGTCCGTCAAACAAAATTAGCTGATAAGGCGTATATGGAAGCACGCGGCCTGAATGAACAGTCCCAATACTCCTCTTTTAAGAAAGAGATACACTGCTGCCTTGAGATTTAGCAAAAGGGTTTACATTAATGCGAGAAATCAACATAGCAGGATTGGTGAGCGACTATCTAACTACCCCTCTGGGAGTAGAGCTTTTTGGCCGTTGTCAAGGCTGCTGAAGGCAACTTTTGTCGTTCCTCGCTTCCGCCACTGCGGAATCCTGATAATTCACTGGCTCATTTAGCGAAGAAGGCCGACCTCCTGCGAAGACGGAGATGCCATTCCTCTGACAATTCCGCCATGTGAGAGCTCCACGCCGGAAGTACGTTTCACTCAGCGTGAAGTTCGGCGGGCTCTGGCTTCCCTTGACGTTCGTAAGTCGAGTGGGCCAGATGGTATTCCAGTATTGCTATTAAAGATTTGCGCACCTGAGTTGTCTCCCGTACTTTCGCGGCTCTTTGAACTTTCCTTTTCAAGCTTCCTTTTTCCCTCTAGCTTGGAAATTGGAAAGTGGCTCATATCCACCCTTTACCTAAAAAGGCCGACCACACGGATCCGGCCAACTATTGACCGATCGCTATTATCTCCATCCTTTCTAAGGTGATGGAGCGCATTATTAATAGTCAGCTCCTGAGGTATCTAGAGGATCATCAGCTGATCAGCAACCGCCAGTATGGATTTCGGCATGGTCGCTCGACTGGTGATATTCTTGTTTACTTTACTCACCTTTGGGCCGACATTGTCTCAAATAGAGATGAAGCTTTGGCGGTCGGCCTGGACCATAGCAAAGGCATTTGACCGGGTCTGGCACCGAGGACTTCTCTCCAAACTACCTACTTACTGGTTGCCCGAGGGATCATGCGATTGAGTCGCCGACTTTCTAACTGGTCGGAGTATTAGAGTCGTTGTTAAGGGATGTTGCTCCTACAGCATGACGGTCAATGCCGGTGTCCACACTCTTTCTTTTGCATATCAATGATCTGTTGGAAATCAACAGTATGTTATGTTATGTAGATGACAGCACTGGGGAAGCATATTACGAGGGTCGCGCTAGTATCCCTCCATCTGACTTGAAAGAGAGCTAGAGAGCTTGAAGAGAAGATAGACTTGTAAAGAGACGATTGAGACAATATTATCTGAAGTCTCAAATTGGGGTTGCTCGAATCTTGTACAATTCAACTCCTGTAAGACACAGGTCTGTGCTTTCACTGCAAAAAAGGCCCCATTTGTAGCGACATCTAAACTTCAGGGCACTCCCCTTGAAATATCAAAGAGCATTGGTATCCTGGGTGTGAACATTTCGAGCAAGGTAGAGTTTAGGTATCATTTAGAAGGACGGCTACTTTAGCTTCAAAAAAAATTGGCGTGTTGAACAGAGCAAAGCAATATTTCACACCGGAGCAGCGCCTTATTCTTTATAAGGGCCAAATTAGGCGACACATGGAGTACATGGAGTAGCTCCAACCTCTGGGCTGGCGCGCCTAAGTACCAGCTAGATCCATTTGACACCTTGCAGCGTCGAATTGTTGACGATCCAATGCTCGTACAACAACGATTAGAACCATTTAGTTTAAGAAGAGATGTAGCCACTTTTTGTGTGTTCTACCGGCTGTACAAGTGCTCGGATGACCGGATAGATACAGGGACCTTAGCAAGCCTACTGAGGGGTCACGAGGACGGATGTGTAATATTCGACGCTGGGCTGAACTTAGTCAATTGTTGAATGCGGATGCCACTGGTGATACAAAGACAGCAGAAAGATGGAGAAAGATGTATTTTACTACCATTTGGCATTAATTTCATTATTCTACATTCATTTCATTACTTATACATATGTAGCAATGGTCCTTAGGTATGGCTTGACTGTATGGGGCAACAGTCTTGACGTAAATAGAGCATTTATCGCTCAAAAAAGTGTATACGTGCTATTACTGGTGCCAAATTTAGTGAATCTTGTATACCTTTGTTTAAAAAACTGAATATTAACACTAACATCAATGTACATTTATGAAATAGGAATATTAGTCAAAATTAATCTTAATATGTTTGTTTCCGTCTCTGAATGTTTTAGAAGTAGTAGATATGCAAATATACTAATACATCCACCAGGTAGACATAAAGTATTTAAAATAAATGTTTCGTTATGTGTGTAGAAATATAAATTGATATTACTTTTATTACTGTTAAATATTATTAATGATTCACAATGTAAAGTACCTTAATTTTAGTAAACCTAATTAAATAATAATTATGTGAATATAGTAGGTATAAGTGCGCGCTGAAGTTGGCGGACTAAAAAAAGTGTCTGAACTGACTTTAAAAATAACTCGAAGAAAAAAGCTGCTCGGTGCCTTGTATTAATTTAATAATCACTATCCACTTAACACTGGCGACGATTATCAAGAATCCGCGGTTTCAAGATGACAAAAGAAGAAGCCGATGCGATAGCAAGCGGAAGTAACCTTGCAAAGTCCGTTGTACCACCCAATTTTATAGAATTTTATGAAACAAAAAACAAATTCGAGAGGTGGGTGAAAAGATTCGAGGGTGCCCTTGGTATCTATGGGGTAACGAATGCCGTTTCAAGAAATGCTTATTTTTTACATTATATTGGAGCAGATTTGTATGATACATTGTGTGACTTACTTTCACCAAATCTGCCAGAAAATACTATATACTCACAGAATGTTGCAACTCTACAAAAGCATTTGGATCCTGCGCCGTTAGAAATTGCTGAATACTTTAAACTTCATCACCGACACCAGAAAGAAGGTGAACCGGCCAAAGAATACATTGCTATACTGCGTAAGATGGCTATTACTTGCAATTTTGGCTCATTTTTACCTACTGCCTTAAGAAATCAGTTTGTATGTGGAATTAGGCGTCAGAAGATTAAGGACAGACTACTGGAAATTCGGGAATTAACACTAGAAAGGGCTATGTTCGAAGAAATACAATCCCACCACTTTGATGGGCCCCGTAATCAAGTTTCCTTGCACACTGGAGTAATGTATAGACGAGATAAAAGCCAAGAATGGATATAACATCTTTTTGTAGTGTATCCGAAAATATTACTCATAATCCATCTGCGATCGGGGCTCACTTAAATCCTATTTTAAGTTTAATTGAAAACAGGTTTCCTCAAATCAACACGTTTCATATATTTTCAGATGGCCCAGTCACGCAATATCGCCAAAAAGATTTTTTTTTATTTAATATGCAATAGACTTTTTCTTGAATACGCATTTTTAAGAGTCACATGGAATTTCTTCGAGGCTGGGCATTGTAAGGGGGCTGCCGACGGTATGGGAGGTTTCCTCAAACGAACTGCCGACCAATTAGTTGCAGTTGGATGGAATATTTCTACGAGGCTTTGAAAGATACAAGTAAAATTAGGCTGTATCAGATTACTAGTTGTTGTATTAATGTTAATTAAAAGTTAATGAAATACTTTTCCAATACAGAATCACTCCTCACCCGGCTACTGGGGAGTCTCCAGCAGGAATTATATTTACCTACCGCCCAAATTCGCGTTTTTCTTTACTCTGCCCGCGCAGGAGTTCTGAAAATTCCCCAAAACAAGAAGGAGTTGTGCGTGCTCGAACATTAGGTTTAGGTGAAAGAGTGGTTGCGAGAAATTACAAAGGAAAGGATAATTGGAAACTAGGAGTCATAAACAAGGTTCTTGGGACTTTGCATTATGTGGTAAAACTCGACAATGGTATGCTTTGGCGTCGGCACATTGACCAATTGCGTAAAGTGGGAGAAAATATACCAATAATTCACGAAAAATATGGTAACTATGTTAATCAGGATCATTCGCAAATTCCATTTTCGGACTCGGCCTCGGTCGTGCCTAACACTATGGCTCCCGACTCGATTTCAGTTCCAGGTCCTATAGACAATGATTTAATAAAGGAGCCCAAAGTAAATTTGTAGCCTGATTGCTTGGTTTATGAGCCTGTGGTACCATCTGTTGAACCTGTGCTGCGTAGAAGTAAGAGGACTCCCAAACCTGTTGTTCGCCTCAATTTATAATGACTGGTTTTAATAATTGATTTAATAACTGTTTAAGTTGATGTCAATAATATTGTGTTCATAGATTTAAGATAACATTAAATTTTTAGGTTTAAATTCTTTGTCACAATTATGATACTTGCCTTGTGGAGGAGGACTGTTATAACTAATGTATATTTACTCTGTTGTAGCCTGTGTAATTTAGTTTTACCATAATTACAATTATCATCAAAGTGCCTTGTATTAATTTAATAATGGTGGTGGTCCTGCTTCAAGCTCAAAATTGAGCGACTTAGAGCAAAGAGTTCTTACCTTAATGGGTATTCAAGCTGCCACAGGAATTGTTAACATTCCTGAGGTTGACTTAGAGCTATGCTCATGGGTTTATGTAGTATTGATTATGTAGTATTTACTTATAATATTCGTATCAACAGTTGAATATATGTAGTATTAACTTATAATATTGGTACTAACAGTTGAATAGGCTGATAATCCATCTCTTCTTCTCTTTCGTTTGTTAATGGTCTTTGAGTTTTTCATTAACATTTTCTTTGACTTGTTTCTGTTATAATTCTTTGAAAATTGACCCTTCTATGCTTTCGTAGGAACGCTTATTCCTATAAGAAGTTAGTGTATAAGTTACAAGATATGTATTTATTATTTGTTGGTTTTTCTTTGAGTTTTTCGTTTGTATGGTCAAATAGCTGGCACCTAAGGTATAGGCACTGTGCGGAAACTATAGATGGCGTTATAATCTTGACAGTAGAGACACCGTGCGAGTAAAAAAAAGAAATTTTCCAGACCCATTAGTTGCCACTAAGTCTGTCCAATGTGATTTTGCAATGATTAAAAAAAGATTTTAATCATTATAAAATAAACCTAATTAAGGAAAATAAACATGTGATTGGGAAAGATAATTTAGTTACAAATGTAAAATGGTTTAAAGTTGAAACAAAATCACTCAATTTATACACAGGTTCAGATGCAAATATATGTTACAAGTATACCTGTCTGTGATTTATTTGTCTATTCTCCTAAGGGAAGTATACTTAATCTCTATAAAAAGGGATATGTTTTTATCTAACTTAGTTCTTCGTCTAGAAAAGTTTAATTTCACTTATTATTTACCAAAGTTATATGCCAATTTATTAGAAGAAAGCAAAGAATAATTTTGTATTTATTTTATGTCAAGTAGGTTGTTAAATACGTGTTAAATAAAATAATTGAAGTTCAGTTAACA
Organism: Bembecia ichneumoniformis; assembly: GCA_910589475.2. NCBI lineage: Eukaryota > Metazoa > Arthropoda > Insecta > Lepidoptera > Sesiidae > Bembecia > Bembecia ichneumoniformis. Next base: position 5,201,687 of record OU342541.1, read on the forward strand.
AAATGTTTTTCTTTCCTCTGTTTATAACCTTCAAATTACTAAACTGACACAATTTGATTTTTTCAAGTAGGTATAATTATAATTGTGGTATATTGAACGCAACCATTCGCCCTCTATAGTTTAAGATTTTTCCCCGCGACGGGCTATTCATGTAGTCTGTGACTAAGCGGTGTGTGTTTATTATTAAAGGCATGGTATAACATTTGGCGACGAAATTAAGAACCAAAAGTGCATCATAAAATATATTAACGACGCGAGTGGCGTAAACCTTAGAACGTTTTAATTGTTCATTCTTATATGAATATACTAGCGCCAATGAAGAAAGCAGCGATGAAACAAGAGACCTTGTAGAACGAGAACAAATTACAAAAAGAAGTGTAGTATTAATATTTCTATCAGTAGTGGAATATGTAATATTAACTATAATATTCGTATCAATCTTTATATATCTACTTTGTGTTCACTTATAATATTGGTACTAACAGTATAATAGGTTGATAATCCACCTTCTTCTTCTCTTTCCGTTGTTATTGATCTTTGAGTTTTTCATTAACATTTTCTCTGACCTTCATTATGTCATAATTCTTTGAAAATTGACCCTTCTATGCTTTCGTAGGAAAGCTTATTCCTATAAGAAGTTATTGTATTAGTTACAGGATTAGTACTTATTATTTTCTGGTTTTTCTTTGAGTTTTTCGTTTGTATGGCTCACCTTCAATTACATTTTCTATTGTAAATATACGTATTAGACATAGGGGTACCACGTGAGTACATGCCCTTTTTCATTTTCTATAAATTACTAATTATATTTAGTTATATTTCCAAACACATTGTGACATTTCTTTTATGTTTATTTACATCGTTGCCGTAGTAACTTTGCACCCGTTTTCAGACCATGACGTCAGATTTTCGGGTATAAACTCCTTAGAAGAGGTCTAATACCTGGCCGCTTGAATATAAAAATTCAAAATTCCAAATTTTATTTTAAAAGAACGGATTCCTTCTACAGAGGTTTCTTAATAGATATCGGCGATGAGTAGGTCATTGGAGAATCAGCCTCTAAGCTGAAAGCATATATATATTTACTACGGTGTCTGCTCCTCTCCTACGGTGTCTGTCCTCGAGTACCTCTGTACTCTCATTCATCGGGTGCTGCTGTTGCTCCAGGGCCGCTGCCGGCCTACCTCAGCTGCAGTCACTGTTCCTCCAGGGCCGCTGCCGGCCTACCACCGCTCCGGCTACCGTTCCTACAGGCCGCTGCCGGCCTACTTCCTCTTCGGCTACTGTTCCTACCGGGCCGCTGCCGGCCTACCACCGTTCCAGGCTGCTGTTCCTGCCGGCCTACCACCGTTCCTGGCTGCTGTTCCTGCCGGTCTACCTCCGTTCCGGCTGCTATCCTACGGGGCCGCTACTGAATAGAGCATCCAGCAGGAGACCCTCTTGGGGTAGCATAGCTTAATTTACTTATTTCATCCACTGTAGTCCTTAACTCTCCACACCACCTACACCTACACCCCGTTCACCAACTCCACCCTTCCCTTTTCTTAATAAATTTGTTAATTTCTTTTCCTGGCTTTCATTTATTTATTTTTCGCACTCTCGCAGGCTGTTCTGTAACAGAAGCTGGATATATAGGTGCACAAAACAGAAATTACAAAAAAATTTAAGAGGAAAAAATATAAGTTTTACAGAGGATACAAAAGTGAGTGAGTTAAGAAAACTTTAAAGCAATTACTGTAAAAATAAACACGTGAGCGAATTAACCTCAAAAGTGTCGAGAATGTCATTATGTGGAGAAATAAAACCATTTGATGGTGAAAAATGGGAAGTCTTCAAGCAACAATTAGAATGTTTTATTACATTAAATGACATCAGTGAAGTAAAAAAAATTCCATTATTATTGGATATTCAAGCTGTCACAGGAATGAGGAATTGTTAACATTCCTGAGGTTGGCTTAGAGCTATGCTCATGGGTTCTTCTGCTTCTTATCTTAGTACCAAGGTGTTAAAAAAGTATTGTAACTCCTTTGTAATACCTTCTATACCATGTTTTATGCAAATAAATGAATTATTATTATTATTACAGGTTCAATATACTGACCCAGTACACCCAACTCCATCGGAAACAATTCTCGAAGTAGAAGTAACTTGTTGCTGTGAGTTGCATATGTCGGGCGATCCTTATCAATCATCACATGGATCCTACATAATCAAGCAACGCCTGCGTACGCTTCGGGTTGCTTCGTCTCTGGTACCGCCTAGTGGGGCAGACGTCACAGTGTGAAGTGTGCATTAGGCTGCGGTTCAAGATGGAAATCTGCTGCCGTACTTTTAGTAAAACATCATGTTTTAAGGAAGTTTTGTTTCAAGCTTAAAATAACATTACTCAAATTCGTACCATGACGTCCACAAAACAATATTGTTTTATTCCTGCCGTGAACGAATGATATTTGCATGATTGTCTATTCCCTGCTAAATAATGCCACAGAGTCCTAAGTATGACACCATATCGTATTTGGTATGTTCTGAAACATATTTTATTTCTACGCTGCAAAAGCAAGATATCATAATTTCTTTCTATGTACAATTGTTTCCTATAGCTATAACAAAGAATTGTTGTTGAAACACTGGAATAAAGTTCCAAGTTAATATTGTTAATGTAAAAATTGACAAAAAATGCCATATCTTCGCGCGACTTCTATGTTCATTGTTAAGTTTTAGAACGCATCTACACTTGTAAGTGACTGAAGTTTTTTAAAACGAAATAACGAAGTGATTATTATTTATGTAAGTAGGTATTTATTTACCTACTTACATAAATAATTTAAAAAATGTCAAATAACAAGTAAGTGTACGTTTTATTTTGGTTACTTGGTTTTTAATTAATAAGAGTGTAACAAGTCATAAGTGAGCTCTTTTGTAAGTCGATAACGCTTCACAAACTCAAACTCTACATCGTCGAACTCGAAAGGATCACTCTCGCTGCGCATTTGTCGTCATCGATTTCTTTGTAGTACATTACTTTGGGCATTATCGTTTTCCAAAAATTCGAAAATTTCGTACTCACTAGCCATCTACAAACATATTTTTTATTACTAAAATGCAATTAATAAAGAAAAATACTTTATTCACTTAAAGATCGATATAACAATAACATTTACTCACTTTTTAACACAGTAATATTATTATTTTTTGGCAAAATCACTTTATTTCTCTTTAGCAGTTTTGTATCCGTTTTGAAAAAGCAACTTTTTTAAGATTGCTAAATTTGACATTAAAACAATAATGCTTACTGTCAAATGGAACGTCATGGTACGAATTGAATGAACGAAATAGCGAAAGACGTCACAAAACTTCTTAATGGAAACAATATTAAAATAAGCTAACTTTTAAGGAGTCATGGTACGAAATTTGAATGTAAGACTAAAATAATACTGCTATAAGAGGTGGTGGTAAGGCCCCTGTAGCGATATTTTTAGGCGCATTATCGAGGAACTGATATAATTATGTAGTGTCCATTCGATAATCCAGCTTACAGTGTCATTGAGAATATATTATAGGAAAGACAATCATTATAAAATATTGTAATAATTAGAAAATATAAATATTGTTAATAGACTCTATTCTGAGTTTTAGTTAAATTATTATAAAATAAAATGAGTGAAAGTAATGAAGAGACTAATGAAACGCCCACCCAGTGTTCTGTTCTTCTTTTCTTCATGCACACTAGGGTGGAGCGCGTTTGTATGAAAAAAAATTTTTTTTTTCAAATTTCCTTTCGGGCCAGTGCGGAATGGATGCTCTAAGGCCTACTGATTAATAATACCAAAATGGGACTTGGGTTTTAGAAATACTGCCCCCGAGCCATTGAAAATTTCAGAAACTACGAAAAATGAGCATTTTTACTTGACACTTTTTAATCATACAACATGTAAATTATCAACTTCAATTGATTTAAAATAATAGTCAAGCACAAATTCAACATGATAATATCCTAAAATTATAAAATATACTAAATAACGCGCCAAAATATTATACTTGAGCGAGCCCATTTTCGTAGATTTCCCTGGCCGAAAGGAGTGGCACCCCCGCGCGAGTGAGAGACTACTATTTTTATCTCACATGAATCGTCGTGACCTAGCATTAGTGACAAACTGATTGCATTCGAGAGTGCACGTATTGTTTTAGTCAATAATCGCTTTCTTTTGCACGATCAAAGCTCACTATGAGTTTGCGTAGCAAGGTTAAAACCTGTCCCATATTTGGTGTGGGAAAACCGCTACCAAATAGCATGTTACCAACAAAAGAAGACGTGATGAAGCATTTTATTACAGTCTCTGAAACATTGGGTAGTCGTTTAAAAAACTCTGTGAATGACACCAGTGAAATCATCGTTACCGACGTGGAAAATGTATGGAAGAAGGCTTCATTACCCACGATAGGTCATAGAGCGATCATTAAGTTATTTAAGAATTATCACGAGAAATACAGAGCTATACTGAAGCCGTACAAAGGTAGGTTACTTACCTTTGTTTTCATTATTACCTTTGTATTGTAATAATGAAAACTACATGAATAAATTGGACGAGTTCAGACGGGAGAGCCAGTCGCTATTTGCTACTTGCAAGTGTAGTTCATTTGAAAGTTGTGCTTGTGAACCAAAACGAAAAGTACCACTTCAAGAAAGGGATTTTCTAAATGATCAAAGGGGTGACAGGAAAATGATGATTGGTTCAGTAGATATAAAGACTACAAATAAAACGATGAGAAACAATTTAAGAACTTTAAAACGGAAACTGTATGAAAAAAAAGCAAAATCCTCCACCAAACAATTGCAGACATCAGTTTCTGAAATTGAAACTCAAAGTTCGACTCGCAAAAAATCAAACACTGTTTCCGGCCTTGAGGCTGAGGGTTTACCCTTGCAGTGTACCATTACAAACCCACAAAAGGAGTACTCAACTGTAGCCAGAACCTTAGATCGCTTTGGAATATCAGATAGAGCAGGAGCTGCCATCGTCTCAGCGACGTTACAAGATATTGGACTAGTGACGCAAAAAAACATTTCAAATGTTGTCGATCGAAGCAAAATTCGTCGAGCGCGTACCAAGGCAAGAACCGCTGCGCTTGCTGCTAGTAATGAACTGACAAACTGTTCGTCAAAAACTATTTGCATCTCATTTGACGGACGCAAGGACAAGACCCTTTTTTATGAAGACATGCGCCGGAAAATCACGACAGAAGAACACATCTGTGTTCTCATAGAACCTGGATCGAAATACTTGGGCCACATTCCAACCCAGTCAGGTGATGCTAAAACAATAGCACGTAAGATGTTTGCCTATTTCATAGCAAAAGACCTTGTCTTAAAGAAAATCATGGCAATCAGCTGTGATGGTACTGCTGTGAACACCGGCTATAAATCAGGTATTATCCGGTTACTTGAAGACAAGCTACAACATCCACTTCAATGGCTCGTATGTCAACTTCACGCCAACAGTCGAGATTCGAACGCGAAACGCAAAACCGCTCCGGGCAGATAAATTAATCAAAAATCGATATAAGTGGCAAAAAAGTGAGAACAAATTAGTGTTATATATCATATGAATCGGCTCGTCGCGATGAAATCACTGGTACTACTCTTGCGGAATTTTGTTAACGGAATCTGAAGAAATCGACAAAAAAGCAAAATTCGAGCGGAGTTGGAAACTCGGGCGCTGCTCGATTAGCGGCGACGACCTCCCCGTTGTCTTCGTTATTCAGGAAGTCTCGCCTTCACCCCTCCAAATTTAGGATTTTTCCGCCGGACGCTTAGATGATCTAAGGCCGGACGGTTCACTTAGGGTGAACTGATTTCTAACGCACGTCAAAATTGGACTACCACTGGTTGGCCCCGGCGACGATCTCGAGGTGGACGACTGAAGGCGGTTGGACGAGAGGACGTCAACAGGATTGAAGAGAAAATAATCATACAAATATTCAAGAGGGTAGTTGAACAAAAATCTACTACTCGTTGGGCTGAGTTTCACCTTTCGACTTATCTATTTATACTAATACCTACTTTGTTAAAATTGTAATTTTTATCTTAAAATTAAAATCAAATAAGTAAATAATTATTTACTGCATAATTACTCTAATAATAACTACTGTACAGTTTTTATCTTCTTCTTTAAAATTTTATTGTAATTTTATTGCAATCAGTATTGTAATTAGTATAATTGTATACATACAAAATATTGACTGAGTCTTTTACAACTCGTAACTTGGAATTCTGCTGCTGCTGATATTCTAGGTTCAAATTAATGTTATTCAATTGTTATATATAATTTATTATCTAGCTTGAAGTTAATTGCAAATTGATCTTATTTTATTGTGTTAACCTATAACAGTAATGTAAAAATATTAACTGTAGTTTAGGTCTAGGTTCAATGATATGTAATTTTAGTTCTAATTCTTATTTTTTTTTTTTTTTTTTTTTTTTTTTTTTATGAATCAACATTTAAATTTTTATCAATCTGACATTTAATCTACTTTTTAAACTTTTTAGGCTACTTAAAGAAGTAGAACTAACTAAGTTTATTATCCCAACTTGACAGGGCCCCTATACAGCCACAAATAGCTTATTTATAGCTTTTACAAACATTCAATTGATTGAAACTTAGGTTAAGTTAGTTTAAGTTAGCATAAGGATTTTAAGTGTGTAGAAAGGGATATTTTACTATTTTTAATCATTTTAACTTTATATTTGTATTTTAAAAATTAGTTAATTATTTTAAATTTTTTTTATAATCTATTATTTTAATCGTTTTGATTGTTTTAATTGTTTTAGTCATTTTATGGGACTGGTTGGACTAGTTGCTTAAACTAGTACCAACCCAGCCCCAAATTTAATTAAAATTGTAATTTAAATTTATCCCTTGTATATTTTAAGGATTTATTTTGATTATTGAAATTGTATATATTGACTGCCCCTATACAGCGTATTTAGATTAAGTTTTAGACAAGGCCGCTTTACAGCCAATTTAGAATAAGTTTTAAAAATAGACGTGGCCCTTATACAGCCCAATTATTAATAAGGTCCCTTTACAACCTCTCCCATATACAACTTCTACAAACTTTTTAATATATAGACTTAAATCCCCCTAGCATTATGCTTCGTTCTCCCTCGGCCAACGCCAGTAAAACAAAAACGCAACTTCAGGGCACTCAAAAAACTCCTCCTCCGCTGCCGAGTGTCAGAAAGAGCATAGGGGAGTGGGAGACCGGGAAGGTTTCCATCTCCCCTCTGGTCTCGATGGCGGGCGACGGGGATAGGCCGTCCAAGGCCACGCAGACCCTAAAATACCCAAGTAGAGTCGCTGAGGCAAGAGCGTGCCTGAATAAGGCAAAGCTCCACCTCAGTGGCTCTAAAAACCTTAAAACTGAAATAAAGGACGGCGTGCTGCAGGCCCTGGACCGGCTCTATAGCCTTGTAAAGGAGGCGGAGTCGGCGAGTAAGCCTGGAAGTTGCAAATTAGACAAAAGTGAAAATCGAGGATTAATTGAGGCGCTCAATAAAAACTCAAAATTGCTAGAAGAGAGCACCAAATTAGCAGAAACATTAAACGAGGAAATTAGAGTAATTGAGAATTTTAAAGAAGATTGGCAAAAGTTCACATTGGAAAGTACCAAAAGGACATACGCGGAGGCCGCGGGAACAAGGAATGTGGTAACGACAAGACCCACGCTACATTCGGTGGTTGTAACGTCGGAAGACGTTAACGACACCGGGGAGCGCGTGTTGGACAAGGTGCGGGACGCGGTAAATTCCGAAGAAGGATGGGTGAAGGTGGAGCGGATAAGGAAGGCCAAAGATAGGAAAATTGTCCTGAGCTGTTCCACGAAAGAAGAAAGGGATAAGATAAGACAGAGAATAGAGAGATCGAACAAGACACTTACCTGCGCTGGGGTCGAGAACAGGGACCCGTTGTTGATACTCTATGACGTCCTGCTTGTTAATAGTGATGAGGACGTCATTAGAGCAATCCGGAGCCAAAGCAGGTCTCTGTTTGAAGGCCTCAGCGAGGACCAAAGTAGGATAAGAATCAAGTATAGAAAGAGGGCTAGGAACCCTCTCACGGGACACATAGTCCTGAGCACCTCTCCGGAGGTCTGGGGGAGGGCGACTGGGCTGGGATTCTTGCACGTAGGTTTGCAGCGCATAAAAGTCGCAGACCAGTCGCCTTTGGTCCAGTGTTCGCGGTGGCTAGGCTATGGCCATAGCAAAAGGTTCTGCGAGGGTACGGCGGACCTATGTGGCCACTGCGGGGACGCTCACCTCAAGGCGGAGTGCCCGCGATGGCGTGCTGGGATGCCGCCGTCTTGCCGGAACTGCGCTGTGGCCAAGTTAGGGAATCGTGAGCACAATGCTCTAAGTTCTGTGTGTCCCGTGAGAGGAAAATGGGATGCAATAGCACGCTCTGCCACACAGTATTGCTAAGGGCACCCCTGCGGTAAGCCCTACTTACGGGCTCTTGCAAGCCAATTTGCAGCGCTGTAAACTAGCTACCTCCGAGCTCCTAGTGGAAGCTGAAAAAAGGAGGGTGGCCATCGCACTCCTACAGGAGCCCTATGTGGGTGCGGTTGGAACGGTTCGGAGTCGGAGGGGGATGCGAGTTTTCCAGAACTCTACACCGGGAGAGGGTCCTGTCAAGGCTGCTATCGTAATATTCGATGGCAGCCTAAAGGTAATACAGTACCCGGAACTCACCGCCAACAACATCGTGGTGGTGGGAATCCGAACGGAGGCCTGGATTACCAAGCTTACCTCCTTCTACTTCGAACCGAAAAAACCAATAGAGCCCTACATCGGGCATCTGAAGGGAGTGGAGGCCAAGCTGGGGGCTGGGAGGTGGCTCGTTGGAGGCGATGCAAATGCAAAGAGCTCGTGGTGGGGCAGCAAGAAAATAGATCGCAGGGGAGAGGAACTTTCAGGCAGCCTGGAGGAGCTGGGCCTCCAAGTGCTTAATACTGGAGACACTCCGACCTACGATACGATCCGGGGGGGACGGCGTTTCTGTAGTTATGTGGACATAACTGCGTGTTCACATGACCTGTTGGACCTGGTTTATGACTGGAAAGTCTTGATTGGTCTAACGAGCTCGGACCACAACGGCATTGCGCTTAAGTTGAACCTGAAACCTTCTCGAGGAATGGAGGTGGTCAGAACGACAAGGAAGTACAACACCAAGAAGGCGGATTGGCATAAATTTGGCATCAAAATTAAAGAACTCATTGAAAATAAAATGGAAGAAGGTGTTGTACTGAATAGGGAAGAAACCGAATTGGCAATACAAAATTACACAAAATTAATTGAGGAGGCGTGTGACCACTCCATTCCAAAGAGATCGATGAAGGAGAGACTGGCGCTGCCGTGGTGGTCCGAGGACCTGGAGGCCATGAAGAAGGAGGTCAAAACCAGGAAAAACAGAATCAGGAACGCTGCGCCTGTTAGGAGGTCGTGGGTCGTCGAGCAATATCTCAGTAAAAAGGCGGAATACGAGCAAGCAGCGAGGCAAGCTCAGACGGACTCCTGGAAGAACTTCTGCGAACGCCAGGATGGCGAAAATGTGTGGCAGGGCATCTATAGAGCCATTGGCAGGACAACCGTCAGAGACGAGGACCCGCCACTGGAACGGGATGGTGGGATTTTAGATGCGAAGGGATCGGTAGAGTGGCTTGCGGAGGTATTCTACCCGAAAGACCACGCGGCTTCGGATGAAGAAGTTCACCGTGAGATCAGGAAAGCGGCGGACGGAGTGAACGTTGGGGGACAAGATTCCCCTTGCGACCCTCCGTTCACTCTGACTGAGCTCCAGATGGCGGTGAGCTCCTTCAATCCGAAGAGGGCCCCCGGCTCCGACGGGCTCACTGCTGACATTTGTGGTCGGGCCATCGGCTGTGACCCTAAATTATTTTTAGGGCTCATAAATAGTTGTATGGCCCACCACATCTTTCCAAAGATATGGAAGGAAGCGGCAGAGTCCTTCGGAAGCCGGGGAGGGATAGTTATACCACCCCCAAGTCATTCAGACCCATTGGTCTGCTGCCCGTGCTTGGCAAAGTGTTCGAAAAGATGCTCGTGGCTCGCCTGAAGTATTATATCTTGCCGGGCATAAGCGCCCGTCAGTATGGCTTTGTGCCCCAGAAGAGTACGGAAGATTCCCTCTATGACCTTATGTCACGGGTTCGCGGGAAACTTAGTGATAAGAAGCTCGTGACACTCGTGTCTCTGGACATAGAGGGAGCCTTCGATAGCGTCTGGTGGCCAAAAATCAGAGTCCGACTGGCGGAAGCGGGATGCCCGGTGAATATCAGGCGAGTCTTCGACAGCTACCTCACCGACAGGACGGTAAGCGTCAGATACTGCGGTGAGGTACACAACACGGCGACAAGCAGGGGTTGCATCCAGGGGTCTTAGAGCTGGCCCTTTGCTCTGGAATTTGACCCTCGATCCATTGCTGCGGGGCCTGGAGAGTAGAGGCGTCTACTGCCAGGCTTTCGCGGATGACGTGGTGCTCGTCTTTGACGGAAAAACAGCTCAGGACATAGAAAGTAGTGCCAATGTCACCCTCGCTTATGTTATGGCGTGGGGTGTCGAGAACAAGCTGAGGTTTGCACCGCACAAAACTTGTGCAATGGTGCTAACCAAAAAGCTTAAGTTCGACACGCCACGGCTTAGTATGGGCGGGGTTGACATTGACATGAAAGACGCAATTAAGTTGCTTGGCCTTACAATTGATAACAAGCTCACCTTCAACAGTCATGTGGACAGGGTGTGTCGCAAGGCGATCGGTGTCTACAAGCAGTTGGGGAAGGCTGCCAAGACTAGCTGGGGGTTGCACCCGGAAGTGATCCGCTCGATATACGTCGCCGCGGTGGAACCCATCATCACGTATGCAGCGAGTGCTTGGGCACCCGCTGCTGGGAAATTGGGGGTGGCCAAGCGTTTGAACGCTGTGCAGAGGGGTTTTGCTCTAAAGCTGTGTAAGGCCTATCGCACGGTGTCCTTGAACTCGGCCCTGCTATTGGCTGGGTTTCTCCCCCTTGACCTACGTGTATGCGAAGCAGCTTCGCTGTACGAGGCCAAGAGGGGAGTACCCTGGCCGGAGCTGAAGGACAGGGACGTCGAGCGGATGGGCCCGGCTATTGAGGCTCCCCATCCCGCCGAGCACATGAGTCTGGAGTTTGGAAGACTGATGGATGCGGAACAATTGAATGAAAATAGCGACTACCACCTGCGCATTTTCCCGGACGGCAGCAAGATTGACGGCCGGGTTGGGGCCGCGCTATCCATATGGAATGGCGAGGCCGAAACATCGGCCGTCAAGCTTAGTCTGCCGTCCTACTGCACCGTCTATCAGGCCGAGCTCCTGGCGGTGTGCAAGGCGACTGGGGTGATCCTCAAACGAAGCGAAACTACCTCTGCAATTTACAGCGACTCAATGGCCGCCCTCCAAACCATCGCGGCGAACGGCTGTTTACACCCTCTAGCTACCGAGGCTAGAGATAATATTAGGAAAGCTTTTATAAGGAACAAGGTTGTAAAATTGTTTTGGATAAAAGCGCACGCGGGGCTAGAGGGCAACGAGCGAGCGGATCACCTGGCTAGGGAGGCAGCACTTAAATTAAAGACAAAACCGCATTATGACTTGTGCCCGGTCTCATTCGTCAGGCGAAGCATTCGTATGCGATCGCTTGAGGAATGGGATCGTAGGTACAGGACAAGCAGCACCGGAGAGGTTACTAAATTGTTCTTCCCCAATGCTATAGATTCATATAAAATCGTAAGGTCAATTGAACCCGATCGCTTCCTGACACAATTGTTCACTGGGCACGGTGGGTTCTATGAATACTTGAACAGATTCAAGTGCAAAGAGAGCCCATTGTGCATCTGTGATCCTTCAGAAAAAGAGACAGTCCCGCACCTTGTATTAAATTGTCCCTCTTCGGAGGCGGATAGGCTAGATTTAGAAATTAGAATAGGAAAAATTACTAAAGATAATATTAGAGAAATAATGATAGATAAAAAGAGGAATGAGTTTTTAATGTATTGTATCAAAACGATAAAGAAAGCAATAGATAGAAATAAAAAATAGGCAAAATTATAAATCGTAATCTATAAAAATTTTAATGTAAGATATTTTAATTGTTTAACTGAATTTCATTAATTTTAAATGTAAATTATTTTTAAATTGTATTTATTTTATTATTGCAATCAATGTGTAAATATTTAATTATTGTAATTGGAATTATCTTATTAATTTTATGTACATTTAATAAATAAAACAGAAGTGTCAACTCATTCCCCCCTGAATAAAGAAATAGTTAGAATAGGAATAGACGGGAATCCCACCCGTATAGTAAGAAAGAGATGAATGCAAGAAAGAAATAGTATGAAGAATGGAAGTGCGAGAAGAATAAATGCGAGAACTGGTATGAAAGGATAGTATACACAGGCTTCAGCGCATGATGCTGGAGGGATTTGTACAAAAAAAAAAAAAAAAAAAAAAAAAAAAAAACTTCACGCCAACGAACTCATTTTGAGGCACCTCTTTGAGCATCTAGATGGAACTACAACAGGACCAAAAAGTTTTAGCGGCAAGGTGGGACGGAGTCTGAACAATTGCGAATTTCTCCCGGTCACAACTTTTCATGCAATCGAATGCATGTTACCAAATATAACGAAATCTCCAGAAGACCTTAGCACCGACCAGCTATATTTGCTAGAGATTTGTCGTGCGATCAACGACGGTCATTGCAACCCAAACTTAGCCAAACGCAATCCTGGGAAAATATCTCACTCACGCTGGTTGACAACAGCCAACAGGATACTAAGAGTGTATGTTTCTACTTTATCGCCATCAGAAAATCTTGTAGTTTTAGTTGAGTTTGTGATCAAGGTGTACGCGCCGATGTGGTTTCAGATAAAGACCCAACCTTACTGTATTAATGGAGCGCAACACGTATTTAAAACCATTCAGCTGTCTCGTTATCTGCCTGAACACTTAAAGAAGGTAGTGGATCCAGTTATTCAACGGAATGGCTATTTTGGCCACTGTGAAAACATTTTGATAGCAATGCTATACGACGAAAGACGGCACATAAAGGAACTCGCTCTGAGACGTATTCTGAAGATTCGGGAGAGGTCGGCGTTTACACCTAGAAGGGTGTTTCAAGTGCCATCGTTTAATTTCGAAGCAAAGGACTACACGGACTTGATCGACTGGAAAGTGATTTCGGAACCACCACTCACCATGCAAATACCAACTGCCCTCATTTCCGAAGCCATTTTGGATCTCAATAGCTTAAATGCTACGATATTTTTGGACTTCCAGCGCATACCTTGTCACACGCAAGCTACAGAAAGATGCATAAAGTTGATAACAGAGTCATGTTCTGCTGTCTGTGGCCCAGAACGACGTGAAGGATATATAAGAAATAAATTGGAGTCATGCCGAATAATGCCCATATTCGAGTCAAAGAAACATTACCAAATTGGGTAAAATTTCTGGTTACTAAGTTCTAAAGGTAGATGAGCGGGCTGAATAAGACAACTGCCACAGATGGCAGACAGACCACCATAGAATGTCTAACTTAAATGTAAGTACTTACAGGAGATGATGCTGCAAGATCGCTAGATTCGATATAACACCTTAGGTAGGTACACGTACACACACAGGCACTCACATACATATAGTTCGTTCTTGCTGGCCAGCATATGTTGCACTTCACAGTAATCTTCAGCGAGCACTCTATGGGTTCTGGGCGATGCGGAAGGCGGTAAGGAGACCACCAGCGTGATGGTACAGCGAGAGGAATTTTGGTAAAAAAGCGCGTGAGCGATGAGTTAGCGACCGTCCGTCGGCGTAGATCGATCGAGACCAACTGGTTAGTACCTTGCAGCGAATCAAAACAATTAAAATATTATGAAGGTGGGTAAATAAAAAATGAGCACCGGTATTGGCGCGAACAATTTCGTTATCTTTCAATCCAACGTAAGCTCTTTGTTGCCGATTATTTTATGTAATTTTGTTTTTAGTTACTTTATTGTGTATTAGAATATATACTACTCAAAACAAAATAAGGGCCACTAAGATTTTTTGCTGTACCATGAAAACAATAAAGACATTAAATTGTTTAACTTATGTAACTACATACAAAATAATGTTATTGGTTATAATATAGGCTAACAATTGTTTAAAATAATGATCATGAACTGTTTTTTTTAAGTTCATAATGAAATTGGCCATTTTGAATGAAAAACATGAACAAAAGAAATCACCGGAAAAAGACAAAATACTGTTCTTGTCACTTTTGTTTCTTCTTTTTAGTAACGAGTATGTCCTCCTCTCTTAGCAATACACTCCTGAAGCCCCGTATGCATACTCAGGATCAAATTCCTCACGTTTTCATCTGGAATCTCCTCCCAGGCACGTTTTAAAGCGTCAATCAGCTGCTGTTAGTTGTAGACCCCTTGCTCATTCTCTCTAACCCTTCGTTTCAATTGGTCCCACAATTGCTCGATTGGATTTAAATCCGGACTCTTAGCTGGCCATGGTAATACCTCAATATGAGACCCTTCTAGGACAGTTTGGGTCGATCGAGCTGTGTGTGCACGGGCATTGTCTTGCATCAGGATGAATCCAGGCCCCACTCGCTGTGCAAATGGGATCACTTGAGGCCTTATGACGTTTTCGATGTAACGTTCTGCAGTTACGGTACCCGCATTTAAAATGGTGAGCTCGGTTTTGCCGTGTAAACTAATCCCACCCCAAACCATTACGTTGGGACCACCGAAACGGTCAACTTCGTGGATGCAGGACTCCGAAAAACGCTCGCCGCGTCGTCTCCACACCCTAACACGCCGATCATCATTAAAAAAATTTACTTTGCACTCGTCTGCAAAAAGCACCGTGCCCCACTGATTAATCCCCCAGTTCAAATACTGACGGCAGAATCTTAAACGGTTTGCACGTTGATCCCTAGTCAGAGGAATTCGAACAACTCGACGTCTTGACACTTGCTGGTCTTCGTGCAATCGATTAGGTATAGTTTGATCACTGACACGGGTACCCGTTGTCAGCCGTAGGTGGTGTTGTAACTTACGGGCCGTTACTGTACGATCACGACGAGCACTTAGTTGGACGTACCGATCCTCGTGCGCCGTTGTTACACGAACTCTACCTGAACCGGGTCTCCTGGCAACACTGCCGGTCTCTTGGAAGCGATTCCATACATTTTGGAAAGCTCTTCGAGAAAAACCCAACTGCAAACCCACGTAACGCTGAGAACGTCCTTCTTGAATCATAGTTATGGCTCTGGTTGCTGTAATTGTATCCATGTGCCTTCGTACTGGTGGCATGATTAACGCGAGATGATAAATGAATCAATTAAAATTGAAAAAGTAAAACTTTTTTCCTAAAATAACCGAAACAAGTTAAGAAGACAATTGAAGAAAAAGATAAGAATAACTTCCGATTATTTTTTTTTTCTTAAAACGATGGCTAATATTTTTCAAATTAGGAAGCATAAAAGAGATCAAGCACCAAAGAGTTCGTAATATCAATATAATGCTACTTATCAGTTACTTTCAGTTTACTAAAGTGCACTTAAATGTAAATAAACTAGTGGCCCTTATTTTGTTTTGAGTAGTATATATTAAAATAATAACAAAGTAGTTTTTATTTAAGGAAATACTTTTATTCCTTAACGAACTAAAGTCAATTTTTGGCACTTTTTCCAAACTTCAAGTCCCTTGGGCTACTCATAATACATTGATTCTGTCATATTGACTTAATATCGCATTAACATAGAGCATCCATCCCGCAGTGGCCCAAAACGAAATAAGAAAAAAGAAAAAAGCACTCCATCCTAATGCACACCCGACACATATATCATGTCATTGATGTCAGTTTTGAAACCTTGGTTCTCAGTTTTGAACCACTAAATACAGATTCACTTAGCAACTAAGTTATTATTATTAACTATTATCTATACTAATATCATAAAGAAGTAAAGATTGTATGTTTGTTTGTATGTAGGAGGTAATATCCGAAACTACTCATCCGATTCAAAAAATCTTTCATCAATAGCTATTCTAACTATTGATTATTTCAGGATAGACACAGGCCAAATATTCCACGCGGGCTCCAGTTATCTAAAAATAAAGATCCTTCGTTTGGGAAAATTATAATGTCAGTTGTTATATATTGCTTTATATATTTTATGAGGCATTATATGTTTTATTTTTGTATGCGAATGAATTCGCGGACACCAGCTAGTTAGTTATAAATGACCTGAAAATTGGGTCATTTGTATATATGCATTCAAAGTGATTTTAATTTTTTTATTCATTTTAGCAGTAGGAGACTGGAATCAACCAGGTACATCTGCTCAAACACCAGTATTTCCACCCTTACACGTGGGAGAGAAAAGTGAGGAGAGGCTAGTGGACAGTGAAGCTACTGGAGTTAGCAGCCCAGCCATCATGGTAGAGAAGAAACAGCACCACCATTGTCGCCTGATGGCAGGCATCACTTATCGCCGACACTTATAGGTTAAGAGAGTTAGAATTAAGATTAGAAGACAGAAGGTTAAATTTATAAGAACAAATATTAGCTTTAGGGAATAGGGTTGTAGATATTTTAGAAAATAAAAAATAAAATTTGTAAGTGTTAGCTGTAGGAAGTAAAATTGTAAATATTATTAATTTTTATAATGCTTTTTATTTTTCACAAATTATGTTCCTCTTGTAGCAAGCCTTTTAGCTAATTGATCCCGTAATGCTCTACCCAGTACTAAGTCACTGGCATCATCATTTTCCAACACCATTTCATGTCGTTCAAATGGTTCTGCAAAGGGTAGAACATTTGTTTCAAAGAAGTATTTTAAGAAATAGTTTAATTTAAAGACAATGCTTTGGGATTCTTCATTAACAATCTCTTCTTCAGGATCGGGGACACTCATGCTGGCAGGTTTACCCGATAATTACAAAGCTATGACTAAAATTTCATCAGACTTCATCAAGACAAAACTTTAACAGGAAGTGAAAGTTTCCGAGTCTTCTGCATTCTTTACAAAGCACAAAAATACCTACCTCTAACAATAATACAAAGCCAAAAGCAAAAGGCCCTCGCCGCTACAATGGCAACAAATATGGATATTTTAAAAATCAGTGTAAAATAAGAAAATCTGAACAAAATAACTTTTCAGCAGTTTTTTCAGCTTATAGTACAGTGAATGAGAACGACTGGTATATCGACTCAGGTGCCACAATGCATATGACAAAACGTCCAGACTGGGATGTATAATTTACTGTTACATTCTTTATTTAAAGAATTTATAAATAACATATTACTTATGACTACATGTTTTATTCTTTATTATTTCTTAATACAGACTATCGCTAACCACAGACTATAAGACTATATTACATCCCCCTCTCAAACTAAATATATTTTTAAAAACTTCAGATTATAAAGTTCAGATTCAGATTATAAAGTAATACTTATTGTATATAATATTCTAATACTTATACATATTCGTTTATGTCTATTTCATACTCATCAACCTATGAACTCGCAACAAAATATAACAATAGTGAAGAAGAAATAACTACTATACCAGAGACTGTGACGATATCTGAGACTAATGATGGTTTCAATAAAGGTGAGTAATATATATGTTGTAGTGTTTTTTTAAGGCTCTCATAGCTCAGTTGCACTTTTTTTTTTCCAGAAAACATTGACAAAAAAAACGCGTGAACGGATAGACCGATTTTAATTCGATTTTCGCCAATGGAAAGAGGGATGAACGGGGAATGTTTTAGGGTATATAAAAATTGCACGCCGGGCGAAGCCGGGGGAATATAAAATCGTCAGCGTTTATATTTTACTAAATCAAAACAATATAAATACAACGGAAGTATCTAAAATAGGTTATCCAATTTGACACTTTTGACAATTTAGCAATATCACAGACAATAATTTTTGTATACCCCATGATGCCACAATATTTACCATCTTAGAGTTAGTGATAAGACATAATTTAGTATATTTATATGTTAGTTATATGACCTTGCCCAATGAGGTGAATTGTCCCTAAGGGAAAAGCCTTAAAAAAAAGATTTAAAAAAAATTGTATCGGCTACGCTTGACCACTCGTTGCGTATCGAGTGCTGACACTGGATAAATATCACATTTGATTATCACGAGAATACGAGAATCGAGATTAGCTGTTGATATCCGTCATGTTTTTTCGATAAATGTCGAGTTTGATATTATATCAAAGACGCGAGAATTGGCGCCCTGTTCAAAGACGGAAATTGAAGAATCGCTTTATTGCTAATTGGGGGAAAGCTGTATAAGATTCCAATATCAATTTTAAAGTAGCGGAATGTTCGAATCCGTTATATATACAATGTGGGAAAAGAAGTTAATGAGAGTGACATTTCTAGTTATATTAAAAGTAAGATGCAATTCAAAGTGGTTTTAAAGAACGGCCTGGATCTGCATCGAGAACATTTTCGTGCGATGATTTTCTACGATTTTAAAAGTGGCTTAAAACCTGACGAGTCATTTGATCGACTTCAAATGGCTTTTATGGATGAAGGACCTTTAAAAGCAACCATCTACCGCTGGTATAGTGAGTTTAAGCGCGGTCGCCTTACTTTGGGGGATGAACAAAGGAGTGGTCGTCCTACGACGGCTGTCATGGAAGAAAGTGTGCTGGCAGTAAAAAATTTAATTCAAGAAAACAGACGAATTACATACGAAGAGATTCAGCATACACTGCAGATTGGTTCGGGAAGCGTTCACAAGATTCTACATGAGCACCTTCGCGTGAAGAGGATAGTTTCGCGCTGGTTGCCGCACAACCTCACCGAAGCTCAGAAGCAGGCGCGTTTAGGACAATGTGACAGGTGACGAATCGATCCAGAAACAAAGCGTCAGTCGACAGTTTGGCTGTTTCAAAACGAACCAACGCCTACAAAAGTGAAGCGATCGAGAAGCGCAGGGAAAATTTTGATCGCTAGTTTCTTCACTTTCACGGGGTATCTGATTTCAATTCCATTACGAGACTAAAGCAGCATCAACGCCGAATGGTAGACTACAAAATGCCTGTCAGAAGTTTTGTCTGCAATGAGCAACAAGCGATCGAACACCGGGCTCCGCGGGGTACTGCTTCACCCTGACAACGCGCCCGCGCACTCAGCGTTCACAACGAGGGATTTCCTGGACACCGCACCGGTCAGAGTCTTCGTTCCAGAATATAGAAGAGCTCCAAACAGGGGTATTTTTTATTATTGTAACAATCTAACACGTCACCGTAAACCACACAGTGTCAAAGTACATATGCTATGTGAGTTTCAACTTGTATGTTCCAAGTAATGCCAGAGTATGTATAGAACATTTACAAAACATTAATTGGAATGACTTGATCGATCACTGTAACATGGTTCACCAATTCAACGCAGAGCAGTTTACAGGTATATGCAATATTTTAAAAAGTGCTATTACCTCGAGACTTTCTTTCGACGTAATAAATGGGTTAACTGACTAGAAGCTACATTTTTGGGTCGGTTTAAATAATGATCGTCCTCGGACCATTTTTGGTGTTTATTTATCGAAATTACGATCAGGCGAATCGAATGAACGATTGAGTACTTTATTCAATATGTCTCTAAACTACCAATCGCTAGAGAGTCCTTAATGACATTCGTTGACTTACATTTGGGGTTTAATCACATATCTAGTGAGAGAATTCTTGAAAACAGCCCCTTTCACTGGATTTTGTAACAAGGCAATGCTCTGATTCTCGATCGAGGTTTTAGAGACAGCATACAAGCTCTTGAGGTATGTAGTTATGAAGCCCATATACCTCCCACTAAGGCAAGGGGTTCCCCTCAGTTAACGACAGAGGAAGCGAATAAGTCACGATTAATAATTATTTGTCGTTGGATGATCGAAGCTATAAATGGGCGAATCAAACAATGTTTCAAACTACTACACCAGACGTACTTTAAAAGAGCCCTTACGCATATGTTCACAGATTTCATGATAGTTGCTAGTTTTGTAAACGCATTTCATCCAGTGTTTATCGACAATAACCAATCGGCGAGCAACATTTTTAAGAATCGACGGAAACAATCTTTTAGTAGATTTTCCACGTTTAGTTGAGGAAAATATTATTATGTATACATTAGGCACATATCATTTGAAGTTATCAAAATCATACGTAGCGGAACACTTACGAGACGGTGTTTACGTTATGGAAGTTTGTAGAGAAGACAGATTACCTGACCTTCAAGACTGTAATATATTTTTAAGCAATGTGTGGTTGCTTCGTGGACGAATTCAATCCAGACATGTTAGAGCACGAATATATTAATCCTATGTGCTCATAAACAATAGGGGAGGGATGCTTCTGTGCATCATTATTATACGTCTGTCAGGGCGTAGCACAATCGGCGCGTGTGCCCATATTATTTCAATAATATGGTATTTAGGCGTTGGTCGCCATGATGTATTTATTCCCCCTGCACTATATTTGGAAGACATCATTATTGACGACGAATAAATGGTTTTCATTGTATAACCGTGTAAGTAGTAACCATAATAAATGTATATTAAAAAATTGTTTTATTTTGTTAGTATCACCCTAAGGTTAATTACTCAAGTGATAAGCTGACTAAAATACAGCATAGCATGAACTTGTCCATTGTAGATTTGATTTTTACAAAAAAATAGTAGGCGCAGAATATATAACTTTTTATGTCCCCTACTGTACAGTTCCGGTACATTTATAACATAAACCGTTTCATTTCAGTAACTGTAGTTATAAGCAATAAGCAAACAGAGATTAGAACTCCATTGGCTATGCCGGCCATACAAAAGTGCTTAAATATATCGCGGTATACCTTACGGTTCTGGATTACCCGAGAAGGCGAGGAAGGCAGTCATCAAGATCGTAGGCGGAGTGGTCGTCCTTCTGCGATATCCAACATACAAAGAGAAACTATGAGACGGGCTTACGAAGAAAATGGTTTCACACGTACAGCTCATTATGCTGAAGAGTTCGATGTCTGTACTGAGACGATGCGGAAGCATGGGTTTGCACTACAGAATATTCTTTTTAATTATTTAAGAAATAATATTAGATATGATACTCATTTTGTTAAGAAGTTTTTAAAATTAAGATTTTAATTAGGTAGGCACTTGTTAATCATAAGAAAAAGAACTACATTTTTGTTGATTTTGCATGTCATTTTAAATATTTTATTATACAATTTTAATATTTCGTCTTATTTAGAGATATGTATGTTTAAAACTTTTCAAATTGCAGACTTATGTAATAATAACATATTATTGTATGTATATATATGTATGTATATGTATTTATCTCCGGAAGTACAACGCTAATTTCTCCTCGTTATATTTCTTCTAATCCTGTCCATCCAAAGGTTGTCTGGAAGATATCGCTTTTAGCGATAAGACCGCCCATTGTACAATGTCATTTTATATTTTTTTATTAGTTTTTTTGTGTACAATAAAGAGTATCTATCTATCTATCTAAATCTGTGATTTATAATTTGTGATCTCACTTCATTGATTATGTATAATAAAACACTACAATAAATACGTATTTCCTTGTTTTATTAATTTTTCTAAATATCCGGATAATATCCGGATAGTAAAAGTGAACGGATAATGCAAACTCTACCTACAACACGTTTGGTGGTAAAATGAAAACTGGAACAGATGTGCAAGTCCCTGAGATCGGCTCACTGAATGACTTGATCAAAATATCACATAAAACTTATTTGAAAGATACACTTAATCTCACAGAAGATTTTTATAACCTGAATAAATTCATAACTACTCAGAAAAGAAATGAACATCTTTCGTACTACCAACTTTCCGCCCACGACATATTTAATTACAGCCTCACTACTAGTTTGGTGATCGCAGCGCTTCTATGCTTTACCTGCTGGAGATACAAGGGTCGTCTCTGTAATTTTTGTACCGGGAAGACTGTGCGAGTGCATCCCACAACTCAAACACCAATTCATGAACGAGACAATCACGCAATCGAAATGCAAATACTGGAGTCAAAACCAGGACCATCTGGAACGCATGCGACGCCACCCACTCGGAAACAAGATAATACAGCTAGATTTAGTTTTGATTAGATTCTTTAAACGTTTATACATAAGTACTTTAAATTGATTTATTTTAAATTTAAGTATTGTATATCTTGGAGTCTTGTCCTTTTTCCCTCTGGAACATGTACGGAACGTACATTAAATATAATGCTGACGCCGCGATTCGTCGGTTTGATGTATTATTTAAAATTGTAGTCAGTCTTGGTGCTACTGCCGACCAGCCCTGTCGTGCTCGCGCATGTATCATTACATCAGTTGTTACATTAATTTTTTCCATAATAAAAAGACTCATTCCAGTTGTCGGAAATATATTCGTGTCATCGTCGCTTCATTCTGTGGTTCACATTCGGACGGAAGAACACGTGATCCGTCTGAGTGTTAAACAAATCGCATTGCGTTTCGGCGCGCGCGACCGGTCTCGTTCTTTTGCCTAGAAGCGGCGAGCGAGACGAGACGTTTTTTGTGGCAGCACCCACTATCCGTCGACGCGGATTAATAATATAGAAAAACATAGTTTAAATTTTTCTTTTGCGCCTAATCTTTGGCTAACTTTAAAATCCAATAACAAATTTAAAGAAACCTCGTCGTAACTCGGCGGTAAGTGTTTTTGGTTAATTCATTGCTTAAATTCCCATTTATTTCTTACATTTTTTTTTGTTTAAGTCGTGAGGTAGATTCTGTAAGCAATGTCTTTTAAAAAAATCTAATTAAATTATTGAGAGTTGTTAACCATCCATTGTGTAGGTCTGCCTATTTTCTACATTTAAATTCAGGGTAAATACCTTTTATTTTGACACGCGGATGTATATTTTTTTTTAAAGATGGCATCGGCCGAATTTTGCCTTTTTCTTAAATATATTTTATTTGTGGCCGATAGCCATCGACCCATTCATATACGGCAAATCCGTATATTTTATTTTATAGATTTTGCAATACCAATTGCGCGGTAGTCAGGTTTTTATTATTTTTTATTACCAAATCCATATAGAATGTAGAATTACCTACGGATGGTCATGATCAAGTAAATTTTATAACAAGCCCTCATACTAGAATTACCTGAATAGAATAGGATGGCCAAAATTCTAAGACGGCTTTTTATATCTATTTCAGGGGTTTTTTTTTATATATATATACAAGAATACTGCAAATTGTCAAACCTATCGAAAACGGAAGACAGACCTTCCATAAGTTGGTGAGCCGAGTGGAAGGGCCGTGCGAACTACTTTGGCTTGACGGGGAACCAAACGGGCAACCCCGCAGTGCACCCGCCGTGCCTTCCGTCGCCTTCGACGGCTCTCTTCGCCACCGACACAAGTTGGTTTACCGTTTAATTTTTAACTTAATTTTCACATAGCAAATCTAGTAGGATAATTTTTTTTTATTGTTTAATCTCGTCGATGGCTCTCCTTCCGTGGCAAGGTTTCCTTTAGTCCAATTCTCCACAGGGTCCCTGGTATTTTTTTTTAAATATTTTAATACGTACCATTTTTTTTGTGTATAATTTGGGTTTTTTTTTATATTTAATAAACTGTGTTCGATCTAGCATTTATTTTATTTTTTTTGTTACCCTTTTTTTTATTGTCCGCCTGTCCGCATCACACCGCGGAAAAGGTGTAACACAGTATACGCCGTGCGCTGACGGGGCGTCTTGAACTAGATTCGGCACGAACAGCTCGCAGTGCGGACAAGGCTCTAAACTAACTAACTAACTGTTTAACAAATAAACCCTTTAAAACTTAGTTTCTGTGCTGTATACAACATAAACTTTCTGTGCGATATACAAAACTATCAACTAACTAACTGTCCCGCCGCTACCTATAATTAGATGGGGCGGCCAAGACACTTATTAAAACCATTTTTAATTGTTTGTAGTGACGGTTACATTATAGATGTTCTCGGTCCGTACCCTGCAACAACCAGTGATGAAGCGATAATGACCAACTTGTGTGAAGATGAAAATCACGCTTTTCATTAGTTATTTGAACCAAATGACGTTTTCGTTCTAGATAGAGGTTTCAGAGATAGCATTACAGCTTTAGAATCACTAGGATACGAAGCACGCTTTCCTCCTACGAAGGATAGAAATGAAAACCAATTGACAACAGAACAAGCTAACAAATCTAGATTAGTTACAATAATTCGCTGGGTGGTGGAAGCAGTAAATGGAAAATTCTAAAATAGGTTCAAATTGTTTCGCCAAGATTACTTTAACAGAGCATTGCCCCATATGTTTACGGATTTCAGAATAGCAGCTGCTCTAATTAATGCGTTTTATAAAGTAGCTGTAGATAACAGACTTGCCGAAGACATTTTGCGTATTGTACATGCAAAGATCAACACCCCAAATCTTCTATTTGATTATTAAGAAATCACATCACATTAAGAAATCTTAACAGACAACGAGTTGCGTTTGAAAGGATAGACCCTCACCTTCCCCAATTGGAAGACTTCCCAGTACTTAGTAATGATGACTTAATACTTTTTTCCCTCGGTTCGTATCAGTTGAAACTTGCACGATCTTACACTAGCGAACATTTACGCGACAATGGTCTGTATATTATAGAAATATATCGAGAGGATAACCTACCAGACTTGCAACAATGCAATATTTTTGAAAATAACTTGTGGCTGCTTAGAGGACGAATCCAATCACGACACGTAAGAGCGAGGACATGCATATATTTTAATTGACCGCGATCAAGTAGGCATAGAATTACTATTGCACATGTCTTACGGGCAGACGCACTATAGGGAGCTGTGCCCATATTATATCTATAATATGGTTCTTGGGTCAGGGTAGATTGCATGGATTTCATCTACCGGCACTACATTTAGATGAAATTATTGTAGACGTATTATAATTACTGTTTTGATTGTCCTGCAATTTTTGACCAGTACCACCTTTCGAATGTTTCATTCTAGTTTTTTTTTTAATAATAAACTAGCTGTTGTATAATAAACTAGTTGACTTTTATCTTCCTTTTCCCTTGGCAATCAAATATTTTCCCGTGGTAAAACTTCCTACAAACCTTGTCCTGATAATTACGAATAATTTTTTCTAGAATTTGGTACAGTGTACGCGTGACAAACATTTTAAACAACGAATCAAAGTGTATGGTGTAATTTCTCATCAGTGTAAATTATAATGTTTCTTTTTGCTTATATACATGAAAATATTAGTGCGAGGATCAGTTTACTATCAAAGTGTGCATTAATTTAGTAATATATTTTACGCGCTCGCAAAACTCTGTGAATTTGTGGTAATTTATGTTATCCAATTGCAATGAAATTTTTGGGTTATATTGTAATTTTGTTCCTAATGTAAAATTGGGAGTTGTGGTAACCCATATTTAAGAATGAAATGCTAAATTAATGTTTTTTTTTTAAATTATGAATTAGATAAGAAAGTGATTGATTTTCAAATTGGATAATTTCTTTACGAAAACACTGTAATGGCGTCTTGTTACACTGCCTTTATAGTACAGGAATTCTATGTAATCAATGTATAGGAAAAACAAACAAATTAATAAAGTTTTGAAACTTGTGTGGCATGATACCTTTGGATGTGGTGTTCAAAACGCATAACTCTCCCTCCCCCTCCACCTGACGCTACACCCCCCTCCACCGTGAAATGTGTCCCTTTTATCGGTTTTTTCACATTTTCTCGAAAACTGTTACACATACGGAAAAAGTGTTAAAAGCAAAAATAATCCTCATCAAATGGGCAACAAAAAAGGTCATATATATTTTTTTTGTAGGCTTGATGGTATTCGAGCTATAGCTAGTTCAATTTTGGTAAAATAGACTAAAGCCAAAAAGTTACGTTGCCTGCTCAATTTCTTCATCAATCAGTTTATAAAATGAATTTTATTATGGCAGGAACTGTATGGAAGACCTTGTAAGATGTACGCGACGTTGCCAGGTCAACAATAAATATGCGTCCCAGTCGCAAGATAGAGGGAGAGTAATAATTATAATTATATATCGCTAGCCATCGTTGCGATTAGAAGTGTGTATGGTTACGTGACGCGTTTTATGAGTGTGATTCGAATATTCCTTTAGTTCTAGCGAAGTTCGTGATTGAAACATGTCATATTCTGATAAAAACTGTCTTCTATGCAGCTTATCGTTAAGTACTGGTGAAACTGTCAAAGTTGAAAAAGGACTGTCAACATTAATAAGCGCGAGCAAACGAAGAAATGATGGAAAACATGTAAGTCTTGAGAGCTTGTCAAATGTGACAGTACATACAAAATGCAGGAGGGAGTATATGAGAGATAGAAATATTGAGAAAGTCAATGTTTCTAAGAGAGAAAAGTTACCAGAAATACAGTTGCGATCAAAAACATCATTTGATTATAAAAAAAAATTGTTTCCTATGTGCTGAAGAGTGTGACATTATTGCAGAAAAAAAGAAAAAAGTTGAAAAAAGTATAGGTACGGCGCGAAGCCATCAGAAAATAGTCTTGACGAACACAGGTTTATATTATTTAATAAACTTGTTGGGCAAGCAAAAACTGCAGTGGTACTATCAAAACTGCCGCCTACCTCATCTGCTGCACATCAGCATTCAAGGCGGGTCTATTTGCAAGTTCAGGCATGGCTGGGCAATATATTAAATCCAGAAGAATGGGGCTGGACAAAAACTGACGCTTTCTTAAATCCTATACTCACAAAACAAGCACCAGCTCCGCCTTCAATACTTAAATTGATATCGTGTGCTTGTAAGCAAGGCTGCGGAAAAAAATGCAGTTGCGTTAAAATTGGTCTACGCTGCACTACAATGTGTAATAGTTGCCGGGGTCTAAGCTGTTTTAATAAAAATCAAGATTGCGAAGAGCTTGAGCAAGATGAAGGAACTGTTGATTAATGGTTTTTTTTTCTTATTTTAACGTTTATAATATTCAAATAATAAAATGATTTCACTTACAGCTTTTTATTCACTACATTCCAATAATAACGATTATATTGTCGTTAATCTGATGATAAATTTTATTATCATTTTTTAACTAGCTACAGCTTGAAAACCGTTAAGCCTATCCAAATAAGGTATAGGACATATTTTGTGTACAATTTAATGAGGATCATTTTTGCTTTTGACACTTTTTTTGTATCTATTATAGTTTTCGCAAAAAAGATAAAAAACTGTTAACGGGGACAAACTTCACGGCGAGGGGGGGTGCAGCGTCAGGTGGAGGGGAGGGGAGAGTTGTGAGTTTTGAACACCACACCCAAAGGTATCATACCACATAAGTTTCAAAACTTTATTTATTTGTTTGTCTGAAAAACATAGAATTACCAAATTATTAGGCGTTTATTAAATCCATTGTACAGGCTTTAGAGGTAGTATAGAGCTATTAATATATATTTTAGAGTTTTGAGATCCACAAGCGCAGTATTGTAGATTATTTTTACTCCTTAGGAGGTGCAGTAGCATTTGAAGTCTCCTTTTTAGCTCTTAAGCAGTTACTATAGAGTTAAGATAATACATTGTACCACTACTATCTAAGGGCTGGTTTACACAGTGCGAGCTAGCGTACGAGTAAGCCTTCCGAGTAGCTGCACTGCAGTTACTCGCACTGTTTGGACGTAACTTACGAGTAACTCGTACGTGCGAGTTGGTCAGTAGCTCGCATCCGAGTTACTTCAACATTTTTTGTTTTCACTCGCCTGCTCGCCCGGCAGCAACTCGCACATGACAGCGGCTCGTGCGTCGCTCGCATCGTTTGGACGCGTTCGGCAGTAGCTCGCCATTGCCAGCCGGACAGTTGTGAGTGGAAGCCGTGTTTTTTGTGTGCTACGCCTATTGTAATCGAGTTCGAAATGGGTACGGATAGATGGTCTTCTGACAATAATATTTCATTCGTGAAACTCTACAGAGAACAAGAAAACCTATGGAATTGTTTCGATAAAAACTATCGAAATAGGGATATGAGAAAAGAATCTTTGGAACATATCGCAAAAGAAATGCACCTAGGTAACACCGGTGAGGTAACCGAGAAAATAAAAAATTTACGGTCCACCTACAATCAAGAAGTGAATAAAATCGAAAAAAGCAAGAAGAGTGGCGCTGGCCTGGACGATGTGTACAAACCATCCATAAAATGGTTTGATATAATGGATTATATAATGAAAACAATTAATTTAAAAGAAAAGAAAACAACATCCAATCTGGTGAGTACCTAATTCTTTATTTGACTGATAAATGTACTTGGTTACATTTCTAGATATTAATCATACGACTTTGCCAGGAGACAGCACCGTCATTACAGAAGTAGTTTTTATATTTTTCTCTCAATTTTTCGGCAACTGCTTTTGATCTGTTATTTGTTCGCGATCGGGCGATACTCGGTAATGCATTTATTTCTGATCTCCACGTTCCAAGGTTGACAGTGAAATTTGTAATATCTTCATAATCTACACTACCAGGAGGAGTGTAGATGTGTGGTGAAGATTTCCGTAACCAGTTGTGCAGTACGCTTGTAGTTCGAATAATTTTTATTGTGGTCTCCTCTTGCAACTGGATAGGTTTTCCCAAAACGCGAAAACGAGATGCTAAAATACCGAATCCATTTTCTACTATGCGTCTTGCCCTAGAGAATCTGTAATTGTAAGTTTTTTCAGCTGTCGTAGTCTCATTGGGATAGCGTTTCAATAAGTACGTCTTAAGAGGAAAAGCATCATCTCCCACTACAATACCGCCTTCCGGCAATAATGTGCCATTTTCCAACACTGGATACAATGAGGAAGCTTGGAAAACACCACCGTCAGAATTTCGCCCATATGAGCCTATGTCCACATATTTAAAGCAGTAGTCATGATCAACGATCGCTAGGAGCACCAAGCTGTTTGTTCCTTTATAATTGTAGTATTCACTACCACAATTGGGCGGAGCTTGAATCACCACATGTTTGCCATCGATGGCTCCACAACATCCTGGAAAGTTCCACCTGTGGTGAAATCCTACTTGTACGTCTTCCCATTCCTTTCTGCTTGGTACCTGAAAAATATAATATTAATTTTATATTCCAATTGCAGAAAGACAACACACCGGCGGATTTGGAAAATGCTGTTAGTCAAGACATGGCGGATAACACTGATGAAAATACTGATGATAAAACTCTTGATAAATCTGATGATAGATCAATCTACTCCAGTGACAGCACATTGACAAAGAAAAAAAACCCGGGTAAAGCTAAAAAATCACATAATACTGCCCAAGAAATGAGCGGAATTACAGCAGCTATTGATGAGCTGAAACAACTAAACAGTACTATAGAATCTTCCAGCTCTTCTAGACAAGAAGACGAGTATGATGTTGTTGGAAAACATGTCGCTATTCAATTGAGGCAGCTCCCATTACTAGATTTTTTAGATGCCAAAGATGAAATTCAACAAGTACTTTCACGATACCGAAAAAGAGCTATATACGCTCGGAACGCATCTGCCCTTTCCTCATACAGTGCTTCATCACCACAGTCCTACATAGCGTCACCATCATCAGGACCCAGTGTGTCCTTCCCAGGCACAACTTATCAGCCTACAGAAACAGTTTTGGTGCATCAGCCACTTCAATCAGTTGATCACCAATCATCACATTCATCATACGAGGCAGCCAATTTAGAAACGGTTTCTGCGCAGCAGCCAGTTCAACCAGGACAATTATTTGACTTTAATGATCCAATAGTCAAAGCGGTGATAAATGCTAATGTAAACAACATGCAATAATGTTTTAGTTAAGGTTTAATTTGTTTTTGAAAAATAAATGAGTCACACGTCATGTATTATTGAGTTAATTAACTTTTACTTACTTGAAAATATTCGTCCAAAGCTTCAGAAATAGCGTCACAAACTTCTGGTATAAATTTTGATATAGAAGCTTTAGATATCCTGAAAAATACTGATAGCAGTCTGAATGACATTCCTGAGCTTAGGAAACACAGAGTTGCTTCCAACTTTACCCTTGCTGCTATGGCATCTCTCATCAATGTGTCTTGACGTTCTATTTTTGTTTTTATCAAATTTAAAAGTCTTTCGACTTGTTCAGGTGTCACTCTCATCACTGCTTTATATTCTCGGGGGTCTTCATGGTAAAGCTCGTTGAGAATCATACGTGTTGCCCCTAAAGATCTTCTAGCCATCCATTCTCTAATCCAAATCCTTTTCTTTCGCTCTTTTTTCTTATATTGGCTATGGTTATAGATATTTTCCAATTCCTGACATAAAATTGTTGTCATAGAGCGTATCACCGTTTTTTATATTAAAACAAGTTCACTCGACATCGCGACACGACTCGGACTGAGCAGTAGCTAGGTGTGGTGTAGACAGCAAAGGCGAGCCGAGCTACTGGCGTACGAGTAAACAAACCGAGTAGCTGTCTACTGGCCAGGCAGCAGCACGCACTATGTAAACGAGTCCTAAATGTTTTAGGGTTCCCTTGGAAATTAAAATTAAGGATCAGTTTAATATCCTACCACTCACAGCGCCCTTGACGATTTTTTTAAATGGCGACCATAATAAACTTTTGCTAAAAAAATATTAATTTAATTTATACAAAAAAACATGACAAATAAAAAATAAGATAAAAATTATAAACAATGGATACAAAAATATATAAACATCGGATACGTCAATGTCGAATTTGTGAAGCACATAACATTTCTCCAGTAAATTCACAGCTTATTTTATTATTATTTCACTTTGATTTACAAGCAATAATATTTAAAAACACTATTATACAGCAGAGTCGATGTAAACACGAGCATATAGGCGCGCCCTCTCACAAAACAAAAAAAAATATATGTAGAAACACGATTAGAGTCCCCGGCATCATCGGTCCCGAAAGGACACGACCAGGATTCTTCGTATCATTGGTCTCCACACTTGATCACAGATAGGCGCGAATATTTGATCCATATTTGATCACGTTAGGTCACGCGCTGCAATTCCAAACAAAACGCCACAATCGGCACAAAATAAGTCCTCGATCGCATTGTCCACCAGCCAATCACACCAAATCAGATAACACTCCACCAAACACGTAGCACCAGTCCCTTGATGTCAACCGATTGCCCTCCCGTGAGGTACTCCCCGGCTGACGTGCCTCTGCGCTAGCGCTCGGTGTTGTGCCAGAGTCAACGACAATGACATTCCGATCCCGCTGTCCAGTTGACAAATGACAGTTGTCAGTGCTGTTCACTCCCGCAAATCAAAAGCGCCGACATATACCTAATATTTAATAATAATATATTTTCATACAAAAATAAACAAAGTAAACAAAACATATCAATGGTATAATTTTTGTACATAGA
This sequence comes from Bembecia ichneumoniformis, assembly GCA_910589475.2. Taxonomy (NCBI): domain Eukaryota; kingdom Metazoa; phylum Arthropoda; class Insecta; order Lepidoptera; family Sesiidae; genus Bembecia; species Bembecia ichneumoniformis. Next base: position 5,233,202 of record OU342541.1, read on the forward strand.
ATTATATCTAAAGCATTATTATTCCATGTTTTGCATCTTATTTGTCATATAAATTGTCATTTAACTCAAATAAGGAAGATGTCACAGTCACAGACAGAACACTATATATATACTACTTCACAAGAGGCTGTTTAGTCAATTATGTTTCTTTTAAAATTGATATTTATATCCGGAATTACACAGACCATTAGCATAATTTGAAAAACCTTGAAAAATTTAGTTGATCACATTCAAAGACGCTTCAAAATTCTTTGAACAAAAATTTCGCCATTGTTCTTTGAAAAGCCTGGTTGATGTCACTATATTGTCACTATCCAGTCCAGTGTCGTGCTCGTGTCATTTTCATTTTAGATCGTTGTGTTTTGTCAAGTGCAGTCTGTGCAGTGTATTTTTCCATCTTTTCAATTTCATTTCATAATATTAATCGCTTATTATATTTGATCGCTCAGGTACTTATATTTTCTAATAATTATGTAGCTGGATTTGATCACGTCAAGTGTTATTGTACGCTACGAGTGTACCTAAGTTACCACCGAATTATCGGCACTGATGTGTCTTATAAAAGTTATACTTAATAAATGAAATGTATATAGAACGCTAGGCCAGATCAGTCAGGTGTTGTGTCCTATGTTTTAAATAAATTTGTTAATATAAATATTTATATCACTCCTTTTTTTTCAGGATGCCTTTTAAAATAGTAAAAACCATTGAGAGAAATAAACCGCAGCTATGCATATGCCCGTCGCAATGGGAAAATGGCGGACTTTTAAAATGGCCCAAGAAATTTGGAGAAAAATTAATGAAAAACGAAAATTCTGTTGTCCAACCAGATTGGCAACAAATAAGTTGTAAATTAAAACGAACGAATCTATTAGCAAAACATTTAGCAAAACAATAGCAAAATAGCAAAACAGCAAAATTCTTCGTCTCTTGGTTGAAGTTCTTTCAACTAAATACTAAATAAGAGGGATGTGTTTTACGAAAAGCAAAATTCCCATGAGGATGAAACAAAAGATAAAACTTAGAATTGATTTTAACTGACAATATAGATATAACTAACCAGAACACTAACAGTGGTGAAAATGAAAAAGGGGAGGGCCAGTCAGAAGAGGAGTCCCTGTGTTAATTCATTATTCTTAAATAATTTTTTACTTTGCCCTTTTGTTTAACTTCTTGCATTTTTATTTTAAATACAAAACACAGTATTTATTTTCTTTGTTAGGCATATTTGATTAGGTTTTACATCTATTCAGATGTAAAACCTCAATAATATTAAAATACTTTATGTGTGTAGTGTACTTTAACTATAGGTATGACATTTAAATTTATATTCCTAATTATAACACCTTTTTTTTAGATGATTATAGTATTAAGTTTACTATTTTGTTTAGATTATATGGAAACTTTAATTATTTTACTGAAATTTTCATTGTATACTTTTTTTAAATATAAACTCCACAAGCAGGTTGGGTCAAAGTGGGATTCACCAGGCTTCACCCACCAGTAGAAAACGATGAAATCGAGCGTCAAGTAGGCAAATTGCTATGTGACAATGTAATGCAAGAATCACACTCCCCCTGGAGTGCACCAGTCCACCTAGTCCCAAAGAAATTAGATGCATCTGGCGAACGTAATGGTTATTGATTATAGACGATTAAACGAAATTACTACCGATGATAAATATCCCTTGCCCAACATCACTGATCTTTTCGATAAATTAGGTAAAGCCACTTATTTCATACTTAGATTTAGCTAGTGGATATCACCAGATAGAAGTTTGTGAAAAGGATAGACCCAAAATGGCATTTACGACAAGGTCAGGGCACTATGAATTTACGCGTATGCCCTTTAAAACTGCACCCGCTACGTTCCAAAGAGCCATGGATAACGTTTTAAGAGATTTACAAGGAATCCATTGTTTAGTTTACTTAGATGACATAATTATTTATTCAGCAAGCTTACAGGAACATATTATAGAAAAATTAAGTAAAATATTCGATAGACTCAGAGAAACAAATTTAAAAGTGACGTTAGACAAATGCGAATTCCTCAGGAAGGAAATTCTTTATTTAGGACATACAATATCGAAGGATGGCTGGTTTCGCGCATTGTCTATGACTCGCGACCTTCCCCGATTCCTACCCTCCTCCGGCTCTCGATACGAGCACTGTACGACGCGACGCGAGAAGATACCCCGCAAGCAAACAAATAAAAAGATATCTAAAATTGAACTATCGTGATCGGTCGAGTGTGTGCGCTGTGTAACCCTTTTTATCGCCATAATCTACATCCGCAGTACATAGTGTTAGAACGCTGGTTGTCGTGTTATGTGCTTATAAAGAAAGGTGAAGACAAGAAGAGGGAATCGCCTCAACGATCCGCGGATCCGTTAACATCTCGCTTCATCGTATCGAGGTAAGCTGTCCCTACCTGATTTCTCCACCTTCCCTTATCCCGCAACATCCAAAATATACAGTCCACTTTAAACATCAAAACCGCAGTAGTCCGATTATCCGCAGTCGCCTTCACCTTTGGCCTATACGAGCCAGACGGTGCTGCGCAGTCGGAGGATAGCCGTGCACTTTATCCTCCAATGGCCTTAAGCCGAATTCAAACAAAATACGAGCTGTATTAGATTTCCCCTTGCCAAAAACTACCACCGAAATCAAAAGCTTCCTTGGTTTAGTTGGATATTATAGAAAATTTTTAAAGGATTTCTCAAAAATCACAGCACCGATGACTAACTGTTTAAAAAAAAATTAGTCTCACTTCTGAATATACAACGTGTCCCGGGGAGAAGTGACCGGCAAGAGATATTTGAATATATAGATCAAATCATTGACAAATAACTTAGTCTAGGGGTTTTATCAGCTTTGGTTTTTTTTAAATTGCTATTTCTTTTAATTTGGTGGAGGTGTCTGACTTGCAACGCTATTTTTGCTATATTTTATTTGTTTTAACGTCTTTTCCCATTCTCTTCTTTTTATTTCCCAGCCGTTGTTATTGTTTATTGATTTAAGTAATAAAAATTATTCAACATTAAATCAAACATTTATTAAAAGAGTAATAAACTCGAAATTCGAAGAAAAAAAAGACTTTTTTTTATTGTTTTGCTAAAAAAAACTTAAAATGCCCATTTAACATTTACTTTTTTTAAATTGTTATTAAACTAAATCATATCCTCTAAAATATCTCAGAACAATGTTGGTATCTATTTCAAACATGTGCCAAAGTACAATCATTTGAAAAGTGACCTCCTGTAGTAAAAAAAAACGGATTTTTACCTGCGCTAGCATGTGCTCGTAAAACCATAACTGCTTGTTATTGTGTAGCTCGCGTCCCCTCTCTCTTCTTCTGTTTGCTTTGTTGCTTAGTCGATCATTTATTCTGTTCGTGACACTACATTCAAATTGTGCTCCTCCGAGTTTTTAAGGCCTTTCGTTTAGTTTTGTGGCTTTGACTTCAAAACGGTTTCAAAATGCCTAGACTTACAAATTTAGATTCATCTCACATTGCTGACATGCACTTTGTGTATGGTTTCTGTAACGGAAACGCGCGAGCTGCCGTTGCGGAGTACAGAAGACGGTATCCCAACCGGGCTGTCCTTGGATATCGCTCGTTTATTGCAGTGCATCGTCAAATCAGTGAATTGGGTTTAGCTCGAAGACGAAATGAACCTGTGCAACCAGTTCCTGCTGTTCATGAAGACGATGACGTGGAAGTGCTACGTTTAGTGACAGCTGACCCAACGATAAGCATTCGTAGAATTGATATAAGGCTGGGAATCAATAGAATGAGAGTGTGGCGCGTATTAAAAAAAGAAGGACTTCATCCCTTTCATTATCGACGCGTTCAAAACTTGAGAGATGAAGATAGTTTGCCGAGGATGGTCTTTTGTACGTGGATATTGCGTCAACACAGGCTTCATCCTAATTTTTTAAAGCAAATTCTATGGACCGATGAAGCAACATTCACCAGGGCCGGAATAACCAACCATCGCAATTTGCACATTTGGGCCGCTGAAAATCCGTATGCGGTGAGAGAAACTTCATTTCAGCACGAATTTTCTATAAACATGTGGACTGGAATGATTGACGATTTAGTTGTTGGCCCATTGGAATTACCAAGAAGGCTTACGCAAGAGGTCATGTTGAATTTTTTGCGCAACGATCTGCCTTTATTGTTAGGAGATGTCCCTTTGTTAACGAGGCGCAACATGTATTTTCAGTTGGATGGAGCCCCGGCACATTATGCGGCAACTGTACGGACATTTATCAGTGAAAACTATCCTAGGTGGATTGGCAGAGGCGGTCCAGTGGCATGGCCTCCTAGATCACCAGATTTAACGCCCCTGGATTACTATTTTTGGGGCTACATGAAACAAAAAGTTTATGCTGTCCCAATAGTTTCGAGGGAGCAACTCAAGGAGAGAATTAATGCTGCAGCCGCCGAAATGGCACAAAACCGTGAAGAAATAAGGCGAACTACACAAAGGATGTCATTTAGAGCCCTAGCCTGCATAACGTCTGAAGGCCGTCATTTTGAAAATATTACTTAATAAAGTGCTTGTATTTTTGTTAATAAATAATTATTTTAAAGTAACACTGTTTTTATTTATTACTAAACTATAACAGCAAATGAAAAAAAAATGTTCATTTTGAATTTGATTTTAATTGAGTAAAATAATTACTTTTGACTGTTTTAACACCATTGCTCTCTGTGTTACCGAATAAGAAAGACCAATTTTACCTTGTGTACTTTCGTATTTATGTTTGAAATAGATATAAACATTGTTCTGAGATATTTTAGAGGATATCATGTAGTTTCATAATAATTTAAAAAAAGTAAATGTTATATGGGCATTTTTAGTTTTTTTTAGCAAAACAATAAAAAAAAACGTCATTTTTTCTTCGAATTTCGAGTTTATTACTCTTTTAATAAATGTTTGATTTAATGTTGAATAATTTTTATTACTTAAATCAATAAACAATAACAACGGCTGGGAAATAAAAAGAAGAGAATGGGAAAAGACGTTAAAACAAATAAAATATAGCAAAAATAGCGTTGCAAGTCAGACACCTCCACCAAATTAAAAGAAATAGCAATTTAAAAAAAACCAAAGCTGATAAAACCCCTAGACTAAGTTATTTGTCAATGATTTGATCTATATATTCAAATATCTCTTGCCGGTCACTTCTCCCCGGGACACGTTGTATAGATTCCTTTGAAAAATGTAAACAATTATTAACAAACGCACCATTGCTTCAATTCCCAGATTTTTCTAAGCCATTTCTCTTAACTACCGATGCCTCAAATTATGCGCTAGGAGCAGTATTATCTCAGGGTCCGATAGGCAGCGACAAGCCAATAGCATAATGCTAGTCGAACTATGAACGACGCCGAAACCCGATATAGTACAATAGAAAAGGAGCTATTAGCAGTAGTTTGGGCTTGCAAACATTTTAGACCTTATTTATATGGCAAAAAATTCGTAATTTGTAGCGACCATAGACCATTAGTATGGTTACATTCCATGAACGAACCGAACAGTAAACTTACAAGATGGAAACTCCGATTATCTGAATTTGACTATGAGATAGTTTACAAAAAGATAAAACAAAATTGTAATGCAGATGCTCTTTCTAGAATAAGATTAAACGCCTTAGGAGACAAAGACGACGTATCAATGAAAGTGAATGTCGACGCTAAAGAACAAAAACTCCAAAAATACTTACAGGAACTGACTGACGAAATTGCTCATTTATCTAAACCATCGAAAAGTCCTAGCCCTATCTCAATATCATCCGAGTCAGACAGTAAATACAAAAATAGTCCTCGTTCACCATATTCTATACCGTCCATAGATAGCACAACCGCTTCTGCTTCCGAAAAGTTGAGCACTTCAAGTAACGAGACCGCTCATTCGGAACAGAATACAGATTCCGAAGCTTTTCCTATACTACAAGAAGCAATAGATACGAAACCCAACCAAATTTTAATATTCACTTGGAACAAAAATGAATTGTCCGTCAAGGATATTTCTAATAAAAAACAAAAAATCCTAGAACAACCTCCGATGTAGTAAGAGTGCGTGCGACAAGGACAAAAAACGCACTGTCAAAATCAGTGTCACTGTGACGCGAGCCGCTTGGCGCCAGAGACTCGCGCTGGTCACAGGACAAAACAAAGAGCCTTAATCAAATATTTCTCTTTGTATGGTGTACCAAGTAGAATAAGTTCAGATCCAGGCTCAGAATTTAATAACACACTTCTTCCGGAGATGTTATCCTTTTATAAAATACAGATTCACATAGGCACTCCCCATAATCCTAATTCAATGGGTTTAATAGAGAGATTCCATTCAACAATCACCGAAATTTATAGGCTCGCTAAATACGAACATAAGTCTACCGATGTTGCATCCGTTATGACGTATGCAATAATGGCATATAACCATTCTATACACACAACTACGGGTCTCACCCCATTCGAAGTCGTCTTTGGACACACTGAATCCACAAGTACATTTGCAGTAGATTTTGAAAAATACTATACCCAACAATTAGTTAACGAACACTTAAAACGTACTAAATATCTATATAAATATCTTACCGAAATTATAACAGAAAGAAAAGAAATACTGAAAGAAAAACGAGGAGGTGAATCCAAATTTGACCTTAGACCAGGAGACACCATTTTCACAAAGGGTGTCAATACGCGTAGAAGTAAAGACAAACCCAGATATCAAAAGGCAAAAATATCAGGCCGTATAACTAGAAATATAGTTCCAGTACTAACGGGAAATCGTGCCACCCGAGTACCAATTAAGGATATCAAACGTACTCCGCAGGTACGTCTTCCTGTTGCTGATCCAGTTGATCCCCGGCCAGGCCCTTCAGCTGCAATTGATCACTGACAACCCAGGATTATTGCCTGTACTTGAAGGACAAGCCGTATTAAGTTACGAACACTGGAATGTTATTAAAATATTAGACTTGGGCTTACTTAAAGATAACTTAGAGTATTATATAGATAGTTTTAGAGAATTAGATAACCATGTAGAATTATTGTTTAAAGATTTAGTAAACTTAACTGACCTTACTGACGTGAGAATACAAACCGAATATGTAGTAAATTCGACCATAGATAGATTCTATCAATTAATCCCATTCAATAGAGTAAAGAGAGGATTGGTAAACCCTTTGGGATCACTTATTAAAACAATTACTGGAAACCTTGATAATGAAGACGCTATTAGGTATGATAACTTGATAAACAGCATTAAGATCCAACAGAACGCGATGTCAAAAAGAATTACTTTGGTTGCCGAAATAGTAGGAACTTATGTGAATATCACAAACTCCACGATGCGCAATGCGTATGCAGGCATGTAAGAATGCGCAGTTCCCATCACTTACAAAGATCATAATTAAAGTGTTCAAGCCCTAAATAGCATTGGCATTTTTTCTTGCCACCAATTGATGGAATTGTACACTAATATAGGTACTTTTTAATATCTTCCTAGATTTCATAAAACTCATTCACTCCCATCATTCGAATCGGTACCTATCTGAAGATTCATTTTTCTGAAGATTCATTGAATTATAATGTATACTTCAATGGTCTTAACTTTGTTTTCTTCTGACTAAAGAAAATATTCTGTTAATCTCAAACAATTGAATCCATCAAAACAATTGAAAATGTTTTCTTGTGATTAAATAAGAGAGATCCACTGTTTGATGGAGCCCCTGCACAGGTAGGAAACATCCATAAAGACTGAAAGTCCTTGGTGGCAATAGGTTTCCATTTATCTTCTGTAGGTATTGGTACTATTTCACTCATCAGAGTTTCCGTTATTATGATACACGTTTCCAATAAACAAACGAAAACTATGTATAAATAAAAATAAGTTTATTTCAGGTATAAACCAAACGTTTACATTGCATTACAATAACAGTATAATGTTATTTTCCTTGCAGGTAAAACATGCAAAGCACGGTGTAACAATATAAGAGATAACTAACGAAAATCATTGAAGATGAAGAAGTCAATCAGACACAAAATTTTGCACCTATTTCCACTACTAACTATACCTCATGTATCAACTCCCACGAGCCTCGTACCTATTCCATCACCAATCTACGTACCTATTCAGTGCGGAACTCATACAGAATCCAGCTTTTTTAAATGGCATTGCACCCACATTAAAGAGTTTAAATTAATATTATTTACATTTGGCTAAATCTGAAATATTTGCTACCGTGCAAAAATATGACAGAGCAAAATGTAACACTGCTTCCAGGAGTTGATATAGCAAATTTATCAGCAGGAATAGTTTCATTACAAACTGATCGTTCGTCGCAATCAATTTCTCTCTCCACTTCCACTGCAGCGCCGTAGTAAATTGGCAGGGCAATGCGCCACATGTCAAACAAAACGACATGTCACAATCCTATCTTAACTCCACTACATTGGCTAATATTATAGATAACACCACACAAGTATACCACCAACATATTAATGCACTACAGGATTTTTTACCAACTATTCAGACACTCAATAAATACTTTAGAACAAATGAAAATTAAAAGATGTAACGGGGCAAACGTCTTCCATTACCAAATAAGGACACGAATTCGCAAAAACGCTGTGATTGGCTCTCGCAAACGCACGATGTCCAAAACGCCTCCTTCGTTCGGTATAGGCGTCGCATACCTCGTCTCCCGCCTTACCGCAAGACCACAGCGCCGCGCGAAGATATACTAAGAGTGCGGCGCATGAGAATGATCAGTCATGTCTGAACTACGGTGGCGTGAGCCCGCGTTCCGCTCGCCACCTTCCGCGGCGGCCTAGCCGTCCTGCTAGCCCTCAGCTGGCTCGCGTAACGTAGTAGGTACTCGACTGTTTAGTATTCCGGGTGTAAGGCCTTTCTCGAACAAGACCTAACCTAGGCTCATGTATCGGGGTTATAGCGAAAACCCCGTGTCCCGTGTGAGGGACCCTTTCGTCCTATTGTTTGTGTGAATGTATTGTTATTACAAAGCTAATGTGTATCTACGCATAATAAACTGTTGACCGAGTCCGTGTTCTGTTATTTTGGGGACCACATCTCCGCCCGCTAGCCCCTTTTCTACTGGCGCTCCAACGCGAAGGCTCTCTTTACAAGTGGCCCATAACGTGAGGGCGATTATTCCCATTACAAGTGGCGCACAACCTGCGGCGCCACATTGGCGCCACAACGTGGGACAGTGATTCCCTTACAAAGAAATATTGATTATAAAACATGTTTAATTAAAAAGTGCACACAAAGTTTTTTATTTCATTTAATTAAGATCACTAGAATAACTTAGGTCTATACTGGCCATTAGGCGTTATCATACTACCTATCCCGGCAAAGATGGAATCACTAAAGTAGATTCCGTTAAGATGGCTACAAGCATTTATAAAAGACCTGTTGTCCGTTTATGTTCTCTTCCTACCCAGTAGGACTACATATTTATCCGCTTTATATTGTCATTGTCCAAATCTTGACGAATCGCTCTGATTGGCTAATGGCCCCAGTAGACAATGGCCCATGCGGGCCCACTACAGGCCATCGCCATTGTGTACAGGGGGTAATGGTATATGATGGCGGACAATTGTCAATCGTGGCGCGCAATCGGGGAGTTGTCGGTTTTTTGGGCACACTTCAAAGGAATCGTGGCGTAGCGTGGCCTGTGGTGTTTACACAATCGGCCATTGTTTAGTTCGTCACCGGCCGCTGACCGGGATAGTACACTTTTGTGTTGCGTGCTAGAACTAGAATTTTCGATCGTCCAAAATGTAAATATCGTGGAGCAATGAAGAAACTTTCAAGTTTATTGATTTATATCAATCTGAGCCCGCAATTTGGGACCCAAATAATGCACTGCACAAGGATAAGAACAAGGTATGTTTATACTATTTTTATGTTGATAGAAATTATGTATACTATCTATCTATACTTCTATACTAATATTATAAAGAGGAAGGACTTAAATTGTTTGTTGGAATTGAATAGGCTCCGAAACTAATGTACCGATTTGAAAAATTCTTTTAGCATTAGAATCCTACATTATCCCTGATGAAAATAGGCGATAAAAGAGCCTCGTCTGAAAATAATATGTAGTATTGTGGGTACGATGTTTTCAGGGGAATGATGCATGGAATCGCATTGCAGACTCCCTGCAAATTCCTGTTTCGGAACTTAAAAAAAAGAAAGACATTGATGTCAGCATTTCGGATGCATTTCAAAAAAAACAAGATTCGATCCGATCTGGTATGGGAGAAGAAGAAATTTATAAGCCAATTTGGGTTTTTTATGATGCTATGGAGGCATTTTTGAAAGGAAAATATACATGCAAAAGTATTATATCGACAGATGAACAAAGGGTAAGTAAAACAATTAAATAGTTTCCAATATTTTTTATTAATTAGTAAGTACGTATTTACTCATTTTGATTTCCACAAATTATAAACTAATTAAATTATGCATCATAGGCCCTACCACTGCATAGTCGACTTTGATGGATGTAATTCATAAAATTTGATCTTATTTGCGTAGCATTAATAGGAGCCCGACGAGGTACAGATTGTAATGGTAATAGATTTTCTTCATGGTTTACTCTCATACCTACATGGATTAATTCACCATTCCTATCATAGCTGTCAGTACTGCCTGGTGGAGTATAAATATTGCGAGATGATTTGCTCTTTCTTAAAAAATTGTGTAGTAATAAACAGCTGTGGGTTATAATAGAAGTTTTAACGACATCTAATGGAATAGGTCTTATAAATACTCTAAAAACTGACGATAATATCCCGAAAGTATTCTCTACGACCGCACGAGAACGCGATAGTTGTTGATTGAACATTCTTTCTGGAGTACCTAACAGATGATGTCCAGGAAAGGGCTTCATAATATGAGTACTAAGAGCAAAAGCGCCATCACCCAGAAAAACATAAGGCATATTAGTATTACTTCCAGGAAGTGGGCAACTAGGTGGTAAATTAAGGGTCCCATCACATATTTTTTTCTACAAATTGCTTTGATTTAAAACACCTCCATCACTAATTCTCCCTTGGCTTCCTATGTCAGCAAACAAAAAACAGTAATCACTATCTACTAGGGCTAATAAAACGATGCTGAAACTTCCTTTGTAATTAAAGTATTCAGATCCGGTATGAGCTGGTGCTAATATGGTAATATGCTTCCCATCTATCGCGCCAAGGCAATGGGGAAAACTGAATCCTTCCGTTTTGGTCAGCCATTCTTCAGGACTTGTGGGAATCTGAAAAAAATTTTTTTTTTTTTTCAGGCAGTCATTGGAGAACAGACAGAAGAAGAAACGGAAACTCCAAGTGATGCTAGAAGCAACACAGAAACAAAGGACATGAATATAAAGATACCTGTACAGAGGAGGCGTTCAGTTAAGCCACCTGAGTTAGAAAAAGCAGATAAGGAAATGTCAAAGGCTTTTAATACGTTAAACCAGGCTATTCTCAATAAAGACCAAAAAAATAAAATAGAGGACGACTGCGACTTGTATGCGAGGCTTCTTGCTAACAAACTCAGAAAATATTCAGATAATGAGAGACAAGAAATAATGTACGATATTGATGGATTACTATTAAAACGGCGTCGCAGTTGTAGTCCTCAGTACGTGTCTTCACCTTCTCAAATCATTATAAGTAAACGTCCGTCTTCTTCAGCCACCAGCTATTCTTGTCCATCACCGTCGTCACCTTGGATCAATCGCCCCTCATCATTAACGTCTTCAAATCATTCTTATATAATTACTTCTCCTATACAAAGCCCATCACCTATTCCACCTGCGCAAACTCCATCCCCTCTTCCACCTACTGAACTCCCTAATGCCTCATACACACAAGAAGTAGTTTATCAATCCCCCAACAGAATCCATACACCTGTCCCTACGATCCATATACCTGAAAGATTTGAAGGAAAGTGCATACGAAAAATTATTCAAGTTTTGCAAGGATAACGGAATGCCCCAAGCCAACAGAGATTTGTTTGTAAAAAAAATTCAAAGCTTGAAAGAATCGTTTTGAAAGGAACTTAAAAAAGTATTGGACAGTCAGTGTAGCGGAAAAAGTACAGATGACATCTATAAACCGAACTTGTGGTATTACAATTTTCCATTGTTTACCAAACACCTACAGATAGTTTTACAGATATAGATAAACAAACCGAAGGGTTCACTGAAGAAATTGAAAACAATTCTACAAATGAAAATAATCAAAACGCTACCAGCTACAAATGTCGAAGAGGAACAAAACAATCCCACAAATGAGAAAAATGAGACAAAAAATTAAAAATGTGAGTTTTGTTCAAGTGATTTATTTAATATTGTGTTATTATTAAACTACATATTAATTTCTTATAGTATATCTAAGCTCGCCCACTTGCAATCATACGATCTTGTCAGATTCTTTTTTACAAAAACAACTAATGTTTTTAAAAAGTGTACTTTTTACTTTTCATTAAAAAGTGTACTTGGACCGATGACAACACAAGAACTTGTATCAAAACTAAAAGCAACACCATTTAGTATAATAATGGACGAAACAACAGATATTAGTGTAAAGAAGCAGTGTGCCTTGACAGTAATTTTTTGTGAGGAGGATGACTTAATAGTTCGCACCCTATTTCTTGATATGTAGGTATGTAGTAAAATCCGGGACGGCCGAAGATCTTACAAATGGCTTACTAACTTGGCTTGAAAACAGGCAAATTCCTTTAAAAAACTTTGTAGGATTTGCTTCAGATACAACAAACAGCATGGTCGGCCCACACAATTCTGTATTTAGCCATTTAACAGAGGAAGTACCACACATTTTGTGTATGAAATGCAGCTGTCATATGATACATCGTGTCTCAAGTTGCCAAGATCTATTGAAGATTTATTGAGAAGTGTGAGTTTCCATTTTAGTCGTAGCTCTTTAAGGCAGGAAAAGCTGAGGGACTTTCAAGAATTTTTTAAAGTTGAAATACATAAAATTTTAAGACCAGCAACAACAAGATGGCTATCTCTAGAGGCATGTGTAAAAAGAACGTTAGAGCAATATGACTTTCTTAAGGAATACTTCAAAGTCGAGGTTTTTGAAGATCCTAGTAAAGTTACAGAGGACATACTAATTTCATTTAATAACAAATTCACAAAAAAATATTTAGAATTCATGTCATATGTTCTGGAAGAATTTAACGATTTTAACAAATTATTTCAGTCTGAAAAATCTGTATCAGTTAAAACCTGAGGTTCACAAATAAATAAAAACGCTAGCCAGCAATTACATGGAATTCAATTATGTCAAAACTATGGATGCTTACAAAATTGAGTTTGCCAATCCACGATTCTTTGTGCCATTAGAGAAATTATATTTGGGTATACTAGCAAAGGAATCAATGGATGAATTAGCTAAAGAAATTCCAGAACCTAAAATACAACTTACTGATTTTAAAAAAACATGCTTGTCATTTTACATAGAAACTCTGAAACAAATAAGACAACGCTTTGATTTCTTGGACCCAATCTTTAGTATAATAGGAGAAGTCGTCGATTACAACAGAGCTCAAAAATTCGAAGTAAAAGATCTATAAAATGTAATTACAAAATTTCCAAATATTAAAAATGATATTAACGTCGAAAAGCTACTACATAAAGAGTGGAGGAAGCATGCCTTCTTAGACCATAGCGAATTATTCCCGAATTTAAACTTGCCCGTGGAGGAATGTTTTAAAATGAAAAATGTAGCAGGGGAACCAATTTCCTAATTTAAAAAAGTAATAATGCTTTTGCTCGCGTTGCCATATTCGAACGCCAGCGTGGAGCGCGTTTTCAATCAATTAAAATTAGTAAAATGTGACAACAGAAACAAACTTAATACATAAACTATTTCAGCTTTGCAAAAATAAAATACAATAAAGATGGTGAAGGTACTTACCTATAGCTTAATATTTTATGTATTTAGTGTACAAATGTAAAATTAAAATCTGAAATGTTTATGTACTAAAAATCTTTTATTTACATTTCAGATTCTAATTAAGCTTAAAATATAACTTACTTACTGAAGATTTATTACATTTGGTATACGCAACGTAAGTTTGTATATGATCATGATTACGTAAGTAACAATGATTAACTGTTTTATTGTAGCATTGATCTTCTTTTGCAGGATTTACACCCATCGTTTTGGTTAATGCCTACATAACAAACCATTTAAGGAACTTTGAAATAATGGTTGGAGCCTTTGAATACCATTAAAATTGTGTTAATGTTAATTGTGTTGAAATATAAAAATTTAATAAAGCGTTACTTTTCTTGAGAAAACGTAACTTTTTGAATACTCTTAGGTAACTTTTGAGGACAGGGCACTGGCAACACTGGTGGATTGCTGTCGCAAATGCAAATACCAGGAGCCGACCGAGGATACGTGCTTCTTCGGTAAGCTTCAGCCGCGTCTTCGGTGGAAGGCGCTGGTCAGGTCACGGTGGGCGGTGCCTGCCCATCATCAGCATAGGTATCAGTGCTGGCACGGAACAAGGTCTCCAGCGGTACTGGAGCATCACCGGAACGGTGCAGTGCAGTGCAGATCCTGAAGGCCGAGGGGAGTCAGGGCTTCCCTCCCTCAGTGCGTATCGTCAGTGTGAAGGTGTTAATTGTGAATCAAACTAAACCAAACCAGAGCCTGGAAAACTGTAAGTACTTTCAACCTTGTTTACTAGAACAAATTAACTTTGAAGATTTTCAACTATATGTGTAATTTTAATTTTAAACTTAGACGTATTTGCGTGATAGAAATTAGGACTTAGAATAAAATCACAAAAAAAAACGAAGGTACGGGGAACCTATGCCCGATTTCTGTAAGAATTCATTAAAACACTTAAAGCGCCTACACACGGCCCTAAAATCGAGGAAGTGGTGCTGGCTCAGGCGAAATTTACAAGCCTATATGGTACGCCTATGAACTTATGGACTCATTTCTTGGTGAAGGAGGGAAATGTAATAAAACAATGGTTACTGTAAGTACTTATGCTTTATTTGCTAACTAGTATTTATTTAACACTAGACGTATTACTTACATGTCGATGGGTCCTACGTATAAGGGCCATAATGTTACTTTGGCCCTTATACGATTTTTGCTTTAAACGCATTATAAGAACCCCATTAATATGTTAAAGGAATATATTTTTTATTTTTTTTATTCTACGAAAATTTAGTCTTGATGTACAAAGACATATCTACCCTCGAAAATAACGTGTAAAGGCCAAATTAACGATAGCAACATTTACGCGGGAGAAATTCTTACCGCACTTGGAATATCTGGACCGATCTGCCATATTAGTATGTATATTTACGCGGACGGAAGACACATGCGAGTCTCAGCTATATAAAATTATAATTATTGCAATTTTTCCATATATACAGTGATTTCTTTTAGTAAATATGTCATTTAAATCTAAACAGGTACACATACATTGTATGTGTACCTGTCTACCTACTAACAAAATATTTCATGAACTCGTCTCTTATTTCACGAGCGTTTAGAGCTGCTCGGCGTGGTACGTTTGGAATAGCACGAACCCGGTGCTATAAGTATATCGTTCAAATCATAAGTGTCTATAGTTCCACGTGGTACATAAATTTGTGACGAAGAGCTTTTTTTTAAGAAGTTATGTAGTAAAATAGTCGTCATTGTTATAAGAGAAACTTTTTCTGGGCTTAGCTGAATCGGTTTTTTAAATATCCTGAATTTCGTAACAAGTATTCCGAATGTATTCTCTACTACAACGCGTGCTCTTGATAGTCTCTGATTAAATTTGCATTTAGGGGATCTCGTATCATGATTGCCAGGAAAAAGTTTCATTACATCTTCAGTCAATGCAAAAGCGCCATCTCCTAAAAATACATAGTGTACATGTATGTTTGAACCAGGTAATGGGAATGGTGTAGGTAAATTTAATGTATTTTGGCAATTTTTTTTCCATAGTAAACTGTTCCTAAACACTCCACCATCACTAATTCTACCCTGACATCCTATGTCTGCAAATATGAAATTATAATTGCTGTCTACTAAAGCCAACAATACTATGCTGTATGTTTTTTTATAATTAAAATATTCCGTTCCTGAGTCGGGTGGGCATTCTAAAATGATGTGTTTTCCATCAATTGAACCTACAGCTCGAGGAAATTTATTTGTAAAGCCTTTTTCAATTTCAAGCCACTCTTCTGCACATGTCGGCCATCTGTAATAAAAATATTAAATATTTAATAGATTACTATTGTTATTTTCAGGAAAATGAAGAGGGTGATCTTTCGATCCCTAATGAAGTCAGTGAAGATACAATGCATTCAACAGTAAACTACAGTCAAAAACAGCCAACAATCCGTCGCCGTAAAAACCCATCTGAGCTTCTGCTTGCTGAAGAAACAGTTAAGGATGCTCTTTGCACTCTCAAAACAACATTAAAATCTCGAGAATCTCAAGAAGAGGATGAGTGCGACTTAAATGGCAAAATAATAGCTAAAAAGTTAAGAAAATTATCCGATGATGGAAGAGAGAATATTATGTGTGAAATTTACCAAATATTTCGACGCCATACCCAATTAAATCTTCCACAAACTTCAACAAATTTTTCCCCTTCTTCAACGTATGCTTTATCGCCATCTTCATCAACTCAACCTTTCCCACCATATAACACTTCACATCCAAGTACCAGTTACTCTGAACCACCAATATATCAAATGAGAGCACATAGTTCAAATAGCTCTTATTCCCAGCCAGCAATGCATATACTTAGAGAAACCGCAACTGCAGGTTCAAAGATTGTCATAACTAGTAATCAAATGATTCAATCAGCAGTACCCAATGAAGCCTCAACTCCAAGTTCAAGGATTGTCATGACTAGTAATGAAGAGGTTCAACCATCTTCTGAAGATACCATAGATTATGAAAATGTGATTGACAAGGCGTACAGCTATGCTTGATATAAACTAATTGCATTTGTGTTTTCTACTTTGAATAATAAATACTTTAGATTATTATTATATTTGTTTAATTACCTTAATTTCCGTCTGTAGTACTCGATTTAAAGCCCGGCACACTTCTGGTATAATCCTTGATATCAGCGAAGGGGAAACTTTGAATAAAAAGTGTAAACTTTCGAAACTGTCTCCACTAGCCAAAAATCGCAATGTAATGGCGAGGCGTGTTCTAGCCGGAATGGATTTTCGTAATTGAGTATCTTGTTTAGAAATCAGTGGCGAAATTTCGTTTAATAAGTACTCAAAATCTTCGAGAGACATTCTTGTAAACTTTTTGAATTCGCCACAAGGTTCAGCTACTAATTCGCTCAACTGCTTCTCCATAATCGCTCTGAAAAAAAAATAAAATAAAATATATTAAATATATTACTATTTTTTTTAATAATTAGACTTAGAAGTATATATCTACTTGTTAAACTGTATAAATTACCTGTTTCTGTTACGATGAATTGCTGTCATCCACCACTTTCTTTTTTTCCATATCTTCTTAATTTGCTTTTTATTTTTAATATGCACATAATTGTAGCACGCTATAGCACATAGGGTCACGGCAACAGCAACTTCGATGTCCATTCTTTACAAACGCGCGAACGTAACCGCAAAAGGTACGCAAAAGGAGTGTACAGAGCATATTTTTCGCGCTGAGTTCCTGCGCAAATCGCGGCCAAACTTCGCGGCCGTGATTCGCGGGCGAATGTATAGCCCGCAAATTTTGTCTATTCTATCGGACTTCGACGTGCTTTATGATTTGGATTTGTGTTATTATCTGAACTCGACGACTTGGCTTACCTAGACTTGACTTTGAACCATGTTTACTTCATGTGAATACGTAGAAATAGCATTACTATTATGGTTATGCGAGGGGGAATGCGGCAGATGCTTCAAGACTTTACCAGGAACATGTGGAATGAAGAGGAGAACCTCAACCCGAACGGTTTCCTGGCTAACGAATGATAGAGTACATAATGCGTATCTGGAAGGTCGTTCACCGGGAACCAAACCTGGCCGTAAGTTTACAATGCCGGATGCGGATGTAGTAGATGCGTTTGTAGAAGACTTAGAAAGAGACCCGTCGACCAGTGTAAGACTGGTGGAACAACGTACCGGAATTTGGATATCGGAGCCTTGGATATCATTCGTTCCACATAAGAAAAGTGCAACAATTGAAACCGAAAGATTACAACCGACGAATTCAATTCTGTGAGGAAATGCTAAGCCTAGAATGAAAATTTCTTTAACCAAATTTTGTGGACAGATGAATCTCACTTTAGGCGCAATGGAATTTTTGATATGCACAATTTTGATACGCCAATTAAAAACCCAAATTTTAAAAGAGAATCCACGTTTCAAGAGCAATTTAGTGTAAACCTTTGGTCTGGCATATTTAACTTTTTACTAATCGGACCCTTTCAGTTACCAGACCGCTTGAACAGTAATCAATTTTTAAATTTTTTACGCAATGATCTGACGCTGCTGCTTAAAGATGTTGACCTAGAGACGCGCAGACACATGGTACTGCAGTGTGATGGTGCACCATGCCATTATACTTTCGAAGTAAGAAACCATTTGAACCGAAGATTCAATGAAAATGGATTGGTCGTTTCTGGCGGCGGTGTGGTCAGGGAGACAGCCTGACCTCCAAGGTCTCCCGAACTGAACCCAATAGACTTTTTCATGTGGAGATACTACCAAAGCATTGTTGATACTACCAAAGCACCAAGCATTGGTGAGAGCCGCAAATTGGAGGAGTTAACAAGAAAATTGAGAGTAGCAGAAGAAACTACTAAAAATAATAGGATGGCGTTCAGGCGCTTGAAAGATAACTTCTTCCGGCGATGTCGTATTTGTATTGAGCAACAGGGCGGCCATTTTGAAAACTTTTTTGACAATTATAGATAATATTGTGTAATTAAAATACTTTTTGATCTGTTTTGCATTGTTTTAATTACTTTTCACTTTAATTAAGAAATTTGATTGATAACTATTTCACAGATAGAGGGAGTTTTTGAAATTTGTATAATTTTTTTATGTATACTTAAATAATATGTAATACAGTCTAAAAAGTACAACTGTAATACAGTCATAAATACATTTCTGTCACAAAAGAGAATGAGTCATGTCATCAATTGCTATTAGGCAACTGCTCGATACGACCGCATCATGTCGTAAAGCATTCAATAAACATCAAGACAGATGAATGGAATGCATTCATTGTTTACTTCGTGATCACCAGATTGGATGCAGAGACCCATAGACTATGGTAAAATCATGACAGTCAATTGAATCTTGATAAATTGGCTACTTGGAAACAGTTGGTTGCATTTCTGTAGACCAGATTTAGAAGTGTGGAGATAATTGAAAACACAGGGCCCATCATTCAGTCTACAACAATACACTAAATCCACCATTAAAACAAATTATTTCATAACGCATTTAATACAAATTGTCCTATGTGCGAAAGATATACAATACAACTGCAAAACTGGTTAGGTGTCAGGTGTGATAAAGGGTCATGCTAAATGTAAGTTTATAGTTTCATTAAGTATTCAATCACACCATAATCCGAAGACATGTTTCAAGTTTACTTCATCAAATTCAGTGCACACTCCTGATTGGGCAGATCTAGGATACAACACTCCTGGAAAAATTGTTACAAGGAGTCATCAAAAGGTCAGGTTCAAGCGACAGCCCTAGGCTGGATTATATCAAGAAAATAACCATATGAGACAAAATCGAGTCAAAGCCATGCATGTACAATACAGAGTAGATGAATTATTGAGACAATTTTTTGATATGGAAGCTGAACCAGATATTATAAAGAAGAAATTTACACAAAGTCAGCAAAGATTTCGCTCGCGATTATTCGTTGCATCTACCCAAAAACACTAAGTAATTACGACATGTCTCCGCAATACTAACCAAATGGCGTCTTATTATACAACGCTAAAGAGAGGCCTAAAGTGGTACAGGAAAGTCATGATGGAGCTCTTATTGGGAACAGCTTTAATCAACAGTTGGTTGGTGTATAATTGGGGAAAAGACCGGCGAATAAGGAAGAAAGAGTTCTGTGAACGAGTTACAACATTTCAGCGTGGAAACAAAGTGATAAGAACGCCGCCGTATCATTGTCAGTACAATGCTATTGAGTTGATCTGGGCTCAAGTCAAAGGATACTCAGCACGCCACATACAAAGTCGCCATTCTCCACTAAAAAAATTATGACATTGCTAAAAGAAGCTTTTGCTAAAATTACTAAAGAAGACTGGGCAAAAGTGGTAGAAAAAACTCAAAAAATAATAAAGGAAGATTATGACAGAGACATCAATATTGATAATACTCACCGGCACGGAATCTTGGCCAAGCGCTTATTTAGCGATAAGAAAGTTGTTATTGTTTATAATGTATTTTTTTTTATGAGAGTGAGACAAAAACATACTTCCCATTAGTTCAAGAGGGTAATTTATCATGTTTGATTGCAATTTGACATTTGTTTTAAGCTTTAGTTGAATCGAGTCATTTAAGCGACTAAGTTAAATTTGAAACTCCGTATTTTAAAATTGTGTGCTATTCAGTTACCAAACATCTGTAATTTTGTGCTTATAGTCCAATATAGGAAGGTGCTAAAAAACGAAAAAATATGCCCTTAACGCCAGCTCAGCTTGCACAAGCCGTGGCATTAATCAACCAAGGGTTGACACAACGCGAAGTGGCTACAACGCTTAACGTACCACGTTCATCAATGCAATATGCATTAAAACGATACCAGGAGACTGGCGGCTACTCCCGTAGACCAGGTAGTGGAGCTGTAAGATGCACATCGGCCCGGGTTGACCGCTTTATTGTCCTTGAAATTCTGCGAAATCGCTTCCTCACTGCAGTTGAAATCCGCTCGCGACTCCAAATCACGAGAGGTGTTAATGTTAGCGAGCGTACGGTGAGAAGACGTATGGAGGAAGTCAATTTGAAAGCCCGTAGACCAGCACGCGGTCCAGAGCTTCTCAGACAATATCGAGTAGCAAGACTTCGTTTCGCCCAAGAACATGCCAACTGGACTCACGAGCAGTGGGCTAAGGTTTTGTTCACTGACGAATGTAGGATAGCTTTACGTGCCCCAGATGGTCGTGAACGAGTGTGGAGAAAAAGAGAACGGTTTCTACCCATCACCACTACACAAACTGTGAGTTTTCATGGAGGCTCCATAATGGTGTGGGGAGGAATAAGTTCCGATGCTCGTACCGAGTTGGCTATCATCGACAACCGGCTAACTGCTGCTTGATACATTGAAGAGATCCTTCAGGATCATGTTTTACCGTTTTCGGGGTTCATTGGAGAAGACCAATTTCTCCTAATGCACGATAATGCACGCCCATATGTCGCACATTGCGTCAATGAATATCTTCAAGAGGTCAGAATTCAAAAATTGGAGTGCCCAGCTCATAGTCCTGACCTAAATCCCATAGAGAGCATCCCATAGATCAGGCTTAAAAAAAGATAAAAAACAAATTTAATCCACTTGCTGAGCTCCGAAATGCTGCTGCTGCGCATGGGACGATATACCGCAAGTTGAGGTCAAAAACATTATCCAAAGCATGCCAGATCGAATGCAGGCAGTTATCAGGACTAGAGGAGGAATTACCCGATATTAAAATGTGTAAACAATAATGGAAAATTAGTCATCCCGCATTTCCTAGTTTTTAAAATTGAGTGATGTAAGTTAAGATTTTGTGTGAAAACGTTTGGTTTTATTTAAACTTTATTTTTGGGAAGGTAAACAGTTAATTAGCATTAAAAACGGATTAAAACCATAAAAGATACACTTATTGAACACACCTGCTCCGTGTTTATGGATGAAAAAGTATTAAAATGCAAACTATCGCAAATATCTGTGTTGGCCAAGATTCCGTGCCGGTGAGTATAATTGAAAATGAAATAATTATATTTACAGATGACGATAGCCGGCCGCAATGTTTCCTACGAAAAAGTAGAGGGATGTATAGGTAGTTCGAGTTACCTATTTCATCAAATTTCAGAATAAACTAAATGAGTGAAACTTGGAGATGAAGATATTTTGCCGAGGATGGTCTTTTGTACGTGGATATTGCGTCAACACAGGCTTCATCCTAATTTTTTAAAGCACATTCTATGGACCGATAAAGCAACATTCACCAGGGCCGGAATAACCAACCATCGCAATTTGCACATTTAGGCCGCTGAAAATCCGTATGCAGTGAGAGAAACTTCATTTCAGCACGAATTTTCAATAAACATATGGACTGGAATGATTGACCCTATGTTCACGTTCACGCAAGAGTTTATGTTGAATTTTTTGCGCAACGATCTGCCTTTATTGTTAGAAGACGTCCCTTTGTTAACAAGACGCAACATGTACTTTCAGTTGGATGGAGCCCCGGCACATTATGCGGCAACTGTACGTACATTTTTCAGTGAAAAGTATCCTAGGTGGATTGTTGGCAGAGGCGGTCCAGTGGCATGGCCTCTTAGGTCACGAGATTTAACGCACCTGGATTACTATTTTTGGGGCTACATGAAATAAAAAGTTTATGCTGTCCCAATAGTTTCAAGGGAGCAACTCAAAGAGAGAATTAATGCTGCAGCCGCCGAAATGGCACAAAACTGGGAATAAGGCGAACTACCCAAAGGATGTCATTTAGAGCCCTAGCCTGCATAATCTCTGCAGGCCGTCTGTTTAATATATACTGTCATTGTTAGTTGCATACCTACAGACTACACAATTTACTAAAGATGATCAGAACCTTATCTATAAATAAATTTAAAGATGTCATTAAAACCAAACTCCTCTCGAAAGGCTATTATAAGGTTACTGATTATTTAAGTGACAATGAAGCCTGGAATTAACAAAGGAAGAAAAAAAAGAAAATCTACTATATATACAGACACACCGGAAAAAGAGTCAATAAGAAGAGAAACTGAGGAAAAAGAACGAAAAAAGAAAGCAAAAGGAACTAAACTAAATTTAAATAAAAAAGTTTTGAATTTTAAATCTAAAAATATAAATAAAGCTATGACCAAAAAGACAACAGTATCGTCAGATGACGATGAAGATGAAGAGTATTATTGTTTGGTCTGTATGGAGAGCTATGGCTCTAGCAGACCAGGAGACGATTGGGTACAGTGTTCGGGCTGTCGAATGTGGGCCCACGAAGCTTGTACAGCTGGTGATTTTATTTATTTGTGCCATAATTGCGAATCTGACTGAAACTTAGGTTAGAACTTATGTTAAACTTTTTTTTTCTTCACAAAGAACCTATTTTTGTTAACTTTGTTTTATTTTATGTTGAAAAACAGCAATCTCATTGTTGAAAGTACTTACTTGATTTTAAGTGACGATTCTATGTTTGTCACAGAAGGGAAAATTTTGATATTTGAAAGATTTTAAGTGTATTTTTCCTTTTTTAAGTTTAAAAATGAGACTGAATCTAATGTAAGACTTTAATGCCAGTGATTTTAAATAAATAGATAAATTAATAACAACATAATTATCTTTATTTCTTAATGTTACAATTGACCCCATTCACTGTTTCAACCGCCCCGGGAACGGGGTCAGTTGAAACAATATCCCAAATTTTTTAAATCACATGGGATGACTTTTTAAAAGCATACATTGCCGCCTAAACCTCAACAATTTAATCGTCAGATAACTAAACTTTATTTAAAACAAATTTTCAAATACGCTGAGCTCAATGTGTGGCTTTAGTGAGCTATTTGGTCAAAAATGTTTCAACCGACCCCGGTCTACCCTACGAGAAGGGCTAACAAAAAAGCGGTAACTCAATTCTTAACTCTATAAACACTGAGCGAGATAACAGCATTGAAAAAGGTATATTATACATGAATTCTTATATTTTGACCTTATGACAAAAAAGATGTACCCAATATAATATATAAATTCCATTTAATAAACAAATTAAGCAAAAATAAAACTACGTTCACAAATCTTTGATTTCCTCAAAACTCACTTTCACTGAGATATCGTTTCTGCCCTTACGACGGCAGTATATATGGATGTCAAAAACTATTGTATAATATGGGTTCGATCTTTACGAAGAAAGCAATCTGCACCCATCAGTGAACTAGAAATCATACAGGGACTTCTACGAGTATGGAACATAGTCGAAGGTTTTAAAATTTCAATGGCGACTCGTATTTTGATCTATTCGACGCTTATAGCAAACGGAGATGTTAGTAAGTACCTACAAAAAAGTTTTGGAAAGCAGGTCATGTCAAAATCTGCAAGTATAAAAAACTGAATGCTCCAACCTTTTAAAAAATATTGCAGTAAACTCATCCAGTTGCGAAAGGATACTTCTGTCCCGATTTCTGAAAGGAAAATTCTAACCGCGGAACGTATTACTCGGCTTGGTAAAGCTGTAAGAGTTGCAGTCCGCTTTCGCAAAGCTCAAAACATCAGTTCTACAGACAAAATTAAAAAACTCAAGAACGACATGGTGAATAGTCCAAAGCATGTTTTAGGTGACTACAGTGCTTGTAGAGATTACTATTACACACCGGAAAAGAAAAGGAGCAAAATCTTGTTTCACAGGCGAAAATTCTTTTTAAAAATATAATGGTGCACAGAACAGAAAAAGCCCTCAACTCAATAAGTTTGCTCTATAACGTAAAAAATAATCGAGCAGAGCAGCATTATAACACATCGCTATAGCGAAACATGTAGAAGGCAAGCGTATAAATTATTTTCTAAAAAAATCTTACACAGCCAGGAGTCATGCTGCAGTTGTGGCTTTCAATACAGGCGAAGCGCAGTATAATTTAAAGTATAAACTTTGACAAAAGCCCCCGAAAGTCAAGTTAAATTGCTGGACGGGGCAAGTATAAGTCTCCACCAAGAAATAAAGTATGTGAATATAATGAAGATGAAGATATAATAGACTTTGAGAAACTGTATGCACGTCCCTCTACGTCATCTCGATCTGGATCTGGTCTTCAAGGCTTAGTCATTGACGAGTTGGAGGAGTACTTAAGTAAACCAAGAGCCGCCAGCTCGGAAGACATTTTAGAGTGGTGGAGGACGCACGAGACGGAATATCCGATTTTATCCAAGATGGCTCGTGATTTTCTTTCTATACCTGCAACTTCAGTACCTGCTGAGAGATTATTTTCTGAAGCATCGTTAGTAATTAGAAAACATAGAAATAGGTTAAGTGATGAGTCAGCCAGATGGTTACTCTGTATTAATTCTTGGTCAAAAGAATTAATATAAAGTTAATATAAGTTGCATCATGTCAAAGCTATTACTAATTTGTGTTTTGTTTTTTATTTAAATAAATTGTAAATTGCATAGATTGTTTTTATTCTACAACTCTTCTATTCCATATAAGGTGAGGGCCTATCACTTGACAGACAGTCTTTAAAATATTGTCTAGTTAATTTTATTAATTTGGTTGGTCTTTATTTAAGCCCAAAATGTACCTACTGTTACCTTGTTCTAAGATGTAAACTAACGTGTTTAATAAATGGCAATAGGCTAATAGGTGATTGCAAGACTTGCGAGACTCTTGCTGCAAGACCAAGACCAAGACTGTGAGCGCAATACCAAGACCAAGACCAAGACCAAGTATATTGACGCAAGACCAAGACCAAGACTGGCTAAGTCTCGTCTTGGTCTTGCATTTGGGCAACACTAGGCAAGTGTAACCGCAATCGTCGAACAGGTCCCAAGAGAAAAATTGTTTTTCAAAATAATAGAAAGGATTATGGCGAAAATTGTTAAAAACCGGACTTAACACCATAACAGTATCAAAGTGCAAAAATGTTGTTTTTGCTAACTTTAAAAAGTCTGGCAGAAAAACGATACGAAGTTGAACGTGAAACAGTTTTACAGGCTGGAAACGCGTTGTGGTTGGAGCTACGGAGAAATCTGTTAACAGCCTCATCTTTTAATTAAGTGCGGTTTCTTTTTATAACTTTAGATTTATCAATTCAATATTCCTAGGACTTACTTCTGATTTTTAATATCATAAGCTCTTAAAGAGTAATTTATTTTAACACAAGCCATCACACAGCGACGAGAGACAAGATTCTTTCGATGGTAGAGCTACTTCCTTTGGAACAAACTATGTCTCCTGTGTAAGTTATGTTATACCTATAATTTATTGGGTTTTAACTCTCCCTCCAATTTATTTTAACACTGAACGCGCCGCTTCAATTTCCATTCCTATCTCTTTCCTTGTCCTGGACGACCTGGACTGTGCGAAGAAAAGGCAGATGGCTCCGATGCACCTGCGTCCGACGTATCGCGACGGGGTAGGAGCAGTCGTCTAATTGGCTCGAAGGAAGTGGACGCATTTCTGAAGCCCTCCGTTATAGAGCCGCTAACAATTTAATACAAGGGGCACACTGAAATGATCGGGAATAGAATATTTCGGATTGAGTTACAATAAAACCTTTTTAAAATTTGAATACTGGCCTCTTAGAATCTTAATGACACCTGTTATGTTATCACAATTTTCGTCGCGGCTTATCTCAAGATAAATGTCTCAGCGAACTTGTTTCGATTTATGATGTTGAAACACCGAGTCAAACGACAATATACCGCTGGTATGCCGAGTTCCGACGCGGTCGTGTGTCGCTCAGCACTGTTTCTTCTGCAGGTCGACCAAGAACAGCGGTCACGCCTGAAAACATCGCAGCTGTGCGAACTATTATATTAGATGACCGTCATGTGACATACGAGCAGATTCGGGCTGTTATCAGTATCGGAATGACTGCAATTCAGTCGATATTACATAATGAGCTGTGTGTAAGAAAGCTAGTTTCCCGCTGGGTTCCCCAAAATTTGTCCGAAGAGCAAAAGGCGGCTCGTGTAGATTGGTGCCGGAATACTCTGCAACGCTTCAACGAAGGGAAGTCAAATGCCGTTTATAATATCGTCTCAGGTGACGAATCATGGATTTATTCATACGAACCTGAAATAAAACATCAGTCAACAGTTTGGTCTTCGAAGACGAGGTCAAGCCAACGAAAGTGGTTCGCTCCCGCAGCGTGTCAAAGAAAATGGTCGCTACGTTTGTCTCGAAAAAGGGGCATGTTGCTACAATTCCTTTACAGGAACGCAGAACGGTTACCGCCGAGTGGTATATCACGGTTTGTTTGCCAGAATTGATAGCCGAACTCCGAAAAAATAACCCGAAACGTCGCATCATCTTACATCACGATAATGCGAGCTCTCATACGGCTCGGAAGACAAATGATTTTTTGAAGCAGGAAAACGTTGAGCTGATGAGCCATCCTCCGTACAGTCCTGACCTGAGCCCAAACGATTTCTTTACATTCCCTAGAATGAAAGATTTATTACGCGGTCAACGGTTTGAAGACCCCGAAGCAGCTGTGGAAGCGTACAAATCAGCCATTTTGTCTGTTTTAATTATTGGTTTGCACGAATGGAAAAGTGCATTAAGTTGAACGGAGAATACTTCGGAAAACAATAAAATACAATTTAGCTATACAGTGCATGTGGTTTTTCTTATTCCCGATCATTTCAGTGTGCCCCTCGTAAACTATAAATAACATTTGTGCATATTGTTGTGACCAATGTGAAGTGATTTGTGTCGAAGATTGAAGAGATCCTGGCCAGGCTTCTCAAAGACCAAGTCCAAGAAGACAACATGTTGTGCACAATTTAATACGCCCCGCTAATCCATCCAATTTCCCCATTTAAAATAACGCAACCTATGGATTCCTTCCGCCCGCACATATAAACACTATAAAAGCTTTCACAATTTCACGTATGCATTTTTAACAAGGACACACAGTAAAATGTCATTAAAAGCATTTCAATTATTTTAGGACGAGTAACGACACAACACTGAGTATAATTACCTCCGATGGAACAAACTGGTGGTCTCTTATATAAGCCATAAATTTTTATGGCATTCTAGCACTGTTTTTAACATTTAACAGACCTTTATGTATAACTGCTTGTAACAGGAATATGACTAAGATATGTCCGTAATCGACATTAAAAACGAACAAAACTACCAAGTTAAGTGGAGAAGAATAACAGATAAGCATGTCGCATTTTTTTAATAAACTGAAAGATATGCAACCAATCAGCAACCACGAACCTGAAAGATATGCACTGAAGCAAACCACAGCTCTCTATTTAAATGTGGTTGTGAATGTTTGACATTAGTAGACGAAGAGGGTAGGATCAAAATATAAGATAAAATTTTATACAGACTCTGAAAATTCTGCGACATGAAAAAACACAAAAAAACTTTGCAGTGACAGATATAGTTTTAGTAGACAATGAGAATATTGCATCAGAGGCCCAGAAAACGCAAAAAAAACTACCACACAATGTGTTACATGCAAAAAGTTTCGACTTTCTTTTTTGACCCTGTTCTTGTTATAAATGGTTCTCATTGAAAACATTTTTTTTATCAGTAAACTTTTTGTTTCATTTTTGATCTAGTAATTGCAATAATGCTTCTCATTGTAAATATTTCTGGACATAAATGAACCTATTGGTTCATTTTTGATTTTGTACTGGGTATAATGCTTCTCGTTTAAAATATTTTACTCATAAATAAACTTTTTGCTTAATTTTTTATCTTGTACTGGTTATAATGCTCCTCGTTGAAAATATTTTGCTCATAAATAAACTTTTTGCTTCATTTTTTATTTTGTACTGGTTATAATGCTCCTCGTTGAAAATATTTTGCTCATAAATAAACTTTTTGCTTCATTTTTATATTTTACTGGTTATAATGCTTCTCATTGTAAATATTTCTGGACATAAATGAACCTTTTGGTTCATTTTTGATTTTGTACTGGGTATAATGCTTCTCGTTTAAAATATTTTACTCATAAATAAACTTTTTGCTTAATTTTTTATCTTGTACTGGTTATAATGCTCCTCGTTGAAAATATTTTGCTCATAAATAAACTTTTTGCTTCATTTTTTATCTTGTACTGGTTATAATGCTCCTCGTTGAAAATATTTTGCTCATAAATAAACTTTTTGCTTCATTTTTATCTTTTACTGGTTATAATGCTTCTCATTGTAAATATTTCTGGACATAAATGAACCTTTTGGTTCATTTTTGATTTTGTACTGGGTATAATGCTTCTCGTTTAAAATATTTTACTCATAAATAAACTTTTTGCTTAATTTTTTATCTTGTACTGGGTATAATGCTTCTCGTTTAAAATATTTTACTCATAAATAAACTTTTTGCTTAATTTTTTATCTTGTACTGGTTATAATGCTCCTCGTTGAAAATATTTTGCTCATAAATAAACTTTTTGCTTCATTTTTTATCTTGTACTGGTTATAATGCTTCTCGTTGTAAATATTTTGCTCATAAATAAACTTTTTGCTTCAATTTTTATCTTGTACTGGTTATAATGCTTTTCTCGTTGAAAATATTTTGCTCAAAATTAAACTTTTCGCTTCATTTTTTATATTGTACTGGTTATAATGCTCCTCGTTGAAAATATTTTGCTCATAAATAAACTTTTTGTTTCATTTTTTATCTTGTACTGGTTATAATGCTTCTCATTGAAATTATTGTGCTCATAAATAAACTTTTTGCTTAATTTTTTATCTTGTACTGGTTATAATGCTTCTCGTTTAAAATATTTTACTCATAAATAAACTTTTTGCTATGTTTTTATCTTGTACTGGTTATAATGCTCCTCGTTGAAAATATTTTGCTCATAAATAAACTTTTTGCTTAATTTTTTATCTTTTACTGGTTATAATGCTTCTCGTTGTAAATATTTTGCTCATAAATAAACTTTTTGCTTCAATTTTTATCTTGTACTGGTTATAATGCTTTTCTCGTTGAAAATATTTTGCTCAAAAATAAACTTTTCGCTTCATTTTTTATATTGTACTGGTTATAAAGCTCCTCGTTGAAAATATTTTGCTCATAAATAAACTTTTTGCTTCATTTTTTATCTTGTACTGGTTATAATGCTTCTCATTGAAATTATTGTGCTCATAAATAAACTTTTTGCTTAATTTTTTATCTTGTACTGGTTATAATGCTTCTCGTTGTAAATATTTTGCTCATAAATAAACTTTTTGCTTCAATTTTTATCTTGTACTGGTTATAATGCTTTTCTCGTTGAAAATATTTTGCTCAAAATTAAACTTTTCGCTTCATTTTTTATATTGTACTGGTTATAATGCTCCTCGTTGAAAATATTTTGCTCATAAATAAACTTTTTGTTTCATTTTTTATCTTGTACTGGTTATAATGCTTCTCATTGAAATTATTGTGCTCATAAATAAACTTTTTGCTTCAATTTTTATCTTGTACTGGTTATAATGCTTTTCTCGTTGAAAATATTTTGCTCAAAATTAAACTTTTCGCTTCATTTTTTATATTGTACTGGTTATAATGCTCCTCGTTGAAAATATTTTGCTCATAAATAAACTTTTTGTTTCATTTTTTATCTTGTACTGGTTATAATGCTTCTCATTGAAATTATTGTGCTCATAAATAAACTTTTTGCTTAATTTTTTATCTTGTACTGGTTATAATGCTTCTCGTTTAAAATATTTTACTCATAAATAAACTTTTTGCTATGTTTTTATCTTGTACTGGTTATAATGCTCCTCGTTGAAAATATTTTGCTCATAAATAAACTTTTTGCTTAATTTTTTATCTTTTACTGGTTATAATGCTCCTCGTTGAAAATATTTTGCTCATAAATAAACTTTTTGCTTAATTTTTTATCTTGTACTGGTTATAATGCTCCTCGTTGAAAATATTTTGCTCATAAATAAACTTTTTGCTTAATTTTTTATCTTGTACTGGGTATAATGCTTCTCGTTTAAAATATTTCTCATAAATAAACTTTTTGCTTAATTTTTTATCTTGTACTGGTTATAATGCTCCTCGTTGAAAATATTTTGCTCATAAATAAACTTTTTGCTTCATTTTTTATCTTGTACTGGTTATAATGCTTCTCGTTGTAAATATTTTGCTCATAAATAAACTTTTTGCTTCAATTTTTATCTTGTACTGGTTATAATGCTTTTCTCGTTGAAAATATTTTGCTCAAAAATAAACTTTTCGCTTCATTTTTTATATTGTACTGGTTATAATGCTCCTCGTTGAAAATATTTTGCTCATAAATAAACTTTTTGCTTCATTTTTTATCTTGTACTGGTTATAATGCTTCTCATTGAAATTATTGTGCTCATAAATAAACTTTTTGCTTAATTTTTTATCTTGTAATGACTGGTTATAATGCTTCTCGTTGTAAATATTTTGCTCATTTTTGCTTCAATTTTTATCTTGTACTGGTTATAATGCTTTTGTCGTTGAAAATATTTTGCTCAAAAATAAACTTTTCGCTTCATTTTTTATCTTGTACTGGTTATAATGCTCCTCGTTGAAAATATTTTGCTCAAAAATAAACTTTTCGCTTCATTTTTTATCTTCTACTGGTTATAATGCTTCTCATTGAAAATATTGTGCTAATAAATAAACTTTTTGCTTCATTTTTATCTTTTACTGGTTATAATGCTTCTCGTTGAAAATATTTTGCTCATAAATAAACTTTTTGCTTCATTTTTTATCTTGTACTGGTTATAATGCTTCTCGTTGAAAATATTTTACTCATAAATAAACTTTTTGCTTCATTTTTTATCTCGTACTGGTTACAATGCTTCTCGTTGAAAATATTTTGCTCAAAAATAAACTTTTCGCTTCATTTTTTATCTTGTACTGGTTATAATGCTCCTCGTTAAACATATTTTGCTCATAAATAAACTTTTTGCTTCATTTTTTATCTTGTACCTACTGGTTACAATGCTTCTCGTTGAAAATATATTGACCATAAATAAACCTTTTACTTTATTTATTATCTTGTACTGGTTATAATGCTTCTCGTTTAAAATATTTTGCTCATAAATACTTTTTGCTTCATTTTGCCTGCATGGATTACAGGAAAATAATAAACCATGTGTATTTTATGTTTACACAAATAAATAGTCACTAATGGACATCCCAACATTTAATGTTGAGGATATTGTAAAATCCTTCATCTCCATATTCAAAAAGCTATAATACATTCCAATAACTATTTTTTTATAGTGCTTCGCAATGAAAATATTTTTGCACATAAATATATTTTTTGTCTCGTTTTTATCTTTTACTGTCATTAAGAATATACTTTGCTCATAAATAAACATTTTTTCCATCTATTAGGATTTTTAATCCTGTTATTGTTTTAATACTTCTGTTTAAAAATATATTTACTCACATTTTTTGTTTCATGTTTTATCTTAGTGACTCTCCCTCATATGCATGCATATGAATATAACTTATGTTTTAAATTTTATTGGTTTGGTCTTGTCAATTAGGCATATCAAGAATTCTTCCATATTTTTCATCAGTGATCATCAGTAATAACCTCATAAAATTATTATTGTATTTGCATCTTGATTTCATATATTAGAAATATAAGTAAACAAACTGTGCCGGAAGAGCCTGATCTGATGTTAAACTCATTACATGAACTTTCCATGGCTACAATTTCTATATCACATCACATATACACTTCTCTGGCAGTATCGGATTCTCATGTCTTTTCTGTAAAAAAAAGATAATAAGCAATTTTAATTTCGGTTTTGAAGAATGTACAGTCAAGGGCAAAAATATATATACACCACACTCACTCATAAAAAGTCACCATCAACATGATTATAAATATGGAAACATCTAAGAGTTCATAAATATGTACACAATGTTTGTCATAAATGATAATATGTTTACAAAAGTAACATAATAATGTATCCAATAATCAGAACATAAATATAGGGACATCCTAATGCTCATAATAGGGACATTCTAATGCTCATATTTATGTATCTATAATTAAAAGATATATGTAAACACTTAACAAACTTCACTTTATAAAACAAGCAGTCCGCCACTCAATACTAAAGAGTAGGTAGAATCCTAATTAACATTATAAATGCGAAAGTAAGAGTTTGTTTGTTACATTTTCACACTTTGTGATTAGTATTGCCGTTAGAGAATCTAGTTTGTGGCTACTTAAAATAAAAAAGTAGCCAGTTTTATAAAAAAAATTGCTTTCAAAATGTGCCTAAAAGTGGCTAAATATTTTGTTATTATAATCATAATATAATACTATTATGACTATACTATAATAGTATTTTTGGCCTACTTTAATATCCTATTATTATTGATAATATAATTATTACACAGGAATGCATGTATAAATGGGTTTAAAGAAAACAGTATCTAGTATAAATTAAAAATGTATTAAAAACTGGTGACAGAGTTTGTAGCTAGTAAAATGCAAAATTACTGTTAATTTTTTAGTAAAAAGTTAAAAATCAATTTAAAGGTCTACAATGTCATTTTAATTACAATGTCAATTTAAAGGTCGCCGCCGCAAATTTTGTTATATTTTTATTAGATTTTCTGTATTCGGGACGTGTATGTAAAATTTCAAGATGATCAATTAAGTAAATAAGGCATAAAAACGTAACAAACCAAAAAACTCACTTTCGCATTTATAACATTAGTTAGGATTGGATTTGACTTATTACTTAATAAAATATTACGAAAAATTATAAACACAAAATTCTAAATAAATGCCATAAAGAAAATTACTTACAAAAAATAATTATTTTCTGACAATAAGACTTAGAATAGAATAGAATCAACTTTTGGCGTATTGTCTGTTTGAATCCTTATAAATAAATTATTGTATTTACTAAATACGCTACAATAAATACAATTTTTATGCGCATGTGATTTTCCTATGTTAAGTACCTACTTACAAAAACTTTGATTAGAAAAACATACATTTGCATTGTGTACATTACACGTGCAATGTGCATTTTTTTAAATAGGTTAACACACTATTTTGCTTTATATAAAATCCCATAGCTATAAACTACTTTTTATCATTTAAATAAAAACATTATTTTACTTTTGCACACATTTCTTACCTTTTACAGTGTCCCTTTCAGAATCCCTGTATAATTTTTAGCCTTTGTTCTCGTGGTCGCGCGAAGTTCTGCTGATTGAAATATTTGGTGCTTTTGTAAATATAAAAACGCGTGACATAATGACCATATCTTGGCCTTAGCTGCTCTTGAAGTTTCACAAAAGTGAAATTAATTGAACAAATTGAATTTAAATAATTATGTACAATACAGTACAGAATTCACACAAACTACAAAGAGTATATAATCACTACTACGTTAAATGGGCTAACGACCACAGAGCATAATATAATAATATGTACTGTATACTTGGCCCATTGGCCCACAGATTAATGACAGACAACTTGTGAGACTGGGCTATATATTATTATCATAGAAGTGTTGTATATAGTACTTATTACTTCCATGATTATTATACTCTTTGGACTGGGCCTAACTAAATTCAAAGACATTTAGGTATAAGGTCTTTGACTAAATTAAACACTCAGCCACAGAAAAGAGAAGCACAGAGCACAGAACACTATACATACTATACACAATACAATAATATACTCACAAGGAGCACCGAGCCACAGGTTGCAATACCATGATAGTGGATTTATAGTCATTGGGTTACAAGCATTCGCTACAGCGCGTTTTACACTCTCGCTCGTCTCTTGACTCGTGTCGCCGCTCTTATCCGTATCATGCATCATGTATATTGTCTAGGGCTCGCACTCCATTGTTTGCTGAGCTAACGAGCTTTTGTTTACATTAGGTTGGCTTGGATAAATCGATATCTGAAAATATCGATATTTTTTCAGAAAATTAACGATATACACTTCGATATTTTTATTCCCAAACATGGATATTTGATATTTATTTCCTAGAACATATAAAATTTGTACCAAATTCGATATTTTTGATGTGTGTAGTAGGTACTTTAGAATGCTGGGGCCCCTGTAACTATTATAGAGGATTATTTTACTAAAGTAGGCAAAATGATTTTTCTCCATCTTCGTTATTGCTCCACTTATCATTTGCAAAACAATACTTATCGCTAATATTTATGGAACTGGGGGGCCGTATCGATGGCGAGACCCTGAGCACTTGCCCAGAGTGCCCAATGAGGGGCCTGAGTACAGATCCAACCGCGACACAGACTACTGCGATGAACTATTATGATTATAATACCTAGTATTTTTGGCCTACTTTTACTTTACTGTACTAAATGAAACATTTCCCAATTATGTATTTTGAGTTTGTTATGTTTAACGGAATAATTACTATTTTAGCATGCAATAAGATGCTGCCTTACTTATAATGTGCAAGATAATTATTTAATCCCTAATTCAACGGTTATAAGATGTCTCTCCTTAATCTCGGCCAGTTTATCATTTCTATGCTTATTAGTTCAAACCGAACGATTTTTACGAACAGCGGAGATGAATAAGAGAAAGAGAATCTGTTCCTTGTGTCTAATGCATAATGGTTATTTGAAATTATTAAGTTTGCGTAGAAAGTATTACAACCATCAGATAAATGAATTAAAAATTAATAAGTAGGTTTTATTGTTAAAGTTCAACTATTAGTAATTAATTTGTAAATAAAATGCATTTATTTTATATATTCTAAAGAAATGTTTTTTATTTTTATTTTAATGTTAGAACACTTTGCGCCGGTCGGTGGCGCGCAGCATGTTGCCGTGCTGCATGCGGCAAGACAAGGACAGTGCTACTCGCCGAAGCTTTCTGTCTCTGTTTACCGTTACTACGTTCCCACTTACAGGCAATCCTGTACTTCGCCTCCTCTCGATATCGTCGACCTCTGTGATTATAAATCTCTAAGGACCTACCCAATTCCAATTCCAATTTTGATGCTATGGCCCCATCGGGTTTTCCAATGATTCTGCCATCTATGGACCTATGGACTACAGAAAAGAACACACCAGCGGAGTGACATCGACACTTACAGCTGTGTACGATGTGTGCAATATACAAATCAATTTGTGATACCTAATCAAATCACTCCGCTTTTATGAATGGACCATGATACCACATTTCTTACCTCTTTGTATAATCTGCGGCTGAAGGTATGCTATTTTAATTATGGAGGGTAGAGGTAAGGTGAACCGTCTCTGTATATCAAAAAGTGTTCGTTGAGAAGCATTAATTTAGGGTGGCGCTACTGTAGCAGGAGGGTAAATTCCTAGAGAAGTAAAAAAAGGAAAGAAAAAATTTCGTTTTGTTATGACGCACTTTTCAAAAATAAAACTTAAAATAGGAAAACAATAAACAACAAATAATATGATAAAATAATTTTTTCAACTCAGCACACTTCACTCCGTCATTAACTGCTAAATTCATTTTATACCAATTTGCTACTCTAGCACCATTCTGGAGGGATTTGGAACTATTATTTACTGGTTACAGCTGGACACTATTGTTCCCTCACATGAGAGTGTTATACCCTATATGCTTATCTATTTATCTATACCCTCCATAATGTTTAAAGTATTTTAATCTATATTGTCTGTGGATATTGTTATATATTGCAAAATATTTTCCTTTAAACAGTAACTATATTGAATTATATAATCTTTCTATATATAAAAATGAATCCCCATTTCCCTTGGTCACGGCATCACGCGTGAACGGGTAGACCGATTTGAATTAGGTTTTCACTAATGGAAAGAGGGATAAACGGGGAATGTTCATATATATAAAAATTGCACCCCGGGCGAAGCCGGGGGCGGGTCGCTAGTAATAAATGAATTTGAATTGAATCATTAACAAAAGTATTGGGCAGTAATAATGCGTATCTTTAGTTATGGTTTTATATTCTTTATTAAACTTCTTACACAGTTACATTACAGAAACCTTTTCTCTTATTTCTATAGTGCCAAACAACTTGCTTTTTCTGTTTGCCTAACAGCCTAACAGAGTGCACACAGATAACATTATTATTGTATCCAGTGCCACAGACTACATGCAAATCTAATAGTTAACAAAAAGTGTCCCGAAAAAACAATACGAAAATTCTAACCGAAAGAATTTAATACCTACATTGAAGGTTTAATTTTTTTTTTACTTGTTAGCTCATAGTATCACTGAATTTCTGCAAATGTCGCTTATTGCGATTTGTATAGAATTAATTAAACGAATCGATTTTGTCTCTATACATATAACTGATCCCCTCATCCTATAAACTATTAGCTGAAGAACGTCGGTGGCACAGTGGTCCGAGTTAGAACCCCGGTCATGCCATGTACCAACTGATTATACTGATTGCTTTCAAACGATGAAGGAAAACATCGCGAGGAAACCTGCATACGCCAAAGAAAAAATTCTAAGGCGAATGTAAAGTCCACTAACCCACTGGACCGGCGTGGTGGACTATTTAGCTCTTACGCCCTTATTGAGAGGGTAGGCCTATGCCTCTGCAGTGGGGATATATAGTTGGCTGTTAATAATAATGAAGCTAAAAGCAATAGACTTTTATCTTAGCCAAAAGCCCGAGAAGCGATAACAGTACCTAAGTAATCTACAAAGCCGCGATGGTCACCAAAATCGAAAAATGAAACGTAACTTTTCTAATTCTACAAAAGTAAAAACCGTTACTTTCTGTAGGTAAGTTGAGAAACCTAATCCGCCAATTAAACCATTAAGAGTTGTGGATTATGAATTAACAATAAAATAGAAATAAATATAAAAAATTAGTTTTCAACGTCGGGAGCCACTTTTTGATAAGTAGAAAGGTAAGTGGGTACCTACTACTATCGTTACTTTCATTATTTTCAGACATTAAATAATTTAATGACTTAAATAACTACCATAAAATGAACCATCAGCCTGTCAGTCAACCTTTACAGAAAAAATCTCAATTATTGCTATTTACAGATAATTGCTGATAAATCGATAATGTAAAAAATATTTTAAAACTAGTTGGTGCCTGCGACTTCGTCCGCGTTGAGGAATGAAAAATAAACACCTGAGTAACGCTTCACATCTTTATCGCTGTGACGACGGTGGCGCCCAATTTTTACATTTTTAGACGATCCCTCGGGAACGTAACATTTTTTCAGGATAAAAAGTATCCCATGTGTTGATTTCAATAATAAACTATATGTGACCCAAATTTTATAAAAATCCGTTCAGCCGTTTTTGCGTGAAAGAGTAACAAACATCCATACATCCTCACAAACTTTCTTTTTTATTAATATTATATTAGTTGAATGAAAAACTGGTCGATATTATACTAAAAATGAGATAGTTTATAAAGCTGATTTGTAACTCTTTCTGAACTGAAATATTTTATGAACAAAAACTGAAATATTTTATGAATCTTTGTACACCAGAACAACACGGGCTATGGGTAATTTAAAAAGAGATGAGGACAACAACGCAGACGAAAGCTAATTTATTACTATAAACAGGAAAGTTTTTGAGGATTTTCATTGTCTCGCCACGTAAAAACTGCCTAACAGATTACGATGAAACTTTACAGAAAAATAGTTTATACCTCCTAATAGCAAGTAAACTATAATTTATATAGACACGGGGAAAAGGTGGCGGGCAAAAACTAGTATTTCACATTAATTTAAATTACTTGCAAGAAATTACAGTTCATCTTTTACTAATTTTAATATCTCTTCTTCTTCGTCGCTCCATTCATCGGGATTCGAAGACATTTGTCCCAGAGCTTCCATACGCCGTTCCATCATCACCTTATCTAATATGTGCTCCATTTTAATATGCATGCAATCGTTGAATGTCGAAGAATATTCGCATATTTCAAATATTCCCTCAACAACGACTAGACACTCTGTTATCGCTGATTTTAAACGTGATATAACCTCACTGTCTTCTCCGTACACGGCCTTATTGGCTTCTAGAAGGTTTTCTTTACTGATTTTGTTTCTCTGTATTATAGAATTCCTCTTCAGGATGCAGGCGACGAAACATTTACCTTCCATCGAAGATTGCGGTAAACGTTTCAAGAAGTTTTCCACGTCCAACATCGAAGCTTTGACTTGGCGAGCGCATTCAGTTAAATTCTTTCTAAATGGCTCCACGTCTTCGGACATCTTGTTCATTTTCCGCATCTGTTCTTCTTTAGTTAGAGGTTCGAAGGTTAAGACTAAATTTAAATTAATGTAGACGAATACGGCAATAAACTTTATGATTTTTGTCATTTTTTTATAAAATACCTCATATATAGTATTCTCGATCACCGTCCTGCATATTGAATGTAGAATTAAAAGTTCAGTTAAATAATTTTATCGATTAATTGGTTGTTAGTTCGATAAAGGTTTACTACAAGCGTACATGACGTGTGACGTTGCAAGTGGCCAAAGCCAACCACGACGAATATATTAAAGGTCTTAATTGGTCCATTCACTAATTGGTTCGTTCCGCAATGTAGGGAGAAGTAAGGAAGAAGAAGGGAATCTTTTTTTTTATTTTAATATATTTTCCGATAGAGCGTCAGTGGTGCAGTGAGAAAGACGGAGCCTATCATGTCGAGAGGGTCCGAGTTCGATCCCGATGATGCCATGTACCTAGTGGCGTAGCTCAGGGCTACCAGATGATATGCGTATATTTGGATATAAAATTTGTATAAATTGGTTATATAATATATCCTGTTTGTATAACAGATTGTGTTGTATAATTAAATACAAAAATAAGAATTAAAATGTGAATTAAATTTTGGGAAGGCAAAAACAAAAATAATTAGTAATGGGGTAGTATTCGTTAGCATAATGTAGTGATTATAATACTCTTTGGTTAGCATCAATAGTTTTGTTGGTTTTGTATAATAAAATTTCATTTTGTATAATTTCTCTATAAAGATCTTATACATTTCTGCTATACATTACTGCTGAGATTCTCTACTGACAGCACTGGCGTAGTTACCGTAGGGCTAGATGGTGCCGTGTACCGGGGCCCCCAAGCTCAGGGGGCCCTCGGACCTTGACCAGCAAACCTCAAAAGCCAGCAACTATCAAAAAATTCTCCCACCTTCGACTCATATGACTTAATCATGAAAAAACTTTATTACAAAAGTGTGACTAATTCTAAAGCAAATATTCTGATATAACAGGCCCCAACTTCATAGAAATAATGAGAAAATATGGAGTACTAGAATGCCACCTAACAGAAGTATAAATTCATTTATCATTTAAAAATAAAAATAAAAAAAATATTTAAGAAATGCAATAGGCCAAGCTCGACTGACGGCAATGGCAATAAACAAATAGCAAATAGCAAATAGCATTAAACAAATAATAATAATAATAATTATAACTTTATTTCAGACTTCATTGTGTCCATAGCTTTTTTTTTAAATTATATTACTATACATTGTAGAAAATTAAAATATAAACTAACAATACCTACATAATGTGGTGATGCATGTGCATATAGTAAAAATGATAGAACCTATCATTTTCTATTGAGGGTGATGTGTGACATCACCCAATGTTTTATTATTGGGCAGTCCATCTTCCCAGCAATTACCTTCAACAGCGTGTCGGGGCTGCCCCGTACTCTATTCATCAGGGATGCTATTCTCATTCGCATTATAGCGTCAAAATCTGCAACTCTTGCATTTGCAACAAAGCCGCATCAAGCCTAGAATTAACAGAAGTCGAAAAATTCACAAAAGTTCACAAAAGTTGTGAAAACCGAGGCTAGGAAAAACTATTTTCAGTATAACATCAGATTAGTAGGTAGGTCCGACTCTCATATAATAACTGCAAGGGACCCCTTATAGATTAAGGCTTAATCTATACATAAGTATAATAAAATCGTAAACATTAAATATATTTAAAAAAAAAACCATTTGTACACCTTGTACTTATGTTTTTTTTTTTGCTTTTTGTCTGTGCGCTAATCTCTGAAACGGCTTAACCGATTTAATGCAGTTTTCACTGACGTATTTTAGAAAGCTTTCCATAACATTTAATGTTTATTTCATTGCAATCGGTTGATAAACAAAAAAGTTACACGCTATACCGAATATCACGTGTACGAAGTTGCGGGCTCAGAATTTTATAAAAAAATTACTATGAAGGCATCAAATACTTATACTGATTTAGCTTTAAAAACGTAACAACAGGCAGACAGAGTTACATAATAAAGTATTTATAACAAAATATTGGTATACTATGTATTCAAAACACACGTTGACCTATCACGTAATGTCCATGTATGGAATGTGGCCGTTAAAAGACTATAAACGAAGCCCAATAGTTGAACCATGACCACCTGCACTCGTTGGAGACAATTGGTCTGGTGAATGTTCACGATGATAGCCGAACATGTGCGAATTTAGCCGAGACACACCGAGGTTATAAGTAACACTGTTCGGACAAGATGTGTTCGTTCACTGTTCGTTTGCATTGAAAACGCGCGCGTCGAATCAAAACATCGAAATGCCGACAGATGTTATATCTGGCTCGTGTCAGAAGCTGTTCAAACGTTTCAAAACCTGCGATGCTGAGGTGAAATCAGGTCTTCTAGTGATGTTAGGAGCGGGCGGCCGACAGGACGTTCGGGTT
The DNA here is from genome assembly GCA_910589475.2 of Bembecia ichneumoniformis. Lineage (NCBI taxonomy): Eukaryota > Metazoa > Arthropoda > Insecta > Lepidoptera > Sesiidae > Bembecia > Bembecia ichneumoniformis. The sequence goes on from OU342541.1 coordinate 5,274,825, forward strand.
ATAGTCTACAAAACATCTTTGGAGTACTTTGCAGTTATATACCCGAAGAGATCGCTGTCGAAGCCAATCGGTGTTGTCAACCTGAAGAACACTTGGGTGGAAAGGGCCAAGTCTGACAGCGGTTTCGTTGTCAGACAGAAAGAGTACGACAATACAATTTCAGCGAAATTCCTCTGCCCCGAACGGGATGTTCTACCGTGGATAACGGCTTTTACTAGCAGTCAGTCGCAAGGGTTCGAAAAAAGTCTACCGGTCTTATTTGAAGAAGAATATTGTGATAATTGAAGAGTATAAAACGGTGTCATTTGGTGATAGAGAATTTCAGTCATGAATTTTAATTCATAACTCCGAGATTGGAGGTTGTGTTTGTTGAGACGAAAAGTGAAAGTTGATTTTTTTTTTTGCGAACGTTTGAAAGTATTTGGTTCCCAAGAGTACTTGCATTGAAATATGATTTGAGCGTCTAGAATGACTCATTCGCTGGTTTTTGTGGGTCGATAATAGGTCTACGGCAAAAGTGTTTCCCATTGTCTACGTGTTAGCTAACTCATCATTGGTCGCGGTTTCCGATTCGGACAAAAAAAACCATCTGGTTCAATTCACATAACGCAAACGTTAAAATTCTTTTAATTTTCCTTTTACTCTTTAAAATAACATTCACAATTTTTTTTTTAATTTACAATATTAGACATATAAAATAAAGTTTTCGTCCGCCTCTGTCTATTTTTCCGCTAACTTTTTCTAAACCACCCAATGGATTTTGATTCGGTTTTGATTAACGGATAGAGCGATAAATGAGTAGGTTTGAGTATATCATTTTCAGAAAAAAAAATGCATTCCTGCGAAACCAAGGGCGGCTAATCAAATGTTAAATCTTATTTTCTAATTTTTACCATATTTAAGAGGAAATCAATATTTTTTTAACAAAAATAAAGTGTTACTAGATCAAAAATATGTTGTATCAAAAACAAAATTTAAATAGAGACAATGCGTACTTAATCAAAACTTATATAATGTATTTTAGCTGTTATTTCTAATTTACTTACGTCTGTATTACTTAATTAATGGGAGATTCAACTTATTCATCCTCTGATGTTTCTATTAATAATTTTCATAACTAACTTTATTAATATAAAAAATGATACCTGAATTAATTTTTGTCAGTTAATACTGGAAACAATGTTTACAGTTTAAACGAGAGTGTTATTAGTTATATTGTATGCTTATTACTTTAACAGGATATAATATTACCTACGAGTTATTCAAAGCTAAATGGAACCTAGAAAGATCAGCATCTATGTAGTATAAGGATACCACCACACTTTCTTTATTAAAATAAAAACAGTTGCTAATTTCGTTGCCCAAAATTACCAAAAAAAAAAAAATTAGAATGTGGACTGTAGTTGATAATAGTGTGGGTCATAAGGAATAAGTTTTGCTTTGGAACCTTGTATAAATAATAAACAGACATTTCTACAATTTTAATAATTAGCAAAAATATTAATACCAGGTCTGAACTGACCTTTTTCAGGCTTTCACTGTTGAATTAAGAAAACTGCAGTTAAACTTTTTTTAAATTACTCTCATACGCAACCAAGAATCAAACTAAGTTTCTAAGTTTTTCAATTTTCTAAGTTTTGAAATTGAGGATACATATTTCTCTTTATAATTTGAAGTAAGTAATATTAATTTTAAATATTATTTTCTGTATAATACTAATTAACGCAAGACAGAAGACCGCTGAAGAAATGACAGCAAGTGTGCTGGTCTGTCCTCTCCATTCGTGTTTTATCCTTTATCCCAACCATTAGGGATGGCGGCGTAAAATTGCTTGCATTACCTTAATTGACAAGTCAGCTAACTCCATTTCAATATTCATTCATTTTTTCAGGGAACACTAAAAACGTCATATTTTTTATGGACTACATTATACATACATACTGAAACGATATCAATTTAGTAGAATTGATTAGTAGTATTAGTACTTTATTCTACAATTTAGTAGAATAAAGAAGTATTTTTTCTTCAAATGATAATGATGTACTTCTTGTATTATAACTTATACATTATCATAACATAACAGCAAAGATTTTAAGTTTCTTCATAAATAGTGTATAAAAAATATTTTATCGACATTTTAAGTGTCCCCTAAAAAAAATATTGAAATGGAGATAGCTGATTTGCCGATTAAGGTAGCGCAATTGTGATTAGCTACCTTCTGGTGGTAAATCTAATGGAGGACTGACTGAAACTTTCGAAAATTAAAAAATGTACAAACCTGATCTTTCATTTATGTATCCTTTCTTTCAATATTAAAATATTAGTAATATTATATACGTACCTGTAACTGGCATTAAATGTAAATGTGTTAATTTTATTTTGTTTGTGTGTCTCGTTGAATTTTTGCTATGCTGTTGGCATTTCGATTTTTCTTATGTTAAGGTCGGCAGGTCCACTTGATAGTAGGTGGCAACCGTCGCCTTTAAGTATAACACAAGAAACGCTACAGGTGCCCCAAGTGCGCTGCCAACAGTAGGATTAAGGATGAGGGATTACGAAGGGTTAAGGGAATGGGCTATGGCATCCCTTACTCACTCACCGAAACACAACAGCACACGTGCTGTTATTTCACGGTGGTCTTCCGTAAGGGGGTGGTTATACTGCCGCCAGGCAGGTTGTCTAAAATGACTGCGAAGCGTAGCCACTACTTTCCAGATCTAGACCAGAGTCAACTTTGAATAGTTCATTTCCAAAGTTGACCCTGCCGGGAATCGAATCCGAGAACCCTAGAGCAGAGCGTTAAGGCAAGCACCCTAACCACTCTTCCAACGGGCTCGTCAAAAATAAATATTATTTTGTATTCTGTGGAACAGGTTTTGTAAGTGTTTAACTATAATATATTTTTGAACAAACGTAAAACTTTATGTAAATCATTTGTATAAATATATATTTACTTACCTAATATTAAAAATCTCTTGTGATATTTTTGAGTGATGTAAATAAGTACTTACTTGAGAAATTTAGTAATAAAAAGTTTTTAATTATTTCCTACATATTTGCTTTTATATTTCCACAACCTAACAAAAAAAAAAAACTTTTATTAATTTATAAATACTCATCTACTAATAGGTATTATAAATGTGAAAGTAACTTTGTCTGTCTGTCTGTTACCTTTTCACGCCTAAACCGCTGAACCGACCATCATGAAATTTTGCATACACGTTATCAGGGATGCAGGAAAGGACATAGGGTACCTTTCATTTAGAAAAACAGTACTGTTCCCGTGGGAGCATCTAACGCTTGGCAAAGCTATAACTGCAATAAAGATGTTAGGTTAGGTTAGGTTAAAATTACATTGCTCATATATTTAGTCAGGCGTTATTTTTTTATTTTTCAAAGCGAGCCAGACATTTATCTTTTCATCTTTCTTATTCTAACATTCTCCACAATTTAGTCTTGATACGTTTTTGCGTTCATATTATTGGTAGTTACAAACGCAAGGTTTGGATTATAAGTATTATCTCGCAGTTATGAGCCTTATGGACATGTTTTTTTTTTCTTTTTTTTTATTTTAAGTTCGGCAGACAGGCTGAAGGTCCATTTGATGGTAGGTGGCTACCGTCACCTATAACACAAGCAACGCAATAGATGCCGCAAGTTCGCTGCATACTACAGTAGGATTAAGGATAAAGGATTGGGAAGCGATAGGGAAATGGGCTCTGGCATTCCTCAGACACTCACCGAAACACAACAGCACATATGCTATTATTTCACGGTGGTCGTCTGTAATGGGCTGCTCAAATGACTGATGCATTATCCCAAAGCATTGTAATTGTGACTGATTATGTATTATCGATACAATAAAATTCACAATAAATAAACGATATAAAATTAGTTTTATTAGCATTTTGCCAGAGACTTTTACCGCATCTATTTTCCTTGGGGGATGAAGAAGTGTCGTTGTCGTTAGTTCTTTATTGCTCATATATTTTTGTCAGGCGTTAAATTTTAATTTTTAATTTTTTTTTGGATGATATGTGGTAGGTACCCAACGTCATTCGCTGTATTCCTGACAAGGTCTATGCAAAAGTTCATGGTGATAGATAAAGTACTTTCGCAGAATTGGAGTTTTACATGAACATCAGGGGGCACGGCACGGGTGCCCCCTGATGTTCATGTAAAACCGGTGCTCAGGCACAGGGCGTAGACTCTGGGGGACGCAAGAATGGTCAGACCAGGCAGGACTATCATTTTTTCGGTTTGCTCCTGATAAGTTCCCGCTGAGCCTCTAGTACTCGATTCCAACACATACGTACCTACATGCCAGTATCATCAAAAACGTCTATTAAATTAGACAAAACATCGCACTTATTTTTTTGGCAGCGCACGAGCAGACACAGTGGGTGGTATAAATAGGCGATGAGTCCACTTAACATCAGATGGCTCGTCTGTTTGTTTGCCCACATCAGTTCTTTAAAAAAATAGATTTCAGCCAGCGTTCAGCCTTAAAAAATCCTGAGGAAGGTTTGAGGAAGGAAAAAATGAAAAATCCGTAAATGTATTAATTGAAAAATAATGATATTTAAAAAAAATTACGTTTAAATAGCGCCATCTGTCGTCCAGATGCAATAACAACACTGGAACAATTTGAAACGTTATATTGTTTGTGTTTCGAAAAATTTGAAACGTATATCGTTCATTTGAAATATATTAGCGACAAATTTATGTAGGTACTTAAAGTATGTGTATTATGTATTTATTTATTGTAAAAATATTTATTTATTCTTAAAATGAAACGCAAGTCATAAAAGTACACAGACAATTCGCGGTTTTGAGTGCACAAGGAGAATAATTCGTATTAAGAAATAAATACAATAGTAGCTCTAAACTATATTTTCAATATACTATATTGGAAATAGTAAATGAATATAATATATTAAGATTTTTTAGAATTTTACTTCATACCAAAAGGCTGTGTTTATTCATATTAAAGCAAAAAGATTATACAGAACATATGTATAGAGAGGGCATTAGGAATTTTTTCATTAGGCGTAACCAGGATAGTCATGGCGCAGCTAAATAGTCTTGTAAAGTTGGCGATGGACTGAGCGATTTTGTACCACGTGGTTTTAAATGTCACATTACCGATTCTTTCGTCTTGCCCGATCTATACAGTTTAAAATCTTTGTAAAGGAACGTCCTTGAAATAAATAGAGAATCGCAGATACGAGCTCACGTAAAACGGAACGTACTTTGTAGTAAACATGGCCGCGGCAATTGTTAGTTCGGCTCGTCATGGTAAATAAATTATATTTTTAAATAAAAACAGTTGTGAATACAGTACGAAATTATTTATTGACCGATTAAAATATGTAATGGAGTTATAAATTATGTTTGAAAGTTATTGTTGTGTTAAATGTTGAAGTGTTAAAAGTTTTCCGTGTAACGTTGCAAATCAGCTGTTCGTGTATAAAAGTTTTTATGAAATTTAATAAATTAAAAATAAGAATGAAAAGTATGCCAACAGTTCACTTTGTTTGGATAAAAAAAGTCTTAATTTAATGTATTATTGTTTAGTTACGCAACGAACTGTTAAACGAAAAGTTCAAAGTTCAATTTTCATTTGTTTTGATTATTTCTTTTTAAAGTATTAAACGACATTTTCACAGTGGGGCGACTAACAAATGCTGCAAGGAGATTATATTCAGACGCTTACCCTAAAATAACAACACATTATACAATTCATCCGAGAGATAAGGATCCGAGATGGAAAGGTAGGCGTATCAAACCGATATGATAACCTTTGTTATCGTTTTCAAATTATAAACTATAATTATATTTTTGTATTATTTTTTGTTTCACTATGCAAGGAGCTCGTGTTTCTTTTTCCCGTACTAACATGCAAAGAATGTGCAAATGCAAGAATGCAAAGAAATAATAATATCCTTTATTGAATAGGATAAAAATTTTAGTCAAAATCTATTTGAAAATTATGAAGAAGAATATGCCAAGAAACTTTGTAGGTGAAATCTGTCTTTTTTTAACTATAAATTAGCAAACAGGCATTGACACGAACAGGCAATAAAAATTAATATGCAGCTTAATCAGTATGATATATAAATATATACATACATATATTTTTTATGTTAAGATCGGCAGACAGGCTGACGGTCCACTTGATGGTAATTGGCCCCCGGCGCCTATAACACAAGCAACGCCAAAGCTGTTGCAGGTGCGCTGCCGACTACAACAGGATTAAGGATAAGGGACTGGGAGGGGTAATTCTAACCTACACTTTATGTCATCATAAAAGTTTGTGGCAGTGAAGATAATTACCAACTTTTTTTATGACAAGAAAATGTAATATGAAAATTTAATGACAAGAGTGTAGTCATGCTTTATTAGTCAACTCATATATAAACAGTGCTAAAATATATAAAAGCAATACATCTTATATAAAACATATTATATATAAATTTATTAACTGCAAATAAAAATAAGGCGAATTTGTTTTTGTACATTTTTTTTATGTTGGTCGATAGACAGGCTGACTGCCCACTTGATGGTAGGTGGCCACCGTCATCTATAACACAGGCAACATCACATGTGTTGCGAGCTGCCAACCCTAGTAGGATTAAGAATAAGGGATTATATAAAGGAAGAGATAATGGGCTCTGGGATCCCTTACTGACTTATCAAAACATAACAGCACACGTGCTGTTATTTCACAGTGATCTGTATGTGGGTGGTTACTACCACCAAATGACTGTGTAATGCAGTGTGCCCTGCTACTACTTTCCAAATCCAGACCCCAAGCCAACTTTGAAATTAATTTTCAAAGGTGGCCTTCATTCCAGGTAATCGAACCTGGGGCCATTAAGTCAGAACCTTAAAGCAAGCACCTAAACCACTCATTCAATGGGCTCTTTAATATGATTATGATTTCTAAGCCGCCATTGTCCTACTATTTCAATGCAGATACAAATATGGAGCGCATGGCAGAGGAAACGGACATCCTCATCATTGGAGGAGGCCCAGCTGGCATGGCAGCTGCCATCAGAGCCAGACAAATAGCTGAAGAAAAAGGAGCGGTGAGCTAACTAAATTATAATAATAATTAAATTTTTTTTATAAATCACATTTGATCTGGATATGAATTTAGTGCTAACATATGGAAAACATGGTTTTCAAAATTATAGCTATAATTTATTATTATTATTATTTATAATTATTTTTTATAATTATTTATTAGTCTAATATTTATTAGCTTTGGCCGTGTCGAAAAATAAAAAGTGACACCTAACCAAATATAATGAGCATTGTAACCCTAACATCTTTATTGCAGTTATAGCTTTGCCAGGTGTTGATGATCCCTCGCCTCGTCTCAAATCGGCATCCAATTCAGCAAGTGCTGTGTGTGCTACAAGCTACACAGTGCCATTGGACACCTTCGATCCGCCCAAGTCCATAATAAATAGATAACATAATATACCACTATAATAATAAAAAATGACTGTAATAATGTCAAATTATCTATAACCTTCATAAATAAAATATTCGTTTAAAATTTTATCTGCGGATGTTTCCAGGAAGTTCGAGTAACTCTGTTGGAGAAAGCAGCAGAGATAGGAGGTCACATTCTATCAGGGGCATGCGTAGACCCTATAGCATTGAACGAACTAATACCCGATTGGAAAGAGAAGGGTGCCCCATTCGACACACCTGTCTCTGCGGACAAGTTTGGTTTACTCACAAAGAGCGGCAGAATACCGATCCCAGTGTTTCCAGGTAATGAGACATATGTTTGCTCATTTCTTTTTACATAAACTTTCATTCTGATAGGCTCATTGGCATTGAGATAGCAAGTTCTTTTAATATTATAATTAATATAAAATTTATAATGGAATATGAAACCATGATTAAATGTAATCACTGACACTGCAACCACACCCTTATAGAATTCTTCCAGTATATGGAAACAGATTCGGAAAAAACAAATTCAAAACGCTTTCCTTAGTAAGTAATAGTAGTTCTGTGAGTTTCTGACACCGTAATTTATAAAAAAAACCTCCTTACACTGTGATTTATTTAGATGTCGAATCCAGCTCGGATGGGCAGCGTTCCGGAAGCTCCTAGACGTCTTCTCGTCCGAAATTCCCCAGTGTCTTAAAACAAAAGTTTTCGAACAATGAATGTTTAAGTGTGGGCCTCATAAGAAAGCTCAACCAGCTATGGAGAGGGCTATGCTCGGGGTTATACTGCGAGATCGAATCGGGAATGAGGAGATTCGTAGACGAACGAAAGCTACCGACATAACCCTGAGGATTAGTAAGTTGAAATGGCAGTTGGTAGTACACACAGACGGTGAGCCAACGGTAGCTGGGGCCGGAAGTTTCTCGACTGTAGGCCACGGACTGGCAAGGGCAGCGTATAGGACGTCCACTCACAAGGTGAACAGATGACCTGATAAGGGCCGCGGGTCGACGGTGAATGCAGGCTGCTTCTGATCGGTCCTGGGACAGAAAGTTTAAAGTAACAGTGACCCCACTCTTGTTTCTCCCAGAAGCAACTTCATATAAACAAACCTGATACAGATAAAGGTGGATAGTGACTTTGTTTTATACAATTTATGTATGAGATTTTATGTTAATTTCTAGGCTTACCTAACTACAATCATGGCAACTATGTGGTGAGGCTGGGCCATTTTGTACGGTGGCTCTCAGAACAAGCCGAAGCAGCTGGTGCTGAGGTAATTACAACTCACTAATAACATATGGATCTCTTTACACTGATCGTTATACTCCAAAGAGAGCTCCTCAGTAGGTTATTAGAACAGGATTGTCCATTAGTCATCTCTTAAATTCATTAAGTAAAAATGTTGTATTAGCAAAATTACGTTTAACAAGTTTTTTAGTTAGAATCAATGGTTATAATTGTACGCTATCTCATAATATCTAATATTTAAATGTCCCAGATGACTTCGAAAATATGAAGATGACTTCATATTTTCGGTGTGATGTGTGGCTGGTGCCAATCTGCTGTGAGCTAGTGCTGTGGTGGAATATACCATAATATATCTTCTTTAACTCGGGGTATGTCTGAGGCATCCCCTGGGTAAAATTAGAATATCTTAAGTTGCAGTTTGTTTGTTGTTTTAGAAAGACTTAATTTGTTCGGGATAGTTTTTTTTTATATTTAAGAAGTTTTGAATGAAATATTAAATGGCCTTAAACAAGCACCATTTAATACCGTTTTCCTGTAAAACTTATACAGTCAAGACCGTAAAGAGTTGCGTGATTTCCATTTTATTACTCCCGTTAATACTTACGATTGTGTCTGAATACATTCTAGACCCTTAACACTAAAGACAAATTTTTAGTAAAATTCTTCAATTCAATATGTGGCAGTCATTTCAGGCTTCAAACAAAATATACTGGTATATGCGCTTGTGTGCTGATTGGCAATTTGCCTTTTTTGCTCTCATTATTGCAGTGACGACAAGGAACTTACACAGATTACACGACGCTAATAACAAACGTTTTTAAAATCTTTGAAGTAAACTTTAACAAGGGACGAGCTTTGGTTGTAATTTTGTAGTTATAGAACTGTGCCTCTACAATCAACATGTGATAATAATTAATATCAATCCTACTAATATTATAAATACGAAAGTTTGTGAGGATGTATGTATGTTTGTTCCTCCATAGCACAAAAACGGCTGAACGGATTTGGATTAAATTTGGCACACATAAAAACCTGGATTTTTATCCCGTTAGGTTCACGAGAAAAATGTTAAAAATGGCGCCCATTTTTTTTCTTGACCTTTTTTCAGGATAAAAGTTTAAGTTCCAGGTAATGAACTATATGTGTGCCAAATGTCATCGAAATCCTTTAAGCAGCTTTTTGCCTAAAAGAGTAACAAACGTCTATACATCCAATCCACTTTCGCTTTTATAATGTTAGTAGGAAGGATAGTATAACTTTTCAATGCGATCGAAGTCGCGGGCACCCAGTTAGTTATAAATAATTCTTTATTAGCACAAACACATGTCTATAGGATCTTATTTCTTATATGTAAATGTTCTACCCGACAATTTAATTGTATTTAATGTATTTGTATTTAATTGTTCCAATTTAATTTATTGTGTTTTATCATAAAAATCTTTAAACTCATAGTAGCAACAGTCTAATAAGCATTATGTCAAAGTTCTTGTAAATTTAGGATCCCGCAATTCCTTTATCTTATTGGGTAGTTTATTGTAATTGCCATATCGTAAACATTTCTGTTATATAAATTATAAGTCTATATTTTGGTCTTTGCAATAAATTATTTTGAACCCTATTTTGAATAACTTTGATATTTTCTAACAAATACAACGTCTTTGTGGAGGCATTGCTAGTATTCGCGCATTTTGTTTCAAATGTGAGGTGTGGCCTGGTTGCGCGGGCGCAGAGCTCTTGTACCGGCCGGACGGGTCACTTAAGGGAGTCGCTACAGGAGATGTGGGCATCGCCAAAGACGGCAGCCCTAAGGACAACTTCGAACGGGGCATGGAGTTCCATTCCAAAATCACCATCTTCACAGAAGGTACCATCTTGATCGAGACTAGTATTAAAGTCAGCTCGCGTACCTATTAGGATAATGCAATAAAAAAATTAAAAAGGTTTTTGGCCAACCATAGCAAATAAATACTTTGCTATAACTATTCAATTGCTATATACTTATAATATAGCTATAATCATATCATGACATAATATAATTATAATTTTTTAGATTTCTTTGCAAGAGATTCGAATTTCAACAAGATTCATTTGGATCTCCTATGAATCGTTGAAAAAATTTTGTTTCCAGGTTGCCACGGACATCTAACAAAAATGGCATCGAACAAATTTAACTTGAGAGAGAACTGTGAGCCTCAGTCGTATGGTATCGGATTGAAGGAGATATGGGAGGTTCAGCCAGAGGTACGTTAGACTTGATTCACATATTTAACTAACAAATATTCTTTTTAGATTTATCCTTAGATATGCCTCAAACTATGCTTTAACAGTTGTTTGCTTAAAAATGCCAAATACAATGTTTAGTTTTACGTTACTCCGGAACTGAACTGTCTTTAATATTTTTTTTTTTTGAAACAAGATCTATAAACATTTGCTCACATAATAACAAACAAACAGGTTTAACGAAACTTATATAAAACATGTGTGGCAACCAATTACAGGCATAGTAGCCGGCAAACTTCTTGGACAAACGACCTGAAACGAAAAGTAGGTCTCTTTGTCTCTCGTGATCTCTTTTCTCTCTATACCAGTATACCACCAACTAAAACGTTATTAGCTCAATCAATAAAAACCCAGTAATAAAAAAAATAGCGTTTTTCAATGAAACAATATTTTTGTTCATTTCGCAAACTTTCCCCCACCACCTCACGCGATTGCCAAGAAGTTTGCCGGGTACTATAGATACCACTTGCAAAGTAATTAAACACAATAACATGGCAAGAACATCAATGAACAGGCACATGTACCAAATATGACGAAAGTTAAAAGAAAATATGTCTATCCAAAAACAATAAAAAAAATTATGAATTGGTCACTCTTAAGACTTCTTCATGAACATTTCAGAAACATCAACCCGGCATGGTGGAGCACACAGTCGGGTGGCCGCTAGACAAGAACACTTACGGTGGATCATTTATCTACCACTTGAAGACTCCCGAAGGAGAGGCTCCGCTTGTTGCAGTGGGATTCGTTGTGGGACTGGATTACTCCAATCCTTACCTAAGTCCGTTCAGAGAGTTCCAACGGTTCAAATTGCATCCGTATGTCAAACCCTTATTCGAAGGTCAGTTGTTATTGCATCAGAAAATAAAAATTCGTTGTTAAAAATCATGAAAAACAGCTTTTACGTTCAAAATATCTTTAGGCATGGTTATAAATAGAGTTTCATACAGTTTGCCCGATCAAACTGTTAGTTACAGAAATGTTTGGCACATTGTTATGAAGGATGCCATTATTGCAATTTTCTGTCAACGTTACTATGGATGAAACAATACAATTGATGCATCAACTGACAATTGGGATGTAGTGTTAAGGAGAAAAATCTGGAATTAAACGCACACAAAGTATTCTGTAAGAGATGCAAGATGTTCCTACAAGAGGTTTATTTATTTTCTCTAAGAGACGGCTTAATTTTGTCTGTTAACCGTTGCAGGGGGCACACGTGTGGCGTACGGGGCTCGGGCGCTGGTTGAGGGAGGTTGGCAGTCGATTCCCAAAGTGGCTTTCGCCGGCGGTTGTCTGGCAGGAGACTCTGCGGGGTTCCTTAACGTGCCTCGCATCAAGGGCACTCACAACGCGATGAAAAGCGGTACCAGACCCTCTTATATTAAAGATTTTTTTAAATAATATTAAAAATGGATGTGTGCTTATATAGAAGTGAAAACTTCTTTCCAATTGTAAAATTATAAATCATTATTAACTGATACTAATTGATGTCTAAGTTCTTCATATTATTGAAGATATGCTAAGAAATGAATGAATAAATGAAAAAAATGAACTTACCTTGATGCAAAATAAATTTTTCGCTAAGCAATTTAGTTATTAGGCAGATCATATAAGATAAGACACGCGTATTATTTTAAAATACTACGCTGATTGTATGCAAAACGTCACCGATGTCGACAGGAGCCGAGTATACACGATTCAGCGCCACCGATCCAAGCGTGACGGTTCATTAATGTACACTCGTCAGCAATAAATGCGCCTAAAGAAGTTTTCACTACAAAAACACAAAAGTAATACATCAAATTAATGTAGAAGTAATTCTCATTTTCTCTCTTTTTTTTAAATTCTAGCCATTTACTCGCTACACAAAAAGCGAGAAACTAACTACTGTAGCGGGAACTATCTTCATAATGAATACTTAATAATAATTGTGGGAAAATATTGCCCATTATCTCCATTGACCATTTGAAAACAATAACGGTGCATTATATTTCAATATGACATATACATTTATATAGTTAGAGATAATATTGTTGATTGAGATTCGTATCTGGTACGCAAACGCACTGCTTACGTCGATAAATTGACGTCAGGATCGGTCGCATGACACAGAAATATTTCAGTGTCATGCACTGCACGAAATACATTCTTCAGTATACAACTTAAATATACAAAAAATACAACTTAAAATACAACTTGGGACTCTTCAAGAACAGAGTGAATAGACTATTAGTGGATAAGCGAATTCCATTTTCGACTTAATCTTCACTTACCATCAGACACCCAATTAGGCCCAAAATTGGTAATAAGAGAAACTCTTATAATCCACTACGCTTTTTATTTAATGTTGTTTGGGTGCATATATATTTGTTGTATGTGTGTGTGTACGGAATAAAATTATTTCTTTCTATAAAAGTAAAAATCCCATGATTTCTATGGACGTTCTCAATAGATATAGTGGGATGCGCTGAAGTACGCATTTTTTGTAAGAAATAGTTAATTTTTAACATGAATTTTGAATTTTAAAGGTATGTTGGCTGCAGAGGCCGCCATGGAACTGATATCATCGGGAGCCGCGACCCACGACACGGGTGCCACTCCCACCAACTACGAGGACAAACTGAAACAGTCATACGTCTACAAAGAACTCAAGGTGAGACGAGCCATTTTAAGTTTTAAATATATTATTATATACCAGCTGTGCCCGCGACGTTGTATGCGTGGTTCTAGAATGGTGCGTATTATTTTAATTAACTTAACTCTTTGTTTGTAAACCGATTGGAATAAAACAAACATTAGGTGTTACGGGAAGCTTGTTACAATACATCAGTGAAAACCGCATTCAAATCGAACATCGGTTGAGCCGTTTCTGAAATTAGCATCCACAAACGAACAGACAAACAGATGAAAATTCTAAAAACTATTTTTTTCACCTTGGTAACATAAGCAATTTTCTTTTTCTTTTTTAATTTTTAACGTTACAGACCCGGCTCATTATCGATTTTATAAAATGTATTGTTATATTATAAAACAAAGTCCCCCGCCGCTTCTGTCTGTCTTTATGTATGTATGTTTGTTCGCGATAATCGTAAAACTACTGAACGGATTGAAAGAGCGACCAATGAGAAAAGTTTTAAAAAATCCGTGGGAAGCCGGGGTCGGGCGGCTAGGTATACATATATATTATATCATTATGTTTTATAGTATTTTTTTTCTATAATGTAACGTGTGTTGTACTACAGCAAGTGCGCAACTGTCGTCCGTCATTCCACACGAAACTCGGCTTGTATGGAGGAATTGCCTACTCCGCTTTTTCGACGATGCTGCGAGGCACCGAACCTTGGACCTTCTCACACGGAGGTACATTTACACTTCACGCTTAAACATAAAATGTAACTGATTCCATTGTTCTGTGTGGAAGATTTTATTAGGATTAATTGAGGCACAAAGATTAAAATAAAAGAAGTTACGTAAAAAATAAAATGGAAAAAGCATAGACATTAATGTCTCAGTTCATGCAGTAACAAAAGACCTACACAAAAAAGGTTTATGTTTGCTTACTGTGATTCGATTCAAGAGCATGGTTACTCACAAACCTAAATAAAGCGTTTTAAGTGTATAAAATACAAGACACATACCCTTTTCATACAAGATTTCGACGTTCGCTTTTTTTCCTCTTTCCCCCACGAGGGTTACACCACCCTCGTGGGCTATTTATTACATATCATTGTTACATTATTATTATTTAAAATATATGAAATATTAGCGTTTACCAATGTGTAACAATGTCAATAAAAACAGTAATTTAATCTCGACCAATGCCCGTAGAGTGGAGAGGGGCAGGTGGTTTGGTCTTTGTTTACCTAAATTTTTTGTATAACATATTATTTCATTTAGCTTTATTACTATATCTATGAATTTCTTACTGGCGACGTTTGCTTTTATAAGCCGGGAGAATTGAATTAGGAAACATAAATACATACATGCGTTAGCTGTCGCACAAATGTCAAAGTGACAGATAAGGTAACGCTTTTTAGTTAACGTTTGTATTAATAATACTCCTAATAAAATTTCCATATCGGGGGCCTTTCAAAAGACTACGTCCTATTGTAACGTTTCTATTTTGTGTATTTCGTTGGAATTTATATAATCTGAGTCTGTATCTAAACGTGAATTACGCAATTTCAGGTGCTGATTACTCCAAACTGAAGCCAGCAAAAGAATGCAACCCCATTGAATATCCGAAGCCGGATGGAGTCATTTCATTTGACCTGCTCTCTTCAGTGGCTCTAACAGGTTACATCAGTCTTAAATGCGATTCATCTATGACTATACTCGGTCTACTATTCACTTTACGGTTTGTGGCTTCCGTCGCGTAAGGACACAAGTAACACCAATGGTGTGACAAGTGCGCTATGACCCTGCAGGAGATTTACGGCACGTTTGAAGAAGCCTATATTTCAGCTAGATGGAAACACCTCAGAATGGGAGATTGTTCCAAAGCTCCGCGCGTCCGCGGGATGAAGTTTCTACTCATCCGGACTGTGCGCAGAATCACCTTATCCAAGTAATGCGGATGTATGGTGCGGAGTACGATGGTAAAAGCTTGAGGTAGGCATTAATTGGAACAACTCATCGGAGCACTCGCCATTTTACAGAGGATAAAACACACAAAGAGAGGCTACATCTCTTCTTTTACATGAAGAGAGACTTCTAAGTTCACCATAAATTAGTGCATTAAAATTTTATTATTTAAATCCATACAATATTATAAATGTGAAAGTAACGCCTGTCTGTTGCCTAACGCCTTAACTACTCAGACAATCATCATGATTGCATACACATTGTCAGGGTTACAGAAGAGGACATAGGTTACCATTCATCCAGAAAAAGATTATCCTCAGGGATCATAGCAAAATGAAACGTCTGGCAATAAGGATATTTTTTATTTTTCGAAGCGGACAAAGTCGTGGCTAGTATTAATATAAACATAAAACAAGTGCGTAAAATCGAGTGTATGTAGAATGTTTGAGCAACTGAAATATTTGACGAGCCCGTTGGGTGAGTGGTTAGGGTGATTGCCTTGTTCTGTTCTAGGGTTCCCGGGTTCGATTCCCGGCAGGGTCAACTTTGAAAAATCAACTTTTCAAATTTGGCTCTGGTCTGGATTTGGAAAGTAGTGGCAGGGCACACTGCGTTTTCGCAGTCATTTGGGCAGCCCGTCTGGCGGCAGTAACCACCCCCATACAGAAAACCACCGTGAAATAACAGCACGTGTGCTGTTGTGTTTCGGTGAGTGAGTAAGGGATGCCAGAGCCCATTTCCCTATCCACTCCAAATCCCTTATTCTTAATCCTACTGCAGTCGGCAGCGCACTTGCAGCAGCTTTGGCGTTGCTTGTGTTATAGGCGACGGTAGCCACCTACCATCAAGCGGACCTTAGTCTGTCTGCCAACCTTAACATTAAAAAAAAATTGTATTTGATATTTTTGTCTCATTACATAGGAGATATTGAAATGTTAATCCATTTTGTTAGGTACAAATCATGAATCAGATCAACCACCACATCTTACTCTCAAGGACGATTCAACGCCTGTGAAGCAAAATTTGGCAGTTTACGACGGACCTGAGGCCAGATTTTGTCCTGCAGGTAAGTTACATTATCAGCAAGAATCCGTTAGATAGCAATTGGCTTTTCGTAGTCACAAACTGGGCAGACAACAAGCAGTAACCGCACCATTTCAGGTGACAAGTCTAAAGCAAAAGCACGCGTGCTGCTGGGTCTCGGTCCATGAAAAGTAACGAAAACACTTGAGTCCCTACTTCAAATTATAACAGTGCAAGTCAAATGAAGATTATAAATAACAATTATATAGATATAATGTACTACAAATGATCTTAAATATTTTCCTAAATTTCACTTTCATCACTGCAATCAGTATTTGAAGACGATTCATTTTCTGTTATATTAATTATGATCAAAGAATTCTTCGAAGCGTACAAGAAGATTCCAAGATTGTATGGTGCATCCGAACTGACAAATGTTTTAATATTAATATGAATAACACAATTAATTGTTTTGTAGGTGTGTATGAGTTTGTACCAATGGAGAGTGGCGATGGTCAACGGTTACAAATAAACGCACAAAACTGCATACATTGTGAGTATACTTTTAACTGACTAAAATTAATCTTTTTAGTATAAGAAGTCTAAAAAGATTATTCTAAATAGCAGACATACCGTATATATTGACAGTTTTGCATCTGTTTATTATTTTTCAAATGAATACCATGTCACTTTGCTTGGCATTTAATTTTTTGGACTCAATTTGAGATATATACATAAAAGACCTCAACGCCACAACAGATGCTACAATTGATTTAACCACTGAAAAACCAGTTAAACCTATAAATGTTTCTCAATTTTACAGGTAAGACATGCGACATCAAAGATCCTTCTCAAAACATCAACTGGGTAGTGCCTGAAGGTGGCGGCGGTCCTGCTTACAATGGGATGTAACAGATCTTATGACTTACTATCCTTTATCCCTATAACCATATTCAGACAATCATTCGTTCTTTTTCAATGTTCTCATTGCTAAAAGTTTTTATCTTAGCTTAAAATCCAAAAAATACCACTTTTATGTCAAATATTGTATATAGACAAGTGAAAAGGCTATTTCATATTTAAATATTGGAACTAAATAATATTTATTTCCCTTTTTTTTATTAGGAACGATAAAATTTGTTTTCACCTCTCCAGCACGAAAAGGGTGCTTTTGGTGCCTAAAAACTCGCAGGAAAATCGATTTTTGCTGCGAGCGTGAGGAAAAGTGATTCAAATTTCGAACACGCGATTTAACTCACAGGAATAACATTATTAGGATTTTATTAGTGTGTCCAGCCATAGCCGACTAGAGTCGGCCGGCCATAGCCGACTAGATTCGTCCGACCATAGCCAACTAGAGTTGGCCCAGTTGTGAAGATAGTTTTACAGCTGTGAAGATACCAGTGGTGATGGCCTAACTCGCTGTTGAGGTGAAAAGTTGTATGTTTAACACGAGAGCAAATTTTTTTATGTCTCGTGCCTTTAAATCACTCACTTCGCTCAGTAGTCTATATTAGAATCACTCGCTACGCTCGTGATTCAATTCTATAGACTACTTCGCTAGTTCGTGATTTAAAGTCGGCACTCGCAGGAAAAAACAATTTTGCTCTCTAGTTGAACAAATAACTATTACTAAAAACTGTGAAATTTAAATTATCTTTCACCAATTATGTTGAAACAAAGAAATTAAATCCAATAAAAACTATCAATAAAATAGAAAATGGGATTTTTTTATTATTTTGATTTTTATGCTGTATATACCATTAATTTATGTAGTTTTTCTTCATAACCTATTTGTAATTTACCATTTTATATGCTACTTTTCATAAAAAAATATATACTTTTGTTAATTATTGTGTATGTAAATAGTTTTAATTGATTTTATTACTTCATTGTAGTTAATTAGAATGAATTGTTGCACGCGTGAGTGATTGTTGAATACCTTTTTTTTTTCATATTTTTCTCTCCGTAGATATTTATGTGTAACAAAATCATAAGAAATCCGATATATTTTTCTTGTGTTTGGTAGTGTTTTTGAAGATTTTAATCGATTATGGAAACAAACTATCTCAAACAAGAGCTTAGTACTGTGTTCAGTAAACAATGGAGATTGTGTACATGGATGTATACTATTAAATACAAAATAGATTTAAATGTTAATTTTATATAAAATTTTATTAAATGAGTATTTTAGATATATGCGGAATTTAATTTACTAACAATGTTTTTATATGTGCCCCCTATAAGTTAGCAATATGACAGAAATGGTACCCAAAGTGTAGGTTTCACCTTTTTCAGTCCCCAGCTTTAATAAATGATATTCGCTTCCTGAACATAGTAAGAGGGTTATAGACGGGGCAGTCTGTCTGGCAGCAGTAACTACCCTCATACAGAAGACCATGCACCGCGAAGTAACAGCCCTTGTTGCGTTCCTATATAATTAGAAATTGTTTTATTTCTACTTCTATGTGCGTTCCATTGTTATTTGTTTCGTGACCATTCTATTTTTAATTGTTTTTTTTTTTTTTAATTGAGAAATACTAGCTGCGCCCTCGACTTCGTACGCGCTGTAGTTGGTTTTTTGAAAATCCCACAGGAACCTAAAATTTTTCCTGGATTAAAATTATCCTATATGTTAATCTTGGCAATAAAATACCTATCTGTGTGCTAAAATTCATCCAAATCCGTTAAGCCGTTTTTGCGTGATTACTTACAAGCTTTCGCATTTATAATATTATTGATTTTTGAGTTATTCCCGAAAAACGGTCTCAAAAGTGGATTTTTTTTTGTTGAAAAATTGACACTAGCGAATAAGTCGAGAAGTAATAAATTTCAGTAAAAATTTTACAAAAAAAATTGCTTAGAATTAGTCAATCTATTTATCTAGTCGTGGAAAATTATTTTCAATCAGACATTTCTCACCCCCGAGAAGGGGTGGCATCCACAACCGGGATAAAAGCAACCACGGCACTGGATCAATTTTGAAGTAGAGGGTAAGTAGAATCTGAATCCAAATTTTTGAGCAAATTCGGTGCTGTTTGGCAAAATTGTACGGGAAAACGGTCATTGACTATGGCCTCTCCACTCCATAGCTCGTTGAGCGACGTTGACCTTTCTTACGAGGCCCATAGTTGGAGACCACGTTTCAGCCCCATATGTCATCGCTGACAATACACATTGGTTGAAAACTTTTGTTTTAAGGCACTAATGAATTTTGGACGAGAAGGTTTCTCGAAGCTACCCGAAAGCACATCCGAGCTGGATTAGTGGAGATAGCAGTGCATTCTGGTAAAAGCCAATCATAAAACTTTATTTAATACTAGCTGGTGGCCGCGTCTTCGTCCGCGTTGAAAAATGAAAAATATGTGTGTAACATAACCCTTGCGTCTGCATCAAGCGCGTCGCGTTGGTGCAAGACCGCTTGAATTTATTTTCTCTCGCGTACTTTTTAATTTTTAAGATATCTCCTAAGATATTCATTGAAATCAAATGATGTCAAGGGCAATATTGTTCAAAATTAAATACTTTTGATGAATAATGTATTTATTTGCATAAGGATTAATATCATGTTTATAAAAACACCTTCACTAATAATGCATTATTTTAGAACAAATTTGGTTACCATAAAAAAGGTTATTGTGAGTCAACCTTAAAAGATAGACGTATGCTGTCGCGGACTTATTTATAGAATTTTTAAAGGGGTACAATTCCGTCATACATCATTTTTACGTAACTTTAACCGTTTACGGAGCGCAAGCAACGGAAGTTCTCAAAAGGGATAAATTTTCCCGATTTTACTACATTTTTCATTGAACCTTCGCTCCTATTGGTTTAGCGTAATGTAATTATTAGCGTAGCGTAATTATAGCCTATAGCCATCCTCGACCATCTAACACAAAAATAATTTTTCAATTCGAACCAGTAGTTCCTGAGATTAGCGCGTTCAACCAACCAAACAAACAAACTCTTTAATATTAGTATAGATAAACTTTATATCTAAAAATCGTAATTTTCTTTGAATATATAGAAAAAATCTTTATGTATGTATAGTTATAACTTTCTGTATCAAAAGGTTTTATTACTTCCATAACGTCACCTGTCACTATCTCCATCTCATAGAGTAACTCCATCACTAGTCAAGTCACAATGGCAAGTAATATCCGGGATATTTTAAAGTGATTTATTGATAAATTATTGTTTAATGTAGCCGAAGTTATAGCCATGATCGTGCCCTCCGCGTTTTTATTGCTTATGGCAAGTGATATTTCTTTATTAGAACGTACCTTTTTCACATTTAATTTAGTTTATGTACATGTTAGCTGTAGGTATAATTGAGCACAATTCATGTTTACCTATATTGTACTAGGACCAGATATTATTCAATAGTTAGATGTTTAAACCAACTACTAAGACCAGCATATAGGTAATTTCAATTTTAAGGGTCTTTTCAGACTGATTGAATTTTGACTGCAGCCAGCTGCAAAATTGCAGTTTATATGGGATTTTGGTGCATTTGATAACATAACTGCATCGAAACTGCCTTCAACTGTGCAGTCGTCATGCAGTGGCTAATAACTTCGATCTGCACGCCAACTGTATTTTTGTATTTTTTTATGTTAAGGTCGACATACAGGCTGACAGTCCACTTGATGGTAGGTGACTACCGTCGCCTATAACACAAGCAACGCCACAAGTGCTGCAAGTGCGCTGCCGACTACAGTAGGATTACGGATAAAGAGATTGGGATGGGTTAGGGGGCATCCCTTACTCACCGTAACACAACAGCACACGTGCTGTTATTTTACAGTGGTCTTCTGTAAGGGGGCGGTTACTGCCGCCAGACGGACAGCATATGGAGGTGGTATTCGGAATAACGCGTAACTTTTTTGTTTGTAAACCAATTGGAATGAAATAGACTTACACTAAATATTACCGGAAGCATGCTACAATACATCAGTGGAAACAACATGAAAATCCGTTTCTGAGATTAGCGTGCACAAAGGCCTTACTTAGGCAAAGAACGATTTTACCATATAATAGCTGTGCCCGCGATTTCGCCCAAATGATTGCGAAAAACAGATCCAGATCCGGATCAGAGCCAACTTTGAAAAATTCATCCAAAAATTGACCCTGCTAGGATTCGAACTCGAGAACCCTAGAACAGAGCGTTAAGGCAAGCACCCTAACCACCAATCCAACGGGCTAGTTTTGTAATGCGTTTTAATTACTCTTGCTTCAATAGTGGGCATTTTTGAATATGGTATTGCAAATTCAGAACCTTACATATTTTACTCGTTTTTCTTTTATTCATAAAAAGTTTATTAACTATCTCTAACTCCGATCTGTGCTTTGATAAGCTTAAAAACTATTACTGCCATTACAAAAACGCACTGAAAAAATATTTCTTGATAAACTTACCGATTGTCCCGAAATTTTGGCCAGAGTTGGGATAACGTTATAAAACATTATAGATTTGCTGGATCTGAACCTACCGCATTTAGTCATTAAGGTAAAAATTATTGCAAGCGTCTCGTATGTTCATTATATTTAGTAATATCTCTTATTACTTATCCTGTACCTACATATTTTCTTTTTACACAATCAAAAGTATTATATAGGTATCTAGTATATATATACATGTACACTTAAATAAGTACATTAAACACACACACACACACACACAGCCCTAACCTAAGTTACGTTAACTTAGGTTAGGGCTAGTAAAATTCAGTAGAATGATCCTCGGTTAGGTGAAATGTGGTTTCAAAGAGGCCTTAGCAGTTAATTTTTCGCGCCATAAAACGGGGTAGGGTACGTGAACAGATTCCCTGGGTTTACTTTGGTGTCATTATATCATTCTCGGAATGTTTGGCTTCAAAATTATGCGGTCGTTCGTTTTGTTATGAGGGAAGAGTTTTAGCATTTTCATAAATTTGTAGGTAAGTACTTATTTATTCCTGAAGAAGGTGGTTTTAAGGAAGGAAACCATTTAGTTTCAGGTTTCTTTTATTTGTCATCAGAATAATATCAATCAATAATAAATCAATTTATTTATATCAGGTACTAGCGACCCGCCCCCGGCTTTGCCCGGCGTGCAATTATTATATATATGAACATTCCCCGTTACCCCTCTTTCCATTAGTGAAAACCGAATTAAAATCGGTCTACCCGTTCACGCGTGATGCCGTGACCAAGGGAATTGGTGATTCATTTTTATATATAGAGATTATTTAAATAAATAGTGTTTATTCGGCCAAAATCATTTCTAAAGTAAGAAAAAATATTTTTACTTTATGAAAAACACAGTTCAAGCTACAAACAACAAAATAGGGTATAGTTGTCGTTTCGCACGATTTTATTTTGTACGAAATGTGCGAAACGCCAATTTTAAATATATTTTTACTAAGTAGTCTTTTATTTCCTTGCGTGCGACACGACACTTTCAGAAAATCGTAATAGGCGATTGGCACACAATAGGCATGATGACAGATTTTGAAATTTCCTTCCTTAATGTAGATACACGTCTACCATATCCGAAAAAAAAAAACAATATTTCAGAAAAAAACTAAATTTCAACGCGAATTATTGAATGTTTTTAAATCTATTTTGAATTACGCGCGAAAACGCTCTTAGGTGTCATGGCGTCGCGTCTGATGAAACGTGACGTCACCGACATCTCTTCAAAGCAAAGTCACAGTTTTACAATACATAAAACCGTGGCAAAGTCAAGCAACACGATGGCACTTACCTGTGGCTCTAGCATGAGTTTACGATACTACACTCGCTAGCGAGAGCGTAAAACATTTATATGGAAAATTGATAATTTGACATTGACAGTTCACGATTTTTCATACTAAATTTTTACGTTCTCGCTAGCGAGTGTAGAATTAGTGTAGTATCGTAAACTCATACTAGAGCCTCTGGGCGTGACGTCATTCGCTCCGATTGGTGTTTCAGTTAACATGGCCGATTGCACTTATTTATACTTCTATTTTATTGAAAATCTTATTAATCTCAATTTTAATACAAAAAATGAGTAATTTTTTAGACTCCTTTCAACATATATTTTTCTCCAAAACCATTTGTTCTTTGATTCTTTAATACCGTCATCGTGCCTATTATATTTTGAAATAAAATTAGGTACAGTACCGTACAAAAGTGAAACCTATGGGGGAAGTTTTAATAGTATATTTTTAATGAAGTCAAGGCACACAAATGTATCGAAATTATCTTTATTATAAAACGAAACCTTTAAACTAGCTGAGCCGACAACTTCGTATTCGCGTAACATTTTTTTTCGTAAACCGATTGTAATTAAACAAACACTAAATGTTACGGGAAGCTTGTTACAATACATTACAATAATCGGTTAAGCCGTTTCTGAGATTAGCGTGCACAAACGCACAAACAGACAAAAATTCTAAAACCTATTTTTTGATCTCGGTAAAACAAGTACAACATGTAGGTACAAACTGTTTTTTGAAAAAAAGATTTAATGTACAGATTTTATTATATGTCTATTATATAGACTAGAGCATTGAATGGCTTAGTATTGTTTCAAGTACCTACTATCTGAACAAAGGGTATCGATAGGATGGACTCTGTAAAATGATTATTATAGACGCAATTCGGTATAAAGCTACGTAGAGGATTCATGGGAAAAATTACCGACGTCGATGGCTTTTTTATGGCTTTCATAAAACAACCCGCGATAGATTGCCTATTAAAATCATTTTCCATCGCGTAAACGTTACGCCCGTAACCCTTTTATAGGCGACAGTGCACCTGCCACCTTATTTCATCGGATATTTTTCATAATAACAATATCATCTTTGAATTAGCGAGCTTCTCTTGGAATATGTATTGAACTGCAAAGAACTAATAGAACTAATTACTAAAATTAATGTAGTTGTAATGTAATATTAGATAACTTAGATATAATAACTTGGTTAATATCTAAATATTGTATACTAGATGTTGCACGCGACTTCGTCTGCGTCTCTTTATAAAATATAAGGGGGGGGGGGGAGATGGAGGGAGAGTGAGTAGCCTATGACTAATATAATGTAGCTTTCTATAGGTGAAAGAATTTTTAAAATCCGTCTCGTAGTTTTTGAGTTTAATCATTACAAACATACATTTGTATGGAGGGGGGTAAAGGGGGTAGATGGGGGAAGGTGAGTAGCCTATGTTACTAGCTGATAATTTTTAACTTTCTATAGGTGAAAGAATTTTTAAAATCGGTCCAGTGGTTTTTGCTCAGATTAATCATCACACTTATATAGATGGAATCAATCTGACGTCACGAAATGTTAAACAAGGACTGTTGTTACAATAACGTCTTTGAAAAAAAGGGACGCAAATATAATTTTTTGTCCTTATCGTCGTGGCCGGTTTTCTGGCCTCACAAATGTCAAATTGTGACAGTTGTATGGCCAACAACAACAACATTAAATGTTGTAACATATATAATCGAAGAATGCAAATTAAAAGAGCTGTCACTTCTTTTGGACTGTAAAACAAAGAGGAATAGTCTTTTAACAATGTTGGAGCAATTTTATCTTTTAAAAACCTGTATTCAAAAAGCTATAA
Source organism: Bembecia ichneumoniformis (assembly GCA_910589475.2). Lineage (NCBI taxonomy): Eukaryota > Metazoa > Arthropoda > Insecta > Lepidoptera > Sesiidae > Bembecia > Bembecia ichneumoniformis. The sequence goes on from OU342541.1 coordinate 5,300,031, forward strand.
TATTATTTATTATTATTGTATTCTCTAATTATTACTAATGTAGAATCTACAAGAACAAGTTAAAAATTCCTCAAAAGTATGGACACTTATTTTTCTGGCAACATTAATCTTAGAGCGAGAGGGACTGAGGCGGCCACGCGAGGTGCTAATCTAGTTGTCATTAATTAATCTGTGAGTTTTTGAGTTTATTCATTACATAAACATACAAAAATACATATATACAAATCTTTTCTCTTTGTAATATTAGTATAGATTTGTATAGATATATACCTGCTAGAGACCCGCTCCGTCTTCGCACCGATGTGACAAATATACACATACCTTCCTCGTTATCGCTCTTTCTATTAGTGTAAACCGTATCAAACTTCTTTTAGAAGTTAGCATAGAGAAACAGACAAAATCGGACAGCGATTTTCATTTTATAACATGTATACAAAATATAGAAAGAAGACCCAGCAGACGTTGTCCTGCTAAAACCCAAAAATAATTCCGATAGGTGGCCACCTATCGGGTCCAATTTTATTTTCAAGCCATAGGTTAAAGTGAAGACTTATTCTCATACCTACCAAATATACAAAAAAAATCGTAAAAATCGATGTCACTTTGTGAAATAATGTTGCCATGTTCAATGTAATAGTGGGGCGGGCGTTCAGTTTTCGTTCAATCACAGGAATTAATGATGATATGAATGAGTACATCGTTAATTTTATCTTACTATACAAAAAAAAAAGAAATTATTTCTATTTTACTGTATCCGAATGTTGTATCGATAAATTAATCTACAGCAGGCCTACCATGAATATCATTCGAAGATTTCTCTCTCTAGCGTACTTATGTAAGAAGTTGCAAGTGGGACACAGAAGGTAAACTTCGGATGCCGTTCATGATAGCGACGCAGAGCCATCTATTAATAATTCATCGAACTAACCTATAAATAGACACTACTGATGTATAATAAACATTTAATTTGCAATAACAAATATTGAGGTAAATAATTAAGATAAAACTATCCTATCTTTTAAGTTGGACCAAATAACAGATACTTACGAAGTTTGATCAAAGTCGATTCAGTAGTTTCAGAGTTTATCGCGAACATACATCCTGACACGAGATTTTTATGTATATAAGATTATATATCCTTGCTATCTTATTTACTGTATATATAAACATACTCTTCTATAACGTAAATAAGATTATCTGCGAAGATTAACGTAGAATGTAATCAGTTTGGGCCTTAATTCAATATTAAGGAAATTGTTGCGTTGCCGTAGTAAAAAATAAGATGTTTGGAGGCGAAATTTATAAGAGTACTATAAAGTTGGCCGCCGCTAACACCCTATTTCGGCCTGATGGGCCATTAAACATTTTTACGATGTAAATTTGTTTAGACCTCAACCCTTAACCTTGGCCAAACAATTCCCTTTGCCACACTTAAGTACCCATCCTACAGTTTATACCAATTATTATAATGAAACTACTTTAAATTGTAAATTATTAAATTAAATCTGCAATTTACATTAGTACTAAATTGTTACAGTTTACAGTACCAACTTACATTGATAATTTCAAAAAAATAAAATAAAAAAGTTTTATGTTTTCATACAACGTTAAAAAGCTTTCATTATAAATAAATATATTATCTATACTAATATTATAAAGTTGAAAAGTTTGTTTGAACGCGCTAATCTCAGGAACTACTGGTTCGAATTGAAAAAGAAGTGTTATTTTGAATAATCCATTTATCGAAGAAGGCTATAGGCTATATAACATCACGCTACGATAAATAGTATTCGAATAGTAACGATAAATAGTATACGGAAGTGGATTCGAATATCCGCGAACAGTCTTGTGTATGTGATAGTGCAATTTTTTTTATGTTAGAATCGGCAGACAGGCTGACGGTCCACTTGATAGTAGGTGGCTACCGTCCCAACGCAAGCAACACCACAGGTGCTGCAAATGCGCTGCCGACTACAGTAGTATTAAGCATAAGGGACTGGATAGGAAAATGGGCTCTGGCATCCCTTAGGTACTCACTCACCGAATCACAACAGCACACGTGCTGTTATTTCACAGTGATATTCTGTAGGGGGGGGGGGGGGGGTTACTGCCGCCAGACGGGTCGTCAAATTAATGACTACTTTCCAGATCCAGACCAGAGCCAAGTTTAAAAAGTTCACTTTCAAAGTTAAAACTGCCGGGAACTGCAGAGACAAGCACCCTAACCACTCATCCAACTGGCTCGTCAACTTACCATCAACTGGTAAGTTGACTTGCTTCAAAGTGCGGAGTACTTATATTTCTTTTAAAAAATCTTAAATGTTGTCCAACCATAACTTTACCTTTCCTTTCTTCAAAATGTTTCAGCTTTACTTATCACTGGATCTTTTCATAAACTCATTTATGCCGCCATTCCAGTTCCGTAAAGAAGAGAGAATTGAAAAAGTTTGGCCAGAATTTAATTCGAGTTTGCGAGAATTGAGGCGATTTGGCCTCTTATGTGTCATTTTATCCACTTTTACGGTTCCGGTGGCACGTCTCCTAAATTGTGATATACTTTTTTCTCATGCATTGATAAAGTTTAGCCGCCTTTATATAAATTCATAGATTTTATTAGAGTTGCCAGGTGAGGTTGGATGCGGATCGAATTCTAGCCAGATTGTTTGAAGGTTGAAAGTTGAGAAATTGGGGTTTATTTGATTACTTTATTTATAATAAAAGTAGATAAGTAGTTATTTAGTTTCTGGAATATATTTTTAATCTTCCTAAAGTAACTTAATTTTTCGATATAAGCACAATTTCTACATTTTAAGTTATATGTGTTGGCTGCCGATCGTATAATCCGGCTGTTCGTAATGTGCCTAGGCAGATCATTATAATATATGGCGCCGTTTCATGTAGTTTCTAATTAATACCCAGCCAATTCATGAAATGGCTAATTAAAATTCAGGCAGAAACTCATGAACGGCGCTATATATAACGATCTGCCTAGGCACAACAGGAACAGCCGGATTATACGATCGGCCGCCGACATATTTATTCATTTTATTTACATTTCAGCAAACTTGATCCAGTTTTAGTTGTTATTTAATTTACATATTTACAATGCCGAAAAACTTATTATGTTAAAAAATTCATAAAATGTTTAAAAATCGAAGAATTATATCTTTCTGTAACAGTTTTAAGATGCTGTTTAAAATAGATACATTGTCTAATTATTAATCTATAACTATACTGCTATTGTAAAGTCGAAAAATCTTGTATGGTTGTTTGTATGTAATCTTCAAAACTATACTTATCCGACTTAAAAAAATCCTTCACCAATAGTCAGAATAGAATTTTAGGATGGACATAGATTAAATATTCCGCGCAGGCAAACCAAACAAGTGAAATCATTTATTTCTCAAAAAATAGGATAACAAGAGCACTTTTTTAAGTCGATTATGTATTCTACCAGGGTTTCGAAAAAAAAAAAAAATAGCCAAGATGATGAAAATCTTGAGAAGAAACCCCGAAAGAAACTCAAGATACCATTCTTTTTGTCATCTTTAAAATCTTCTATATATAAAAATGAATCCCCATTTCCCTTGGTCACGGCATCACGCGTGAACGGGTGGACCGATTTTAATTCGGTTTTCACTAATGGAAAGAGGGATAAACGGGGAATGTTCATATATATAAAAATATACACAAATCACAGTTTATACAATACTAAACACAGTATGAGCTCAGAATCGTTTAAATCCAGGCTTCATTGTCGCTTAAATAAATCAGCGATTTTACAAAACCAAACAGAGTTTGGTTTTGATTACACTTTTAAAATATACTTTTCAAATTTGGCTCTGGTCTGGATCTGGAAAGCAGTGGCAGGGCACACTGCGTTTCGCAGTCATTTGGGCGGCCCCTACCGAAGACCACCGTGAAATAACAGCAGGTGTGCTGTTGTGTTTCGGTGAGTAAGTAACGGATGCCATAGCCCCTAACCTCTTCAACAATCCCTTATCCTTAATCCTACTCTAGTCGGCAGCGCACTTGCAGCAGCTTTGGCGTTGCTTGTGTTATAGGCGACGGTAGCCACCTACCATCAAGTAGACCTTCAGCCTGTCTGCCGTTCTTAACATAAAAAATAATTAGAAATAATAACCACTTGCTTAGTGGTGAAGTAACGATACATCGTAAAGAAAATTACATGTGCTATAAAATTTTCAATGGCTTACGTAACTGTAGTCCATATGTCTTCACATTGGAGGAGGCCTGTACCCAGTAGAGAGATGTAATATATATGTAATAATATGTTTACAGTGATGAAACGTGGCCTCTAACTATGAGCCTCGTAAGAAAGCTTTACGAGTTTATGAAGAGGGCTATGCTCGGGGTTACACTGCGAGATCAAGGACAGGACACATAGTACGGAGAGCCGACGGCAGCTCGAGTTCTCGAGTGGTTCTCGAATGGAGGTCACGGACTCGTAAGCGCAGCGTAGGACGTCCACCCATAAGGCGGCCCATAAGATAACCCATAAGACCTGACAATGGCCGCAGGTCCTTTTTGGAAAATAGGGGATCGGACAGTAATCAGATTAAAATCTAAAATGTACTTAGAAAGAAAATATATAATTTTTTACGATTATTTATCGAATAATAATTTAATTTTTTAAATGAACAAATCAAATTTTATTATTTACAATATTTTTAATCTATACTGAAACACCAATCACAGTGCGTGACGTCATTTGTGGGCAATCATTGTCTTATGCCAATGCAGCTGTTTTATTATGATTTGACCACAAATGACGTTACGCGCTCTCAGATGAACTATCGTGTCGTTTTGGCGGCATTTTCAAACAAACAATATTAAAACATGATTTTAAGTCCTACCTAAAAGGCTATAAATAAATAAAATATATTTTTTATGGGAATAAATATCCATGAAGATTAATTTAAAACACTTTCTGAAAATTTGTCCGATCCCCTATTAGGGGGAGGCTTGGAAATCTCCTGCAGCTGAGATAATAATGATGATGAATAATATGTACATATAAATATCTAGACATATATAATTATATCTACATTTAAACAGTAAACTGCCTGGGCTGCCTTATCATGATAGTCTTAATGAAATGTATAACTCTTTATTTAAATTAATTAATAATGAATTTGGTAATGTTTTTACTGCAAAATCTCATTTAGTAACCAATTCTAAGGCATTTAATGAGTGGGCAACTCCTGGCATTCATAAAAGTAGAACTAAGCTTTATGAGTTATATGGTCAGAAGCCATATAATCATAACTCAGAGTTTAAGGAATATGTCAAAAAGTATTCAAAATTGTTTAAAAGAGTCTGCTACATGGCAAAGTCTCTTTATGTGAAAAACAAAATTAGAACTTCCACAAATAAAATAAAAACTACATGGAACATTATCAACAGGGAAACAGGAAGAAATACAATGCACGATAGCAGCTTTCATCTAAAAATAAATGATCAGGACTTTAAGGCAGATATGGATGTGGCAAACGAGTTTGAAACTTTTTTTTCCAATATTCCGGTTAACATTACACAAACACTTAATTCATCACCAACTGAGGCTGAGAATATATTAAAAGAGAATGTGAAAGAATGTGACACATCATTTGAATTTGCGGTTGTTAGCCCTGTTGACATAGTAAAGTTCTTTAAGACAATTGAAATTAAAAAAACTGCAGATCTTTGGGGTATGTCAGTGAAAACAGTTGCCTCTGTAATAAATATAATTGCACCCCACTTAGCAACTGTATTCAATTGTTGTGTTACATGTGGTGAATTTCCTAATCTAATGAAAATTAGCAGAGTTGTGCCTATTTTTAAGTCGAATGATACAACTAATCCCGCTAATTATAGACCGATCTCAATACTTCCGACTCTTAGTAAAATCTTTGAAAAAATTATTTTAAGTCAACTGCTAAAACATTTTAATGATCATAATTTACTTTTTAAAAAACAGTTTGGTTTCACGAAGGGTCGTTCTACTATAGATGCAGGTGTTGAACTTTTGAAAAAAATATATGAGGCATGGGAAAACTCGCAGGACGCTCTAGGTGTTTTCTGCGATTTGTCCAAAGCCTTTGACTGTGTGCAGCACGACACATTGTTGAGGAAATTGCACCATTACGGAATTAGGAATAAGGCTCTTAATCTTCTCACTTCCTATCTGAGCCATAGAATTCAAAGGGTTGATATAAATGGTATAAAATCTCTGGGCTCTGAAGTTAAAATAGGTGTCCCTCAAGGCTCAATACTTGGCCCTTTTTTGTTCTTAGTTTATATTAATGATTTGGCTTTTTCTGTGAACAAACATGACATTGTATTGTTCGCTGATGACACTTCATTGATATTCAAGATTAGGAGACAACTTGGGTGCTATAATGAAATAAATAACGCACTTTCAAATGTAGTGCATTGGTTTAGTGTTAATAATCTCCTTTTAAATGCTACGAAAACTAAACTTATTAAATTCAGTACCCCTAATGTTAAAGATATTGGGACGAATGTGATTTTGGGTAATGAAAAATTGAAGCCCGTAGAATCGACAGTTTTCTTAGGTATTACTGTAGATTCTAAATTACAATGGGGTCCTCATATTGAAATACTAAGTAAAAGGCTTAGTTCTGCGGCTTATGCCGTTAAACAGATCAGACACCTAACAGATATCGACACAGCTAGAATGGTCTATTTCAGCTACTTTCACAGTATAATGTGTTATGGGATTCTTCTTTGGGGCAACGCTGCGGACATAAATACTATCTTTATTCTTCAAAAAAGGGCCATAAGAGCCATCTATCAAATGGGTCCGCAGTCTTCCCTCAGAGAAAAATTCAAGGAAATTAAGATTTTAACTGTTACTTGCCAGTATATATATGAAAATTTAATTTATGTGCATAAAAATATTAGTCAATTTAATAAAAAATGTGATACTTATAATATCAATACTAGATTTAAAAATGATATTAATTTACACAAGACGCGACTACATAAAATAAGTAATTCCTTCATGGGTCAATGTATACGGTTTTATAATAAACTTCCTGAGTTAATTAGAGCCTTACCTATAAATAGGTTTAAAAGTGTAATTAAGACCAAACTCTTTTCCAAAAGTTATTATAAAATCGCTGACTATTTAAGCGATAATGAAGCCTGGACTTGAGGATTCTGTGCTCATACTATGTTCAGTATTGTATATACTTTGACATGTGTATAATTGTAAATGTCATATTTATTATTTTATAGATGACAAAAAGAGTGGTATCCTGAGTTTCTTTCGGGGTTTCTTCTCAGGATCGTCATCATCTTGGCTTGTTTTTTTTTCCGAAACCCTGGTAAATTATACCTATATTGACGGTCATAAGAGTTTATTGTAAACCTAATTGATGAATAAATGATTTGATACAGACCAACGATGATGAGGATAAATGTAAACTTTTTTTACAGTGCGTGTTAGAGGCTTCCACTTATATCCTAAATGCCAATGTGTCAAGAAACACACCGCCTGGAATCCAAGCTTACCGGTCGTCACTGACACTGGACTGGTTAGCAGCCGAAGACATTAGGCAACGGGAATTGGTTGAAGCATTTGAAAGTGACGCGTCCTCTCCCAGTACCTCTACCACAGACTGCATCGCTTATTTGAGACCCTCCACCGGAAAAGTCGCAAGATTGATGCTTGAACTTTTGAAGTACGATTTCTATTTTAAGTTGAAGTGGCGATCCACCCCCCTTATCTCTGCGAAATAACAGCACGGGTGCTGTTGTATTTCGGTGTTGATGTAAAAGATGCTACCGCCGATATATTTTCTTTCTTAACATTTGTCCTAACAGGATCAGCACCGCATAGTGTTTCCTGTGCGTGAACCGTTAACCTGCAAGATATATAATCTTAAAAAGACTACAATTCATTTCTCTACAATTTTTTCGGCAGCTGTCTGTACTAAGGTTAACCTTAGTCTGTACTAAGGTAGGTAGCACCGTCATCTATAACACAAGCAACGCATAAATGCTGCAACTGCGCTGCCGACTATAGCAGGATTAAGGTTAAGGGATTGTGAGGGGTTAGGGAATTGGGCCCTGGCATCCCTTACTTACCGAGACACAACAACATATGTGCTGTTATTTAACGGTGGTCTTCTGTTTGGTGGTTACTACCGCCAGACTGGTTGCCCAAATGACTGCGAAACGGAGTGTGCCCTGCCACCACTTTCCAGATCCAGACCAAAGCCAACTTTGAAAAGTTCATTTTCAAAGTTGACCCTGCCTGGAATCGAACCCGAGAACCCTAGAACAGATCGTTAAGGCAAGCACCCTATAACTACTCACCCAACAGGCTTGCCATTTCGCAAAAATGGAGTGAAAAATAGTAATAATTATGTCTATATGTTAAATATATATTTTTTTGTGTAAATTATATATATATTTTAGTTCAAAAGAAGTAGTTGAAAAGTCGGCAGGCAAGGTTATAGTCTACATGTTTGTGGGAGCCTTTTAGCTTTGCCTATAAGCAACACATGGGGGAGTTCCTGCAAGAACCTATAATACAAACCAGTAACTATATTCTATCCTCATAAAGGGTACTAAGAGCGTCGGTGGTGCAGTGGGAAAGACGCGGTCCGATTTCGATCCCCGGTCATGCAATGTACCAATGTGTTTTTTTTTTTCTAAAAACTTAAGTTCATTTTATTGATTGCTCTAAAACGGTGAAAGAAACCATCTTGAGGAAACCGGCATAGGCCAAGGAAGAAATTCTAAAGCGCATGTGAAGTTCACCAATCCGCACCGGGCCAGCGTGGTGGACCATACAGCCCATACGCCCTTGTTGAGAGAGTAGGCCTCTGTCCCTGCAGTAGGGACATATAATAGGATGTTAGTGTTGATCCTTGTAAAGGATTGGAAGACAGTTGAAACAGTTGCATCCTTTCCAAAACACGTTAGCACACATTCCATTTAATTAAATTAATTTCAAATATTTAAACAAATCGTGGGAGTACAAATAAGTTTCCGCCTTTTTAAGAAAGATGATGCTGCACAAGGTTTAGGTTAAAATTGTCAGATGAAAGATGTCATAAAGTTAAGTTTGGTCATTTAGAAACAACATCAACATAAACAACACCACATTATTGATTTCCTATCAGTATCATACATTTTTTTTCCTCGGAAAATGACTAAATTTGTGTCAAATAAGCATCATTAGCGCGAACTTTTAATTTACTTCTTCAATTAAAAAAAAAATTGCAGCTGAGGCGCATCGATTGCTTATAGAAGCATATGATGAGGCTGCTTTAAATGAGAGAACTTGTCGTGAGTGGTTTCAAAAGTTTAAAAACGGTGACTTCGACGTAGAAGACAAAGATCGCAGTGGACTGCAAGACTCAGCAAGCAGTTTCACATCGTTTAAAATCGTTAGTGATAATTCATAAACAAGGAAATTGGTTTCCATACGAATTGAAGCCGAGAGATGTTGAACGCCGATTATGCATGAGTGAAATGCTGCTTGCTAGGCATAAAAAAAGGGCTTTGTACATCATATCGTCAATGGCGATGAAAAGTTGACACGCTATGATAATTCAAAAAAGAGGAATCATGGAGACTATCTGGTCGCGCTTCATCATCAACAGCAAATTTTCGCAACAGAATATTTTCGGAAAAAAACTCATGCTGTATATTTGGTGGGATCAGTTGGGTGTCGTGTATTACGAGTTGCTTAATCCGAGCGAAACCATTACTGGAGCCCTCTACCGAACAAAATTGACGAGTTTAAGCCGAGCTATGAAGGGAAAACGCGCTCATTACAAAATTACAAAATCATACACGACAAAATTATTCTCCTAAATGATAATGCTCGTCCGCATGTTGCGGTTCCGGTCAAAAAATATTTGGAAACACTTGATTGTTAAGTTGACTTGACTATCACTTGACTATCATTTATTCCTATCGACGGCACATAGTCTGTCTTAGCAGCGCTTTACATCATACGAAGATACCAAAAAATTAGTTGATTCGTGGATAGCTTCAAAAGATAAAGAGTTCTTCAGACGTGGTATCCGAATGCTGCCTGAGAGATGGGAAAAATAGTTGCTTGTGATGGATAATACCTCGAATAAACGTAATATACCTACTGTTCGTTCAAAATTAATTTCTAATCTCTATATATAAAAATGAATCCCCATTTCCCTTGGTCACGGCATCACGCGTGAACGGGTAGACCGATTTTAATACGGTTTTCACTAATGGAAAGAGGGATAAACGGGGAATGTTCATATATAAAAAAAATTGCACCCCGGGCGAAGCCGGGGGCGGGTCGCTAGTTTTTGATAAAAACAGCAGAAAGTTATTTGTATTCCTATATAACAAATAGTTTCATTTATTAGATAGTAGCTGGTGCCCGCGATTTCATCCGCGTTGAAAAATAAAAAATATATCACTATTAATTGCGTCGTCTATTAACTACAACAGAATTAGATGAAGCGGCGATATCTATTGGATATGGGTAGATATACCTGTGTAAACCCCCAGGAACCTGAGGATAAAACCTTAACAAATTACAAACATATAGATTCATCAGGAATCACTCTGTTGATAGGTGAAAACCACATGAAAATGCGTTCAGTAGTTTTTGAGATTATCACGAACATACAGACAGACGCGGCTGGCGGGGAACTTTAGCTAAAAATACGGTTCTCTAGCTAAAAAACGTATAGACTAGACCAGGCGCGGATACATATGGGGGGCGCAGGGGGCGCGCGCCCCCCCCCTTGACGCAGGCGGTCCAGCGCCAAGCGTGGTTCACGGCAAGCGGAGAGCGTTCCTCGCCGCCTGCGCCTCCTGCGTCAGTCGAATAATTGTACTGGCATAGGAAGCAAGTATTTGCAAAATATTTGCTTGTCTACCTACTTATATCTATTGCTTCAGTAGAGAGAAGTTTTTCAACATGCATTACGGCGTACAAAGAAAGACATGGCTGAGGTCGACAATGAAAGAGGATCGACTTAATGGTTTAGCTCTGTTGAACACTCACCTTGATATCGATTGTCCTGTCGACGATGTAATTAACCAATTTGCCAGGAAGAATAGATGCATGGAATTTGTCGTATAAAGAAATGAGAGCAAATTATTACTTTGTATTGTAATTTTATGTGTATTTTTATTTGGTTGATTGTAATTATTGTCTTCAAAACGGTTTCAATAAAGTTTTCTGAAGCTTTGCATGATTTGTTAGTAGGTACATCCATATATTAACTCAAGATATCTTTTAGTGCCCCCCCCTTAAAAAATTTCTGTATCCGCGCCTGGACTAGACATTATTGGCTGAGTAACAACACACTGCGTAATATATTCTAATTATTTTTAAAAGATCCTCGCCTTTGTAAAGAATTTGGTCTTAGATTCCAGCACGTCGTAAATCTACACTCAAAGGGGTTAGAAATTTAATTATGTTGATGGCGATAATTAATTTCGAAGCCTCTCTGAGCTTCTTATTACAATATCTTTATTCCCCTTTTACTTTATAATCCTAACGTTTAAATTGAGGAATATTTGTGATTGTAGGAATTTAGAGGGAGATGAAGGGACTATAGTATCAGACTTGGCGCAAGCTTTGTTCCGAAGTAAATTACTAGTGGAAACCTCCATGATGGATACGGAACCAGATTTGGAAGCATTGATGGAAACGCCCGGAGTTATGATGGGAGAGCCGCACACAACTTTCCCAAGGATCATCGCCATGTCTTGGATAGCTGTTGCCGATCCAACCGCTATAAAGAAGCTCGGAATGTGTCCACTGAAAAAGGTGACAATCTCAACTGCATAGCAGAGAGAGAGAGAGAGCATAAAGAATACTGAACAATGGGATGTTTAGTGTTAAAAAATGTCAAAAATAGGAAAATAGCATTAATTAGAGTTTGTATCACAGATTTTTTTATGATATAAGAATGGCAGACTTGATGGTACGACGGGTAGGAACTCTACAGGAATTTATTTACTAATTCGTTTGAAGAGCCCATAATTTCGCTAGGTGGAAATCAGAAGGGAGAAGATAAAGTTTCTGCTCATCCGGGATGTGCGCAGGGGCACCTTACTCAAGTAATGGGAATGAACACCGCACACAGACGTAGATAGTATAGATAACGCAAGCCGTTCGCCACTACGTGCCCGCAATTTGAGCAATGCTCAAATACGGCCTTAATTCGCTTTTGACTGTGTTCACGGAAAGTCGACTTTCGAAAAACAATAAAAATCTAATTGCGCTGTTGTTAATTCTAAAAATACGTCAAAAGTGGTTTGTCAAGTGTGGGGAGACGTTTCGTATCATCGGTAAGTAGTTTTGTTATTTATAATATGTGCTGTAATTTAATTAAAACTAATGTTTGGAAAATGTAGCCAGCTGCGTGCGCGCGTCCTCTCACGTTGAACGTAGGTGGTATGCATTGTTTGGGGAGACGAAACGATTTAGTTTGTGTTTTAACATCACCAAATTGTGCTCGTGACGTCGTGGTAGGCAGTAAAAATGTGGCACGCTTGGTTTTCGTACAGTTGGATGAATTTACGTCATCTATACTATCTATGTCTGTGACACCGCATGCCTGTATGACGCGCAATACAGTGGTAAAAGTTTGAGGTCATTTTGCAGAATGGCGTGTGGATTGTTTTTACGCCATCATGCGCAACCGATGCCCATCCCTAGTACGCAGGGTTCGGGCTGGCCCCGCCACATCCTGCAAGCCTTGGCTAGGAGATTAGATGGATATTACTTGAACCATTGCTTTCATGATTCATGTATTGACCACCAAGTCATGATTTGTTTATTGTTTTTATGTACATATTTTATTTAAGTATCTTAATTTTTTAATATCATTATTATTATTATTATTATGACCCTCAATGGTTGAAATAAATTAAATTATAAAACAAGTCATCGGAACACGCGCTATATTGCACAACCGGTCGAACACACAAGGAGAGATTCCTTTTTATTCTAAGGACTTCTTTTAATCTAATCGTTGTTGTGATATACCTAGTTCTATTTTTGTCCTAGGTAACAAAATATCTTTCGATTACAAAGTCCAAGGACGTAGCGAAGGATATGCGCGCACTTGAGCCAATAATAGCAAGAGCAAGATTCATTATGGAAGATTTCATTCGAAACATGGCACCGATCAGCGTTTACCAAAAAAGAAAGACAATCACTCAGGTTTGTAACTTTCTTAAAGGCACGAAAATCTTATTATGTCTTTTCCTACCATCTGGTAAGCACACCTTCAACCATCTGGTTTCTTTTTGTAGGCGACGGTAGCCACTAATCACCTAATATTTAACGAAAAAAAAAAAAACTTTTGGTTTTGTAACTCTCGTCTATTCTATACATATAATAAAATTGTAAACTTACCCTGTCTGTACATTAAAGATATTTCAAAAAAAATGGATGGGTTATATTTATGTTAACGAGATCAAAAAGTAAAATAAAGTAGTTTTTAGAATTTTTGTCTGTTTGTCTGTGCGCTTGTGCCCGCTAATCTCAAAAACGGCTTAACAGATTTGAATGCGGTTTTCACTGATTGTATTGTAGCAAGCTTCCCGTAACATTTAGTGTTTGTTTCATTCCAATCGGTTTACAAACAAAAAAAGTTACACGCTATATCGATAGTCGAATACCACGCGTACGAAGTTGCGGGCTCAGCTAGTTGTTAAATATACTTTAAAACATTTTTAAAGTATATTAAGTCAATGAAAATTGTAAACAATTCAAAAAATTAAATATATAGAATATATAGAGAGGGCATTGGGAATTTTTTCCTACAAAAATATTGATCCTGATCGTATCAGGATGGCCATGGCGTAGCTAAATAGCCTTGTAAGACTGAGCGACTTTATACCACGTGGTTCTAAATGTCACATTACGGTTTCTTTCGTCTTGCCCGATCTATACAGTTGAAAATCTTTGCAACAATTATATACAATTGATTTTGATATTTTTTAATATTATCTTAGATTTCACACATTCAAATTAAAAAAAACTTTTCTCTAGAAATCATTATTTAAAGAAGAATTATTTTATGCTGTATTAATTGTTGTATGATTTTACGTTTGTTTTCTTCAACTGACTAAACTAAATATTCTGTTATAAATTGTAAAAGTATTAAAACCGACAAACGTTTTGTCAACTCTATACAAGCAGAAAATATCGCAACCTTCAACCTCCGTTATTATTAAAATGTTGTTATAAGCTATAATATCTATTTAAAATGATTTTTTAATGGTCAATATTTTTTCAGCCAGCTATAGTTAAAGCTAAAAATGTATCAGGTGCAAAGAGACCACCGCGTACTACGCAAGAAGTGAGTTTATTTCGATTATTATTATATGTCAAATATACATTCTATATTTGACATTTTACATATATATCTTTATAAATTATGGCGTACTTATTTATATCAGTGGCTCTAGCATGAGTTTTCGATACTACACTCGCTAGCAAGAGCGTAAAATATGGAAAATTGACAATTTGACATTGACAGTTCACGATTTTCCATACAAAAGCTTTACGTTCTCGCTAGCGAGTGTAGTATCGTAAACTCATACTAGAGCCTCTGAATAACAAAGCTTAATAGTATATGAACCGTATTAAAGTAAACTTTCTTAGACATTTTTGTATTTATCCGATACACATCAGTGATTTGTCACTAATAAACATCAACTCTCGCTCGCAATGAAACAGTACTGACAGATCCGTTCGTACATGTCCATTTATTTCGGAATTAAACAAAGATACTTTCACAAAGGCTTGTTGTTCTATTCGGTGGCGTGGAAAAAATAGTAAAACATCGATTTATTATTATTATTTTTCAATTTAATGTTCATATTAACACGGTTCAAGATAAATATGCGTGTATATTTTCGTCTTGCTTTCACTTCAGTAAAAGCCCTATTAAGTCACCTCATTCTAATGATTCCAGTGTTGCACTACAGTAATCGAATTATTTATCGATATTTACCAATAAAGTAAATTGTTACATATTTTACACAAACAATTTATAACGTCGACATTACTTTGTACTTATTTAAGGTTTGCGTAACGCCTTACTGCTGAAAAGTGCACACAATTTATCAACAATTAAATGAAAATAATTAAATCATTTCCTTTCCGTTAGAGCGGCGGTGTAACGTTAGAGATTTGTTACGTCTAACGGTCCCTTTGTGAAGGGAGTTGCACAGGACTTTTGAAAAATACCGTAATAACACTCTGGCAAAAATAATGAAGCATGACCGTCCGATGAATGGAAAAACTTTAGGACGATAGAAACTTTTATTGATTTGCTTGTTTATTTTAGGTTAGCTGTAAATTATTGTTATGGTTATTGCGAAGGTATATTAGGTATCTGTTAAACGGTATGCTTTGTAAACAGACTGTGATTACTATAAGCACTAATTGTTACAATCTATATAAGAAATCATGATTTTAGTTATACATTTATTACTCAATTTTAAAATAATTATGACTGTGTTCAATTAACATCGAAATCTATAATAATATTTGGAGCCCAACTCTAGTGTGATCCATGACGCTGCCATCGACCAATCGGACGCAGCGTTCGCCACAGGACAGAATTGTTTTAGACTAAATGAATGACATTTCTTCTCTATAGACTAAAAGTGCTCTGTGCCGCTGAGTTATATGAGTCGACATAGTACGAGAGGTCTGCTCAAAAGAGCGTTTGACGCTCCTCATAAGGAGAATTATCTTTGGAGCAATATTCATGATACGAGTACATATTGTATCAATGATTCTTTTTAATTCTAATTTTTACTTATTAATTAATTATTGATTCTTAATTTTCTCGACGAATTAAACATATTCTTTTCAGGTTTATTTCCCCACCGAAGGTACGACAATCACATTCGACATAATGGATTTTGATATTGAAGATTTACAATATGCTGCAAGTGGACACTGTTTCACAAATATCATTTTTCCTTTCCTGTTTACATTTGTGATTGTTGTTTTTTGATTTCAATAAAAATATGGCGTCTTGTTTTTCTTTATATCTCAATATATAAAAATGAATCCCCATTTACCTTGGTCACGGCATCACGCGTGAACGGGTGGACCGATTTTAATTCGGTTTTCACTAATGGAAAGAGGGATAAACAGGGAATGTTCATATATATAAAAATTGCACCTCGGATGAAACGGGGCGGGTCGCTGGTACTTAATATTTATTAAACGGTATGTAGAATGTTGAGTAAAAAGACCCCGTGTGTTGACCTCTTGGACCAATTAAAGGTAAGGTGGGGCTCAATTAAAAATGTCTATGTCAAATGAATGTCTGTCTGTGGACTAATGAAGATGATAATGTAGAAGACAACGATTATCATAATTAAAATTTAAGTACATAAAAATGTCAGAGAAGCACGAAGATTACAAGCAGTAAATATCTTACAAGCTATTTAGCCTAAAGTAACTGTCACGATAGTCATTGCGGTTGGTCTTCGAGGCAGAAGTTTGCAAGAAAATGCAATTAACACTCAAGAGGGAGTTAATAAGTTTCGCTGTTTTTCGCGTAAGATATATTTTTTAGGACTTTCCTCTTTTTTTATGTTAAGATCGGCAGACAGGCTGACGGTCCACTTGATGGTAGGTGGCTACCGTCGCCTATAACACAAGCAACGCCACAACTGCTGCAAGTGCGCTCCGACTACAGTAGGATTAAAGATAAGGGATTAGGAGGGGGATAGGGAAATGAGCTCTGGCATCCCTTACTCACTCACCGAAACACAACAACACAAGTGTAGTTATTTCACGGTGGTCTTCTGTAAGGGAGTGGTTACTGCCCTCAGACGGGATGCCCAAATGACTGCGAAACGCAGTGTGCCCTGCCACTACTTTCCAGATCCAGACCAGAGACAAATTTGAAAAGTTCATTTTTCAAAGTTGACCCCGCCGGGAATCGAACCCGGGAACCCTAGAACAGAGCGTTAAGACAAGCACCCTAACCACTCATCCAATGGGCTCGACAAAGAAAATAAAACATCTTAGAACAACAGATAGTGGGAGAGTGAGAGGTAAAACGCTGAACAGAAGTATTATTTTTTTGTATAACCAGTGCCTGATCAAGAGTTCTGAGAGCCCTAGGCTAACTATGGTTAAGCGCCTCTTTCTGCTGGCGCCTAAGGCAAGATTATCTAAATCTGCTCAGCAGACGTAAAAAGGAAAAAGATAGATAAAGTTTTCGCATTCACAATAAAAGTATGATGTGATAGTATGATGTGTATGATGATGTGTAATATATTCTAACAATCACGCCAGTGTAGATAGGAATAGATGAATAAATTAGACATCCACGACCTATATACAAATTGGCAGTGTTTTTCTGGTGAGCTCCCAGTTCTAAGCTCAAATTTAACTGAAGGTTTAGAAGACAGCTCAAGTAATTTAACATTTTCGAATCGCAGTCAGTCAAAGACTAAATTTTATTCTGTAAATAAATGATTCTTGCGAAACCATCCCAGCGCCCCCTCGTAACTTGCGCAATAGGTTCAAGCCTGAATATCCTGTGGGTAAATCAGGTCCTGTATATAACTAGCTGACCCAGCGATCTTCGTACCGCCTCAAATCCGTCCTATACAAAATGTATCAGATTTTTTTTTTTCAAGAATATTTCAGATGTTTTAATATTATTCTGCTATTCGAAGCGGAGACATATTCAACAAATCAAACTTCATAGAAATCGGTCTAGCCGTTCTCGAGGTATTTGGTGTAACTAACACGACATAGATAATTCGTCGCTAATAGGGTAATATGAAAAAAAATCTAAAAGTATATTATTGAGATAGCTTAGGCAAAAAGCAGTCGGAAAATGTTAGTTTTAGTTCCTAAAATAACAAAGTAAATTTTAAAATTGAATTCAAAGTTTTCAGAATTTTACTCTGTTCACACAATGAAATAGTAGCCGCCATGTTTACGTCATACGGTTGTGTAAACAAAAAAGTGTCAGTCAGTGTCATGTCAATTACCGGCACATTCAAAGATGTTGTATTAATGCGACCGAATTAAGAATAATTACCTAGAAAACTTATTACTATTCATTGAAAATGACAACATATATCTATCCCTTTCAAACAGTGATAATTTCTAATAGTAGAATTTAGGTTTTCTCGGCCGGTATCCATTTGAGTTGTGGGTTTCCGGGATGATGGCCCAGGTCTGTTGTGAATGTGGCGCAGTATATATCGGCACCACAAAACGCAGCATTAACACCCGAATTAAAGAACACAAGGGTAACTGTCGCAGAGGAGAGACCGAAAAATCGGCAGTAGCTGAACACGCCTTTTCTGAAGGCAACCATAAAATCCTTTTCAAAAACACATTAGTTCTGTCATCCGAGGTACACTATCACTCACGCCTTAATCGGGAAGCCATTGAAATTTTCAAGCATCCAAATAATTTCAACAGGAAGGAGGAAAATCTAAGGCTACACAACATTTGGTATCCGGCACTACGCAAGAATAATAATAATGAAAGAAAGAGAGGGCATTATAACCCCTCTCCTAGTGACCAGACCCCACCAATTCAACCACGGGGTGGGGATATAAATTTAAATATAGATACATTCCAGTCGACAAATCAGTCAAGTCGAAAAGTGCAGAAGTGAAGTGCAGTGATGTGATGTACTTTTTCTTCTAACACGGACTACACCACTGAGGATGTCAACCGCAGTTGTTGACGAAACGTTTGGAAGAATTTCCAATAGACCTGGGCCATCATCCCGGAAACCCACAACTCATAGGGATATTTTCTCTCAGTTGCGTCTTTAATGTGCAGTTAAGTGTGTTGCTGTTTGTACTACATTTTGATAGAAAATTTCAATTGGTTATTCCATAGAGTAACTTTTCATTGAACGTCCATTCATGCACAGAATCAAAGACTGCAATATGTATGCACAGAATGCTTAGATATCTTATCGCAACCAGTTCGCAACACGTCAATTTGGCAAATATTGGATATTTAATTTGAATTACACCAAATTTTACTATTACACGAAAATGAATTGATTTCTACACCAGAATGTTTTACATATGAGTGTGTAAATTGTTATGTATAATCCTAAAATCAAAATGGATACAAGAATGTCGCGTATACTTTTGCTGCTAGCTATGATTGTAGGTAACAGCTATTTCTTTTATTATATCATCACTTATAATAATTATACGTTTATATTTTTATATATTTTATTTTATATTATATACGTAATATATTATAACATTTAATTTATAATTCCCATAATTAATTTCAGTAAACAAGAAATTCCGGAAGGCTATACGGCCTTCAATTGTCACTTCTTGCTCTACAAAGTTTAATAAAACTAACATAAGTTGGATGTAACATAACTGCGACGTAACTATGTCATCAGATCAGATCATCCAGTGGATAGCTTATAGAGTGGCGTTGTCGGTTCTACGAGCTATACCTATACCTAGCTTGTTAATCCAATAAACCATGGACAGAGATTGCAACGTTAATGCCTCGTATTTATCAAAAACTATGATTACTTAATTTGACAAGGATCACTGTTTTACAGAAACCCACAACAAAATTTATAGAAATTTATAGAAACCAAATAAGAATCACTGAGATTTCCTTTTTAAAGCAGTACTCTTTGTTGGCGCAAGGTCTGCAAAGCAAGCCTTGCAAAAGAATACAAACATATCTATACTAATATTATAAAGCTGAAGAGTTTATTTGTTTTTTTGAACGCGCTAATCTCAGGAACTACTGGTTCGAATTGAGAAGTTCTTTTTGTGTTGAATAGTCCATTTATCGAGGAAGGCTATAGGCTATATAACATCACGCTACGATCAATAGTATTATATATAAGTAGTGTCCAGTACCACGCGCACGCCGCCGCCGCCGTATAGGCCGCAGCGAAGCGTGGCCGATTTCAGCTAGTTTCAGTCCGCTTCTGCCTCTTTCTCCGCTAAATTATTCGAAAATACTAACGGATTTATCCCGAATGAAAACAGCGATATACAAAGAAAGTTTGTCTCTATACATCTATCTATACCCACATATTATAAAACAAAATCGCTGTCCGCCTCTGTCTATTTCTTAAGCCATCCAAGGAACATTGATACGATTTTCACTAGTGGAAAGAACGATAAAAGACGGTAGAACCAACTTCGAGAAGGAGGTCAATCGTCGAATCCTGCTCGGATGGGCAGCTTTCGGGAGGTTCCAAGACATCGTCTCGTCCAAAATTCCTTAGCGTTTCAAAATAAAAGTTTTCGACCAATATGTGTTGCCAGTGACGACATACGGCGCTAAAACGACGATTGACGACGACCCATTGGATTAATTTGACGAGCCCATTGGATGAGTGGTTAGGGTGCTTGCCTTAACGCTCTGTTTTAGGGTTCCCGGGTTCGATTCCCGGCAGGGTCAACTTTGAAAAATGAACTTTTCAAATTTGTCTCTGGTCTGGATCTGGAAAGTGGTGGCAGGGCACACTGCGTTCCGCAGTCATTGGGGCAGCCCGTCTGGCGGCAGTAACAACCCCCTTACAGAAGACCACCGTGAAATAACAGCATGTGTGCTGTTGTGTTTCGGTGAGTGAAGTAAGGGATGCCAGAGCCCATTTACCTATCCCTTCCCAATCCCTTATTCTTAATCCTATTGTAGTCGGCACGCACATGCAGCAGTTTTGACGTTGCTTGTGTTATAGGCGACGGTAGCCACCATCAAGTGGACAGTCAGCATGTCTGCCGATCTTAACATAAGAAAATTAAAAAATAAAAATAAAACGTGGTCCCTAACTTTGGCCTCGTAAGAAAGCTCAACATCGCTCAACGAGCTATAGAGAGGGCTATCGGAGTTACTTTGCGAGATCGAATGGGGAGTTCCGTTGACGAACGAAAATTACCATAACACGGCGGATTAGTAAGTTGAAGTGGCAGTAGGCAGCCGACGGCCTCTGTGTGCTGGAGCCGGAAGGTTTTCGAGTGGAGGCCACGGACCAGCAAGCGCAGAGTAGGACGTCCACCCACAAGGTGGACAAGACGACCTGATAAGGGCCGCGTGTCGACGGTGGATTCAGGCTGCTTCTGATCAGTCTTTTTGAAAAATTAGGAGGGTGGCCTTTGTCCAGCAGTGGACGTCCTTCGGCTAAGATAATGATGATGACTCCAATAAAAATACCTTACCAGAGTAATATTTAGTTTAATTGCGATTTTAGTGGCCATGTGTTTCTATGGATCTTGACTTCGCCGATCCCGAACTTGGTATTGAAGAGCGTTGGATGTTTCGTCATAAGAAAAAACACGAGGAGAACGAGCCTTGCACTGTTTCGCGTGCTCATGACGCTCGTGACATTTTCAGACGATTCTATGCTATATTGCCTTAGTAAGTAATTTAAATTCAAAGTCAAGTAATTTCAAATTTAATTTCCTATCTACTCCTAATCCGTTATCCTTAATCCTACAATCCTACTGCAGTCGGCAACGCACTTGCAGCAGCTTAGGCGTTGCTTGTGTTATAGGCGACGGTAGCCACCTACCATCAAGTGGACCGTCAGCCTGTCTGCCGACCTTAACATAAAAAAAAGTCCACAGTAATTATAAAATTATGACAGTAAAAAGACTCTTCTAGAAAAATACTCTGAATATTTTTAGTATTGGGAAGGCATGGTTGGGCCTTAAAAAAGACCCGCCGTGAAATAACAGCCTGAGTGCTGTTGTGTATGATGATCCCTATGATCCCTTTTAATTCCTTAACATTTATCCTACTAAGATTGGCAATGCAATTGCAGCAGCTATGGCGTTGCTTGTGTTAATATGGAAAGAAAGAAAGAAAGAAACCATCTTTTATTCCTCTAATACAATATGTGAACAATACAAACAATATACAACAAACAACAAAATAATAATTACGAGCAAACAAATATATTGACAAGTAACGAGAGGAAAAGGAACCCTGGCTCAGTATACAGTTGTGGTGCAGAGCACAACACTGATATTCCGCCGGGGACCAGATATTCAAAAAGAAAAAACATTTACGCTGGACAATTCTGAACACGATTGTACAATCAATGGCTGAAATTATTGCAATTTTTTTAAAAACTACTGAAGGATTTCACCAGCTAGTTATCTATATGGCAAATTCACTATAAATATGCAATAGCACACGAGTATATGTGAAGATAGACTTACCATCAAGTGGACCGAAAACCCGCTTGCCAATATTTAGCCAGCCAGGTGGTTCCACTATGTTTTTTCAAGCTACCCAATAGTGTTTTTATTTAAGATCATACATTTTTAACTAACTCAGCAGTTGATGTTCTCGTATTTTCCAGTAACCAGCCAACGTGAATGTATATCTATCTATTTACTATAGTGAACAATATCTAATTTCAAACGCATCACAGGAATAATTTCTCGCTGAAATACCTACGCGCTCAAACTCACGATGAATAAAGCGTTGTTTATGCGAGCGTAATTATATGCTGATGTTCCATTAAATTGTATTGAAATTAAGATAATAACAGTGTCAATTGCATTAATTTTGCTTTATTATGGTAACATTATCCGGATTTTATTTTTATTTTTAAAAATAGAAGCACGAGGGTAGATAAGCAAAATATATGAAATTAAAAGCCCGTTACATTTTTCCCCATGCAAAAACATGATGGAAATAGGTTTTTTAGCTTTCCATGAGTAGAAATATTACAAAAAAGTACATCTAATTAAAAAAAAAACAATTTAAGAATATAGACAAATTTACCATATTATATGAATAATATGGTGCCATTGAGTGTGCGCCATGGTAGCAAAAATACCATAAGCTGTGGCAAAGCACAGCGCTGATAATATGCCAGTCCTCGAGGAAGGATTCACGTCAAAGGAAATGCATCGTTATTGGATTATTTATCGTTATTTTATCAGAACTCACCTTAACGTTAATATACCTTATATTGTAAGTAATGGACACTATTGTATGTTTAACCAATTGCTGCCAAAAAAAAAAACAATTTTCTCTAACATGCTCGGAAATGTAGGCATTCTTGTACTAAAAACAAGCCACGAAGTTTGTAATTCTTGGCTCATGCATTTCTTTCTCGGCATAGGCCAAGAATGTTGTATAAAAATTCATTCCTGGCCCCTGCTCAGCCTGATGAAACCCGAAGTTTCACGAGTCTTCACGAACGCGCCCGCCGCTGTCACAGGCGTAGTAGGCGGGGGCGAGCGCACACTCTTTTCATGACTGGGCTGTATGGCTGTTTCCTTTGCACTCATTGAAAATAAAAAATAAAAAAGGCGGGAAAGCAGACTTTTTTCAGTACCTACCTAAATATTTATTGCTTTTAGTAAACATTTGCGTTTGTTTTATTCTAAATAAAACTGTGTATATATGTAAATTAATATTCTATTAATTTTTTCATATTATACTAATTTCTTTGCATTATCACGTGTTTCATTATTTTCTCACATTTATTGAGAAAAGCACTATACCAGTCTCGACCGGAATGAGGATTGCCAGACTCAGATCTTTATCAAGGCCGAGCTTTAGCGAGCCATCTTCGTCCGGCAATCCTTCACTGCCTGGACTCTGCAGTAATGTACTATTATAAAATAGTTGGTTAGTGATTAGAAATCTTTTAAGCAATTCAAAAAATAAATTTCTTTGCAAAAATTCACTAATTTTCTATTGGTGAAAACCGTAACCTGACAGTATCTTAGTTTTATAATACGTATAGATTATATTATAGATGTAGAAAATTTATCTAAAGAACTTACAAATGGAAAAATGTTGGTAAATGTAGGATCTTACTGTTGAGAGACCTTGGTGGACAAAGATCATAAAGGTGGAATGCTGGACAAAGCCTACACCCTAATTTTCCAAAAGGACCGATCAGAAGTAGCCCGGATTAACCGTCGATCTGCGACTCTTATCAGGTGGTCTGTCCACCTGATAAGGGTCGGTCCGTGGTTTCCACTCGAGAACCTTGCAGCCCTATTGGTCGTCGGCTCTCCGTGCTATGTGTCCTGCCGCTTCAACTTACTAACCGGGTTATGTCGGTAACTTTCGTTCGTCTACGGATCTCATCATTCCTGACTCGATCTCGCAGTGTAACCTCGAGCATAACTCGTTGAGCTTTCTTACGAGGCCCATAGTTAGAGAACACGTTTCAGCGCCACATGTCATCTTTTTTTTTAATGTTATGTCGACAGACAGGCTGACGGTCCACTTGATGGTAGGTGGCTACCGTCGCCTATAACACAAGCAACGCTACAGGTGCTGCAAGTGCGCTGCCGACTACAGTAGGATTAAGGATAAGGGATTAGGAGGGGATAAGGAAATGGGCTCTGGCATCCCTTACTCACTCACCGAAACACAACAGCACGTATATGCTGTTATATTATTTCACGGTGGTCTTCTGTAAGGGGGTGGTCACTGCCGCCAGGCGGGCTGCCCAAATGACTGCGAAACGCAGTGTGCCCTACCACTACTTTTCAAATCCAGACCAGAGTCAATTTTGAAAATTACATTAAAATTTCCAAACTTGACCCCGCCGGGAATCGAACCCGGGGCCCCTGAGACATTAATTGAAATGCTTGCAAAATCAATTGAAATGCTTCGAATAAATTGAAGTAAATCATCGAATAGTTGGCAAATTGGTGCATCCTTGACAGCTAGTCCTTCTAGTGTTGCACGTGTGTCTCGGTGACAGTAGCCACCTACGAAGAGTTTTCCTGTCTGCCGACACGTTTAAAATAAAATATCTATATTGTTTTGCCAGTTTTGACAAGGAACGTTCGAACACGGTGTTCCTTCACAAGTTCCGGGGCACTGTGTACAACATGATGACTGTTCAAGAGAAGCTCGACAGGGAAGCGGCGTTCTACGCGGCAACACTTACTCCACTCATTTTCTTGCAGAACTATAGAGATACATGGTGCTTGTTGGAAAGGGTGAGTTTTTTTAATGTTTCAGATTGATTTTTATGGGATAGTGTTGCAGGCTGGCTACTTAATGTTCGGCAGCAACAAATAATAAGCACAATCAACAAGTGCGCTGGCAACCCTAACAGGATAAAGGGTAGAAAACATAATGTGGGTAATGGAATTGGTTTTGGAATCTCTTATTATTTGAAACATAATAGTGTTAGATCCCACCTTAAAATTGTACACCTATATGTTATTTGATTGAAATGTGATTTATATAAAAGGTTACACGTGGGGTCATACAACACCGCAGGGTTGCCTAGCAAAATCTTGCGCAAGTAACTAAATCTTTTTGATACCTTTTTTAAGAATTGCATACATTTGTTTGGAAATTATATGAATTTCCATAGAAAAGAGACTATAGATCGATCTCTTTTCTATGGCACTTCATACAGTTTTCAAACTGGGTATGAGTGCAATTCTTAAAAAAAAAGGGGGACAACTGCGAGTTGAACTCGCGTGAAGAGGGTTCCGTACGATGTTACCTATCCACACAATATTGAGTAATTTACCATGTTATTTTAATGTCATGGACTTCTTATAGGTTTTCCTATAATCTATAAGTAGAAAACTGATTTCTGTATTTTTTTCAAAATTTTAGGTTCAGTAGTTTCGGAGATAAGGGGAGGGGGGGATGGTCGGACAGACGGACACACGAGTGATCCTATAAGGGTTCCGTTTTTTATTCAGACGTAGGTACGGAACCCTAAAAAGGTATCAAAAATAATTATGGTAAAAATATTTGTGGCAAGATTTTCCTAGGCAACCCTGCGGAGTTATATGATCCTACGTTTAATTTTCATCACATTTCGATCAAATAACAAATACGTGCAGAATTTTACGTTGGGATATTAGACTATAAAAGATCACACGTGACGCTATTTTACAGTGGTTCTTTATAGAATTTTTTTATCCCCTCATTTTTGACGAGCCCGTTGGATAAGTGGTTAGGGTGTTTGCCTTAACGCTCTGTTCTAGGGTTCCCGGGTTCGATTCCCGGCAGGGCCAACTTTGTAAATGAACTGAAATTTGGCTTTGGTCTGGATCTGGAAAGAAGTGGCAGGGCACACTGCGTTTCGTAGTCGTTTGGCCAGCCCGTCTGGCTGCAGGAACACAAGACAACCGTGAAATAACAGCATGTAAGGGATGCCAGAGCCCATTTACCTATCTCTTCCCAATTCCTTATCCTTAATCCTACTGTAGTCGGCAGCGCACTTGCATCACCTGTGGCGTTGCTTTTGTTATGCTGTTGTTATAAACAAGAAATTGATAACAAGCTTTGTGGTTACTATCCCCAGGGGATATGCTCATATATTTTCAGATTATCACTTTGGATAACACCAGTGTCATGTTGCTACAAAACTTTATTGAACTTAAAGATTAAATGCTGTCGTTACCTAATTCATAACATTTTGCATTTTGTATCTTTTAAATTGAGTTGTAACATTGTTATTGTAATTTCTTGTATATATGATTTATAGTGTAATGTGTATTGGCGTGAAGTAAATGTCTAGACAAACCAATAATGGTTTACAGACATTGTAAACATTGTGTATTGAATCATGTATGAGATAATAAATAAATAAATAAATAAATAACAGACATTCAATCCTACTAATATTATGAGTGCGAAAATTTGTGAGGATGGTTGTTTGTTACTCTTTTATGTAAAAACTACTGAACGGATTTGAATGAAATTTGGCAAGTACATAGTTTATTACCTGGATTAACACACAAGATACTTTGTATCCTGAAAAAAAAAATGTTACATTCCCTGGTGTAAAAATATAAAAAATTCGGCGCCACTGTCGCAATGTTATCACAGCGATAAAGATTTCAGGCGTTATTTAGGTATATTTTTCATTTTTCAACGCAGGCGAAGTCGCGGCCACCAGCAAGTAAATAATAAAATTGTTGGCACGTGTTTTAGCTCTTTGGTGATTTGGGATTTTCTTTCAGTTTCACCGTGCCCTGCGTTTGTATCAGATTTCTCATCCGACGGAGAAACGATCTGCTTTAAAGTTGCTTCAAAATATGAGGGCTGTAAACAAAAAGGTATAAAACTGTATATATTCAGTATACTTTTTAAATTTCAATTACGAGGGAGATTTTTAAAATTATGTGGCGTGAGACGATGAAAAGTTTTAATTTGATTTTTGTGGGCTTTGGCACTTTATGAGCGGGGTGGACCGGGCTCTGCCGAGGCAACAACTCCGATCCACCCCAGGGCAGCCTAGCCATTGCTGACTAGGCTAACTCCAATGAGGGATTGCCCGGAGGTACCGAGGCAATTCCCAGACGGGGGGGGGGGGGGGGGGTTACCTTGTGCGAGCACACATAGTTAGCCAACCATGTGCGCAGGTCCCCTAAAGCATTTGAAGACGGGCTTCTTATGCCCGCCTTCTCCTGCCCAACCGCCTACGTTTATGGCAGAGGCCTATGATCAACAGGGTCGTCTATGGATTTTGTGTTTTTGGGTTGTGTTTATGAAACCGTTTAAAAAAACCTGAAGAAATAATACTGAATTTAATCTTTTTTTTTATAAAATTCCTTCTAAACATATTTCATGTTTAAGTTTGAGAAAAAAGAAACAGTAGCAATAACAAAAAATAAATAAAATAAATTCATTAAAACATTTAATGAAAATAAATACATTTATTTATTCCTAATTTTTTCATTGTTAAGTTGGACAGACAGGCTAACGTGACGGTTCACTTGATGGTAGGTGGCTACCGTCGCCTATAAACACAAGCAACGCCACAGGTGCTGCAAGTGCGCTGCTGACCATAGTAGGATTAAGGATAAGGGATTGGGAATGGATAACGTAATGGGCTCTGGCATCCCTCAGTCACTCATCGAAACACAACAGCACACGTGCAGTTATTTCACGGTGGTCTTGTGTTTGTCCAAATGACTGCGAAACGCAGTTTGCCCTGCTTGAAAAGTTAATTTCAAAAATTGACCCTGCCGGCAATCGAACCCGCTACCCACTCTTTCAACGGGCTCGTCAAATTGGCTGATAAAAAACAGTTAAATTAACATTTGGAGAAATTTACAAGGTATTAAAAATGCAAAATTTCTCTTCACATAATGAGTGCTTTATTTACAGATACGATCTTTCATTTATGAATTGCCAGGGCCGAGACCTATTACACAGGAAACCACTGTCGCTGATGATATATTGGAAGCGGATGTTTTGCAAGATAAAAAAGATATTCGATATGTCAAGGAGCTCATTAAAAATCTTGGTTGAATGAAAAGAATTTCGTTTTAATAATTACTAGTGACCCTCCCCCGGATTTGAATGAAATTTTTTCTGCAAATTATACACACAAACCTTCCCCGTTTATCGCTCTTTCCATTAGTGAAAACCGTATCAAAATCCGTTGGGTAGTTTAGAAGAAGTCAGCGGAGAAAAAGACAGAAGCGAGTAACCCAGGCCCAGACTGCCGGGAATAGAACCCGGGACCCCTCAGTCAGAACGCTTAGGCAATTACCTCAACCACTAGACCAATGGCTCGTCTAATTAAAATCCCAATTTTTTATTTTATTTTCTTCACTAATTGTCAATTTAGACTAAATTAATAATGGGTGGATTGCTCTAAATATGCCAACCTATAAGTATCAGATAACTTTTAACCTTTAGTAACCATTTGCCTATCCCTCCCTAATCCCTTATCCTTTATCCTAGTAAAGATTTCGTACTTGTTGTTTTTGGACGAATAAATTCATTATAGTCCTATTTGTTTATACTATTTGTTTGTTTCATTGTATATAGTCGGTTTAGACAAAATGATGAGTGCATCACTCTAAATTTTCGTACCAAAAATATGAATATTTGTGTAGTAGAGATTTAAATCCTCACATCCGTCGCGTTTGTCTGTATGTATGTTGGCGATGATCTCAAAAACTACTGAACGGATTTTCATGCGGTTTTCATCTATCAACAGAGTGATCCCTGAGGGAGGTATAGGGATAAGAATAAATAAGAATACGTAGAACGGAATCTCCCGCTCCGGACGCCCTCAAGGTCACGATATTAGCCTACACGTTAAACGGGATACTCAGTCGGGCTGTCACGGCTGGTGTCTCCGCCCGAATAAACATATTTAATAGTTTTACGCGAGCCTGTATGTTTTTATTTTATATTTGTAGGTAAGTAATACTTACTTAAATGGCTTCATTTGGTATGGTACTGTCTTATAATAACTTTTAATATTTATAACTAAATTTAATGTAGGTACGTAAATAATAATGTAGGTAAGTATTTATAAATCTCATATTTTATAAAGCTAGAATAAAATAATGGTTTCAAAGTAAAGAAAAACTTATATTTAGCGTTAGCGATATTATCTTTTTTCGTAAGCAATATTTAACAGTAAGCAACCCTGGCGACAAGCCGGAGCGACAGAGGGGCGTAACGACGTGAAGGGGGAACATTTGTAGTTATATAAATGGCAGCGTTTGAGACTCGGACTAAGAAGATTCCGTTCTACTTGTTATTATTATTCTTATGGTATAGGGTGCACAATTCAATAATATTTTGTGAAAATTTGTTTGAAATATGACCATGATTGTTGAAGGTGTCGGAAAAAATTAAGCCGTCTGGGAACTTTCATCGAAAACGCCGCCGGATCGGTTTGAGATATAAGAAAATACTTTATGGTGTCGATAGAAAAAAGATAGATAGTCTATCTTTTAGGGATAGCTTGCTATACCCATTGTAACTTTTAAAAAATTTTCACGTAAATATGCTATTTGTAAATGTTATTTAGACGGATACAGAATTAATCATTATCAAATTAAAGGCCTTAGTTACATTAAGCATTTCATACATATGTATAATAATAGCCCTTACACCATACAATTTAAATAAATATTTAGGAGTTGTCGTAAATTAAAAACTACCCGCGAGAAAATAAATTCAACGGTCTCGCACCAACGCGACGCGACTACGGGACTTGCTTGATGCGCGCGCAGGCGTTATATTACTCATACATTTTCTCATTTATCAAGGCGTACGATAAGTTGCGGACGCCAGCCAGTTATTAATAAAACAATAAGGTAATTCCTATATAAAACAATAAAGGCACGCGGGATGCTATGGGATTCAGACAGGTGGTCGTGTCGTATAGAATTGCATTTCGTCTGGCTGAGCCTTTGTTCAGTCGTTCAAAGTTTTTGTTTCATTTGAACATGCAAGTACGTTTACACATTCCCAAACTTAAGGCGAGGTATTTCAACGCGAACTGGGTTTTTAGGAGGTGAGGTGTGGGGGGGCCGACCCACACTCTACGCGCCATTCGTTTTCCGTGATGTTAGCGCTGCGCCACAGTATAAAATATTTCAGATTACGAACAGCTGATAAACTTTAATTATGACGTATGTAATGTCAAAAAATATTTATGTCCGTTGCGCGAACGTGAAAAAGGCGGAGAAAAATTTACACAGGTCTTTCGCTGGCAGGCGCCCAATTGAGACTGGTAGCGCTGTTGCGACGGTGGTGCGAGGTTCAAGTTTTGTAATAAACATTGATTTAATAAATATAGGACTTCAATTTAAAACAAAAACTTAGCAGGTTCTCTGTAGTACTCAAAAAGGAATATTTCCATGTAAAAATTATGTGGAAAGTTAGACATTTTATTGATAAATAATTCCTTTTACACTTGTATTTGGGATTTCATATGATCGAGTAAAGTTAATCCTATCGTGTTCCAAATTAGCACATTCTTTAGACAAAATCCTTAACTTTGTAACACATTTTTTGTAAGATTATTATTTCATAGTTCGTAATTAAAACATATGATCTAGAAAAATAATTTTGCAGCTTCTCATTCGATGACTCGCCTTAATAACTGTTCTATACGTAAACATAGTTGAAAACACTCGAGATACAAAACAATTCGCGAAAACACGAGTAAACAACACTTTTCAAATCGAACAATAACACTCAGTTTATAAGGAATTTATTCGCCTTTAATACGTCCGATCAGATAAAAGGGTTGTTCTACTGACTTAATAATAATAATAATAATAATAAGCCTTTTATTTCGTGCAAAAAGTAAGATACATACATAGTTTAGAGAAAAGAAAAAGAAGAAAGAGAAAAAGAAAAGAAAGATAATGGTGATGATTTTTTACACGTATTTCGCTCATCCCCCCCCCCCCCTTCCCCTTAGTTTAAGTTTAGGTAATATTATATAAGTTTATTTGCATGAACCCCTCCTCAAGTGAAGGTGAAGGCCTCCTCTAAAGAATTCCATATGTTTCTATCTTGAGCTATTTGCGACCAGCAGGTACCAGCTATTTTTATCAAGTCGTCTGCCCATCTCGTGTTAGGTCTGCCTTTGAGACGTTTGCCGATTGGAACCTTCCACATTGATACCCTGTTGGTCCATCTCTCGTCCTTTAACCTCGCTACGTGTCCAGCCCACTTCCATTTTAGTTTTTTAGCGTAGGTTAGAGCATCTGTCACTTTGGTGGTTTCTCTAATTTTTGTGTGACGAATTTTTTGCATCTTTTTAATGTAGAGCATACTTCGTTCTATTCCACGTTGGCAAGTAGTGATTTTGAAAAGCAAAAAGCAAAAAAGAAAATAAGCAAAATTCTACTGACTTAACTGAACTTTATTAGTCACAGTTCACACTGCGTTTCGCAGTCATTTGGGCAGCCCGTCTCGCGGTAGTAATCACCCCCTTACAGAAGACCACCGTGAAATAACAGCACATGTGCTGTTGTGTTTCGGTGAGTGAGTAACAGATGCCAGAGCCCATTTCCCTAACCCTTGTTAATCCCTTATCTTTAATCTTACTGTAGTCGGCAGCGCACTTGCAGCAGCTGTGGCGTTGCTTATGATAATGGGGTGGTTACCGCCGCCAGACGAGCTGATCGTCGCGAAAAAGAGCGAAATCATGATGAGATGCTCAGAATACCCCTTTAACAATTGATTTACCAATTGCTTGGACTCCTGCCATCACAGTACAGGGGCTACCTACAGTTGTGTGGCGTACCTAAAGAGAATTCTCATTCTTGGTAGGTACAAATATTGGCTACATAGTTAAAAAAAAAAAAACAAAAAAATACATTTTTGTGGATACATCTTTATTTACAAAAATTTATGAAATAATTTAAATCTTAATTAGAAATGAAAGGCTAAATCATATTAGTTTAGTATAGAACGTATATTTACATAGATAAATAAATACTATTGCGACTCCCACTCGAGGAGTGTTTGCAGTATTTTGTAGGTTGTTTAAAATAAATAGAAATACAATAAGTGTTGACCTTTGCAAAAATAAATTTTAGTCTGATCACATTATTTCAAAGGCGAGTTTCATTAGATAATATATATGATACGATATGTTATGGTTAAAAACATGGTTTTAGAAGTTGTTTAGAAGTTGTTTAGAAGTTGTTTAGTTGGCTGCTCTGCTAATTGCAGATTTGGCAACAGCCGCTGCTTGGCTCACGTTGTTACCAGTTATCGCGGCTCTTAAGAACTGCGAAGAGAAAGAGAAACAGGTTAATATTTATTTAAGCTTAGCCGAACCTGAGCTGAACCCGGCCACGTTTCGCTGCGGCGTTCGAGTGGGGCGCGAGCGGAATTGAATATTGCTTATATAATTAAAGTCTAAGTTAGGCGTTGAATTTTTTATTTTTATTTTTAGATGACTCCTCGGGAACAGCACTATACATATTTCTGGATGAAAGATATTCTCTCTCCTTTTCTGTATCCCTGACAACGTGTATGCAAGATTTCATGATGATCGGTTCAGTACTTAAGGCGTGAAAACATATCAATCAAATAAACAAATCCACTCTCACATTTATAATATTGTTAGTTACAATAAGCAGCAAATAATATGGCCATCGAAGTGTAAAGAATTTAAAATAGAAGGAATAACCACAGAGTTGCTAATAGACATTCTCTTCCAAAAGACCGTACATGTCACTGTGAGTAGGTCTTATACATTTTAACACAGTTTTGTCCAATTCTTGTCAACTGCGCGTGATCATCACTGCGACCTCTGTGTTGTTAGTCTGTTTATAGTCAATATTCCACCTAATATGGCGTCTGCAGGGGCACACTTCGCAATCATTTGGGCAGTCCGTCTGGCGGTAGTAACCACTCCCTCAAAGAGGACCACCATGAAATAACAGGATGTGTGCAGCTGCGTTTCGGTGAGTGAGTAAGGGATGCCAGAGCCCATTTCCATATCGCTTCCTAATTCCTTGTCCTTAATCATACTACTGTAGGCAGCGCATTGCAGCACTTGTGGCGTTGCTTGTGTTATATGCGATGAGCTATACACCTACCATCATGTGGACCGTCAGACTGTGTAATTTTTGATATCATAATACCTAAACTGAGATAGTACGATTTTGCTTTATGGAGTTATTTAGAAGTCAACAGATCTTTTTTCTTTTTCAAAATTGGACATATTGTTGCACTTGCTATTGGACCTTTGTGCTTGCGTGTAGTAAGTAAGCTAGTAAAACTATAGCACTAGGAAGTAATAGATAATTATTACTAAAGATTCAAAAGTCCAAGTAACGACATAAATGTACTACTACGAAATTTCACACTCGGTACACATTATCAATTAAAACTTTAAACAAAACGCGTAGAAAACACGGCGTTTACAACCTTTTCAGCGCGAGAAAATTATATCCAAGCAGCGATCTAGCGAAGCATGTTGTATCGTTTGATTAGACTTCACAAATTTTATTTTAGCGCTGCAGCGTATTAGTTCTTTAATTCGTTAGTACATTATACCTCAATGGGTCTGAACCCTGCAATTCCTCGAGTAATTTCTTCGAGTCTTTGAGAATGTTCAAGAAAAATGAAGCACTATTCTTTTGTAAATCGTCTGACTTATCTGTTCTCGTTTGAGAAAGGAAATTTCTTGTCCGCTAGTCGAATGTTTTTACAGAACAATGATATACTAACGTTGGCAAGAGGTGCGAGAGCCCTTGAAATGATTTTGGTGACTGGTCGGATGGAAGCCGCGCTGACGGCAGCGCCGACATTGTTGCTGCGCACGTTCAGTGCAGTGTACAGTCTCTTCGCGGCGCAGTATTCTTCATTCAGGAGACTGAAAACACAAGCGTCAATAAGAAATTTAATCAGAAACGAATTGTTGTAAGGCCACAAATAAAGATAGCACTTATTTGTAGCTCACAAACCACAGGTCCAGTTTGTTAATAAAATAATAATAAAAAAATTAAAAAAACAAAGTATTGGTATTGCCAACGTTTAAACACACATTCCTAATTTGTTGACGAAAATTAACACTGATTAGAAAGGTAATTCTAAATACAATAAAAATTTAAAAATAATGTAGGGTTTAAATTGTTTATATATTATAACTAGCTGACCCAGCAGACGTTGTCCTGCCCGAACCCGAAAATAATTTTCTAACCCACCTATCTTGTCCAATTTTATTTTCAAACCATAATATGTCAAAGTGACGCGACATTTCACGTCAATGACTTTACGCCAATCAACGACGGAATTATTTGAATATTCTTCATACAAAAATACTAAAATCCCGATAAAAAAAATGGGGGGTGCGGGGTGGGAGGGTGAAAAATACTATATTTTATGTCCTATTCTCAGACCTACTGAATATACACACAAAATTTCATAAAAATCGGTCCAGCCGTTTCGGAGGAGTTTTGTTACAAACACTGTGACACGAGAATTTTATATATTAGATATCAAACACTTAAAAAAGCATCCCGTAACATTTAGTTTTTGTTTCATTCCAATCGGTTTACAAATAAAAAGTTACGCTCTATACCGAATACCACGCGTACGAAGTTGCGGGCTCAGCTAGTTTTGAATATATGTAAATCTAAAAACTTTTCAGTTGGTTCAGTATTGCCAACAGCTCGTTAGAGATTTTGATTGATAAACAAAAACATTGTTACCGACAAGTTGAACAAAATCTCAATCGAATGTATTTCTGTTTAAATAAAAAAAAATCTAAATTATTATTTTGTGTGCAGTTATAATATCAGTAGGGCATTTCGCAGTTATTCATTGAGCAGCCCATCTGGCGACAGTAACCGTTTGGCTATCATGAGCGGTCCCTGGTCCGAGTAATAAGTAATAAGTGATAAGTAATAAGTAAAATAAGTATAGATAAATATGTCAGTGGTAATTCAGACTTATAGTATTGCTTGTCTTGATAGGCGACGGTAGCCACATATCATAAACTTGACCGTCAGCCTGCTGGCGATAAATTAATAAATACTCCTAATTCGAATCTAATATTCTTAACGCAATAAATTTCCTCTGCGCGAGTTTGATCGGTTGCCTCATGAGAATTGAATCTTAAAATAAACTCATAAAATGTACTGATATTACCTGAGTTGATATGGGTTTGCGCTCTTGATAAGATTGTCCCATGTTGCTTCAAATTCGTAAACTCTGCCTCCGCCTGCGCATTTACTTGTTGGACCATTCTGTAAAAAAAAGTCACGTTTCAAATTGATCGCAAATTCTTTAAGTGTCTAATATTTAATTTAATTAATTTAATCTACTTAATAATTAAGGAATCAAACTTTCCTTACCTATTATTTAAACTTTTATTAATAAAAATAAAAAATAGTACCCATCTCAGAAGTGAATCTTCTTTGGCGATTTAATAATATATTATGTGTAGTAAGCGGTAGATGTCAAAGAGATAGGATTGTTACAAGAAACGTCAGGTGATCGTTACACTGAAGCGTCACATTTTACTCAAATCGCGCGCAAACAAAGATTTTCAACTGTATAGATCGGGCAAGACGAAAGAATCCGTAATGTGACATTTAGAACCACGTGGTACAAAATCGTTCAGTCCTTCGCCAACTTCACAAGGCTATTTAGCTACGACATGGCCATCCTGATTACGGCGGCGATTAGGTTCAATATTTTTGAAGGAAATTTTCCCAATGCCCTCTTTATATAATCTATATATTTAATCTTTTTAATCTTTTTGACATAGGAAAACTATAGCTATAAGAACTAACTATAACTATAAGAAATGAAGTATAAAGGTACTAACTGCGTAGCGAAGAGCGATTGGGTTGTTAGCGACCTGAGCGATGAGGTCGATATTGACTGCTACGCGGCCAATGTAGTTGGCGAGCGCTGCATTTAGGCCAGCATTATTTCCTGTACGGAGATAATCAGCGTAGGCGTTGACCAACTGTAACAAAATAGGAAAATAGTGTATAAACAATGTGTGATGTATGATAACATATGCAAAATGTCATAAACTGTAAACGGTCATAACTGCAAAATGTTATAATCGCATATTGGTCATAATAGTCAATAGCCTTAATATTTGAGTCCCTTCGGGGCATTTTTGAAATAAGCTTTTAAAAGATATGTAATATCGATGTGTGAAAGAAATTTTCAATTTCACCCTATAGAAGGGGTAGAAAAAAAGAATTTTTTTCCAAATTATACAAAAATATTGTAGAGAATTTAATTTTACACGAAATAATAATCATATTAATTTTTGATAAAATTTATATTAACGGAGTTAGGGAGGGTTGATACTGTGATTCTATCAACGCTTATATCAGTGGTTTTTAGTGCTATTATTACTATTAATATTAATTTGTAAAATTGTTAAAATAATAAATAAAATTAAATAAACGTATTTTTATTATTATCGGATAATCAAGTAATTGTTAAAATAATATATCAAAAAAATAAAATAATGAAAGAGTTTTTTCAAGTTAATAGTAATCAAAGTTAACAGTAAAATTATAGTAAACTTACAGCGGAGGAATCACACGAGTTGCCAGCTACTCCGGTAACCAGTTCTCCAAGTATGGCGATGGTTTGTGAGACAGCGAGCGCTTGGCTTTGGCTGTCTCCCAGATTGGCGAGATCGTTCAAGATCTGTAGTACGGTTAGGATGTGGATGTTTAAATCACCGCCGTTGACCAACGTCAGAGCGTTGTCGGTTAGGTAGCTGATAAAATATAAAAGGACAATTTTTAAAAAATATTATTAAAGGTGGCAGGCAGAGTGACGGCTCACTTGACGGTAGGTGGTTACCGTTGCCCAAGCAACACCGCGAGTGCAAGTGCGCTGCCTTACCCGCAGGAAATTATTTACGGCACGCTTGAAGAAGACCATATTATTGTAGCTGGATGGAAACACTAGGAGGGAGATTGTTCCAAAGTTGGCGCGTCTGCGGGATAAAATAACTATTTTCATATACCTAACTATCTTTATAAAATACATATATTTGAAATGCAAAATGCAAAATGCCTATTTTAATTTTTGCATTTAAAAAATACCTATATATTCTTTTAATTTTTTTTTAATTAATGGGTTTTCATATTTTTCATTCTTAAATTAATAATTACTCCTTTAAAATAATACTTGCTAACTTAATGTAGTTTTGCACCTGTTTAACGATTATTTTCATATAGACGCAACATGAAAAATTAAAACTCTTTCATGTTCCTTTCACTGATTGTTAAATTCCGTGAAATAATGTATTTTATTTGAAAAAGCTATGTTGAAAATAAGTATTTTGGACTAGCTGAGCCCGCAACTTCGTACGCGTGGTATTCGGTATAGCGCAAACAAAAAGTTTGTAAACCGATTGGAATGAAATACGAGTAAACACTAAATGTTACGGGAAGCTTGCTACAACACATCAGTGAAAACCGCATTTAAATCGGTTAAGCCGTTTCAGAGATTAGCGTGCACAAACGCACAGACAAACAGACAAAAATTCTAAAAACTATTTTTTTGACCTCTGTTACATTATCTACAACGTGAACAAATTGTTTTAAATAAAAAAATAAATCTTTATTTGCGCGAACACATGTTTACAGGATTTTAATTTGTATACAGCAGTTACAGTACAAAGTGTGTTCTACCCGCCAAGGGCATGCAAATATTTGTGTTTAATTGTTTGTAAACTAATATATTAATAAAGGAATTAATGTTTCTTATTATAAAATTCTTTAACATCATAATAACAACAATCTAATAACCATTTCGTTAATGTTCTTGTAAATTTAGGATCCGGCAATTCTTTTATATTATTAGGTAGTTTTATTTTTTTTGAAAAAATATTTTATGTACAGACACGGCTCGTTTACGATTTGCTTATATTTCTGACGGCAGTTGCAATTTCAGAAGACCTCGTGAAATAAGAACGCATGTGCTGTTGTGTTTCGGAGAATGGCCTAACTCTTTTCTCTATCCCCAACTTAATTTTATGCTATCAAAGTTTGGCAGTACATCTATAGCGTTGCAATGGCGTCGCATACTTGGATCATGTCAGATACCGTCTGCTTTATACAATAATGATGGGGAAGCTAGAAGGCAAGCGTAAAGTAAGAAGAAGAAGGTTGTCATGACATGGCCCTTATCATCAGAGAGTGGATCGCTATTAAAACCGTGGACAAGGAGAAATTTAAGAAAATGACTGCTTACCTTCAATCAGGGAGAGGCATATGAAAAAGAAGATGGCATTGCTTGGATTAATAGACCTAATACATAAAAAAATGAATGTCAAAGGGTGTCACACTAATAAATGTCAATCGTCGCCCAGGGACACAAGGCCACTAGTGGGATCAATATTAAAAGTAAATGCGCTGTTAATATTGATGGGATAAAGGGTGAGTTACATAGGGAATAAGCAGCCACATAAATATGTCAACGTCGCGTTTGTTGTTTAACGTCTTGTTTATAAATAGCAACTTGTTATATTTTAAAATAGAAATTTGATGTTAATGTAATGCGGAGTAATAATAAATGGGCCTAGAAGCGATCCATGTTTAGAATCCTGCCCGTCTGGCGGCAGTAACCACCCCCTTACAGAAGACCACCGTGAAATAACAGCACGTGTGCTGTTGTGTTTCGGTGAGTGAGTAAGGGATGCCAGAGCCCATTTCCTTATCCACTCCTAATCCCTTATTCTTAATCCTCCTACAGTTGGCAGCGCACTTGCAGCAGCTTAGGCGTTGCTTGTGTTATAGGCGACGGTAGCCACCTACCATCATGTGGACCGTCAACCTGTCTGCCGACCTTAACATTAAAAAAAAATCATGGACCTCGTATGAGGTCCATACAGATTTTCATGTCCTATTATAAATCTTTAGGGAGTAGATTTAAAAGTGGACTATGTACTTTCTAGGGCTTAATTTCTTTAAAATCAGGTATGTGGTTTAGCTATTGGATATCACCATGCTTGTTTTTAATACCTACTGGAAAGGTATGTACAATACAAGTATGTATAATACAAATGGTTATGTGAAAAAATAGATAAAAAAGTCAGAAGTGTCAGTCATGAGACAACTTCCAAGCTGTGTGTAAATTACAAACATAATCGCTTTTTATTAAAGCAACCCATAACGTTACAGTAACAGACAGAGTTTATTTATAAGATTAGTGTGAATATGTTATATAAATTTCTTTTAATGCTTACCTAGAGACAAGTACGCCATTATCCGGAATGGGTGCTATTTCATTGATGCCATATTGACTCACTCCTACAGATGGGGCAGCGAAGGCGCTCTGAATAACAACAAAAAATATTAATAAGGCTGAAAAGATATATTTTTTAAGTTGTAACTCAGTATATATCGCCATGGAGAGTATAAAACCACCCATCCTGTAATACGCTGATGATTTTATGAAAATTGTAAGAAAAATAATCAATTATTATCCTTAATAGGTAAAATAGTCTATGTCCACTGACATAGATCTCCCCCATAAAAACAGAAGACTAACAGAGGCCGCAGCCAGTAAACACTGATTCCTTGCACCACCCCCTTACAGAAGACCACAGTCAGTGAGCAAGGGATGTCAGATTCCCTGTACCTTCCTAATCCCTTATCCTTAATCCTATTATCGTCGCGGGGCACTTGCAGTACCTGTAGCGTTGCTTTTGTTATAGGCAACGGTAGCCCTTTACCATCAAGTGAATCATCAGCCTGGCTGACGACCTTAATAAAAAAAATATATTTGACGACGACGACGTTATCATAAGAAATACCTTTACGATATCGCGTAAAGTCTTCCAGTTTACGAGCTATATGACCTCCTCACAGCTACTTCAGCATATATTAGTTCTTCTCATTACGGATTCTGTCTAGCATGGAAGATTTTTTTTATATTAAGATCTGTGGACAGGCTGACGGTCCACTTGATGGTAGGTGGCTACCGTCGCCTATAATACAAGCAACGTCACAGCTGCTGCAAGTGCGCTGCCGGCTACAGTAGGATTAAGGATAGGGGGATTGGATAGGAGAATTCAAAGCAAAAAAAAACTCACCCCCGCCGTTAACAATACCAGAAAGAAGGGCAGCATTTTGTTGGTCCTCTCGTGACCAAACGGTATATACAATACACACTCACTACACTTTTTGACAACTATTTATACACAAATAAAAAGAAAGACAAACTCAAATAACAGTTGTCTAAATAATTCATCTACTGTAAACAACGTTAGGTTGAAGATTTACTGTTGAAATTAAAAAGGACAAGCCTTTTATTCTTTTAATAGCACGCATAATTTTTCTTTTTATAAGGATATTTCTTTCACAAGAAACATAAAAGTGGAGGCCTATGTTCTATGGGTTCATTGATAATTGTGGTCATCACCACAATTGATATTATGATATTGGAAGGCAGTTTGACGGTTCAGATAATGGTAGGTTGTTATTTCTGAAGAACCAAGTAATAGCAAAGTGAATAGAAACAAGCAGGAATGCATGCAGGGGAAAGATAAGGAGAGAGGAATAAATACATCTAACTAGGTATATATTATATTATATTAATATAAATTCGATGCTACGTGGGTTACAATAAAAGTTTCCGAAATGAATAAAAAAAGTTACTATGAATGGTCAAAAATGAATTTATTGATTATTATTATTCTCCGTTGGCGTAAATGCATACGAATAAACCAATTCTGACCTCGGAAACATGTTTTTGATACTTACATTTACGCTTAGTAGGATAAGGCCAGGCCGGTATATCTTGGGCGGTAGATCTAGGCCAGGCCGGTAAAAAGAAAGATCCCGCAAATCACGGCGGCATCCCCCTTAAGGGATATAAATGCCGCAGCGTATCGTTATATTTTCATGTCCCGGTATCTCGCATCGCTATTTAGCGTCGCAATGCACAAGTGTATCTCGGCCTTTATTTTTTTCGGAAAATCGTCTCTATTGCGTTTAATTAAAGTTTACTTCAAATCGTATTTAAACAGCTGCAAGTATAACTTTGTCATAACAAAGTTTCGAACAAAAGCTCTTAATGAGATTATTGTTGGTACAATAAAAATTA
The DNA here is from genome assembly GCA_910589475.2 of Bembecia ichneumoniformis. NCBI lineage: Eukaryota > Metazoa > Arthropoda > Insecta > Lepidoptera > Sesiidae > Bembecia > Bembecia ichneumoniformis. The sequence continues at coordinate 5,341,360 of OU342541.1, forward strand.
AAATGAATTGTCTTAGTTTTGTCTTCAATTTCAATTTTGTTATAATAATTTTAAACGTCATCATTCCATATTCTATTATCTCTTCCATGTTTGTTGACATTGTTTTCTACCAAGGGCATTTGGACGAAGTTATTAGGGACAGTCCTACCACTTTGATGGCACTTACATGCAGAGCATGGCTTCTGCAAGGGATCTTGGAGTTATGATAGATTCAAAACTTCGCTTTAATGTCCATATTGATAATATTGTGAAAAAAGCGTTCAGGTCCCTTGGTTTTATTATCAGAAGTTGCAAGGAGTTCAAAAACCCATCCAATTCGATAGCTCTTTATAATGCTTACGTACGCTCTGGTCTGGAATACTGTTCAGTTATATGGAATCCACATTATAACGTTTACATCAAACGCCTAGAGTCAGTGCAAAAGCGAATCCTTTGGCATTTGTCTTACGGTGTGGTCTAGCTAACGCACTTTCTAGCTACCCAGTCAGAATGAATCACTTCAATGTTGATTTACTGCAGTCCCGGAGGCTTATGCTCGATGTTTTGTTTTTCTGCAAACTGCTGAGAGGCGGAGTTGATTCGCCCGAACTCTTGTCGCGTGTAAACTTTGGGGTTCCTAGTCGAGCGCCCAGACCGGGCAGACTACACACCATTTCGACTAAATTATTTCAGAACCAACTTGGGCAGTTTTTCCCCATTACATCGTTTTATGGATGTTGACCTTTTTAACGACGCATTTTCCAAAATTAAAAGACTTATCCTTGTCCGTGGTTCAGATAATTAACATTAGTTTATTTTTGACATTTATTCCAAATTTCCAATTTAATTATATTTCTATGTTTAATTCATTTAGAACTAACGACTGTTATTGAACGATAAAATATTAAATTGAGCAAATAAAATTATAGCGCTATTAATTCGTTCAGAGAATGTATTCGCTTCAACAAATTCGGACCACTGCCAAATCCTCTTATAGCGGGTGCACTCTGTGTTCAATTTTTCATTTTACCCGCAGCGCAGAAAGGACTAATCGGATTAAAGCTAAATGCAGATTAAATGTTTATTTAGAATTCTTTCTAATGACGTCGTATACAGAACGTGAATAGTAAGGCTCAGTAGTAAGAAGTCTGAATCGATTTGTGTCAGACTGTTTTGTAACCGCAAAACAAATGCAAATCTATGCAAAACATAATATTTATTATGGGTGTTAAATTGAAACACGGGACAAGTGCGAGTTGAACTCGCGTGAAGAGGGTTCCTTACGATGTTACCTATCCGCAAAATATTGAGTGATTTACCATGTTATTTTAATATCATGGACTTCTTATAAGTAGGTTTTCCTATACAATCTATAAGTAGAAAACTAATTTCTGTATTTTTTTCAAAATTTTAAGTTCAGTAGGTTCGGAGATAAGGGTGGAGGGGAATGGTCGGACAGACGGATACAAGAGTTCCGTTTTTTTATTCGGACGTACGGAACCCTAAAAACTGGCAAGTTACGAGTACAACCATTAACTAGTGGTTTTTTTATATCAAATTAGCGATTACACAAAGTGAAGTATGCTGAGTGGATTTATTGAGTATTAGCTGGTATTTTAGCATTATAACTGAGCCCGCAACTCGGTGTAGCGTGTAACTTTTTGTTTGTAAACCGATTGGAATGAAACATTAAATATTACAGGAAGCTTGCTACAATACATCAGTGAAAACCGGTCAGTGAATCGGTTAAGGCGTTTTAGAGATTAGCGTGTACAAACACACAGACAAACAGACAAACATTCTAAAAACTATTTTTATGACCTCCGTAACATCCATACAACGTGTACATACAATTTTTTTTAATCTACTGTACAGACACGGCTCGTTTGTGATTTTATTATATGTAAGTAATAATAATAGATAAACTAGATGTAGAATGTCCGATATCTTTATCGCTGGCGTCGTGTGGTTTATTCTGTGGCCAACGAACACTTCCTCAAGTATAGAGTTGGTCCTCCTTACTATTCTCCATGGTTACTAATAAACTGGACCCACTGCAATATACTACTGCCTCTTTTTTAATGTTAAGACAGGCTGACGGTCCACTTGATGGTAGGTGGCTACCCTCGTCTATAACAGAAGAAACGCCAAAACTGATGCGAGTGCGCTGCTGACTGCAGTAGGATTAAGGATATGGGATTAGGAGGGGATAGGGAAATGGGCTTTGGCATCCGAACACAACAGCACACGTGTTGTTATTTCACGGTGGTCTATAAGGGGGTGGTTACTGCAGCCAGATGGGCCGCCCAAATGACTGCGAAACCAATGTGCCCTGCCACTACTTTCCAGATCCAGACCAGAGGAAAATTTGAAAAGTTCATTTCTCAAAATTGATTCTGCCGGGAGTCGAACCCAGGAACCCCAGAACAGAGCGTGTGCTACTCTACTATTTGACACTCTATTTCTAAATTAATGAAATATCATTTTGAAAATTTCATTTACAACGCCTAACGTCTAATGTTTTATTTCGGGAGATCAATTTCGTTCCATTCTATTTATATTATAAGTAGGTGTGCCCCTCAGTTTTACCTGTCGTAAACTGATAGGTCGTATGTCATTTATGAAAATAATTAATCAAAATAAACTTATTAAATTAATTTATTCGCAAAGTTGGCCCGAACCAGGAATCGAACCCGGGACCCCTGAAACAGGGGGGCACCATAACAAGGCTCGTCAAATGCATAATTAATATTGTGAAGAGTTATTTATTCCCCGTACTTTTGAGAGATTTCATGAAATTTTCGCGTAGTAGTTTCTTTTTTTTTTTTCATTTTAAAACATGTTATATCTCAACTTTTCTTAAACGGTACTAGAGACACAAAGTTATGGCACTTGTACCATCAATTCCAAATTTTAGATTATTTAGATTTATTTTCTGGATTTTTGGTTGTACGTTGATAGTAATCAGCCAGGACAAACGATTTTATTTATATATATTAAGAAAGATTATATACTTATTTTTTCTGATAAAGGAGCAGGCAATATAGTTTAAGTACATTATCGTAGTTTGCTTTTGCGAATAAAAACAAATAAGAAGGAAAATATACTTCAAACAAGTTGTGAAGCAAGTTGTAATCATACGCTGTAGTTACGCTATCCTAAATTTAATTATAAAAATAATTTTATTTTACTACGAAATAAATAAGAAGTAAGAATATGATATTTTCGTCAACGCGTAACAAGGTCCCATGGTGTAATGGTTAGCACTTTGGACTCTGAATCCAACGATCCGAGTTCAAATCTCGGTGGGACCTAAGTTACTATCAAAATGGTCATTTTAAACATTTTTCTAGACTTTTTTTAAATTTCATTTATTGTAGTAATATTTTCTTGTCAATAAAATTCGCCCTATTTTTTTGTGAAATATGTATATCTAAGTAATATGTGTGAAACATCGAAGGTTTGTATATATAATTTGCATAAAATTCCATCCGTGCGAAGCCAGGGTCTGGTTGCTAGTAAATTTATAATAGAATCCAATATTAGCAGAAGTAGCGTTTTGTCTTAATAAGAATAAATATAAGATCTGTGAAGTGTTTCAAATTGAATTTTTTTTCGAGATTTCAATTCAATGTTAGCTCCGTTAATTTATGGACCCTTTGTGAATATTTGAAAGGGTCTCTTTTGACTTCTTTCTGCGCAATTAAATGACACTTCACAACTCCTAAACGTCTTTCGCTTTTAGCAGAACGTTTTAGCAATCGGCAATAAACCCGTTCCAAATTCGGCCACTTCAACTTGAGTTGCAATATCTTACCTAATACGTTTGTAATTTTATCTAAAGCGATTGTACGTGTAAAAATTTAATAACTAAAAATATTGAGCACTATAGCTGGGTTTCCCGCGGTTTTACACGCCGTTTAATTTAATTGACCAGGGGTGTGTTCCAGCACTCCTTCGGCTAAGGCTCATTTTGCTCTAACCGCAAATACACGCCATTCCAGCACTCCATTCGAGCATAATTTGATCTGGACAAAATTTGTTCATACTCTTTCCGAGAGACCTGTCAGAATTAATTATGCTCTGCTAGGCCCCTTCACTTTGTGCCGCCTCTTCCTCGTGGCCTAGGTTGTATATCTAGGCCTTTATTAGGTAATTATTATTATTATTGCATATTTATTATCACACAAGAATTTGATGGCTTCCGAAAGCGTGCGAAAACCATCTAAAATGCAGGGCTGGTATGATGAAATGAAAGTAGAGTAAAATTAGCCTTGACCGAAGGAGTGCTGGAACACACTCCAGGGGCATGCCCTGGTCGCAGATCTTTGGTCTTGGTCTTGATTTTAGCCGGTAGGTAGGAGTCCGGCATAGCCCCGCAGCGGCCCCAACGCTGCCGGGTATCCATCCGGATTTCCCAACATTAAAAAAAAGGGCATGCATTTTTATAAACGTTGCTCAACGTTGCTCGACAAGCTAGTTCGGGGTTGCTCTGCGATATCGCATCAGGAATTACGATTTATTTTTAAGTGAAGATGGTAGGTGGCTACCGTTGTCTATAACACAAGCAACGTCTCATGTGCTGCAAGTGCGCTGTAGATCATAACAGGATTAAGGATAAGGCATTAGGAAATGGGCTCGAGAAATAGAAAATTAACTTTGTAAATGAACTTTTCAAAGTTGGCTCTGGTTTGGTTTTGGAAAATAGTGGCAGGATACGATGCATTTCGCAGTTATTTGGGTAACTCGTCTGGCGGCACTAACCAGCCTCTTACAGAAGACCACCGGGAAATAATAGCATATGTGCTGTTGTGTTTCAATGAGTGAGTAGGAGATACCAGAGCCCATTTCCTATCTCTTCCTAATATAGTCGGCAGCGAATTGCAGCACCTGTGGCGTTGTTGTGGCGTTATAGGCGACGATAGCCATCAAGTTTTCCGTCAGCCTGTCTGAACAAACGAAAGTCATCAACATGACCCCGCGGATTAATTAGTTATATCATATAATTATATATTATCGATATAATCCTAAGCCTAAAGTCGCAATGGGCAAGGTACATAGAGCCGACGGCCGCTATGAGCGGAAAGTTATCGAGTAGAGCTTTGGACTTTCACCTACAAGATGGACAGACGACCTAATAAGGACCACGATTGGCCTTAAGGATATGAGATTAGGAAGAGATAGGGATAGCTATGACATCCCTTACTCACTCACCGAAACATAACAACACACACACACGCTACTATTCCACGGTAAGGGGGTGGTTACTGCCGCCAGTCGGGATGCTCAAATGAAATGGGCGAAATGCAGTGTCCCTGCCACTCCAGATCCAACATTGAAAGTTAATTTCTAAAATTGTCCCTGCCGGGAATCGAACCTGGGACCCTTGAGATCGCTAAGACAAACATTAAGGAATCATTGTTGTAAATTAAAATTATTTTATTAATGCTTTTTTTAGTAACTAAGCAATTGTTGTTTCTTTAATTAAAATGACACGTGTCGTATATTACAATACAGCTCAAATTAGTTTGTTGAGGAATTGAAGCGTTTCACTTTCACGTCGCAGTCATGGGAATGTAAATGTGTTGTTACAGGGTGTTTAATTTCAAATTTCTTAACCATTTATAGCAATAAACTTGATGACAGTTCTTAAAATACTAAGTTTTTTTAATTTCGCGAGATGAATAAGTGTCGCATTCTGTCTTCGGTTATTCGCATTATAGTGAGTTGAGACAACAAATACTTATTACTGAGTCCCCACGCTCGTACAGCGTCACTTTAAGGTATATTGTACTAACTAGAGACGCTATTCTAAGTGCAAGTTTTGCTCCAATTTGATAATAGTTATAACTATATAGACTGTAGGGCTTAAACAATAATTATATTGTCACAACAAACGACTCAAATGCAGCGCTAGATTGCTTTTGAGGTTTAGTTTTGCGATAGAAAATAGAAAAAATTGCGCTTACGCGTTCTGTTGCAGATAGTATTGCTTTCAAAGAATATACGCTACCCAACGGACTGTAGCTTTTGTACGCTTTTTTAATAATATTGTATTGTTTGATAGTATTGTTTTTTAACAATAATAAATTGGCTTGTATGAACATTTATTTAAAATAATTTATATGATTATTTTATTTCTTGCTCTTGAATATTAATTAATATTTAAAAATATAGTTAGTGTAGTTAATACTTTTTTTTGCATAGGTATTAAAACAATAAATAATTAGTACAGGATGTGTCACATCTGTGACGTCTGATCTATGAACACGCCGATAATATGGTGCGACACGGCTTTTCGTAGTAAAAAAATAATACAAATGAGCATAAAACGAATGGTTCTTCTTTTACTTACCGGTGAAGCCACACCTTGACTTTTATTTGTTTTCCGAACATGGTGGAACAATCTTTTATGACGCATGAAGGCATTTTGACAACTTCAGTATTTTATACAACACTCGCATCCGGTGGAATGTCCAAGACTGACTGATGCATTGTGCTCCAGTGGACCCTCAATACATAGCGAAACAACTTGATTTGATTTGTTTTAATTGGGGGTGGCCTATTTGTGTGGTATGAAGTTTTCAATTAGCAATTTTCAAACACACATCAACAGTCTTCGTATCTATAGCTTTTTTTTGTAAAGTTCAACAGTGACAAACATATAATACAGGGGCTAAATTGATTGAACTACACATTTTAAAATTTCACGAAAAATATTTTTTGTTTGCCCATGATGATTCCTAATAAGTTAGGTTCATAAAATCCATATATTAAAAAATGTAAAAACATTACTTATTACAATTGGAAAGATGAGGTTTTGTAAATATAGTCTTTAAAGGAAATAATTATGTAAAAACATGCGTTTTGTGAATTTATTTTATCACACGTTTAGCTATAAGAAAAATTTGTATTGAATGATGAAGTCCAATTTATAGCATTTTCGTAGCCCGCTCGCGCCATCTATTGATAGAGACATATCTGACAGAAAAGTAGAGACCGAAGAATATAAAATCTTAATAGCATGGCAACATTATTACTAATGACAAACACCAATAAACCTGACGCGTTTGTGTAGTTTTATTTGTATTGTGTGGTAATTTCATGATAATTTCTATATTTTACCTCTTTATTTTCTGACTACCTAGTGTTACCTATTGTGTGACTTGATTTCAACAGGCTGTACATAAAATGTGATTGCACTCGTAAAAAAGGAACTGTAAAAATAACATCATCCTGTGAATGCAGGTAACAAACGATACGTATCTAAGGTCAAGGTCGCTCTCACGAATTGACGAGTCGTGTGGGAACTGGCTGCGCGTGGGAATTTAGCCAAGCTATCTTCTTTGACTTTGCAGAGACCCGGCGACAGAAATGGTTAGGTTATTTACTCGGATACCCAAATTAGTTTTTCATTTAGTGATTTTTTTACATATAACAGTACTCATGAAATTGCTAACAGTCTGTTTTATAGATTAACTCAAATTTGTGTACCTAAAATAAATATAACATTTATTAATAATAATATTTACTATTGTAACCAAAAGAGATTTTGCAAACTAAACTTAAGTATCTAGGCTATTTTAAGTAAACATATCTCATAACTTAAATTTGTTTTTCGTGTTGCTTCATAACTATGCCATAGCATTAATATCTATATGCACAGGTAATAATGCTAAAATATTCACTCTCTCTTGATGTATTGTTTTGCAAATGATGTTTAGCGATAAACAATTAATACGGCTGTGATTGCATACGAAAACGAGAGCGCGCTTGCCATGTCGTAAGGTCGTATGCGACAAAACTATTATTATTAAAAAAGATATAACGTATTCTAAGAAATCCAACTGTAAAATAAAAGTGTATGTTTATACTAATGTACACAGAAAATTTGGAAGTATAAAATTGGTCCCGATTGCCTGAAAAATGTAAATTTGTGTTTTAAAAGAGGTTTCTTTGATTTTTTTTTCTCTCTTATAAAATTTTACCAATCGTGCAATCCAACTGACGGAATGAAGTCAGTAACATGAAGAAACAGATTACCAAACATCACTTTCATAATGCTCAGAAAAATCTAAATCCCTGCCACCAAAATTTCCAGTTCGTCGCCGTCGTTGATAAATACCGACTGTGAATAGCTAAATATTTTTGTTAATTGATTACCTACACAGAGCACCTACCCGGTAGGTGAATAGACGTTGCGTAAAGGCTGCGGGTCGATTATATGATACTGACACACAATGACAATTAAATAGAACATATTTGACATGAACTTCGTAATGACATACCTTAAAAAGGTTTGATGTTGATATGACACTATTTTTTGGTCATAGGTGTAAACCATATTGATCCTTGTTATCATATCTAGTAAGTTTACTTTCATATGCAGTTGTCTGCTTTGTGCTTTAGTTTCAAAAGGTACTAAGAGTCTACCACTTAATAAAGGAATGAATTTGAAAACTGACGAAGATATTTCTACTCCCACTGTATATATATTGGCTATGAACCGCCATCGTGTGAATTTCTTTAAATTTATTTCTCAAAAAATGCCTACGACATAATATATATTTCATGCCTACGGTGTCAATCAATAAACCTTAATAGCATATGCGATAGGTTTTATTAGTATACATAAGAGTAATGTTTTGATCTTTGATGGAGACAATTTATGAAACAAAAAAAAATATGGCATAAAAACGACACGATGCAAATTGACCGTATCAGTCTGACCCTTATCTCCTATCTCCTGGTATTATTATCACAAAAACCAGAATTATCACGATGTAAATGTTGTTATCACAATTGACCTTGCATCTGATAAAGAAATTGTCTGTTGTCCGACTGTGGGTTTTTCCGCGCGGTTCTAAATTAGGTAGCTTTAGAGAATAGGTATTAGAATTCTAAATTTAGAGAATGTATCTTCCGGCAAGTTACTCTGTAATTCGTTCTAAAAAAATTTTTAAATATCAGAAAAATGACGTTTTTTTTATGTTAAGGTCGGCAGACAGGCAAACGGTCCACTTGATGGTAGGTGGCTACCTTCGCCTATAACACAAGCAACGCCGAAGCTTCTGCAAGTGCGCTGCCGACTGCAGTAGGATTAAGGATAAGGGATTAGGAGTGGATAGGGAAATGGGCTCTGGCATCCCTTACTCACTCACCGAAACACAACAGCACACGTGCTGTTATTTCACGGTGGTCTTCTGTAAGAGGGTGGTTACTGCCGCCAGATGGGCTGCCCAAATGACTGCGGAAAACGCAGTGTGCCCTGCCACTACTTTCCAAATCCAGACCAGAGCCAAATTTGAAAAGTTTATTTTCAAAGTTGACCTTTCCGGGAATCGAACCCGGGAACCCTAGAACAGAGCGTTAAGGCAAGCACCTTAACCACTCATCCAACGGGCTCGTCAACCTCTCAGCTGCAGCCTACGAAAATAATAATTCCCTAAATACCCCATAATTTGAGATAACCACTTATAAACTACCCCAACAAATAATTCGGCACGCGACAACGCTCCCCTTATGTTTGCTCTATGAATTTCACACAAGCGTTCCCATGCGAACTCCACTCAGTGTTAAAACCAATCAAAAACCAAAAACCAAAAAGCACGTGTCCTTTTGTGTTTCGGTGAGTAAGTAAGGGATGCCAGAGCCTATTTCCCTGTCTCCTGCTAGTTCCTTATCCTTAATCCTACTGTAGTCGGCAGCGTACTTGCAGCAGCTTTGGCGTTGCTTGTGTTATAGGCGACGGTAGCCACCTACCATCAAGTGAACCGTCAGCCTGTCTGCCGAACTTAACATAAAAAAAAATACATCGTAATGGAAATTTTGTTTGAGATTGGCAGAAGATATTTAAGGTCGTTAGAATTGGGCCTCACCTCTCCGCAGGGTCGTCTAGCACCGTCGCTCAGCTATCATTGTGTGTCTGACACATTTTGTGAGTCTGACTGAGAACGCATAAGCTTATCGCTTTTGAATCGTCTAATTATTGTGGCAAATTTTATGGTTTTTATTCACTTATATATATTTTTTTATAAGTTTTTGGTTTTTATTCATAGTCTTACCTAAATTCTAAAGCTGTCAAAATATTTTTACATGAATTATTGATATTTTAGTATTTTTTTTTTTTTGCAAAGTTTCATACAGAAAATAAGAGCAAAATTTGTTTGAAACGAGAGGTTATTTTATAGAGTGAAAGTTTATCGAAAGCTGTCTTTTTACAGACGATATCGTCAATATTCACATAACATTTTTTACGTCTACAAATATTAGCGTTTCTTAGAAAAACATGACGTTGTTTGACGAATTTTTGGAGTTATAAGAAAGATTTAAACGTTTCGTTGAGATATACATTTATAAAGAATACACAAAAATTAATGCTTTGATGCTAAGACACGTTTTTTTTTATGTTAACATAAAAACATTTTAAACATTTTGTTTTTATTATCGACATATTGTATCTTAAGATCGGCAGACAGGCTGACGGTCCACTTGACGGTAGGTGGCTACCGTCGCCTATAATACAAGCAACGCCAAAGCTGCTGCAAGTGCGCTGCCGACTACAGTAGGATTAAAGATAAGGGATTAACAAGGGTTAGGGAAATGGTATCTGGCATCCCTTACTCATTCACCGAAACACAACAGCACACGTGCTGTTATTTCACGGTGGTCTTCTGTTAGGGGGTGGTTACTGCCGCCAATCGAAACGCATTGCCTGCACTAAATAATATTTTAACTTATTAACGACCATCCAATGGATAGGTATAATGTTAACATGTAAATTTAAAAAAAAACCTAATTCGTTATAGCAAAAGAAGGTTCTACTAAAAATAGTTAAATAAACAATACAGTCAATAAAGTAGTCTCGTTATTTTGTGATCAACAAAGACATAACCATAAAATGATGCATTCAGATTTTTTTTTATAATAAAAAAAAAGAATCATTGACGCTAAGAAAAAAACATGCGACACAAAATTCCGTTAAAATTGTTCGTATTCACAAATTGCCAGTGAGTCCATAGCTTGTTTACCCTATTTTTTGTGCGATGGGAACCCAGCGTAAGGTCGAGTGAGAAGGACGTTGTATTTCCCACAGGATAGCACAGTTTCCTATGTGAACCGACCGAGCATGGGAACATTCACCGTGAGAATATTTTGTGTGGATTTTTGACTAAATATTTGAAAAATTGTTACCTCGATTATACGAAGTCACGTTCGGTGAGATAACTTGTTGTTCGCTTCGAATTGTCGTAGAGTTTTTATTTTTTAATTAATTCCTAGTTTTTTTTTCTGAGTTACATAGACATGTGACATAGTCACATAAGTAGCTGGTTACATAGAGTTACATAGAAAATGTAACTCTATGTTACGATCTGTCAGAAAGGAAATTTTAAGATTTATCTATCTTATCTAATAATGTGTTATTAGATACAGATGTCGACCTATAGTTAAAACTAGAAATACTATAATAGTAACTTTCTAAAACTATGACTTCCTTCTATTGTAGTGTAACTTGCCTACCGTGAATGCTGGTTTTAATTAATCTTTGTAATATTTCATGCAATAAGTGGTTTTTTTTTTTGGTGTATGTTTTATGTAATACTAGCGACCCGCCCCCGGCTTCGCCCGGGGTGCAATTTTAATAATATGAACATTCCCCGTTTATCCGTCTTTCCATTAGTGAAAACCGCATTAAAATCGGTCTACCCGTTCACGCGTGATGCCATGACCAAGGGAAATGGGGATTCATGTTTATATATAGAGATAGATTTGTACCTATAAATTTCCCTAAAATAAAATAAATAGATAGATAAAAAGAAAGATTTAGTTAGATATATTAATTCTTAATATGACAAAAAAAAATCACCTAAATGTAGTTAACAAAATAACACAATAATTAAATCATTAACATTCTTTGTCACACATTTTAATAAACACGATGGTTAACGCTCGTTCCCAACAAAAGGGAGCCGTTAAAAATTCCCACGTGCCCTCGGAGATTCCCAAGCGAATTTGTAGGGTCGAAATAGGCAGGATAAAATGCATAAAGGTATGGTCTGATTTGCAGCTTTGTGATAAAATAATAATGAATTATTAGCATTCACTGTTTATTCATAAGTGTTAGAATTTATCTTCTTGCTGCTTTTAAGCTATATAGATTTTAAGCTCACTCTGCCCTTTCCTTTATATAAAAGTCGTTTGACAGACAGACAATTCAATTGATGGTAGGTGGCTACCGTCGCCAAGCAATGCCAAATCACCCGAAAATGTAATTAGTTAGTATCAATGAACATATACATATATAATAAATTGTAACATAAAAGATAAAAATATCAAGGGCATAAAACTTATTGTTTGAAAGTGGCTTCTTGGACCAATATGATGATATTGAATAGATATTGAAAGGCATCCAATAAGTCTTAGTCACAACAGTTACTCTCAGACCGACAAAAACTAGTTTTTGTGAGTCTAATCAGTTACTATCTTACCGAGGATTTTGCTGGCGTACGCACACACACAAATCTCTTTTTCCTTTTAATGATTTTACTTTTTTTTTATTTTAAAGTAGGCAGACAGGCTGACGGTCCACTTGATGGTAGGTGGCTACCGTCGCCTATAACACAAGCAACGCTTAAGCTGCTGCAAGTGCGCTGTCGACTGCAGTAGGATTAAGGATAAGGGATTAGGAGGAGTGGAGGAGTGGCTCTGGCATATCTTACTCACTCACCGAAACACAACAGTACACGTGCTGTTATTTCAGACGGGCTGCCCAAATGACTGCGACAGGCAATGTGCCCTGCCATTACTTCGCAGAGCTAAATTTGAAAAAGTAATTTTTCAAAGTTCCAATCACTCACAATAATCCAATCACTTGCAGCAACTGTGGCGTTACTTGTGTTTTAGGCGACGGTAGACGGTCCACTTGATGGTAGCCAATTGTTTTACCTAATTAATTATCTTATTTTTTTATATATGTAGGTATATTTTTTAATTTTTTCCATGAAAAATTTCATGTCATGTCTTGTCAGTCGTGCGAGCCGTTTAAGCCCGCTTACACTGGAGCCTGCCTTTATATTATGAAGGTAAAAATACGGAGAAATCGAATGACACGACACGGCACGCGCGATCGTGGGAAGGGGATATTTAAAAAACGGGACAAGCGCGAGTTGAACTTGCGTGAAGAGGGTTCCGTACGATGTAACCTATCCGCACAATATTCAGTGATTTACCATGTTATTTTAATATCATGGACTTCTTATAGGTTTTCCTATAATCTATAAGTAGAAAACTAATTTCTGTATTTTTTTCAAAGTTTTAGGTTCAGTCGTTTCGGAGATAAGGGGGGGGGGGGGGAGAATAGTCGGACAGACGGAAATACGAGTGATCCTATAAGGGTTACGTTTTTTCGGACGTACGGAACCCTAAAAGTAAAAAATATATTTTTAGTAAATAAGAATTTTTAAAGAAAATTCTCCAGCAAAGAACGTCCTACTACGATTGCGATGATAATTATAATGAAGAATTAGATAAAAATACTTTAATCTCATCTAAAATTCCTCAGGTTCTCGACCAATGTGTGTTGCTAGTGATGTATGGCTCTGAAACGTGGTCTTTAATTATGGGCCTCGTAAGAAAGTTTAACGTCGCTTAACGAGCTATGGACAGGGTTATGCTCAGGGTTATGTTCAGGGTATCCGTAGACGAACGAAAATTACCGACATAACCCGGCGAATTTGTAAGTTGAAATGGCAATGGGCTGAACACATAGTAAGGAGAGCCGACGGTAGACGGATCGGCAAACGCAGCATAGGATGTCCACCTACAAGGTGGATAAACCTGATAAGGGCTGCGAATGGATCTGACCCGAACTGGCTGTTTCTGACCGGTACTTTTGGAGGATGGGGGGGGGGGGGGGGGCAATTTTTTAAAAATGAACATTCCCCGTTTATCCCTCTTTCCATTAGTGAAAACCGAATTAAAATCGGTCTACCCGTTCACGCGTGATGCCGTGACCAAGGGAAATGGGGATTCATTTTTAACAGAGATGGATTTGTATAGAGACTAGCATTTTTTAGATTTGTAGTCTAAATTTTTAGCTCGTAATTTATTTACTTCGTTCATTCATATTAACCTACTTAAATTTACTTCGTTTTTATAAACTCCTGCAAGTTGCATGTATAATATGTACATTGCGCTGTGGCTAATTTGAATGCGTTGTTGTATACCAAGCAAATATGCAGTTTGTATGTCAATATAAATAAATTGATAAAATAATCTCACCAAGATTATCTCCGATTGACCTTGACTACAACATAATCATGCGTTAACTGTACCTACTTACATATATCAAGTTTCGTCTTCATAAAAATATGTGGGAACGATGTGCAACTGTGCAAGGTCGTACATATCGCATAGCTTGTATGAATTTCACACGGGACTTGTTTTGTCGTGTACGTGTAAAACCGTGGGACAATCCGTTTGGGCACGTGTGCCTTATTTAAAAGAATTTTTGTACGTTACAATGTGTGATTGATACATTAAATTAATTTTTTCTTTGAATATCTGGTCCCTGGCAGAATATCATTGTTGTGGTCTCCACCACAACTGTATACTGAGTCTGGGTTCCTTTTCCTCTCGTTACTTGTTTATATATTTGTTTGTTTGTTTTGTTTGTAAATATTATTTGTTCACATATTGTTTGTATTAGAGGAATAAAAGTTGCTTTCTTTCTTTCTTTCTAATTAATTGTCAGATAAAGTATAGTGAGTGGCTGGCAATTTTTTTTTTAAATACCAACTTATAATGAGTGACAGAGGTTTATAATGTTCACTTTTTTTTTAATAAAAGGTGGGTTTTCTCTTGACCAGCATCTATCCATGTAGGAAGGATGAGGCCGACGATGGAGCGAGCTCACCCAGAAGATGCCTATTCACTCGAACCTTGAAAAGATTTGGGTTATATGAGCTCGGAAATACAGACGCCAATCCTTAGCAGCTTGCGCATTATAAAAGATGTTATAAAGCAATTGGTCCGAATTAGAGCGACATAATTAAAAGATTAATTATAATTAATTATATTAATTAATTATTTTATAAATGCGAAAAGTTTTACCAAATTACAATATAATATATAGAATAACAGATAGACTATATGTTCACGCTTTAGCGCCCTCTAGCGTGATCTAGCTAAATTAACTCAATGATCTACCCCAGCTGCGTTATTCTGATTAGTCCTTTTCCCCCTTCCTTAAAAATATTGTAATTAATTTATTTTTCTAGACATAATAATATATACGTTTCAACGAAGCCAAACAAACAGGCCTTTTATTTTTATTTTTTTAAATAACAAAAATCATATAATTATCATACGCCCAAAAATCGCTAAGCCCAAGCGGTTACTCTTTATAGGTATTGTATAGAAATTCTGACAAAGTCACGGGGAAAAGATAATTTGTTATAAATTTTTACCAAAATCTGAATTCATCCAACAAAATAACCAGAGTAAGGAATACCAGAGCCCATTTCCCTATCTACATCTTGTCCCTATTCTTTATCCTCTCAGTGTACGGAGCGTATTTGTATCCATCCTTGTGTTGCATGTCTTATAGGCGACGGTAGCATTTAGCATCAAGTGGACCGTCAGCCTGTAACATAAAAAGTGTTTTGTTGTTTTTCGATGAGTGTTTAAGGGATGAAAAAACCATATCCAATCAATGTCGGCGGCACATTTGCAACTGTGTCCTTTTTTTATTTAAAGGTTTTTTTCATGTAGCTAAAATTCTTTTAGCTAAGCTAAAACCTTCTTTTAGCTAAGTTAAAACCTTCTTTTAGCTAAGCTAAAACCTTTGCATAAAAATACCTGTTTGATATTATTTAATATTTTTTAATTTTAACCGAACGGTGTCAGATTTTTTTCTTCATATTGGCATTGGTTATCTATTTTCGATGCATCAAAATATTCCCACGAAATTCTCACGATTCCCACGAGAACGGGCAGACGGGCAGAGGTCTCGTGTGAATTCGATAAGGTCAATGCGTTTTGTTTGCCTCCAACAACCAACCCCATACTTACTTAAGCGGAGTACTTAAGGGGATACCTACGCTTTCACGGTTCACATAGTACATACTACTTTGAGCTTATTACCAGCAAATATGCCTTGATTTAACTAGTTAATTAATTAATAGCTAAATTAATAATTAATCTATAAATTTTTAATATTAAAATTTAAAACACCACATAATTAACCACAGGAACCATACTGACATTTAATTACAAGTGATAACAAGATTTACGAGTAATATAATTTTAAAAGCCTAGAACGCTAAAGAATAACAGAGAAGCTTTTCGAAAATTAAAGCTTAATTACTTACATTGTTGTATTTCTGCGAGTGGAGGCTATTTTTAAAATCTATTATAAATAAATGATATTGATCAGTGAATTGCTTCTTATTTCAGAAAAATAAAGAAAAATGACATTTTGAAAATTTAATAAAACCCTTATTATATATTTTCTCATGAATTGCTCAACAAATACTCCATTAAGTACAACTTTTTGTGTATAACTTTAAATAATAACGGTGTTAATAGAAAAAAGATATTAATGATTTAAGAAGCCACTGTCTAACTCGAACAGCTTACTTATTTCAACTACGTAATTCCATGATAACTCATTAATTATAGGTCATAGCAATACATAAAAAACATGACAGTTCTGGGACATAATATGAAGATTTGCATAGCAACAAAAACTGGATTTAATTTTATATCTAGTATAATTAATTTCTAAGGTGTGCAGAATTTGCGACAATTTCGCGAGTTGAATTCTTGTAATCACTGACTAAAATCCAAAAATGTTTTTCCATGGAGACATCCTACCTATAATGTACATTTGAAATTGGGATGTCAATAGCTACCATCCATAAAGGTTTTTCTAAAATATTGGAATTGCTGGCGTATGTTTTATTTTTGCGAGTTGAATAAGTGGCGCGAATGTGTTGCGTCGCATTTTGTCTTCGTTTATTAGTTAACAGAGCGTTAAGGCAGACACCCTAACCACTCATCCAATAGTCTTCTGTAATGAGGTGGTTACTGCCGCCAGACGGGCTGCCCAATTTATGACTGCGAAACCCAATGCGTCCTGCCATTACTCAAATACCTAGACCAGAGCCAACTTTAAAAGTGCATTTCTAAAGTTGGCCCTGCGGAATCGAACCCGGGACCACTGAGTCAGAGGGTTAAGGCAAGCACCTAAACCACTCGACCAATGGACTTGTAAACTTGTAACTTAAATATAAATAGTTAATTATGTTTAAGTTTGAATATAAATTTAAATAACTTTAAAACCAAGAAAAAAAATACGCAAAATCTTCAGGCATATGAGATATCTCATAATTATATATCTCATTTCATCATAATTATATTCTCATTTTCTCGAGTTTCATATCTCATAATTATATATTATTATGAGATATGAAACTTCATCAGGGCATTCTATATTTGACGATTATCAAAGGTGTATGATGCTCGTTAGGTAGTATGTACAGGAATGTTTTTATTCTAAAATTACCCTACTTATATACAATATTTACAGTGGCATACCCATAGGTGTTACGTATGCGACGACGTAAGCTTGTTGCCTGAGATAGCAATAAATCGCGGTGTGCGTATTATGTTAATTTTTTCCTCGCGCACACACTCCGAAGCAACGTGACAGAATAACAGAAATAACAGAGAGTATAAGGGATGCCAGAGCCCATTTCCCTATCCCCTCCTAATCCCTTATCCTTAATCCTACTGTAGTCGGTAGCGCACTTGCAGCAGCTTTGGCGTTGCTTGTGTTATAGGCGACGGTAGCCACCTACCATCAAGTGGGCCGTCAGGCTGTCTGTCGATCTTAACATAAAAAAACCGTCGTCGCAGCTATAGAGAGAATTTAAAAAAGCAATCACAAAAAAAAAAATATAAACAGTTCCGCTATAGCAATAGGTACTGCCATAATAATTCCTGTTCCAGAAGTTGGTCAAATATAAAGCAATCAATAAAATGACAATTATCTGTACTGTCTGATGATTTTTTATGTTATAATAAAAAATATAATACCAAAAGGTTTTATTTCATATTAAATGACATATGATACTGAAAGAAGAAGTCTCGTTTTATGAATGTTTAAAAAGTTCTGAGAACACGAAAGGGCTCAATAATGACATTTCCGTATAACAAGGGTCCTTTAATAATGATGTAGGGTAGTATTATCAAGTCCGTTTGAAGTTTGTTTGAGTCACATAGCAAATATTTCCGAAATTACAGTAGGGATACAGTTGTACCCAGATGTATGCTTTGCCCAAGATAAGCTATCTTTTTAAATAAGAAAAAACTAAGTGATTTATTATTATTATTATTTTTATTTCATTTTAACTCGTAACCTCCAAAATTTCCTCTGGTCTGGATCTGGAAAGTAGTGGCAGGGCACATTGCGTTTCGCAGTCATTTGGGCGGCCCATCTGGCTGCAGTAACCACCCCCTTATACAAGACCACCGTGAAATAACAACACGTGTGCTGTTGTGTTTCGGTAAGTGAGTAAGGAATGCCAAAGCCCATTTCCCTATCCCCTCCTAATCCCATATCCTTAATCCTACAGCAGTCGGCAGCGCACTTGCAGCAGCTTTGGCGTTGCTTGTGTTATAGGCGACCGTAGCCACCTACCATCAAGTGGATCGTCAGCTTGTCTGCCGACCTTAACATAAAAAAAGCCAAAATGTGGAGGAGGCGATGTTACTCCCGACAGAAGCACGGTCGGTCGGAGTTTAGGGCGACAAGGACAGAAACCGACGCACTATCCTGACCATATCGAGCAGCACCGCTCTCGGGAGGGAACCGCTCCTCTGAACATCCTCTCAACTGATGATTTCGGATGGCGCACTCTGTAAGAGTGCGGTTGTTGTGCGGACCCTTCTATCCAGGGTGTCCAGTTTCGTCTGAGTTGTTATTATTATTATTGTAATTAAAATTCTTAAAAGTGGCAGTTATAATCTAGCCAACCCCAATAGCGGCAGTATCCACAACCCCATTAGAAGACCACTGCGAATTTTGCAATGATCCAAATAGCAGCGAAATAACAAATGTTATTTGGTTTCGGTACGACAGTAAGGGATACCAGGGCATATAGTGCTATTAGCACCTGGATCATTACACTGCGTCTTCGTCTGCGTTGAAAAATAAAATATGAAACACCTGACATCTTTATTGCTATTATACATTTGCCAGGCGTGGAATATATAGCCTATGTTCATTCTGAAATTTTATTCTTTTAGTGATCGGATGAGTAGTTTCAAACATTACCTCCTAGATACAAACAAAGAAACATACAAACTTTACCTCTTTATAATATTAGAATAGATAAGTCAGCACCACATTTACATCCCCTCTGCCATTATTTATTTATTTATTTCCACGCTTACAACTATTTTTAGAGGACTAAAGCCTAAAGGCAATAGCGTAACTACTTATACAAATTGCGATATTTGTCTATGTAATTACAACTATAGCTATTGTTACGACTAACCATGGAACGTTCTGGAAAAAGCGTTCGCGCCGGCCGAAAGTTTCGAAAGACCCACCCTATCGATAGTAGTCACGCCACTTCCCGTTTAGTTTCAAATGAAATTGGTCATAAGGACCAATTACAACATAGAGTTCACATTCAACAGAAATAGCATTCCTGAACTTTCAATGGACTTGTTTACAATAACGGAATAGAAAAAAAATCCGTGTTTACAATTTTGTTTATATTTCTAGTAAATTCGAAATATGTCGGTCGTTTCGCGCCAAATATAAATAAGGGAGCAAGCGGGCGAGATGAGTCAGTTTGTGCGTAACAGCGATTCGAAAGCGAATCTTCGAACTTTTTGCGAAGTTACCTGCGACAGTGAACCGGCGTTTAAGGCTCATTAAGGCTCATTAAGGGAATCATTGACGACTTTTGGCAAGTTTAAAGGTTTATCGGACAAGTTTAGTGATTTTGGAAGTCGCCTTGGTTTGTGAAAATAAATAGTTCATTTCGCCCTTACGCGGCAGTTTGATCCACCCTGCACGTAACACTATTATAAACAATGCTGACTTTGTGAAGTCATTCAGAGAATACGAAAACAAGTTGATTCTTTCCGCGAATAGGTTGAGGATACGCAGCGCGCGCGTCATAGGTGCCATGCCGAGCAAGTTGATGCGCCTGCGCCGCTCGGCCCGGGCGGCGGCACACGTACTATCGGGGACACACAGGCTTACAAAACTCAAGACTTAACTGTTGTATATTTTACCCTTGTACTAGTATGTCGCCATATTTAACTCTCTGCGCACCCGCAGCTCATTTTAACCCACTTTGGGGTAAAATGAGTACAAATATAATTGGGCACATCAGTGGGTAAAACGGATATACATGGTGTTCTTGAGTTCTTGATTACTTCTACAAATACAGAAATCTAATAAATTTATTTTGTATACACTCCATCATATAATTATATTTAACACTCTAAGCCCCATGCGGTCCGCCGGCGGGTCGTAACTTTTCTAGTGCGGCACGCCACTAGTGCTCACTCGTCGGTGAGTGCTGCAGGCCGTAAGGGCGGCCGGTGTACCGTAACTTTCGCGCTATTTTTTGGCATAATATTCGTTATGATTTAAAACAACGGTCGACACTGTCACGCCACGCCTTGTAAACAATCATTTGGCCGCCGGCCGGACGCGTGGCTTGCAACGGTCGTTTTTTCGCGCGCTATAAGTGATATTCACTGTGTGCGTTTAGTTTTGATCATCATGTCGGACTCCGAGGACGATCCTGAATACCAGCCGTCTTCAGATGAATACTCAGACACGGCAAGCAGTATAAGTTCGTCAACCAGTAGTGATGAATTGGCATCTACTCCTAATCAACGCCAGCATCCACATCCTAGCGTCTGTTCTGAATGCTTCGCTAACGTTCACAAAGACATTATTTAGGCAATAACTTTTTATTCTCTATTAGTTTTTATGCTAATAAACCAAGTTTCTTTTTATTACCAATGCATTTTATTACTTATGTTAATTCCCAATAATTCCAGAAATTTTAAGATAGAACGATGCATTTTTTTTTAAATTGTGGAGTTTGAAGTAAAGTCTTCATCTGGTAACATATTTTTTCTGTAACAGCAGGCCACGAATTATTAAAAATAAATGAAAATGCGAGGTCGTAGCGGACCGCATGGCTTGCTAACACAAACTATCAGTGAGCCTGCCAGCCGCCCGTACGGGCTGCTGCAATCGTTCCGCTATTTTAACTATGGCCTGTGCGGATTGGTAAAGGTGCGGACGCCGGCAGCCCGTACCGCCTGCTGGTCTAGAAACTTTTATATATAGCTGGGGCTGAGAGTGTTAATTTCACGTGGAGCCCAGATAACTGCATTGTACAAGGCGATAATCACCCCAATACTAGTAAAGCCCTGGCAACGACGAAGTACAAATCCTAGTATTCTGTAGGCTTTCTTACATGACGATTTGAAACTTCAAATCAGATGTGAATTTAACTCTTAAATCTTTAACTTCGGTTACTCTTTTTATTTATTTATTTATAGGTATATGAGGTACACAATATTAATTTCCTTTCTTTAATTTCGTAAAGATGGAGGATTACATAGGCCCGCACACGAGTAAAAGTAATAGTGACGCACTTAGTATAAGTTGTTAGCCTCGCTCCATGCGACCACTCGGTCTTAAAGCTTGAAAGTTTTCACAATCTGCAGCATTTCCAATCTGATATAAAAAATTCTCGTGTCACAGTGTTTGAACAAAACTCCGAAACGGCTGGACCGATTTTTATATTTTTTTTGTATAAGTATATGGTAGATATGAGAATAGGTCGTAAAGTATTTTTCACCCTTCTACCCCCACCCCCCATTTTTTAATCGCGATTTTAGTATTTTTGTATGAAGAATTTTCAAATAATTTACCCGTTGTTCATTGACGTGAAGTGTCTCGTCACTTTGACATATATGGTTTGAAAATAAAATTGGACCCGATAGGTGGCCACAATCGGGTTACAGGATTATTTTCGGGTTCGGGCAGGACAACGTCTGCTGGGTCAGCTAGTAGGTAAATAAATTTTTAAGTCGTTAGCAAACAGTAAGCATATATGATAGCCACTAGCATATATGCGTCACCTGTTTAGCGAATTTCGCATAACTAAAAAATGGAGACTAATTGCTAGGTAATAGTTATTAATACTCATTCCAAAGCTCATAGTGCCTTGTGTCCTTCTTATATTTCGACTTCATTCTTGTCTATATTCGGGGTTCAATTTGCTTTCTCAAATACATTTCACGCGCGAAAGTTTGTCTGTAGTGATTCGTGTTTTCTAAACTGAAACTTAATACTGTGCCACTAAAATACATATTTCTTCGTTGACGTTACGAAATTTTCAAGCGTGTTACGCGCCTCGAAGTGAGAAATTTCATTTGAGACGATTCCGCGATTTCCTTTGCTTGTTCCCCAGAGAAAGGCCCGTTGATTTATCAGCGAGCATTTTTTCTCTCTTCTGTTTATAAAAAAATGTAAGTGTTATAATATTTTATCTCGATAAGTTTTATTTCAGATGCTTTTAGTTTTTTTTTTTTTTTTTATTAAAGATGGGTTTGCTCTTGACCAGCATCTATCCATGTAGGGAGGATGAGGCCGACGATGGAGCGAGCTCACTCAGAAGATGCCTATTCACTCGAACCTTGAAAAGATTTGGGTTTTATGAGCTCGGAAATACAGACGCCGGCAGGGAGTTCCAATCCTTAGCAGTGCGCATCACAAAAATCGCTTGGTCCGAATTAGAGGGACAAAATAACCAAAAAAAAAAAAAATTTAATACAAAAAAAAAAACAAAGTAAAATAAACGTCTTACCTTATTGTTTAATTGGTACTAGTACGACGACAAATTCTCTGTTTGTCAGTTTGTTTTGTTGCTAAAAACGCTGTTTCTCACTGTATCAAGCATCAAATTGAAATTATTATCAATTTATGGTCTATGGGATCATAACTTTTTCCACCACAACCTTGAAACGCTATGTTTCTAGCTTCAAGTCAACGTAATTAAAAAATAGGCTAGTTTAAGCATCGAAATATAATATAACCTGAGTTTAAGACAAGGATTAACATCAGACCGAACACAATTTTTACCAAAATGAGCTAAACCTAATAACCTTTGAATTAAAGTGCAATATTGTACAACAAATTTTAGTAGCTTCTCGGAGATAACTGAATAGATTTAAAATACAATCTTTACTTAGATATTAATGTCGCATCTAGAGTATAAAAATTTGACAATTCTTTTCATGGTCATGAAGACGGCTGAAGTGTTCAGATATAGGCTCAGTCAGGAATTACAGCCTGTGACTCGAGTGTTCTATGTTTAATTCGTGGCCAGGTCTTAGTATAAAATCAAACTTGTGTAGAATCGTCGATTTTGAACCAGAACTGAGTGTTTGTATATGGCGGCACAGCGATATGGTTTTCATAATACAAACGATGGTTATTAGCGTTTTAGATTAGATACTTAGCCTCCCCAAATTGAGACAAATCAAATAATAACGACGAATTAATAACAACAATATTATTATAATATTATTATTTATACAAACAAAAATAGGTACAATTTTTTCACAGCTCGATTTTGGTACAGAAACACGCAAATAAAAGAGACACTGATATAACGAAGCATTCCCCACAGACGTTCAAATATGATTTTCATCATTTGAATGTCTCCCTTGAATTACTGTACAGAGGAAACTCTATATTATTAACTGTATATATATATATATATATATATATATATATATATATATATATATATATATATATATATATATATATATATCTACTATAATTCTTTATAATCTATGGTATAATTTGATTATAATATGTACATGATGTCAAATAATTTCTAAGTCCTAAAGTTCCGATCGAAAAAAATAATATAAGTTGTTACATTGCTGTCGCCTAAAAAATAGTAACAATTTTTACCACAATTTTGGAGTTTATTTATAAAAACTGAAGGGGACAATTTATGATCTATGTTGGTAGGATTTGACATAGGGACAATATTTTATTTCGTTTTGTATGGGAATATGGGAAATCCTAAAATGTTGTCACATTTATTTTTTGGAGGTGCTATGTGACATATTTGCGGTAGAATAGTGGGTATGTCACATAGCACCTCTAAAAAATTCTTTACTAATTTTGTTTCTGGCTCGCACAAAGCACTTCATACTGACTTTGCATGGGATTCAAAATTGTTGTTACAATTTTAATTGCTTTCTTTTAGTTGTAATGATAGAACTTATACACTAATTAGTATGTTTTATTTTGTATTTGATATTTAAACACTGTCACTTAACAGAAAAAAGATATAGTCGGTTCGTTCTGGCTTGAGTTGAATTGTACTATGCATACTAACGCGATGGACTGTTGCGCTATGATGGGAGATACGACGCATTGAAGGAGAGATAGATGTCTTTGACAACGGTCATTCTTTTTGGATTTTAACGAGCTTCAGGGTCGTGCTAAGAGAAGAAGTCCAGATTATTTATTATAAGTATTACAAATAGGGCCCGTGGCTACTCCGCGGTGTTAAGAGCGCGTATAAAGAGAAATAGCTAATCCTAGAATTGAATTTTATCTAAGTTTGTAAAGTCCAAATAAGAAAATATTTATATATAGATACATTATAAATAAAAGTGAAATGTGGAAAACAAAATTTGATAAGATGAAATTTTCTCGATAGAAAAAAAATGTTTTATTTTCAAAATGACACATATTACAAACCTAAAAAATTATCAGTAATCTCACTTCCCAGATTATTTAGGGCTTTGAGGATTAATTTTTCATTTGACATTGTAGTTTACGAGTAATTAATATTTAATACTTTTGGCACTTATAACATTTTTATTGCACGAAATGCGCTATCTTCCGTCTCATGTGATGCATACTTCAATGCGCATTGTTTTACATGATCAGTCACAATCGCGTATGGGGCCACGCGGGTGAAATTGGAAATATTTTTTGCTTTGTACGCAGCCTTAACCGTGCGTCCATCTTTTTCTTTTATTTTTTTTTAATACACAGGGAATCTTTGAGCGAGCGGAGCCTTTTCTAACTTTATCCTTATCTATAAATCAAATTAGCTTTTTAATTTGATCTTTTGTATTAAATTTAGTTTTTACCCATCACCGTTGTAGATTAAACTACATTAAAATTATTACAACTACTAAATTTCTTCGTCTTTTTTTTTACTTAATTTAAAATCTTTTCTGTTACAACAATTGGGTTTATGTAGCAGGTCTTAATTATATATTATAAATTAATAAATTTAACAATTAGGCACCCGAATGCGGGACGTAAAAACATTATTATAAAAACCCTATTATTAAAAAGCAAACATTTGTCATTCCTGTTACATACAACGAATTAGTGTAACAATGTAAAAACTATTATGATTTACAAAAATCCCAGTTCAAGTAGAGTGTCAATAGTTCCTGCAATCGCTGAACTCATCTTCTCTTTAGTTTGATCGTTGATGTGTGATACTCTTAGATTCTCCATCGCCTCATCTCCATCATTGACTAATGTTTCTTCAATATTAAGAATATCTGTTCCCTCTCTTTGCACGGTTGTAACAATCAGACATTTCAGCGCAATTGCATATTTGGCGTGAATCCTCAAATCGGCGTCGAATTGATCTCTTGGATAGATTAGTGTTGTTTTGAGTCCGAAATTGGATAAGAAGTTGTCCAATTCCGAATGATAAAGATCAAACCACTCATTGATGCCTTTTGAGCGAGTTTCATAATTGGTGCAGTTGAAGATTAAATAAAATAAATCGCCGACAGGACTTCCTTCCTTTGCTATCTGATAATCTATTAGTATTGCTGAAACAGGTTCGCCTTCCTGCAACACAAATGCAACATTTTTAATATTATTTTTGGAGGAGTTTTCTTGGATTTCGTAGCAATGAAACTTTAAGGTTGTCATACCTTTTTCCGCGTGAGGCGCGGACAGGCGGACAATACACAAAAAGAGGAGAAACAAAAAAAAAAGAACAAAAAAAAAGAAAATTAGTTTTTCTTTTTTTATTAAAAACTATAATAAAAAATATATACAATCAAAAAAATATACCATATTAAAAAACCTCGTGGAGAACCTTGTCAAGGAAAGCTTACCAGCAAGGAGAGCTGTCGACGTGAAAGAAAGTACCCGAATAGAAAGACCGAAAAAAAGTAATATTTGAAAGAGAAAAAATTTGTATCTTTTTTCGAACTTAGCTGACGATGCGCCGAGGGGCCCGACCGCAGACCGGCGGATTTGCACGACAAATTCCTCAATCAGGGCATGCAGACTCACTCGGTCTTAGACCACGGCGCATACGGGAAAGGGTAGACCAATGTCTTCCAATTTTGTATATAAAAAAAAACTCTGAAAGAGACACGTAAAAATTGCCTTAGAATTTTTTTAATCAATAATTGCAACCTAGTAGGTATTTCTAAATTTATTTCATCTGTAAAAAAAATGGACACCCGCGGAATTGGTATAAAAAATAAAAAATCTTCCAGGATTACCTGTTTAATTAATTACTCAATAGCTATCGGCAACAAGCAATTATGTTTAAAAAGGAGCAATTAAGCCGATGCCATCGTTAAAAAAAAATACCAACCCGCGTACAAAAAAATACCTATAATAAAAACAAATGAACACTAGAATTAATCGTGGAAAATATATACACTACCTACATACACTAGGAATTGAAACCATTAATTTACAAGACAAATTAACTAAGAAAAAGGACAATTGAAAATGGTGAATTTACGACACCACTTAAACTATTCTAGAAAACTCTTACCTCTGAATCTCAATGAGGTTTTTATGAACTTTGGTTGAATTACAATTTAAAAATTGGTTTTTGCGGATTCGTAATGAAAATATTTCAATTTCTATTCAGCCACAATCACATCAGTCGACCTTTTTGTCTCGGCTTGTCGGGGGAAATGCTCAAACCCAGGCTCTTGCGCCACCTCGCTGTGAGCATACCTACTCGAAACATCCACGATGCTCGCAGAACTGATTGGTTACTACTACCAAATCAGGACACGAATTTCGAAAAGAAACAACTCAGGGTTGCCCGCAGAATGGCACAGAATAAACCACTCATGCAATACAGACTCGAAAACCACCGAACGACTCGACGAAGCGCTACACAGACAACTCTGATTTAACTGTCAGCTGTCCTTGGAATCAAAGGAAAAAAATATTAATGTAACAACATGAAATTAATGTAACATCGTAAAAGAAAATATGAAATTGTCCAATGCACTCGTTGTCAACAGTACGAGCAAACAAAAAATTATTACTGCATGCGACCTTACAGGTATGTAAAGTGTGGAGAAGAGCATAAGACAACTGAGTGCTCTAAAAAGGATAGAATATTCCGGCTACTTGTGCTCTCTGCCATGGTAGTCGTCAGAAAACTACAAAGGATGTGAAATTTATAGAGAAATTAAGGCTAGAAAATTTACAAAATTAACACAGAAAATTATTAATCCTCACTTATCCACTGCAATTAAAATGCAAGAACCCTTACAGTATTTTAAGCTATCTCAAGAAGAGTTTCCTATTCTAAACAATACAAATAATAGACAAAAGCAATTCAATAACGATCATAAACATCCACATTCACTACAACAATCACTATATGACTACTTTTGCTGATGTAGCCAAAAGCGTTCATAGCAATCATAGGCCAGAATTGAATGTAAACTTAGAAATTTTGAACCAAGCACAAGAAATGGATATCCTAGTGGAATTGATATCGACAATGAAATTTCTGAGGATTGCCCTATAGAATATAAATAGCTTGGCTTCGAAAAAGCAATAGGTGAAATTATTATTTTTAAATCATAACAAAATATACATACCTTAGTGACGGAAACCCACTTAACTGACCAAAGATTAGAGATGGTTAAAGGTTACAAAATATGTATATTGTACAAACCATCCCGATGGAACAGCGCATGCCGGGAGCAGCTATGGTTGCCAAAGAGAACATCAATCACTATGCCGTTCCTGATCATGAATATTTTTTTAAAATCTGCAATGATAAGATTATCTGCAACGAACTGGAAGGGATCAGTGAATATAGCTGCCGTGTAGTGATCCACCACGACATCGAAATAATAAAATCTAATTTTAGAATTATTTCCAATCAATGGGCGGTAAATAGGAGATGATTAGAACGCTAAACATACTTTCTGGAGCCACGATTGACCACAACAAGAGGACGAGAACTGAAGAATTTTTTGAACCAATTGGGCCTGAAAGTATTGTTTACAGGAGAACCCACATATTATATTATAATTTTATAGGGAATATATTATGTATAAAACATAATTCCATATCACATTAATATTGCTTAGCGACAGACGAAAGTGTATTTCTTATCTACCAATTCTTGTGCAACGTTAATATAACGATAATAGATTAATCATTGTTTTAAGTACAGTTTATTGTTATCCAATAAAAATAATGAACGTTGCCACTCGCGTCTTAGATATTTCGAGATTGGTTTCGATAGCGAAGTTAGGGAGATTGACGGTAACACAGTTTTGGTATCCAAATCTAGGACTATATAAGTATATTGAGAGTAATCCAAATGGGTCGAAGTGAGCGTAGCAGAAGTTACAGAAGTTAAATCATTCTTTTGATGTTTTATTATCGTTGAAATTCTCAAAATGATAGGGAAGGTCACGTCAAAATATGTTAAGTATTTTAAAAGAACTAGGCAGACTATTAATAAAAAATACCAGCGGACAGAGCCATTTCTTCTCAAAATCGATAGCACCGATAGCATAGATAAAACAATAATGTAGCGAGAGCGTTAGCGTTATTTTGTTTGAGTAAGGAATGTTATCCTCATACCCATTAAGGTCGGTACACTTGCAGCACCTGTGACCCACCATCAAAGGACTGTCAGCTTGTTTGACGACTTTTACCGGGAAATATATATTAACGATTTTATACTTACTTCTACTTTAAACAAAATGTTGCTGCTCCAGCAATCTCCTTGTTGGATAACAGAAAATTTAGAGGCACGATCGAGCTTCTGTAATTTCGAAGCAATCTCAGTAATTTGACTTATTGTATTTTTCACTACATTTTTGTATTTTTCACCTTCCAAAAGTGCTACAATATCGGACTCCATAATTTCTAAATTTATTTGATGTTCTGGTATTTGACCCAAAAGTAAGTATAAGTTCAGAAGTCTCGTTCTGAAAGAGTCGTATGTCTGTGGCTCTTTCTGTTTTAGAGCGTATGATAAGGAATGGAATTTGGCTAAATTCTTTAAAGCTAATTTTATGCTGTTTTCTGATAGTGACTGCATTCTATCAAAAATAACATATCCATCTTCGTTCATATCTTCCAAAAGAATAATCTCTTGAGGCTGTTCAGAAATATAGCCATAACACATGGGATGTCGAAATCTCTCGCTTTCTGGAATATCTGCAGTCTCTTGTAATTTATCCATCTTTGGTAAAATTTCACTGTATATCAAAATTTCGTTTGAAAACATCACGGCTTGTTTCATTGTTTGACGAACAATTTCCACAGCAGACGCTATCTTTGCTACCATCTGAAAGGGTTTCCCTTTATCGTCTTTAACGATTATTCTCAAAACGGTAGCTACATAATTATCTCCTTTTTGTCCAACTGGTTCTATAAGAACTTTATTATTGTTATATCCGCGTTCAACGAGAACATCTTTTATTAGTGATATTTGTTTCTCACTAAGACTTAGCACTTCTCCTTCGAATTTCAATTCGGTCATTTTGTTAATAAAATTAAATGACTTTGATTCAGATACTGGCCAAGTTTATTTTTATACCTCATGTTTTATCAGGATTTAGATATCATTATTTTATCAGTTATTAATCGCCATTTTATCCCTGGCAGATAGTATTGAATGCAATCGATACAAATCGTAATGTATGCAATATATACAAATTCCTAATAAGTATATACTGTTAGTGCTTATTTATTAAAAGCAGTGTTTGTAATATTACAGGTACTCCTCTTTGGAACGCATTGTGCTTGTCAAGTCTTATTTATGTTATTTAGATCGTGTAAATGTTGATCAGAATGATTTACTTTTATAAAATAGTTTATGATGACCACTTTTACCACTCACATTTTTTTTTCATATAATTTTCCTTACCCTAAGGTTGCCTGGAAGAAATCGCTATAAAGCGATAACGTCGCCTTTTGTACCTACTATTGCTTGTTGTTTCTATCTTTTTTTTTAAATCTTTTGTATATGTTTATAGTATAAATAAAGAGTTTAATAATAATAATAATAATAGTCGAGGGTGTTTTTAGTGGACATAACTATCCCGCATGATGACAGTCTTGTGAAGGCTGAAACCGAAAAGAAGAAGAAATATCTCGACTTGGCCCACGAGATTGTTGACATGTGGGCTGTTGCATCCACTGAAATCATCACAGTCGTTATATCCGTCAACGAGTTGATCCCAACCAGCTTCAAAAGTAACCTGAAGCCAGCGGTTTCCTCCCGGCTCAAATGCAGAAGGCGGTGCTGCTCGATATGGCCAGGATCATGCGTCGGTTTCTGTCTTTGTCGTCCTGAACCCCGACTGACTAGTTACCCAACGACCGATATGAATTGTTTCTGTTGATAATGAAGGGAAAATAAAAGGAAGACGACGGCGCCTTGGAAGGCGGTAGAAATCCTAGCCACGTAACATCAGGAAATGAACCGGGATATCAAGTGAAGAGTATCTGTTCCATCTGGCCTAGGATTGGTACAAGTTTTCAGAGCTGACAGCCAACCTCCAGCAATGTACAGGCAGAAGAACAAGAAAAATAAAACAGCATAAATTTTTGTAGTAGTAGCTTCAAACATAACCATAAAATAAACGGTCGCACGGTCATGCTAGTGGTAATAACCTAATTAACTAAGACACCTTCGTGGCAATATAAGGTACCTTATAACTATTAAGAACCGCTCAATATAATGAGACTTAAAAAAAATATTTCAGTCTCTAAAATCGTTGAAAAATAGTTTTGTGTGTTTGTCTGCCTGATTCTTTTAAAATACGTAACATATTTTGACGTGACCTTTCCTATCATTTTGAGAATTTCAATGGTAATAAGTCTTCAAAAGCATGATTTATAGACTTCTGCTGTAATTTCTCCGACGTTCCCTTAGACCCATTTGGATTACTCTCAATATACTTATATAGTCTGAGATTTGGATACCAAAACTGTGTTACCAATTTTCGCCTAAAATACAAAAATCTCGAAATATCTAAGACGCAAGTGGCAACATTAATTATTTTTATTGGATAACAATAAGCTGTATTTAAAACAATGATAAATCTATTATCGTTATATTATCGTTGCGCAATAGTTGATAGATAAAATATGCACTTTCGTCTATCGCCTAAGCAATTTAATTTTTATTGATATGGAATTATATTTTATACATAATATACATATTCCCTATAAAATAATAAAAAGTTAAAATCTGAACAATTACAATATATTAAAACTAATTGAATACACATAATAAGTTTTATTTTCTAAACAATCTTCCAGAAGGTAACTATTTCAGGAACATTCATATCGTCTTAGGTTTAAGCGAAGAATATAAAGAGTCATCTTAAAATAATGAGTATTGATTTACAATCACAATACAATACCTCTATTGTAAATCTCTACTCTATTTTTTTTTTAATTTAATTCAAAATACATAACAAAAACCTTAAAACTAAATAAATCGTCAAACTTACATGAAGTTTGTTGACGAATATATATGCACTCTTATCTTCTAAAGCAGCTGCGCAATAGGCAATAGGTATCTTGTGTAGGCAACTAGCAAACTTTAATGAGGTACACTTTACAACCAAACAGTATGTATATAATGTTACCTAATTATCGCTATATTCACTTAACAATTCTAATTTGAACTTTGCTTTAAATACATCCTTACTACAGTTTTCTTTTTCACATTTTATATTATTAAATATTTTAGGAATTACATATTTTCTTGTCCTTTTTCCATAGTAATTAGTGACCCTAGGTACTTCATATTTATTTCGCACATTTTTTCTCAAACTGTGACTGTATGTCAATAAAAAACACTTGACTTAAATTAAATTAATTGTTATTATTAGCCTTTATGCATAAGCTACAATGATTTTGAGAATAAGTTACCACCGACAGGCGCACAGGCGGTAGGGATTCGGGGCGAGAAGAATCCACGATCTTAGCCATATCGAGCAGTACCGCTTTCTGCATTTGGACCGGAATGGAACCGCTACGAAATCCCAATTGCCTTCGATTAGTGAGGCTGACTGGGATCCAACCGTCGAGAGACAAAACAACTGTTTATGTCTTTTACTATTATTATTTTTACGTTTTAAAATCAGATAATCACTTGGTTGGCGAAATAACTTTAAGGAGTTATTGATTTCGACGCTCAGAATAAAGAACAAATTGAAGGAGCGTTCAATCTAAAATCGTATGCCATGCATTGTGTGTAAAATGACAATTCGTATTAAATGAAAAAAAAAAAATCTTATTCCTAAAATATTTATTACCAAAACGAGCCGTGTCTGTACATTAAATATTATTTATTAAAAAAAATTGTACACGTTGTACTTACGAGTATGTTACCGAGGCCAAAAAAAAAGTTTTTAAAATTTTTGTCTATGCGTTTGTGCACGCTAATCTCAGAAACGGCTTAACCGATCTGAATGCGATTCACTCGTGTATTGTAGCAAGCTTCCCGTAACATTTACTGTTTGTTTCATTCCAAAAGCTTTACAAACAAAAAAGTTACGCGCTATCTGAATACCACGCGTATGAAGTTGCGGCTCAGCTGTTAATCAATATATAAACAAAAACGGGACAAGTGCGAGTTGAACTCGCGTGAAAAGGGTTCCCTACGATGTTACCTATCATGTTTTTTTAAATCTACGCACAATATTGAGTGATTTGCCATGTTATTTTAATACCATGGACTTCTTATAAGTTTTCCTATAATCTATAAGTAGAAAACTAATTTCTGTAGTTTTTTTAGGTTCAGTAGTTTCGGAGAAAGGGGGGTGGTCAATTTTCGTCAATTTTCTTGAATAACTTGGAAACTATTTATTTTAAAATTACAAAAAGAAAATACATTTAAGATCTACACAATAAGACCTTCCATTTGATATGTTACTCGATGCAGTTTTCAAATATACTTTATTTTAGTTAATTAGCTAGGTTAATTTAGCTAGATCACGCTAGAGGGCGCTAAAACGCGAACACCAGGTAAACCTGGTTAAACTAATAAATCTGAAACGATTAACTTTTATAAGACAACTAAAACATTTGCGTTTATTTAATTTATTATGAATATTTTATAAATCATCATCTCAGCCGTAGGACGTCCACTCCTGGACATAAACATATCTAGATCCCTTAGGTAGGGATATATATATATATATATATATATTACCAGTTGGTGCCCGCAACTTCGTTGGCGTGGACATTGAAATTATTGAATATCGTTATTGCATTATTGAAAATCGTTATGTATTATAGATAGGTATTTCAAATAAAGCAAAACGTTTTAAGAGATAGACAACGCCATCTATGACTTGTATAGTGGAATTACTGAAACATTTCAGTTAGTGTGGTTTATAGAACTACTAACAACAAATGAAACATGACTTATCTTCTTTGTACTTATATAATTAGAAAAAAATTACTTATGTAATTATTTTGTACTACTAAAGCTTAAGGTGGCGCTGTACGAGCGTGGGAACTCAGTAATAGGTATTTGTGAGAATTTGTTGTCTCAACTTACTATAATGCGAATGACCCAAGACAGAATGCGACGCAACACATTCGCGCCACTTATTCAACTCGCGAAAATAATAAAACATACGCCAGCAATTCCAATATTTTAGAAAAATCTTTATAGATGGTAGCTATTAATATCCCAATTTCAAATGTACATTATAGGTAGGATGTTTCCATCGAAAAACATTTTTGGATTTTAGTCAGTAAATACAAGTATTCAACCTGCGAAAATGTCACAAATTCTGCACATTTTAGAAATTAATTATACTCCATATAAAATTAATTTCAGTTTTTTGTTGTGATGCAAACCTTTATATTATGTCCTAGAAATGTCATGTTTTTTTATGTATTGCTACGACCTATAAAAAATGAGTAATCATGGAATTACGTAGTATGGAATAAGTAAGCTGTTCGAGTTGGAAAGTGCCCTCTTAAGAATCTTTAAAGGTGTTCGATAGTTTGCTATGCAGTTTGTAAAGGAGAATGCCCAAAATATATTAACATTTCCCCACGTACAAAATTCAAGCATAGTAAAGGTATTTGGTGTTCTTAATATGGAATTATGAAACTTTTTTGACAAATAGGAACAAATTTGATATACCGAGCGAATCTTAAGATATAATAATTATTAAAAAAAATATTAGGCCCTGTTAAAAATAAAATAGCAATTAAATAATGTCAAAAGTGATACTGCTGGTTTTAAAATGGTACCTACCTACCTATACTTTACAGGGAAACGGTGGACAGTTATATATTTTTACATAAAATGCATAAAATGGAAAAAAGAAATATTTTATATCTCTGCTTATTCTTTCACCTGTCGCGACCTGTCAACTAGCAAGAAGAAGGCATCTGGTTACGGTTATGGCCGCTCTTAAGATTCCCAAATAAGTAAACGAGTAGCTTTTGTCTTGTTGAACACTAATTAAACAAACACACAATCAACACCTATAACACGGCAGCTGAATCCTCCATATACATATTGACCGCGTTGAGAATTGAACCCAGAAGCTCCGTATGATAGGCAGCCGTCATAACCATTATACCACCGAAGCACACCGAGTTATATAGAACATTCTTATCCCTTAAATAAATACAACATAATGTATTTTCTAATGATTTTATTCGTAATCCATATTCATTATCATCATCATCATCTCAGCCGTAGGATGTCTACTGCTGCACAAAGGCCTACCCCCTATAAATTTTCCAAAAGATCGATCAGAAACAGCCTGGATCCATCGTCGACCATTGCTTTTTACTATATTCATTATCATCATCATCATCTCAGCCGTAGGATGTCTACTGCTGCACAAAGGCCTACCCCCTATAAATTTTCCAAAAGATCGATCAGAAACAGCCTGGATCCATCGTCGACCATTGCTTTTTACTAGTAAAAAGCAATGTTGCTATATCCCGCTATTGCCATTATCTTTGCAACAGGCGCAGAAGGAAAATAAATGACAACGACTTTACTAATGCTTTATTTTTTTTATTCCTAAGCTATTCCTTCAAATAATTGAATTCATTTTAAGTTTTTTTTTTATTTATTATTTATTAATACAATAGTGTTTCATTTGACTTAACATTGGTGTAAACAAAAACTCATTAGAGTTTTACCGTACACCATGTGCCGATTACAGAAAATTTAAATAAACCTTCAGTTGACGCCCAACGTACACTTCAGACTCCTCAATTACTTTAAGATACTTTAAGACTTTAATATATTATTTTGTGTCATATTCTGAATTGAAATATCTTACAATAATAATTAGTATTACTTTTTTATAACTATTTTTGTATAAAAATAAATAATATTTTAATATTTTTAATATTTTTAATAATATTTTTAAAGAGTTATATAAAAACCCAATAATTTATTACTGCATTTTATTCCGATTCGTCCAGAAACATTCCGTCTGATGAAGGCTAAGCTGGCTAAGCTCCGGACCAATATCTTCCGAAATAAGTTACAAAACAGATTCGATGCGCTGGAAACAGCAGCAGCAAGCAAAGCAGCGAGATTCAGGATCTTATAAAGAAAAGGTGAGAACAGTCGTGGATTGACGGGATAAGATGCGATCTCCGCCTCTTTAATACAAAGCGCATTGAAGAAGCGATCAAGCGAAACGAAGTTAATTGACGACGCTCAGAACTAGCGACAATAGAAACGTTTCCTTTAAGCCAGAAATTCCAGAAAGCAGGCCTAGTTTCGTTCGGGCTTCAGCACCGTAGACCACATACACACGCTGAGACAGAATATATAGAAAAATAAGTAGTATAATCAGCCTCTGTGTTATTAAAATTTAAATAAATGTAGTTTGTATGGTATGTAATACCTATCTGTTTTATACCTGGTGTTTGTCAGAGTTTGGAAATAAATAAACTACTCAGATATTTTTACAATCTATAGTAATATGCTTAAGCTCTCTGTGTCTGTTTTTTTTACGAGGAGTAATCCGCTTACAGATCTCCTGCCGCTGGCTAGACGGCAGGAGTATGTGGGGGTCGCCCAGCGCCTGATCATAGCGGCACTGGGAATACCACTAAAACTCCCCGGTGTCTCCTTGCACTTTGAGCGGGGTGGACCGGGCTCTGCCGAGGCAACAACTCCGACCCACCCCAGGGCAGCCTAGCCATTGCTGACTAGGCTAACTCCAATGGGGGATTGCCCGGAGGCACCGAGGCAATCCCCAGACAAGCTCTCTGTGTCTGCCTGTTACGGATAGAGATTTATTTTTTAGAATGGTCGAATTCTTATTGCTCTGGGTCCTTGTTGTCCTTGAAGTTAATTAAAATATTGCTCGGTATTTGTTTTTGTTTTTATGCCTTCTGTGTATCGCAATTTTGCTGATAAGTTATCTATTGATAAAACAATGATAGTGTAGGTGAATGATAATTTTATAAGATTGTTTTCCTAATTTAATTTATCTATACCTTGACAACAAGTATAGCAACAAAATTTGACTTGACAACAAGTATACTTGAAAATTCTAGGGGTGCATACTTGCACGTATATGAGGAACCTCAAACCTAAGGGAATCAATTTCTAAATTACTTAAAATTTTGCTGCTACATTACAACTAGAACTTCCTTTGACAGACTCGTTATATAAGAACGAGTTTTTTTTACTTTAAAAAAAAAAAAAGAAAAATAGCCTTTGTACGTATTCTGTGCCTTTAGTAAAATCATTTTTAAAATCCATTTAGTAGTTCAGGAGCGGGAAGCTGGTGAAAACATGAGATTCCCAATGTCATGAAAATATGGGAAAAATTTTGAAAAACATAAACTCATCGAAAGAAAATAACATACTTTTCAATATTATTGAAAATTCAATTCTACAGTGGTCAATGTGTGGATGAAGCATAAAGAGCCCGATGGATGAGTGGTTAGGGTGCTTGCCTCATCGCTCTGTTCTAGGGTTCCCTGGTTCGATTCCCGGCAGGGTCAACTTAGAAAATGAACTTTTAAAATTTGGCTCTAGTCTAGATGTGGAAAGTAGTCGCAGGCACAATAACCACCCCCTTACAGAGCACCACCGTGAACACCGTGAAATAACAGCACGTGTGCTGTTACGTTTCGGTGAGTGAGTAAGGGATACCAGAGTCCATTTCTCTAACCCTTCAACAATCCCTTATCCTTAATCCTATTGCAGTCGGCACCAGTGGCGTTGCTTTTGTTATAGGCGACAGTAGCCATCTACCATCAAGTGGACCGTTCGGCCTAGCTGCCGATCTTAAATATAAAAAAAAATGTATTTTATTCTATTTAGGTTACATAAATTAATAAATATTAATCAGCTTTTATTTAAAGCTATTGTTTTATCATTGCATGACTACAAGAACAATCGAATCAATTTATAATTGATTAGCCCAGGTTAAACAAAGGTGAGATATTAAAGTTCTAAAAGGGACCTTAAACCTAAATTGGTAAGTTGTTAATTATTGCAAAAATATAGATTTAACCATATTTTACCGTTTTTCTATATTATCTGGATTGTGGGAAAAAGTATGTGTATTTTTTTGATAAATACAATTTCATACATACTTTTCCTCTGCGGTTAGATCGGTTATAAATAATGCAGACTCAGCTTTTAAATACTTCCGGTGACCTCTAGTTTCACATTTTTGGAGGTCGTACAACTAAAAAATATAGGTATGTGAGTTTTGACTATATCAAGAAGTATAATTTCGTCACAACTGCGCTACGAGAGATTCAACAAAAAATGATTGCAGAATTCGACCTTCCACGTTTCTAAAAATTTATATTCTGTCATAATACTTATTATTATTAGAAAATTTATACAGTATTCGGAGGCCACGAAGGCTTTGTCAAATAAAATTGTTTTTTATTAAATTGTTTGTATTTACAATATTTCTACATTATCCTTATCCTGACACATTATAAAACAAAATCGCCCGCCGCGTCTGTCTGTATGTATGTTCGCGGTAATCTCAAAAACCAATTGATTTTCATGCGGTTTTCATGTAACAGCAGAGTGATTCCTGAGGAATCTATAGGTGTAGGTGCATTTTGTTAAGGTTTTAATCCTTAGGTTTCCGAGGGTTTGCAAATTGGAACACAGGTGTGTCACCAAGCAGCTCTACCCAAATCCGATAGATGTCATCGCTTCATCTAATTCTATTGTCCTTTAATAGATTGCGCCATCAGTAGTTTTTATTTTTTACCGCGGACGAAGTCGTGGGCACTAGTGAAAAATATGGTGACATAGCTATATTTTTAGTTATAGTTATAGTGAAATCACTATAACTATATAGGTACTATATTGTTATAGTGATTTTTCTTTTTCAGATCAACTTAAGGAAAAGAAGTTGGGGTGCCTATCCAACCTGAACTTTTTTTTATCTATATTTTATACATTTTTTGAAATTTGTGCTACAACAGCACCTACTCCTTACGCTGTTAATTTATTAAAATAATATTATTTTTTTATTTGCACAAAAACAGTGTATACGTGACTGTTTTGGACATGATAAGATATGCAATCGGCACGATATGGACGATGTAATAAAATTTGATAATGTGTCATGATTATATTCAATTTATTTTATTACAAAAACAAAACAAGGTGAATTTATAATTTATGAGTCATAAATTTGTTTATTTAGTTCAAAACTAAAATTCCCGTCTTTGTAAAATGTCGTTTAGGAATCTGGTGTAGGTAATGTGTGTAATTGTCTGTATTTCAAACCAAATTAGCTAAAAGTGAGAGTGAGTGAGAACGTAAGAAATAAACGTAAGAAAATAGTCTGTTTCAAGGATTAATACAACTTTATTAAAAATCCGTTTCGAAAATTCCGGCTGGAACGAAACTAAGAATTCCGGCTCTTCAAATCATATTAAATTGTTTATTTCTCAAAAATAAGATAACGAGATCACTTTTTTAAAATCAAAATATCAATATCGTTTCCGAAACGATAGTATAGGTTCTTAACTAATAGTCTAACTACCTACAAACTAAAATAAAGAGATTTTAGTTTGAAGTTAGACTATTAATTAAGAACCTGCTCAACTTCTAACAAAGAGTGGAGTTTGTTACAAATCATTTAGAAATATGTGAATGTTTCAATGAATATTTTACAAATATTAGACAAAAATTAGCCGATGAAATCCCTGTTAGGCGCAAATCAATGTTAATTTGTCAAAAATTACTATTACCTTTGAATTTGTTCCTACTACGCCTCTCGAAGTTAATGATATAATAAAAAAATTAAATGATATAAAAAAAATAACACTGAATTGAACGGAATTGAAGGTTGTTAAAAGTAAGTATAAAAGATTTATTGATGAACTTGTTAGTTGCATAAATAAATATAGCCTTCCGGTGAGCCTAAAAATAGACAAAGCCCTATTTACAAAAAAAGGGAGTAAATTGGAACCGGGTAATTACAGATTTATTTCTCTGCTTCCAACCTTTCCTAAGGTCTTTAAAAAAATTCTTTATAATCGTTTGATGAACCTTGCTTCAATAAATTTCCTGAAAAAAAAAAAACAGTACGCTTTTATATGTATGTGTAATACTTGATCAACAATTGATCTACTGAGCAAAATAAAAGTAAAGTAAGGTTTTTGATACCTACTGCTAGCTAACAGTTGTTCTTGAATAGGTTGAGTAGAGAGAGCCTACGATATTTTTAAATCTTATTTAATGGAACTCATTAGTTTGAAAAAATTGGTGATCATAAAAGTATTTCGAAATCTATTACATGCGGTGTCCCCCAAGGTTCGATCCTGGGGCCGCTATACTTCTTCATAAATAACAACAGACGCACAATATTATCTCGATTTGCTCAATGAGTGGTTTGCGAGTAACTTATTTACCATAAATATTAATAATAAATGAATTAATTAATTTTTGCGGACCGAAACAAAAATGTCCCTCTTTTGATCCCCCAAGGATAAATAACAAATTTATCAATCAAGTAGTTAAAGAAAAATACTTACCTTATTGAGGTATGACATTCATTAGTTAAAGCTAATTTAAATTTAATCTAAAATTACACAGAATAAATTAATAAAATAACTATTTTAAGGTCACTGATTATTTAAACTACAATGAAGCCTGGATTTAAAACCTGGTTTCGGAGCTCATACTATGTTTAGTATTGTATATGTACTTTGATTTTGTTGTATTAGGTGTACTTAATTGTTGTAATTTTATATTTTAAAGATGACAAAAAGAATAGTATCCTGAGTTTCTTTCGGAGTTTCTTTTCAGGGTCGTTATCTTGGCTTTTTTCAGAAACACTGGTAAATTTAACTGGCAAATTTAAATGACGATCATAAGAGTTTCTTGGAGAAACCTAATTGATAAATAAATATTTTGATTTTATTTGATTTTGACTATTTTATTAGTAGTAGGTACTTTTAGTACCTACTAGTAAAATTTACAAAGAGACTAAAATAATAATAATCAAACATTTAAATACATATTATACATGAGTATTAATTCGGAAATATATACGTATAATAAAATCGTAAACGAGCCGTGTCTGTACATTAAAGATTTTTTTCAAAAAAAACTATTTGTACACGTTGTACTTAAGTTACTGAGATCAAAAAAATAGTTTTTAGAATTTTTGTCTGTTTGTGCACGCTAATTTCAGAAACAGCCTAACCCATTTGAATGCGGTTTTCAATAACGTATTGTAGCAAGCTTCATGTAACATTTAGTGTTTGTTTAATTCAAGCTATTCACAAACAAATAAGTTAGGCGTTATATCGTATACCACGCGTATTTGTGCACGCTAATCACTGAAACAGCTTAACCGATTTGAATGCGGTTTTAAATGATATACAGTTGAATCCGTTTATTATGACTCCGCCTATATTGACCAACCGATTATTATGACGTAATTACACTACGAAGTTTGGTTTTCATATAAAATTCTTTATAAAAAATTCGGATATAATGACTTCCCTTACAGTGACGTGTCGTTTATTATGACCCATTTTTAATAAATTATGTCCGGTTATAATGACCGACATGATTCTTTACATCTCCGGTATAGTGACCAGCACATAACTTGGCAAGATTTTAACGTAGTGGGGGAAAGTCTGCGCATCCTACACTCGCGTACAATAAAAATGGTCACGGTTGTTTTCATAATATTTTAAATTGATGTTTAGAGTGAGGTATAAAAACAAATTATGTAGTTAAATTTAATTAAGAAATTTGTTATAAAATGAAACACTTAAATTATTATTAAACAATAAACAACAATAAAATCACTTTTTAACAAAAACAACCGGTAGAATTTTTATGGGCGCAAGTGTACGTGCAATTACACTTATTACGTGCAATTTTTATTTTGATTTAATATGTATGTATACATATGTAGTTACTATGTTTCTCTATTAAAATACTTACGTATGTACATACATATTTACATAAAAAAGGTTTTTTTTTTCCAAAACGCTTTGTATGACGTCCGCTTATTATGACGTGTTTGTCAATTCCTTTCGATGTCATTATAAACGGATTCAACTGTATTTTTGCAAGCTTCCAACAACATTTAGTGTTTGTTTCATTCCAATCGGTTTACAAACAAAAAAGTTGCTCGCTATACCGAATACCACGCGTACGAAGTTGCGGGCTTACCTAACATAACAAAGAAATATCTACACGGGTTAATTTTACAAAAAAAAATCTGCAAAAAACGAAACTAAGAAGTGCAGATAAATTGACATAGCGAGCGCTAAGAACTAACTGTAGAAATAAATGTATACTTCATGGGGGTGCGTACAACAGACTAACTAAAAATATAAGAGAGGCGAAATCTGCAAATATTTTCAAAACATTTCTTAAAAAAATCTATTTAAGAATATAAAAAGTAGGTATTTATAACGTATTCATGTTTTTTTTTGTTTTTTATAAATGCCACCGTGTATTTCATATATATGTAATATACGATTGGTTGTAATACGAACCAATGTTTTTACTTAAAATTAATAAATGTCTTATTTAAGTGAATTTTATAATTCTTTTTGAGAAATAAATATGATTCTTACCTCAATAAGAATAGCTTAAAAAATACTGGAAGGTTCAGGCCAACATGATGTGAATTCGACAATATCATGACTAATTCGACAGGCGTTTAATGTCCTGTCGCTGTGTAGACTAGCCGTACCCCGCATCAGCTGTTATATAAAGTACACACATAAAAGTGTCTATGGTTGAAGACCTCAATCCCATTGAGCACGCATGGGATATGCTTCAAAGAAGAGCCCTGCCGAGTGTAGATGCAGTGCATAGCCCACAATTTTTTGAGAAATTTCCTTTCCTCAAATTTAATTTTATTAACTCATATTAAGCATGCCAAATCGCTGCGATTGTGTTATTCGTGTTAATGGTGGAAACATAGATTTTTTTATTTTATTATTAGAATAAAAATAAAAATAAAAAACTTTATATTTGCCCTTTTATTTGCCCTTTAATTGATGTTGTTTACATGGGTTAATTTCCCACAATTGCCAAAACTGTAATTTTTCTTTATTTTTATAAATTATAGGGGTAAGTTGTTAACATAAAAATAGGAGTTAAAGTACAAAACCAACCTGGAAAACTAAATTGGGTAAATATTGATTGGATATTTTTTTTATTGTTAAAAATAATTTGTATTTGTTTGATTAAATATTGATATTGATATATTAATATATTGATCCCTACAAATTATTTTTTTATTGTTAAAAATAACTTGAATTCGTTTGATTAAATATTGATATATTAATATAATGATCCCGTTGATGTATGTAGTTTCAAAAAGGATTTTAGGTTAAAAAATAAATGTAACACAATGTATTCTTATTAAATAGTGTTTAATATCCTAATAATCCAATTGTACTAAAACATTGTTATAACATGTAGGTACATAGTAAACAATAAATCTGTTTTTCACTGACAACAAAAACTCAATAAAAAAAAATTAAATTTGAAGAATTAAACTCAAATTTAAAGAAAGTTAAAGAAAAAAAATGCACTATTTCTATTTTCAATTTAATTGTATATTAAAGATGGTAGTTATTTACTGATGTCTAATATAAGAGATATATAACCAACACAACACA
Source organism: Bembecia ichneumoniformis (assembly GCA_910589475.2). Lineage (NCBI taxonomy): Eukaryota > Metazoa > Arthropoda > Insecta > Lepidoptera > Sesiidae > Bembecia > Bembecia ichneumoniformis. The sequence goes on from OU342541.1 coordinate 5,384,849, forward strand.
ACACAAGTTACTATGTAACCACATTTAATAGGTTCCTGAATAATGTATTGTCATTGTCATGGAGTTTGAATTTATTAGTGGTACGTCGAAGCCGAGGCTACTTATTATTAGCAACTGCTATTTGCAAAATTGCATGTAATTTCTGTCAAATTATAGGATGAAATCACAGTTCACGGTTTTTTATTAAAAAATCCATTGGGCCGACAATTTTTAAAAACGGACATCAATCAAAACCAGGTCATTGTTTTTCTTTTGTAAACTTACACTTTAGAGAAATTTAGTAATAAAATTCTTAATTTCCTGTGAATATTTCAAATTTTGTAAATGGGGATAATATTCGAAAATTAACACATTTAGTGCGAAGCATACGTGGTTCGAGTCAGTGTGCAGTTCAAACCGATTTTTTTAATAATTTCAAACTTAAACAATTAATATGAAACCCTATTAACAAATTACACGACAATATTAAAGTCTATAAAATCTTCTTACATATTGGTACAAGTTTCAACCGTTAAAACGATAAATAATATTAATAGTAATAATTAAAATAATAAAAATATTTATTATTTTGAACATATTTTGTCTCTTCATATTATAAAAATCACAAATAACCTAGTTCTAGTAGATTATCTATGACTCCAGTAACCCCTCTCTTTAGCCTGTCTTGCGTTTCATCATCTGTTTTAGTTATGCTAAATGTTTCCAGTGCTTCCGTGTCGTTGAAATCTAATGCAGTCATATCCTGCATATCTATAATATCTTTACCATCTCTTACAAAAATACTGGCCATCATACATTTTTGACCTAGACCCAATTTAGCATAAACTTTCAAGTCATTCTCAAACTTGTCTCTTGGATAAACTGTAGCCACATCGAGGCTGAATTTATTCAGAAATGTATCCAACTCTGAATAATACATATCAAACCATTGCTTCACACGTTCAGTGGGTGTATCGTAACTGTAGCAATTAAAGATGAGATAGAATAGGTCTATTACCGGACTACCTTCCCTACTAATTTGGTAATCAATTAATACAGCCGATACTGGCTTTGCTTCCTGAAAAAAAAAATTATAGTTAAATAACGTTCAAAATTTCACTAAAGTATGTTAACTGTGTATTTTTACGAGCCCATAGGACAAGTGGTTTAGATGCTTGCTTTAACGCTTTGTCCAAGGGTCGAATACAGGGCTAATTTTCCAGTGGTATGGTGAAGAGCCATCCTCGCTGTTTTCGAGGAATGGCTTAAAAGACCACAAGATGCGTTACATGTCGACTTACACAGACAGATGTTCACCGGGCATGGCTACTTTGGCGATTTCCTGCATAGAATTGGACGCGAGACAACAGCTTATTGCCAGAACCAGGATTCTATCCAAGACACGCTCGAAAAATGCCCCGCGTGGGACCTTGAGCCACTTAGCGATTCCACGCGATTCCTTACTTCGAAACCATGTCATATACTCAAATTTTTACGATATCTGCTAAAAGTCATTCTTTTACATATAATTATAAATGCCATGACAAGACATTAGGTGTTTTGATAAGGTAAGACAAAAGCGTGAAATCATAATTGCCAGACAGAATCAAGGTCCTGATCTATGAAATTGGAGGAAATGGCGGCATTCGCGGCAGCTATCCCTTCTAATTCCTTATCCTTAATCCTACCATGGCCGTACACTTGCAGCACCTTTCTCGTTGCTTGTCTTATAGGCGACGGTAGCCACCTATTATCTAGTGCTTCACTAGTCAGCCTGTTTACCGATCTTAACATAACATTACTTAATTATTTTTAAAATATTTTATGTATATAACATATCAACAATAAAACAATTTTTCGACTGCATTTCTTATTACGGAGTTTATTGTTATAGTATTTTAATTTTATACCCCAGAAATACGCTATGCATTGGAAATATTAAACTTCTATTTATTTAATAATGGTAATAAGATTGGAAACAAATCTTAATTTGAATACTCACATGTAATTTAAACATTATATTGTTTCCCCAGCAGTCTCCTTGTAAAATAACTGAGTATTTTGTTGCACTTGTTTTTAAAAGTTCGTCTAATTTCACAGCTATAATCGGTAATTGACTTACTAAGTTTTTCACCGCATTTTTGTGCTTATCTTCGTCTAAAACTGAAATTAAATCATTCTCGAACATATCAAAATAAAGTCCCATGTCCTTATTTTCTACCATTAGCTCAAAAAAGTTGGAGAGTCTATCACCGTAAGAATCAAATGTTTGTGGTTCTTTGTATTTTAAAACAAATGATAATGTGTGTAATAACGCTATGTTTTTTATAGCTAAATTTATACTTTCTTCTGATAAAGGCTTCATTCTACTAAAAGTAGCGAAGCCCGATTCGCTTAAATCCTCTAATAGAATAATTTCGTACGGTTCTTCAGTAAATGATCCATAACTCATCGGGAAACGAAACCTTTCATTTTCTGGTATTCCAGCAGCCACTTGCAGTTCGTTAAATTTCGAGAATACTTCTGCATACATTAGGATTTCATTTGCAAACATAGCGCCTTGATTCGTCTGAGAACGGAGAGTTTCCACACTAGAAGCTACTTTTGCAATCATGTTGAAAATTACTTCATCGTCATCTTCTACACTAATCCTTAAGACAGTTGCAATGTAATTATCGCCTTTAGCCCCAACCCGTTTTATAACCACCTTATTATTAATATATCCGCGTTTTTCCAGTACTTCTTTAATAAAAGTTAATTGAGGCGCACTGAGAATGTTTAATTCATCTTCAATATCTAATCGAGCCATTTTTATAATTATTTGAACTTTTATAATTAATAATTATTGATTTTTATAATTTACTAGTAAATTATTAATTGATATTCAATTATTTTTCTGGAAATTTTATATTTCACAAGTACACTGCGATGCAGCAAAGATGAGAACTGAGAATTTATTGGTATGATATTAGCAAATTGTTGGTGGGAATGCCCTTGTCGTGCATAACATTACAAAGTTTGAACCGATGTCACTTTTAACAGTACCCACTTGAAACGATTCAATTTAATATAAAATAATCGATAAATGAAACACTCACTTCAACATATTCGGTTTTATACTGTATTTTTATCGAGGTCTGATTAATTTTTGATACTTCATCAACAATTTATCAGCATATTTTTCAGATAATATATGATAATACAAAGATATGCCTAAGACAGAATATAATCTAGGCATACCTAATATACATACACATGTAGGATTTGGTCTCAATGTTAACAGCGGATTTCATTCAAGATTTTTATTTTTCACACACATGGCTCGTCGTTACATATTTTCGTCGTAGTAATAATAATTTTGTCTTCCTACCTACTAAAACCTTTCTCTCACTCACTCAATCATCTCTCTTTTTCACACACTGTATCGTTCAAAAACAGTTATTATTTACATTCAGAAACTTAACTTATACAATCATTAAAAGATTAAACTAAAAATAAGAAAGCTTCCAAAGAACAAGGCTCCAGGATTTGATTTGATAACTAAGGATGTCCTCACTCAGCTTCCATGAAAGGCATTGATTTTTATTACTGTCCTGTTTAGTAGAATAATCCGAGTGCAACACTTTCCGTATATGTAGAAGCTATCAATAATCACAATGATCCATAAGCCAGGCCCTCCGGAGAATGTAACATCCTACAGTCTTCTACCGATCTTGTCTAAGCACTCTACGATAAAGCAAGTATACCGAGTGTCTGAAAGAATACGAAGGTCCTTTGAAAAAAAGGAGTACTGCTCAGCTGTATTTTTGGATATCGGTCAAGCCTTTGACAAAGTGTGGCATAAAGAGGCTACTTTTTAAAATAAGAAAATCTCTGCCTGAAAGCTACTATCTGCTAGTGAAGTCTTACCTGTCTGATCGTATGTTTCAAGTGCGTGAAGGCGGTGAAACGTCTGCAATCTACGACATAAGAGCTGGTGTGCCACAGGGCTCTGTACTTGGGCCAATCTTGTACACAATATACACAGCAGACTTACCAGAAGAGGGTGGAGTTACGATTGCCACATTTACTGATGATACGGCATTGCTGGCCAACAACATAAACCCTCCTTAATATTGCAAAAGACCCTATGTCAGATGGCTTGTGACATAGGGTCAGATGTCAGATTTGAGAGTTTGTGTATCGAGGCAAGTGCCTGAAAATCAGTTCACATCACTTTACACTGAGAAAGGGAGATTGTGCTGCAGTAAGATTAGGTAACAATATTCTGCCTCAAAGTGATTCTGTTCTACCTTGGATTCTACTTAGACAGGAGACTGATCTGGAAAAGGCACATTAAAACCAAGCGAGACGAGCCGAATATGCGATTTAGGATCATAAACTTGTAACTTAGTGTTACTCTTTACTCTTTATTTAAATATATATTTTTTGTTATTATGTAAACTTACGTTTTATTATAACTTAACGTTCAATAATTTATAAACCTGAAGCTCCGTTTGGATAATCATCATTAGTTCTTTAAAAATTGAATTGGAACGTGTCAAATATCTATCATGAGGTTTCTACATTCACTACCAGTCCTTATGGGATACTCAAGATAGTATATTTTTAATAGTGCATCCTTTTCTGCTAACTTTGGGTATGTATTCATATTTATTACCATAATTTCCACGATTTAAATACTTATATCATCTTGTTTAACACATAAGTAGGTATTATAATGGTAATTTGTTTTTAGCAATTATTTTAAAAGAGGACATGCGACGTCTCTCCATCTTTTTTCACTTTTTAAATCTATTCTATTAACCGAGTTGCTAGTAGAATTTATTATTCTGTTTTTCAATGATTCATTTTAATATACTTAGAATTTTAGGAAAATAAAACTATTGTCCTAAAAATTTATTATTTATTACCTAATTGTTTCAAGGTTAGCCTTTTGTTTAGCCTTGCCTGATCATTAATTGAATAATTTAATATCAGTTAGGACCCTTGTAACTTGATTAACTCCAATGAAATTTACTTTTATTTATTTGTATTGCGTTCTACGTGTGTTATATCTATGCTCCACGTGTTTATCTGTCTTTAACTGTAATAATAAAGCGTTGTGTGATTGAAGACTTGGGTTTCTGTGTCCACATTCTACCTTCAAGCAGTAGACGTCCGATGAGATCCTCACCGGTTGAGGAGTTTGCGGAGCCCCCAAGGGCACAACACATCTTGAGCGGTTACAGGTGTGTGGATTTATTTGAAGAATTTGTAAGGAATAAACAAAATCAACATAATTATAAGTACTTCTTTAATAATTTATTCAATTCGGGTAGCGTTCGGGAAGCTTCGAGACATCTTCTCCTCCAAAATTTCTCAGTGTCTTAAATTTCGACCAAATTGTGTTGCCATGATGTCATATGGCGCTGAAACGCATTGTCTAACTATGGGCCTCGTAAGAAACCCCAACGTCGCTCAACGAGCTATGGAGAGGGCTATGCTCGGGGTTACACTGCAAGATCGAATCAGGAATGGGAGATTAACGTAGACGAACTGCTATAATACGCACTGCTAAGAATGGAATTAACTGCGGGCGTCTGTATTTCCGAGCTCATACAATCCAAATCTTGTCAAGGTACGAGTGAATAGGCATCTTATGGGTGAGCTCGCTCACAGATGATGGCGAGGAGCAAACCCATCTTTAATAAAAAAAAATAAAAAAAAACGAAGTTACACTACCCGGCGTAGGACATTCACCCGCAATGTGGACAGACGATCTGATAGTGGCCGGGGATCGACGGTGGATCCATGATGAAATCATTGACGCCTGTATTTAAGTTCATAGCAAAAACACATCATCACACAATTTGTATATAGTGTTCTGTGCTAGGCGCTTTCTCTCTCGTGCAATGTGCTTAATAAAGGCACAACTGTCATACTGTTTGTGTATTTGCTATAATTAATTAATTAGTTTAGTTTAAAGCGCCTTGCTTTATTTCATTAATCCAGGCTGTTTCTGAGCGGTCCTTTTGAAAAATTGTGGGGAGGCCTTTGTCCAGCATTGGAGGTCTACGGCTGAGATGTTGATGATGGTGATACAATTTCTAGATCACCATTTAAATTATATTGATGTTTTTTTTTAAATTATATGTAAAATTCTAATTAAAATTAAAATTACAAGCACATAATTATGCATAATAATCATGTTCCGAAATACACGTCTGATTACATCCTTAGATTCACTCTCCACTACCATAATTTATGGATAATTGAGATCTAGGTAGATCATTCAGTATAAGTATTGCAGGGTATAGGTACCTACCCACACGATAATGTGGTTCATCTAACATGTGTCATTTAGTAGGCCGTCACAATCTTGTCTTTATCATAAAACGGTTAGTTGGTCATTGGGTCATAAACGAAATATTCAATTGTATAAAATTCATCAAGTCATTAAACCGATGATTAATGATTTCTTTTTAAATTTGATTTCATTATCTATGTCGCAATTATGAAAGCATATTGGTCCTACTAATATTTGAAATGGCGCTAAAACTACTGAACGTATTTTGAAGAAATTTTATATTAACACTAGCTGACCCAGCAGACGTTGTCCTGCCAGAACCCGAAAAATATTCCGTAACCCGATTGTGGCGCCACCTATTGGGTCCAATTTTATTTTCAACCACGACGGTTAAATTTTTTGAATATTCTTCATAAAAAAATACTAAAATCGCGATTAAAACATGGGGGTGGGGGTAGGAGGGTGAAAACTACTTTACGACCTATTCACATACCTACCAAATATACAAAAAAAAAACATCATAAAAATCGGTCCAGCAGTTTCGGAGGAGTTTTGTTACAAACACTGTGACACGAGAATTTTATATATTAATATAATATTAGATATAGTTTTTACATGAAAATTACACAGCTTATAATTTATAAAGATATGCGGAGGAAGTCGCCGGGTAAAGCTAGTATTATAAACGCGAATGTTTGTAACTCTTTTACGCACGAAGCACTGAATTAATTTTGATAAAAGTTTATAGTGATTTAGTTTAAGCATCGAAATAATTGTAGACTGTAATTTATAAAAAAAAAAAAATAGACGGAGGAAATTGCGGGCAAGACCTAGTCATTTATGATTCTAGTAATTTTTTTTCATTTCTTATTATTTTGAATTATATAGATCTACAATATTCCCTACAATCACGTTCGTGTTTTAGTTGAAATGTTAATGAGGATTTCATTCCCACAACTAGATGATAAATTAATAAATATTTAATAGACGCATAGAAGCTTATAGTTTGTTATTATTAAGACATCGATATTGTGATTTTTTTTTACGTTTCAATAAAGTTAATATTGTAGACGTGATAGCTTAGTAGGCGAATTGCTCGGTTGAAGAAATACAGGAGGGAGAGTAGGTTTTCGATGACATGTTGAGCTTAAGGTGGTGGTAGTTCTTAAGGATATGACGCCTAAAATCTGGAAATATATCCCATTCTCTCTTCGCAACTTAATGTTTATTTTCATGTTCATTCCAACAAAGAATGACGAATTTTTGTATTTTGTACTTGTAAAAAAAGAATTTTGTACTTGTAAAATGAAGCTACATTCCATCTCGACCTAAAATGTGTTTTGGTTCGTACATTTTTAAAATTATTAAAATAAATATTAATTTATTATAATTTATTTATTGTCCAGTTCTTTACAATGATTACAAAGATTGCCTAAGAATAACTGCAATAAAAGATTTTTTAAAGTCTAATTAAGCCGGATTTTATTTTATTAAATCAATATTCTTAATTTGAGATTCCCAATCTTATATTGCGAATCTTATATGAAATTTCCCAAAACGTTTGAATCCGGTTTCAGAAGAAATTAAAACTATACAGGAACTGAGTAAACATGTTTATTGTAAATCAAAGAACCTAAACAACGGTCAAAAAGTTTGTGCGAACAATACTACAAAAAGTACGTTATATTTTCAGCTTATTGTTTAAAAAATACCAATTAATGGAGCGAGTGACTTTGACATGTCAAGATCCACAGTACGTATAGAAATTTTTATAACCTACGACTTGGTAAAAAAAATTTAGTCATTAAAAATGATTGGTTACCGAAAAATGTAAAAAATAAGTTAAGGTCACCAATAAAAATCTTTAAATAATAGATTTAACTAAAAGCAATTCACAGATAAACGGGTTGGCATTATTAAATTTTTTAATAGATGTAAATAATAAAACATTTACTTAATATCTAACTTTAAAGAGAAATGTTACAAGCTAGTCTTCTGTACTATTTGCTGACAGTTGTCAATACTGGTGTATAAAATGCATATATATTGATTGACATAAAATTTATTTGTAATCGTATCCGTCTTCCTTTTAATATCAGATGATTTTGCACTGATCATTTTTAAACTATAGCTAATGAAAATTCGTAAACTTCCCTGTACCAGGAAAGAATTGCATTAAAACTTATATAGTAAAATGAGATACTTGCATTAACATTACATAGAAAGACAAATTTAATTCATACAACTATAAAAGTCCCAATTCAAGTAGAGTATCAACGGTTCCCGAAATGGTTTCTCTCAGTTTCTCCTTAGTTTTATCACTTACGTGTAATACTCCAAGTGATTCCATATCTAAATCATTGTTAAAAATGTCTCCAAAATCCATAACTTCATTTTCCTCTCTTATCGCATTTGCAGCTATCATACATTTTTGTGCAATTGCAAATTTAGCATGGGTCCTCAAATCAGCATCGAACTGATCTCTTGGATATACGAGTGTAGTTTTAAGACCAAAGTTAGATAAGAAGTTGTTTAATTCCGAATGATAAAAGTCAAACCACTCATAGATATGTTTGGAACGACTCTCATAACTGCTGCAGTTCAAGATTAAAAACAATAAATCGCCGACAGGACTTCCTTCCTTGGCTATTTGATAGTCTATTAAAATTGCAGACTCTGGTTCACCATTCTGAAACAAGATTACAATAGTTATAAATACAGTCTTTTACCGGGATGAGCGAGTTTCGGAAATAATCTCTCGGTTTCGCAGTGCTAAATTTAGCAAACGGTCTGGTGGCAGTAACATTCGCCTTACAGAAGACATAATAACAGGTGTCTTGTTATATTTAAATGAGCGAGTAAGGGATGCCTTACTCATTTCTAAGTCCTTATACTTTATCATACTAAGATCGTCAGCGCAGTTGCAGCACTTGTAGCGTTGTTTGTGTTAGAGACGGGGGTAGCCAACTACTATAAAATTGTGTCTTTGCCTTTCTTTAAATAAGTCCCTAAGCGAAAAGTTTATTTAGTTAGTGACACAGTTTATTAATTTATTATTAATTGGTTATTAGTTAATTAATTATAACCGTGGGATATTCTCTTCTCGCTGCCTCTCCGCCGTCTCCTTGTGCGGCATGACGTGCTCGCAAAAGACGAGCATCGCCTGCCACGCTAAATCACTAACAACTATCGCTTTTATGACGGTCGGCAGCGAAAGATCCGCTCCCATCACCAGCGTATGAGAGGCGCGCTGCTCCGTTTATTCGGGGCAGTATTTGAGAATCTGGCGTAATCATGAAAAAATCCGTTCTGCTTAGAGAACCAAGTTTGTTAGTAAGTTTTATAATGACAATAATCACTATCTTCATCTAATTTAAATGCTTTTAACATGTTAGAAAATTTACATTAAAATTTATATTTACATAAGAACAGAATTTATTTTGTTGTCTTCAACCTCATCCAACTTTCTCAGAATGCTGTTGGTACCGCTACGCATCCTGGACCAAAGGGATGCCACCCTTTTTCTTCTAATTCAAATTATGCAATAAAGAGGTAATAGTATCTTAAATTCCATATTAAATTGAATATAGATTACATGGTAACAAAATTTCCACAGCGAATAAGTTATAATATTAATTCATTAAAATATGGAATCTTCTAAAGGAAAATTTTGTAAGATTTTAGGGATACAATGAATAAATCGGACTCTATAGTTGTACAACCAATTCGTACTCACGTCAACTTTGAACATAATATTGTTGCTCCAACAATCTCCCTGTTGAATGACAGAAAACTTTGAGACGCAATCGAATTTGTTTAATTTTATTGCATGGTTTACCATTTGACCTACAGTATTTTTAACTGCACTTTTATAGTTCTCACCGTGCAGAAGTGTTATTATATCATTTTCCATAGTTTGGAAATATGGTTCAGCTATCGGAACTTGCTCCATGTACAAATACATGTTTCCCAGTCTTGATACGAAAGAATTGTATGTATGCGGTTCTTTGTATTTTAAAGCGAACGATAAAGAATGATAATTTGCTAAAACCTTCAAAGCCAATTCTATGCTTTTTTCTGATAATGGCAACGTTCTATCAAAAATGGTATAACCAAGCTCGCCCAAGTCTTCCAAAAGAATAATTTCATGGGGCTCTTCAGAAACATAACCAAAACAGATGGGATGTTTAAATCTTTCACTTTCAGGAATATCTGCAGCCAATTGCAATTCATCAAATTTTGCCAACACTTCATTGTACATTAAAATTTCAGTCCCGAACAACATAGCTTGATTCATCGATTTGCGAAACATTTCTCCCTTTGACGCTACCTTTGCTATCATCTTGAAAGGTTTCCCATCTTCGCTTTCTACAACAATTCTCAAAACTGTAGCAATATAATTATCTCCCTTTTTTCCAACAGGATTGACGACAACTTTCTTATTTTTATATCCGCGTTTCACGAGAACATCTTTTATGAGCGATATTTGTTTTTCACTTAAACTCTGCAATTCACCTTCTAATTTTAGTTCTGCCATTTTACTACAAAATCTTTAATGTAACTAAGTTATATGACTGAAGGAATTATGTTTAATAGCAGATTTTTATAGGTTTAGATATCATTGTTATCAGCTTATTAATCAGAAACGGAAATCAGTAAAATAAGTAATCCATCTGTCTCGGAAAAAGGGTGAGTAATATCTATACTAGTAATGTAGTACAAGGTAATTTATTGTAAAGACCAAAATGTAGATTAGAACTATTTAATAGAAATGTTTATTTTATGGCAATTAAAACATACAATAAACTACCTAATAATATAAAAGAATTGCCGGATCCTAAATTTACAAGAACATTAACAAAATGGTTATTAGATTGTTGTTATTATGATGTTAAAGAATTTTATAATAAGAAACATTAATTCATTTATTAATATAGTTTACCAACAATTAAACACAAATATTTGCATGCCCTTGGCGGGTAGAACATACTTTGTACTGTAACTGGTGTATACAAATTAAAATCCTGTAAACATGTGTTCGCGCAAATAAAGATTTATTTTATTTTTTATTTTTATTTATAATGTGCCCGATCGTTAAAAATGTATATCCGCGGATACGGATACGATATCCGTCCCATCACTAATCTATAATATAATTTATGCCAATATTTTTTACAATTGTTCTACAATATGTGATGCTACTTAGATAGTCTGGAGTTGGTAGAATTCATGTGCAATTCTGCAGTAATGCTGATTTTAACGTAAAGGTCAAATATGTGGTCATTATTTTTTTTTTTCGTATTTTATATCTCGAACTTATTTGTTTTATAATATCTTTACATATTTATAAAACAAAGTTCTCCATCGCGTCTGTCTGTATATATGATCACGATAATCTCAAAAAAAAAAACTGAATGGATTTTCATGCGGTTTTGATGTATCAACAGAGTGATTCTCGAGGAATCTAAACGTGTATAATTCGTTAAGGTTTCATCCTTAATTTTTTTAGAGCATACTATGCACAGGTGTATCACCAACCAGTTCTCCCCAATTCCGATAGATGTCGCCGCTTCACCTAATTCTTTTGTAGATGGCGCCATCGATAGTGTTATGTCTTTATTTTTCACGCGGACGAAGTCGCGGGCATCAGCATAGTTAATAATAGTTCCATAAATGTATTTTTTTTTCACACAAGCCAGGGGTGCTGTATGTGGATTGCTAACCTTAGTAGGATAGACGATCAGGGATAAGGTGGGACAAGAAAAGTAGTCCATAGAATACTCCAACGGTATTAAATTTTACTGTTAATCCAATAGTATTAATTTTACTATTACTATTATCGTTTTTACTTCAAAAGTATTAAATTGTTTTTACTTTACTAATCTATATATAGCTACACTATTCCGGAGTAACGATAGCTCTGTATCGTTTTATATGAAAGTATGTTTCAGCTAGATATAACAAAATTACTAAGTTTGCTATATCATCGTGCGTTGACCAAATCGTTGTGTACGTGAAAAATATGCGACATCAGTAAATAATTATAAAAAAATCAGAGTCATGATATGATATATCTGTGGTCCTTCCACAAATAAGCCACATTGCGTAGGTACGTTAAGTACACGGGTTGTATAATTTATATAGAGGAAAGATTTGATTTTTTTGTAAATTTGTAAGTTTGTTTGTAATATATAAAGTGTATAATATATAATTTGTAATATATTTTATAATTTATTTCACTTAAAGAAAGTTACATTATCGGGGAGTAACTTAGGCTATATTTTAGTAAAAAAAAATTTAGAGATCCTTAATTAAAAATAATGTTAAAATAATGTAACGGAAAATTGTCTATAAAAGTAATTTTTGGCGAAGGTACGCTCCGAAAACTATGGCCATGTTTATAATAGGTACTCATCACAAAAAAGTTTGCTTTTTTTTATCTTAAGGTCGGCAGACAGGCTGACGGTCCACTTGATGGTAGGTGGCTACCGTCGCCTATAAAACAAGCAAAGCCATAACTGCTGCAAGTGCGCTGCCGACTGCAGTAGGTATAAGGATAAGGGATTATGAGTGGATAGGGAAATGGGAACTATTCAATAAATCTAACAAATATAGTTAAGGTGGTTTGATTTCCATACTAATGATTTTTTCGTATTTATGGACGAATTTAGCATAATTTTGCACTAAAATCACATCCGTCGGTGTTTAATTTTATTCCTATTTACGCCAAATCAATACTAATATTATAAAGCTGAAGAGTTTGTTTGTTTGTTTGAACGCACTAATCTCAGGAACTATTGGTTCGAATTAAAAAAATCTTTTTGTTTTGAATAGTCCATTTATCGAGGAAGGCTATAGGCTATATAATATCACTCTACGATAAATAGTATTATATATAAGCAGTGTCTAGTACCGCGCGCGCCGCGCCATATGAGCCGTAGCGAAGCGTGGCCGAGTTCAGCTAGTTACGAAAATAAGCTGAAATCATGTGTAGACGATTTATTCTTATGGTAGACGTTTTATTATATCGTGATTTGCAATACCGCAAGGCACAGGACGGCATGTTTTCTTTGATATTTATTACCACTCAACTGACAAGACGTTTACGTGTTTGTAAATTAGTGATGGACTGAGCGCTTCTTACTATGAGGCTTTATGTATTAAATTAGAGATTATTTCGTCTTGCCCGTTATATACAGTTGAAAATATTTGGCAAGAAATAAAAAAAATACACTGAAAACAAGCCGTTTTTCGTTATCTTTCGTAGGTATATGGTAAACAATCTATTTATGTCTTTGTAATCAAATTAGTCACTGGAAAATAACACAGATACGCAATTAATAGTTTTCCATTTGTTTTAATCTAAATCAATTTACTTAGATAAGTGATTACTGAAATTAATTAATTAGGAGGGGGCTCCGCAGCCGGGACTGGACGATAGGGACATCTAGCGAGCGGTATCCGCCCTGAGGTCTCCTTATCCTGCGGAACATGTATATCTGGAGTTCATAAGCCTGGCGAACCAGGAACAGGTAGATACCAACAGCAACATCGCACTCAGAATCTATACGAATGGCAGCAAGATTGATGGTCGAGTGGTTGCCGCTCCATCCATGTGAGATACAGAGGCCAAAATACGGGCCGTCAAACTAAGTCTGCCGTCGTATTGTACGGTCTACCAGGCTGAACTCTCAGCTGTAAACGAAGCAACGAGGATTATCCTCAAGCGCAAGGAAACCACCTTTGCGATATATAGTGACTCCATGGCGGCACTCCTGTGTGTAGCGGCGATACAATGCCTACACCCTCTTGCGGCCGAAACCAGAGAAAACCCAAAGATTTGTTCTCAGCCCTGCTGAGAACAAATCTTCTGGTTGTATTCTTGTTCTGGATTAAAGCCCACGAGGGGTTGGTGAGCAATGAGCTTGCGGAAGAGGCAACAGAAAGCAAAAGCAGAAAACCATGCCACGAGCTCTTCCCAATTTCATATGCCAAGCCCCAGAATACGTATGCGGACGCTGGAGGTACCAGTCGGGAGTAACCGCCTCAGTTACGAAAATATTTTTCCCGTGTGCACTAGAATCGTATAAGATCCAAAAAAAAAAACTGAGATTAACAGCACCTTAACACAGTTTTTTTTAGGGGACACGGTGGGTTCTCTGAATACCTGAATCGTTTCGGGTGTAAGGAGAGCCCATCGTGTATCTGTGACCCTGACACGAAGGAATTTTGTAAATTGTTTTGAGAAATAAATATGATTATTACCTAAATAAAAATAGCTTAAAAAATAATGGAAGGTTCAGGCCATCATGATGTGAATTCGACAATATCGTCACTATTAGTCGACAGGCGTTTAATGTCCTGTCGCTGTGTAGACTAGCCGTACCCCGCATCAGCTGTTTTTAAATCCAAAATATAAGTAGTTTCAAAAAGGATTTTAGGTTAAAAAATAAATATAACACAATGTATTCTTGTTAAATGGTGTTTATTATCCCAAAATAATGCAATTGTACTAAACTCGATAAAATAATTTTTAAAGTAAGAACAAAAACTCGATAAGCCAAGACTTCAAACACACAACCCTTTTAATAACTAATTTAAAAATTATTTTTTTTAATTTGGCTGTATATAGATTCTAAGTTAGTTATTTAAAAATAGACAAAATAACAAATACATAAATGAAAATATACACTCGACACGTCGATGTCTTCGTTTCCGGTCTGCAACGCAGCGATAGTCCAAATCAGTGGTGGCTTGGACTGCAGGAAAGCGAGACCGACCCCGGAGCCGCAGGATAGTTCGCACGCACGTGTGCGGATAGCCCGATCTTCACTTCTATATCACTGTCAAAGTTGTCTCTCGGATAAACTGTAGCTACACAGAGACTGAATTTATTCAAATACTAGCTGTGCTCGCGACTTCGGTGGTATTCCGAATAATGCGTAACTTTTTTATTTGTAAACAGATTGGAATGTAATATATACACTACATGTCACACCATATCTAAACAAGCATGGTTTATTAAAAATAAACACCGTCACAAGTTGCACTAACACTAACTGTTCTAAAAAAAAGTATACTTAGGCCGGATTTTATTTTATCAAATCAATCTCCCTCGGGATGTCGAAATAATTGATTGGTTTTTAAAATTGTCTTATATAATTTATATGAGCTCTTTAGATAACTTGATTAAACCTACTTAAATCGGAGATCCGAAAAGTTTTACTGTGTATTTATAGTAAGCCTCTTCCCATTAAAAAAAGTTCAAGTGCGAGTTGAACTCGCGTGAAGAGGGTTCCGTACGATGTTACCTATCCGCACAATGTTGAGTGATTTACCATGTTATTTTAATATCATGGATTTCTTAGGTTTCCCTATAATCTATAAGTAGAAAACTAATTTCTGTATTTTTTCAAAATTTTAGGTTCAGTAGTTTCTGAGATAGGGGGGGGGGAGAATGGTCAATTTTCTTGAATAACTTGGCAACTATTTATTTTAAAATTACAAAAAAATACATTTAAGATCTACACAATAAGACCTTCCATTTGATATGTTACTCGATGCAGTTTTCAAATATATTTTTTTAATTTTCCACCTTCCCCCCAAAAATTACCCCCCATATACAGATTTCATCTATTCACGTCACACCTCTGCGTTTGGATCACAGAAATTGTTATGTGCACCAAATTTCAACTTAATCGGTCTAGTAGATTCCGAGATAATTGACTGTGACCGACGGACAGACGGACACACGAGTGATCCTATAAAGGTTCCGGTTTTTTATTCGGACGTTCTTATTCGGAGCCCTAAAAAATCAAAGAAGTGGAGATAAAATTATGCGTATTTTAGAAATAATAATGTGATTCATATGAGATTTCTCAAAACCTTTGAATATGGATTCAGTGGTGAGGAAAATAAAACTATACAGAAACTGAACGAACATGTTTATTGTTAATCAAAGAAACTGATTAACGTTCAAAATGTATGTATGAACGTTCAAACTACAAAAAGTACGTTATGTTTTCACCTAATTACCCACTAATGGGGCAAGTGACCTTGAGATGTAAACATCGAAAGTACATATAGAAGTTTTTACCATCCTAGACCATTTTATACAACCCATATTAAAATGAATCCAACATATAAAATATAAATTCATTTGTGAAGTTCACCAACGATTTGATGAAAGAAATTTAGTGATTAAAAATTTGAAAAACAATTAAAGGAGACGGGGGCACTTGGGCTCAAATTTGTCTTCTAAATTTCAAGCTGAGTTTAAAAATAAGTTAAACACTAATAAAAATTATCTAAAGTAATAGATTTAAGTGAAACCAATACACAGATAAACGGGTTAGCTTTATTAAAAATTTTAATAGTTTAAAATAATAAAATATCTACTTAATACCTAACTTTAAAATTGAATTATTAAAATTGAATATATTATTATTATTGTATTGAATCTTTAACGCTTCTGTTCTGTTCTCTGTTTCTACTATTTGCTGACAGTTATCAGCCCTGATGCTATTAGTGTATAATATACACGAGATGGGACGATTCATCGCCGCCAATTCTTCGCCAAGCCATTTTAGCACCGGTCGATTCACCGCCGGCCATTTCATCGCCGTTCGTTATTGTTTATCATTGTTATTTCATCTCCATTTCATAGCCGTCCATTGTTTATCATGCGCATTATTGTAGAAAGCATAAGAGTTACTACCAAATGTTTATCGTCAGAAAAGACGTAAATTTTCATAAAATGTAATGTATCTTTGTTTAATTTTAGCAAATTACATGATTAATTTGAAATCACATCAATTTTAATTAATTAATGTGAATAAATTCGCAAAAGAATGTCTCTTACAAAATGGGTTACAAGACTTATTTGTACTGAAAACAAATTTAGATTTGGTTCTGTAATCTTTATGAACCAGTATTTAATTTATTAATTAAATACTAGTTTTAGCAAATAGACTGTCTGTTATAAAATGTGTTTTAAGACTTATTGTACTGGAAACGTGTGTGGCATTGATTTTTTAAAGTGATGCTGATGCTGATATTTTAACTAAACGGCTATGAAATAGCCTGCGTCGAATCGGCTGGAGATGAAAAGGCCAGCTATGAGATGGCGGCGGTGAAATTGTCCTAGACCCTAATTTGCAGTAGATATGTGACTGACGCTCTCAGGGGTCCTGTCGTTCGTTTGTTTCATACAAATTTTGTAAATTTGTTCTCAGATTGGTAATGTTTACAGAAATTCTAATAATGATTTTCTAATATACAACCTATTAAAATTGACATAACTTTTAAACTCTGAACCCCAATTTATTTGAAATCGCATCCGTCTTCCTTTTAATATCAGATCAAAACGATCTGATAACCTTTAAATTATTGCTACTGAAAATTCGTGAACTTTGTTGTATCGGGACAGAATTGGATTCAAACATCTATTGTAAAATGTCATATTACATACAAAGACAAACTTGTTTTATACAACTATAAAAGTCCCAATTCCAGTAGAGTATCAATGGTTCCCGAAATGGTTTCTCTCAGTTTCTCCTTAGTTTTGTCACTTATGTGTAATATTCCAAGTGATCCCATATCTAAGTCATTCTTTAAAATGTCTCCAAAATTTATAACTTCATTTTCCTCTCTAATCGCAGTTGTAGCGATCAGACATTTTTGTCCAATTGCCAATTTAGCATGGGTCCTCAGATCAGCATCGAACTGATCTCTTGGATACACGAGTGTAGTTTTAAGACCAAAGTTAGATAATAAGTTGTTTAATTCCGAATGATAAAGGTCAAACCACTCATAGATGTGTTTGGAACGACTCTCGTAACTGCTGCAGTTTAAGATTAGAAACAATAAATCGCCGACAGGACTTCCTTCCTTGGCTACTTGATAGTCTATTAAAATTGCTGACTCTGATTCACCATTCTGAAACAAGATTACAATAATTATATCTACAGTCTTTCCCGGGATGAGCGAGTTTCGGAAATAAACTTTCTGTTTCGCAATACTAAATTTAGCATAAGACGGACTGGTGGCAGTAACATTCGCCTTACAGATGATCACGTGCAATAATAGGTGTGTTGTCTTATTTAGATGAGTGAGTAAGGGATGCCAGAGCCCATTTCCTTACCCATTCCTAATTATTTATAATTTATCGTACTAAGACCTTCAGCGCATTTGCAGAACCAGTAACGTTGCTTTTGTTAAAGGCGATGATAGCCAACTGATATAAAATGGACTGTCAGCTTGTCTGAGGAAACTTTGCCTTTCTTTAGGAAGGCAAAGTCAGAGCAGTACGCTACTGTGCCTATTCGAGGCAGTATTTGAGAATATGTAAATTGCTTAAAGAACAAGTTTGTTGGTAGGTTTGATAATAATAATCATTATTGTAATCTAATTTAGATATAAAAAGCTTACAACATGCTATAAAATTTACAATAAATTAATAAGACATTGACATAGGAACAGAATTTTTATGTTTTATTTTGTTTTCTGTAATCTCATTAGAAATGTAAGGCCGATAACTCTGTCCATTTCTCAGAATGCTGTTGGTACCGCCTACGCATTCTGTACTAAAGTAATGCCACCTATTTTCTTCTAATCCAAATTATGCCATAAAGAAAGAATAGTATCTTAAATTCCATATTAAATTGAATATAGCTTACATAGTAACAAAATTTCTACAGCGAATAAGTTATAATATTAAATTCATTAAAATATGGAATCTTCTAAAAGAAAAGTTTATGATATTTTAGGGATACAATGAATAAATCGGACACTGTACTTATACAACCAATTCGTACTCACGTCAACTTTGAATAAAATGTTGTTGCTCCAACAATCTCCCTGTTGAATGACAGAAAACTTTGAGGCGCGGTCGAATTTGTTTAATTTTAGTGCAATGTTTCCTATTTGACTCATAGTATTTTTAAGTGCGCTCTTATATTTTTCACCGTGCAAAAGCGTTATTATGTCATTTTCCATAATTTGGAACATTTGTTTAGCTAGCGGAACTTGCTCCATGGACAAATAGAAGTTTCCCAGTCTTGATACGAAAGAGCTGTATGTATGAGGTTCTTTGTATTTTAAAGCGAACGATAAAGAATGATAATTTGCTAAAACCTTCAAAGCCAATTCTATGCTATTCTCTGATAATGGCAGCGTTCTATCAAAAATGGTATAACCAAGCTCGCCCAAGTCTTCCAAAAGAATAATTTCATGGGGCTCTTCAGAAACATAACCAAAACAGATGGGATGTTTAAATCTTTCACTTTCAGGAATATCTGCAGCCAATTGCAATTCATCAAATTTTGGCAACACTTCATTGTAAATTAAAATTTCAGTTCCGAACAAGATAGCTTGATTCATCGACACACGAAGCATTTCTACCTTTGACGCTACCTTTGCTATCATCTTGAAAGGTTCCCCATCTTCGCCTTCTACAATAATTCTCAAAACTGTAGCAACATAATTATCTCCCTTTTTTCCAACCGGATTGACGACAACTTTCTTATTTTTATATCCACGTTTCACGAGGACATCTTTGATTAGCGATATTTGTTTTTCACTTAAACTCTGCACTTCACCTTCTAATTTTAAATCTGCCATTTTTCTACAAAGTCTTTAATAAAACTAAATTAAATCACTGAAAAAATTGAACTTTATAGCAGATTTTTATCGGTTTTTATATATATATTTATCAGATTAATTATCAGAAAAGGAAATCAACATAACAAATAATCCATCGGTGTTGAAAAAGCGTGAGAAATATCTCTATACCTATCATAATTATAATTTATCCTTATTTTTTAGCATTGTTCTACAATATGTGATGCTACTCAGATTATTATTTGGGGTTGATAGAATGCATGTGCAATTCTGCAGTGATGCTGATTTTAATGTAAATATCAAATGTATGGTCATAATTTTTTTCGTATTCTATATCTCGAACTGAAGCGCTGTCAGCCATCATAGAATCATGTAATTATGTAATAATTATGTAATAATGTGTATATCCTCACATATTACAAAACAAAGTTCCCCACCGCGTGTATGTTCACGATAATCTCAGACTACTGAACGGATTTTCATTCGGTTTTCATCTATCCACAGAGTGATTCCTGAGTTTTGTACTTATTTTTTTATTGAAGCATCACCAAGCATCACCAAGCATTACCAAGCATCACTCAGCAGTATCACCCAAATCTGATAGATGTCGCCGTTTCACCTAATTCTATTATATATAGATGACGCCATCGATTGGGTTATGTGTTTCATGTTTCAACGTCGACGAAGTCGCGGGTCCAAGCTTAGTCAATAATAATTTCATAAAAATATTTCTTTCACACAATCCAGGGGTGCTGTATGTGGATTACCAACCTTAGAAGGATAGGCGATCAGGGATTTGGAGGGACTAGAAAATTGGGATCTGACATCCCTTAATCACTTATAGAAACACAACAGCACACGCGCTGTTACATAATGCGAATCTGACGTTTTTACCCGCATACTCCAATGGTATTAAATTTTACTATTAATCCAATAGTATTAATTTTACTATTTTTATTATAGTTTTTACTCCAAAAGTATTAAATTTTTTCGAGTTTACTAATCTATATATAGCTACACTATTCCCGAGTAACGATAGCTATGTATCGTTTTATATGAAAGTATATTTCAGTTAGAAATAACAAAATTTCAAAGTTTGCTTTATCATTGTGCGTTGACCAACCAAATCGTTGTGTACGTGAAAAATATGCGACATTAATAGAGCCCATTTCCCTATCCACTCCTAATCCCCTATCCTTAATCCTACTGCAGTTGGCAGCGCACTTGCAGCAGCTTTGGCGTTGCTTGTGTTATAGGCGACGGTAATCACCTACCATCAAGTGAACCGTCAGCCTGTCTGCCGATCTTAACATCTAAGCCACATTACGGACATTAAGTACACGGGTTGTATAATTTATATAGAGGTGTTCGGGACAGCCTACAGTTCGTGTAAACATAAGTGATTGTGCAAGGTGTACCGTGTTCGCAAAGAAATGGGCCAACGTAGTGAAATGTTGGCCCATATATACGTATGTACAAACAAAGACAACCGTGTCAATACTCATCTGGCATTGGTGCATTTGTATCGGCGCAGGGCACGATTTCCGTTTGTTGCATCTGTAAATATGTATGATAAATCAACCACTTTTTTGATTAAATTATCAAAAAAAAAAAAATGTTCGCCGCTCGACGCCAAACAATGCACAAGTCTCGCTGAACTTGTAGTTGTGAAGTGCAGTTGTGTAGTGCAGTAGTGTGTGACCAAGTGAAGTGCGATTGTGTTTTGTCAGTGCTGTTACGATCCAATACATAGCGCTAGTTGTCAAGTCAATCTCAGTAGTTCTTAGTATAAGGCCGTCGCGCAACTAGTG
Source organism: Bembecia ichneumoniformis (assembly GCA_910589475.2). Classification (NCBI taxonomy): domain Eukaryota; kingdom Metazoa; phylum Arthropoda; class Insecta; order Lepidoptera; family Sesiidae; genus Bembecia; species Bembecia ichneumoniformis. Next base: position 5,406,548 of record OU342541.1, read on the forward strand.
TTTTGTACTGTTCTGTACTCGACTCATTGCCCTTGCGGTTGGTAAGCCGTCAGGGTTACTTCCCCTTCTCAGGGACACACGTAGGTACACTATAACCAACTCGTTAGGTACACATCCTCACCTAGCGGCGCGTCTACACGCGCCGATTCGGGGCCTCCTGCTCGCGCCTCCGCCGCCAGGATGGATCTCTCCATCCTGGTTCATCAACTCCGGCTCCTCTTCCAAGAGCAGGCCGATGCCCTCGATAGGATATTTTAACTGGCCCGCTAGCGAGCGGCCGACTCTCCCTCACCCTCGCCTGCACCCTCTCTGACGAATTGCCCGGATGTCGATAATGGGTCGATGGCACCCGAGGAATCGGATCCCCCGGTTGACGACGACTTCACCGTCGTCAGGTACAAGAGGAAGACCGAGCTAAAATCGGAACAGCCGACCCACAAAATAAGACTGGAGTCAGACTCCACGTTTTGCCGCCCAACACCGCCGTGTACCGCGACCGCGCCCGCGCCTCCTGCCGTCAAGGCCCCACCTCCTGTCTTCCTCAGAGACAAGAGGGACTGGGACAAGAGGCGCTAACGCCAGTATGGGCGAGGCCCGCGCCCGCCCCTGCACTCAGCACCGCTTGGAGGAGGCCCGTGCCTCAGCCAACAGCGCCCGTTCCAACACCCAGCGTTGCCTGGGGGAGGCCCGCGCCCCCTCCTGCAGTGCCGGCTCCTCAACGCGTACGCCCCGCACCGGTACGCGATTATAACTTAGACTTCGTAGATAAACTCTCGGAGAGTATTGACTTAGACGAAATTTCAGCCCTCGTTCGAATTCAAAACCTGTAAAAAGGGTTCGTTAGGTATCGTTAGCGTGTTCGTCCGCCACGAACACACACTCGCCGCCCTCCGCCGGATGCGGGACTCTTTTGATTAATTCCAATGGCTACCACTAGTAGAATTAGACCCTCTTCCCTGTCGTTGGCGCTCTATAACGCCCGCGGCATCCGATCCTATAAAACCGAAATCCAACATTTCCTTACATCCCATCAGGTCGACGTATTGTTAGTGCAAGAGACTTTCTTAAAACTTAGCATACGCGATCCGCGAATCGCACAATATCTTTTGGTCAGAAATGACCGCCTCAACGGCTAGGAAGGAGGCACCTTAATTTACTGCAGAAGGTCTCTTCACTGCGTCCCTATTAACACTCCCCCTCTCGTCAACATGGAAGCGTCGGTTTGCCGTCTCGCAATGTCCGGCCATCCTCCAGTAATTTTAGCTTCGATTTACCTACCCCCGATAAGCGCTTGCTGAAAAGAGATCTCGGATCTCTCCTCAACCTCGGCCCCTCTGTCATTCTGGCAGGGGACTTTAACTGTAAACACACCCGCTGGAACTGTAGTAGAGTTTCGCGTAACGGTATAATACTCGACCTATTAACAGACGAATTAGACTGGACGTTCTTGACATCGCTCTTCTTAAAAACATATCGCTGTCCTTTCTCTCAATCGAGCCCATCCACGAGCTCAATTCAGATCACCGCCCCGTTATTTTAAAACTCGTACGGTAAACCGACCGCTCTCGCAATACCACCACCACCACCACCATCGATTGGAATAAACTACAGATCACTCACGCGTCCCTCGCAAAACCTAGAGCAGTTCCCTGAGACACTCGACAGACCCGACGACATAAGTGAAGCAATCAGAGCGCTCAACAGCCACCTCCACGATCGAATCAGCGATTCCTCTAAGGAGATCCCGGCGGCGGGCGATCGCCGTCTGGAACTCCCGGAGGACGCGAGGAGGCTGTTGAGGGCTAAGAATGCGGCTACTCGTGCACATTCGTGCATAAAATTATGTGTATTTCAAAAATATTAATGTGAATCATATGAGATTTATCAAAACCTTTGAATATGGATTCAGTAGTGAAGAAAATAAAACTATACAGAAACTGAACGAACATGTTTATTGTTAATCAATGAAACTTATTAAGATTCAAAATGTATGTATGAACGTTCAAACTACAAAAAGTACGTTATATTTTCAGCTAATTACCCCACTAATGAGGCAAGTGACTTTGAGATGTCAACATCGAACCATCCAAGACCATTTTATACAACCCATATTAAAATAAATCCAACATATAAAATATAAATTCAATTTGTGGACACCCAACGATTTTATGAAAGAAATTTAGTGATTAAAAATTTGAAAAACGTTTAAAGAAGACGGTGACACTTGGGCCCAAATTTAGCTTCTAAATTTCAAGCTGGTATAAATTAACAATCTGGTAACCGAAAAGTTTAAAAAATAAGTCAAACACCAATAAAAAGTATCCAAAGTAATAGATTTAAGTAAAATCAATACATAGATAAACGGGTTAGCTTTATTAAAAATTTTAATAGTTGAAAATAATAAAATATCTACTTAATACCTAACTTTAAAATTGAATATATTATTATTATTCAATAGAATAATATTATTATTATTGTATTGAATCTTTAACGCTTCTGTTCTGTTCTCTGTTTCTACTATTTGCTGACAGTTATCAGCACTGACGCTATTAGTGTATAATATGTACGGGATGGGACGATTCATCGCCGCCGATTCTTCGCCAAGCCATTTCAGCACCGGTCGATTCACCGCCGGCCATTTCATCGCCATTTCATAGCCGTCTATTGTTTATCATGCGCAGTATTGTAGAAAGCATAAGAATTACTACCAAATGTTTATCGTCAGAAAAGACGTAAATTTTCATAAAATGTAATGTATTTTTGTTTTATACTAGCATATTACGTAATTAATTTGAAATCACATCAATTTCAATTAATGTGATTTCGGAATAAAAGGAAAAAATTAGCAAAAGACTATCTCATTTAAAATGGGTTACAAGACTTATTTGTACTAAAATAGACTGTCTGTTACAAAATGTGTTTTAAGACTTATTGTACTGGAAACGTGTGTGGAATTGATTTTTTAAAGTGATGCTGATGCTGATATTTTAACTAAACGACGATGTCGTCGGCTTCGAATCGGCCGGCGATGAAAAGGCCAGCGATGAAATGGCGGTGGTGAATTGTCCTAGACCCAAATATGCAGTAGGTATGTGACTGACGCTCTCAGGGGTCCTGTCGTTCGTTTGTTTCGTAGAAAATTCGTATTTATAATAATCACTAATCACTTTATAAATTTGTTCTCCGATTGGCAATATTCACAGAAATTCTAATAATAATTTTCTAATATACAACCTATTAAAATTGACATAACTTTTAAACTCTGAGCCCCAATTTATTTGAAATCGCATCCGTCTTCCTTTTAATATCAGATCAAAACGATCTGATAACCTTTAAATTATTGCTACTGAAAATTCGCGAACTTCGTTGTATCGGGACAGAATTGGATTCAAACATCTATTGTAAAATGTCAGATTACATACAAAGACAAACTTGTTTTATACAACTATAAAAGTCCCAATTCCAGTAGAGTATCAATGGTTCCCGAAATGGTTTCTTTCAGTTTCTCCTTAGTTTTATCACTCATGTGTAATACTCCAAGTGATTCCATATTTAAATCATTGTTTAAAAGGTCTCCAAAATCAATAACTTCATTTTCCTCTCTTATGGCATTTGTAGCTATCATACATTTTTGTGCAATTGCAAATTTAGCATGGGTCCTCAAATCAGCATCGAACTGATCTCTTGGATATACAAGTGTAGTTTTAAGACCAAAATTAGATAAGAAGTTGTTTAATTCCGAATGATAAAGGTCAAACCACTCATAGATATGTTTGGAACGACTCTCGTAACTGCTGCAGTTAAAGATCAGAAACAATAAATCGCCGACAGGACTTCCTTCCTTGGCTATTTGATAGTCTATTAAAATTGCAGACTCTGGTTCACCATCCTGAAAGAAGATTACAATAGTTATATCTACAGTATTTCCCAGGATGAGGGAGTTTCGGAAATATACTTTCTATTTCGCAGTGTTAACAGACGGCCTGGTGGCAATAACATTTGCCTTCCAGAAGATCACCGTGTAATTACAGGTGTGTTGTTATAATTATTTGAATGAGTGAGTAAGGGATGCCAGAGCCCATTCCCTTACCCATTCCTAATTCCTCATACTTTATATTTCTAAGATCGTCAGCGAAGTAGCAGCACCTGTAGCGTTGCTTAAAGGCGACAGTAGCCAACTACTATAAAATGGACTGTCAGCCTGTCTGAAGACCTTTGCCTTTCTTTAAATGAAGTCCCTAAACGAAAACCTTATTTAGTTAGTGAAACAGTTTATAAATTTATTATAAATTGATTAATTAAATTAACCAACGACTTTCTAGGGCGGCCGTACATGGCGGAGTCGCGGGAACATTGTAACACGACATCCGCGACCCGCCACGGCTGTTTAGCGTGGGGAGGATTACGCTCCCAGTCAGAGCTTATGCCGAAATTGAGGTACGCCGGACGTCTCGAGGACCTCACAACGTAGTGATTACCGCCCAGATCCCGGTTAAAGGGAGAGGTGGTACCACCTACGCCTGAATCTGTTACAACAGATCGGCTGCCACTACGTTCGTCCCCTTATGCGACATGACGTACTCGCAAAAGACGCAATATCACTACCGATCATCGCTTTCACGACAGCCGGCAGCGAAAGATCCGCGCCCATCACCAGCGTCAGAGCGGTGCCCTGCACCGTCTGTTCAGGCCAGTATTTGAGAGTGTATAAAATCTTGAGAATCTGGCATGAAAATACAAAAATTTCTGCTTAAAGAAGCAAGATTGTGTTGATAGGTTTGATAATTTTAATCATTATTGTAATCTAATTGAGATATAAAAAGCTTACAACATGCTAGAAAATTTACAATAAATTAATAAGACATTGACATAAAAGAACATAATTTTTATATTTTATTTTATTGTCTTGAACCTCATTCAAAATGTAAGGCAGATAACTCTGTCCATTTATCAGAATGCTGTTGGTACCGCTACGCATGGTGTACCAAAGTAATGCCACCCTTTGTCTTCTGATCCAAATTATAATAATAATAATACTTTATTTGTCGAACCAGAGGTCCATATTTGAGCATTAGTATGGTACGCCTTAGTAGTAAATTATGCCATAAAAAAGGAATAGTATCTTAAATTCCATATTAAAATTAATATAGTTTACATAGTAACAAAATTTCTACAGCGAATAAGTTATAATATTAATTCATTAAAATATGGAATCTTCTAAAAGAAAATTTTATGAGGTTTTAGGGATACAATGAATGAATCGGACACTATACTTATACAACCAATCCGTACTCACGTTAACTTTGAATAAAATGTTGTTGCTCCAACAATCTCCCTGTTGAATGACAGAAAACTTTGAGGCGCGGTCGAATTTGTTTAATTTTACTGCAATGTTTCCTATTTGACTCATAGTATTTTTAAGTGCGCTCTTATATTTTTCACCGTGCAAAAGCGTTATTATGTCATTTTCCATAATTTGGAACATTTGTTTAGCTAGCGGAACTTGCTCCATGGACAAATAGAAGTTTCCCAGTCTTGATACGAAAGAGCTGTATGTATGCGGTTCTTTGTATTTTAAAGCGAACGATAAAGAATGATAATTTGCTAAAACCTTCAAAGCCAATTCCATGCTTTTCTCTGATAATGGCAGCATTCTATCAAAAATGGTATAACCAAGCTCGCCCAAGTCTTCCAAAAGAATAATTTCATGGGGCTCTTCAGAAACATAACCATAACAGATGGGATGTTTAAATCTTTCACTTTCAGGAATATCTGCAGCCAATTGCAATTCATCAAATTTTGGCAACACTTCATTGTACATTAAAATTTCAGCTCCAAACAACATAGCTTGATTCATCGATTTGCGAAGCATTTCTACCTTTGACGCCACCTTTGCTATCATCTTGAATGGTTTTCCATTTTCGTCTTCTACAATAATTCTCAGAACTGTAGCAACAAAATTATCTCCTTTTTTTCCAACCGGATTGACGACAACTTTCTTGTTTTTATATCCACGTTTCACGAGAACATCTTTAATTAGCGATATTTGTTTTTCACTTAAACTCTTCACTTCACCTTCTAATTTTAAATCTGCCATTTTGCTACAAAGTCTTTAATAAAACTAAATTACATCACTGAAAAAATTGTGTTTTATAGTAAATTTTTATCGGTTTTTATATATAATTTTATCAGATTAATAATCAGAAAAGGCAATCAACATAACAAATAATCCATCGGTTTTGAAAAAGGGTGAGAAATATCTCTGTACCTACCTATCATATAATTTATCCTAATTTTTTTAGCATTGTTCTACAATATGTGATGCTACTCAGATTATTATTTGGGGTTGATAGAATGCATGTGCAATTCTGCAGTGATGCTGATTTTAATGTAAATATCAAATGTATGGTCATAATATTTTTCGTATTCTATATCTCGAAATGAAGCGCTGTCAGCGATCATAGAATCATGTAATTGTATATCCTCACATATTACAAAACAAAGTTCCCCACCGCGTGTATGTATGTTCACGTAATCTCAAAGACTACTGAACGGATTATCATTCGGTTTTAATCTATCGACAGAGTGATTCCTGAGTTTTATACTTATTTTTTTGATTGAAGCATACTATGCATCACCAAGCATCACCAAGCATTACCAAGCAGCTCACCAAGCATCACCCAGCACTATCACCAGGCAATTCTACCCAAATTTGATAGATATCGCCGCTTCACCTGATTCTATCATAGATGACGCCATCAATAGTGTTATGTGTTTCATGTTTCAACGTCGACGAATTCGCGGGCACCAGCTTAGTCAATAATTATTTCATAAAAATATTTCTTTCACACAATCCAGGGGTGCTGTATGTGGATTGCCAACCTTAGTAGGATAGGCGATCAGGGATTTGGAGGGACTAGAAAATTGGGATCTGATATCCCTTAATCACTTAACACAACAGCACAAACGCTGTTATTTAATCTGTCACATAATGCGAATCTGACGTTTTAACCCGCATACTCCAATGGTATTAAATTTTACTATTATTATTATTTTTACCCCAATAGTATTAAATTGTTTTTACCTTACTAATCTATATATAGCTACACTATTCCCGAGTAACGATAGCTATTTATCGTTTTATATGAAAGTATACGTATGTTTCAGCTAGAAATAACAAAATTTCAAAACTCAAGTCGGGAAGTACAGCTCCGATTTGGTTTTACATAATATATCAACGTGCGTTGACCAAATCGTTGTTGACGTGAAAAATATGCGACATCAGTAGATATGAAAAGTCTGAGTCATGTTATGATAATACTTATCTATCGTCCTTCCACAATTAAGCCGTAGTAATTATAATAAGTAGGTACCACACTTAGGTAGATACATAAAAGTCAAAAGTCCCGACATGTGGGGAAAGAGGGTTGTATAATTTTTTGTAGCTACCGTACCAAGTGACGGCGTGGAAATAAATATATAGACAACCTATTAACGAATAAATTGGAATAGCTCTGAAAAGAGCCATTTATCAGCGTGGTTTTGTATATTTACTTGATCACTATCACTGGATTCACGACGGAGGATGAATGGGAGCCAACAGCAGCCGTCACAGCCAACGCTTCAGAATTTCAACGCTATTGATTGGCTTCTCGAGAGAGGAGATGTTGTCTCCTCGGTGTCGGCGGTGCAAAAGGACAAATTGATTTTTTATTCTTTTTTTAAGAGGAGAGAAATCTTCAAAAGATACCTTTTGAACAAATGCCGCATGCAATGAAAATGCATGCATGCATGTGTTATGTTATGTGGGATTTTTACCCACTAAAACACCCCTCGAGAGATGGGCGTGGTTCTAGTCCATAGGGGACTTTGGAACCGTCACCGATCGTCAAATACGTACGCAACCAATACTTATATTGTTATATTGGTTCGGAGTGTGTGCGCGGATACAATTTAAGATCGGCAGACAGGCTGGCGGTCCACTTGATGGTAGGTGACTACCGTCGCCTATAACACAAGCAACGCCAAAGCTGCTGCAAATGCGCTGCCGACTACAATAGGATTAAGGATAAGGGATTGGGAAGGGATACGGAAATGGGCTCTGGCATCCCATACTTCACTCACCGAAACACAACAGCACACGTGCTGTTATTTCACGGTGGTCTTCTGTAAGGGGGTGGTTACTTCTGCCAGACGGGCTGCCCCGCAACTACTTTCAGAGACAAATTTGAAAAGTTCATTTTTCAAAGTTGACTCTGCCGGGAATCGAACCCGGGAACCCTAGAACAGAGTGTTAAGGCAAGCACCCTAAACACTCATGGGCTCGTCAAAAAATGAGCACACCACGGTTTTGCTATCTCAGGCAACAGACATACGTCGTTGCATACCTAATATCGGTATTCCATTGCAAATCTATCTATCTATTATATAAAAATGAATCCCCATTTCCCTTGGTCACAGCATCACGGGTGAACGGGTAGACCGATTTTAATTCGGTTTTAGGGTATATAAAAATTGCACCCCGGTCGCTAGTATTATATATAAATAGGGTAATTTTAGGAATATTATCACACCTACATAAACGCCAAAATTTCATAGTTTTTAATTTTTTGTAATTTTGTATATTTACTTGTAATGGATGAACTTAACCAATTTTAAAATTTATTTCACTGAAATAGGCTATGTTTTATTAAAAAAAAAATAGAAATCCCTACGAATATTACAATAATGTAACACAATGTAACAGAAAATTGTCTATAAAAGTAATTATTTCGCGAAAGGTACGCTGCGAACACTATTGATAATGTATCACAAAAAAGTTTTTGTGTCACATCATTATTCGTGTCACATCATTATCACACATTATTATAAAATTCGCGATTTTTATATTAAATCACAATAATTATAGTTAAATCACAATACTCGATTTTTGTTCATTTTAGGTTAACAAAACACGGGCAAAATAGAAAGATTCGTATCAATGTTATTCGTAATAATCCTTATCTAGCTAAATACATATTTTCATTATCAAGGTATTAAATCAATCTTTAAATTATATTATTTGAATCGGTCCTTTCGTTTAAAAGAACCATACGACGGATACAGAAATGCCAACGGTGTGAGCTAGACCTTACATTACCTACATAATTTTTGTCTTCAAAACCAGGGTAAATGGGCATTTACTAGATAAACGTAGTCCACCTTCGGCCGCATCTGCACCTCACATCAAGTGAGATAGTGGTCAAGCGCTACCTTGATTTAATAAAAATAAAAAATAAATACAGTACCGCTACACATTTTATTTTTTTACTTATAATAATTATTAGTTTTTGTTTATAAAATTATATATTTGTAACGGAAAAGGATAATCCTTGCATAAGAATCATGTGGATGTTACCGTTAAGCACACTCGTCCTCCCTGCTCAAATCCAGCTCGGTAGAACGCAGTCGTATTCGGAGTACGAAGACCGAAGAGCTGGTGCGAAGAACTTATAAAAAAAACACTGGTGCCAAAACAAAACCTGCTACAAGGCCTGGTACGAGAACCTGTTACAACCCAAATTTGGAGGATCGTCACTCCCTATATTTTTAGCGTTACTTATAAATTTAGTGTCACAGTGCATCCGCAATTCACGCAGATTTCGGCACACATGGTGATGCGCACAGTCTAACCATACTTACGTCATACAGTCAGGCAACGAATGTACTTGCGTAGAGCAACGTTCGGCGAACTCGCTTCAGTTTGCGGCTCTAACATTGAGCGTTGTCGACTGTATGACGTAAGTATGGTTAGACTGTAGTGATGCCATTCTTTTACTTTTTATAATCTTCAAAACTGAATTAATCAAAAAATCACATCAGGATCCGATGCGTCCAAAATGTGAAAAGGAAGTTCACCGGACATCGTGAGTCTGATCTGATCAAACCACAGACTACTGTTACAGTCCAAACTGGAATCATGACTTTTTTTTTTAGGTTACCGTTTATTTTTATCCGGCCACCGGACGATCCTCGCGGTTCGTCCGGGTGAGGCGCCGACGAGGTGTCCTCACCTTCCATATGGTGCAAGTAATGACCGGACACGGGTGCTTCGGTCATTATCTGCACCATATAAAAATGGAGGAGTCTGCGATGACACTGCGGCGATCCTTACGGTACGGCCGAGCATACGCTCCAGATATGCTCGGCCTGGAGATCCCAGCGCCGGGAGTTGAGGGCGGCGCTGAGTGGTGGAGAGATCACACTGTCAAGCATGGTCGAAGCCATGCTTGATAGTGTGACCAACTGGAAAGCACTTTTGCGAACACGTGATGTTGCAGAAGGAGGCAGCTGAGAGGGAGCGAGAGGAAGAGGCCGGTCTCGCTTCCCTCAGACGTAGGCGGTTGGGCAGGAGAAGGCGGGCATACGAAACCCGTCTTCAAATGTCTTAGGGGACCTGCGCACACCTGGTTGGCTAACTATGTGTGCTTGCACAAGGTCACCCCGTCTGGGGATTGCCTCGGTGCCTCCGGGCAATCCCCCATTGGAGTTAGCCTAGTCAGCAATGGCTAGGCTGCCCTGGGGTGGGTCGGAGTTGTTGCCTCGGCAGAGCCCGGTCCACCCCGCTCAAAGGGCAAGGAGACACCGGGGAGTTTTAGTGGGTATTCCCAGTGCCGCTATGATCAGGCGTAATCCGCTTACAGATCTCCTGCCGCAGGAGATCTGTAAGCGGATTACTCCTCGTAAACTAGAAGAATAAGGAAAGATAACAATAATTTTGAATCTCATACTACGTCAGTATAAAGTGCTCTGTGCGAGCAAGGCACGTAACTATGGCACAGAACTATTAAAAGTATTAAACAATACTATCGAAAATATGCCATATTAAACTTTACAAGCATATAAAGGTACTCGGACGAAGTCGCCTGCAACAGCCAGTATAGACATATAATAATATTTTTCATTGTCAATTAATGAAGGAAGTATTAAAAGGTATATAAATAGGGAAATAAGCTTTAGTCTCACCATCGAATAAACAATACACGTGCTGTGAAAATAACACACAATACTTTTGTTTTTCACGGTGTTTCTGCCCAGTTTTTTTTTTCATTGCTTTTCCTTAACAAAGTTGTTCTTAGTATTGAATCATAATTATTGGTTTATTCAATTAAAACAGAACTGAAGAATTTAATAACAATTATTTTTTTTTTTAATTTATATAAATAATAATAAAAATTGCAATCATAACCCAGGTGGGTAGCGATATTATATATTAGTAAACATACCTACATTAGTAAACATGTAATATAAGTCTTTAGTTTTTATGGTATGACTATATTTCGTCCATTTTTCTCTGCGGAACAACCTACCGCAAGTCACCTGAAACTCTTGGATAAACCCCGCTCATCTCTACGGCATTAAGGGGGGGTGGGTCCAAATCCAGACCAAAGCCCACTTAGAAAAGTTCTTTTCCATAGTAGACCCAGCCTGAATCGAACCCGGGGCCCCTGAGACATAAGGCAAGCACCCTAACCACTAATCCAAGTGGCTCGTCAAACGTTTTTCTTTCTTTTTATAAAATACTGCTGCATATGCTGTACAAAACCTTGGCAGGTTAAAAATAAGAGAGGTTTTGAGTGGGAATAAGAGAAAATAAACCTATTGTATAAGTATCACTTATTAGAACAAAGCACAAAATTAATGACATTATAGAGTACCTAATAAAAATGTCCCTTTCCTTGTAAAAAGAACATACTAAAATCTTACTACAATTATTTGGGATATCAATATTTGACCACGTTTTAAGTTCTTCGTTAGCCGGTTCTTCTTTAAGAAAAGGAAAGATAGCATTTATTGCGTCCAATGTTACCTGATTATTGACTGTATTTAGAATTTAGACTATATTTAGAACTTCAATATTGACTATGACTGAATTGTATCACCATATACTGTGAGAAATACTAGTTGAACTACTACAGATAAACTGCTAGAGCCACAAATGCCGTTAGATCTTTATCTATTCTTTCTTTTGGGCCTTATTCTTCTTTCTTTTGTTCCGAATCAGCAAATGTATCCTTATCGTGTAGCTGAATATTAATATTAGTGAAATGCAAAAAAAGTGTTTCAATCCCAAAAAATAAGTTATCAAAATCACTGCTAAAGTATAAAGAATAATATTACAATTCAGTATTTAACCGTAAAATTATAAGAATAAGAATATCAAACAAAAAGAAAATACATTTACTGCGAATCTTCATGCGAATGGGTTCTGATTGATAAAATAAAATATATTTAAGACACACATTTGAAATAAACTCTTTTTTTTTTTTTTTTTCAATATATAACCAAAATCTGCTATGTGCACTTTTTTGAAATTTCAATATTATGACCTTAGTGAATAGTTCACTGCCTTATCTATCATATAAATAAATGCTAAATGCTTATGCGGACTATTTGTCGAACTATGCTATGCATTTGTCGAACTATGCTATGCATGCTATACATAAAAGCTAGAATCTTTTATGTACAAAATTTACTCTATTATCAATATAATAAATTATTAAGTTTTCATGTTTAAAAGTTCAATTTTCAAATAAAAGACTTTTAAAAATAAATAAACCTCAATGTAAAATTTTGCAATAAAAATGTTTTTTGTCAATATTTCAAAAGAATACTATTTGCACATAGCAGATTTTGCTAAAAATTAGATATTAATATAGATGTTACTATTATTGTACTATTAATATTGATTATTGATATATTACATCTATAATTATCTATAATTATTACATCTATAATTATTGAGTAAAATAGCGCAAGAATCACCATTTCTGTCAACGCTAGTAAAACTATAGCCTACTTGTATTTTTAGGTACTCCAAAAATACAGCGTCTCGAATTAATTTAACAATACAAACAAATTTTATATTTATAATCTAAATTGTCAAAGCTTATATGTATTTTAACTTTTTTGAAAAAGTGGACACAAAACATTAGATTTTCAATTAATATTTTAATGTAAACTCCGGTAAATTTTTAATGGAGTTCAGTTTTCAATTATTTTAAAATTAATTTTTATATTGTTGTATTCCTTGTACTCTTAGGTGTGAATAGAGCAATAAGTGACTCCAATAATTCTGAATAAAATTTGTTAACCATAAATGCTTTCAAATTGTGAAAGAAAACATCGTGAGGAAACCTGCATAAGCCAAAGAAGTAATTCTAAGACGCATGTGAAGTCCACCAACCTGCACTGGGCGAGCATGGTGGACTATATGGTCTATCCGCCCTTGTCGGGAGGGTAGGCCATTTGTTATATGTCCCCACTGCAGGGGCAAATATGCATTCCTTCTTTCACCGTTTGAGAGCAGTCAGTAAAATGCACTTATAGTTTTAGAAAAAAAAAACCATTGGTATGGCATAACCGGGGATCGAACTCGGACCTCTTGACATGACAGGCCGCGTCTTTCCCACCGTGCTCTTAATAAAAAAACAGTAATAAATTACTTCCTGAGCGTTTCATTCATTTGTTTTATATAAACAAATTAGTGCAAAAAATATCCTTCAATTTATTTCTGAATCTATGCACTTATAGTCATAGAGGTTATATATAATTGCTACTTCAAGCGGAGGTCGCAACTGTAATTTATGAGATGACTATGCACAATTACATGCCTCAGTCATGTTTATTAGATATTATTAGACAAATAATTTAAAAAACTTCTATTTATGCCTTAATGGATTTCTTTTAACCTAATTTTAAAAAAAATATTATGCATATATTTTGTAACTCAATAGCCCAATTCTAGTACAAATAGCTACAAATAGTTCAAATACAAATACAAATAGTTCAAATTACAAATAGCCCAATTCTAGTAGATTATCAATCACTCCGCCGATCATTTTCTTCAACCTGTTTTGTGTTTTATCAGCAGTTTTATTTATACTAAATGTTTCCATAGCCTTTTCAATATCGGTAAAATCGAATGCACTTGCGTCCTGCATATCTAACACTTCATTGCCTTCTCGCACTAAAATAGTGGCTAACATACACCTTTGAGCGAGTCCCAGTTTAGCGTGAACCTTCAAATCACTGTGAAACTTATCCCTCGGATACTCCGTTGCTACATCTAAACCGAATTTGTGCAAACATGTACCCAGTTCAGAATAATAAAGGTCAAACCATTGCTTCAGACGTTCGGAGGGTGTGTCGTAACTGCTGCAATTGAACAATAGGTAGAACAAGTCTAATACTGGACAATCTTCTCTGCTGATTTGATAATCAATTAATATAGCTGAAACTGGCTCCGTTTTCTGAAACAAATAATTCAAAAAGCCCATTATATTGTGGGGGTGCATTTTTGTTTAAATTTTGTGACGTAATAAGTGGTTATACTTATTTCTGATCAACATATTAAATAAAGAAGTCTAGAAACGTAATTTAATTGGCATCCATTATGTTTCATTGCTGTTGTGTTTCGTCGGATGAGTAGTTAGGGCGCTTGCCTTAACGCTCTGTTCTAGGGTTCCCGGGTTCGATTCCCGGCAGGGTCAGGTTTTCAAGTATGGCTCTGGTCTGTATCTGGAAAGTAGTGGCAGGGCACACTGCGTTTCACAGTCATTTGGGCAGCCCGTCTGGCGGCAGTAACCACCCCCTTACAGAAGACCACCGTTAAATAACAGTACGTGTGCTGTTGTGTTTCGGTGAGTGAATAAGGAATGACAGAGCCCATTTCCCTATCCCCTCCTAATCCCTTACCCTTATAGGCGACGGTAGCCACCTACCATCAAGTGGACCGTCAGCCTGTCTGCCGACCTAACTGATTATTTAAGAAATCCGACACAGTGAACAGGTCCTGCCATTTTATTCTTGATACAATTGGTAAATATAATTAATGCTACTGAATTTTAAATATTCGTAAAAACAAGTTTTGTTTTGTGAGCTTATGAGCTTTATGAGCGTTTTTATGAGCAGTATATGTATAGAGTTTCACCCAGAGACAGTATAACGCCCTAAGAGTCCAATATAATAATGCGTTTAGGGCGCTGTTGGGACTGTCAAGGTTCTGTAGTGCCTCGGGGATGAATCCAGAATAGACTGCTTCTATGCAACTATGAGTAAACGGTGTGCATCTGTGGTGTGCAGGGTTCGGATCAGCTCCAATAGCATCCTCAATGCATTTGCCGAAAGGCTGACTGTCGGTACCTGAACCGTTGTTGTATGGTTCAACTACTGACTAATGAAGACAGCAGTAATTCAACATAAAATTTTGTACTAACATAGCCTTAAGTTGAATGTTACTAACAAATGATCAGACATGGTCGAAAGAGTTTTATTATTATTATAAAAGAAGACAACAAGCACGCCAACTTGATGGTAAATGGTTACAATCGCTTGTGTTTACAAGCGATTGTAACTAGCTCCACCAAAGGAAACATTAACGGTCTATTCCTGGATTCCTGGGTTCGATTCCCGGCAGGTTCAACTTTGAAAAATTAACTTTTCAAGTTTGGCTCTGGTCTGGATCTGGAAAGATTTGGGCAGCCCGTCTGGCGGCAGTAACCACCCCCTTACAAAAGACCACCGTGAAATAACAGCACGTGTGCTGTTGTGTTTCGGTTAGCGAGTAAGGGATGCCAGAGCCCATTTTCCTTATCACCTCCTTAATCCCTTATCGTTAATCCTACTGTAGTCGGTAGCGCACTTGCAGCACCTGTGGCGTTGCTTGTGTTATAGGCGACCGTAGTCACCTACCATCAAGTGGACCGTCAGCCTGTCTGCCGATATTATCATTAAAAAAATAGGATGATATGAAATATTATAATATATGTACAGGAAGGATGGTGCTTACTCGTAAAAGGAAACACATCAGCACATCAAGGAAGTCGCAGTTTAGGACCCAGCCACTACAAAGTAACTACTAAACTAAAAACTAATTAGTTTAGAAAAAAAATAAAGATAACTAATATACTCACATCTAATTTAAACATGATGTTGTTCCCCCAACAGTCTCCTTGTAAAATTACCGAGTATTTTGGGACACTTGAGTTCAAACGTTCGTCCAAATCTTGAGCTATATTCGCCATTTCACTTATAGTATTTTTAATTGCACTTTTATGCTTATCATCATCTAAAACCTGCAATATGTCATTCTCGAGCATAGTAAAATAAGCTTCTGTATCAGGATTTTTCTTCATAATATGATATAGATTTACAAGTCCGTCCTTATATGAATCAAATGTTTGTGGCTCTTTAAACTTTAAAACAAACGACAGTGTATGGAACATGGCTAAATTTTTTAAAGCCAATTTTATACTTTGATCTGATAACGGTTTCATTCTATTAAAAATGGCAAAGCCAGACTCGCTTAGGTCTTCCAAGAGAATGATCTCGTACGGTTCTTCAGTGAGAGTCCCGTAACAAATGGGGAAACGTATCCTTTCACGTTCAGGTATACCGGCAGCAACTTGCAGGTCGTTAAATTTTGGTAACACTTCCTTATACATAAGTATTTCATTTCCAAACATCGTATCCAAATTCATCTGGGTACGGAGAATTTCCACAGACGAAGAAACTTTTGCTATCATATTGAAGACTGTTCCATCTTCGTCTTCTACACTAATCCTCAAGACTGTTGCAACATAATTATCGCCTTTCATTCCGACCGGTTTGACGACCACTTTATTTTTTGTATATCCTCGCTTTTCCAGTACCTCCTTGATAAAAGATAATTGTCGTCCACTGAGACTCTTCAATTCACCTTCTATATTTAACTCAGCCATTTCTTAAATATTGATAAAATATTTAAAAATATAAAGTAATTTGTTCAAAACTGTCTTGTCGCAGCAAGTCTAATATTAATTTCTAGTATAAAACAAAACGAATTCACTGCGGCGAGGTGTAGATAACGACTGACCAGATTGATAGTGGGAGAACGTCCTTGTCGTGTTTAACAATAACGTAATACGACGAATCAAGCTAGTTGTCCACTTTTGAAGTGATGTAATACTTCTTACACAATAACACGCAATAGACAGGCTTTAAAAAAACTGGAGGAGACCTTTGTGTCAAAAGGACAAGCTAATTAGAAGACTGCTGTGCACGAACGAATTTCGTTTCTAAATATATTTTTTTCTTTGTATTGATTGTACTCTTTTTAGTAAATAAAGGTTTTGAAATTGAATACTTCTTACACAATCCACTAAATATTTTTTTAAGACATTTCAAGTCCAAAATTAAAAGCCACAAAAAGAAAATATGTACAAATAAGTAAATAAAATAACAAAATACAATAAGTAGTGGCAGGGCACACTGCGTTTCGCAGTCATTTGGGCAGCCCGTCTGGCTGCAGTAACCACCCCTTTACAGAAGACCACCGTGAAACAACTGCACATGTGCTGTTGTGTTTCAGTGAGTGAGTAAAGGATGCCAGAGCCCATTTCCCTATCCCCTCTCAATCCCCTATCCTTAATCCTACTGTAGTCGGTAGCGCACTTGAATCACCTATGGAGTTGCTTGTGTTATAGGCGACGACGGTAGCCACCTACAGTGTACCATCAGCCTGTCTGCCGATCGTAACATAAAAAAAACTATTAAACTCATAAAATCATGAACTCATAATAATTACATGCTAATCAAATTCATTAATAATAAAATTTGGATTGGTTTTAAATTACACTTTGTGTCCTAAAATCTCTCGGCACAAAGAGAAAATTCTGACTTCCCATTTATTTCAGACCTGGACTTTGATGGTCCATTTAACATATTTACCCGTAAGGGACGTAGTAGTAAATTAATCAAATGCCACTTATGCTTATTTCTATGTTTAAGTTTAAGTTCAGTCAGTGACTTAACTAAGAACGCTTTCGTAATGACACTGAGGCGATTCGTTTCGCGAAGACGCCGGCCGGCCAGTGGAAATATTTTATGATAACGGTCACAATTTTGTTGTTGCCGCAAAGGAATTTTTAAAAAAATATCCTGAACCTCTTTCTGATTTTGCAAGTCGGGAAGGCACTAAGTTTAATTTCACTCCAAAGTACGCTCCTCACTTCAGCGGCATCTGGAAGGCTGGTGTCAAAGCCGCTAAATATCACCTCAGACGCGTCATTGGGAACAGTCACGTGACTTTTGAAGAAATCTTAACTTTATTTGCGCAAGTGGAGGCGATACTTAATAGTCTCCCCTTATGCCTCATGCCATCCTCTCCTGACGACCTCTTTTCCCTCTCTCCAGGGCACATACTAATCGGAAAAGCTTTGATGTCGCTGCCGACACCTGCACTTGAGAATTCCTCTGAAAATTCCCTGCAACGCTACGCAGGCATTGAGAAAATTCGTCAAATTTTTTGGAGAAGATGGCAGAGGGAATATATTTCTGAATTACAAGAGAGAACCAAATGAAGAACCAACAGTGATTTGGTTTTCCTTCAAGAAGAATGTAATGGCTGGCGACTCGGACAAGTGGCGCGCCTGTTTCTGGGTCCTGATGGACCTATCGTTCGTCTTTATCCACCACCACAGCAGACGACCTTCAGTGTTGAAAGGCAGTCTTTCAACGAAGATTTTGCTACGCAATTAAAAACATATTGTTTTACGATCACCGTAGACGCTTTTATTATCGCAACGTCGAGTCGATTTACCCGGCTTCACTTTTTACTGTACTGTGTACAGTCATCGTGGCAACACTTTGTCATTTTGTTTCATAATTAAACTTCAGAAAAGTCAACTTTTGGGTTTTAATGCAGGCCCCGTTACGTACTAAATACGTCAGTCCTGTTCGCAATAACACTCAAAATGCCATTGGGACTACCATCACCATGTACAAGACAGACCATCGAAAGAGCTTTCTTTCTTGGGGTGGCATAAAAGTTATACGTTCGTGTATCCGTAAACATGCTAGAGGCACTGCAGTACCTAGGCAGCCCCAACAGCATCCTAAATGCATAATTGCACTGATTTTTAAGGCGTTTATCGTCTTCTTAGCATAGTTGACCTACAGATTGCACGTATAAAATGATTGGCAGTATGATTTGAAAAGTATTTTGAATAAACAAATCGTATTTCAAAAGATAATTTATACTTTTAATATTTTGGAATAACTTTCAATTATAAACTAAAGTTGTGATTTTTATGAGGTCATGTACCAGGTCATTTTCGTGTTTGTTGGAGCAGAAGTAATGTTTGATTAATATTTAATAATTTGTGTCCTTTTTTTTAATGCTAAGATTAGGGTTTGCATTATCCGTTCACTTTTACTATCCGGATATTATCCGGATAAGAATCTGAGTATCCGGATATCCGGATATTTAGAAAAATTAATAAAACAAGGAAATACGTATTTATTGTAGTGTTTTATTATACATAATCAATGAAGTGAGATCACAAATTATAAATCACAGATTTAGATATATAGATAGATAGATAGATAGATAGATAGATACTCTTTATTGTACACAAAAAACTAATAAAAAAAATATAAAATGACATTGTACAATGGGCGGTCTTATCGCTAAAAGCGATATCTTCCAGACAACCTTTGGATGGACAGGATTAGAAGAAATAGAACAAGGAGAAATTAGCGGTGTACTTCCGGAGATAAATACATATACATACATATATATACATACATACAATAATATATTATTATTACATAAATATGGAATTTGAAAAGTTTTAAAAATACATATCTCTAAATAAGACGAAATATTAAAATTGTATAATAAAATATTTAAAATGACATGCAAAATCAACAAAAATGTAGTTCTTTTTCTTATGAATAACAAGTACCTAATTAAAATCTTAATTTTAAATACTTCTTAACAAAATGAATATCATAATATTATTTCTTAAATAATTAAAAAGAATATTCCAAATTAACAACAAAGATAGGTAGGTAACGCTATCATCAGAACAGTTCGATAAGTAAGTAATAAGTATGCCGGCTGTCCGTATCGTAACGTAACATAAATTTGCAATCAAAAATCTCCTCAAACACTGTCACTTCCACAGAAAACGAATGCAGGGCCGCACGGCACGACTAAAGTAAGCGTACTACATGCGTACTACCAACCAAATACTATATAAACTCTACCGAGTTAGAGTTTATATAGTATTTGGTACTACTGAAGTAAGCTTAAAGCGTCACTCGCTCCGCTCCCCTCGACTTCCCCGTTCTCGTCTATCGGTCGGTACGGCAGATTTCAAATTCGAATGCTGCAACGCCATTGGTCCGATTGGACCGATGACTTGATGTTACGGCTCCAGTATACGAAGCGCGCTATGAGAATAAATAGCGTGATAATAATAAGTACTGTAGCTTCAAAATTTCTATAGAAAAAGTATGGGAAATAATAATTTGATATCATATATTTTAATACATAGGTAATATGTTGTATGTATAGGCATCATGATTGAACTAAATTGTTCTACTGACAGTTCTGACTTCTGACAACAGAAAACGTATGAATAAACGGAAAATTTAATTCCTATGTTAAATGTAAAGATTTGCTTACATGAATCTTACTGTGTATGGAACTATGGATGTGTATTTGTAAATATTTTTTATCACTCTGAAACGTCTAGATATACTCGTATTTGGATTAAAACATATAAAATAACATTATTTCAATTTTATAATTGGAAAGGAGATATTATTAATGCTCGTTGGTTGTTTCTATGCGATTAATACAACATTTTAAATTATCCGGATATCCGGATTTTGTGATCCGGATCCAAAAAACGGCGGATATCCGGATAAAAAGGATATCAGGATTGCAAACCCTAGCTAAGATCGACAGACTTAGCATAGAGGACGCTGACGGCTGACTTGATGGTAGGTAAGGATAAGGACGATATATAGTAATGGGCTCTGGCATCCTTTTCTCGCTCAGCGAAATACAACAGCACATATTTTGTTATTTCATGGTGTACTTTTGTAAGGGGGTGGTTACTGTTGCCAGACGGGCTGCCTAAATGACTGCAAAACGCAGTATGCCCTGCCACTACTTTCCAAATCCAGACCAGAACCGACTTTGAAAAGTTCATTTTCATAGTTGACCCTCCCGGGAATCGATCCCGGTACTCCTGAGACAGAGTGTTAAGGCAAGCATCATAACCACTCATCCAACGGGCTCGTCAACATGTATGTATATCGTATGTTGAAAGCTATTTAAACGTGACCGTATCATAATAAGTTTCATAATTAAGTTTTGCTCATAAAGTCAATTTAGTAACCGATATTAAAATTTGTTTTACTTCTTTGAGGAGTTTACTAAAAATTATTTTAATTACGATTAACGACTGATAAAGGATTTGTTTGTCTAATTATCATTTGATAATTGGATAAACAAGATTTTAATCATTGTTAATTACATTTTTATCGTGGTCTTATACTTATTATAAAATAATTATAAGAATTAATCTATTTACCCATAGATTATTTCAATGATAATTCATATTGATATAACGATATATTAACGACTTGAATTATTTTCGATGTAATCTAAATGTAAATTTAATGAAATTATATCAAACTGAGAAAGATATAAAAATACTAAGAAATATTTCTTGCAGTACTTCTGCAACTCCGAATAGTACTAGTATATTGGGAAAAATAGATGTGTCTAAGATGTCACTAAGCATGAATAAAATAGTATATTTCATTACAAGTGCGGAAAGGCTGTCATTGCAAAGAGTTCCGACAAATGTCTACCCGAGCCGAGGCGCAGCCGAAGGCGAGGGTTGACAGTCGGAACAAGTTACAATGACGGTTCCGCACGTGTACTGAACGACTATTTTTAATACAGTTGCGAAAAAATGAAGCAATTTAATAAAACAAACAACTAAATTTCTGGAAAATGGCGCCAACCGTAGAATATAAGCAGAGATTTTTTTCTCTTCACCCATTCTGGTAGGTAAAGGAAACTATGCCCATACAGCCAAGTCTTCAGTAGAATTTTTTTATTGATATGATATGAAAATGAAATTTAATGAGATAAAATGAAACCTAACTCATTCAATCAAATCATTAAATCTGATATTGAAACAAATTAGTAGCTTCTTTTTAGAAATATACGTATTTGCATGAATCATAAAAAAATCCCAACTGTCAAAATAATGTCTATACATTATTTTGACAGTTGGGAAAGAGAACGCACGAGTTCGGGAAAGGTAAAAAAAAGCACGAGTATGTAATAGCCCACATCCCGCACGCTATACGTCCCTGCAATACGCCACTTTTTGAGCAACTGTATTAAAAAAATCTTATTGAAAGAGTTTCGACGGCATCTTCAAATATAAATTACTTAAATCAATGTTTATTTTGAAACCATAGCGGTCGATGATGTTCAGAGGCGACTCTAGCTCATGTAGCGCCCTCTCCATCAGTCTGTCGAAACTCATTTAATATGTCTTATTTTTGGCTTTATAACATTTTTAATGCTTTAAATTGCTGGCCGTTCGTGGCGCGCCTTGATTTGCTACCGCACCCGGCGTTGGTCATAACATGGGGACAGAGTCTTTGAGAGCGTTGTTACCGCGAGGGTCACAAGCTCTTTGGAGGTGTTGCGAGCGGGAGCGGCGCTTGCTCGGCGCCCCCTAAGACCCAACGCCCGTGTGCATGGTACACCCTGCACTATTGGTGAAGCCGGTCCTGATGATGTTTGATCTGCTAAGATCCCAAAGGAAGAAGCTTGATTTGATGTTTGATGAAAGTTGGGTAATTCATCTTAATTATTTAATTGTAATTATTTAAATTAAATTTACAATAAAAAAAACCTCATTTATCGCTCCTTTCCATTAGACGAAACCGTATCAAATTCTTTTGGATGGTTTACAAGTTAGCGGGGAGACAAACAGAACGGCCAGCGAGATATCTCTGTCTCTATATACATATTTATAAACTAGCTGGACCCGCAACTTCGTACGCGTGGTATTCGGTCATCGACGTAATATCGTAGACAACACATTAGAGAAATAGATATTATATAATTCCACGCTCGGTAATGTTCGGGCAGTAACGACCAATAGAATTTCGTCGTGACCTTGATCGGACCAATTGGCGTTCAGTACCCCGCGCCCGCGCACCTCAGTTAGTTACCAGAACAATTTGCTTTGTGAATAAATAGGTATTAGCCGTCTACTTGGATATTACGTCGATGTAATCGGTATAGCGCGTAACTTTTTTGTTTGTAAACCGATTGGAATAAAACAAACACTAAATGTTACGGGAAGCTTGCTACAATACAACAGTGAAAACCTTGAAATCAGTTAAGCCGTTTCCGAGATTAGCGTGAACAAACGCACAGGCAAACAGACAAACAGATAAACAGACAAAAACTCTAAAAACCATTACTTTGACCTAGGTAACATAAGTACAACGTGTACAAAGTTTTTTTAAATATTTGATGTACAGAGACGGCTCGTTTACGATTTTATTATTGTATAGAAGATTGAAGTTGCAGTCCGCATCTGTTCGTTTTTTCTGGTAACTCTTTTAAAACACAGAACTGATTTGAAAAAAAAATGCTTCCGGGCGAAGCCGGAGGTAGACCTCTAGTTATTTTATAAATATTGCGTAGAGAACCGCTCCTCGTTATGCATGCCATAAAACAAAAACGATTCATGGGTTCGGAAAAATCTATAGTTATTTTTGCAAATTCAAAGACTTTATTATTAAAATCGTTATAAATACTTATTTACAGCAGACACTATTTATACCTATTAACACGATAAATATCACAAACACTTATCTGTTTATTTGAGCGTCACTTATCGCAATGAAAACTATGAATCATTTTTAAGACCCGGTACCTACGAATTATTCCTGCCGGATCTAACCGTTAATACCTACGTGGGGCGCAATACTAAAAATTTTCGGGAATAAATAGGAAAAAGTTATTATGAATGGTCAATAATATTCAATAATAATAAGAAATAACAATTTATTATTTCTCAAATTATGCATGAAACAGTTTTTCATACTCTTCTGATGATGAAAATCGCTGACAGCGTAACTAAATCTTAATTTTTGGCAACAAAAAAACTAACAAGTCGGGGTTGTATGCAGGTTTAGTCTTAAGTTCTATGATTCTCACCTTCAAAAAATCATGTGTCTGTCTTGCCTTGTGGGAACTGGCATTATCGTGGGTTTAATATATAATACGGCGCTCAGGGTTATTTAAAAAAAAAACTAAAAGAAAAAAATGCCAGACGAAATGCCAGAGCCCATTTCCTTATGCCCTCCTAATCCCTTATCCAACCCTACTGTAGTCGGCAGCGCGCGTACAGCAGCTTTAGCGTTGCTTGTGTTATAGGCGACGGTAGCCACCTACCATCAAGTGGACCGTCAGCCTGTCTGTCGACCTTAACATTAAAAAAATAGCAGAATAAGACATCTGAAATATTCACAAACAAATTTCTCATACATTTTGTATGGAACGTGTTCTGAGCCGGTACGAAGTTTGCCGGATCAGCTAGTGTCATCTAAAAAGTAGATAGATAGCTAATCTATATTTATGCTTTATGACTACAGAACTGAATACTCATGGATGATTCGCTCTTATGAGTGAATACTTCAGCTCTCGTGAATGAGTATTTCTGTACTCTTGGATGGATATTTCAGATGTCATGAATGAGTAGCTCTTATAGATGAATAGAATCTATTCATCTATGAGAGCTACTCATTCATGACAGCTTAACTCTTATGAAATCTTTGATAAGTGCAAATAGCGCTTCAAGGTGCTGCAGATAGAGAAGATAGAAGCCGAGAATTAACTCGAATTAGAATTTGACATTAACTGTAATAAAATCACGTTCAAAATACGTGGATGCAGCAACATATCATCATAATAATATGAATACATAATATACAACAATTATACACAAATTTAATTAATTTATTACAATTAATTAAATAATTTGCATTTAATAATAAAAATAACATAATTATTAGTATTTCAGTAGTGTTCACGGAGTAAACCATCAAACAGGCAGCCCTATCCAGGAAAATATATTTACTTAGAGAATTTAGCGATCAAAAATTATTTCAGCGTTTTAGAAAAAAAAAAACTTTTGTTTAATTGTTTAATTCAATTAAAAGATACAATGAAAATATTTTCTACGTAAATTATATCAGTAATCTTTAATAAAACTTTTTTTTTCAAATTATTATTTATTTATTTTTGAAACTTTATTGTTTAACTAAGTAATGTAACTTCATATTATACGTCGACATTACTTTCCAGCATCGCCGTAAGTACAATTTTCATTGTTGAGGAGAGACTTTTTCGAAGAGTTTCGTTGATGTGGACATTATATTAACTCCCCCAGAGGTTGTTCAAATTCATTAGTGAAAGTGGTGATTTTTTTAAATTATGGCTACCAGATAAATGTGCGCTATGGCAAATGTATGTTGACGATAATTTCGTTTCGAATATATTTTTACAAGTCTTCATTTTAAGTTCTAATAAATATAACATTAATTATATTTTACGCTTCTAGTAATCTTCGTCACTGTTCTGTAAATTTCGGTGACCCGAATCTGCATTAAAAAAAAACACAATTAAATTTTGTTATTTATAAACATATTTCATGTAATATGTAAAAGTATAGTTTGTGTACCTAGTAGAAGGGGGGAATTTGTCCGACAGTGGACGTCCTACGTAGACCTACTATTACATGTGATAAAGCAAAAATAGAACATTAGCCAAAACAGTTTAGTTTCAGGTGGAAGCGGCCTCCGACTCCGCGGTAGGAAACATGACCTCCGACTCTGTGCCGCAGAGAAGATGTTATGGAGTGCTTCAGAGATGAAGCCCCTCGCTGACTGCCCGCTGCGAGAGGTGAGTATAGACGGCTCGTGTTGCTTCGCCCGGGGGCAGCGGACATGGGGTCGTTCGCCGTCATCACAACACCGGGCAACGAGGGGAGACGTGCTCTGCTGTGTGTTTCCGGCATGGCTCTCCACGGAGCGGTGGCGCGGAGGTCAAACTCCGCGCCTAATCGAGGTGGAGCCCGCAAGTGTGCGGGCCTCGCCTGGCGAGGGGAGACAGATGTATGTAAACACCGTGGGTATTTAGTGGGTAGAAGTCCCACATACCTCACAGATCTCCTTATGGTGGGTGGGATACGCAAAAAATAAATAAGTAAAAGGAAGCCTGCCTTACAGAATAACCAACTCCTTACATAAAACGAACATCATCGAAAATCAGCTCATGAACTGTTGTGATTTTTTCTAGAAGTATCACCAGTGCACTTACGGCTTCTATGTCGTTGATTCTTTGTGTAAGCGTTTTAGTCAGTTCAAGTGAACAATCAGCTCACCTGCCAATATTTACCATAAAACAGAAAGGAGACAGAGAATAATTATCAACAAACGGGCGTTACTCGTACCTTTGCAATCCATTCGTGTGCAATATGTTATTTTGTCAGCGCCGCAGATGCATTTATTGCAATCTCGTTTGAAAGTCGTAAATGGTTCACAAGGCTCCTCGATGTTAGCTGTGTTTTAATAAAAATTTTATATAGGGGAGAAATAGATAAACACTCTTAAAATCGGATCCAGTAAGGGATGTTGGAATAGTTTTATATTAATTAATTAATTAGAATTTAATTAGAAAACGTGGTCTCTAACTATGGGTGACATACGTGACATTGACGAATTAGGGAGTAACTACACTTGTTCAGCTCCATTCGCGTTTTGGTTACGCTTCGTTCGTTTTTTTAATTATAATATAAATGTAATAAGACATGTAAAGGGTTAATTACATTTATTGAGCGCATTTCAACTTTTGTATTATGTATAGGGAATAGCAGTGTATAGGAACAGCGTACGCGTTCTTGCAGTTCGAAGAGCTGAACAACGGATATAAAAAAAACTTAATAAATAACTTATTTGTTATTAGCTTTTATCGGCTTAAAATTTAGCATCCATATTCTATTATTGACTTTTTGCATCTGGCCACACCAGAGTTTTAATTAATCTATTCAATATTAAGTATAAAAAGAAGTAAATCACAAGTTATATATAAGGCCCTTTAAATCTTAATCTATGAGATTGATTGACTATTTATTTATTTACAACTGCATAACAACTTCAAAGGGTTGCCAGAGCCTATTTTTCTATCCTTCCTTAATATTACTGAGGACGACAGTTCGTTTGCAGCACGTGTAGCGTTGCATGTGGATTAGTCTCAGGGACAAGGTTTCAGTTGCGTAAAGAAAATATAAGGGATCTCATAAGCCGTTTTGTAATACTCTTCTCTCTTCAAATCCTTCCCGGGCTCTCAACCGCAAAGCTAGTGATGCACATCGTTTTCTTTTTCCAATTCAAAGCCATCCATCCATGTTTGAAACCGCAGAGCCTAGTGACATTCACTCCGTCATTTCTAGACCGATCTAAGATCATTATCTTTGTTGTGTTCCTATTTATGAAAAATCCAAAAGTCAAGACCGGGTTCTTCCAATCTTGTCAAGAGATTCTCTATGTTTTTTGTAGTTTAAGCGAGCGAACCTAAAGTTATTTATAAACGCGACCACCTAGATACATTTTTGTCCCGTTCCTCCAAAACAATCCGCACTCTATGTTCTGTATAAATGTTAAATAACAGATAAGACGCAACCTTGTCGAATACCAGCTTTAGTTTTAAAGTTTCCAGCGACGCCATCCACAAGAACCGCCGCCGTGTCATCTTCTTAGTAGATAAATGTACGTCATTTGAAAGGTGAAACGTTACGCCCATTTGAAGAAATAATAATAATAATAATATAATTTATTTCCAAACAATTATATTACAATGGCAATAAGTTATCGTTGACCCCCACACTAAGCTGTGCTTGTATCGTGGGAGTCTACTGCAAATACATAAATAATGCATATGCCTAATTAATAATAACTACAGAGTAACACATTTTAGTATAATAAGGGAACTCTGAAATATAAGAAGGGACACTCTGGAAACTCTGGAAGAGTTTCCCTCATTTGACAATGTTGAAAGCTTTGCGGAAATGCACAAAGCAGATATAGAACGGAATGTTAAATTCTCGGTTTTTTTTTTTTTTCAATTATTCGAAGAACTACAGGACTTTTTCGAGTGTGCCTCGTCCTTTAACAAAGGCGGCTTGTTCAAAGGTTATTTGTCAGGATAGGCAGGCCTGTAGTGTAGCCCCCCCTAGGTGTGCCAGGACCTTGTCGTGGTGGGGGGGCTTCACCCTCGGTAGTCCGGGCGATCCTGCGGTCTTTCCCATGACTGATCGGACTATCGCAGGGGACAAAGAAGGTACACAACGCCGCTCCGAGCGGGCTCTGTTCTGTCAGAGCTTGGTGTCGTGAGCGGCAAGCTCGTAAGCCCTTCTGGGAACGAGGGCTCCCTCCCCCTAGGGGGACGGGGTCGCGAGGAAGAAAACCTCTATAAAAAATCACACCTGGGGTCACGGTGTTGGGGCCGCGCCGTGAATTGCACTCCCCTTTGGCCTCCTGCGTGTTTGTGCCGTGCGCGGTGACCCGTACGGGAGGATGAAGGGATCCTGGTGTCTGAGGCGGCAGCAGATCTGCGGATCTGTTGTGCCAACACGCCACTTTGGCCTGGATTTCTGCTTAAACGGGCGGTCCCCGCCTAGCCAGTGGGGATCAATCGGCTGCGGCGTCCGGTAAACCGGTCGTCAGGCGAGTGCCCTGGGACAAGGTGGTTTGCAGTCGGTTTCGCTCGCCGGAGTGCGTGTTGCTGCGTAGCTCCGTGTCTTGTGGGATTTGGCTCGTGGGTTGTCTGTCCTGGGGTGCTAAATCGTCGTGTTAGCTCTGGTGCCTCTTAGAGGCATCCCCATTTGAGGACTCCGTGGCGGGTGGAGAGGCACGACGACGAATTTTAATCCTATGCTATATGGAACCTGAAACATACAGCAACGGGGAAACTGGGGGGGAGCGGGAGCCAAACGTGCAACGCGTGCGGCGCTCCGCGAGATTAAATCCGGCAGAGTCATTAAGTGACTCCGTCGAGCAAGTGAGTACCGGGGCTCTTAGCCCCTCGGTCGCTTTAAATAAAGAGGCGACGCCACTACCGTCGCCAAGGGGCAGTGGGAGCCCCGCGAGGAGCGCGGAGACAGAATATGGCTCCGCATGTTCTATGGATTTTGAGACGGCATCGTCACCAAATCCTTCCGGAAAGCTCTGGGCGGACCGGAAAAGAAGAAGACAACCAACGAACCGGAGGTCGAAATCGGCTTCCAGTTCAGACGAAGCGCCAGTTATGGCGCGCCCAGAACCGCCCAAAAGGGGCAAGGGGCGCCGACCATTTGCCAACCTGGCGAAAGGCAGAGCTGCCTTTCTGAAGGCCGGGAAGGAGGAGGCGCATCACCAGGCGGAGAAGGAGGTCGCCGAGTTGTCGGAACGGGCTCGCAGCCCGTCAAAGGACAGGGTAGAGGCTACAGACGCCATGGTTAAAGAAGTTGTCAAAAAGTCTGGCAACTTAAAGGGCACCTGCAAACGGACCCTGAACGAGGCAGTCGCCTCCCTTGACCAGACGGCCAGTGACATTGAAGAGTTCTCGACCACCAAGGAGAAGAAACGTCTCCAGGCCGAAAACGCCCGCCTGCAGACCGAAGTCGCCACCCTCCGCAAGGAGATGGCGGCCATGCGGGCGGAATTGTTGGTAGCCCAGTCTCTCCCTACTCATGTGCCGTTATCGCAGGATAACCTGCAAACGGTCCTGAGTACTATCATGGTCCAAGTTGGTACCATGATAAATGAAAGGCTTGAGGCACTGGAGGAACGCATACTTCCAGCAAGGAGCACGCGGTTACATGCGGCCGCTAATCGGAGGGAGTTCCCTCCACTTGAGGCGCCCGCGAGCGACTCGGCGATTCCGCCACCGCAGACCCCAGCCCGACCGGCTCCTGCACCCCGGAGGACAGCGGCGCCCACACGGTCTCCCGCACCTGTCCCCCGGTCTCAGGTATCTGCCGCAAGGAAGAAGAAGCATTCACGCGTGAAGAAAAGTAGCGCGCCCAAGACTGTGGCGTCCATAAGAACACCGGCCCGCCCCTTGCCACCAGTACCGACGTCCATGGACGCCGGTTGGAACATAGTGGTCCGACGGGGCAGTAAGATGAAAACTCAGGCGTTTCAGCAGCCTGCCAAGAAAAAGACGAAAAGTCCCCCCAAGATCCGTACTCCTCGCTCGACAGCCGTGGTGCTGTCCTTGCAGCCAGGAGCCTCGGACAAGGAGGTAGACTTTAAGGAGGTTATTACCGAGGCCCGCAGTAGAGTAAATATCGCGGACCTCGGAATACCCTCTGTCCATATTAAGAGGTCAGCCACCGGTGGGCGCGTGATCGAGGTCCCGGGCGCCACCAGTGGTGACAAGGCCGACGCCCTTGCCGCTAAACTGCGGGAGATCCTTGATGGAGAAATTTTCCGGGTTCACAGACCGGTAAAGTGCGCAGAGATGCGCATCACCGGTCTGGACGACTCGGTTACACCCGACGAAGTGGTCGCTGCCATAGTTAATGTCAGCGGCTGCTCTGTTGAGTCCGTAAAGACTGGCGAAATCCGCCGCGGTGCGGTGACCGGACTCGGCACGCTGTTCGTCCGCTGCCCCGTTGAGACGGCGAAGAAATTAGCACAAGGCGGCCGGCTACTAGTTGGCTGGGTTTCCGCTCAGGTGAAACTGATGCAGCCCAGGCCTATGCGGTGTTTCCGCTGCCTGGAGACTGGTCACGTGCGGGAGAAATGCACAGCAGAAGTTGACCGTAGTCAACTCTGCTACCGCTGCGGCCAGCCCGGACACAAGTCTGCCCAGTGCTCGGCGACTCCGCACTGTGTGCTATGCGCTGCAGCACACAAACCTGCGGAGCACTCCCTGGGCGGAGGCGGCTGCGTCGGCGCTCGCACACGCAACCGATCCGGCAGTAACCGAAGAGGACGTAAGGCTCGCGTAGGCCCTAAGGCCCCGTCACAGCCTTCCCCCCAGCCTGTTCAACAGGCCGACGAGACGGAGATGACTACCGACGCTCAATAATGGCCCTTCGCTTTCTACAGGCGAATATCAACCACTCGGCTAGAGCTCAGGACCTGCTGTCCCAGAGTATGGCGGAGTGGTTGATACACGTGGTAATGGTGGCGGAGCCATACGTGATCCCCCCCAGGGATAACTGGGTCGGTTTCCAGCATCGCCGTAAGTACACCCAAAGCTGTCTCTCGTAGCCTAAAAGGGCTACGACTCTTTAACTACCTCTTTTATGCATTTATTTGCAGACGTCCATAAAGAATTAGAGTCCATGATTTCATATCTAGATCGCCTCGCGCAATTTTAAACAGGAATCCGTCTTGCATTTGCTGACGAATTCCTGTTTAAAACTTCCATGCTTCTACATTTTTCATTTTTATTTTTTATTTAAATTAGCCTCAGATAATATGCATGCTTCTTACATTAAACATTGGCTATATAAGACAGCGAAAGTAACAAAAAATATATACAAACAATATTTAATAAAATAAATATTTAATAACATTTTATTATAAACAAAAGACTTACTTCTCCTCCAATATAGAAGCATGTCATCATCAAGTACTCTCATGTGTACTGTTGTTAACATCTGTAACATTATATAAGCTAGCAATTAGGGCAGTTGGAAATTTTTAACGAGTTCATGGAAATGATCAGATATAGCAGGGTACACTTGTAATAACATTGTTAATTTTGTTATATAAGTACTTATAAATGGAAATATATTAAGCGATATCTCTTGGTAAGCATTCGGTTCTCAACATATTCTCGCCCAAAATTCCCCAGTGCCTTTAAACAAAAGTTTTCGACCGATGTGTGTTGCCAGTGATGAACATATGGTACTGAAACGTGGTCTTTAACTATGTGCCTCGTAAGAAAAGTCAACGTCGCTCTACGAGCTTTGAAGAGGGCTATGCTCGGGGTTACACAGCGAAATCTAATTGCGCTAATAATAATTCGAATCGAATCGAATAAGGAAATACGTAGACGAAGGAAAGTCATGGTAGCCACACATGTAATTGCGCAAGTCTAGACTTACACAACTATACAGCAACGTGTATGAGAAGGGAAGATATTGCGCAAATTTCGATTACAAAACTTGCGCAAGTCTGAGTTTGCGCAAGTTTACTTCAACGTGTGTGGCAGTGCCGCGTTCAAATTATTAGTGCTATACAATACAAGCTGCTTTCTTGTACGCAAGTTCTGGGGTTCGGTTTAACGCCAAAATATCTAATGAAGGACCGGAAAGACATGGAGTTTGAGAGATTTTGGAGGATTTTACTAATAATATGTATAAAAATGAACCAAGTGTTTGACAAATTAAAAATAAAGAATATCACGACTGTTTAATTGTACATTTACTGTATCAATGATAGATTTGGTATTAAAATAAGAAAGAATGTTCTATTATCACCATTTAGCTTTAATTTCACTTTTGATTTCAATCGAATAACGAACAAGGAAAAAAAGTAATTAATTAAAAAACAGTAAGCCACAGAACACTTTTCAAATTTAAATGTCACAGTGGTGGTCACAGAAAACATACCCTTTTATGGTGGTGGCGCCATTAGTTCGCTCAAACATCCCGCCCCCCAAAAGGACCTTGTCCTTTTAGGAAGGAACATCCGTCTTCAACAGCAAGGTCAGTCTGTTGCAGGGCCTCTTCAATGTACCGGTCTTGGTCTTCAGGGTAACCACTCTGGTAAGTCCATCCTTTCCGGGATGCTTTGTGACCACTCTTCCAAGTAGCCATCTCGCTGGAAGTATGTTGTCATCTCTAACAACGACGACGTCATCTATCTCTAGTTCTTTCTGTTGGGTTGTCCACTTGTAGCGTTGGTTCAGTGATAACAAATACTCCTTACTCCACCTACGCCAGTAGTCGGTTACCATCCTTTGTATTAGTCTCCATCTGTTGGTGAGGGAAGACGGCTGAACTGGAGAATCTTCATCAGGAATGGTGATCAGAGGTTCGCCGACGAGAAAGTGTGCTGGCGTTAAAGGAAGCGGATCATCTGGAGTATCACTCAAGTAGGACAGCGGTCGAGAATTTAAGCACGCCTCTACCTGAGTCAAAAGGGTAGACAGCTCCTCATATGTAAGAGTAGAGTCTCCTATTACTCTTTTCAAATGTGCCTTTGTAGATCGCACACCTGATTCCCACAGGCCTCCGAAATGAGGGGCGTGCGGTGGAATGAAATGCCACCTGGTTCCCTCGTTGGCAAGCAAATGGCTAATCTCCTGTGGCATACTTGACACTGCCCTGTTGAACATCTCCTTCAACTCTTTGCTCGCTCCTACAAAATTAGTGCCATTGTCGCTGTAGAGATCCTGACAATGGCCGCGTCTAGAGACAAATCTTCGAAAGGCGGCAATAAATCCCTGAGTTGATAAGTCAGATACAGCCTCAAGGTGAATAGCTTTAGTAACCATGCAAATGAATACACAGATATATCCCTTGTAAGATTTAGCGCCTCTTCCCGGTGAAAATCTGATGTTTATGTGTCCTGTGAAATCTACACCCGAGCTCCTGAAAGGTTTGGATGGCTTTACTCTTACTTCGGGAAGTTGGCCCATGAGTTGGGTTTTAGTAGTTCTCAAATAGCGGCAGCAAATCACGCACTGTCTATAATATCTCCGAACTAACTCTCGGCCTCGAATTATCCAAAATTTTGATCGTAGAAAATTCAACATCAACTGTGGCCCTCCGTGCAAGGTTTTTGTATGAGCATTTAACACCACTAAACGAGTAAGATGACAATCATTTGGCAAAATAATTGGATGTTTTCTGTCGAAGCTCTCCAATGACTGGTTGATTCGTCCACCCACTCTCAGGATCTCGTTCACGTCTAGAAATGGATGTAGGTTATGCAGTAGACTTCGCTTCGATACTGTTTTCTGGGACTTTAACTGGCTGATTTCTTCACAAAAATGTAAATTTTGAGTTTCTTTAATACAAAATTTTAACGCTTCTTCTATTCTTGTTTTTCTATCAATGTACGTTACTCTTTGATCCTTTGGTGCTTTAAACTTCAACCAGTTTCGACAATATGCCAATATTCCAAGTAATTTTGGTAATGTTGAGAATTTGGTCCAGAAAAATTCTTCTTGGGGTTTAATCATAGCAGATAAAGATTTTATTGGTTTCTGCTCTTCCACAGTCTCAAAATTTTCTTGTTTAATGTAGCGTTGTGTTTGATTCAACCAATAAGGACCATGCCACCACAACTTATGATTTAATAATTCGGTGACTTTGATGCCGCGAGATGCACAATCTGCTGGATTCTCCTGAGTACGAACGTGATGCCATTGATCTTTGTCCAGCATGGTAAGTATCTCAGAAACTCTATTACTGACAAACGTTGTCCAACGGCTTGGTTCACCTTGAAGCCACGCCAGCAGAATTGTAGAATCTGTCCAGGCAAACAACTTTTCTTTTGGTACATTCATAATTTGTGAAACCTCATATAATAATTTTGCTGCGAGCTGGCCACCACATAACTCCAAGCGTGGAATAGAAACGTCCTTCTGTACTGGTGCCACTTTAGTTTTTGCGGTCACCAAATGTATTTTAATCTCGCCATTAACATTTATTGTTTTTAGGTATAAAGCGGCGGCGTATGCAGACGATGAAGCATCGGCGAAAACGTGCAGTTCTATCTCGTCATTTCTTTTAGTTTGAAGCCAGCGAGGGATCCTAATTTCAGATATGTTGGTTAAATCTTCTCGGAAATTGACCCACTCTCGTAACAGTTCAGGTGGTAGGTTTTCATCCCAACCTAGATCGCACTTCCATAGATGCTGAATGAATAATTTTGCTGTTATAATTACTGGAGCAATCCAGCCCATAGGATCATACAATCTGGCTATGTCTGACAGCACTCTTCGTTTAGTCGTAGTTTCACTAATATTAGGCAATTCAAGCGTATATTCGAAATTGTCTGATGACTTGTTCCAACATAGGCCGAGGACTTTAATTATACTATTTACCTTAAAGGTAAGTGATGGACTAGACCTCTGATTATCTACGGCGATGAAATCTAATAATTCACTACTATTACTGCTCCATTTTTGCAAATTAAATCCACCCGCGTTCATCAATTTGTTCATTTGGATGAATATTTCTACAGCTTCTTCTACCGTCTCAGAGCCAGTAAGTAAATCATCCATGTAATAATCTTCTAAAGTTATTCTTGCAGCAATAGGATAATTTGCCCTTTCATCCTTAGCCAGTTGCTGAAGGGATTTCACTGCCAAGTAAGGTGCACACGATGTTCCGAAGGTAAGTCTCCGAAGTTTGTAGTGTTGTATAGGTAGTTCTGGATCTGGTCTCCATACAAGTCGCTGGAAGTTTGTATCACAAGATTCTACACATACTTGCAGGTACATCTTGACTATGTCAGCGATAATGCAAATAGGGTGCCTCCTCCATCTCATTAAAATATGACGTAAGTCTTGTTGTAGTTTAGGACCCACCATCAGTGTATCATTTAAAGATATGTTGTTTACTCCCTTACATGAGGCGTCGAACACTATTCTAATTTTAGTTGTCTCATTTTCAGGTCGAATGACAGCGTGGTGGGGCAGATAGACAACATCTTGATCTTCAATTTCATTTGTGTCAGTAATTAACATCATGTGATTTTCTTGTAGGTAATTGTTGATTGCCTTCTTATACTCTTCGTACAATGTGGGATTCTTCACTAATTTTCTCTCTAGTAGTTTAAATCTCTTTATCGCTATCTCTTTTGATTTACCTCCAAGGCACAGAGGGTTGTTGGTTTTGAATGGCAGCCGAACTACATAACGCCCATCTGTGTCTCTTCGGGTTGTTGCTTCATAAAACTCCTCACATTGACTTTCCTCTTTTGTTAATTTTCTTATTATGTTTCTAGTGTCAGGTTCTCTTTCTATTTCCCAAAATTGTTTTAAGAATTCATCTTCCTTGCTTTGGCTATGCATGCAGACAACACGACGTGAAGTTGACGCATCGTTCTCAACTTTCCCCGACAAAATCCAGCCAAGGTAAGTATTTTGTGCAATTAGGCCTTTTCTTAGTGGATGTTTAAGTAGGCCTTCACACATTATCTGACTGTAAATGTCTACTCCCAGTATGACGTCAATCTTAGCTGGTGATCCATAAAGTGGATCGGCCAGTGGTGTCTTCTCAATATCTGGCCACTCTATTACTGTCTCTCTTGATGGTAAGATTGAAGTCAGTGTACTCAATACATAGGCCTTCACTTGAATAGCAAACTCTGAACTGTGAATAGACTCTATGTTGAAGGAAACCATGTATTTGGTTCTTGTCTCTTTATCTCCAACTCCTGTTACTAGGCCGTTGACATGAACTCGTTTAAGACCTAGCAATTGTACCATCTCTTCGGTCACGAATGACGCTTCGGAACCTTGATCAATTAGTACTCGTATTAATTGTGTGTAGCCATTTTTTGATTTAGTTTTAACAATTGCTGTTGCTAGTAAAACATTACTCTCATAATTCTCTGCTGTAAAATGAGCTACCACTTTTTTCTCCAACGTTGATGGCTGATCTCTCTCTGAAGTTGTTTGCTCTGAATTGCGTGCACTATTTATAGATTCACCGTTGTATGAATCTTGAAGTTGCTCTCTCTCAAAATGTAGTAAGGTGTGATGTCTGCGACCACACCGACGGCAGCATGTTGATTGGTGACAATTTTTCACTGAATGCGTAGATGCTAGGCAGTTGAAGCACAATCTCTTTGATTTTATAAAGTCTACTCTTTGTATAGGAGAATGACTTCCAAACTGCTTACATTGATACAGTGTATGAGGACCCGAACACATCATACAGGTATTTGCTCTTTTATCAGTGTTTATGGCTGAGTGAAATAGTTTTTGTTTAATCATAGGTCTGTTATTGCCTTGGAATGACCTAGTAACTGGTTTGTTTCCTTCTACTGCCTCTAATGTACGAAATCTTGCTTCGAGAAAATTGGAAAGTTCGTCCCAGGTTGACAGATCATCAGACGGAGCTTTGCTCACTTGCGTCTCCCACTGTTTATGCGACTCAGGATCAAGTTTTGATGCAATGAAGAAGGTTAGCAAAATATCCCATGAACTTGTGTCAATACCTAGGTTGTGTACAGATTTGAGACATGCATTTGTAGTATCATACAGCTGTCTGATTGAAGACGCAGACTCTGTATTCAAGGTCTTCTGGTTAAATAGACGCTTCATGATCTCCTTACTGATATACTTCTTATTGTTGTATCGTCTTGTCAGCTGCATCCATGCCTCCTCATAGTTTTGTTCGGTTGTCGCAAGATTTTTGATCACGTTTTCTGGTTCACCAGAAATACAGCTTTTCAAGTATGTGAACTTTTGAACTGGACTCAAAGTTTTGCTTTTGTAAATTGTATTTGTGTACATATCGTAAAATGTCTGCCAATCTTCATAACCTCCAGAAAATGAAGGCAACATTATTTGGGGCAGTTTAACTTCACTAATCGCAGCAGATGTACTTGCAGCGGGTTGCTCTGAGTTAGGTATAACCTCCACCCTTGTAAGTCTGAGTTTTTTCAAATCCTCTTTCAATTTTACTTTGTACTCTGTGTACATATCTTCACAATCAAAGAATACATTTTGTGCAAAATATGGCAACTGGACCCTTTCAGATTTTTTAACAGCTCCTACTATTCTGGTGTGCGTTTCTGTAAATTTTGTCCATGATTTCTCTAAATTTTCTATTCGGGTTTCAATGTATGATTCTGTTAATCGATCCTTTGGAGTCTTCTTATAATTTGAATGTGCCTTTTGAATATATTCCACTGTATCTTCTTGTTGTAAATATAATGATTCCATTGTGCTTTAACACTTGTGTGTGCGTACAAAGTCAATAGAATAATATCACTAGTCAAATATGCAATATCAAAGTCCAATTTGTTTGAGTATGCGATTATATTAAGCTCCGAAAATGCGATTTTATTTGTATGTGGGTATATTTTACTAAGTTAGATTAAAGTTTAAAGAGTCTAAGAGTTCACTTTAGAGACAAAGTCCAGTACACTTTTAGCAGCAGAAACAGTTATTTTCACTAAATTATAAGTCTATATCACTGAATTATAATTGCACAAAATTTTCTAAGTCTTTTGAATCACTCTGATTCTAACACTGAAATATTCAAGTCCTTTATTATGCACAAATTACTGTTAATTCACAATCACATATAATTCCCGGGTTTCGGCACCATGTTTAATTGTACATTTACTGTATCAATGATAGATTTGGTATTAAAATAAGAAAGAATGTTCTATTATCACCATTTAGCTTTAATTTCACTTTTGATTTCAATCGAATAACGAACAAGGAAAAAAAGTAATTAATTAAAAAACAGTAAGCCACAGAACACTTTTCAAATTTAAATGTCACAGTGGTGGTCACAGAAAACATACCCTTTTATGGTGGTGGCGCCATTAGTTCGCTCAAACAACGACAGAGATAAAAAAGAGCTGCTTACAATAAATTAATGGGACAATATAAAAAAAATATAACCAAAAGCTAACATTATTTAATAATAATGTCACGGTTCTCTTGGTAGCATCCATAAATATCCAGGAACTAATAATATAGAAATATGTAATACTTGTTATTACATAACATATATAGATAGAACTGTCGACATGTTTATTTAATCTGTTAATAGTTTGGCTCCCAATGTAAACACTTATAGGCTTGTCTTATGGGATAACCACGGACAGAGGATGAAACCCTGCACACCCGGATTAAAATTTTAAATAGTTCATTTCCAAAGTTGGCCCTGTTCGGAAATGAAAAAGAGACTCCTTAGTCAGAGCGTTAGGGTAACCTTAAACACTAGACCAATTGGTTCGTCATCTATTTTATTGTTACG
Organism: Bembecia ichneumoniformis; assembly: GCA_910589475.2. NCBI lineage: Eukaryota > Metazoa > Arthropoda > Insecta > Lepidoptera > Sesiidae > Bembecia > Bembecia ichneumoniformis. Next base: position 5,445,418 of record OU342541.1, read on the forward strand.
ACTAACCATCGAACGTTCTGGAAAAAGCATTACGCCGGCCGAAAGTCTCGAAGGTCCCACCCTATCGATAGTAGTCACGCCACTTCCCGGTTAGTGTCAAAGGAAATTGGTCCTTTTGTTTACAATATAGAGTTCACATTCAACAGAAATAGCATTCCCGAACTTTCAATGGACTTGTTTATAATCACGGAATAAAAAAAAATCCGTGATTACAATTCTGTTTAAATTTCTAGTAAATTCGAAATTGATCGAGACGTTTCACGCCAAATATAAATAGGAGAGTGACGGGCGGGAGCGATAGCGATAGTTGTGTGCGTAACAGCGATTCGAAGCGATTCTTCGGAGCTTTTGTGAAGTTACCTGCAAGCCTGCGACAGTGAACCGGCGACTCATTAAGGGAATCATTGACGACTTTTGGAAGGTTTAACGATTTTATCGGACCAATTTAGCCCTTTTGGAAGTCATCTTGGTTTGTGGAAATATATAGTTCATTTTCGCCCTTACACGGCAGTTTGACTCACCCCGCACGTAACATTATTATAATCTTACCATAATTATAAAACAAATCGAAACTAATATTATAAAGAGGGAAAGTTTATTTATTTGTTTGTATGTAGAAGGCAATCTTCAAATAGTTAGAATAGAATTTCAGGATGGACATAAGAGATAGGCTAAATATTCCAAGCCGCTGGCACCAGTTATTTAAATAAAGATCCAACGTTTGCCGTTATATTGCTTTACATATGTTGTCAGGCGTTATATCTTTTATTTTTCTATATACTATATATACTATACTAATATTATAAAGCCGAAGAGTTTGTTTGTTTGTTTGAACGCGCTAATCTCCGGAACTACTGGTTCGAATTGAAAAATTCTTTTTGTTGTGAATAGTCCATTTATCGAGGCTATATAACATCACGTTACGATAAATAGTATTATATATGTATAAACAGTGTCCAATACCGCGCGCCCCATGCGCACGCCGCCGCCTCCGTATGGGCCGCAGCGAAGCGTGGCTAGTAAATTATAATCTTACCAAACTACTACTGAACCAAGCACAAAAATTGATTAAATGAGCAAGCATGGGCTCGCGAAAAAGGTTATTTTGGAATATTTAATGTGGAAATGGTTGTATCGAACGGAAATGCTATAGAATTTGTAATTCAAAAGCAAGCTAAACAATTATTCATGCTCTGAATAAAAATTCAGAAGAATTTCACTTAACTGACAGCACTTTTAGAAGCTAAAGTGGAAAGTATACAGTGGAATTCCTTTGACTGAACAAAATAAATAAATAAAAAACAGTTCCGGAGTGAATATTGCAATATGCTTATCACGCACCATATTAAAAACACTTACAAAAAGCAAAAGAAACGCGTTTTTCTCGAACATTTCTCGTGCCACTGTATCAGTTGACTGATTTTTTTTTATTATGTCGTTAGGTTATGTAACTGATTATATTTCCCACTCTTGTGTACTTTTTCTGATTATTCAGAGTAGGTAATTGTGTTGTGTGATATGGTTTAAACATATAAAAATTTGGTTTTTTTTTTAAATAATTGGAACACACGATTTTAAAGGTTGTATAAAGTTCTCTAGGCACGTTGATAATGTACTTAAAGATTGATATTGTTACGTGCGGGGTGAGTTAAAGTGCCGTGTAAGGGCGAAAGGAACGATTTATTTTCATAAACCAATAGGACTGCCAAAATCACCAAACTTGTCCTATAAAAGCTTAAAACTTGCCAAAAGTCGTCAATGATATATTAAGGCCAAAAGCCCTTAATATGTCGCCGGGTCACTGTCGCAGATAATTCCGCAAGAGCTCCGAAGAGTCGTTTTCGTATCGCGCACGGCGCAACTCAACTCATACTTGACCGGCCGCCTCTTATTTAAATTGGCGTCAAACGCCTCGATGTAAAAAACCCCATGAAGGTTCGGGAATTCTATTTCTGTTGAAATGTAAACTCTATGTTGTAAACATAAGGACACATTCTTTTGACATTAATCGGAAAGGGGCGTGGTTACATCGATAGGGTGGGACGTTCGAGACTTTCGGCCGGCACAAACGCTTTTTCCAAAACGTTGCAGTTAGTCGTAACAATATTAATTAATATTAATAAACACAAGCAATGTCTGAGGGTAGTCAATAGTGAAAGGACACACTGCATTTTGTATAATATTATAATCATGAACAATGCACTCAGTTTCAGTGCTGTTGTGTTTTGGTGTGGGAGTAAGGCTACAGTCTCCTATTAAAAGTTGTATGCGACGTCCGACTTCAGCATAAATGTTGTGCTCGATGTCTGAACGCCAGGCACAGCGTCAGCGATCAACATATCGGTAGCAAACGACGTCTCGGTCACAACAGTAGTCGATAAAATATAGTGCTTACTTGTGATTATTTGTCATACTGACGATAGATATGACGTTCACGCTGCAATGGTTTGAAATAAGTAGGGACGCTGGGCACAGCGTTAGAACGCCACCTACGACAGCGAAAAGCTGACTTCAGCACACTTCAGCATGTGAAAGAGATTATACTTTACTTATATAAATATATAATAAGTAAGTAATGTAATAACTTACTTATATAGTAAGTAATGTAATGGCGGCGTACGACGTGACACTTAAATCGGCTGACGGCATTTATAGGAGATCACCGCCTAAGATTTGCGAAACATCATCCCAAAGAGAATGGAGCCAAACGTTGCAACGTGAAGATTAGGGAGACCCATTGAAACGACTGACCCTTAGTCACCTATACGAGAAACTGGAAATCTGCGCTTAGTGATCCGCCCTGGGGAGGATTCCCCGGGATCGATCCATACATCTGATCTATGAATGCCGGAGTGGAGCTTGAAGAGTGCTCGACATTTTTTATTTTTTTATTTTTTTCTTTTATCCACTTTGATCCACTTGATTGTAAGTGGCTACCGTCGTAAGCAATATCACAGAAATGAGCTCATGCTGGTATTTCAAAATGGTCTTCTGTAAGGTTGTGGTGGTATTGCTGCCAGGCGAGTTTGCCACTACTATTATTATCAGTGTTCAGCACTATCTGAATAATATGAAGCCTATTTGCTTTCGCAATAGGATAATTTCAATAATTTTCGTTTCGTACATAGTCGTACGAATAGATGAGAAGTGCACCATTATTTGTTGCCATCTTAACCAGTTCAAACTGGTCAATGATTTGATTTGATTGATTTGATTTGATTTGATTGATTTGATGTCAAATCAAGCCAGAATTAGCCAGCCAGCTATAATCATGCGCGAACACATATTGAGGAGCCCGAAGACTTAAAAAATCTTCCGGAAGACAATGAAAAACATTTAAACCTTATTTATTTCTAACTAAATAATTAACCCAAACAGATAAGCTAGCAAAAGCCTGTGTTAAAATGGCAGTAATTATTACAATAATCTCTATTGTTTTATGAGCATTGAATTTGTTACATTCATTAAATCTTTACAGGGATATCTTTCCACGAGTTATTTTTTATTTAAAATTTTGATTTTGATTATACCAATTCAAATTGTCACGGTCTGTAATGGCACATCAAAGTCATTGGTAAAATATAATTATATATAATGAGTTATTGAAAAAGATACATTTTATTTTTAAAAACCAACCAATCAAAATATTTACATAGTATTTATACTGTTTTCGACTTAGAATGATCAGTTTGGGGGTAAGGGATGTGGCAATTTCGTTAATCTGTATCGATAAAAAAGGAAGTCGACTGACTCACTGACATATCAAAAGATTTGACTCAAAACAGAGCACTGCTAGACGTATAGAGCTGAATTTTAAAAATCGGGTAGCTTTAGTATTTTTTTAAGTATGACAAAGATGTCAATAATTTTAGGTTTTGTAAGACATACAAAAAAGGTTTAACATTTTTATAAAAGTATACTTGCCTGACAAATCGCTAATCTGACGAATAGCGAACAAGATGAATAGTTAGTGAGACTGTTTGCTTACTCCTCTTCATGCAATCAAAACGAGTAATAATTTTTCCTTCAATTTATTGTGGTAAGTTGTTTTATTTTATTTTGACCACTAGCAAATACCAAAATTTTAGCAAATGTTAAAATTGTAGTCTGACATAAATCATACATAAATCTGAATCTGTATCAATGAGATGTAACATCACTATTTTGACGTGCCCCCACACAGAGCGTTAGATAACGGGGTCTAGGCAGGCCTCTTTCACTTCATGTACTTGCGCGCGCTAAGTGCCTACGCGCCGCTGTACTTTCCAAGGTACACATTCACGCGGTTGCCACCGACGCGAGCGCGCGCATTCACATTTATTTTTTTCTTCTTTGATCTCCGCCAGGAGTAATTGTGTTCCGTGTCTTTGATTTACATTTCGGAAAGAATAATAGGTATTATGTCTCGTAATACGTGTGCAGTGGAAGGATGTAAATCCGTGAAAACTAAAAAATATAATACGGAGAATTTTAATACTTTAACTTTAAAATCCATTGAATGACATGCACCTACCTAAATATTCTTTGTATTTAATAATTAATAGGTATGTATTTCATTATAATACTTGAACTTGTGAAATCCGTACCTACCTATCTACCTACGTATCTTTTCGGGTCATGTGCATTGTTTATGTGGTTGTACAATAAATAAATTTCACAACTTACGAAATGGAACTTTTAAAGTTACAAGTGCAAACGAAATTTTAATAAAACAATGTTTAGTAAAAATAAACTCAAGTAGGTAATAAGTATTATTAGCATTCGCGCGGCAACGCGCTGCACCGGCCGCCGCCGCCGCGTTGCCAAGTGGCGTTGCTATGCGGTCTGGCAACAAGGCACGCGCACGCTGTCCGCTACATAGTTTGAGAGCTGACTACAAAATTTATCACCTAGTTACCTTTAAACGAAATTATTTATCTGTAAAAAAAATTTGTACCTATTAAAGATAGATTAAAAATAAAGAGTGTATTACACTTATTTATGCATTGTTTTTTTAATATGATTTAAATCTGTAAAAACAGTTTTATTTAGTAACATAACAAATACTTACTTTACTCAATACTTACATACTTTACATAAATACTCTCCGCCGTTGTTCAAAATTTTTTTCCCTATAGAACAATAATGTATCGCCAAATAATTTTATGTCGAGAACAATTTAGCAGCGAGCTCTCCGACTATTTCATCAAAACTCGATGTTTGGTCGACTTTGTGTTGTGTAGATTTGTGGACTAATGATATACACAATTTAAGCTTTTTTATTTGGTCTCATCAGTGGAAATAGGAATAAGTACCTACCAATATGAAAACCTTTAGGTACCTACAAGGTTTTTTATCATTGCTCGTTACCTACTAGTACTTATTTACATCTTAAAAATCATGTTATTCTGATCAACTTGAACTGAGAAGTTGTAAGCTTATAGTTACTAGTTAATTACTTAATAAATAGTTACTAGCGGCTTAATTAGCTTTGTATTTTGGGACGGCCTAGAAAAACTCAGTAGTAGTAGCCCTGACTTTATTACTATTATTTCAATGTCACGCGGGCGCGTGCGGCTGCAGAGCAATAACAACTCAACGTTTGAACTATAAGGTATATTTTTCCGCTAAGCAGTTGGCGAGGCAAAACAGTAGGCATTTATAAAAGTTGTGATGGTCTTTTTGTTAGGGAGTGATTTATCTGTTACGGTAGTAACTACTTATTAATCTGTGGTCTAGGTTCGTTCGTCTAATGTCAATACGCATCATGGTACAGCGAAAACAGTATAAATATTATATTTATAGTATGTATAAATTTGTAATAAAATATCTTTGGCTGTACTGTTGGTATCTGGCTGGTTTTGATGACATTAAGGCTATTTAATATCTTAAGTTTCCAGCTATTTTTCATTTGTTTTTCTTTCTGTCAAAATGGGTGAATTTAATGAAGAAATTCCATACATATTAAAATTTCAAAAAAGAAAAAAATACAACGCAAGTCGCGAAATTTTTTTGTGACGTTTATGGACCTAATGAGTTATGAGTTGTGACGTTTATGAATAGAGCAAAGTTGGTTTAAGCGTTTTCAATTCGAAAATTTTGATTTTACCGATAAAATGGACGTCATTTTTGAAAAAGTGGAGCAAGATCGGCACATCAGTACTCGGTAGTTATGATATAGCTGAAGAACTTGGAGTTGACCACAAAACCCATTTGAAAAAAGCTGAGTACACAAAAAAGCTCAATTTTGAGAACCTCAAGAAACCTTACGAATCGTGTACTCATTTGCAATTCTTTTTTGAGACGTAATAAAACCGAACCGTTTTTGAAGAGATTGACAACTGGTGATGAAAAGTGGATCACATGCGACAAAAACGTGCGAAAAAGGTCGTGTTCAAAGGTCGGTCAGGCTTCACAGACTGTGCCAAAACCCGGGTTAACTCGTAATAAGGTGTTGTGTGTATGGTGAGATTGGAAGGGCATTGTTCATTATGAGCTTTTGGAAGGGTATTCTCCTATAAAAAGCGAAGAAACTTTTTCCCCAACCTATTATAAACGATATCAATTTTTGTTTTATTATTTTGTTCCTTTGAAACATTTGGTAAATTCAAATTACTAAACATACTAAGTCCATGACACTTGAAGCTATGAATCATAAATGTTCGATGACATTGCATGTTTTCTGCTCGATGTAGTGTGACATCTCATTTTTGTGTGCTTTCATACACAAAAATTAGCAGTCATTACAGGGTTGCCATATCATAATCTATTAAATTTTGTGGAAAAATCAGGATCTAGACACCATGTCATCAAAAATAAACAAAGCTGTGACCCCCCGTATCCATCTTTGGCGCTTACGTAATAATTGAATGGCATTAGTAGTACTGTATTTAACGTAACCCCCTCCGCATGTATAACTTTTTTACATTAAAAAGGAACGTGTATTTCTTATTCTTTGCCACTCATTGAAAATCAATCCACGAACGGCAAATGTAATCTCAGAGCGATCCCTTGTCGAGTGTGTTTGAACAATTGAAAGGCTCCACGACAAACATCGGTTACATGAAACTTTCATACACTCAGCTACTTCTGGTGTTCCACTACGCTATCTATAAGAATCTTCCAAGAAGACAGTTCCTAAGTTGAGGAAAATAGACTTGAATAAGACAATATTTTTTATTTATTTATATTATAAAAGTAAAAAACTAATTTCCGGGGCGAAAGAGGTCAATTAATTTTGTGTGGAGATCAGGCCATCAGTTTATTTTCGTTTTAACAGTTGAAACTTTTACCATTAGGCGAAAAGAAATTATAGATGTATGATAGTTATAAAAAAAACTGTTTGAATTGCGCGTCATTGATCGAGCGTCGAACAACGTAGAGTGATGTCAATGTCGTTTTAATTTTCCAAAGTTATCCTTATTTACAAAATCTGAAATATTCACTGGGAATGACTGAAATTAAGAAAGACTTTTATTACCAAAATCTCCAAAGCGTAACTTGGCCTGGTTTTTTAACGATATCCTTTTATGAATAATTTATGTGGTATGGACAGATGTCAAATTTATTTTAGGTTCAAAATAAATTAACTATTTAAAAATACAATAATCCCTCGCCTTACGCGGCCCCGCACAAAAAATAAAAAACTTAAAAAAAACGATAAAAAATCCTTACAATTTTTTATGCTTTTTATTTAAAAATTTGGTCTGTTTTAGACGTCGAATGAGAAAAATGGTTTGGTATGAGCACTCACTCCCTCCTTGGTGCAGCAATTTCCAAGGTTAAGATATCCATGATGGTCGCCAAACTTCGTAGGAAACTGGCACGCCAACTTTCGTAAGAAGAAATTAGGTTAGAACGTAAGAAAAATCGTACGGTATGAGAGAACAATTGAAAAATATTAAGCTTATGTGTTTTACTTATGTATTTGTATATGTAATGGTAAAAAAACTCATATTTCTTAAGATTTAGTCTAATGAACTGTGTGAGAGGAGAGTAAATGTTGCTTCTTAATTAAAAGAAAACTTTGATAAAACAAACGCTTTTGCGAGTTGATTGTTTTATCACAGTTTGAATAGGAAAATCTCAATGTTATCGGAAGTTGGTCCATTGTTCAGTAAACTAAGAATGATTGATCGATTGGATCGAACACTTATAATTAGTTTGAAATTCTTGAAAAATTATACATCGCTTCCGCACTAAAGAACAATTTGATGCAATCATTTAAGCCATATAGAGTTAATAACCAACAACCATAACTAATTTAAAGACCATTCTTCGCAATAATCGCATTAAGCTTGTGATCTTTGACACATGCGGTTTGTGTGTTAGTAGATTTTCTATATTTATGAAGACTGAATTATTCTTCTCTTATCTAGGTTTATTTAGTAATCGTAAAAGCAAATATTGTTTTTGTAATCCAGATATCAAATCGCGAAAACTTAGACAGTCTAGAAATCATCTTATGGAGCTATTGCAACCATCAATTGCCATCCGTTTATTAATCACAACTTTTCCAGTTCATATTCGTGTTTCCAACGAGACAGACTAGCATTTGGAGCCCCTGGGAGATTTATACTTACCTATTAGTCATTGCGTTAGTCATTAGTTTTTTTTTTTTCAATATTCATGTATTTTTAAATGTTAAGATCGGCAGTCAGGCTGACGGTCCACTTGATGGTAGGTGGCTACCGTCGCCTATAAACAAGCCTTTCAGAGGCAGCTTGGGTCCAGCGTGAACACACGGCCCTTATTAGGTCGTCAGTCCACCTTATGGGTTCTTTCCGGCCTTATCGGCTGTCCGTACTAGGGATATCTGTTCTACCCATAGCCACTCCATCTTTTACTAATTAACATCATTATATTTTCTTAATCCTCCTAATGATGAATGAGTAATGATGGCGCTAGTACACAACATATAATATGTTATTTTTTTCACTTTTAACAATTTTTGAATAGATTTTAATTCAAATAGGTGTCCTGTATTGAAAATAATATCCCCCTAAGGATACGAACCGGAATTATTTACAAATAAACTACTTAAATCCACTTGCCTCTCAAGGTTATGAACTATTATGAGCAGAATAATAGAGATTACCTTGGACGGCCCCCACGAGGTAATCGTACGACATTACCAAAATCTCCGGAAGTTTTTAGATGCCATTACCAACTGAGCGTCCTGGGCTAGCTTACGATCAATGGATAAAGTAGTCTACATCAGAAAAACTGTTGGTATTGTTGCTTCAATAATTATTATGTCCTAGAATAGTTAGTTTCAGACGGCCTATTCTACATTCGAACGATTAGTGGATAAGACTGAAACCGTTTTAGTGGATAAGATAAGAAATAAATAAGCTAATCGATAAAAGTATTAAAATTGATGGTTGTAATCGTTAAAAGGATAGGTTAGTAGGTTTTGGGGTCCGAAATCATTTACGTACTTAAACACAGTGATTCATAACAGTTATTTCATTGTTTTTGTCAGTCACGTGTGTGGTTTTTATCTGTCGGATGCAATGTTGTCTGACACTCAAAAATTAAATAAGCTTAGCGCAGTCGAAGTTCAAGAAATCTGTATTCGGAGACAACGTCTCAGGCAATAAATATCAGAAAACAAGGAGACGACAAAGTAATAGGCTAAACAATTTAAACAAAGTTAAATCAGGAATGGAAATTGAAAAACTAAAGTGGTTTAAATTACGGCAAGCCAGCTCGTCTTGTTCTCAGAAAGGAATATCATATTTGCAAATTGCTTTCCCGGTAAGGAACTTTTTAGATTAAAGTTCGGTTCCACCTGAATAATGTTATTACTTGATTCATTTCGCTTTACTGATATTGGTTTCCATGCAACTCGAATATCCTTCGATTCTTCGGTTAACTTACTAATTTTGTAACTTTCTTTTATATTTTACTATCTAGACATGTACATATCAAACAGACATAAATTCTATAATTTTTAACGTACAGAACAGATACGATTTTATTATATAACTAGCGACCCGCCCCCGACTTCGCCCGGGGTGCAATTTTTATATATTAAAACATTCCCCGTTTATCCCTCTTTCCATTAGTGAAAACCGAATTAAAATCGGTCTACCCGTTCACGCGTGATGCCGTGACCAAGGGGAATGGAGATTCATTTTTATATATAGAAAAGGTATGTATATAGATAGAAAGAAGATAATTTTAATAGAGAAACTGTAATTTACGCACTGGGACTTATAATAATAGGTAAAACTTTTAATGTTATATAACATTATACACAGAGAGGATATATCTATTACCCTGTAAATGCCGTTTAAAGGGTATTTAAGGGTTTTTTTTAAGGTCGGGAGGCAGGCTGATGATCCACTTGATAGTAGGTGTCTACCGTCCCCTATAACACCTTGACGAGCCCGTTGGATGAGTGGTTATTAAGTTGCTTGCCTTAATGCTGTGCTCTAGGGGTCCCGGGTTCAATTCCCGACAGGGTCAACTTTGAAAAATGAACTTTTCAAATTTGGCTCTTCTAAATCTGGAAAGTAGTGGCAGGGCACATTGCGCTTCGCAGTCACTTGGGCAGCCCGTCTAGCAGCAGTAACCACCTCCTTACAGAAGACCACCGTGAAATAATAGCACGTGTGCTGTTGTGTTTTGGTGAGTGAGTAAGGGATGCCAGAGCCCATTTCCCTATCCCCTCCTAATCCCTTATCCTACTGTAGTCTTACTGTAGTCAGTAGCGCACAGTAGCAACGTGTATAAACTACCCTTAGACTTGCGAATAAATAGGGTAGGATAAATTTCATTCTTTATACATATAAGTAGTTCATTTACACGATTCTTTTACATACAAATAATTTTTTTTATCACAATTTGTTTCTTAAATGAGTCAGTACACTCATTCCCTTTGCCCAATTGCGCGTTTACTTGCTCTAATCTAATTGATACTAAAATAATGGACGGGACTGTCACAGATAAACTTCAGGTGACTCACTTCGTTTTATTCTATCAATGTGTGAAAAAAAAACAATAGTAAGCGACTTATTACAATTTGCTTTCTTTAGATGATCACTTCACTTAACGAACTACTAGCGCCATCTAGTGTACTTTGATATTATTAACAAACTTAAATATGATTTTAAAATAATATGAACATTTTTGGCTATAAGGTACTGTACAGAGAGCTCTAATTAACAATAGTCAATCAATTAAACGTTGATTAATCAATGGTTAACAATAATAACCATTGAAATATAATAGGTACAAGGCACAAGTCCGATCCTGTATGGAGTATTGCTGTCACCTTTGGGATGGCTCAGCAAAATACCAACTTGCTGCACTCGACTCGGTGGATCGCAGAGCTAGGAGGCTCATTGGCGATGATACACTAATAAGAACTAAGCTGCAGAGCCTGGCACATAGACGCAAAGTTGCCTGTCTCTGTGTATTCTATAAGATGTACTTCGGAGAGTGTGCTCGAGAGCTGCATGAGATCATACCGCCTTCCCCTTTCTTCTATCGGACATGCAGACGTACGGCTGGTTACCATCCTCACCTTGTCGATATCCCTCTAATTCGGACCAAGCGCTTTAAAACATCTTTTGTGATGCGCACTGCTAAGGATTGGAACTCCCTGCCGGCGTCTGTATTTCCGAGCTCATATAACCCAAATCTTTTCAAGGTTCGAGTGAATGGGCATCTTCTGGGTGAGCTCGCTCCATCTTCGGCCTCATCCTTCCTACATGGATAGATGCTGGTCAAGAGCAAACCCATCTATAATAAAAAAAAAAAAAAAAAAAGGTAGGTATAACGTTCTGGCACTCTCTTTACAATTATGTATGTATATACAGATATGCTTATATGTATCTATTGGTTATTATTACATATTCCTATCGGTGTTTATTTGTTTTATTTACAACTGTTTATATAAGACGCCTGGTATCTGCACCAGCTGTCCCGAACAGTTGTTACCACGTAAGCCCAGCCTTATCATACATTTCAATGTAAATCGATTTCCCCTGAATCAATTACAGAAGAGGCTCAAAGGCTATATCTATTTACAGAATTTGTTTGCCTCTATTTTTACACACACTCTCACCTTTTCCTGAAATAATCTACCGTAGGTATACGTCGGAATAAATATGAGCTAATTTTAAACAAATCGTCTTGTCAACGGGATTTTGGTGAACAAAGAGAATGGATACACGTATCGACACATAATTTTACAGTGAATAAACCGTTTATATTTATTGATTTAGTGTTTTATTTATTCTATAATAAGACATTTATTCTACATACATTTGGATAGCATTTCTTTCGAATTTTAACATTTTCATAAATCCTTTTTATATTAGCAGATGCTTACGTTTAAGCTTATGTACCAAATTTCAACTTTCTAGACTTGATGGTCTGTCAGGACAAACAAATTTAGATTAAAAAAGAGTACAAGTAAGTAAAAATTATAAACTAACCCTCGACTTAAATTTTTTATAATGTTAAGGCACAACCAAGCGGCCAGGATCCTGCATCAGGAGCTCGCTCTGAAATACGGCTTCCTTGAGCAGAGGATACCTTGCTACCGGTACTCGCCAGAACCACTCCTCGAGAACAGCCGTGCCAAGCTCTACTGGGACCGGCCCAGTATCACGGATAGGACTATTCTAGCGAATAGACCTGATATCGTGTTGATGGACCGGGAGCAGTCGCGGGTGTTTTTGGTGGATGTCACTATCCCGCATGACGATGGCCTCGTGAAGGCTGAAACCGAGAAGAGGAGGAAGTACCTCGACTTGGCCCACGAGATCGTCGACATGTGGGCTGTGGCCTCCGCTGAAATCATCCCAGTTGTTCTGTCCGTGAATGGTTTAATACCAATCAGCCTCAGGGACAACCTGAGGCGGTTGGGATTCCGTGGCGGTTCCCTCACGGGCCAGATGCAGAGAGCGGTGCTGCTCGATACGGTCAGAATAGTACGTCGGTTTCTGTCCTTGTCGCCCTGAACCCCGACCGACTGTGCTTCTGTCGGGGGCTACACCGTCTTCCACTCATTTTGGCTTTTAGAGGGGGAGACGAGTCAAAATAATAATAATAATATTAATAACAATTTCTCACGAAAACCTCGTGAAAGCCGAAAAAGAAAAGTTTACCAAATACATTGACTTGGCTCACGAGGTGACCGCCATGTGGGATGTCGATTCGACAATACGGTATTTGACTATAATGAAAATATGAAACAAATTGTTATTAGACTAACTTTTTTAAACCAAATTAACTAATACAGTATTTAAAAATATGTACGATTTTCACAAGAAATCATTATTAGCCCCTCGTATGTCCCGACACAGATCTGTGTCGGCTGAGTGAAGTTATCCCAGGCCACCTAGTATTATTTCTCTGTGCCCAGGCACAGATCTGTGTTCAGAACGACTTGCTTCATATTTCACTCGATTTTAAATATTAATGCTCTCTAGATAAAGTTGAAATTTGTACAACAATTACGCGGCACGTATCTTGGCCCAGACCGACTTGCACTCGATTTTAAGCTTTAATACCCTCTGGATAAAGTTGAAATTTGTACAACAATTTATCGAACGAATTGACCGAACTTTTTACACTTTGTTCCTTTTTTATTTAAGTAGTGGTAGGGCACACTGCGTTTCGCAGTCATTTGGGCAGCCCGCCTGGCGGCAGTGACCACCCCCTTACAGAAGACCACCGTGAAATAACAGCATATACGTGCTGTTGTGTTTCGGTGAGTGAGTAAGGGATGCCAGAGCCCATTTCCTTATCCCCTCCTAATCCCTTATCCTTAATCCTACTGTAGTCGGCAGCGCACTTGCAACATCTGTAGCGTTGCTTGTGTTATAGGCGACGGTAGCCACCTACCATCAAGTGGACCGTCAGCCTGTCTGTCGACATAACATTAAAAAAAAACTCATTTCACTCGTTATGACCTTGAATTATAATTAAGAATAATAATAAGTAAATGATAATAATTTATATTTAATCGTTCACTCAAAACTGTGCAGAAGCAAGGCTAAAGTGAAAGCAGCCAGAAAGCGAGAAGCACCGCGCGAATTGAACCCGTAGAAGGAAACAACGTGTCCCAAGGGCGTATAGTAAATGTCACAATTGAAATGTAAGAACGTTCGTATAATAATTTATTATAGAACAGACAACATCAAATCCTACTCAAGTATACAATAAAACGCATTAGCATATTTACTCGGCGCACATTGTCGTATTCATGTATGCTAAGAGAAAATCTCAGCGGTGTCGGCAAAAGTACAAGTTTGCCTCGAGCAGGACACACAAAACTTGGCGAAATATATCCCTGAATATTTGAATATTTGAATAATATGAAGTTACATTCAACAACTGTCTTTTTAAAAAAACCTAAGAAGCCTTTATTAATCCTAACATTAAAATTAGATGGCGAATGGTTGGGTAGTTACAATCATCATGGGCCCATAGATCCCAATTTTTAAGCGACTCTTTTTAATATGCCTCTCTAAGAACCATAAGACAATGTAAGAGTGGTTTTTATAAATTATCGTTTTATATAAAAAGTAAAAAAAAAATTTAATATAAGAACCATAAAATAAAATAAAAATAAAAAAGAACTGTTACTATGACATACAAGATGACAATGAAAGCCTTTTAAAACTTACATCTATTAAATTATTTGCATTTTCAGGTAGGTATTCTGAAGTAATTGAAGTTTTTGAAGTTTTTTTTGTATTTTGAAAGCTTTTACTAAACACAGAGACTATTTTCTCAACGTTCTCTATTACGTGAATGACCTTGGGCAACTGGGCTGTCTACACCCAGCTCCCGCTTCTCGAAAATATAAAAAGAAACCTTTGTTTTCTTAAAATATTGAATTAAATGAAAAACCGTTAGTGTCATTTACAGTGTAAATGAAACTCTATCATTTGATTATAGACACATTGCAGTGCTTCTTGAAACCACCAAATATTTGGTTGTTGAACAAAGTGAAAACCTTATCAAAATCTTGGTCAGTTGGTTCGGTGGGTTAGGATAAGTTAGCAGAGAACAGACAAAGGCGATACAATATACATAGATAGATCGTTTTCATGTTATATAGGTATTCTTATTCTTCTCTAAATAGTAAGTATTAAACAAAGACGAAGATTAAACAAAGCCTCTTCTTTTTTGTGTTAAGATCGGCAGACAGGCTGACGGTCCACTTGATGGTAGGTGGCTACCGTCGCCTATAACACAAGCAACGCCACAGCTGCTGCAAGCGCGCTGCCGACTACAATAGGATTAAGTATAAGGGATTGAGAAGGGATAGGGAAATGGGCTCTGGCATCCCTTACTTCACTCACCGAAACACAACTGCACACGTGCTGTTATTTCACGGTGGTCTTCTGCAAGGGGGTGGTTACTGCCACCAGACGGGCTGTTTTTTTTTTTAGGGGGGGAAATGCATTTACGCACTATTCGTCAAGGGGACGTCTCGACGAGGAATAGTGTGGGACTCACCCGGTGAGAGTCAACGGAAATACCCACTAAAACCCCTCCGGGTTCCACCATCGGCGGTGGTGTGGAACCGAGGTTACAGCTAGGCCATGTCCTCAGATCCCACAAACCGCTATGTCCGTGAGCGGACTCATCACTTGGCGATTGTTTGGCGCCGTCACGCTAGTTGCGGCTGCCCACTGGAACCCCTGTGGGCAGCCGCGCATCAGTTTTGGTATTTTCAGGACGCCAGATGTCCCGTTCTGGCGCCCTAAAATTATTACCCAACGGTCACCACGGCATATGCGCGGCGACGTCGGCCGACTCTTCGGCGCCTGAGTGGGTCCGCCTGGGGGTCCTCCTCTCGGGAAAAAAAAGGGAGCGATAAAAAAGGAATGCGTATAAAATGTGAAGCTTGTGTCGCTGCTTGAGAATAATTTTAAGTTTATTTTTGTACTATTGTTTAAGTTAAACCAACCATTTTCAACTAAGTATATATGGAACACACTTCAATTTAAATGCAAATAAATAAGCCTTAGGAACACCTCAACCGTGCGTCCTTGACAGAAAGAAGAAATTCATCCCCTTTGTCACGTAAAACTTCTTTACATTACAAGTCACTGAACCGCTAAACCAAGAAATGCGTAGCGCCTAAAAAATGTCATAGCAATAAGTGTTTTGTATCTTTGCTATTACACGGAAGTAAGGGGCAAATATATTTTTCTTTAATTTCAAATACATACAATCACTAATTTTTTTTAAATGTATTATATCTCTAGCTTTAAAAGCGTTTATAATTTACTTTTTTGCTTTTGTGTTGGATAACATTAAAAATATATATTTAATGGATATCTTAAAAATTAAATAGATTATTTGAAAATACATACACATGCCAGCAGTGGCGTAGCTACACTTTCAGCGCCCTGGAGCAAAATTTTTCAAGCGCCCTCTCTCATTTTTTGAACGATCGATTGTAACATTGTAACTTTGCTAACTTGTAACTAAACATTGCATCCATATAACTAATAAAAGTATTTTTATCATCAAGAAAAATATGCTGAAAGATTACAGATACATTATCATTATTTATTAAAACTGAAAAAAAAAATGATACACAAACCTCCAGATGATTCATTTCGAGGTTTGTGTATAATTCCTCAAGTGCCCATATGAGAGAGGAGCGTTTGAAAAATTTTGCTCCAGGGCGCTAAAAGTAAAGCTTATAATACGCTTCTTTGCTTTGAAATTGATTTTAGTTCCGTTTTCCGCTACCTTTTGTGGAGTACATGTAATTACCGGCTATTTGTTTCATTTATAGATATCTGTTCGAAACTAAAATGTTCCGAAAAAGTGAATTTTAAATATTTATTAATTAGATGGGCATTTCCGATTGGCTATTGACACAAAAAAAAATTAAAAAAAATTGTGCCCCCCCCCCCCTGGCGTCGGCGCCCTGGAGCAACTGCTCCACCCGCTCCCCGACGCTACGCCCCTGCATGCCAGAAACATACATATACATACACGTTGTTAGGGGTAAATAAATAGACATAATGTACATTTAATCCAAAAATACTGTTTCCGAAGGACGTGATTGAAGTCGCGAGCAAAAGTTGGTACAATATAATTCGCACATATCCGAGAACTTGTAGGCACCTTGTACTAACAGTAAGATATTTATTCGAGCCCGCAACTTCGTACGCGTGGTATTCGGTTTAGCGCGTAACTTTTTTATTTGTAAACCGATTGGAATTAAACTAAAGGGTTACGGGAAGCTTGCTACAATATATCAGTGAAAACCCCATTCAAATCGGTTAAGCCGTTTCTGAGATCAGCGTGCACAAACTTACAGGCAAACAGACAAAAATTCTATAAACTATATTTGACCTCGGAAACATAAGTACAATTTTTTTTTATATTTAATGTACAGACAAGGCTCTTTTACGATTTTATTATATGTAAACTATATTAAAAACTCCTGAAAAGCTAACTTTGCTGCCGCCTTATTTACAAACGAATTAGACGGAGTTAAGGCGTTTCTTAAAGCAATTTGAAGAATAAATTAAAACTTTAAAATTGCTATTTCCACCATTTTACATAATAATGACTAAGCGAAACACTATTACAGTGAAATTCTAATTTATGCCTTTTTTATGTTAAGATCGGCAGACAGGCTGACGGTCCACTTGATGGTAGGTGGCTACCATCGCCTATAACACAAGCAACGCCATATGTGTTGCGAGTGCGCTGCCGACTACAGTAGGATTAAGGATAAGGGATTAGGACGGAATAGGGAAATGGGCTCTGGCATCCCTTATTCACTCACCGAAACACAACAGCACATGGTCTTCTGTAAGGGGGTGGTTACTGCCGCCAGACGGGCTGCCCAAATGACTGCGAAAACGCAGTGTGCCCTGCCACTACAGCTACAGCTAGTGGTGAAAAAAAGTGTTTATTTGACTAAAGAAAAAAAAACCATAAACAACGCTCGTATTCGAACAGCTTCATTCGTACAAAATTCGCGATTGAATTTCAAACGGATTGTTCTCGTGGAACCGTTCGGTAATTTCATTGTTAACTGCACAAAGTTCCGACTTCAGTTAAAGGATGCAATAACATTGTTGATTTATTTGTAGCGTCCCAACCGAATTGCTCGCCACAATTAATTCAAAACTGAACACCAGTGTCGAACGAACTTTCTTTTTGTTTACCAACATCGGAGTTCTCCTATGTATGTGCATACACCAACGAAAAATTACAATTATGCCCTGAGAAACTTGTAAAACTTTTAAAAAAATTCGCCTCTTCTCTCGGCAGGCAGGCTTAGTTTACTCAGTTTTTTACACGGCTTGCCGTGTAAAAACAGAGGCGGGTCCGCAAGGACATAGCGGTGCGTGGGCCCGGGGATAAGGCCTGGCTGTGACTCCGGGTCCCATTATCACTGCCGATGGTGGAACATGGAGGTGGTTTTAGTGGGTAGGACCGGCGCGGCGGGGCGATACGTCCCGTCGGGTGAGTCCCACACACCCCCTCGTCGACCGTCCCCGTCGACGAGGGATAGTGCGTAAATACATTTCCCCTCCTAAAAAAAAAGCCTTAACAGACATTTAATTGAAGGGCCGACCCGTTGACGACCTGTTGGATGAGTGGCAAGGGTGCTTGCCTAACGTCTCAAGGGCCCCGGGTTCGATTCCCGGCGGGGTCAACTTTGGAAATTTTAATGTCATTTTCAAAATTGACTCTTGTCTGAATTTGAAAAGTAGTGGTAGGGCACACTGCGTTTCGCAGTCATTTGGGCAACCCACCTGGCGGCAGTAACCACCACCTTACAGAATACCACCGTGAAATAACAGCATATTATACATGCTGTTGTGTTTCGGTGAGTGAGTAAGGGATGCCAGAGCCTATTTCCCTATCCCCTCCTAATCCCTTATCCAATCCCACTGCAGTCGGCAGCGCACTTGCAGCAGGTGTGGCGTTGCTTGTGTTATAGGCGACGGTAGGCACCTACCATCAAGTGGACCGTTAGCCTGTCCTCGACCTTAAAATATAAAAAAAATCAAGTTTATTTGACCAATAGTCAAGGAAATTTTAATAACTAATCAAAATTTGAGTCCCTCAAGGGCATTTTTGATATAAACTTCTACATATATTTACAACATTTGTCTGAAACTTTTTTTTTTCTAATTCTTACCATTTTTGTATAATTTAGAAATAACACCTATTTCTATGTATTTTTTCATGCTTCTCAGGGTGTAATCGAAATTTCCTTTCACCCTTCAACATTTCATATCTTCTAGAAACTTATATCGAAAATGCCTGTGAGGGACTCAAATTTTGATTTGTTAGTAAATTTTCCTTGACTATAAAGGGCAGTTTCCATCTGTACGAAATAGCCTAAAAGTAACGTACATCCTAAACTAAGAGTATGTTCAAATAAAATAGTTTCTGAAAGTAAGCAGGAAAATTCTGGATGTAAATTCATCGAATTACATATGAATTTACATTTACATTTACACTTTTATCCATTGAATGGTTTCAATTTTCACACCAATATAAATACATCTTTATGCATTTTTTTATATATCTAACTAAAAAGATCTGGAACAAAAGTCGCTAATTAATACATACTGTATTTCGTTTAAGATAATTAGTTTTATTTATGGCTGTTTATTTATTATAGTTTATTTGGATTTATTATTAGTTTTATTTATTATACGCTGGCCAAAATAAGACCTGGCAAAACTGGCAAATTTCTCCAAAATTGCTAGCATGCAAATTTTCTTTTTTTAATCGTATATTTTTTACATCTTCTCCTCAGAATACAGAACGAAACAGAAGGATTAGTCAGTCAAATTATTCGCCATTGACCACATAAAAAATTGGGAACTAAGATGAACTAAGGGTACACGCCCAATTATACCTAGTAAACCAACCAAAATATTCAACAAGGTTCAATGCAGCTCGTTTAGCAATTTTTAATGTTCTAACTTATTGTTTACGAGTTCCACATATCATGGTTTGTATTACAGGCACATGCGCTTGCACTCTTGAATAATAAACGGGCGACAGAGTCCGGTAGCGCGTGCTGTAATTACGCACTAGGTTTTAGAAACGCCGCATTTAAAAAAATTGTCTTTTATTTAATATAGGCACCTAAATCATTTCAAATTTGAAAAGGAAACTGTTTTTAAATTCTTTTTATTAATAACATTAGCAAATACTCGTCAATAGTTAATAATAATAATAAAAAATCTCTAAACACTATTTTTTTATCTGCGTAACATAATTAAGTACAACGTCTATAATTTTTTTTTAAACATTTAATGTACAGACACGGCTCGTTTACTATTTTATTATATGTCTTAAAATAAGAAATAAAATATTTACACGCTCAAATATTTCATTAGTTGATTCTATTAAAACGCAACGTTTTTAGAACAAGCGTATTGTCAAAACAGTCATGTTTAATGTTTCATACATACTGTTGTTCCGTTGCGTTGGTGACAAATTCATGGCGACAATGAAGGCTTTATGGTAGGTACTTGTCAACTGAACCTCGAATAACCTATTGTAGATAAAAAGTAAACTTAAATTAATATTTTGACAAGAAAGAAATTTGCTTTTGTTTTATTAACTACCAGCTGGTTCCTGTGGCTTCGCCCGTGTGGGATATATAGCGTATGTCCATCCTGAAATTCTGTTCTAACTATTGGTGAAAGATTTTTTTTCGAAGATTATCTCCTACTACATACAAACATACAAAATTTACCTCTTTATAATATTAGTATACATAAAGTGTACTTTAGTTGTATCCACAGTACAAGAAAATGCTTAAAGGTGAACAGAATAAGTAATTACATACATAATTTATTAGACGTAACCAATAGTTTGAGATTATACATATAAAACTAGTTTTTGTCCACGACTTCGAACGTGTACCTTCATTAGTTATTCTCATGCATAAACTATATTTCTTTAAAGTTTCATCAAAATTCTTTCCGTAGATTCACTACTTTCAGTAGTATTGTGTGAGAAAGTTCATTTTGCAAAAGATTGGTAAATGCCGCAACTACAGTAAATTCGATACCTATTGTCACTTTTGCCACATTTATAGGGAAACGATAATATATATGTTATCGTATAGTTTTGTGAGCTTTTTTTAGTTTTTTGTGTCAAGGTGCAGATTTTAGTTCCTCATCTATTCGCCGACATCCACTGCCGATCAGAGTAGGGAAACGGGCTCTGGCATCCCTTGCCCACTCGTCGAAACACAACAGCTCAAATGCTGTTATTTCACTATGGTCTTCTGAAAGAGGTGCCCAAATGACCGCAGTGTGCCATGCCACTAAAAGTTACATATTTGTTATTCAATTACATGATGGATTAACTCGTAGATGCATTTTAATGGGATAAGTTGTACATAAAATCTGCAGGATAGGTAACGAATTTTGCAATCATTTGCAATTTCAAAAGATAGAATTGTGTATCTGCAATTAATAATGTTTTGATAATGTGTAGGTAACGCTTTATTAGTTTTTATTATGTTTTGAACACACATTAAAAATATAAGCCCTATTTCACAATTATCCCCTGGGCAACTCACCTGATTTGGTTTGCCTTTTGTGTCCGTTTATCTTGGTCTTCGTTGATGGCAGCCAAATATCATGACCGAATTGTTCCGCCTTTTCCTACACTACACCACACTCGGCGCTTTACAAGTCTTTTATAAACACTTTTACACGTTACACGGGAAAATGGCACCATACGTTCTTTAGCCATGTAATGGCCTTTGTAATTTTTATTTATTTATTAATACACAATATTATTAGAAAATAAATACAGTATTTTGACGGCAACGAAGGCCTCGTCAAAATACAATACAGATAAAAATGCAGACTTGTTTCTTTTCTTTTTTTTTTTTCAATTTATCAATTTTGTTTATATTTACAATATTTCTATATATAACTAGCGGCCCGCCCCCGGCTTCGCCCGGCGTGCAATTTTTATATACCCTAAAACATTTCCCGTTTATCCCTCTTTCCATTAGCGAAAACCGAATTAAAATCGGTCTACCCGTTCACGCGTGATGCCGTGACCAGGGGAAATAGGGATTCATTTTTATATATAAGAGAGAAGACTAGCGACCCGCCCCCGGCTTCGCCCGGCGTGCAATTTTTATATACCCTAAAACATTTTCCGTTTATACCTCTTTCCATTAGCGAAAACCGAATTAAAATCGGTCTACCCGTTCACGCGTGATGCCGTGACCAGGAGAAATAGGGATTCATTTTTATATATAAGAAGATGTATTATTTGCTATTCAAAGTCGTGACCTACACTAACATGTTAATTTTATTTGATGTTGTTTTAATCGCGATTCCCTATTGAGTGTTTGAGTCTCGTTACGAAAATCTTTGAGGGAGTTGCAAATATATATTTTTATCGCAGGCTCGCCAGCGCACTGACATATTTTTAAATTTTTATTAAAGACGGTTTTGCTCTTGGCCAGCTGGCTGTGTAGTAGGAAAGATGGAGCCGACGATGGAGCGAACCACCCAGAAGATGTATATTCACTCGAACTTTGAAAGACTTGGATTGTATGACACCGGCAGGGAGTTCCAATCCTTAGCAATGCGCAATATAAAAGATATTAATCGCTTAGTCCAAATTAGAGGGATTTCGAAAAGGTAAGGACGGTAAGCAGCCTTACGTCTGAACGTCGGATAGAAGAAAGGGGAAGGCAGTATGATCTCATGCAGCTACCGAGCACACTCTCCGAAGTACATCTTAAAAAATACACACAGGCAGGCGATTTTGTGTCTATGTACCAAACTCTTCAGCTTAGTTATTTCCGGTATCTCCCGGAGTAACTTGTGTCCTTAGGCGACGGTAACAAACCTACTATAAAATGGGCTGCGATCCTGCTTGTTATCCTTTTTAATTTAAAAAATATAATCTTGACTAAAAAGGAATAGTGAAGTCCAAAAACCGTACACACACCACACATACTAACCCAGACCTACTTATTACCTAATTAGTACCATGGGCCTTTGCGTACCGAATGATTAAAAGGCGAAGGTCGCGGCTGCTGGTATGAAGGCACCAATGACGCGATCACTAACCGTTCTCAACCCTGGCTGAAACAGTCAATCTGTTCCACTGAACTCTGAGTAAACTTACAACTAACTTACTTGCATGTTGTCTCCAATTTAATTAAGCAGACAAGTGATCAAGTTTTAGGTTTAAATATCGCATTAGGGTTTCCTGTAAGGATATTTGTAATATAATATGTAAATATATAAATAAATAAATAAACATCGTTACTCCATCCCATACATAATAGGATAGACATATTTTTAATCGAATAAAGGCGAAAACGATCTAAAGATTGTCGCAGAGCGCCGGCGCCAACACGAAATGGATTCGATATAAAAATGCAACGTGGCATGTTTCCGAACGAATGAGTTTGTTCAAAAGATTCACGAATATGGTGACACAAATATTTATGATCTCCGTGTCACGTGTGATGATGAAAAATTTTGCTTATATTTAGTATTTTCTAGTACATGCATATTTTAAAATTTGAGTGTTGGTGGTAAACACCCTGTGTAACATCGTAACATCACGCTACGATCCTTGTAACTTTTTCTATAGCATACTATTTCTTCCGCAATTGTTGGAATCTCAAGATATAAGTGGATCTCACTTTTCCGACCATACCAGGGCGCCCCATCAGTCACTCTTAGTATATTGTTTTGAACTTTCTGCACGCGCTCGATGTTTGACTTACTAGCAATGGACCACTTTTGGATTCCATAGGTTTCAGAATGAAGCTATAAATCAGCAGCTCATCATGCAAGGATAACAGACACAGACTGCTTTCCCAAAAGCCACAAGTTTCTGAATTTGAGATTGATCTCGTCCCTTTTCTTATTTTTATGAACACTCCATGTTAGTCGCTGATCCAAGTGGAAACCCAAGTATTTAATGCAATTGGATTTGGGAAGTTGATCCTCGAACCTAGATCAAATTGATGCTTCTCACCTCTTTGTATATCAAGACAAAAATTTATCACCTACTATGTTTTTCTTTTCTATCATAATATTAGTTATAGGGATTGTTATATGTATTCAATATCGCTTGGCTTTTTCACAAAGGTCAATAGAAAGAAAGATAGAAATTTATTTCAGAAAAATAATTTTTAGGTACATATTTCTCTCCCGCACTGCCTATGCCTATGGGGGAGGTAAATTATTTTATTAAAATTTATATATTTTGTACAACAATAACATGTACAAACAAAAATAACATAATATATACTGTATCGAAAAAATAAAATAAAATTTGTATTGTGCGAGAGTAAGTGTGTATGAATGTGAATCTGTAATTACATCTATAAATATTACAAAATCAAGGTACATACATATATATAGGTAGTACTTGTAAATGTCGATAATGTCGATAATTTTACTAAATCGCATGTCGTTTCTGAATCTAAGTACTCTGATTTAGCCTTTATTAACTTAACCTTTAACTTAGCTTAATGCTTTTTTGCTACACAAAAGCGACACAAGAATATCGCCTTACATATAAAACGCCTTACAAACAAACTTACATATATAAAGTTGACCTAAGCAACTCTCCTAGAGACCATTTGTACCGATGGATAGATCGAACCACTAGGAACAGAAACGGTCCCCGAGTGAAGAGGTTACTGGGTAATATGCGATCAGTAGATCGAGTCAAAAGAGGGACAAAGGACCATCTATATAATTATACCCAGTCGTTAAGGCGGACCTACCGAAAGATCTCAGTAGTCTTCCTCTTATTCAGGTTTTTCGTCTTCGTCAAGTTGTCGTCTGGACTGCTAAGTTCTTCGTTTGCTGCCGCGATGGATCCGGCCGGGTCCAGCATGATGTCTCTGGGCTCTTCCCGGTAAAACAACGATGTGGTTGTCGCAAACACTTCGAGAAGGCTCCACCCTTACTTTATCGAGATGATGGGATTTTGAACGCTATTTCGTAAACGCTGAGGTGAATTTGCTTTGTAAGCGCCACCAAATTGATTATTTACTTGGAGTAGCGACAATTAAAGTTTGTTTTTGTTCTCTCCAGAATTTTCTTCGGTTCATCAGTAACTATACATATATTTCACAAAATATAATCTTATATAGATTGATAATAATTGCGTAAAAACGTAAGCTTTTTTCGGCCGGAAACGCAAAATATACAAAGCCTCAACCAACGGAAATGATCGGCCCCTGGATCAGTTTGGCCGGAAGCGTACGCCATTTGCACGCAGATCTATTTCCGGTAGTTTCGTCCGACGTCAAACTGATTTTGCTTCTCTATTGAATCAGGAATATTTTGTTGCAACTATACAACTGTATGATTGTGTTACACAAATAATTTACAAAATTGTTTCACATTACTGAATAAAAAAGGCGTAATAAGTCTGCTGATTATAACTACCCATTACTAACTAACATTGCAAAATAACAGCACTAGTGCTATTGTGTGGGTGCGCAATTGATGCCAGATTGATGCAATTGTTCTTTACCCTTTATCAAATGAAATTTTGCAGGCCATTTTAACACTCCATAAGACATTGCTTGTATTTATAGGCGGCAGTAACTATCTGCCATCAACCTCCCCTTCCCTTCCTCCCCTTCTCTCCTCTGTTCTCCTCTCCTCTCCTTTTTTTGCTTTGCTGCATGAGAAAATTTGCTGTATGAGAAAATAGCTGTATTAATTGCTATAGAAAAACTTTAATTTTTTCGCAGCTAATTCCTAGCTGGTACCCGCGACTTCGTCCGCGTTGAAAAATAAAACATGTAACACTATTGATTGCGCCATCTATTATATTACAATAGAATTAGGTGAAGCGGCGACATCTATCGGATTTAAGTAGAACTGCTTGGTGATACACCTGTGCATAGTATGCTCCAATTTGTAAACCCTCGGGAACCTAAGGATAAAACCTTAACAAATTATACACATATAGATTCTTCAGGAATCACCCTGTTGATAGATAAAAACCGCATGAAAATTCGTTCAGTAGTTTTTGAAATTATCGCGAAGATGCATACAGACAGACGCGGCGGGGGAATTTGCTTTATAATACCTATGTAAGGATGAAGTGATTTTGACGTTTGTTTAACTTAAACTTATTTTTTCTAACTGTGACTAAACTGTTGTATTATTTATAACTAGCCGTTGCACGCGATTTCGTTCGCGTCTCTTTATAAAATATATTATTCGTGGTAAACGGCAATTTTGTATGAACGGGGTAAAGGGGGAGATGGGGGTAGGGTGAGTAGCCTATGTTACTCGCTGATGATGTAGCTTTCTATAGGTGAAATAAGTTTTAAAATCGGACCAGTAGTTTTTGAGTTTATTCGTGGAAAACGGCAATTTTGTATGAACGGGGTAAAGGGGGAGATGGGGGTAGGGTAAGTAGCCTATGTTACTCGCTGATGATGTAGCTTTCTATAGGTGAAATAAGTTTTAAAATCGGACCAGTAGTTTTTGAGTTTATACATGGAAAACGGCAATTTTGTATGGAGGGTAAAGGACGGAGATGGGGGAGGGTCAGTAGACTATGTTACTCGCTGATGATGTAGCTTTCTATAGGTGAAATAAGTTTTAAAATCGGACCAGTAGTTTTTGAGTTTATTCGTGGAAAACGGCAATTTTGTATGAACGGGGTAAAGGGGGAGATGGGGGTAGGGTAAGTAGCCTATGTTACTCGCTGATGATGTAGCTTTCTATAGGTGAAATAAGTTTTAAAATCGGACCAGTAGTTTTTGAGTTTATACATGGAAAACGGCAATTTTGTATGGAGGGTAAAGGACGGAGATGGGGGAGGGTCAGTAGACTATGTTACTCGCTGTAATGTAGCATTCTAAAGGTGAAAGAATTTTTAAAATTGGACTAGTGGTTTTTGAGTTTATTCATTACAAACATACATACATACATACAAATCTTTTCTCTTTATAAAATTAGTATGATATTCAACAATATAATGTCTTACAGCTATTGAAGAGTTTTCAAGTGTTTTAGTTACTTTTGAAATATTACCTACTAACTATAGCTATGATGTTACGTGCGTTCATCATAGCTAAGACTAATTAAATTAAATAAATATTTACCAAGACAAAAATTCAGACATTACTACTATTTAAAAACATTCGGAATGTACTAACGAGTTATCGACTAACGCCAACGCGAAAGAAAAAGTGACTGTTGCTTCCTAATTTCACCATCCAATTTACTTAGTTTTTTGCCCAAGACTTACTCAGAGGGGAATACCTATTCATCACGGAGCATGACTCAGCGGGCACCCTAAGTTTTTGCCCTTGCCTATATTATTTAAAAGCCTACGTAACTTCCCTTCTATATGACTAATTTTGGACAAACGTGACTAATACTGGTTATAAAAGAGCGAGCAAAGATTTTTAACATAAGCAATCTTCATGTGTAACCAGTATTATCTTTAATTCATAATGTTTTGTAAGCAGAAACAGCAGCGTTTTATTTCATTTTATTTATGTTTATTTATTTATTTTATTTTTATTATATTTTGAACATAAACCCTACAAAATACAGACAAATAATAACACAATTTTAGACCCTTAGTTCCCAAAGTGGTCCGGGTGGACTCCGAGGGGTCCACGGGAGACTCGACGGGGGCCTACGTTGGCGTGACAAAAAAAAACAATCAATTCTCACTTATTTCATTTGGAAAACTCCCCATTTGTGGTTGGAACTCAGCCGCAATGCTTTCCATAGTTAGATGGAAAGATTTTGAAAGTGGTCTATGAGAAAAAAGTTTCGGACAGCACATACCACAGCGAACTACTATCAGTTAATTTGACAATTGGCGTTAACGATACATATATTTACTTAATCTTCTCTATCTTCTTATATATAAAAATGAATCCCTATTTCTCCTGGTCACGGCATCACGCGTGAACGGGTAGACCGATTTTAATTCGGTTTTCGCTAATGGAAAGAGGGATAAACGGGGAATGTTTTAGGGTATATAAAAATTGCACGCCGGGCGAAGCCGAGGGCGGGCCCCTAGTATATAATATATAAGCTGATGGCTGGCTATTATAGTCTTCGAGAACAATTCATTGTAGTTTTAAATATATAAAAAATTCCTCGCCTGAAGCTTGAAAAATAAGGCGCCGGTTTACGTAATAGTCTAAAGCAATTCCCGGGACCGCATAAATCTAAAAGGAATTATTCACAATACTTCAACAGGTCAATAAAATTGTGTTAAACGCTTCGCCACTAGCGTTTTAGTTCAATTTCCTGTAACGCAGTGTAATTGTGGTGCGATGCCAATTTTCATGGCGGCCCATGTAATTTGAAAGCGTTGTAAAAATTTATTTATGGGTAGAAAATGGCGCTTAACTCGTATTGCACTATGAGTGTGATGTCGTCATGCTGTGCTTACATCGAGGGGTGAAGAATATTTAGTTTAAACGATATGTTGTTAACTTTGCAGTATAGCAGAGCAATTTAAACTCCATAAACCACCATAACACCACCGTGAAATAACTGCATGTGCATTATTGCGATGAGTGATTAAGAAATGCCGGGGGCAATTCTTGTATCCTCTCAACTTCTCCCTTACATGTACAACAATTTATAGCCAGTGGGATAACACGTTCGGTTGCTGACTATAGTCGAAAATGTAATTCGAGATCGAAAAAGTAAACAAAGCAATCTCGCTTCTTGGGTATTCCTAGTCAACATTTCATGCTTTTGAAAACATTAAAATGAAACATTTTAAGATTTCTATACTTAAGAGCAAATTGCCCATGTTTTTTTTATAAAAGATCAATAATTATCTTAATGGGGTCGATTCCCGCGGCAGGGTGAAATTTGAAAATGAACTTTTTAAATTTGGCTCTGGTCTGGATCTGGAAAGTAGTGACAGGCACACTGCGTTTCGCAGTCATAAGGGAGGCCCGTCTTGCGGCAGTAACCACCCACTTACAGAAGACACCGTGAAATAAACAGTACCTACGTGTGCTGTTGTGTTTCGTTGAGTGAGTAAGGGATGCCAGAGCTCATTTCCCTATCCCCTCCTAATCTTATCTTTAATCCTACTGTAGTCGGCACTTGCAGCACCTGTGGCGTTGCTTGTGTTAAGGCGACGGTAGCCACCTACCAACATCAAGACCGTCAGCCTATCTATATATATATATATATATATATATATATACATTTGAATTGTTACGGAACATATTTGAAAATTGAAAATTGAATTTTGAAAATAAAACAGATTTCACCAGATAACAATACAAGCATCGACATTACTTTATTTACAAACTTAGGGGGTAAAATTCGAGATCAAAAATGTGTACAAAAGTGTTGCCAATTAAAAAAATAATAACCTCAACTGAGTGATTTGTCGAAAAGTACTATAATATCGTGTTAAAATTGTGCGTATATCTTAATCAAGTAAAAATATAACATTGCAAGCAATTTTTCGGTTTTCTCTAACGTAAAGAATAAAATACATCTAACCGTTTGAAATAAAATCGGAGCTCCTTAACAGAATGGGTAAAAGATTATATATTTGAACAACCATATAGTAAGCATTCTTTCTACACATGGTTCATTTATTATTACACACATATTTTATTGTGACGTCTATATCTCTGAGAAAGAAAGAATATCAGAGACACGTGGAAAATGCTTAAATAATAATGAACGTAACAACATACAATTTATTATTTACGAGCCGAGAAGTGGATAAATTTTTAATTTTACTAAATTTTCCGGCAACGTTTGGCGGAACAAATCCTTTTTTTTTTATTAAACTAAAATTACAAAAAATAATTTTATTTTACAGTTGCTAAATACAGAAAAATATTTTTTAAATGTTGTATTTTGTGTAGAGATCTTGTGAGTATATAGTGTTCTGTACTCGAGCCGTCATGAAATAAGCTTTAAAAAAAGAAAAAGTCAAGTCTTTGTTTATTGTCTATGTCAAAATAGAGTCCTGCCGCACTCAGAGACGTTCATTAAATTAGTACTAATAGACACTTAACTAAATGCAATTAAATTCGTTAATGAGCCGCGGCTCCCAGAGACGAAAGTTAATGGTTCATTAGTTAAATACCACTTTAAGTAAGCATAGGACTGTGCGTTCTATCGAAATGCATATCGATAACGTGCAGTGTTGTCATAAGAAAAAACTCAATGACACGATATCATTCGGCAAAGCAATTTATGTACAGAAAAAAATAAGAGTTTTTCATAAAAATCAGTTAAACATGTCTTTTCTTATTATTATCAGTTAAAATTAACAATAATAGACGTAATTATAATTAAATAAATTAATAAGTCAAGATTTTTTAAATACAGCAACATTTCACATCATTGTCAATTTTAATTGTCAATTTTTCATAGAAGTAATATACTTTACTTTTTTTCGTAAAGTATCATCTTGTCAAGATATAATTTTAGTTTTTAAATTTAAATTTTTTTTAAAATAATTTTAGCTACCTACGTAACGACTCCACGAACAATAGATTATTATTAATAAGATTACCTCACTTTCGAAATGTCAAATTCTCCATTTAAGAAGCTTAAGTAAGGGTTGAGCTGTCATTAAAGTTAAGTGTCACTTAAGACCACTAATCAACCATTAACTGTCTCTGAGAGTAAACATTTTTAAATCTTTACTAAAGAGTCGCTAAGTAATCATTAAAACGACTCTGAGTGCGGCAGTGAGAGTTTATGATTAGTCGTCTAAACAATATCTACTAAAATGTTAATTGCAAAATATATTGTTAAACTAACACAATCTCACCATATATTTCATTCCATATATCTTGATATTGCAACTGACAATCAAATTGAAACTAAGGTGGCATAAATCTGATATTTTTACCTATCAAATGAAACTAATTTGGAATTTGTAAAGGGTCAATAAATTCTGGACCCCTCGATGTATGGGAGATGGGCGGTGTCCTTTGGGTCTGCGGCTATCTGTGTAATTCGCCCCATGTACTGCTTGAACACATTTCTTTTGAGCTTTAAAAATTAAAAAAAATTAATGCTGAAAAATTTAGTCTTAATTCAGTTACCTATTCTTATGAGATAACTATATTTTTAAAACTGCAATTTTGTTACACATAAGTAAGTATGTATAGATAAGTAAATTTACCAAAATCTAGACTTTACACAAAAGACCTGACAACTGTTATTGATAAAAATAGCTTGAAAGCAGCTAAAAACTTAATCTTAAATATTTTTTTTGCATTGAAGTTTGTGAAGATGGCTCTACTTAAAGTTATTGATTTTGCAGCGCCATCTGTTACAAGAGCAATACACTACACTGCTGCAAATTAATTACAACTCTGACAAGGGAGTACAAAGAGGCGCTACTAGAGGTCGACACGCGTACCTAACCTATGTTTTGATGTTTTCTTTTTCTTTTTTCTAATTTTTTTATTTTTGATAGGGGTTTTATTTTTTGTTTTTCTTTTTGAAGGATTTATATTTTTTAGGGTTCTTATGGTTATGCTTGTTTGTTGTTGCCTTGCACAGCTCCTTGAGGCATTTTTCATGCCTTGACTGAAAATCAGCGCCATGAGTCCGACCCACAGCATATGAGCCAGAGACCTATTTCGGACACACCACTACGTTTTTTATTTAATATTGTCTGTGTGTGTGTGTGTGTGTGTGTGTGTACGGAATAAAAATCTTTCTTTCTTTCTTAACGTGCCTTAACTACGATAAACAGTTGCCTATCTAATTTAAATCATTGATTAAAACTAAATGAAGTCTCTGAAGATACCTATAATTAAATTTATGAAAATAAATTATTAGCAAATATAATAGAAGTAAAAAAATGTTTGTCAAAAAGTAAACAATAAAAATCATAAATGTTACATATATGTATACATTATAATCATAAATCTCTCACATAGATTAGCAATTATCAAATAAAGTTGCTGCACACCTATGAAGTTGCGAGTAACAAAATTAAACACTTGATATGTAGAAGCAGTAGCAGCCCGTCTGGCTGCATTAGCCACCCCCTTACAGAAGTCTACCGTAAAATAAAAGCATGTGTGCTTCAGAAGACTACTGTGAAATAACAGCACGTGTGCTATTGTGTTTCGGTGAGTGAGTAAGGGATGCCAGAGCCCATTTCCCTATATAATCCTTATCTTTCATTCTACTATTAACATACCTATCGGCAGCGTACTTGCAGAACCAATGGCGTCTCTAGTGTTATAGGCGGCGCGGGCGGCAGCCACAACCATCAAGTGGAATGTTAGTCTGTCTGAGTACCTATATATGAAAAAAAAATCACCTTCTGGTTCAGGAGAATTTAGATGAGGATCAATCATTTCCCAGTCAATGCCAGTAGCATCCAATTCTTCTAATCTAATTTATACTAATATTATAAAGCTGAAGAGTTTGTTTGTTTAAACGCGCTAATCTCAGGAACTACTGGTTAGAAATGAAAAATTCTTTTTGCTTGGAATAGTCCATTTATCGAGAAAGGCTATAGGCTATATAATATATGAATAGTATTATATATAAGCAGTGTCCAGCATCGCGCGCCCCATGCTCACGCCGCCGCCGCCGTATGGGCCGCAGCGAAGCGTGGCCGAGTTCAGCTAGTACCTACTCCATAAATATTTTCCGCCCAAAGGAGAATCACAACTAGTATTTTAGCAATCTTATCTTCTGAAAATATCCTTACATTAAGATGGGAAAAAAGTTTCTTCGCATTTTATATGAAAACTCAAGACTTTTTTAAAAGTTTATTTACATTTAATTACAGTATTATATGTGCCATTTTGTCCGATGATTTTTTGCCATCTTGTAGGTAGTGACATGATCCCGTTGCTGTAGAAATTTTAGGACGTCTGATCAAAAAAACGCGACAAGTAGTTTCGGCAGTCGTCTCTTGATGTTAACCTGACACTGCCTAAAGAATTCAGAAGAGACCGAAACAGGTGGAAATCTGAAGGTCAGGTCTATGGCGGATGCATTAACACCTCCCAGCCAAAATCTCTTAATTTTTGCTGAGTGACTAAAGATGTGTGTGGTATAACGTTGTCGTGATGAAAGAGCACACCCTTTCTATTGATCAATTCCGGCCGCTTTCTTCCAACTTCTTGCTTTAATCTCATCAGTTGTTGGCAGTAGAGAACCGAATCGATGGTTTTGTCCGGCAGTAAAAGCTCCTAATGAACGATACCCTTCCAATCTCACCATACACACAGCATCACCTTATTGCGAGTTGACCCGTGAAGCCTAACCGACCTTTGACCACGACCTTTTTCGCACGTTCTTGTAGTACGTGATTCGCTTTTCATCACCAGTTATCAATCACTTCAAAAACGGTTTGGTTTCATTATCTCTCAATAAAGAATCGCAAATCATTACACGATTCATAAGGTTCTTTCAGTGGCACCCAAATATCGAGCTTTTTTGTGTACCCAGCTTTTTTTCAAATGGGCCAAAACTGTTTTGTGGTCAATTCCCAGTTCTTCAGCTATGTCGTAACTACTGATATGGCGACCTTGTTCCACTTTTTAAAAATTGGCATCTATTTTATCCGTAACAGGGCAACCAGAGCAAGGTGCATCTTTGACATCAAAATTGCCGGATTGAAAACGCTTAAACCAACTTTGTGCTACTTTTAGGTTGCATTAGGTCCATAAACGTCACAATTTTTTTTCGCGGCTTACGTTGCATAATTATTTTCCTTTTTTGTAATAAAATTTTAAAAGGTATCGAATTTATTTTTATTTTTATTTTATTAGGAAGCCAACGCAGTATACAACCACCCTTAATACGTAACATTTAAAAATTCATTTATAATATCATATACACCACTTATAGGCTAACTTGGCATGCATTAAGACGAAAAAAAAATTATAATAAAATAAACCAATAATAAAAGAATAACAATAAAACATAATAAATAAAACCTAAAAAAAAAACGACAAACCATTATGCAGTACGCGATAAAAGAAATTTTTAACCCTTCTTTTAAAACATGCGGATAGGAATACTGAAAGATATCTATGCCAGTTCCCCTAATTAAATTATTGTAGGTGACGACTATGCTGCGCAAGGGAATTTCTTCATTAGATTCACTCATTTTGTCACAAAGAAAAGTTTTATGTATTTTGGTTCAAATATGACGATGATTGTTGAAGATGTCGGAAAAAATCAAGCCGTTTAGGAGCTTTCATCGAAAACGCTACCTAAAGCGTTTGAGATAAAACATAACAATGTGTGGCGGGGTTGTTTGTCTTTTATAGGTCTATAAAAAAGTCCGTGATGGCATATGTCTATCTTTTATGGATATCTTGATATACCCGTTCTAACTTCTAAAAAATTATATCGTATCCCGGCGTCTGTATTTCCGAGCTCATATAACTCAAATCTTTTCAAGGTTCCAATGAATAGGCATAATCTGGGTGAGCTCGGTCCATCGTCGGCCTCATCCTTCCTATATGGATAGATGCTGGTCAAGAGCTAACCCATCTTTAATAAAAAAAAAGTACAATCCGGCATTTTAAAAAGCTATTTAGACTGATACATTTTTAATCATCATCAATTTAAGTACCGTGAAACCGTCCAATTTCGCCCACTTTTTAATAATATTCTTCGTTTTCGTAAAAAAATGTATGGTTTGATATATTTTTTTATGTGCAAATATAGACTATCTAATCATAGAATTGTGTTACAATAAAGAAATAGTTCTTATCTTTAAAGAATTTCGAGAAATTTGATATTTTCATGGTGGGCAAAATTACCTTCACTTTCGTCCATCTTTGCCCAAGCCCATTATTTGCTAAACTATAGCTCTTAGAGCATTCATGTATAAAGACCACAAAGAGTGTTGGGCAAAATTGGTCTAAAAACATTAAAACCAATAAGCTAATAATAATAGATTCGTCTAGAAAGAAGTGGGCAAATTTACCCACCAATTTACAATTGTTTTCATACAACCAACTTGTAAGTGTTAGGGTTGTCAAAACCTGTTTGATAATGTTTGAAAATTAATAAATCACTTTAGTGGTACAATTTTTTTAATACAGTACTTATAAGTTCAATTACAAAACTTTTATCTAACTTGTTCTTGGCAAAACGTATAGATAGTGTTTATAACATATCTTAGTATATTATCAAAAATGAAAAAAAAAAAAAAAATCTTAAAGGGAAAACCCTTATTTCGAGTATTTTTACTTATACTATTGGTACTTTGAAATTAACGTTTGACATTGAGATCAATATATTTCTATCAATTTAAAATCAGTCATATCTTAAGCAATTACTTAATTTTTGGTCATTCATTAACATTAACATTTGTCCAATGGCCGTCCTGTGCTTTCATTTCATGTGCTGTTGACGTTCAAGCATCTCTTATTGTTATTGGTTTTGCAGCAACTGCTTCACATGCTAGTTGCAGCATTTCGCTTGAGTAATTTCTATACTCTGTGAACCCAGACGTCTCGTTGATTTTTGCTCTCGAATTCGAGGTTTGCAATACACGTTTTCCTAAAAATAAAAAATAAAATGGCAATGGAAGATGATTATGAGAATAAGAAAATAATTTGTACCTTTCGGATTTTTAATTAATTCGGTCATTAGACCTCCAGTTTAATATGTATTTACATATTCGAACTCAAAAAATGTAGTTATAAAAGATACCAGACATTTTACAAATAAAAAAATATAAAAAATTTTGCAGCTATAAAAACATCAGACCCAAATTAATAATTTAAATTAAAAAAAAAAACGATTATAGTTAGTTCAAAATCTTTGATCATACTTTTAGCCAATGTGAAATGAAAAAGTGACAACCCCAGCACATATTTTAGAGCGGGCAAAATTGGCAGATACGAGATGCTACGGTTGCGGTTTAAATTGCCCACCATCATAATTCACGATATAAGCTACTTACTGCATAGAAAGTATTAAATAAATGTTCTGATAACCTTTGTATACATTATGTAAAAACGAACACTTACCTTTGTCGTCGTCATTTTTCAATATTTTAAAATCACTGAAGTCACATTTCGCCCGCAACAAAACACCTTCACACTTCGACAAGCTGTTACAGCCAACTGAATGAAGTTGGAACCAAAAGCAATTCGTAGTTTCACCATTAGTATAACCTGCTTTCTATTAATCTATCCAAAATTTACTGAAAGACTTTATTTTTTTTTTAATTCAAATTTTAGCTTATTTTTGACTCAGCGGGCAAAATATCCATTAAGGGCAAAGTTGGACGGTTTCACCGTACGTTAGTTACCTTAAGCATTTCATAGACATTACATGTAAATAGCCCTTTACACTATACAAATTAAATAAATATCTTAGAAGTTATCGTAAATTAAAGACTACGAGAAAATAAATTCAAGCTGTCTCGCACCCACGCGACGCGACGACGACGGGACTCTCTTGATGCCGACGAATATATTATATTTCGATGCAGACGAAGAAAAAATTTTTTTTTTATTTGTCAACGCGAACTGAAGTTGCGGGCACCAGCTATTACTGTAATAAATATACAATTATTAATATAATTTTCTGACACTTTGTCTTTATCCCCAACTGTTCTATAGGATAAAATAATGGGGAATATAATACTACTGGGATGCACCTGAATATAATACCTGAATTAATTGTTCCATATAACCTTATTGTGACATTGAACATATTATATATGTATGTATAACATAAATATGAAAAAAAAAGGTTATTAAAAGTGTTTAAAAACGAAATGCAAAATACGTATTTTCAAAATAGTTTTTTTTTTTTTTAATTAAAATACAATACTTAACTGATTTTAATCTGTTCAAAGAGTTCATTTTTCATGTCTATGTATATCTATGTCGCCTCATAATCATTCTACCAAATGATCATAATCATTCTACAATACCATTTTAGTGAGTAAAAATCTCACATAACCCGGTTTCTTACAAACCGGGTACCTATGGAAGGTTTTCCCCATCCACCCACAAGGTGGACACAAAAAGGACGTCCACCCCCAAGGTAGACATAATGGATCCAGGCTGCTTTTGGAGAATTAGAGGGGAGGCCTTTGTCCAGCATTGAATATCTTACGGATATCTGAGATGATGATGATTATGATGATCCTTTCAATAAGAATAAATAAATATTTCAGTCCCCTATCTCCATCTTGTTCCTTACTTTTTATGTAAAGGTCGACAGAGAAATTCCCTGGTGTTACAGCCATCTACTTGAATCGCATAAAGTCCCCTTGATAGGATCCAAACTTACAGAAAATTGGCCATTTATGTGTTTACGGGCGACGGTATCCATGTTTCAATGGGACTTCTCTGCCACCCTTTACCACAAGTTTAAAGTTACTAATCAGCAAAATCCATTCCAATAAGACAACTTGGACATGCTTATATATTGTTACGACTAATCATGGAACATTTTGGTAAAAGCACTCGCGCCGGTCGAAAATCTCGAAGTAGTCACGCCACATCCCGGTTAGTGTCAAAGGAAATTGGTCCTTATGTTCACAACATAGCGTTCACATTCAATAGAAAGAGCATTCCTGAACTTTCAATTGACTTGTTTACAAGCACGGAGTAGAAAAACAATTCCGTGTTTACAATACTTGTGTATTTCTAGTGAATTCGAAATATATCGAGACGTTTGGCGGCAAATATAAATAGGAGAGTGGCGGGCGGTGGCGACAATTGAGCTATAAAATGCTATTCGAAAGCGACTTTCAGAGCTTTGCGAAGTTACCTGCGACGGTAAACCAGCGACTCATTGAGGAATCATTGAGGACTTTTGGCAAGTTTAACGGTTTTTTCAGACAAGTTTAGCCCTTTTGGAAGTCATCTTAGTTTGTAGAAATAAATAGTTCATTTTCGCCCTTACACGGCAGTTTGACTCATGCACGTAACAATATTGATTCATTTGATTCATCACATAAGTATAAGGTCAAAACGTGATGTTTCAAGATCACTGTTCCTGTTTTTGGTCCGTAATTGATTGCTTTATACTGAAATCGCCATCCGAGGTCAGAGGTAACGAGGGCGTCCGACGCGTTGCGGTCAGAAGCGTCACGTTTCACACCTGAATTCTGCCTGTGAATTGCATATACGACTTCACAAATAACGACTAAATCCGTACAGAGAATACTTGCCGTATCCGATCATTGTTATTATTAATGTGATATACATAGCAGTGGGTGGGTTATTAAAGAATATCGAATATAAGTCCAATTCAAATGAGTCCAATTCAATTTTAACTCAATTAGTCGAATTCAAAGTTGAACTATTTTTTTTAATGTTAAGATCGGCAGACAGGCTGACGGTCCACTTGATGGTAGATGGGTACCGTCGGCTATAGCACAAGCAAAGCCACAACTGCTGCAAGTGCGCTCCGACTACAGTAGGTTTAAAGATAAGGGATTAGGAGGGGGATAGGGAAATGAGCTCTGGCATCCCTTACTCACTCACCGAAACACAACACAAGTGTAGTTATTTCACGGTGGTCTTCTGTAAGGGGGTGGGTACTGCCGCCAAACGGGCTGCCCAAATGACTGCGAAACTTAATGTGCCCCGTCGCTACTTTCCAGATCCAGAAAACCAGATCTGATTGAAATGTTGGTGGTACACGTAATCAAAGGGCGATGAAATGAAGAAAAATATGCAACGGGCCCGGCACACACAGAATCCAGAAGCTCTAGCACTTCACCGTTTCAATGATTACACTCGCCGAACGAGAAGCGGAACCAATTAGATAAATTACAAGCCCATCAATGCCTGATAATTTTAGCGGATGAAATAAATTCAAATCTCAATCAATTGAAACGCAGTGTACCCTGTAACACATTATTATTACATTAATTATTATTATTAAATTCGGAGTGATTCGAGCTGTGGATAACAATGAAAAAAATTCAGCTCGTTCGTATTAAAAATGCGATCAAAGCAATGATACAAATAATCCAAAGGGATCTTGTCCGAAAGGCGAAAGATTTTACTTATATAAATGAATTTAATACCTACATATATCCAAAGTCTCGTGTTTCAAAAGAGGTCTTGGTATTTGCACCTTATAATAACTGCAACGTCTTGAGTCCACATTTTAGTTGGTACACGAAGTGTCAACTAAGATGTTATGGTAAAAGAAAATTTCTAGAAATTAAATCTTTTTAATTTAAATCTTTTATCAGTTACCTAATATCCTGCACCTTGATGAAAAACAACAGACCGCACGTACATCATTAACTTTGAAACGTAGGTATACCTACCTATACCATGTCCCGGGACCTACCAATGGTAGTCTTAGAAGTGATTACTAACCGTTGTGAGCTCCGCGGAGATGGCCGGCGTACCTTCAACTCCGGATATGCCGTGGTCCCGACAGGGAGCGCAGTCTCCTCCGCGCTGGACAGCCCTGGTGGGTCCCGGATGTCGTGTCACAGGGTTCTCGCAATCCCGCCCACCTACAGTCGAGTTCGGCATAACCTCGCAGCGTCGCCCCTACGCTGTCGAGTATCCCGGGATGAGACGATTCATCGCCGCCGATTCTTCGCCATGCCATTTCAGCACCGGTCAATTCATCGCCGTTCGTTGTGATGTTCGTTGGATTTCGCAACATAAAAAAAGTTCCTATATCATGTTGGATTATTTAGTTGAATCATTACTAATTAGTGATACCACTAATAACTATGGAGGAATCCTTCTTTTTATCTTGTCTTAGTGGCTATTTCTGTCTGCTAGAGTACCAGTATCACGTCGTCCATTGCTGAAATATTGTGATCGCCACGTGAACTAAAGCTCTCTACCTATACCTACCACGTTAAGGAACTGTAGTACTTTTTTGATAGAGGCATTCTTCACATCTTCACAAGCCATTGTGTGGCTTCCTAGGATGTGACTGCGCTTGTGCATAAGAGGGCCACACTCGCACAGGATATGCATTGGTGTTTCTTCTGCCTCATGGCAGAAGCGACACTCTCCCGTACTAGTGAGCCCCATTACTTTAAGGTGCCTATTGAGGCGGCAGTGCCCCGTTAGCGCCCTAGATAGCATACACAAATTGCTCCTGCTAAGCGACATAGCCTGATTTGTTGCGTTTCGACTATAGGCTTTAATGAGCGCTTTGGAATGGTTCAAACCTGGCAAGTCAGTCCAGCGTTTGTAAGATTTAATAAAGCACTGATTCCATATGGTCCAGCGAGCTAGGCTATTTGGTAGTCCGCACATAGGTTCAGGACCTATTAGCCTACCTTTTGCGCCTACACGAGCCAGTTCGTCGGCCAGTTCATTGCCTTCGATCCCCATATGGCCAGGTACCCATCTTAGGACCACTTTGTTCTTGCGCCCTAAGGTATTTAAGTAGTCTACACAGTTTCGCACCAGCTTTGAGACGGTAGAGTCTGAGTCCAGTGCCTGAAGTGCAGCCTGACTATCTGAGTGAATGTAAATTACACGGTTGACGTAGTTTCTTTGCAGGTTGATTTCCGCGCATTCTAAGATGGCGAAGACCTCTGCTTGGAAGATGCTGGCGTATTGTCCCAAGTTTACACTGGTCCTGTAGTCCTGGTCACCGCCATACACTCCACAGCCTACGTCAGGTCCTGATTTGGACCCATCAGTATACCAAGAAAGGCTACCTTCCTCCCAAGAGATCTTATTATTTGACCAGTTTTCTCTTGAGAGTAGCTCCACAGTATAATACTTTGCTTCTATGTACTGTGGTACCATTGTATCAGTAGGCATGCCTAAGATAGGATCCCTTAGTACTGAGTCTTCTAGAGCTCTGAGTACCTTGGACAGCCAATTGTGTTTACCCCGATTCATCATTCTGTGCATGCTGGTTCTCGCCTCCTTCTCTAAAAATAGATTTAGAGGCGGTAAGCCCAGGATAGCCTCCAGAGATGCTCCGGGGGAACTCGACATGGCTCCTGTTATCATCAGACATGCCAAACGCTGTAAGCCATTAAGCTTGTCGATGGTCGTTTTCTGGTTGGCTTTTCTAGACCATACTATAGAGGCGTATGCGATCATCGGCCTCACAATAGCAGTG
This sequence comes from Bembecia ichneumoniformis, assembly GCA_910589475.2. Classification (NCBI taxonomy): domain Eukaryota; kingdom Metazoa; phylum Arthropoda; class Insecta; order Lepidoptera; family Sesiidae; genus Bembecia; species Bembecia ichneumoniformis. The sequence goes on from OU342541.1 coordinate 5,486,445, forward strand.
TACAGCCAGAGGGTGAGCTTTGGACACGGGCCCCAGCTCTTCCCTACCATTCGACGACTGATAAATAAGGCTGCCTTAGCCTTATTTATCACATTTCCAATGTGTGTATTCCACGTTAGTCTCTGGTCGAAAGTAACTCCCAGATATTTGACCTCTGAGGAAAATTCAACTCGTTTACCATTTACTAGAGGTGGCTTTAATTTGTCCAGTAGCCTCTTTTTGGTAAACGGTACTATAGCGGTTTTATCACCGTTGACTAACAGTTCATTTGCTGTGCACCATTCGCAAATGATGTTTAAAGCTTTCTGTAACAGGGCCGAAATTGTGCTTTGGCAGAAGCCTCTTATGATCACCACTAGGTCATCAACATAACCTAGGGCATCGATCCTGTGTTCTGCCAGCCTGTACAGAAGTTGATCAACTGCAAGAGTCCAAAGCAGTGGCGATAGAACACCGCCCTGCGGGCATCCTCTTGTAGTTACTACAGTGAGCGAGGTATCGTGTAGTTTGACCTTCGCTTTACGTTTGGATAGCATGGCCTTTACCCACCTAACTGTAGTCGGGTCCACATTTTTGTTTTGTAGTCCCCTCACTAACGTGTCGGTGGGAGTATTATCAAATGCGCCTTCTATATCCAAAAATGCACACAGAGCTATCTGTTTATCATCCAAAGCCCTTTCCGCCCTGTCAGCTAGTTGGATCAAGGCCGTCTCTGTGGACCTTCCCTTCTGATAGGCGTGCTGGGTGGAATGAATGGGTTTCGAGGCCAGGGCTTTGTCCCTTATGTATTTATCTATAATTTTTTCTAGAGTTTTAAGCATAAAGGACGTAAGGCAAATTGGTCTGAAGGACTTAGGCAGAGCATAATCCCTCCGACCTGCCTTAGATATAAATAATACCTTAGCCCGGGTCCATTGTTCCGGTATATATCCCCAGGCATAACTTGCCCGGTAGATCTTTACCAGATACGGCGTGAGTACGTCTATGCCTTTCTGTAATAGAATGGGCAACAGTCCGTCTTCACCACTGGACTTCAGGGGTTTAAAGGACTTAATAGCCCATTTTACAACTTTGGGTCGGATGAGATCAGCCGCTCTGTTACGGTCCTCATTTCGAGGCCTTTGGTGTAAAGGCGTTCTGTCTGACCCGGCCGAAAAGCTCTGAGCCCCCGGAAAGTGAGTTTTTATCAGCAACTGAAGAGTTTCCTCTTCAGTGTTCGTAAAGAAGCCATCAGGTCTCTTAAGCAGCCCTAATTGACTAGGCTTGTCCTTCGCGAGCAGTCTATGGATTCTGGCCCCTTGAGGCATTTGTGTTAATTCCTCGCAGAGCTTCCTCCATGCAGCACGCTTGGACTTCCTTATCTCCTTATTGTATTCAGTCAAGGCCTTCTTGTAGTTTTCCCATTCAAGGGTTCTTCTTGCCTTGTTGAATAGACGTCTGGTTTTCTCCCGAAGCTTCTTGAGCCTTGAGTTCCACCAGGGTACATTTCTTTTGGAGTGCTTTGTTCTAAGCGGACAGCTTTCCTCAAAGGCACTCTTTATTGCCCACGTGATAGCCTCCACTGTATGTTCTAGCTCCTCCGGTGTACATATACTTTTGGGGAAGTCCTCAAGATTTTGCCTTAGTTTGTTGTTATAAACGTCCCAGGCTGTAGCTTTTGGATCCCTGTATGTTACAGTTTGATCTTTTGTAGATGTTGCTAGATCAAAACGGATTTGTCTGTGATCAGACATAGAGCTTTCTCCACTGACATGCCAGTTTGATATAAACTTGGCCATGTTGTCAGTGGCGAAGGTTATGTCTAAAACTTCCTGCCTTGCGGTTGTCACGAAGGTCGGCTTGCTCCCTCTGTTGAGTACCTGTAAACAGTTAACTAAGAGAAAGTCATGTAGTAACTCACCTCTATTGTTTGTGTCGGTGCTGCCCCACGTTACGTGATGGGCATTGGCATCGGCTCCAACAAGTAGCTCGGCTTTGTGATGTTGCGCGTACGCCACCAATCGCGCAAGCTCCACCGTAGGGTCATGTCCGTCATAAGGTAGGTACGCAGAACAGACAATGATGCGTGTTCCCTCCCTGCCCTTGATGTTGACAAAAGCTGCCGCCATGTCGTCAGTACATAACTCTGGCACTGGCAAATATTCAATATTTTTATTGAAAACTATGCTTGCTCTGGGCTTTGAGCCACAGGTATTATGAAGTATTTTACCTGCAGACTGAAGTCCCAGTACCGCTCCATTTTGGGTCCAGGGCTCTTGTATGAGGGCGACATCAACCTCACCCCGCAGGAGAAGGCGCTCTAGCACTGCTGTACAGCAGAAGTAAGAATCCTTCTTACTTCTGCTGATAATTTTTACTAATATTTTGTATGTTTAGTATACATTATTAAATACCTACATCCAAGTAGAAGCTCAAAGGGCCTAATTAACATGAACATCCACAGGTTCATTTCATATTCATGTAAATATTACCTGTATTACATGTAGCTAACCACAATTTGCCGTTTGACCGCAATTTTCGATCTCATGCTTTACCACCGTATTTGCTGGTTTATTTCCGCAAACGTACGGGCTACCCAAATGAATGTTTCAAATCTTTGAACATACCTCCTGTGACAATTTATATTTTATAAGTCATTCTGTATACAATTTTTGACATTTATACTATTGCCAATTATAATGTCGACTAGCCCATTATTGCTTAGGTTGCTTGCTTGCTTGTGTTTGCGTTAGCACTTTGTCTCAGGAGTCCCAGGTTCGATGCAAATGAAGTCTTCAAAGTTGGGTCTGGTTTGGGTGTGCAGCAGGGTTTCGCCCCTTTTTAGGGTTTCGTATGTCCGAATAAAAAACGGAACCCTTATAAAAAAATACAGAAATTAGTTTTCTATTTACCTATAGATTATAGGAAAACCTATAAGAAGTCCATGATATTAAAATAACATGGTAAATCACTCAATATTGTGCGGATAGGTAACATCGTACGGAACCCTCTTCACGCGAGTTCAGATCGCACTTGTCCCTTTTTTATGTTAAAATCGGCAGACAGGCTGACAGTACACTTGATGGTAGGTGGCTATCGTCGCCTATAACGCAAGCAACGCCACAAGTGTGTAGGATTAAGTATAAGGAATTGGGAAGGTTTAGAGAAATGGACTTTGGCATCCCTTACCTACTCACTCACCGAAACACAACAGCACACGTGCTGTTATTTCACGGTGGTCTTCTGTAAGGGGGTGGCTACTGCCACCAGACTTGAAAAGTTGATTTTCAAAGTTAACCTTGCCAAGAATCGAACCCGGAAACCGTAGAACAGAGCGTTAAGACAAGCACCCAAACTACTCATCTAATGATCCCCTGTCCGTAAGTATGGTCATCCCACAATATAAGTCTAACAGTGCTTATTTTGGGGCCATACAATTGGTGTGTAGTTAAGAACTAAGGCTTCGATTTTTGAAAAAATAAAACTGTATTCAAACTTATTTAATTTGCATATTTAATGCTATATAAAAATTGCACGCCGGGCGAAGCCGGGGGCGGGCCGCTAGTCTTATATATAAAAATGAATCCCTATTTCCCCTGGTCACGGCATCACGCGTGAACGGGTAGACCGATTTTAATTCGGTTTTCGCTAATGGAAAGAGGGATAAACGGGGAATGTTTTAGGGTACATAAAAATTGCACGCCGGGCGAAGCCGAGGGCGGGCCGCTAGTCTCTATATAAAAATGAATCCCTATTTCCCTTGGTCACGCCATCACGCGTGAACGGGTGGACCTATTTTAATTCGGTTTTCACTAGTGGAAAGAGGGATAAACGGGGAATGTTTATATATATAAAAAATGCACCCTGGGCGAAGCCGGGGGCGGGTCGCTAGGAAATTACAAAAACATTTTGTCAATTATTAAAATTGTAGATATTTCTGTCTATTATTTATACAAGGTTCCGTACAAAACTTATTTCTTATGACCCACTACAAACTATCAACTACAGTAATAAAAATAATTGTAATTTTTACAGAAATTTGACCAGGTTCGATTGTCGTGTATTTGCGTACATAATTCAAAACGTTTAAATGTAGATTTTATTTTTGGATCGATCAGCCTCTATATTAAAAAAAATATTTAGCAAATGCATTCAAGAATTTATACAAATTACTTACATCTATTTTTAATTTCATTTCTAAACTAGATTTTCACGCGATTTGTCATAAATTAAATTTCATGTTTTATTCTGATACTGTCTGTACTCATTCTGAAACTCTGTTTTATTCTGAAACTACATTACCCACTGTGTAGTTACATCCAAAATCCAAAAGAGTATCAAACATCGATACATTCATTCGCACAAACTTTCGCGTTTTCAATGTTTTCAGAGACACGGGAATGTTATAAACAAGTTAAGGCAAGTAGAGAAATGGAGTTACTTCAAAGTTTCCGCGACATGATCACAACTCTCTTTATGCTCCGTTCAGTTGGTATTTACTCGAAGACAATATATACCAGATCCGATCTGATGAAGTCAGTCGTTCAGGTAAAAAAACTTTATTGAGTCTTCAGAATAAAGGATGTTTCATATTACACCGTGCCGCCACCGGGCCGTGCGCTCGCCGTGTTTTTCTCAAAGGCCGAGGCACGGACGTCGGACAAGGCCCGGTGAAGTATGAATTTGTTCATACAAAAGCATACTATGAATATTTTCACCGGGCCCCGACTGGGGCACGGCCCGGTGTAATATAAATCCACCTTAACTGTATCAATCTCGCATAAAAATTAAACGACATAAATTTCTCTTGGAGTAGCTTTTCTTAATAGCGAGTACTATGTAGACAAAGGACGCATTAAAATGTTTTTTCCTGCAAGTTATGTAGACAAACCTTCCTCGTTTATCGCTCTTTCCATTAGTGAAAACCGTATCAAAAATCGTTGAGGGGGTTTATAGGTTGGAAAGAGACAGTAGCAGACAGCAAGTAGGGATTTCAATCCGGCACTGTTTTCAATACAGCGGGATTTTTGCTGGATTGACTTCAATACAGCGGGATCTCGCAATCCCGCAAAGGTTATAGTTATTTTTGGAGTTCAAATAAATATTCTTCGTTATAATAAATGTTTAAATGTTATTAAATGTTTATTAAAAGTTTTTAAAATAAAAAATATCTTACTACATGTAGTTGACTAATTATTTTAATGTTTGACTACTTATTTATTAATAAAAAAATAGCAAATTTGCTATTTTATTTTATTTTAATATTTATATTAATATTTTGTAATTTTGTAGTCTTTGTAGTACAAAGTTTGTACTCTAGTTAACTAAAAATATTGCTTCTAGTCTTTATCTGAGGTAACAATAATAATTAGTCTTCTTCATTCAGAAATTTACAGTATCATATGAATTTAAGTTTAATAATAATTTAAATTTTTCTCACTAAAGTAAAGAATCAATTAAAACAGGAGTGCGAGTTGAACTCGCGTGAAGAGGGTTCCACACGATGTTACCTATCCGCACAATATTGAGTGATTTACCATGTTGTTTTAATATCATGAACTTCTTATAGGTTTTCCTATAATCTGTAAGTAGAAAAATAATTTCGTATTTTTTTTTCAAAATTTTAGGTTCAGTAGTGTCGGAGATAAGGGGAGGGAATGTCCCGTTTTTTTATTTTAAAATGATCAGTCGGGAACAGATTTTTTCTGGATGAAAGTTATCCTATATCCTTTCCATGCCCCTGACAATGTGTATCCCAACTTTATGGTGATCTGTTTTTTTTTTTGGGTGAAAGCGAAAAAATATTGTTTCATATTGCTGATATATTTTTGTCAGGCGTTGATTTTTTATTTTTCAACGCTTAAGAAAAAGGGGCCTTCGACGCAGTCACAAGCAAAAGCCATAAACTGAACCGTCAGGTTTACATAAAAAATAGTCACTGTGTAAATCATTAAAATAGATAATTACGTTTTTCTAAACATTTATTTAGCTTTTCCTGGGATACTAAAGGATATCAACTTGGTGTCCGAGGAGTTGCAATGCAAGGAAAATGTGATAAAACGCCGTATGTTCCCCGTGGAAAGAAGGAGACGACTATAGTCCGCCTGTTGCGCTTCTCGCTATCTCGACGCACGTCAGTCCGTCCACATTTTGCCGGCTAGTTTGTTTTTTTCATTCGTTCAGCAGCCAGTTCAGTATAGAACGCCTCGACGAGCTATACGTGGACCGCGTCGTTGCAATTGAAAAACTGTTTATTAGCCATACAAATACGTTGATATTTTCAGTTAACTTCTCCCCAATTGGTTCCATATATAAAACTAACATTTTACAGCGGAGTGCAAAATTTTATTTACATTCTTCCCTCTTTTGTGGTTCTTTTTGTTTTGATTTAATTTTTTTTCCCGGGAAAACGCCGGGTGTAAGTATTAATTCGTGTGATAAGTTTATAAAACAAGTATAATCAGAGTGGCACTTTTGTTCAGTGACCTTTGAAGGACCTGTTGGAATCTTGTTTTAAAAACAGTGGTTGTGTTTTGTTTTTCTATTTTGTTTTTGTTTTTTATTTTTTTTTCGCCGCCGGCAGCTGAGGTGCGGTTGAAAGCACGTGTTGTATCGATCGTCACCGGCGAGTGTCAATTTAAGGTAATTGCAGTGAACTTTTCAAACACTTTTAATATAATTATGTCAATTCCATGACATAGGCTCTCTTGAGCTCTTAGTTTAATGAACACAAAAAACATACAGACAAGACGGTTTGTGTTCAATTCAGTTTTGTTGATATTTGACTTCCGCAGATAAACAGCTGTGTGCCGTTGATTGGTAGGTACTGGTTTTAGCTTTAAGCCGGCGGAAAATGTCTCGGGACTGCGCCGCGTGGAGCGAGCCGCGGTGAATGTTACCACATGACGTAATGTTTTCTTGTAAGTGTGGTCGTTGCCATGCAACATGTTCCGGTTGCTTTATGTGGGCAGAACACTGAGCAGTATGCCATATACCTACGATACTATAATATGTAACACACGTGGTTTGTTTGGACGTTAAATAGTCACAAAAATGTTGGCGTTTTCGATAGAGAAAAACTATTTCTTATTACAATTCACAAACAATAATTATAGGAAAAATACGCAAAATCTTTTAATAACCTAGCTCTTGCTCGCCTCTGTGCCCTCATATTAATAATGTTAATAACGGTAGGTACTTTTTTCTGTGAAAAGTGACCCCATGTTTTGTACCCCTGATAACGTGCATCCAAAATTTCATGGTGACCTGAATTTGTTAAAGCGCTTAGTTTTATTTTATATGAAGAACAAGAACAGATAATGAATTACAAAAATTTAGTAATAACGATCACAGAAGACCATTTAGATGAGCAGTCCTCAAGCCAGAAGAATTTTTTTTTAGTAGGTAACGTGCGTTTAGAATTTTCTTTTTTTATACAAGGGGATATCTTGCAGAAGATACACAGTACACAGGTGCCCATTATAAGGATGATGTAGCCCTGGCCCATTCATTATCCACACAACATTCATACATACAGTCGGGATACGAAAACCTCCGTCAGTTTTCAAATTAATTCATTTATCAAGTCGTAGACTCTTAGTACCTTTTGAAATTAAAGCACTAAGCAGACAACTGACAGACGTTTGAAATGAAATTTTGGCATGACCGATAATTGTCCAGCTCAAGCACGAAAAATTATAGTATTCGTAACGTAAACGTATCGAGTTAACTATACGATTACGCAGTGAAACATTAGCAGGCAGCACGAAGCGCTTTCGCCGTCGTGTAGTAAGTTCGATAGTGTTACGTAGGTGACGTCATACTAACGTAAATGGAGCCGGCCCCGCGAATGGCTTATTGAACGAATGATACGTTCAAAAACCGCTTGAAGCGATCTTATAAATTAAAGTTAAGGAAAGATATGTGAAATTCCAGTGAAATATTAAAGAAAACAATAAAAAATTAAACGATGTCAAATATGTGTGTAGTAAATAGGTTAATAATTTTATAAATGTAAAAATAGGTTAATAAATTCGTTTTTTCGTTACATATTTTGTGGTTTTTGAACGGCTACTCGGGCTGTGAAGTTTCAGACTGAAGTGTCAGTTATTTCAAAAGTTGGTGAGTTTTGAAAAGTTTCGCAAGCAAAGAAATTCATTTATAATTAAAATGTTCGATATCTTTTTTGGGTGTAAAAACATGGAAATGACATCCATCAATACACCCTATGACCCCAGGAAAGCCGAAATTCGAATAGAATCTGTAATTAAAAAAAAAACATTGTTACTTAAAATATATATTTTCCCATCTATTTTGTCGAGATTAAGATTTACGTTATTTTAAAATGCAGTTAATTTTGAGTCCACAAACTGTAATATTTCGGAAAATAAATAGTAAAAGAAATATTGTAAGAAATCTCACAAGCTATATAATTTAAAAATTTTAGATCACACCCGACTTAAAAAAACTAATAAGTTGATAAGTTCGCGGAAAACTAAACGATACCGATTCTGAAAAAATATCGAACATAAAAAATCTTATAAAACAACCAACTTCCGCTAATATGGAAGCCTCCAGCCCCATCTCGCAGATTTTAGGTATCACCTAGGATCAAAGTCCTTGCTAAAACGAATCAAACGAGCCCAAACTCGGTTGCTTTGCGCTTTGAGTTCTATGAACTCTACGAAGGAACCACATTTACCAGATGCAAATATGTGTGTTATTTGCAAAAATTTAAGAAAAACATAGGCCTGAAATTATATAAATTATAAAATAATATATACAAAATAAAAGATTTTGGCCATTTGAAAGCCTCCTTCTTTATTAAACTCGGTTAATTATAGCTAAAAACCACCTCGATCATGTCAGCTATCAAACAACGAAAACCGCATCAAAATCGGTTCATTTGTAGGAGCTAGGATGCCACAGACAGACACACAGACAGGTCAAACTTATAACACCCTTCTTTTTGGGTCGCGGGGGTTAAGAACGTAAAAAGTACATAACTTTATGAACGTATGGTAAAAATTTTAATTTAATACACAGAATACCTACTGATTTTTAATCAATTCCCTTCGCTCTCTCGTGTCTGGAAATTTGATGTAAGAGTTCATTACTGCCGTAGTAATAAGTGCATCGGTCACTTCCCTTACATATTTACTTACGGTCGTTTGACCTAAATTCTTCGCCATTCCAACAATTCTTTGGTATGACCCTGTGCACATAGAACCTGTGAAAACGAAGTAATAACAATTAAATGAAACAATCAAATTTTTAGTTAGAATGTTTAATCTCATCTCACCTTAAGTTCCAAGTTAATACGTTTGCTAGACTTCAAGGAAGTCTCTCGACTCAATTTGTCGCACAAAAAAATAAAAGCTTCTTTACTTAAACGAAATCTATTCTTAAACTCTGTTTCACTTAAATCTAATAAATTAATAGTTTTTCTCTGCTTACATCTACGACTTATTTCCCTGTAAGTAAATAACATTTAAACAATGAAATCTTTAATTAATTAAATTTTAGATTGACCCTTGTTGAAAAGTGCTTACCTAGTTTCTCTTTGTCCACTGTTACAACTCTCAATTAATCTTGCTGCGAGATAATAATATAAAGTATTACGTTCAACTCTACGCGCACATTGCATTTTTATGTAAATTTGAACTACTAGACATATTTTAATTATTATAAAAATGAATTTTAATTCACGACGCAAATTTCTACACTGACAAATATTCCGTGACAAAACATTCGTAAGTTTACGTTAGCCAGCTATCGCCGTTCACGATTCTATGCGTCAAAAAAAGGTTCGTGCTTCCAAAATCAGCAGAAACAACCTAACCTAACGTTACGTTTACCGCACGCTTACGTTACGATACGAAACTCTTTCGTGCTACCAAATTTAGTTTATTTTACGTCCGATAGAGGCGCTGTTAGATTTTCATACAAATTGCTTACGTTAACGATACGAATACTTTAACGCAAGTTATTCGTGCTTGAGCTACTGGTGCAAGCAAATGTCGACTTTCAGAGAGTCGACATTACTAAAACTTATAGTCCAGGAAAATTTACTAACAAAACAAAATTTGATTCCCTCAGGGGCATTTTTGATATAGGTAAGTTTCTAGAAAATGGGTGAAAGATTTTTTTTATTTTTTTCCAAATTGTACAAAAAATTTTAGAGTTAAGTAGAAAAAAAAGTTTCAGACAAATATTGTAGAGAAATTTGTTTTACATAAAAATGTCCATAAAACTTTTGTTGCTAAAGTTATTATAATTATAGGAAAGTTAAGTGTCTATAGGTGCATTTTTTTTTTTTCAAAATATCAACCCTTTTGTTCTAACGTCCCTAACTCTTTTAATTTTAATTATAACAAAAAAAAAGTATGGTGAACATTTCTATATACTTACAATTAAATTCTCTACAATATTTTTCTGAAATTTTTTCTTCTGACGCTCACCATTTTAGTATAATTTGAAAAAAAAAAAAACACAGCTATTTTCATTTTTTCTACCCCTTCAACAGGGTGAAATCAAAAAATTTTTCACCCATCGTTATTACATATCTTCTAGAAGCTTATATAATAAAAGGGACTCCAATTATGATTTGTAATAAAATTTTCCTAGACTATTAACCACATCTTTAATTATTTTTGGTCCGAGGGCTCTCAAAGCGTGTTCAAAGCTATCGAGTAAGCATGAGACTCTCAACCAAACGCCCTTATGCACATTGAGGACTAGCTGAGCCCGCAACTTCATACGCATGGTATTCGGTATAGCGCGTAACTTTTTTGTTTGTAAACCGATTGGAATGAAACAAACACTAAATGTAAGGGGAAGCTTGCTACGATACATCAGTGAAAACCGCATTCATATCGGTTAAGCCGTTTCTGAGATTAGCGTGCACAAATTCACATACACACAGACAAATCGACAAACAGACAAAAATTCAAAAAACTATTTTTTTACCTCTGTAACATAATACAACGTGTACAAATTGTTTTTTTGAGATTTTATTATAGTATAGAAGATGAAGTCTACAAATGAAGAGGAATCAAACAAGACCTAATTCTATTAAACAACAAAATAAAAAAAAATCTATTAATAAAACTTTTTTAATTGAATTTTCTTTTTTTTTAAATTAGGCAATTCGAACCCAAAATTTAATTAAAAGCAGTAAAAGTATAAGGTAAATGGGGAGTTATTTTAAGAATTTTCACAATAACCGAAAATAAAATAAGGTAAAAATTTGTATAAAAATGGGAAATTTAAATTTTATATCCCATATTAATTTGAGTTCATTTATTTGTAATTTGTTTGCAATCATAACTCCTCTTATTTGATCGCGATAGACCTCAAAAAACAATACATATTTATAAAATTTTCTTTACATAGGCTTCGAATACCCTAATTAAAAAAGAAAATTCCTTAAAAAAGAGTCTTCTTATTAGAATTATTTTATTATTATTTTTTTCTATATAATCAGGTCTAGTTTGATTCGTCTTTATAGACTTTATCCAAAATTACTCTGTAAATATGCTCCTATTTGCTCTTTTAAAACCATTAACTGTGCGATACTCGAACGTAATATACCTGGAATGCTTATCTAGTCAAGCATAACACATTCATTGTCATTTGATGACAAAGGTCAATACGGCTTCTTTGTGTCATCTACGTGACATAAACATAAAGTTTCCAAGTATATCTGGTAAATTAATCATATTATAATCAATTCTGATACTATTTTTTAAAGTAAAAGTCGTCAGACAGGCTGACTGTTAACTTAATGATAGGTCCTATTAGAATCCTAAGTAGAATAAGAGATTATTAGGAGATGATAGGAAAATGGGCTGTGGCATCCCTTACTCACTCACGGAAACAATAGCAAGCATGCTGTTATTTCACGGTGGTCTTTTGTGAGGTAGCGGCTACTGTCGACAAGCGAGCTAAACAATTATTTATAACTACGAAACGAAGTATGTTCTGTCCCAACTAAAAAATAGCAAATATTTTCTTAATTGCAGTTTTTTAATTCTTAATTTTTAATTCCACTAGGCGTGGGCAAGGGTTTCATCCCTTCGTGGTCGATATTCCTCGATCACGCACGAAGCGTTTCAGTTCCACTTTTCTTCTTCGGACTGCTAAGGAGTGGAACTCATTGCCTGGTCTGTGTTCCCACACGACTACAACCTCAGGGTCTTCAAAACCAGGGTAAATAGGCATTTACTGGGTAAGCGTGGGCCACCTTCGGCCGCATCTGCACCTCACATCAGGTGAGTTAGTGGTCAAGCGCTAACTTGTTTTAATAGGTAATAAAAAAAACTTCTCTTGAGTTTCTTTCCTTCCAGATTAAGACTAAAGACCAAGTAAATAGAACCTTTCATAGTTTGCTTTTATCTAAGTAAATACGAGTTTTTAGCCAGTCCCCGTTGTAAAATATAAAACGAGTCCAATGTTTGGTTGAAACCAACCGATCAATTAGGTACCAGTCTACTTGCATTCAGTAATTTTATGTTTTTTTTTCTTACAACCGATGCGGCTACCATTAAACAAATTAATCTCGTTACATAACATTCCCGCTCTGAATGCTCACGAGCTCAGGTCAAAAGGTATTTGCAAAATTCACTCGCGCCTTTCACTTTCTAATTCGTGCGAAATAATTTCTGTACGCGTTTTATATGCGACTAGCGACCCACCTCTGGCTTTGTTTGGGTGCAATTTTTTCTGCAAATTATTTACACAAATTTTTAATCTTTATCGCTCTTTCTATTAGCGAAAACCGTATCTAAATACGTTGGGTGGTTTAGAAGAATTTAGCGGAGAAACAGGCCAAGGCGGATAGCGACTTATAACGTCTTTCTCGCTCTGCTAGTGGGTGATGCTTATAATAACTAGTTGAGCCCGCAATTTCGTACGCGTGTTATTCGGTACAGCACGTAACTTTTTTGTTAGTAAATGACTGCGAAACGCAAATTGCCCTGCCACTACTTTCCAAATCAAGCCAAATTTGAAAAGTTTTTTTTATACCAGAGCCAAATTTTAAAAGTTTATTTTCAAAGTTGACCTTGCCGGGAATCGAAACCGGGAACCCTAGAGCAGAGCGTTAAGGCAAGTACCTTAACCGCTCATCCAACAGGCTCGTCAATATTTTATGTCCAATATTTTATGTTAGTTATAGCATTATAGATAGGTTACAGATCAGAGTATAATATAAGAATGCAATGCCGCAAGAAGATTGGAGACATCTAAATCTATCCAGTTACAACAGATTTTAGCATTAACTCTTGTAAATCAATAGTTTTGTAATGAACTTAGTTTTTCCTTGATTTAAAATAGAAATCTCTAATCCGGCGATACACCTACACATTTGAAAAGGACACATTGAAATCACGCCATATTTTTTTGACTCAGTAATTTCAGTAATTTTCTGTGAATATTTCAGATTTTGTAAATAAGGATAACATTGGAAAATTAAAAAGACATAGACATAATATCACTCTACGTTGTTCGACGCTCGATCAAATGATGCGCAATTCGAACAGATTTTTTAAAACTTCCAAACTTAAATATCTACGAAATCCCCATTACTAAATTACACGATCTATAATTTCTTTTTACCCAATGGTAAAAGTTCCAACCATTAAAACAAAAATAAACTGATGGCCTGATCTCCATAAAAAACTGATTGATCTCCTTTAAAAATTTTGCTGACATGTTTAATTTTAATGTTTTATCGTAACTTAGGTTTAGTAAGTTACATTTGTAAGTATGTATATATGAATAGGACTATACATTTTTTTTTTTTGTCAGGTCGGCAGACAGGCTGACGGTCCACTTGATGGTAGATGGCTACCGTCGCCTATAACACAAGCATCGCCAAAGCTACTGCAAGTGCGCTGCCAACTGCAGTAGGATTCAGGATAGGGGATTAGGAGTGGATAGGGAAATGGGCCCTGGCATCCCTCACTCACTCACCAAAACACAACAGCACACGTGCTGTTATTTCACGGTGATCTTCTGTAAGGGGGTGGTTACTGCCGCCAGACGGGCTGCCCAAATGATTGCGAAACGCAGTGTGCCCTGCCACTACTTTCCAAATCCAGACCAGAGCCAAATTTTAAAAGTTGATTTTTCAAAGTTGACCCTGCCGGGAATCGAACCCGGGAACCCTAGAACAGAGCGTTAAGGCACGCACCTTAACCACTCATCCAACGGGCTCGTCATATGATTGATTATGTGTAGTTTGATAATTTGATAATTTGATTTATATGTAGTTTAAGCAATATTTAACAATATAAATTTCAAATTACATAAATCTTCTCAATCAAAACGAAATCGAACAAATTCCTTTTATTTCATTAATAGACCGGGAGACGGTGACAGATTTTGGAGTCATTTCTTACAGTATGGCGCTCTTAGGAGGGTTTATAATTGAGTCCCGCGCACCACTGGTGAGACCATCATTTTTCTTTCACTTATTACGTATATGAACCCCCCTACGAGCGCCATACTGTAAGAAATTACTTTCCAAAATCCGTCACCATCCCCCGGGTCTATAAATACAAACACCAAATAACTAATTGCCAAACATGTCCTACGTCTTGAAAATTAGTGTACCAATTTTTCTCGATTTTTTTTATATTAATAATCGTCTTTAAGGTCGAGTCAACATGGCGTTAGGTTAGAAGGATGTTTGATTAGATAAACCACAGAGTAAATTATTTGTGTGCGTTCACAGGTTTTGAACAGAATGTATTGCGCAGTGTGTAACCGTGCCGACAATAAACGCATTGTGCATACTCCGATACGAAAGGCCTTATCATTCGACGGTTTATCATTCAGTTGTAACAATGTAAAAGTTTATGACCACACTCAACCACGCCTAAAACGTGTTTTATGAACCGCTCCACGAACGGCTTCATGTTCTCGTCTATATGATGGTGCTGATAAATTCGTATGGGTTAAAATACATGACATTCATAATTTTATAGATGATCTATTTACGTGCTAGCATTATTATAGCAAATAGGGTAAATTTAAAAAGGGGTTGTTTGAAACCTATGGTAATATTGTTTTTAATATTAAGTTTTAAGGATGCAACACAGGCCTGACTTACTCCGTACTTTAGTTAAGCTAATACAAGTACGAGGCGGGCTCGCTTTATCCGGCCTGTAATTCAGTGCGCTGCCGCGCACCGGTTTATATTTTTTAATAAAAAAGAAAGATTATTATATAATGAAACATTATATTATTGAAAATAAAGGATAACCTTTTTTTTCATTAAAATGTTCTCGACCAGCATGTAGGAAGGATGAGGCCGACGATTTAGCGAGCTCACCCAGAAGATGCCTATTCACTTGAACCTTGAAAAGATTTGGGTTATATGAGCTCGTAAATACAGACGCCGGCAGATAACAGAGCTGGGAGACTTATTGGCGACGATACACTAATAAGAATTAAGCTGCCTAATAAGACTAATAAGACCAATAAGATACACCAATAAGACTAATAAGAGTCTAACACATAGCAAATTGCCTGTCTGAGTGTATTCTATAAGATGTACTTCGGAGAGTGTGCTCGGAAGCTGCATGAGATCATACCGCCTTCCCCTTTCTTCTATCGGACATGCAGACGTACGGCTGGTTACCATCCTCACCTTGTCGAAATCCCTCTAATTCGGACCAAGCGCTTTAAAACATCTTTTGTGATGCGCACTGCTAAGAATTGGAACTCCCTGCCGGCGTCTGTATTTCCGAGCTCATATAACCCAAATCTTTTCAAGGTTCGAGTGAATAGGCATCTTCTGGGTGAGCTCGCTCCATCGTCGGCCTCATCCTTCCTACATGGATAGTTGCTGGTCAA
Organism: Bembecia ichneumoniformis; assembly: GCA_910589475.2. NCBI lineage: Eukaryota > Metazoa > Arthropoda > Insecta > Lepidoptera > Sesiidae > Bembecia > Bembecia ichneumoniformis. Next base: position 5,502,285 of record OU342541.1, read on the forward strand.
GAGCAAACCCATCTTTAATTAAAAAAAATGAATGAATAGGATTAACTATATATTGATATTTAAACTTGAACTGCAAACAATGCGGCTTCATCTTTAGAATATGTTGTACATAATTGAAATTTCGAAACTTCGCGCTGCTACGTGATTAATTAGGTTATAGTATTGATTTGCACAATAATGACTCAGTTTGCATAACGCGCTGAAATATAAATTACATGGCTTATGAAATTTCTTGTAATCCGTGGGAAAGATGGCTTGAACTTAGAAGTAACCTAGTTTAACTAACTAAATAATAACTAAACTTAGTCTAGTTAACTAGGTAGTGGTAGGGCACATTACATTTCGCAGTCTTAAGGTCACACAAGCCAGCTTTTCCTCCATACAAACGTAGGAAGTTAATTTTACTCCGCTGTTTTATGTTTAATTTACAAAAGTAAGCATTATATCGATTTAATTTAAAAAGTATTGTAGTAAAAAAGGATTAATTTAAAAGATAGGATCCTTGAAAAATCCATATTTTAACACAAATTTTGACGCAACTTTGAGGGTTAATAAGTCACTCTAGTAATAAAAAAACTCCAAAATATTTTCCGCACCGACATTGGTCAGTTATTCAAGAGTTAAAATAACTTTATACTAATAGATACATTAAGTAGTTTTGTCAAAGACAGTATTTTCCCAAGGGTCTGTTTATATTTTTTGGCAACCCGTCTGACAGCATTGATGGCAATTAGTTGCCATCAATGCTGTCAGTTTGACCATCAGCACTAGTCAAATAACAGCTAACGTGTTCTGTTGTTTTTCGATCCGTAAGTAAGGGTTGCCAGCCCCATTCTTCTATAACCTTAGATTTAGCAACCTTTATGGCGTTTCTTGTACGAATAATATAACACCCTTGACCTCTTAATTTAATATTTTTAAAAGATCCCTCGAGAATCTAACATTTTTCTATAATAAAAAGTATCCTATAGTATCCTATCCAGGTAATAAATTTTCTGTATGCCAAACTTCATGCAAATCGATTCAGTAGTTTCACTTAGAAAGTACAAACATACATCGTCACAAACTTTTGCATTTATAATATTAGTAGGATTATCTTTTCACGTACGTATCATTGTTAGGGTCTTAATTTCTGTATTACACTGCGTCTATCATTCCAAGAAGAACATTGGCCTGCCTTTCGATATTTACATATAAAGCCTAGTTACTACAATATATTACTTCAAGCTATCTATCGGCGAAGGATTTTTATAAACGATTCCGTATTGTTTCAGCGATTACAAATTTGAACTTAATTATATTATTTTGTGAATACAATTTTTTACGAAGCGTACAATATGTGATTTTTATCTTATTAGCTAAATACAACGAGATTTTAGATCTCTGCTAAGCGTAGCGTGATTGTTTTAGTTACATAATAGCAAGATTTGATTTATTATCACTTAAAACAGGTAAATTATATAAAATAATATACTACCTACATAAATATCTACGGTATCACAGGGATAAAAATTTAATATCAATAATAGCAGTCAATAGAAATTGTACTAATACGATCAATTTCTTTTGTATGTATTATCTTGTTCTTAATTTTTATCTAAAGAAATTATTGCTTATTGAGCGATTTAGGGCTGACAACCATAAACAGCTTTCTATACTAAAAGTTTAGACTAATCTTACTTACTTAAAATCTTACTTTAGTAACTTAAAAGTAAACTTTAAAGTCGTGCGACGGAGTTGACACACACGCTTTTAATGCTTAGCGATTTAGAGAACTACAAAGAGACTTTCAATACTAAAATTACCTTTCGATAAAATCTTAATAGTCCTAATAGGTATTTTTCATAAATTGTCTTTAGTAGGTACAAAATGAATGTAATAGAAATATTAATATTAAATTAATATTAATATTAATATTAAAGTGTCTGTTCACATTATTATTGGGACATCATTGAAATCGTTCATCATTGAATCGTATATATACATTAATGTTATAAAATCACGAAAAATGACAATGAATTGTTAAAGAAATAAAAAAAAAAGTTAAAAAATTATGTCCTTTCAAGGCTGTGGGTTGCTGATTCACAAAGTTAAACAATGAGCAGTATTCGGTATACTTATTTGCCGATTTTATTTACCGGTATTTACCGGTATTTTATGATACGTAACCATTGATTACTGCTGGAATGCATTAATTAAGTCTCCAACTCCATCGAGTAGAGAAGTCAGAACTTACCACATATTTACAATTCACTTCAGTTGTGATTCTGTAATATGAACCCTTTGAGCGACTTGTTTGAAAATTTTGCACCAAAACGGAAGCAAACTTTGAGGAAGTAAATGAAAGTTGTACCTGGACATGTAAAGTTCCACGACTGCAGGGTTCGAGGTTGGTATCTTTAGAAGGCTGTATAACGTTGTACGTTGTTGATTGTAGTGGCAGGGCACACTGCGTTTTCGCAGTCATTTGGGCAGTCCACCCTCTTACAGAAGACTACCGTGAAATAACAGCACGTGTGCACATACCAGAACCTATTTCCCCCTATCCACTCCTAATCCTTTATCCTTTATCCTACTGCAGTCGACAGCGCACTTGCAGCAGTTTTGGCGTTGCTTGTGTTATAGGCGACGGTAGCCACCTACCATCAAGTGGACCGTCAGCCTGTCTGCCGACCTTAACATTAAAAAAAAACGATTATAATGTAACATAGGTTTAAATAATAGATATTTAAACCTATGATAGAGGTGTGGTCGTGACATATGAGTACACAAGTTCGAATCCCAGCTGCGCCTACACATCTGAATATATGCAACGTCGTCTATGGAATTTAAATAATGATCATTTACTGTAACTAATATGCTAAGGCAAATAATGTTAAATACTAGCTGAGCCCGCAACTTCGTACGCGCGGTTTTCGGTATATAGTATAGCGCGTTACTTTTTTGTTTGTGAACCGATTGGAATGAAATGACTCCGAAAACGCAGTGTGCCCTGCCACTACTTTCCAAATCAAGACCAGAGCCAAATTTGAAAAGTTTATTTTCAAAGTTGACCTTGCCGGATCAACTTTGAAAAATAACCACAAACGCAAATAGACAGACAAACAGACAAAAATTCTAAAATCTCTTTTTGACTTCGGTAATATTTACGTATACAAATATGTAGTTTTTTTTTTAATATACTTAATGTACAGACACGGCTTGTTTACGATTTTATTATGTGTATAGATGCTATTTTACTAGCTTTTGCTTACCGCTTAATCCGCGCTCCATTTTCTTAGAACACTGCGCAAACCGTTCCCCACGCCCAAATTATGTCACGAAATTTGCTGAGATCTATACATATAGTTTATAGTACAGAATCTATTCAAATTTTTTAAAATGTCATTTTATGGTGCATAATGAAATAAATTTCTCAAAATGTGTATGGCGTGCGATGTTTCTGTATTTTATTTGTGTTTGGTAACAATAGGGGATCGGACAAATTTCCAGAAAGTATTTTAAATTAATCTTCATGGATATTTATTCCCATAAAAAATACTATTTTATTTATTTATAGCCTTTTAGGTACTCAAAATCATGTTTTAATATTGTTTGTTTGAAAATGCCGCCAAAACGCCACGATAGTTCATCTGAAAGCGCGTAACGTCATTTGTGGTCATATCATAACAAAACAGCTGCATTGGCATAAGACAATGATTGCCCACAAATGACGTCACGCACTGTGATTGGTGTTTCAGTATAGATTAAAAATATTGTAAATAATAAAATTTTATTTCTTCATTTAAAAATATTTAAATGTATTTTATTAAATTATTATTCGATAAATAATCGTAAAAAAATTATATATTTTCTTTCTAAGCATATTTTAGATTTTAATCTGATTACTGTCCGGTCCCCTATTAGTTATTGTTTGTGTCATTTACTATTTTTAGTTAAGAAACTGTACCGTACCGTGGCATACATCTGTATAATACATCTGTACCGTGGCTATATATATATATATATATATATACAATGAAGCTTGTATGAGACAGAAATCATATTCATATTCAATTCTAAACAGTTATTTAGGTTACGTGAACGTAAGATGTAAATTACATATATCATTCATTCATAATTGTATATATTTTAATGAATGAATGAAGTATGCATAAGTTTATCTATAATCAATAAATTAAATCTACGTAACACTATTTCATTATCGTTTTGTGGGGGATTTTTTATTTTATTCTCTCTAATTCGCGATGGAGTCTCTTGATCAAGTTTGCCTACCATTCATTCTTCTTCACACATCATCTTATTGTTACAGCGGAATAGTGTGATTAGATACACATTGAGTCGAAGTATACTCGCGTCCAACACAATCGGATCTAGTACAAACTGGTATAAATCCTCCGGTTAACGACCGCATCGTAAGATTAATATTTTCTCAATGTGGATCCGACAAAACAACTTCGTTGCGTCTATTCTCAAGAAAAATATAAAATCGTGAAAATAAAAATAATATTTCCATCTCCACATATTCTACCGACAAGATGTGTTCTATAAGATTTTTTAGATTTTACAAGATGTAGTTACTTCGGAGAGTGTGCTCGGGAGCTGCATGAGATCATACCGCATTCCCTTTTCTTCTATGGGACATGCAGACCGGCTGGTTACCATCTCCATCTTGTCGAAATCCCTCTAATTCGGACCAAGCGTCTTATAATATAATCATTTATAATGCCCACTGCTAAGGATTGGAACTCCCTGCCGGCCGGCATTTGTATTTCCGAGCTCACAGAACGGAAATCGGTCTAGTAGTCTTTGAGTATACATGTGTATTACAAACATACATTTGTATGGAGGAGAGGTATAGGGGGGAGATGGGGCAGGGTGAGTAGCCTATGTTACTCGCCGACAATTTATCTTTCTATAGGTGAAAGAATTTTTAAAATCGGTCCAGTAGTTTTAGAGTTTATTCATTACAAACATATAAAAATACATACATTGTATACATTTTTTTTCTCTTTATAATATTGTATATATATAGCGTTTTTGGGCTTCCGTTATCGTCGTCTAATCTATACTAATATATTATATAAAGCTGAAGAGTTTGTTTGTTTGTTTGATCGCGCTAATCTCAGGAACCACTGGTTCGAATTGAAAAATTCTTTTTGTATTGAATAGTCCATTTATCGAGGAAGGCTATAGGCTATATAACATTACGCTACGATCAATAGTATTATATATAAGCTGTGTCCAGTACCGCGCGCCCCACACGCACTCCACCGCCGTATGGGCCGCAGCGAAGTGTGGCCGAGTTCAGATAGTAATACTATGATAAGTAAATTGCAATTTTTTTTGTTAAAATAAACGCCCGGAGTTTGCCCTTTGGATATGGCAGGAAGAGTTTCTGAGGTTAAAAACCAAATTTCAAATTTGCTATCTTCAATCCGACTTTTTTACTTTTTCACAAATGTCTTTTACAAATTATCTTAGTGATTAAACAATTCGTGAACAGGGAACACCAAATCCCATTTCTCTATCCCAATCTTGTCCCTTCGGAAGACAGCGTTTGCATTCACCTTGGCTCTTAAAATTCCTAGGCAGTTACCAACGTTCCAACAAGTAGATTGTAAAGGGGATTACCAACTTTTGGGCCCAACCTGTTACAGAGAAAGTAAATGGCGGAAAAAATCCTTTATTTTTTATTAAACTAAAATCACAAAAAAAATATTTTACAGTTTGCTACATACAGAAAAAAAATTTAAATGTTGTGTTTTGTGTAGAGATCTTGTGAGTATATAGTGTTCTGTGCTCGAGCCGTCATGAAATAAGCTTTAAAAAAAAAAACAAAGTCAAGTCTTTGTTTATTGTCTATGTCTGGTTTAGTGTTTTTTATGCAATTATAAAGACATTATAATCTAATGGAAATCTACCTAGAGTTTAAGATTAGTCGTCTAAACAATACTAAAATGATAATTGCAAAATACATTGTTAAAGTAACACAATCTCTAACATAACCTAGTCATATATTTGAGCCTATATATCTTGATTATGCAACTGACAATAAAATTGAAACTAAGGCAGCATAAATCTGATATTTTTACGTACTAAATGATACTAATTTGGAACTTGTAACGAGTCATCAAATTCTGGGCCCCGTGATGTATGGGAGATTGGCGGTGTCCTTTAACATCGTTAAAAACTCAAGTATTAAACTCACCGTTAATGGCTGACAATTTAACTACAGTACCCTAAACAACACGGCGTTAATTAGGCCGAATCATTCCATCGATTTCACGTACTCTAGACAATTGAGTTGCAAAATCTAAAGGTTGTACCGCCAGTGAGAGGTTCCGTAGATGTACAGCGGATCTTGAGAAAAACGGAAGGCGCTAAGGTCAGAGACGGTGTTTACGCTTGCACAACCAGACTTTATTTTATATTTTTCCGTTTGATTTTTGCTGCACCTAAGATTGAGTCTGTCGCAAACGTGCACACAGATGAACAAAGAATCGTGTCAGTTATTGACTCGTCAACACGGTTCTTTTAAAAAAAATAAAAACATTTTTTAAATACGCGGCCTTTCTATCTACCGTGACAACTCAGTTCAAAATCGTAAGAGAAACTACCTTTCTCGACAAACAAAGACAAGCGGCTAGAGTGACCTGAGAGTGACAGTGTTATTAGAATGGGGTTACCAGCTAAATAAAAAAATAAAAAAATTTAAACTAATTTAATTCTCATTCATAACTTCTTTTTATATCCAACCACTTAAAAAAAATAAAGCCTTTTTATTCCAAACTACTTAATTACAAAGTTGCGAGTAACCTACATACTTAATAAAATCGTAAACGAGCCGTGTCTGTACATTAAATATTAAAAAAAATTGTACACGTTGTACTTATGTTACCGAGTTCAAAAAAATAGTTTTTAGAAATTTTGCTTCTTCGTCGGTTTGTCTGTTTAACCGGTTTGAATGCGGTTTTCACTGATGTATTGCAGCAAGCTTCCCGTAACATTTAGTGTTTGTTTCATTCCAATCGGCTTAAAAACAAAAAAGTTACGCGCTATACCAAATACCAAGCGTACGAAGTTGCGGGCTCAGCTAGTATAACATAAGAGTTTAATATTTTTTATGCGTTATTTAATTCAATGTAACTTAATTTTAATTAATTAGCAATTAATTATTATTACTTGCTAATTAACTAGGTATTAAACAAGAATACTTCTTATAATTAATAAGGTAGGGTTATTTTTTGGTAAGTAATTACAGCAATAAAAAAAGAAAAACTTTTTGTTTTCATAACCAATTAATTTATGAAAACAAGCAAGGCGAACGTAGACCAAATATTCTTACCTACTTAATTAGGTACTAAATTGAATGACATCATACACAATTTTTTTTCATACCTATCTTAAGGACGTAATTACATTTTTGACGCGCTCGAATTCAGCTAACTGCGCCAGCACACTACAGCAAAGTGCCCACACACACATTGAAGCCGCACGGTGTACTTTGGAACTTTGTCGTTCTAATTATTTAGAAAAAAAGGCGATAAACCCCTGCTTCCATGACCGCGTATGAGCGGGGAATGGCGAACGAAACCTACGGCGAAAGAGGTCGCTGTGCGATCCCTTAGAAAAATGTATGGAGAAAATATAGTGCGTTTTTTAGTGTCTATTCTTTCTCAGAATTGATAAAGTAATTTATTGGAGTACAAAATAATAAGCTAGACGTATAGAAGACTGTATAAGCTACAATTTCTTATTATTTTCATGTTAAAATATGCAGCGGATTTACTTATTTATGTACCTATCCAGATACCATTTTTCGATATTTTTAGCGATTCTTGCGATGGTAAAAATGTATTTATGTGAAAATTTTGTATTGGGCTGCCCAGTGTTTATTAGCTATCTTTAGAGACGAATACATTACCTTTTATTTTATACCATGGTATCTCTACAGTTGTGCTTCCTGGATATATAAATGGTACCGAAAAACCATTGATATTTGTGAATACGTCCTTAAGAATAGCGTAGGATTCAACAACGACATTGTACGATATAAATTCACTTATAGTTTCCATTCTTACCAAATATATCTCCATTACAAAGGCGGTTTTTAAATAAAAAAATAAAATGGATAACATTGTCTTTCTTCACGGTGTTCGACCTTAATAAGCAAAACACAATCGGCGACAAATTATGTAGAGGAAAGCTATTACTTAAATTCTTAATAAAAAAAAATAAAAAAATAAAAAAACAGTTTTTACAGGAAGTATGACGCAAAGTTGACAAAGTCTAAGTGAAATTCTTACTGAATGTTTATTAAATGGAAAATATACATCTCTTCAGTATATAAAAATTAATCCTGGGTCACGGCATCACGCGTGAACGGGTTGACCGATTTTAATTCGGTTTTCACTAATGGAAAGAGGGATAAACGGGGAATGTTTATGTATATGTATAAAAAATTTGGTCTAGGACAATTCGCCACCGCCAATTCGTCGCCGCCATTTCGCCGCCGGCCGTTTCGACGCCGGCCATTTCATCGCCGTTTAATTTAGTTTCAGTTATCCACCTATCCTGAACATAATCGTGCGAATGCGGGCCGCATTCGTGCAATATCCGAGTTGGTATAATTCCATATACCAACTACATGTACCTAGGGTTTTGAATGCAATACCATGTCTCTAGGGTTTGTCTCCATTTATCTACTCGATAGATAAGACTTGTCAATATGTAAAAAAAATTAATAAGTGACAGTAAGGTGGTAGGTTGTAAAAATAAAAAAGGTCTTTACTATCTTCATTTTAACTTAAACCTATATATTTTGCTGATCTTTCGTTTTTACAAGTTTTGATTCGATAGGTTAAAAAAACAATAAACCCTTAAATATCTAATTTTTTTGACGATAAACATCTATTCTGGTAGTTATTATTTTGCTTTCTACAATCTGCGCATAATAAACAAAAGACCACATCGAATGGCGATGAAATGGCCGGCGTCGAATCGGCCGGCGCTGAATTGGCTTGGCGCTGAAACGGCGATGGTGAATCGGCGAGAGCGAATTGGCGGCGACGGATCGTCCCATGCCGTAAAAAATTACACCCCGGGTGAAGCCGGGGACGGGTCGCCAGTTATTTATATAACTCGTCTATTTAATCCCTGCCCAAATTACTACGAAAAGCAGTGGGGCCTACCACTTCTTTCCAGATACAGACCGGAGCCAAATTTGAAAAGTCAATTTTTCAAAGTTGACCCAGCAGGGAATCGAACCCGGGAACCCTAGAACAGAGCGTTGAAGCAAGCATTCTAACCACTCATCCAACGGGCTCGTCAAATCAATCCAAGCGGGCACCAGCTAGAAATGCGAGTATTATAAATACGAAAGTTTATATGTTAGAATGGATGAAATTTGGCACAGGGATAGTTTATTACCTAGATTTACATATAGGATACTTTTTATCCTGGAAAAATGCTAGGTTCCCGTGTGATTTTCAAAAAACCAACTACGAAGTCACGTGCACAGCTAGTGTAGTTGTAAAGCTTTGTTTGGGATGCAAAGCTTTCGGAAAGTCTTAAAGTGATTAGCATCTAAGAAAAGTTTCAAAAATTCTGTAAATGGGTGTCAAAAATACTGTAAAAACTGGAAGAACCCTTATGTACTTACGACTTGTATTGAGATTTGTATAGCACTATTAGCACTTATGAATATAGTAACATTATAAATTAAAATCATTGCTATATTTAATTTTACAAGACAGAGAAGAAATTTATCATTGATAATAATAATATTTATTTCGAAAATCAGTTCACAAATAAAAGAAGATGCAAGTGAAAAAAAAGACGGAAATTTAGTTGCCAATTAAAAAACCTCTGAGGTCTTAGTTTTTAAGTCATTGTGTTCTATTTACAAAATGAATAAAAATCCTAAATCGCGTGGCACGCCGTTTCGTGATAAAAAAATATACTAAAAATAGAGCTCTAATCGTAATTTAAAATTTGTCTATTTTTAAGTTCTAAAAACCCAAACTGATCATTATGCGAAAGCAGCTTTATTTAAATTAAACACATAATTTATTATTTTAGTAAAAAAAACAAATATATTTAGATTCTGTTACACTTCATTTGAGTTATTGAAAACGCTTAGTGCTTGGATCTATGATGTTACGATTCAATGAACAAACATTTATCGTTGGTTAATTTCCTGAATAGTGACGTCACTATTCTGGATTCTTACTGACGTCCTTGATGTCTTATCTTTATAACTTTCGTCATTCCTTTTTTAGGAAGCCTGTATGTGTATTAATCTCAAAAACTACTTATCAGATTTTCATGCGGTTTCCACTAATGGAAAGAGCATTCAACGAGGAAGATTTTTGTATATAATTTGCAGAAAAAAATCCGTGCAAAGCCAAGGGTTGGCAAGTGAAAAAAAAGACGGAAATTTAGTTGCCAATTAAAAAACCTCTGAGGTCTTAGTTTTTAAGTCATTGTGTTCTATTTACAAAATGAATAAAAATCCTAAATCGCGTGGCACGCCGTTTCGTGATAAAAAAATATACTAAAAATAGAGCTCTAATCGTAATTTAAAATTTGTCTATTTTTAAGTTCTAAAAACCCAAACTGATCATTATGCGAAAGCAGCTTTATTTAAATTAAACACATAATTTATTATTTTAGTAAAAAAAACAAATATATTTAGATTCTGTTACACTTCATTTGAGTTATTGAAAACGCTTAGTGCTTGGATCTATGATGTTACGATTCAATGAACAAACATTTATCGTTGGTTAATTTCCTGAATAGTGACGTCACTATTCTGGATTCTTACTGACGTCCTTGATGTCTTATCTTTATAACTTTCGTCATTCCTTTTTTAGGAAGCCTGTATGTGTATTAATCTCAAAAACTACTTATCAGATTTTCATGCGGTTTCCACTAATGGAAAGAGCATTCAACGAGGAAGATTTTTGTATATAATTTGCAGAAAAAAATCCGTGCAAAGCCAAGGGTTGGCTGCTAGTATGAAAATAAATATTATTTAGCGCTTAGTGTGGCGGTAATCTAATGTAGTGCCAATAACCCTTAGCCCGGACAGCCTCAATTAGATGTTGTAGCTTTGATGTCACTCCATACCGACATTTCGTGGATGCGTCTTAATTAACTGACAATCACATATCAATATCGACAATGTTAATACAGACTTGGTTTGCAATAGAGAATTACTCTGGGAGATTGGGTGGACTAGGCTTAAATGTCATTTAAGTAAAATAAACCCACTCAGATTATAAGGTTTATGGTTCTAGCACTACGTTTGATTTAATCCTAATTATTACTAATATTATAAAGCTGAAGAGTTTGTTTATTTGTTTGAAGGCGCTAATCTCAGGAACTATTGGTTGGAATAGAAAAATTCTTTTTGTTTTGAATAGTCCATTTATCGAGGAAGGCTATATAACATCACGCTACGATAAATAGTATTATATATAAGCAGTGTCCAGTACCGCGCGCTCCATGCGCACGCCACCGCCGCCGTATGGGCCGCGGCGAAGCGTGGCCGAGTTCAGCTAGTAATATTATAATGCGAAAGTTGGTATGTTTAGATATATATATCAACTTCAACTATCAACTTGTTCTTGAATAGATTTTTTCTTATAAAAAATGTTATTGTATTTACATGTTAATATCAGTTTAGTATTTATATAAATTACTTTTTATGTAAAATAGGCAGACTGTCCCCCTGATGGTAGGTGGCTACTGCCGCCTCTTCGCAAATAACGCCATAGTGTTTGCACTTGATATGATAATAATACTTAGTATTTATAATATAAGACACAGGAAATTGGCTCTAGCATCCCTTAATTATCATTTACCGACTCATAACTGCGCAAACGCTGTTATTTTACGGTGTTCATATGCAAGAGGATGTTTATTGCCAAATTGCAAGACAGCCTTGATCATATGTACACCTCACTATCTTGAAATAAAAAAGGAAATTGTTTAAACCTTTCATTGCCCTTTTAAAATAAAATTAAAAACAGGCCCTTTTCTAGAATGAATCGCAGCTGTCAGTGGAAACATTGAAACAAATGTGTACCATTTCTTACTAAGTGCAGTATTCGGTCTTCATCGTGACCGAACCTCTGAACTTCAAGAGCTACCGTACATCGAATCAATTAGAAACTCGTCAGCGAAAATCGTTCAGTAACCTGCCAATGGTAGAGATTACCTTAATGTACGCTGGAGAAACGATAATGTGGGTAAATTATTGCCTTGTCTTGGCGCCTTACCAAAAATAAATGTGACTTCTACTTAGCTGTATCCAACATGGCTGCTGGTTGGATTATTTATTGAGGGCGAAGATGTATTATAGTAACAATTCGGCGTTCCTCTCATTCTTCGGTGGTGTAATTTTGAATGAACGAACTATAGAATGTTTCTGGAGACGATATGACCACAGTTTTACAATACATAGTTAGTATTGTAAATGTTGATATGACGGCGTAAATTATAGAGCAATTAATCGACCTTTTTAAGTATAGCGCCTTTGTAAAGTTTGCAATAAACACACAATAGGGGATAGGGGCATTTACGTGAAGCGGGCAACGAAAAAAATGTCAGGTCGTGAATTTTGTTTATATTTGGGTTAATTGTACTTCTACAGGACCTGAGTAAATGTACCTTTTTTTTTACTTAGTTACCAACTTATGTGACTTCAAAGAATCGGAAAATTTTGAGGAACGGATTTTTCGGATTCAGTTAATTCAGTTAATCAAATGGATTTATTTATAAGTAGCTGTTATAAATAAATCCTATTATATTAATTGGTTTTTTCAGAAAATAATCAAATTTTGAAATTGGAATTTTTCTTCATATACTAAACCGGAAGTTAACATTTAAAATGTGATTTTTTGATTTAAAAAAAAAAAAAAAAATATTTTTCCCTAAAAACATAGCTTGTAGTGTAGAAATACTATGCATAAAATTTCAGAGTGGTATCTCAATTCGTTTGGAAGATATGAATTAAACAGTACAAAGGTGCCGCATGGCGCGTTGTACTTTTTTTCGTTGCCCGCTTCACGTGAAATGCCCCACTAGTTGGACAATATTTTGTCAATACTTTGTCCAACATATTGTCCAACTGTTGGACTCTTGCACTGGTTGGACAATACTTTGTCCAACATATCGACAAATAGTGCTCATAAGAATTTAGCAATTGTTAGATAAGGCAGTGAAGTAAATATTAACTTAGGTCAAATAGTTGGAATCCCAAAAAAGTTGGTTTGGCAACGACGATATGCAGAAAAAAATTCCGCCTAAAATGTCAAAATATTTTCTTCTCTCTCAATCCGAAGACTTCTCAACTATAATAAATAGGGATTTTTCTGACATATTATTATATAAAATAAGCAAACATCTTGTAAAGTTTTTGCGCCCGTATTATGGGCTGTCCCACCTCGACATCGCGCGCGGAATGATAACGACTTCGTTACGTCTTGAAACACAGAAAGAAAAATTCAACAGTTTTTCTGTTTGCCATTCATACGTTGTTGCCATATTTTTCTCTGTCAGGGGGAAATGTTTCCAGATAGTTAACGTATCTGGAAAACTTTTCACGTACCCTATTGTAATTGAATAACAAAGATTTTGACGTATTATAAAATTCTTACGTTATCATTTTATTTGCTTAGCGCTTTGTCTCAAGGAGTTCAGGTTCGATTCCCGGCAGGGCCAACCTTGAACAGTCCTTCTCCTCAAAATCTTACAAGTAATGGCATTGTCACATTGTGTTTTGTAGTCGTTTGGGCAGCTCGTCTGGTGGCAGAAACCACAACCCTACTGAAGACCACAAATAAATAACAACATTAATGCAATTGTGTTTAGGTGAGTGAGTAAGGGATATTAGAGTCCATTTCTCTATCCTATCCTACTATGGTCGGCAGCCCACTTGCAGTAACTATGACTTTAGGAGACAGTAACCACCTACCATCAAATGGACCGTCCGCCTGTCTGACGACTTTTACATAACAAAGAAATCACATAATGTGTAACAATCATTGTTTAAAAGCTATTTGTACAATTTTCTCTCTTTTTCCTATAAAAATAAAAATGAATTATAATTATAAAACAATTTATAAAAATGAATCCCCATTTCCCTTGGTCACGGCGTCACGCATGAACGGGTAGACCGATTTTGATTCGGTTTTCACTAATGGAAGGAGGGATAAACGGGGAATGTTCATATATATAAAAAAATTACACCCCGAGTGAAGCCGGGGGCGGGTCGCTAGTAAATTATAAAAATATGACTTTCGGATTAGTTAAATAAACCTTGACGGAGTGAGTTTATAAGATGCCTTTCCTTGTTAACCCTCCTTTACGAAACAAATAGTCTGTGGCGTACTGAAAAATGACTTGCCACGGAGATGGTTTCGTTTGTTTTGGTAGGCAAGAAGCTCAACGCACCCTCTTGAGCAGTAACAAATGGAGTAACTGAAGTTTGCGTTATCATTTCTCTGACAAGTTCATGTCAAACAAGCAAATCTTAATATATAAAATTCTCGTGTCACAGTGTTTATAACAAAACTGCTCCGAAACGGCTGGACCGATTTTTATGAAATTTTATTTGTATATTTGTTTTGTATGAGAATAGGTCGTAAAGTATTTTTAACCCTCCTACCCCCGCCCTCCATGTTTTAATCGCAATTTTAGTGTTTTTGTATGAACAATATCCAAATAATTTAACCGTCGTTGATTGACGTGAAGTGACGCGTCACTTTGACATATTATGGTTTGAAAATAAAATTGGACCCGATAGGTGGCGCCACAATCGGGTTTCAGAATTATTTTCGGGTTCGGGCAGGACAACGTATAAGTTTTCTATAACAAAATATGATATAATTTTTCTGAGTAGATTTAGACAACATAATTACTTGCTTTAGGTATTGGTCGCGCAAAATATATATCGAGAATCTTCGATGGAAAAAATGGACTGTATTTTTTATTGGTGGCACGTGCAGTCAAAGGAGGCGGGGAAAGGAAAGAAGTCAGGTTGCTGCTGCCTATTAACTCGTGAATCACTGATTGGCTGGACCTAAGTCTTCGACGGGCCCGTCTCACACGAATTCAAATGTTACTGCACACTTCAATTGCACAAGCGAATTGGCCCGATCACTTTGATAAATTACAAGCTCAGTGGCTGATAATTGCGAATTAAGAAATCAAATCTCGCGTGGCGTGATAGGCGGATTAGTCTGCGCGGTGTCGTTTCAGCACACCGCGCTTGATTTGCGGGAAATAAATCAAATCTCACGAGGCGAGATTTGGCGGTTGAGTCGCACGACGACGTTTCGGTACGATGTCCTTTTACGACTAGTTAGCCGCTAGCTTGCGGCTATCGCCGCCGGTGGCAACAGATGTATATGTATAAGTATTAGGGGGAAAGAGAACGGAACGTACCAAGCAAATTATTGTTAGCTAATTGTATTGATTAATCTGGTGTTAAGATTTTTCTGAAGCTGTTACAAAATTATAAAGAAGCTTTAATTATATTCGTTGCAATGATATTGTATGCCATAGCGTTTTGTCGTAGCACACAAAAATAATTATTTACTGAAAATGGAATAAGGAATTATGACCTCATTAAGTATTATGGCGAGGACTTAGCAGACTTAGCAGACTAGCGTTATTTTCGTCGCCTAATTTGAATTGTTAGAGTAAAATTGAACTTAGAAAAAAATACATGAACTTAGAAAGAAAGCCCGATCTTGGTACCGGAAGTAAGTCTTGAAGATGTTAAGTCATCATATTTGAATCGCTGGCAACTCATTCAAAAAATGGTCCAAAATTTGTGGTCGCGTTGGAGTTCCGAATATTTAACGAATTTACAACAGCGATACAAATGGGATGAGAAAAGAACCGAACCCGATATTGATACTGTAGTTCTTGTTAGGGATGAAAGACTTCCTCCTGGTAAATGGCTTTTAGGACGAATTCTGGAAAAGCACCCTGGAAAGGATGGCTTAACCAGAGTAGTAAGTTTAAGGTGTAAGAACAATGTAATTAAACGACCTATTACTAAGATATGCCCTCTACCTTTTGAAAATTGATTATTACTTTAATGTTTTGTTTGTCACTAGTTAATGTACTCTTTATTAAGGACGATTCGTCCTTGTGGGCCGGTATGTTAGATGGCATATGTACGGATGCTATGTCTGGGTACTAGATGTCGCCCCTAAGTTAAATTATATCCCGCTAACGCAGTGTACCGGTCTGTTCAATGCATTCTCACATATTAAAATAAAGAAAACTTTTTGTTCAAAATATCAGTGTAGTGTTTTATTTTAGATAATTAGAAGTCAGTGAAAGTTTGTGGTTGTGTTACCCTAACAAGCATAATAGATTATAATATTTAAAAAGGTAAGTTTGAATGGAGCAGATTTATCAAAAAAAAAAAACCTGAAAAAATAATAGTAAATTACTATGAAAAATAGCTTTCTTGTCACAGTAATAAAAAATTTATACGGATATAGCTTAAGGGCTTCACTTGGGCAAATGACATTTACAATAGAACTCGTTGGCGGCGAAGACAATTCAACAGGCGTAGAAATGGTGTTTTTTTGTTTTTACCATTAGAACAGTACGCAAAAAAAAATTATTAATACAATTTTTTAAACTGACATTAACTTATTAATAGGTACAGGATTCACATGGGCGCAATAAGCCGTTTTCGAGAGAATTTTCAATAAAAGTCAAACTCTTTTTGTGTTCTAACTTTTTTTGTAAAGTTTCTATTACTTTAACGAAAATTCTAATTAATACAATTGGTTCTTCACATGTTTGAGTATAATATATATATTTTTTCAAAGCAATTGTCTTGTCTATTTCTTGTAACATCTTCATTAAACAATGGATATTTTTGGTATTTAGCGTTTGTCTCCACCTTAACTGCAGAGCTTTCTATAACAAACTCAGGACAAAATCTAATATATCGGGACTTGAGGCTTGATTAGATTAGCATAGGAAAATCAGGCCTATGAAAATAATACGAGTTAAACCTAAGTGCGTCCAAGGAAATATGTATGTGCTTAGTCTTATTTTCATATTTTCAAAAATTAAGCCTTCTCTCTGTCATACACGTTTATGACATTGCATTTAATGTGTAATATTTTAACTTAATCTCTATATATAAAAATGAATCTCCATTTCCCTTGGTCACGGCATCACGCGTGAACGGGTAGACCGATTTTAATTCGGTTTTCACTAGTGGAAAGAGGTATAAACGGGGAATGTTCATATATATATACAAAATTGCACGCCGGGCGAAGCCGGGGGCGGGTCGCTAGTATTAAATAAATGCACATGTAGATAGTGTCACTTATTGAAGGTCACTTATTGAAATTATTTGTAACAGGGACTTCGTAATCGTCCCTCGGGAATAGTACCCTTATTCTGAATGAGAGACGTCCTTGAAAACGTAACAGAGGTGATTAGGTTTTTTTTTAAAATAATATATATAAGGGATTTTAAAATTCTTTCTAAAAATTCAAATTCTAAACGATGTTAAAATGTATTTCGTTTTATTTGATAACTAAGTAGCTCAACCGGTAGCATCATAAATCATAGAGTCCCTTATCCACGGAATCAAATACCCAGAGTACCCGATTCTATTTTCAAATTTTAGGCGTCCAATCCGTTACAGAAGCAGACAGCTCTTAAAAGGTGAACCGTAAGATAAGAAAGTGTTACATAAATGAAAGCTTACTCCGCTGAATTGTGAGTTGGCTTGATACTAGGAAGATTTTTTGTAGGGGTGAAAATTATTTTATGCAGAACATGTCGATATTTTTTTTTGAGAAGTTCAAACCGCAGACCGTATATTAGATCACATATCTTATGTCTATATGTCTGCGTAACACAGGAAGGTCATACTAGCAATGTCAATGAAAGAGTGCAGAGGTAAAATTAAGTCAATAACGCTTTATCCAGGGGTTCCCTGTTCGATATTCAACTGGACCTACTTCTAAAATGACCTTTCATAGTTGGCTTTAATCTAGATTTGACAAGTTGTGGCAGGGCATACAGCGTTTTGCAGACATTTGGGCAGCCTGTCTGACGGTGGTAACTACCTGCTTAAAGCTACAGGAGGTAGCCTTAAGGCGGCGTTACCCTTGAGGTGGCGATATCCTTAAGGTCACATTATCCTTAAAGCGGCGATACACTTAAGGCTTAATAAGGCGATATCCCCTTACAGAAAACCACCGTAAAAAAAATAACATGTGTGCTGTTATGTTTCGGTGAGTGAGCAAGAGATGCCAGAGCCCATTTCCGTATCCCTTCCTTATCCCTTATCTTTAATCCTAAGGATAAGGATTAGCTACCTACCATCAAATTCATGTTTTACGTCGGTCTTCTATTGCAATTAAATTTAAAATAAAAAAAAATCTATATCTTATATGGCATAAGACATTAGGCACGATTAGGCAATTACACCTTTCGCTCCAAATTCGTTCCAAGATGACCATAAAAAGTATAGCAATCGATTTAAGTAATAAGTTACATTATAAAATTATATTATTCGCACGAGGTTGATATTTTTAGAAAATTCTTTCTTAGCTGATGCTTACGTTGTAAAATAAACCCATGTTCCAAAAGCTTTCTTGAATTCGTAGTCTTGGCTGTTTCGTCGATAGATAGAACAAACGACTTTATAAGTCGTTTGTTCTATCTATCGACGATAGATAGAACAATGTGGCCATATGTTCAACTAATGGTCTTCGTTTGAGGAGGCAAGACTTCACATGTCTTCAAGATTGCCAGTTTTCGAGAACACGCACACATCCTCGGTTGAGCATCCCTTAATTACGTGACTTGTTTTCCTTTTAATTTGACCAACCCCAACGTTCTCCTCACATGTTAAGGATTAATAATGATTTAATTTATATTAAAAAAAAACATTTAAGGATTTATAATAGTGATAAAAATAATATTGATATAATAATGTAATATAAACTTGGTTTCACATACTAGATCAGACGCTAAATAAAAAAAATTATCTATCGAAACAAGAATCGTAAATTTCAATTTTATCGATGTAACCATAGCGTGGTCCATCTCTAAAATCGTTAAGGAGTTACGTAAGTATGAAATGGGCCCCGCAGGCAAACCCTACCGTTAGGGCAGTCAATCAATCATCTGCACCTTCCTTCTAAGATATTATTATAAGGTAATTCGAGAAGGCAATAACTGACTTCAGAATTGTTTGTCTTTCTCTGAAAACATCACGTAATCTTGTTCTATTTCAGGATTCGTAATTATTTGACACAAAAGGACAAGCCTCCAATTGTCATAAACAAATTCATTAAAATTAAATATCGCTTACATAAAAAGAAAAGTATAAAATTATCTGTTTAATTTTATTTTCTGATTTAAAGTTCTAGAACTACTAGACTAATAAACACCAAGTGATTAGTAGTTAGTTGATAGTAGAAGGTAATTAGTTGATGCTGTAAATAATAATAATAATAATATAATAGTCAAATACACGTCTCGTATGACCCCAAACCCAAATTAGGGAATTATTCAATTAACTATGGGCGAAAATCATTACTGGGTGATGATAGAAGGCCAACTTCGTTTCCTTGGGTTTAAATGCAATGGTTCTTATTTCATAGTTTTTTCACAACTACTCATTAAAATTAGGTTGGAATTATATAGGGCGTCTGCGTCTCCCCTGGTGTTGCTTATGTTAATAAGAGACGGAGCCCCTACCATCAAGTGGACCGTAAGCCAGTCTGCCATTCTTAAGGCAGTATTCTGACATGAACATTGACATTTGCCACCTTATTTATATCTAGCTGAACTCGGCCACGCTTCGCTGCGGCCCATACGACAGCGGCGTGCGCATGGGGTGCACGGTACTGGACATGCTATTTGTCGTAACGTGATGTTATATAGCCTATAGCCTTCCTCGATAAATGGACTATTCAAATCAAAAATATTTTTTCAATTCGAACCAGTAGTTCCTGAGATTAGCGCGTTCAAACAAACTCTTCAGCTTTATAATATTAGTATAGATTTTAATTTAACGCTTAAAATAGGTCTCTTCATATTAGTCATTTGCAGCGATTATAAGCATCAAGAGTTTTCAATTGATTTCTTTTTTGTTATACTTAATAATATAGTCTATTATTGCTACAAAAGGTTTTTGCACTTATGAATATAGTAACTCAACTAAAAAAAAAATTGTTTGGCCAAAATCTAATAGTTGGCACAAATGAGATATCCAAATTATCACAGTCCACTTGATGGCAGGTGGCCACCGTCGCCTATAACAGGCAACGCCACAGGTATTGTAAATGCGCTGCCGACCATACTATAGGATTAAGAATAAATAACTATGCTTGGGATTGTATAGAGCTTTGAGAATCAGTGCTATATGACCTCAAAAAAATTAGTAATTTGTTATTCTTAATTTGCAGAACAATATTTTTAATTCTTTTGACTTTAACATTCGTTTGTTTGTGTCGTAGGTAAAATGCAGTGGATCAAGGAGGAAACGCCTTTGTTGTACAAAAGAAGCAATAGGCATGATGACAGATTTTGAAATTCCCTTCCATAATGTATACACGTCTACCATATCCGAAAAAAATAATATTTCATGGCGTCGCGTGTGGTGAACCGTGACGTCACCGACATCTCATCACATTTTTCATTCTGTCAAAGCAAAGTCAAGCAACACGATGGCACTTACCTGGGCGTGACGTCATTCGCTCTGATTGGTGTTTCAGTTAACATGGCCGATTTCAGTTATTTATACTTCTGTTTTAGGGTAGTTCTTCAGAGACAAAATTTTCGATTTCTGTGGGTATATTTCTGTAACCAACTAACAAAACAGCATTTTAATTTTTTTTTGTACAGTTTAGCTTTATCCCTAACTGGCACAAATGATATTTTTGAAATAATTGCTGTCTAGGTACAAAATAAAAATATTTGAAATTTGTTCTTCTGATTCATATGGTGCGTCCGTTTGCCATTTTCCGGAACAAAATGGTCCATGTCACATTTTCCCTTTGATACATCAATATTAATTACAATTTAATCGAAAGGAAATGAATTGTCCTCTTACAAAAAAATGTATATTAGTTATAACTACATTCGTGTGTTCATAAATAAGTAAATAAGAAGTGTCCGGCGTATAATACTGATTCATGTGGCGGAAGCTGCGCTTGACCGTACTTAGTCGGGTAATAATAATGAGAGTCTGGCTTTCCATGCGGAGGAAGTTAGTCATGCAACGGACAAGCTAGAAGGTGAACGTGCGGCTGGTTAGCTTAGATCCCGGTGTTACGAAGGTAAATGTCTGATTCATCTGTGCTTGGTTCAGGTGGCATACTGATTACAATGCCTACTATATAAAATTTATTTTATTGTTTTAAAACTTTAATCTGAGCTTCGTGTGATGCTTTTGGGTTACAGATTCGTGTAGAAAAATGACAATACTGAAGTCTATATGTATGGTGAGTTATGCATGATTTTAGGCAAAAATCTGATTCATCAGTGCCTGATTTATATGGTCAGAACCCCATATGAATCATAAAATAAATTTGTTTTCACCTCTCCAGCACGAAAGGAGCGCTTTTGTCTCCTTGTCCAATTTTTTACCGTGTACAAGTCAGTAGTTTAAAGTCTTATTTATTACATTTACTTAGCTATAACCTTTTGAATAATTCAAAAATCACAGGAGTATAAATTTATTCGATAAATGACACATTTCATCTCACACATTAATTTTCCTTATTAACAATAATAAAAAGATTCAGCCCAACATGACATTGACCTTCCCAATGACGACAGCTTTTGGATGGAGACTTCGGCAATCGATGAAAACTTATAACTCCAAAATTCACCAGAGATATCCTATCGACCCTACATCAGAAAAGCGTGGATGATCGCTTAGATTCTGACGATGAGGACATTGTTATCTATAAAAGCCTTAATATGATAAACGGACAAAAGAGTTTTACGCCATTGGTGAAGATATTGGAGGAAGATATAGTTTTACGCCATTGGAGGAAGATTCCATCTTCCTCCAAAAATTCAAGATCTCGCAAAATAGAAAAAGGCTTTAAGGATGATATTGAAAGTATCTCCGTCCCTTGCAAAAAGCCAAGGAAATATTTCTTTTAGTACCTTCTTAACTTTGACTTCATAACTTATTAGTTAACCATACCTACTAATAAATACAGTGATGTCAAAAATGCCATTAATTTAAAGTTGATCCCATTGTTTAGTATCTTTATTGTTAGTAATAAATACAGTAATGTGATTATTTATTCTAATTAATAATTAAGACTGCTTAACTAAGACTGATGTCAAAAGTGCCATTATTAGAATAAGTTTGTACTTCTGAATTATGAAAAGTTATAGCAAAGTCAATTAAGTATAATAATTTAGATTATTGTTGTTGTTAAAACATAATTATTTTCTTAATAGAGCCCATCTACATAAAGTTTTTAATTTTTATTTCTGTTTCTGATTCATCTGTAACAAATTCTGATTCATATGGGCACAAAATATTTGAACCTCGATATCTTGAAAACTACTTTATAAAAACGAGTCCCTCATTCAAATATATACCTTTGGTATACCTATTTTCATATGAACTTGTGTTACAGAGCTAAAAGTGAAATTAAATTTTGGCCATATGAATCAGTCGAAGAATGAAATTTCGAAGAAATACCCTTTATTGAAAATCTTATTAATCTCAATTTTAATACAAAAAATAGACTCGTTTCAACATATATTTTTCTCCAAAACCATTTATTCTTTGATCCTTTAATACCGTCGTCATGCCTATCGTCTTTTTGTTTTAAAGACGATATACAACGATATAATTATTTTTTTTAAAGTTCCACTTTATTATACTTGATGAGGTTTATTAATATTTGGCGAAAAATAACTACTATCAAAAATAAATCAATTTGCCAATCGCAATTCAGATGAATTTTCGTTAATAATGTTTACTGTTCTCCAGGTAATTAGTTCGATTCATCAATTTAAATAAACTCCATTTTAATCATAACCAAATAAAAGCGGGACCAATTAATTCATAGAAGATATTAAAATGGCAATTTGTTTTCAATTAATTACAACGGTAAAGCGTCTGCTTTAATGAATTTAAATGCTAATTGCTACATGAGATACACTACAAGCACTTTATCATACGAAAGCTTTGAACATTTCATCTCATTAATATCAAAAAATGATACATAAATAAAAAAAAAAAAAAAAACAGAATGTGTTTAACACTTGTTGATATTAGGATATTAAAAATAAGACATTTTTTTCCATGTTAAAGTCGGCAGACAGACTGACGGTCCACTTTTTTTTACCCTTAATACTTATTATTTTCACTGACCTTCAGCAATTTTCGGGGGATTAATGCGTTAACCCTTTGCATAGGCAAGGGACCTTGTTCATCATCGACTGGTATTTCATTTTATGTGTGTATACATGTTTTCTTATGCAGTTTATTATTAATCTAAGTCCTGTTTGATTTAATCGACACCGATGCCACATTGTGGCAAAAGCCTAAAAATTTGTTCCTTTTAAATTTATTGTTCACAATTTCCGGTATAGTTTCCTTAAATATATTTACATCTACTTCGTGCTCCAGCACGAACCTCACCCGCGCGAACCTGGGGCAATCCACCAATAAATGCAGGCAGTCCGGGCAACGCCACAGTTACTGCAAGTGCGTTGCCGACTACAGTAGTATTAAGGATAAGGGATTGGATAGGAAAATGGACTCTGGCATCCCTTACTCACTCACCGAAACACAACAGCACACGTGCTGTTTTTTCACGGTGGTCTTCTGTAAGGGGGTGGTTACTGCCGCCAGACGGGCTGCCCAAATGACTGCGAAAACGCAGTGTGCCCTGCCACTACTATCCAAATCCAGACCAGAGCCAAATTTGAAAAGTTAAAATAATAGTTAATTTGAATAGTTAAAAGTTAAAATACTCTTGAATTCTTGAAAAGAAGATCAATCAGTTTTGTATGGAGATCGGGCCATCAGTGTATGGTATTTTCGCTTGTATTTTCGGTTGAAACTTTTACCATTAGGTAAATAGAAGTTATAGATTATACTGGAAAAATATCGTGTAATTTAGATATTTAAGTTGTAAATCGTTATCTTGTAGTTAATTTGTCGTGTGTTTAAGTGTAGTTTCGGGTTTCATAGATATTTAAGTTGGAAAATAATATAAAATCCAATTGTCCCAATTTATCCCCATTTACAAAATCTGAAATATTCACAGGAAATTACTGAAATTAAGAAAAAAATATTCTAAGTGTAAGTTAAAATAAACAAATGGCCTGGTTTTGATCGATGTCCTTTGACTATTAAGCTTGACTATTAGCGTAACAGATAGAGGATTCCAATAGGGATCTATCATCACTACAACGTAGGCGACAGTGTCGTGCGACAAATTAGCACGAATGCTACTCCATTTTTAGCCTTTTATTAAAAAGATTTAACTTCGAAAAAATACTTATTCCTTCAGTCTACTGAACCTGATATACTTTTAAGTAACACAATTAATATCCAGCAAGACTCTTTATCTGATATTAAAGATTTTTGTCATTTGCAAAAGCATTCGATAGAGCGTATTTTTTAAACTCAATTTCACAATTGTGATACAATTACGCGAGTATAAAGCGGCCGGTGGCGAAACGCTGAATCGTAATATAATCAACTGTCTAGTTTATAAGAGGTCTACACACTCCACAACAATTCTGCTTTTTTTTTTGTAGCGATCAGAAAGACGATTGTGTGAGTTTCTCTTTCAAGATCACATTATCTCTTTCTTCGCTAACTTCTAAATCTAACGGATTGTGAGACGGTTATAACAAATGGAAATAGCGATTAACGAGGAAGGTTTTTTGTATATAATTTATAAATAATTGACGAGCCCGTTGGATGAGTGGTTAGGGTGCTTGCCTTAACGCTCTGTTCTAGGGTTCCCGGGTTCGATTCCCGACAGGGCAACTTTGAAAAATCAACTTTTCAAATTTGGCTCTGGTCTGTATTTGGAAAGTACTGGCAGGGCACATGCGTTTTCGCAGTCATTTGGGCAGCCCGTCTGACGGCAGTGACCAGCCCCTTACAGAAGACCACCGTGAAATAACAGCAGCACGTGTGCTGTTGTGTTTCGGTGAGTGAGTAAGGGATGCCAGAGCCAATTTCCCTATCCTCTCCTAATCCCTTATCCTTAATCCTACTGTAGTCGGTAGCGCACTTGCAGCAGCTTTGACGTTGCTTGTGTTATAGGCGACGGTAGCCACCTACCATCAAGTGGACCGTCAGCCTGTCTGCCGACCTTAACATAAAAAAATACATTCTTAGAAGCTGGGGTAGGTAGGGTCTAACTATATATTCATACTTTTAGCCGGGGAACGATCCTAAAAAGATAGGAGCCGTAGGAAAAAGATCCTCAGCCGTAGGAGGTCCACTGCTGGACAAAGGCCTCCTCTCTAATTTTCTAAAAGGACCGATCAAAAGCAGCCTGGATCTACCGTCGATCAGCGGCCCTTATCTGGTCATCCTTGTACCGTTGGACGTCCTACATTACGCTTGTTGGTCCGTGGTCTCCAATCGAGAACTTTCCGGCCCCAGTGGTCGTCGGCTCTCCGTACTATGTGTGCTACCCAGTGCCACTTCAACTTACTTACTTACTTCAACCTTTTAAAATTATAATAATAAAGTTTATTAATCAAGGACATCTACACATATAATATAATCAAATTATAAAAGAGCCGTGTTTGTACATTAAATATTAAAAAAAAGTACACTTTGTACTTAACTATGTTATCGAGGTCAAAAAAATAGTTTTGTCTGTTTGTCTGTGCGTTTGTACACGCTAATATCAGAAACGGCTTAAGCGATTTCAATGCGATTTTCACTTATGTATTGCAGTACGCTTCCCGTAAAGTTTAGTTTGTTTCATTCCAATCTGTTTATAAAAAAAAAGTTACGCGCTTTACTGGATACCACGCGTACGAAGTCACTGGTTCGGCGAGTTATACATATATTTAAGTTACAGATATTAACTATTCTATTATACGTTCTAATATTATAAATGGAAAAGTAACCATGTGTCTCTCAATAGATTTTCTCAATAATATTGTACTAATTAAAAACTCAGGATGGAGTTATTTATTATTATACAGATAGGCTATTTTTTATAACTTATCAGGTAGGTTTTCAGGCAAAAGCTAGTGAGCGTGTAGTGGAATAATGTTAGAACTCAATAATATTTCCTACAAAGAAAGTATTCGAAAACGTTTTATATCTTTACTTAATTTTAAGGTATTTGCTACTCGCCTCCGGCTCTGCAAAGACGCATTTTTTTTCTGCAAATTATATAAGCAAACCTTCCTCGTTTCTCCCTTCCCTAATGGTTTCCATTAGTGAAAATCGTATGAAAACCTGTGGAGAAATAGAAGCGGACAGCGACATTATTTTAGAATATTCCCTATTAAGAATTAGATAATTAATTCAATAAGAAATAATAACTTGGTTGGTTCGGTAAAAAAAGTGTGTGTATGTACACACCCTAACATTGAAAAAGCGTCCGACTCTAGCAATTTATCTCTACGTAGGTTGCAATATAGCCAATTGTACATAGGCTTGGCATGTTGCAAATCGAATTATACACTTATGGAGCTGCTGTCTGTCTGCATCTGTGGATGCCACAGTTGAAATTAATTGAATCAATAACCGCCGATCCAATATAATATAGTACTTTAAATTTTAACGTTGAAAGGCTACGTTAAATGCTATATTTTATTACCTATAATTATAACGATAAATGTAGTAGTAACTAAATTTTATTTAGTTAAAACTAGTCGGTGCCCCCGACTTTTAAAAAATAAAAAACATGACACTATTGATGGCGCCATCTATTACATTACAATAGAACTATGGTGACATCTTTCGGATTTGGGTAGAACTGCTTGGTGAACTGTGTATAGTCTCCAATTTGCAACCTCGGAAACTAAGGATAAAACCTTAACGAATTATTCACCTATAGATTCCTCAGGACTCTGATGATAGATGAAAACCACATGAATCGGCTCAGTAGTATTTTGAGATTATCGCGAACATATTATATACAGACGGACGCGGCGGGGGACTTTAAAAAAATGTCGTGTAAGGATGAAATGAGTCGATTTTTTCCTGGGGACCAAAATTTATTCCAAATATCACAAGGCTCCTCCATTAGGTAAACCATTAAAATCGCCAATGTCGTCGCTAACTCACTATCGCAGATGTCTTCGTAAAACTCTCAACTGTTGCATCGGTATCGCGTACCGTAGCACACTGCTCCTCGAACGTCGATGTCCGTTTTTAATTTCGCACAAAGACAGTTTGGATAGTCGTAGAAAATACTCGAACTTTAAACAAGTAAACATCGATCGTCGTTATTAAATCGGTTCTAAAATGGTGCTTCGGTTTCTGGAATACGAACCCTGCATCGTAGCGTAAAGACCAATTTCCTTTTGCACTTTTTTAAAGGGGCGTCGTCACATGTATTGATAAACATTACCTCTTCTTCCTGAATGTTCTATGCCCCTAACACCAACTCGCGTTCTTACGAGAAGGTTCTATGGCCAACCGTAAGGATGTGTTATTGAAAGTAGCGTGGCTTGTAGATTATGGCTAGGTTATGGTGATTGCAAGGTTTTGACAGGATTCTTACACTTTTTTTTTATACATTTTTTTTATTCTATATTACAAATTTTCTATTTAGTTTCAAATGCAAATGCAAAAAACAAGTCTTCCCTAAAAATTTTAAGAATATCTGCTCAATCAAAAGTATTAAACAGCCCTACAATTTCCATCTGCGATTCCGTAATAATGATGCGACAAGAACTAACGTAATTGGTTAGGTAACATGTCCACGCAACAAAATTAACTTCGTAATAGCCGAGTGTCTTATAAGATAAATAATATATTACCTAGTTACAGTACAGAACAATTGTTACTCGAAACCATTTAAACTTTTTTGGCTACTAATTTATTAGTTTCGACTTCTAAGAAGTGTGTTGAAGTGTAGTGTTACACATAGTGGTAACATATACAATGACATCAAACCTTTGAAAAACAGAATGTCTCTCACAAAAACCCAAAAAATATTGGCAGTAGAAAATGTGACTCTTACTTACTTATACTTTAGCCCAACACTTCGTCCGGGCCCCTTTTTCTTAGGTGTTTATATGAGATGGTGATGATTATAATGTATATCTGATTTACAAAAGCTGATATGGACGCAGATTACATATATCGTCATTTTGTTAATAATTGTGATATATTTATATAAAAGACATATAAAACATATAAGAACCAAGGCATATAAGACACAGCAATCATGTCACCACTTTAGCTGTAGAGCTGGGCAAATCAAGACAGGTCAAAAATGTGGTAATACCAAATGTCAATACCAAATGTAGTAGATTAAACGCTACCACATTTGGTATTTTTATTTTTTCACTTTCCGCCCAAAATATCCCCATAAGACATGTTCAAACAAAAATTCTGTCCACCGCAAGCCATGAAGATTATATCTTTAGCTGTTGCGGATTCAGCAAATTTTTTCTATACAATTTTGTAGAAAATTCGATCTACTAAATAATAAGTAAGTACCAAATTTTTTGTGCTGTCATCGGTAGTACACTTATTCAAAGCTAAAATTAAAAAAATAAGACTTTGCCAATATTAATAATACTGTTACGTGCGGGTCGAGTTAAAATGCCGTGTAAGGGCGAAAGGAACGATTTATTTTCACAAAGATTACTGCCAAAATCACCAAACTTGTTCGATGAAACCGTTAAACTTGCCAAAAGTCGTCAATGATTCCCTTAATGTGTCGCCGGTTCACTGTCGCAGATAACTTCGCAAAAGCTCCAAAGAGTCGCTTTCGTATCGCTTGTTACCGCCTAACTAACTTTCTTGACCGGCTGCACTCAAATTTATACTTGGCAAATGCCTCGATGTATGTATTTCGAACCTACCAGAAAATGTAAACAAGATTGAAAGTTCGGGAATGCTATTTCTTTTGAAATGTAAACTCTATGGTAATGTACACATAAGGACCAATTTCCTTTGACATTAATTGGAAATGCGCGTGGCTACCATCGATAAGGTAGAACGTTCGAGACTTTCTGCTTCTTCCAGAACGTTGCATAGTTTGTCGTAACAATACGAAAAATTTTGTAGTGCGTCAAATGGACTACAAAACTGTTTTTAAACTTTTTATCCTATCTTTAATAGTTTAGCTAAATACCGCAAAAAAACACAAAATTAAAAAAAAACGTTTTTTAAAGTTTTGTAGAAAGTCAGGTACTGATGATACAAAGATTCAATGTTATATTTTGTTCAGTATTTAATGCCAAATAAGGTTCATTCATTTATTTTATGAGAAAATAAAATCTTCAACGCTTGAAGAGGTACACAATGTAAAAAGGTCATCCTTCCCGTGTTATTTATATGGGAAAACTTTAAGTTCAATGGAGAACCTCTTAAAATTAAAATTATGAGTTGTCCTTTGGACAAAAATTTTGTTTGGTATCCTCGGTGAAAAATTATCCAACTGATCCGTTGCGTGGTTTAAAAGTTAACGGATATACAGACAGACAGTCGCCGGCAGTGACTTCGATTTATAGTATGTAAGGCAAGGGTTATATTAGAATTAAAATAAATATAAAAAAAATCAACCCCCAACTTTTCTTGTTTTTATTTTTAGATGATTAGGTACTCAGGAATATTACTTTGTATTAATACTCGAGGAGGAATACTCGACAATACGTACGAAAAATTTCATGATCAGATGAGTAGTTAAGGCGTGTGAAACAAGTAGTTAAGGCGACTCCAGCCGCAAAACTCGTCCTGCACTGAATTGCTAAGGGGAGTCGCTACCCGCCGTACGGGACTGCTGAGGGGGTGTCGCTACTTGCAAATCTCGGAAATATCTATTTAAAAATTAAATAAAGTATAATTCAAATTTTTCTTTTGATGAGACTTCAGATAGTGGATCTTAAAATTTATCTTAAGAATTAGCTATTTAAAATACTGATTATTAAGCGCACGGTTAAAACATCGATATTAGACCGCAAATTACTAATTTTTTTATATATATGTATATAATTAAATATAATTTAAAAAATAATTATCATGATCCCCTTTGATATATCCTGCAGATGATTTGAGTATTTTTTAAATTATAATTATTATGATAATTTAAAAGGAAAACGGTTACAAATAAGTGGATTTTTTTATCATTAGGGGCTGGCGTCGCCTTAAACAAACTTGCTTTCGCATATAATATAAGTCAGGATTATAATCTGGGGTTGGGTCGCTCGAACGTAAGTTAATAATTAATATTATCTCATAGTTTATGAGGACCTCTCTATGACTAAAATCGCATTTGTCTAACCACACCTAGTTCCTTATCCTTCATTCTATCAGGGTTGTATTCAATTTTTACCTGTCATTAAATGGACTATCAGTTTCTCTGCATTATGTATGTGAATATTACCAAAAGGCGAGTGGTAGATATACAGACCGCAGACAGACAATATGGTTAATAAGCGTGTAGATGAAGAGCGAGTTGGGTTGTTAGGCAACTCGCGTTATCTGTGGGACAGTTCCGCGAATTGCTTATTACGCATCCGCCATGATGGCTGTGACGTTGCCTCAAGTAATAAGAGTCAGCGGTACGTGGTTAGTCGCACATGTATTACAGTATAAACCCTTTTAGGGTTCCGCACGTCCGAACAAAAAAACGGAACCCTTATAGGATCACTTGTGTGTCCGTCTGTCCGTCGCTCAGTCAATCATCTCGGAATCTACTAGACCGATTAAGTGTGTAGTGTTATAGACTGTTTATAAATTGGTTCATATTATTTTAACAGGCTTGTGTAAATATGTGACTAATAAAAGGAACTCAGTTGTGTTGTTATCGTGTCCATTCAGTTATGGGGCCACGCGGGTGAAATTAGATATTTTTTTGTTTTGTACGATCCTTAAATTGAGCTATTGTTGCAAAAAATTCAGTTATCACAACAATAAAGGACCTTAGAATAACATTTACGGCAGAATCAGGCAAGATCGCTACTTGTCAAGTTAATGCGGAAACTATGAAAATTATTAATCGTACTAATATTATAAATTCGAAGGTTTGTGAGGATGGATTGATGTATATATGTTACTCTTTCACGTAATAATTACTGAACTGATTAAAATGACATTTGGCACACAGGTAGTTAACTAAAGTCTCGGGAACCAGCTAGTATGAATATAAAACAGTTTTCCCGTCGTCAGTTACGTTGCATCTAAGACGTATGTGAAGTACACCAACCAGCACTGGACCAGCGTGGTGAACCATAAAGCTCATGCGCCCTTGTTGAGAGGGTAGGCCTGTTCCCCTGCAGAGGGAACATAATATAATAGGCTGTTAATGATGATGATTAACTGCGATCATATAAAATAGAACACTCCTGTAATTATGCCCATAGATTTTACATTTGATCTCGCTACTCACTTAAAACTTGAACCGCTAAAATTGAGTTTGTTGTCGGCTTTTGGTTTATCGCGTTTCCGTACACACTTCGATGTTGTACGTTTGTGTGGTACAGTCTGCACAGACCAATGACGTCGCACTCGTGCTATTTTAGTTCTTAACCATATACGGTTATATATTTCAGGGTCATTGGAAGTTTATACTGCACTGTCAAAGAACAATTTTCTTTTAAATGTGTTGTGTAATCATTGGATTTAATGGCGTGAGAAAACATCATGTCACCTACATGAGATCATACCACCTTCCCCTTTTTTCTAGCCAGCATGCAGACGTACAGCTGGTTACCATCCTCACCTTGTCGAAATCCCTCTAATTTGGACCAAGCACTTTGAAACATGT
The DNA here is from genome assembly GCA_910589475.2 of Bembecia ichneumoniformis. Lineage (NCBI taxonomy): Eukaryota > Metazoa > Arthropoda > Insecta > Lepidoptera > Sesiidae > Bembecia > Bembecia ichneumoniformis. The sequence continues at coordinate 5,534,264 of OU342541.1, forward strand.
TTTATAATGCTCACTACTAAGGATTGGAACGTCCTGCTGGTGTCTGTCCCGAGCTCATACAACCCAAATCTTTTAAGGTTCGAGTGAATAGGCATCTTCTGGGTGAGCTCGCTCCATCGTCGACCTCATCCTTCCCACATGAATAGGTGCTGGTCAAGAGCGAACCCATCTTTAATAACAGCGTTAAATGTTGCACAGTAATTTTTTTAGATAAAAATAGACTTTTATTGAAATAATGACAGAAGCTGGCAGTGAAGCTTCACTATGAAGCTAAGCTGACAGATGTCAAATGTGATCTATTAAATTGGCCCTACAGTACATTACTGTAACTGTACAAATTTGTAAACATTTTTATAAATACAAATTCAATATTGCTGACTGTACTCGTAGCTGGTTCCGGAATTAAAAGCGAATTTGCAAGGGAATGAAACCAACGTCCGGATGCTCGACAGCTTAACGGAAAACTATCATCAATTTTTGATGGGACTGTGCATTGAGTTGGTGTAATTAAAGTACTTGTGATCGCTTTTAACAAACAGTTCATCATCAACAAACAACAGCATCATCATCAACACCATTGTCTCGAACTTTCTTCCACTTTTTTAGTTAGTTTAGTTCCACACTTTGGCGAGGCCCTTAGTTGCTTTAATGCTTTAATCTCGGGGATCCCGGATTCAACAATAACCAACTTTGGAAATGAACTTTTCATTGTTGGTTACTATGGAGGGAAAAATTGGAAAAAGTTGCCCGGTATAGTGAATCTCTGCGAAACCGGGGCGAGTGGCTTGTTAAAAACTAAAAAAAAGCTAAAAAGCAAGCGATACGACGTTGGCAGTATCCTTCATCAGCAAAAGCTACAGCCCTGGCTACTCCGGCAGCGTCCAGCGGCATAATTCTCGATTTTGTTACGAATAATTACGATTTTCTTATATGTATATACGTATAGACCGCAGGCAAGGTTGTCAGCAAAACCTAGTTGATTATAAAGAAAGAAAATATTTTCAGTAGTTTCTCTTTGAAGTAAATATCCAGCGATTGTTCTGAATAAAAGATATTCCGATTTTTTTGTATTCAGGTTTTATTTCTCCCTTTGCCACGATATTTGGAAGGTTTAGCGCTTGGTTGATTACGAACTGAGAGACGTAACGCCTCGGCTCGAGGGGAATCTTTTATATTTTCCCGCTGAAAATAAAATCTTCTCGGGGCAAACAAAAAGCTGCGACAGATGTTGACGTACGTACGTCTCGGAAAGCTAAAGGCATCGTTGAATTAGTAGGTATTTTTGACTGAATTTTATTCAGCGCCTTCTCTGGGTTCTGTTTTTGAAAGCATTGACCGTTCGGTGGCAACGGTAATAAATATTAATAATATTTGTCTTTCTTTCAAATAAGTTATACTTCAATGCTAGAAATATTGAAAACAATGCTAGATTTGACATAAATTGAAATGATAAATAAAATAAAAAAAAACGATGAATTATAATAATATGTTTGTTGTGTTTTTAAACTAAGGCGGCCATATACCATCGAGCAGAGCAGAGTCAATACTTAAAAATTAAAGAAAATTGACTCATTAAAGAAAAGAAAGTTATCGATAAAAAGAATTAGCCTTTCATGCTCTCGTTTCGTCTCGCTTCCGTCAAAGGAAAACCCCCGTTTTGGGGGTTATCCAATATTTATATATGTCGCGTCCTGCTAGAGAGAGGTCCAGCAGCGAAGCTTAAGCGCGCCTCTGGTGACGGAAATCGACAACTACGATCGGGTCTTTTCGGCTGCGCTTCGTCAGAGTCTAGGGACCATAGGGACGCTGTACCTGAGTCCGGGCCGGGTCCGCGGAGGTTCTGCCTTGTTCGGATCGCGGCGCCATCGAATGCAGACGTGCTTGGGAACTGACTTACTTCGCTTCTTTGTGTTACATTACAAGTTGAACTTTTAGAAATCGTGTATGTAAATAGATCATATTGTATTTGGTATCCTTACACGGACACCCACACCTGTCAAGAAGTAATAAGAATAGTACTAAATTCTGGTGTCCCCGACATAATATATATAATCCATTTTAGGGTTCCGTACGTCCGAATAAAAAAACGGAACCCTTATAGGATCACTCGTGTGTCCGTCTGTCCGACCCCCCCCCCCCCCCCCCCTTTATCTCCGAAACTACAGTTTCGGAGATATGTTGAAGTGAAGACCATTCTCATACCTACCAAATATACAAAAAAAAAATAGCGTAAAAATCAATGTCACTTTGTGGAATAATGTTGCCATGTTCTGTGCAATAGTGGGGCGTTCAGTTTTCATTCAATCACAGGAATTAATGATGATATGAATGAGTAAGTACATCGTTAATCTTATCTTACTATACAAAAAAAGGAAATTATTTCTATTTTACTGTATCCGAATGTTGTATCGATAAATTAATCTACAGCAAGCCTATCATGAATACCATTCGAAGTTTTCTCTCTCTATCGTACTTATGTAAGAAGTTGCAAGTGGGACACAGAGGGTAAACTTCGGATACCGTTCATGGTAGCAAGGCAGAGCCATCTATTAATAATTCATCGAACTAACTTATAAATAGACACTACTGTTGTATAATAAGCATTTAATTTGCAATAACAAATATTGAAGTCAATAATTAAGATAAAAAGTTGGACCAAATAACAGATACTTACGAAGTTTGATCAAAGTCGGTTCAGTAGTTTCAGAGTTTATCGCGAACATACATCCTGACACGAGATTTTTATATATATAAGATAAATTGAAGTCGCTGCCTGTCTGTCTGTCTGTCTATCTGGTTACATAATTGAATATTGTTGAAGTTTCTAATGTGATCTATTAAATTGGCCCCACTTTAGTGAATAAAAATGCTGAGACAATAAAAATTCAGCGAAGTAGAAATAATTCTTTAAATTCTAATATTACCCTTTCCTTACATAGTGTAAACTAGCTGAACTCGGCCCCGCTTCGCTGCGGCACATACGGCGGGCGGCGTGCGCTTGGGGCGCGCGGTACTGGACACTGCTTACATATAATACTATTTATCGTAGCGTGATGTTATATAGCCTATAGCCTTCCTCGATAAATGGACTATTCAAAACGAAAAGAATTTTTCAATTCGAACCAGTAGTTCCTGAGATTAGCGCGTTCAAACAAACAAACTCTTCAGCTTTATAATATTAGTATAGATTGAAGTCACTGCCCGCGACTGTCTGCCTGTATATCTGCTAACTCCTCCTAAACCACGCAATGGATTTGTGGTTAATTATTATAGAATTGAATACAATTTATTATTCACAAACGACACATACCTTTTGCGTTGCTATTTCATAATATTTATTACCATGCTAGTGAAAAAGACGACATACATAAGTCGAGTAACGTTTTTTATACGACCTCTGCCGGATTTGCATCCAGAGGAAATTCTCTTTGAAATCCGACTGAGAATTAAAATTGCCATATAATGCTCTTTGCTGGGATTTTCAGTCCACTTTTAAAAGACCAGCGTTGTAGAACGTTGATAAGGACTTATTTTTGTGAGAAATGTCCCATTTCTTCCGATAACGTACTTTGTTAATGTCGAATAAGAGCCGAGAAGAAAAATGTGTTTTTAAGATATTGATAATGGTCAGACTTTATATTTAATTAGGCACAATTCTTTATCTTTGTCGGTTTGTTTGCTCTTCCAAACTTCTTATGTTTAGTTTTTAGTTATTAAATTTGTGCACTTAAATGTAAGAAAAAAAACCTATCTAATTTATAAATGCGAAAGTGAGTTTTTGTTTGTTTATTACGCTTTTGCTTGAACGTCATGAAATTATTCATACACGTTGCCAGGGCAGATGGTAAGTACCGTTCATTAAAAAAAGCCTACTGTTCCCAAGGGATTATCAAAAATAAAAATAAAATTTCAACGTCCGTCAAAAATATATCTATGATAAAAAAAATTATGAAATATTATTTAGATTCATTAATTTAATTCCCATTTCCCAGCGCCCATTTTCCTATCCCCTCCTAATCCTTTATCCTTAATCGTATTGTATTCGGCAGCGCACTTGCAGCAGCTTTGGCGTTGCTTTGACGGTAGCCACCTACCATCAAGTGGATCGTCAGTCTGCCTGCCGATCTTAAAGAAATATTATATAGATCTCTATGTCGAAATTTATTTTTTATTTTTTCGTTAAATAAACGGCCAGCCATCTCCGATGAAATTATGCATTACTAATTTAATTTAATTCCTTTCTTTAAACAATAAATAATTTAGAAATTTCTTCTGGAGGATTCTATATTTATTTATACATATAATAAAACCGTAAACGAGCCGTGTCTGTACATTATAGATTAATTTTTGTCTGTTTGTCTGTGCGTTTGTGCACGCTAATCTCAGAAACGGCTTAATCGATTTTCAATTAGTTTTCATTGATGTATTGTAGCAAGCTTCCCGTAACATTTAGTGTATGTTTCATTTCAATCTTTTTACGAACAGAAAATAAGTATAATAACAGTATTCCTCACCTACACACCTCACACACACACACATACACACTATGCATTATATAAATACACATACGTTTTTCTTAATATGATCATGTTCATATCTATTTTAACATAAAAAGGAAGTCCGTTTTTGGTATTAAGATTTAAATCATACATATGTATTTACTTGTATTTTATTATTAGATATTAAGTCCTTTGTGACTTTGTATAAATAAAAAATAAATAAATAAAATAAAATAAATAAAAGCTACGCGCTATTCCGAATACCACGCGTACGAAGTTGCGGGCACAGCTAGTGTGTATTATATAATTGATCCGCATATTCATAAAACATAAACATTAAAATCAATGTTTTTTAAATAAGCCGTCAAAAAAAGAAACATTTTGTTTTGACGCGCGCGTCAAGTTGTGTGTTCGCTCAAGACTTTATTAAAACGAGGTTTGTTAAAAAAATACGCCTCAGGAAGTCGACGCCAAACTTATACCTTTTGTCATCAAGTTTAGAAATATGATGTTCATACAATATACTAGTGTTCCGCTCCTGGTTTTGCACGGAGTTGAAATTTCCAAAAAGCCGCCGCCGATCTCGACCGCGAGATTAGAATACTTGTATTCATCCGCATCCGCTTACCTACGTTATCAGGCAATTGTGCATGTAAAATTTTCTACTTGGTCACGCTTCCCGCTCCGCGAGTGCAATCGTTGAAGCGGCGAAGTTTCTAGACGCTGAGAGTGACGGGTCCGTGGCAGTCTTCGCCCCTGGAGGAACTGGGACTTAGTGGCACGACTCACGAGGTTAGTGGCAGAATTCCTTTGTTTCCTCGTCTTTCGATTGCATGTACCGCAGCGAAAATAAATTCAATAAAATTTTTTGGCGTGACCATTCTCCAAAAATTATCGAGTCCATTGCGAGTCAAATAAATTGGAAACAAAGGAATAGTACGTAACTTGAGTCATTGCCGCCACATTAATTTGTCCAGCGGATAGGATAGCCTTTGGTAGGATGCCAGCGTTCTCAGCGACGCATTGTATGCTAAACATTAAATTATATTATACACCATTGTCTCAAATAGTAACAAAACGGACGACGCTCTAGTAAATTGTTTTTATAAGTTATTGTTCCTTGAAAGAAAAATAATGGACGAGGATAATATTACAAGTTAAATTTTTTACTTAACTGAGGCAGATTTGATTTTTTTTATGTTAAGGTCAGCAGACAGGCTGACGGTCCACTTGATGACAGGTGGCTACTGCCACCTATATCACAAGCAACGCTGTAAATGCTACAAGTGCGCTGCCGTCTACATCAGTAGAATTAAGGATGTGGGATGGGAAGGGTTAGGGAAATGGGAAATGGGCTCTGGAATCCCTTAATCACTCACCGAAACACAACAGCACACGTGCTGTTATTTCAAGGCGGTCTTCTGTATATAAGGGGGTGATAAACGCATTGTTCCTTGCCACTACTTTCCAGATCCAGACCAGAGCCAAATTTGAAAAAAATATTTTTCAAAGTTGACTCTGCCGGGAATCGAACTCGGTAACCCTAGAACAGAGCGTTAAGGCAAGCACCCTAACCACTCATCCAACGAGCTCGTCAAACATCTTGATTAACATCAAGACGTCGTTTTTAATGTTCAATGCTAATAATTTTAATTATAGATCCCTACAAAATTATTTAGAAGTTAACTAGCAATACATTTCTGCATCTTCATTCACAAACCTTGCTCGTTTATCTTGATTAAACTTCGTTAAATGGTTCAGAAAAACTAAGCGGAGAAACAAAGGGAGACATAAAAAGACTGTTTAATAATATGTACTGATATTGATAAAACTAAAAGTTTAATTTTAAGTGTAGTGCTAAAATGTGGTTATTTATCAATAGGTTGATCCAACGAAGGAAAAGTTAGGAACATATATGTTATCGCCAATAGGGGATCGGACAAATTTTCAGAAAGTGTTTCAAATTAATCTTCATGGATATTTATTCTCATAAAAAATACTATTTTATTTATTTATAGCCTTTTAGGTACTCAAAATCGTGTTTTAATATTGTTTGTTTGAAAATGCCGCCAAAACGCCACGATAGTTCATCTGAGAGCGCGTAATGTAATTTGTGATCATATCATAACAAAACAGCTGCATTGGCATAAGACAATGATTGCCCACAAATGACGTCACGCACTGTGATTGGTGTTTCAGTATAGATTAAAAATATTGTAAATAATAAAATTTTATTTCTTCATTTAAAAATATTTAAATGAATTATATTAAATTATTATTCAATAAATAATCGTAAAAAATTATATATTTTCTTTCTAAGTACATTTTAGATTTTAATCTGATTACTGTCCGATCCCCTATTGTCATTTCAAATCAATTGATAGTAGTTCGTTGTGGTTAATATGTGCTGTCTCACTCCCACCATATATCTGTCGCCACCGCAAGCCATTTAAAAAATTTTTAAAATTCAGTTTAAGAAAAACATCGCAACAATAACACGTGTAAAGACTCAACCCCGGCGATCTCGACCCGCGAGATATAAATTTATTTCATCAGCTAAAGTTATCAGATAATAATGTAGTTTATCTATTTGGTCACGCTTTCCGCTCCGCGAGTGTAATCATTGAAGTGGATAAGCTTCTGGACTCTGTGTGTGACGGGCCCGTTGCAATCTTCGCAGCTGGAGAACCAAGACCAGATTTTCCTTCATTTCCTCGTCCTTTGATTACATTTACCACCAACGAAAATACAGTTCACTTTTATAAGTGGTCAATATATTTAGGAAGGACTATATCCAGCATTGTGGGCCAAATGTCCTTCGTAATTGATTTTAAGTTCAGAAATAAAATGTACTTAAAATAACGTTAGAGATGAAATATTATCTAAGAATGGGAATTCATTAAAAATTGACTCAGTAGTACCTGTTGAATCTAATATGCCAATTGTCATCCTAATTTACAATAACTTAAGAATTATGAGAAGAATTGTTTAGAAAGCATATTTGTCATAAGAAAAGTTTAAGAAGAACAGTCTTCGTCTACCGGTATGCTTATGATGAAATAAGTTATATAGCACCAAGTACGTATAACTTTAATTGAATCTTAGACGAGAAGCTGTAAGTATCTAATAACATTAACGTCTCGAGACATGCTTTTCACAAGTTGATAACTTGTTTTCTTTGTGAAACAAAACAACATCGCTCTTCCCTTTCGCAATTACTTAAGGTCACTTCGAAGACTTATTGCTGAGAAAATCGTTTGAAGGAAACATAAAATTTACAATTCCGTTGATAAAAACTTGATGTAATACGAACTGCGAATAAGAAAATCTTTCGCCGAATAAACTCCCAAGATGAATAGCACTGAGCCCGGCTATATTTCTAAATTTAACGCTTTGATGAATAAGGAAGGTCTTTATAACGATAAATGTGGAGACAGTAGGCGCTCTGGTTTTTAAATGCTTATTTTATTTTCTTTTATTTTCTTTGCTTTTCCTTTTGATATTTACTTGTCACAACTTCAAACGTGTCTATTGAATTGGGTTCAAAAATTTTTCTTTTAATAAAGTCATCTTCATCTTTAACCATATTTGTAAAGCCTTATATTGTAGGTTATTGGTACATAATGTTATAACTGTATAGTTCATTCCGTATATTTTCTTCATCGCCAAAATCATATTTATAAACACCTGTTACAATAAGTGTTTATTTATTTATTTATTTACTAAAAGGTATACCAACAGCACAAACAAAGAAAAGCTTACATTAGGCAGTTAACTCGGAGCGTATTGTATAAGTCTTTTAAAAAATACAAAATAAAAACATAGAGCTTTATTGAGTACTTATCCAGTTAACACTTAGTTACAGAGTGAGTCTAATAAGTCGAGTTAAAAACGGTTACCATTCATACTGCAGACATAACATGCACTCATGAATGCTAAGCTTGTCGGTGGTCCGGCGCGCTAGAGGGCACATAAATAGGTATAGGTAACACAAGGCAATTTTAAGGCATACACAGATAAACTACAAACTAGAAATTGAGACGATCGATAATACACGCATAGCAACACGAAAAAGAGAAGAAAATGAAGATAAAAATTAAACAATAAATAACTGAAAAGAAGAACAAGATCAAAGAAATTAAATTATTAAATTAAATTATCAAAGAACTAAATTATTATCCATATAACAAAAATAGATAGTAAATAACAAAAATAAGATTAAATATTAACAAAAGGAAAAACCGTTAGCCGTCAATTTAGGTTTAATTTCAGCCGATTTACAGTTACGACAAGGACTAACATCAGACCGAATACCATTTTTACCAAAATGAGCGCAACCTAATGAGGTGCAATATTGCACAACAAGTTTTTGTAAATTCTTGGAGATAACCGAACAGATTTAAACTTGGAAGGTTTTTCTTAAATGTTTTGTAAAATTTGAAAAAAGAAATAAAAGTAGCAGATTAAAACTGTACGAAACTTAAATTAATTAATAATCTTAAAAAATAATGTAGTTGTCACTGAAAATGTTTATTACTGTGATGGGAAAGTTTTTTTATGAGGAGTAATTTACTAATTTTTTTCTCAGAAAATATAATTTATTGTATAAATCTGCCTGATTCAAACTTTTTTAAATATAGTCTATTATGCTCTGTCTTTAGGGTTCCGTACGTCCGAATAAAAAAACGGAACCCTTATAGGATCACTCGTGTGTCTGTCTGTCCGACCATTACCCCCCCCCCCCCCCCCTTATCTCCGAAACTACTGAACCTAAAATTTTGAAAAAAATACAGAAATTAGTTTTCTACTTATAGATTATAAGAAAACCTATAAGAAGTCCATGCCATTAAAATAACATGGTAAATCATTCAATATTGTGCGGATAGGTAACATCGTACGGAACCCTCTTCACGCGAGTTCAACTCGCACTTGTTAAGTTTTTTTATCTAAGTTTTTATTCTAACAAGTTAAATTAGGCGACGAAAATAAAGCTTTTCTGCAAAGACCTCGGCTTAAATACGTATATTATATCAATATCAGTATCAATACCCAGCAGCCTGTTATCATATTTCTTAGGGTATTTTTAAAGGACATTATTTTTTATACGAGGTAAATACATTTTTCCTCGAGAGAACATCTTCTCTCTGATGCCATTACTGGTCTTTCAAATCTTTGCATTAGCACACACATCAAAGTATAAGTTCAGCTCAAATTATATTTTTGTTGAACTTCGTTACATTCTGTTTGTTTTCTTGGTTCTTTTCTCATAAATCATATGATATTTAACAGTCTTTCAATTCTGCTTCTAAATGATTTTGTTTCCTTGAAAATTACGGGAATAACTTTGACAAGAATATGCGATTGATTCTATTTCACTTAATTTTTTTTCACTTTGCTTTAACTATGTTATTAAAATTGTCTTTATAATTTTACTAGCTGACCCAGCAGACGTTGTCCTGCTAGAACCCGAAAATAATTCCGTAAACCGATTGTGGCGCCACCTATCGGGTCCAATTTTATTTTCAAACCATATATTAAAGTGAAGAGCTATTCTCACACCTACCAAATATACAAAAAAGAAATCGTAAAAATCCATGTCACTGTAAAATAATGTTGCCATGTTCAATGTAATAGCGTTCAATCACAGGAATTAATGATGATATGAATGAGTACATCGTTAATCTTATCTTACTATACAAAAAAAAAGAAATTATTTCTATTTTACTTTATCCGAATGTTGTATCCATCTACAGCAGGCCTACCATGAATATCATTCGAAGTTTTCACTCTCTATCGTACTTATGTAAGAAATTGCAAGTGGGACACAGAGGATAAACTTCGGATGCGGTTCATAGTAGCAAGGCAGAACCATCTATTAATAATTCATCGAACTAACCTATAAATAGACACTACTGTTGTATAATAAACATTTAATTTGCAATAAAAAATATTGATGTCAATAATTAAGATAAAAACTATCCTATCTTTTAAGTTGGACCAAATAACAGATACTTACGAAGTTTGATCAAAGTCGGTTCAGTAGTTTCAGAGTTTATCGCGAACATACATCGTAACACAAGATTTTTATATATACAAGATTGTCTTTTTAATGATTATAAAGGGTATGATATAATCTGACGGTCAGTTTTCGGGTAAGTGGCTACGTTCGTCTATAAACAATGCTCTTGTTAGAAGAAAGTATGAAAGCCACAACCAGACGAGCAAGCCATGTGGTTTACCAAAGGTACGAAGTACATATGGTTAGAAAACTCTTACTTATGAGGGAGCACAACTTTTTAATAAATTACCTTTGGATATAAAACAACAACAAACAACACTACACTAGCGTCTCTTGTAATGTGGGTGACTAATGCCCTTAAAAGGGACTGCCCAGTTCACTATGACATTAGAAGTCAACCTATTTTTGAATCATCGGTAAACAGTTATATATAGGTACTTGATTTCGAACGGAAAAAATATATTTTACAGTTTAATATACATTCTTGATGATTTTATGGTTCAAAATACGATATTTACAACAAGAATTATTGATCATAAAATATTCCGAAAATGGGGACTATTCATCGTTTTTCTGGTCGTAATTAAAATATATCGCACTTTTACTCAAGAAATAATGTGAAAAAATAAGTAATGATCTTTAGAAGAATATTATATGGATACTTTTTCTCAAAACAGTTTTTATTTTTTTATATATTAATTGAGTCGCATGTACACGAAAAACGGTGCGCGCGGATTAAGGAAGCACCTACTACCTACTGGCCTTAATGGTGTTTCTAGTGTGCTAGTACTTACTACATTATTGGTATAATATTACTATTGTTACGTGCGGGGTGAGTTACAATGCCGTGTAAGGGCGAACCGAACTGTTTATTTTCACAAACCATGGTGACTTCCAAATTCACTAAACTTCCCTTAATGAGTAAGCTCCTAAGAGTCGCTTTCGAATCGCTGCTAACTCACAACTGACCATCCCGCCCGCTTGCTCCCTTATTTATATTTGGCGCCAAACGTCTGGATATATTTCGAATTTACTAGAAATATAAACAAAGTTGTAAACACGGAATTTTTTCTATTCCGTGATTGTAAACAAGTTCATTGAAAGTTCGGGAATGCTATTTCTGTTGAATATGAACTCTATGTTGTTAATATGAGAACCAATTTATTTTGACACTAACCGGAAAGTAGCGTGACTACTATCAATAAGGTGGGACCTTCGAGAGTTTCGGCCGGCGCGAACGCTTTTTCCAGAACGTTCCATGGTTAGCCGTAACACTATTATATTAACCATTTAGTACTCTTAGTATATTGCTAGTTTGCTAGATCACTAGTAATTATATTACCAAACTTATTTCTGTATTGTAAATTAATTGGTTAATTGTTTTTTGTTATCTCCGGTCATGATTCTTCCATGCTATCACTTCTTGATCAAGTGATATACTTCTAGTTAAAGCTTCAGTATAATCAAAAAGATATATATGGTACGTTAAAGTATCTTGATTTTTCGTTTAGCTTCAAAACATTGGAGTTCAATTTAGCTTGACTCGGAAGAGATTCGTAATAAATTAGTGCTCCTTCAACAAATTTAAGCTCGGAGACGAATCGTAACGAGCGACATTTAGACTGATTTCACCTTCTGATTGGCAATTTGTCGACGTGACAGAGTTTATATCCTTCACACAAGGTTCTTTGTTTTGATAACGAAGCAAAACCGATTCATGTGGTAACTCCTAGTTAAAGTATGTTTATCGTCAGTCTCAAAATAAAAAGATATCTTGACAAATTTTCATTAGAGACATCTACTACAAACACAAAATAGTTTTTTTGGGTGTCATATTAGGTCTTTTCGCATTTAGTATGTACAAACTTGTATTATACATACAATAATAAAATATCTTTGGCTGTACTATTTGTATCTGGCTGGTATTGATGACATTAAAAAGGTTACATTTAAAAGGAAGAAACAAATTAGTAAAATGTTATTTCCAGCTATTTTTCATTTGTTTTTCTTTCTGTCAAAATGAGTGAATCTAATGAAGAAATTCGATACATTTGAAAATTTTATTACAAAAAAGGAAAAAATGCAACGCAAGCCGGGAAAAAATGTGTGACGTTATAAGGACCTAATGCAGTGCAAATAATTTGCTCAGCCAGAACAAAGATCCTTTTGAATCGTGAGTAGTACTTTTTAGTAGTGGTAGTGCCCTACCACTACTAAAAAGTACTACTCATTTGGGCTGCGTTCGCACACTGCGTGTCGCAGTCATTTGGGCAGCCCGCCTGGCGGCAGTGACCACCCCCTTACATAAAACACAACAGCACGTATATGCTGAAATAACAGCATATACGTGCTGTTGTGTTTCGGTGAGTGAGTAAGGGATGCCAGAGCCCATTTCCTTATCCCCTCTTAATCCCTTATCTTTAATCCTACTGTAGTCGGCAGCGCACTTGCAGCACCTGTAGCGTTGCTTGTGTTATAGGCGACGGTAGCCACCTACCATCAAGTGGACCGTCAGCCTGTCTGTCGACATAACATAAAAAAAAAATCCTGAGTGCAAATTGTATTTTCATCAATTGTCTCTAGATGACCTCTGCTAAATATGGATCGACATTATTTGACAGTTAGTATAAAACAATAACAACAGTGCAGTGCCATAACAAACACACTAATGTACCTATTTCAATTTGAATTAATAATGTATTCATCATTAAACTTAAACTATACTTATAAAATCGTTTGTCCTGACTGACTATCAACGCACAGACAAAAGTACTAAGCCTAGAAAGCTCAAATTTGGTACTTAGGTTTATTTTATGACGTAAGCATCCGTTAAGAAAGGTATTTGATAATTTAAACTCCGTGCAAAGCTGAGGGCGGGTCGTTAGTTTTTGTATGTATGCCTGTTTGTTTCTTAAGACAAGGACTAAATTTCTTAGACGAAAACAAGGTGCAATATTGCACAAGATTTTTTGTAGCTTCTCGGAGATAACCTCAGAGTTTTCTTAAATATTGTGTAAAATATGAAAAAAGAAATAAAAGTAACCAATTAAAACCTTAGTACAGAACTTAAGTTAATAAGCTAAAAAGTTTCCGCTGAAAATTTTTAAATAAAGAAATCTCACTAATCTGTGACTAGAAAGCTTTTTAGTCGTAATTTACCATTTCTTTCTTAGAAAATAGATATTTTTTTTTGTATAAATCTTCCCGATTCAAACTTTTTTAACTATAGTATATTATGCACAGTATTTTTATCTTAGTTTTAATTTTACTCTAAGAAGTCAAATTAGGCGACGAAAATAAAACTTTTCTACTAAATCCACGCCTTAATAAAATAAATTATATATAAATCCTTTATTAATTGTAAATTAATAATTTAATCTGTGTTAATTTTAATAAAAAGCTACTTTATGCTCTAGGGCAAGTTTTACTAAATAGGCCAACAAAAATTACGTTGTTGAGGAAAAAGTCATATTTTGACCTAAAACTGAAACATTAGTTCTGTCGAATACCTTAAGAGAAAAGGTGAAAATGACTCATTTCCTTGTTTTTACCTTGTCTCTTATCATTTACCCTTCAAGGCACAAGAATTGAAACTGCTTAGTGATGCTACGCAAATTCAAACCACGCTATATCTAAGAGTTGAGGGCTAGAATAAGTAGTACTATGCCATACTAACTACTAGTAAGATAAGACGCGACCCAAAAATAAATAGGAATAGTGTGGATAATTTGTTAAACGCAGCTCAGGCCAGAACTCGTGCCAACTGCTCCAAGCGAAGAAATTCATTACCCACCGTTTAGCGTTTCAAGCCAAGCTTAAACAGTTTTGTTTCTGCTGCTTAGCCGGAAAATAATGTGTGTCTTTATATAAAATACTGCACAGTGTAACCTAAATTGCTTTTCAAGAACTATGGCGACGCAAAACTTTTACCCGCAGTATAGTCTGCAGTCAAATATGTATATCTTAATTACACTTTTATGAGTTAACTAATGTTTGCCCGCGTCTACGTCCGGGCTTCCCTTTTGTTAGGAGCTTTTGTTTGCTTGTTCATGTATACTTATATTAAATTTATCAGGTGTTGAATTTTTTTTTGAATGATCGCTTGGAAACAGTCTTTTTCTCTATGGAAGGTACCCTATGTTATTTTCTATACCCTTGACAACGTGTATGTCAGGACAGGATACTTTTTTGGATCGGAGTTGTTGCCTCGGCAGAGCCCGATCTATCCCTCTCGAAGGGCAAGGAGACACCGGGGAGTTTTAGTGGGTAGTGCCAGTGCCGCTATGACCTAGCATAGCAGCAAGCACTGGTGATCCCCACATACCCTTACCGCCTAGCCAACGGTAGGAAATGAGTATAATGTCAGTATGTTTATGTTATACTAACAATAGGTTTTGTAAGAATTTACTAACACCATAAAAAGAAATAATAACGTGTTCTTATTTATTATTATGCTAACACGCTGGGTCTGAGTAGCCCGAATAATGAATTATTGAATAAATGAATTAAAATAAATATTTCCCCAACTAATATTCAATTAGCTATGCTAACCGCTATGATCAGGCGCTGGGCGACCTCCACATACTCCTGCCGTCTAGCCAGCGGCAGATCTGTAAGCGGATTGCTCCTCGACAAAAAAAAAGACGATACTTTCGGAGATTTGCGATTTTGAACAAACGAAATTATTTATAAAAAATTAGATTTTACATGAATATATTCAATTACATTTAATTGAAGTGTCATTAATTTTATAGGTCATAATTTTATTGTAGATTCGTACATTTATTAAAAGGGAAGTTGTTGACAATTATTCAACGGCATTGTATATACAATAATGTGTGGACCAACTACACCAAGAAATCCATCAACGTCTTGCGAATCCAGTACAACAACGGTTTTAGGATGCTGATAGGGTTGCCTCGATTTTGTAGTGCTTCTCAAATGTTTGCCGAAGCAAGAGCTGACGGATTTCATGTAATTATCAGGACAATTAATTAATGCAATTAGAGAGGACACGAGTTAGCGCCAACAACATCTTAAAAACAGTTGTTGAGAGATATAACTCTTAAATTAAAAAAAAAATTTTTTAATTTTTTGACAAAAAAAAACCACTTTATGAATGTTCTAATTTTAGGCAATTAAATAATAATTAATTATCTATAAATAAATTTAAAAGGGTCATTAAAACCAAACTCCTCTCGAAAGGCTAATAAGGTCACTGATTATTTAAGCGACAATGAAGCCTGGAATTAAAGCCTGGATTCGGAGCTCATACTATGTTTGGTATTGTATATGTACTTAGATTTAAGTATTACTTAAGTGTATCTAATTGTTGTAATTTTATATTTTAAAGATGACAAAAGGAATAGTATCCTGACTTTTTTTTCGGGGTTTCTTCTCAGGATCGTCATCGTGGCTTTTTTTCCGAAACCCTGGTAAATTTAAATGACGATCATAAGAGTTTCTTGAAGAAACCTAATTAATAAATAAATATATTGATTTTGATTTGATTTAACCAACAATGGATCATGTTATCTGAAAGAAAAAAATTGGCGACTGCGTCCAGAATTAACCTGTTATTCAATGTAGAGTTTGAACTCTGAAATTCTTTACTACAGAGCGCAATGCATAAAAAAATTACATATTTTCAATGTAAAAAAATAATAACAATAATCGTTTTTTAAAAACATATATTTAGGATAAATAATGAATATAAACCTTGAAATATAAATTCTTACCGAACTTCCTCTTCCTATTCGTTCCTTCTCATCTCTTCTTTTACTGCATTAAAATGTTGTTCTCTATAATTTTACATAAATAACATTTCAATCAAAACGATTCAATCAAAACATTCAATTCAAGAAAAAATATTTTTAAAAACAAAAAGGTTACATTAATGCCTCAAGTAACTTTCGCAAAAGCTTTCGTTTGACGTTTACGTCTTTGTGTTGTAAACTTTAAAATGTGCAGTTGTACATTTCCCCTTTTGGAAAGCCACACTTAACGATTGAGCGAAATTTACGTTTAATAGAAGTAATCGCTGCTGCTGCTGCAAACCCAAAACATATGATACTTTATTTATATATGATACTCATTCAATATTTTTTAATTTCTTTTAATACGAGCCCGTTGGATGAGTGGTTAGGGTGCTTGCCTTAACGCTCTGTTCTAGGGTTCCCGGGTTCAACTTTGAAAAATCAACTTTTCAAATTTGGCTCTGGTCTGGACTTGGAAAGTAGTGGCAGGGTTTTCGCAGTCATTTGGGCAGCCCGTCTGGCGGCAGTATGTAATCAGCCCCATACAAAAGACCACCGTGAAATAACAGTACTTGTGCTGTCGTGTTTCGGTGAGTGAGTAAGGGATGCCAGAGCCCATTTCCCTATCCACTCCTAATCCCTCATCCTTAATCCTACTGTAGTCGGCAGCGCACTTGCAGCAGATTTGGCGTTGCTTCTTAACACAACGGCGACGGTAGCCACCTACCATCAAGTGGACCGTCAGCCTGTCTGCCGATCTTAACATTTAAAAAAATTCTCTTATATCTCTTTAAACTTTCCAGTTAACTGTTCGAAAGTAAAAGGATCTTGAATAAAATTGAAATGAAATTATGTAGAAAATAAACGTTTTACTAGAATGCAACATGATATGCAACTAGAAACGCAACACAAAACCGCTTATGACCCACGGACCACTTTGCCGAGCAAGTAGTTTGTCCGTGGGGAATCTATACTAATATTATAAAGCTGAAGAGTTTGTTTGTTTGTTTGTTAGAACGCACTAATCTCAGGTACTACTGGTTTGAATTGAAAAATTCTTTTTGTTTTGAATAGTCCGTTTATCGAGGAAGGCTATAGGCTATATAACATCACGCTACGATAAATAGTATTATATATAAGCGGTGTCCAGTACCGCGCTCCCCATGCGCACGCCGCCGCCGTATGGGCCGCAGCGAAGCGTGGCCGAATTCAGCTAGTTTAAGAAATAATTGAAAGGCATGGCCCACGATATAACTATTTTTGCATGAATATGTAACAGCGTGTAACATAAATATGTAACATGGTTAAAGAATAAAAGTTATGTTTTTTCAAATTTTCAAATATTAAACTAAAGAGTTCCTACTTGATCCACTGGAAGATATTATTTTATTCATAATGCAATGACAGATTCGTTCCCTATTTGTAATTTTAATTTTTTCATTTGTTATCGTCTCACAGTCTGTGAAAATATAAGTAGTGCTCTTTTGTACTACAACAAATAAATTAATTCTAAAAAGAGTTTAATTTCCTAATGCCCCACCGACCAACAGTTGGGCGACAGGCGTGTTGGTCCATGGGCCAGAGACGCACAATATTTTTTTTATAACGGCACTTATAAATCGTATAATGCAACATGCCAGAAGGTACCTATCAATATACTACGTTGGACCTATCTAAGTTTATATATATTTAAAATTAACAGGATTTACATTTTTTTTATAATCCAACGACATTGGACAAGTTATCTAATTATGCATAATTTTATCTAAATTACGATTTTATAACTAATATAAATACTTATAAATAATTTAAACCTATTAAACCTTTGGCAGACGGAAGTGGGCAAAATGCTGGCAGCATTGCCCCGTTGAATGCATATGCTTATTTTCTGGGCAAAGTAAATGCCAGAATTCTGGTCACCCGACGCTTCTACCAAACGTTTAGCCAACTCCCTGTAAAGTTCATTTTTTTATGTTAAGATTGGCAGACAGTCTGACAGTCCACTTGATGGTAGGTGGTTACTGTCGCCTATAACACAAGCAACGCCAAAGCTACTTCGAGTGCGCTGCCGACTACAGTAGAATTAAGGTTAAGGGGTTAGGAGTGGATAGGGAAATGGGCTCTGGCATCCCTTACTCACTCACCGAAACACAACAGCACACGTGCTGTTATTTCACGGTGGTCTTCTGTAAGGGGGTGATTACTGTCGCCAGACGGGCTGCCCAAATGACTGCGAACCTCAATGTGCCCTGTCACTACTTTCCAGATCCAGATCAGAGCCAAATTTGAAAAGTACATTTTTCAAAGTTGAACCTGCCGGGAATCGGACCCGGGAACCCTAGAACAGAGCGTTAAGGCAAGCACCCTAACCACTTATCCAACGGGCTCGTCATATAAATATGTCATCATCAGCTTGTGTCTCTCCACTGGCGGATGAAAGCTTCTCCCAAGCTCACCACCACGCATGGTCTTTTGTTGTTCGCATTCAGCCACTTCTCATATATCCATCTTTTATATTCTAATTGATGTTAAACAATAGTTCTCTAAGTGTCGCTGTAGCAAATAAAGGTTCAGGGCTAGCACTAAAATAATCACCTTAAAGATAAAGTCAAAACTTTAAAGGTTAAGAAAATGTAAATGTGCTAGAAGTCTATCAATCCTATTATTCCGCAGTGGACTATATTTTTTATTGGTAATATCTACAGACAAGTTGATTTTTTTTATGTTAAGGTCGGCAGACAGACTGACGGTCCATTTGATGGTAGATGGCTACCGTCGCCTATTACACAAGCGACGCCACAGGTGTTGCAAGTACACTGCCGACCATAGTGTGACCAACGTTGAGGGATTATGAAGGGCTAGGGAAATGGTCTCTGGCATCCCTAATCGAAACACAACTGCACACGTACTGTTTATTTCACGGTGGTCTTCTGTAAGGGGGTGGTTACTGCCGCCAGACGTGCTGCCCTAATGACTGCGAAACGCAGTGTGCCTTGCCACTACTTTCCAGATTCAGACCAGAGCTAATTTTGAAAAGTACGAACCCGGTACCCCTGAGACAGAACGATAATGCATGCACTCTAACTACTCATCCCAGTGGTCTCCTCAAAATGACTAGAGTGAAGTACAACTGATGAATTTTAAAGACCAGCTCGGAGTTTCGTAGAGTAACTTTGAATTACTTTATGAATTTTAATTTTCATCAAAACAAACAAATTAATTTATTAATGAAAGGGGCTTCAGTTACAGGACAGAGTTGTACAAAATTTTTACTTTATACTTTTGCGTACTGTTAAAAAGTTGTTTGCTTGACTTTTTAAGCCTATTATCAGGCTTTTTGCCTGATACATTTTGGAACGAGTCACTTTGAGTATAATAACAAGTGCGAGCTGAACTCGCGTGAAGAGGGTTCCGTACGATGTACCGCACAATATTGAGTGATTTATTATGTTATTTTAATATCATGGACTTCTTATAGGTTTTCCTATAATCTATAAGTAGAAAACTAATTTCTGTATATTTTTTTTTTCAAAATTTTAAGTTCAGTAGTTTCGGGGATGTTCGGACAGACGTACACATGAGTTATCCTATATGGGTTCCGTTTTTTTATTCGAACGTACGGAACCCTAAAAAGGTCTATTGTACTGTATATTCGAGTAACATAATAGTTGAACCCGAATACGCTTCGCTGCGGCGTGCGCGTAGCCCGCCCGCCTTCTTTGAAACTTCTTTGAAAAAAAAAAATCATACTCAGAAATTCTTCTTTTCATCGATACATACAGAGATTAGGGCATACATGCAGACAAACAGAGAAAAATTAGGACTTTGTAATACATATATATACTAATTTTACTCCATTTAAAATCTCAGTCGTTTCACGGATATTTTTCTATGTCATAAATAAAATATAACGCCTGACAAATTTATCGCTGGGACAACGGACATTTTTCCAAAATAGAAAGTATCCTAGATGTTAATCCAGAAAATAAACTATCTGTGTGCCAAATTTCATCCAAATCCGTTCAGCCGTTTTTGCTTGATTGAGTAACAAACATCCATACAAACTTTCGCATTTATAATATAATATAAGGACTATTTTAATATTCACTACTGCTGTTCACCGTACTGTGCTTAGTAATTAACTCAACTTTTTCAGTTAACTGTACAGTGAAGAGAAATTAGTCCTTCGTTTAAAGCTATTAATTAAAAATTCAGTTTTTTTTTCTCTTATTCCACTCATTGAACCAACGATTCCAGTTAAGGGATGGCGAGTTATTATAAAATTATAACTGTTTGTAATTACAACTTAATTGAGTAACAAAATTGAGTAACTTAACATTTAAAATATTGATTATTAAGCAAGTCACACGGTTAAACATCGATATTAGACCGCACACACACACACACACATGTTAAACTTATAACACCCCGTTTTGGCGTCAGCTCTAACAAATTTCGTATGGGAGACAACTTCTGCGAAGACAACTCTGAGCCGCTCTGGATGTTTTGTAATCCGACTGCTTGTTTCAGATATTAGTGCGTTCTAATAGAAACGCTGTTATATCATTATAGAATCATGTAAAATACTTAATGTAATACACAGTAGACAAATTAGGTTTAAAAAGTCGTCACACATATAGGACATATTTACAAATACCAATTACAAATAACTCAATTATTTTGTAAGAAGGATTTTTCTTAAAATTAATTGGCCCAATGAGATTGTTCGACCTTAATAAATGTTGGGTTTTCACCTTTTCTAACACCCCAAGGGTGAACCCTTCATTATTTTTCCTCGACTTTTCATTAGGAAGTTAATTTTTCTTGTTAATTATTTCGGCTACATCTTGTGATACTATTAATTCTCAAAGAAATTTCGGTCAGTGTTTTAAAATTGAATTATCCCAACAAGTGTTTTCAATAAATGCATCGTTTACAGAAATTAGAAATTCAAGACTAAGGAGAAAGTCAAAAAGCCTACAATTATTTTAATTGTATAATATTTACTATTTACTATCTCTGCCCGCGATCTCGTACGCGTGGTATACGGAATAACGCGTAACTTCTTTGTATGTAAACAAATTGGAATGAAATATGCACTACATATTACAGGAAGCTTGCTACATCACTGGAAATACTGCCAAAAAAGCTTTCTCGTCACAGTAATAAAAATTATCGGCGACAGATACATTTATTAAGCTTATTAATTAACTTAAGTTCTGTATTAACGTTTTAATCGGATACTTTCATTTCTTTTTTATATTTTACACAATATTTAAGAAAAACCTTCCACCTTCTGTTTGGTAATCTCCAAGAAACTACAAAAATTTGTTGTCCAATATTGCACCTTCGTTCATAAGTTATTAGGTTGCTTATGCTTTATCCTGCTAAGCATGCTTTATCCCTTATGCTTTATCCTGCTAAGCACAACAGCACTTGTTGATTGTGTTAATAGACTACTGTAGCCACATAATCTCAACACAATCCGTCAACCTGCATACAAATCATGAATTAAAAAAAAATATGTATATGTGATTTAAAATTAAAAGAATACACTTTTCAATTTGGAATTCTGTATACAAATAAAAAAGCCTTTGCTTCGGTCGCAACACTCTTTTGCTTTGCACGGTTGCCCTACCTATCCCACAGTTGACTAGGGCCCTTTTAAAAACTCTTTCACGGAAACCTGTTTTCGACGGTTCTCTATTTTTTCTTTTTTCTCTTTCGGTTGTACTCTGTGTAATTTTAAACGTTACACCGTTTTGTTTTCGCTGCTCCATTGAATACACGTTCATGCTAGAACATTTTCAAAAAAATCTTTCCCCTGTCATTCCTGACTATCGCCTGATTTTGGAAAAAAGTATCTTTTTCCAAAATGTAGTAATGGCAGGGCACACAGCATTTTTTGCAGTCTTAAATTGTGCACCCATTCTAGTAGCAGTAACCACCCTCTTACAGAAGAACACAGCGAAATTACAGCATGTGTGTTATTTATTTATTTTAATGTTACGATCGGCAGACAGGCTGACGGTCCACTTAATGGTAGGTGGCTGCCGTCGCCTATAACACAAGCAACGCCAAAGCTGCTGCAAGTGCGCTGCCGATCTACAATAGGATAAGGGTAAGGGATTGGGAGTGGATAGGGAAATGGGCTCTGGCATCACTCACTTCACTCACCGAAACACAACAGCACACGTGCTGTTATTTCACGGTGGTCTTCTGTAAGGGGGTGGTTACTGCCGCCAGACGGACTGCCCAAATGACTGCGAAAACGCAGTGTGCCCTGCCACTACTTTTCCAAATCCAGATGAGGAGACAGGAATCTGGTTGTTTTTAACGCCACCAAAACGCAAGCGTGTTTGTTCTCTGCAAAAAGGAGCCCTTTCGACTTGGCTCCAACTTTCCGAGGTGCATCCGTACCTGTGGCCAATGATCTTGAGCTTCTTACGATTTGCAAAAAAAAATGCATAGTGCGAAGGCGGTTCGCAATTTTTAGCAAATTTTGAATTTGTTGATATTTTTACCAAATATCAACAAATTCGGCGTCGGTTACGTTCTATCGCCGTCGGTAGTTGTCAAAACGGGCAGCTTTAAAAAACGACAACCACACATTGCTTTGCTTTTTTAGGAGGCGCCAGACGCCTGGCGTTGATCATTTCAATTGTTTCTTTTGTCAGTTCTAAAAGCGAATTGCTTTTAAATCCCTGAGTTTTTTTTAGTTGCATGTGGAAATGCGTACCAGCGTTTGATGCATATAGTTTAAGAGCTCATATAAATAGAAGTAGCTAATCCTAGATTTGAATTTTATCTAAGTACATAAAGTCCAAATGAGAAAATATTTATATATAGATTAATACATTATAAATAAAAGTGTAATGTGGACAGCAAATATTATATAATGAAATTTTCTCGATAGAACAAAATCACCAAGTTAACTCTCATTTTGTTTTATTTTCAAGATGACACATATTACAAACCGAAAAAGTTATCATTTCATAGATTATCTAGGCCTTTGACATTTTTCATTTGACATTTTAGTTTACGAGTAATTAATATTTAATACTTTTGGTACTTATAACATTTTTATTACTCGAAATGCGCTATTTCCGTCTCATGTCATGCGTACTTCAATGTGCATTGTTTCACATGATCAATCACAATCGCTCCACAGAGACGGGGAGACAATGTTTCTGTGCGCAAGAATATTTAAACGTAAATTTTTTAATAAGATTATTATAGACTGTTTATAAATTGCTTCATATTATTTTAAAAAGATTGTGTAAATATTTAGCTAATAAAAGGAAATCTGTTGTGTTGGTATCGTGTCCATTCAATTATGGGACCACGCGAATGAAATTAAAATTATTTTTTTGCTTTGTGCGCCCCCTTAAGAAAGGATTAAATGGATTATGTTTCGCAAAAAAAGGTTTTATTGGTTGAAAAAAATGTCTGCCAATCTATATTTAATATTTATAACAATGTAGTAAATTATGTTCCATAAAATCTTGCTCAGTAGCGAAATGCAATACCAAAATAAGATATTTTTTTTTTATAAACTAGGTACATACATTTTTTAAAGAACACGACATTTAAATTCGATGGAAACACTGAGCTTAAATATTAGGTTTATTCGTGAAGTTTCAGCGATTTTAAAAAATCCCGTCCATTTTTAAAAGTAAACACTGCAGCCAACGCCGCGCTCTTGTCTATGGATAGTGTGTGTGTTGCATAATAAATATTAATAAGGGTTTTGAATTCATAATACATGCATCTATTCAGAGATTCACTTAACCTTAGTCGAGTCGTCGTGCCTCGCATCGCCGCGCCGCCCGCCGCCCCGGTTGGAATCTTATCCTAATGTTCGATGTGCTCATGAAAGGAAGTTAGTCTCTAAGTGGTTTTTATAATTTAATTTTAATTCAAAATTAAAAACAAATAAAAATCAAATTTAAATTTAATTTAATGAATTTTAATTAATATTTAAATTTAATCAAATTTTCGTACTGTACATCGTTTTATACTTGTCCTCTGTGGGAAAGAAATACGCAGAAATCATACATCTGCCGATTCAATACAATAACGCGTTTCGGCCTTTGTTGGGGCTGCCTCGAGTTTGCAGTGCATCAAGAATGTTCTCGGAGGCATGAGTAGGCTGTTTTTTTACCATCATAGCAGGTAGGCTAGCTGTCCTGGGGTGGATCGGAGTTGTTGCCTCGGCAGAGCCCGGTCCATCCCTCTCGAAGGGCAAGGAGACACCGGGGAGTTTTAGTGGGTAGTGCCAGTGCCGCTATGACCTAGCATAGCATGGAGCACTGGTGATCCCCACATACCCCTAGCCAGCGGTAGGAAATGTGTATAATGTCTGTATGTTTATGTTATACTAACAATAGGTTTTGTAAGAATTTACTAACACCATAAAAAGAAATAATAACGTGTTCTTATTTATTATTATGCTAACACGCTGGGTCTGAGTAGCCCGAATAATCAATTATTGAATAAATGAAATAAAATAAATATTTCCCCAATTAGTCAATTAGCATTTAAATATAAATTGTGTATAAAGTATATTTATCCTAAAATTATTACAATATAGATCAAATAGTGGGAAGGCGGTGTATAAATAACCATTGAATGCGCGGTTTTATGAGTATCTTGTGGTATTACCCGGCGTTTCACACAAAATTAAGAGCGATCGAGTAACAGTACCTGCTCGACGGATGCATCCCGGTCCAGGTGTCCTCCAGATGAGCAAGTTCAGCTCGGCGCCGGTCACCAACACAATATTGTCCACAATGAAAACACTCCTTTAAAATTATAGTGCGTCGCTAGGTTCATAAAGCGTTTTTAAATAAATTATTGTTTATAAGCGAAGCGGTCCTCAATGGACGTCGACAAGTAGACGACTGCTGAGTGCTGACCTCTTTCGTCCGAAACTGCGAGAAGACCAGCAGAACACACACGCCGAACCAAATAGTAATATGAATAAAGTTTGAAAAACTTGTACCAGTAAAATTACTGGATTTGCAACTTTAAGTTATTACTTAAAATCTTAATCTTAATCTATTGAAAGCATTGTTGCGGTTAACAAAGAGACAAACAAGGCATAATTTATGCCACCGTGAAATAACAGCACATGTGCTGTTGTATTTCGATGTGTGAGTAAGGGATGCCAGAGCCCATTTCCCTAACCCTTCCCAATCCCTTATCCTTAATCCTACTGTAGTCGGCAGCGAACTTACAGCAGCTTTGACGTTGCTTCTGTTATAGGCGACAGTAGCCCCCTACCATCAAGTAGACCGTCAGCCTGTCTGCTGATCTTGGCATAAAAAAAACCATTCTTGAAGTTTTCTGAATATTTATAAATATATGTTTTATTTTCCAGGTAAGTGTGGTTGTAAAAATCCTTTTAATTAAGGTTCTCACACATCAAGGTAAGTGAACTTTCAAGAGATTAATTTATAGATCAAATTTTTTATAAATATTAACATTTTTCTGGAGCGATAAAAATTAAAAACTATAAAATATTAATATTTTATTTAACGAAAAAAATCCTAAACCATTTTCTATATTGTGGAAAAAGTTAGACCAAAAAATTCGTTAACATTATTAAGTTATTTACTTGCAATTCCATATGTTAACGGATAATAAGAATAGTAAGTGTCGTACTAATCCCATAAAGTAATTAAGTATTTATCAACTAAGTTATTAATTATTATGAAACTTTAAAAATCAAATAAGCTAAGTTGCAATAAATCTATACTTATAAAATCGCGAAGCCGGAGGCGTGACGCAATTTTTCTTTCTTTTTTTCCTTTTTTTATGTTAAGATCGGCAGACGGGCTGACAGTCCACTTGATGGTAGGTGGCTACTGACGCCTATAACACAAGCAACGCCTAATCTGCTGCAAGTGCGCTGCCGACTGCAGTAGGATTAAGGATAAGGGATTAAGAATGGATAGGGAAATGGGCTCTGGCATCCCTTGCTCACTCACCGAAACACAACAGCACACGTGCTCTTATTTCACGGTGGTCTTCTGTAAGGGGGTGGTTACTACCACCCCCTTACTGCCCAAATGACTGCGAAACGCGGGTACACTACTAAACCCGTTTGTCCTAACTATCAACACACAGTTAAAACTACTAAGCCTAAACAACTGAAATTTGGAACAGGTTTATTTTATAACAAGCATCCTCTAAGAAAGGATTTTTGAAAATTTCGACTTCGTGCGAATCCGGGAGCGTGCGAAGGACTTATAAACTTCTTTGTCTGAATATTCGATAAAAATTAATATAAAAACAAGCACTTAAAAATGTTACACGACCCTGCTTTTAACTTAACAGGAATCGAACCTTTGAACAATTGAAATTGACGTAACCGATCAATTTTAATTCAGGTTTGAGATGCTTAAGTCCTCAGGGTTATTTTAACACAAAATCGCTTTCGAAGAATAATTTGTCAAATACATACATTAATATCACAGTTCCGCACGGACATCAATTCTGTAAACGTATTGTTTGTTCCCCTCTTGTTCGCCGCCGGCCTTTTCCCCCGCTCTTTTTCGTTGGACTTTTTCTTCCCTTTTTCTGCCATCCGCTCATTTCCTGCCAGTAATTGTCTTCTTTCAATTGGTTCGTTCGTTCGTAGGCTTTGACGCTGAGAGGTTTGTTATTGTGTCTAATGAAAAAAATTTGGCAATCGGCTATCGGACGATTATTTTTTCTAGTTTTGCTATCGCGTTTTTTAATTGTGTTTCTATTTTGAATTATTTTTAAGTTGTTTTCAACACAAACATATATATATATATATATATATATATTTACGTAAAGTTTCTTACATTATAAGAAATTTATGTATGAAGAATGAAAAAGTGGTACACTTAGCTCTCAAAAGTGATATGATATGAGACAGTATTACATGTCTCATATCATATCACTTTCTATCATCATTAAATATCTTTCAACATGCATTTACTTTATATCATAAAGACATGTTAACGTGTCTTCTAAAGAGGATTACCCACTTTTGGACCCATCGTGTTACTGAAAGTAAATGGCGGAAAAAATCCTCTATTTTTATTAAACTAAAATCATAGAAAATTATTTTATTTTATAGTTGGCTAATACAGAAAAAAAATGTTTGTATCGAGATCTCCTTGTTCTGTGATAAATAGTGTTTGTGATCGAGATTGTGCATTTAAAATATGTGAATATAAATTAGTTGTAAATAATGGATAATTGGTTCAGCGATCTTCTTTTCCAGACGCGCTTCTTTTTTCAATGTAATTAAAAAGAAAAAACAGTCTTTTTTTGGGACTAAGTAGGTACCTACAATATTAACGAGATGCAATAATTTAATGCTATGAGTTTATGATAGTAGTCTGAGTCAATAAGCAATACTGTTAAAGTAATATCTTTACTTCTATAAAGTAATATCTAACAGCTACTATATAATAAAATCGTTAACGATCTGTGTCTGTACACAAAATATTAAAAAAAAAACACAATTTGTACACGTTGCACTTATGTTATCGAGGTCAAAAAATTTTTTTGTTAAAATTTTTGTCTGTTTGTGCACGCTAATCGCATTAACGATTTGGTTGAAATTTTACTCACAATTTATTAACTGGATTAACATAAATATAACTTCTGACCGACTTTTTCTAATTTTAAAATATAGAAAAAGTCGGTCAGAAGTTTGGGAAAAAATTCCCATAAAGTATGATTAATTTTATAGCTCTATATAATATAATAAAGATAAATATTTCAAGATGATTATAAAGGAAAAATGTCATACAAATCTCAATAGAACGTTTTATAAGGATTTATAACTGTTTATTGTACTAAAGGTAAAGTGAGCATTGTGTTTCGACCAATGAAAGATCTAAAGCGAACAATAATCGTTAGTTCTCTCTAAGTGCGGGCCAGGGGTTGCTGCACTAATTTATTTGTGGCTTGTGGGAGACGTGATGAGAGATTCTCATCGGCATTTCTATGTATTATGAAATGGGTTTAATTGCTCACTCCGTCTATAGTGCTTCATATATAATATATAATTATTATGTATTAGCTGTTGCCCGCGACTTTGTTCGCGCCCTTTTAACCTATACGTAATTATAATAAAATCGTAAACGAGTCGTGTCTGTACATTAAATATTTAAAAAAAAAAGTTTATACACGTTGTACTTAGTTTATGTTATAGAACACAAAAAAATACTTTTTAAATTTTTTGTCTGTTGGTCTGTGCGTTTGTTCGCGCTAATCTCTGAAACGGCTTAACCGATTTGAATGCCGTTTTCACTGATGTATTGCAGCAAGCTTCCTGTAACATTTACAGTGTTATTACAAAAAAGATAAACAGACATTGAACAAGTGTCTAAAAAGAATTTATTACAAAAGCGTGTTTAAGCAGTTAGAGTTAGGCACGGTTTAAATAATACTTTTCATATTTAAATACATGTCAATGCTTGTCGAAGCCTCAAAGTTAGTCTAAACTGCTTTGTCTCTGTTGTATTTAGTGGTGTGGCATCATAATTTATGATGAAATATCGGGTTGTTTTACCTTTTATTCTTGAACCCAATTTTCATTTTTTTCCATATTCCTTGAAATAATTTTTATTTATATTATACTCACTTGACAATGAGTAATGACGATTGACAAGTCTTGATAAACACATTCCATTCTTTCAACCGATCACTGTTCTATGCGTACAATGTACTCATTATATACGTAA
This sequence comes from Bembecia ichneumoniformis, assembly GCA_910589475.2. Lineage (NCBI taxonomy): Eukaryota > Metazoa > Arthropoda > Insecta > Lepidoptera > Sesiidae > Bembecia > Bembecia ichneumoniformis. Next base: position 5,563,269 of record OU342541.1, read on the forward strand.
GTTTTTGTTCCAAAACATACTTATGGCGGTGTATTTAGACCAATAATTAATTTATAATCACACACGGCACTGTTTTATTTATATATAGATAATTTTAAAATATTTTTTTGGGTAGGATATTCTATTAGCACATAACAAATTTGCATAGAAAGGAACGTTTCGGATTGAACCAAATGAAGTTGAACGAACGTTTTGTAATATTGCTATTTTATTGTTACTATTTGCTATTTTATAATTTTAAAATAGCAACATTTGGTTGCCTATAGGTTGCCTAGCGATGTTTTGGTTAGTCAAAGGACAAACACTATTTTGTAATAGCGAAGGTTAAACATTATTTGAGGCAGGGTTTAAAATGTGAAATTGTACACAAATGTCGTTAGACGCTGTTTGACAAAACACGTGTTGAGATATAGTTTAGTATTTGTTTTTGTAATAAGTGTTTATCTCATTCCAATCGGTTTACAAAAAAAAGTTACGCGCTATACCAAATACCATGCGTACCAAGTTGCGGGCTCAACTAGTCTATAATAAAATTGTGCAGATAAATATATATTGTTTTCTACATTTTGGTGACATTGTTTTTATCCGTCGCTACAGATGACACAACAGGATACGAAACCTGAAAACCGAAATGTAGACTGCCAGTGCCACTCGAATCCTAATAAGATATATACAATGAGATATATACGAATGTCTCTTCTCCTGCCCCTCACTAAAGAAGTCTTCGAAATTCAAATTCTAAAGGAATCAAAACGTACGAAAAAATGTGTTTGGAAATATTATAAGTGAAGCCATTATGTCTTAAAAAATAACACTTCGGTTCATGAAATTCTTTTTTTTTAAATTTTGTGTAAGAACCACTGCTATAAAATCTTTGAATCGCAGGAGTTCTTTTATTTCAAACATTTTCTTAAGAAGGAATTTCTGCTTATAACCTTACACCACCACACTGCGAAACCTCCGAAGCTAAATGGCTAAAATTTCGCAATACGGTGGCATTTTGCATAAAATTTAACAGTTATATGAACCTAGTCCAGAAGTTTTTCACTTGTACCAAACGTCTTTCTCTGCTTCGACCTCTTCCTTAAGTGGCCCCGCGCATTTATTGCCAATAAACTGACCCCAGTAACGAGTATATAGGGCTTCGGTACATTTATACTTATGCGATAGAAATACTGGAGAGGTGGGACCTTTAATTAACCTGTAGATGGTCGAACACTTCTTCGAATGACTAATTTAAAGGTATCATAAATAAAATATAAGAGGGTAACGACGTCATGATTATATTTTCCTAAAGAATATTTTATAAAAGATTTAATTAATTTATCTACCCTTTATCATAATTCATATCTAAATTTTAAATAGTTCTATAACCTACATGTTGCAACAATTCTAATAAGCTACAAGCTGCAAAAATTCTATAAGATGCAACAGTTCCATAGGCTACAAGTTACAATAATTCTATAAGATGCAACAGTTCCATAAGCTACAAGTTACAATAATAGGGGATCGAACAGTAATCAGATTAAAATCTAAAATGTACTTAGAAAGAAAATATATAATCTTTTACGATTATTTATCGAATAATAATTTAATATAATTCATTTAAATATTTTTAAATGATGAAATAAAATTTTATTATTTACAATATTTTTAATCTATACTGAAACACCAATCACAGTGCGTGACGTCATTTGTGGGCAATCATTGTCTTATGCCAATGCAGCTGTTTTGTTATGATATGACCACAAACCACAAATGACGTTGCGCGCTCTCAGATGAACTATCGTGGCGTTTTGGCGGCATTTTCAAACAAACAATATTAAAACATGATTTTGAGTACCTAAAAGGCTATAAATAAATAAAATAGTATTTTTATGGGAATAAATATCCATGAAGATTAATTTAAAACACTCTGAAAATTTGTCCGATCCCCTATTCTATAAGATGCAACAGTTATATAAGTTACAAGTTGCAATAATTCTATAAGACGCAATATATTCTATATTCTATAGTTCTATAAGCTAAAGGTTACAATAATTCTATAAGATGCAACAGTTCTATAAGCGACACTCTGTAACCGAAGTAAGATTACTCCCCAATTAAGCCATTATTAATTGAACGCCATAACTATCAGTACTCTGCTATCAGCACCATCTACTGCAAGCCTCTCTTTTGAGGTCCCCCTAAAAGGAGTTTCAACTGTGGTCTCACATAAAGAAAAAAACGTTATTATTACCGGGAGTGCTAGCGTGTGAAAGTATCGGGAATCGCGCGTCCAATTTGGTACTGAACTATGGTTGTATATAACATATTGAATGGTCGAGATATTGTTAACGAAGCGTAAGGAATATTGCTACTGTCACACAATTTACGATTCGAATGTGCTATTGGAATAACTAGCCATAGAGTCAACTTAAGTTCACTTCTAAAGTATTTGTTGCTATGAGACACAATTATATTGTTAGCATTCATTAGACTAATCTCGAAAATGTTCTTATTTCATTTCAACCACTACAAATAATACAAAATTTGACGTGTGGGTAGTTGGGTATGCATTGTCCTAGGTGAACCTTCCCAAAATCAACCGATTCACTAGTTTAACGCGACAAAACACATGGGTTTTTCCTATAATTTATAAACGAATTTGTAGGGTAGGTACGTGTTTTACTTTTTATTTTTTTTATTTTTATAAATTATATTACGTTCTGGACTTCTAAACGCACAAGGCACGTTCTGAGTTTCTACCACTTGTTTTAGCACAGGCCTTCCTCTATCAGAAGAAATGTGGGCTTTATGTCACCACTCATGAACTTTTCTATCTTCGTTTCTAAGTCATACAGATTTCCTGACGAGGTTTTCCTTTACCACTAGAGTTTATGATCATTATTTTTAATCTATTATTATTCTAAGGAGCAGAAAAAGTTTAAAAACCGAGGTATCAATAAAATTTAAAGAAGATCAATCAGTTTTGTATGGAGATCGGGCCATCAGTGTATGGTACGAGTATATTCGTTTCATCGGTTGAAACTTGTACCATTCGGTAAGAAGAAATTTTAGATTTAACAGGGAAAATATCTTGTAATTTAGTAATGATGTTTCATAGATATTTAAGTTCGAAATTATTAAAAAACCCAATTGTTCCAATTGAGTAATGAGTTTTTTAATTTTCTAATGTTATCCCCATTTACAAAATCTGAAATATTCACAGCAAATTACTGACATAAGTAATACTTTTATTACCAATAAAAGTGTAAGTTGAAATAAAAAAAATGACATGGGCCCTAATTAACTAACGCCACTTAGCGATTCCTCGCGATTCCTCACTTCGAAACTACGTCATATTAGGGATTCCTTACTTGGAAAGCAAGTCATATTTTCACAAATTTTTACGAAATATGCTAAAAAGTCATTCTCTTACATATATGTATACGTATAAATGCCATGATAAGACAGACGTTTTGATTTTGACGTTTTGAACGTGTTTTGATAAGGTAAGACAAAAGCGTGAAATCATACAGAATTGCAATACAGAATCAAGGCCCTGGTTTTGAACGATGTCCTTTTTCTCCTTTAGTGAAAAGGAATCTAATTATTGAAAAATCGTTGTATCTGTATATAAATTAACTAGTCGGTTGCTCGGTGCCACGGGCTGCATAGCCCGGGAGCGTAGTGTTTTTTCGGTTGTATTTGCTCTTTTATATTGGTTTGTTTTGGTTTTGGGTCTTTGTTTGGATTTAGGTATATTATTTTTTGTTGATTGGTGGAGGGTTTAGTTTCAATAAGTTCATTTTGCTCCACTGCTCCCTCCCTTCCCGGCTCCCCCTCGCCATTCGCCCCCTCGACCTCAAGACCCTTCGCGGCGAGTCGACCACCGTCTCTTAAGGGTGAAAGTTCGCCATTAAGTTGTGATTTTGTATGGAGGGGAGGGTGACGATCCCGACCGATGGACCTCGGGGAGAAACTGTAATCCCCGGAAGAATTCGCTGGGATAAGTCGCACCGTTTGGGAGAAACGGGGACTTGAAATTTCAAAACAACAAAAAGCGTCACTGAGGGTGTCGCTCCGTGAGCGTGATGCGAGTTCAGTGTATTTTCCCCGTACCAAAAATGCTATATATGTACCTCTTTAAATGTTGTATATATCTCTCTTATATAATTAATATAATGTATTTAAAAATTATTTGTTATGCATATATATGTGTATTTATTAATTTATGTTCACATGTACATTGTTATAATCGTATTTTTTTATTATAGTAGTGTATTTTACCTATTTGTTGTTTACTTGGGCTGACCTTGGGAACATCATTTTGACGTAAAGTCAAAATTATGTACCCAAGGGAAGATCAGTACTATGTAGCTTGTAGCACACACAGCACATTGGGTGCCTATTTGTGGCGAGGCACTGATACACACACTGGCAAGCATAAAAAATTGAGCTTTTCGAATTTTTCTTTTTGATTTTTGATTTTTAATCCACACAATAAATAGAAAAACACTGAGAGGTACAAATCTACATCTGCTATTTCGTTCGCCGAGCGACTGAGCTAGTAGGCTATCACTGCTTGTATAATATACGAGCTGTTGCACACGACTTCGTCCGCGTCTCTTTATAAAATATTATCTGTGTAAAACGGCATTTTTTTATGCTGGGGGCGGGGTAAGGGGGGAGGGTGAGTAACCTATGTTACTTGCTGATAATGTAGCTTTCTATAGGTGAAACAATTTTTAAAATCGATTCAGTAGTCTTTGATTTTATTCATTACAAACATACATTTGTATGGAGGGGGTAAAAGGGGGAGATGGGGGGACGTAAGTAGCCTATGTTACTCACTGATAATGTAGCTTTCTATAACCGTAATTTTTCCTTTATATTTCACCTAGAAATTCAGTGAAATTTGTAGATCACGTGAGACCACCTACAGATCCAGTCATGCGTAGGTATTAAATGAGAGAACATCTATAAAACGGTTGTTTTCTTTATATAGAGATAGAGTTAGGTACTAATATACTTAAAGTAGGCAGAAATAGCTTCTCCGCGATTACTGCGCGACCTTTTTTCATATCACAATTTCTTTCATGCGCTATCAATCGTTCTATTTCTATCCACAATTCACGCCGTTTACGTGTTTTGTCGCTCGTATAAGATTCATGTTACACCGCTTGACAAAAACTCGGTCCGACGAAATTGACACGAAGCAAGATTGAGAACACCTACGGGTAAAAATTAACCAGCCCACGTTGGTCTCCGTGTCGTAACCGACCTTCGTTGTTGTGGCCTAATTTTCTGAAAATGTTTGTTGTGCGATGGGTCAATTGTTTTGGTTGCTCCCGATTTCTATATCTCCCTCGCCTGCGAAGAGTATTGGGTATTGGACAGTATCACCAATTTCGTATATGAACATTGTATCAATATATACAACATACATGTTATACCTATATAATATGTATGTACTATGTTGAGCCCGTTGGATGAATGGTTAGGGTACTTGCCTTGACGCTCTGTTCTAGGGTTCCCGGGTTCAATTCCCGGCAGGGTCAACTTTGAAAAAAGAACTTTTCAAATTCGACTCTGGTCAGGATCTGGAAAGTAGTGGCAGGGCACACTGTGTTTCGCAGTCATTTGGGCAGCCCGTCTGGCGGCAGTAACCACCCCCTTACAGAAAACCACCGTGAAATAACAGCACGTGTGCTCTTGTGTTTCGGTGAGTGAGTAAGGGATGCCAGAGCCCATTTCCCTATCCCCTCCTAATCCCTTATCCTTAATCCTACTGTAGTCGGCAGCGCACTTGCAGCAGCTTTGCGTCCTACCATCAAGTGGACTGTCCACCTGTTTGTCGAACTTAAACATAAAATCATAAAACCCTACTTCCTCAACCTTATTAGCGCTATCAGTGACTTACAAATTTTGTAATTCTTCTATAAATCTAGAAAGTACAGTCAGCTGATAAAAATAAATTTTGAAACATCAAATATATCGTAAACTTTTCTGCAGTCAACATAAACAAAATCAATCAAAAATATTTATACGATCTTTATGCTGACCTAGTGAGATTATGCTACTTTTATGCTTACACACATTTTCTACTTTACCTTAAGAATCGATTATCATATAAGGCCCCCGGTATGGAAATTTTATGAAGAGTGAAATTAATTCAAGCGTTAACTAAAAGGCGTTACCATTATCTGTCACTTTGACATTTGTGCGACTACTGATTATTGTCATTTAGGTTCCCTAATTCTATTTTTAGGGCTTATAAAAGCAAACATCGAAATCTTGTATGAAAAGTGTAGTGCGCGTTATAACCTTCAGGCGCAGTGACATCTGTCGTCGAAAAACTGAACTATTTGAACTTGTAAAACTAACAATAAATTTTGTTAGAACACATGACATCTGAGTTTGCAGAATGCAACTAAATAATATAAAGTAATTAGGTATCCATTTATCTATTTACACGAGCGAAATTTTCTATTATTTTCTATCTATTTACACGAGAATTTAACTTCATATTATTATTTTTTATACGGAGTGGAAATAACAGATTATTTATTATTTACTTTTGGGCCATCCCTAGTGCTAATATGTACAATATCAATGACAAAACTTATATGTAGCCGTTGTTTGTAAAATGATTTAAATATCACACGAATGTTTAACCTCACAAAGACACATTTAAAATATCACCGTGCACTAAAACTGCATTAGCAAAACGTAATAGTCAGTTTTAGTGCACGTTTTTGACAAATATGTAAACTAGTATAATAATGTTATGTTTGTTCAGATGCGTTAAGTATTATTGGGTCGATGTTCTTGTTACAAATAAATATTATGTAGCTATATTAAGACAGTGTGGAATGTTGATAAAACCTGCAAAATTGAGATTCTCCTGATGAAGTCACACCGAGATCGCTCGGAACGAGAGAAATACATTCCTCGTGGTTTCTGGGATTTTCGTTGATATTCGTAGTATTACTAGTATTAGTAACATATCAATTAGTATATATATTTTGTAACAAAAACAGTAAAGTTTTTTTATTTACTTGCCATTATTTACGCAAGAAACTCAAAATAACATTAGGCAATAATAAAATTAACAGCGCATTCTGTACGCGATACACATTATGTAAAAATCAATTAAAATTTTCTTTTATTTATTTATAAACCAATGATTACATTAGATAAAAAGGTGAGTAATGTCTTGCGCCTAAGAGTAACCACCTCATTGTCAAGACAATGAGTAATCAGGTAAAAAAATAAATATATTTATTATATTATAGTTATAATATTATAGAAATTTTTATAGGCACAATAAGATACAAAATTTCAACACTATTTATTATTATTTTGATTATTATTAAAATAGTATTGTCTTTTTTCCTTTGTGTATTCGGTACCTAAGTGTTTTTTTTTTCTATAATTTTTCACGAGCCCGTTGGATGACTGGTTAGGGTGCTTGCCTTAACGCTCTGTTCTAGGGTTCCTGGGTTCGATTCCCGGCAGGGTCAACTTTGAAAAATGTACTTTTCAAATTTGTCTCTGGAAAGTAGTGGCAGGGCACATTGCGTTTCGCAGTCATTTGGGCAGCCCGTCTGGCGGCAGTAAAACCACTGTGAAATAACAGCACGTGTGCTGTTGTGTTTCGGTGAGTGAGTAGGGGATGCCAGAGCCCAATTCCTAATCCTTTAATCTTAATCCTACTGTAGTCGGCAGTGCACTTGCAGCAGCTTTGGCGTTGCTTGTGTTATAGACGAAGGTAACCACCTACCGTCAGCCCGTCTGCCGATCTTAACATAAAAAGAAATTAGAAGATCAGGATCCCAAAATATACATAGAGATATATGAAAATATCATAAATTTTTTAAACCGAGGGAAATGGGGATTCATTTTTATTATATAGATAAAAATGAATCCCCATTTCCCTTGGTCACGGCATCACGCGTGAACGGGTAGACCGATTTTAATTCAGTTTTCACTAATGGAAAGAGGGATTAACGGGGAACGTTCATATACATATATAAAAATTGCACGCTAGTACATAATGAAAATAGGCGGGTCGCTAGTACATAATGAAAATCAACATGGGTTCGAAATTGCTCCAATAATAACCAGTGCTCTGTGAAAAAAGTGTGCCTCGTCACTGTTCCTACGGGTTATTTAAAATATTGTGGCAGTACATTTAACTTCTCTACTTCTGTGCGAGCAAGTGTGACCCCGATGAGTAATTACCATCGCTGCCATATACATACAAAACATTTAAGTGGACGTTTAGCTTAGTATTTACTGGTTTTAATGGACGTGTAACAGTTTTAAAAAGAAATATTTTAATCGTAATACATTTATTGTGACATTTATTGCATGTAACATATTATACCTATCGTAACTTTAATGTTTCTTAGTTGAAAAAATATATATACGTAAAAGGTGGTATTACATAGTCGCAACTTATGAAAACTAAAAACTCTTACTTAGTAACTCTTATACACTTCATTAGTACGAGCCCATCAAAGCAGCGTTAAACCAAAATTGATGAACAATATAAAACGACGGTAAAACCTCGAAACGTGTCTTTTACACGTAAAACAAAGCTTTCTAAACGATTTAGTCTTTATCTACGTAGAAACTTCAAGGGCTTATAAAGGGAAGACCACACTTGCAAGTTATTAACGTCACGCTAACTCAGCGCGTACGCAACAATTACAGTTTTAAAATAAATGTATTGCTAAATAATTGGAGTTTTTTTTATATGAAGATCAGCAGACAGGCTGACGGTCCACTTTATGGTAGGTGGCTACCGTCACCTATAACACAAGCAAACCCAAAGCTTCTGCAAGTGCGCTGCCGACTACAATAGGATTAAGGATAAGGGATTGGAAAGGGATAGGGAAATGGGCTCTGGCATCCCTTACTTCACTCACCGAAACACAACAGTACACGTGCTGTTATTTCATGGTGGTATTCTGTAAGGGGGTGGTTACTGCCGCCAGACAGGCTGCCCAAATGACTGCGAAACTCCTTAAGATTCGATTTTCATATAAGGCCCCCGGTATCAAAATTTTATAAGCAGTAAAATTAATACAAGCGTTAACTAAAAAGCATTATGTTCTTCTGCGTAATGTACCTTGCGCACTAAGCAAGCAGTTCTACCTAAATCCGATAGATGTCGCCGCTTCACCTAATTCTATTTTAGTAAAATAGATGGCGCCAACTACAATAGTAGGTATTAAGGATAAGGGATTGGGAAGGGATAGGGAAATGGGCTCTGGCATCCCTTACTTCACTCACCGAAACACAACAGTACACGTGCTGTTATTTCATGGTGGTATTCTGTAAGGGGGTGGTTACTGCCGCCAGACAGGCTGCCCAAATGACTGCGAAACTCCTTAAGATTCGATTTTCATATAAGGCCCCCGGTATCAAAATTTTATAAGCAGTAAAATTAATACAAGCGTTAACTAAAAAGCATTATGTTCTTCTGCGTAATGTACCTTGCGCACTAAGCAAGCAGTTCTACCTAAATCCGATAGATGTCGCCGCTTCACCTAATTCTATTTTAGTAAAATAGATGGCGCCAACTACAATAGGTATTAAGGATAAGGGATTGGGAAGGGATAGGGAAATGGGCTCTGGCATCCCTTACTTCACTCACCGAAACACAACAGTACACGTGCTGTTATTTCATGGTGGTATTCTGTAAGGGGGTGGTTACTGCCGCCAGACAGGCTGCCCAAATGACTGCGAAACTCCTTAAGATTCGATTTTCATATAAGGCCCCCAGTATCAAAATTTTATGAGCAGTAAAATTAATACAGGCGTTAACTAAAAAGAATTATGTTCTTCTGCGTTATATACCTTGCGCACTAAGCAAATCCGGTAGACGTCGCCGCTTCACCTAATTCTATTTTAGTATAATAGATGGCGCCAACAATAGTGTTATATTTGTAGTTCACCAAGCAGTTTTACGCAAATCCGATAGAAATCGCCGCTTCACCTAATTCTATTTAAATATAATAGATAGCGCCAACAATAGTGTTAAATTTGTAGTTCACCAAGCAGTTCTACGCAAATCCGGTAGATGTCGCTGCTTCACCTAATTCTATTTAAATATAATAGATGGCGCCAACAATAGTGTTAAATTTGTAGTTCACCAAGCAGTTCTACGCAAATCCGGTAGATGTCGCTGCTTCACCTAATTCTATTTAAATATAATAGATGGCGCCAACAATAGTGTTAAATTTGTAGTTCACCAAGCAGTCCTACGCAAATCCGATAGATATCGCCGCTTCACCTAATTCTATTGTAGTATAATAGATGGCGCCATCAACTTTTTCTTAAATGATTTATTAGAATCAATTTCTTACTGACAAGGAACAAGCAGATTGGTATTTGTTTTGAAACTAAAGGCAAAAGATGGAATCTCACACTCCTTTGTTACAATTACTACAAATTTTGTTTTGAATATTATTTTTGTTATTAATGACTTTTCAAGTTTAGCTTCAACAAATTAGTACAACTGAAATAAATTGAACGGAATTCTATTTTTAAAGAATTACATATTATATTGATTTTATATACGCTCTACATAATTTAATTAGATAGAAAATGTATTATTAGATCGTTTCGTCACGACTTTGTTGCCACGGCACAACTGACCATTGGGGGAGATTGTATACACAATACATAGACTATGGCCTTTAGAAGTTTTTCAATGGTGGAACTTTTTCTTCAGAGGCCCCGATATTACCTTCTACATCTAAATAAACTTAAAAATACACTCTGTCTGTATAATATTAGTATAGACTAGCTGAAAACGGCCACGCTTCGCTGCGGCGTGCGCATGGGGTGCGACCGGTACTGGACACTGCTTATATTTATTTACTTTCTTCTGAAATCAAAGTAGCCTAAGTGACTCCTTGTAACATCAGTTATCTGCCAGTGAATTCCCAATAAAATCGGTCCAGCTGTTTCGGAGATTAGCCGGAACAAACAGACAGATAGACAATGTTTTAAAATTAGTTTTTTATTATTACCGTTTATACTTTGATATATATATATATACATTTAGTAAAAAACAGTTATTTTTAAACTACAAACTGACACTTTAAAAACATGCAAAAAGTAACCGGAATTAGGTATATTCTGCCTTGTTAATGTACTGTCAACAAGGAATTGAAAGGAGCATGTTGAATTGAAAGACAGGAGGCGACTTTCTTAAATTAGAGAAAAAACAAAACTCATTAGATGTGATTAGATCGGGAAGAGACAAATGGAGGAGAGACGTCACCGAGTGGTATCCCAGAGAAGAAAAGCGTCGAAAGGGCAGACGCTGGCAAGACGATTTGCCCAAGATTTGGAGAAGAGTAGCTCTGGATAGAGAGAAATGGAAGAGCCTGGATGGAGGAGGCCAATGTGAAATGACAGCTTGACTTGCAGAATGCCGATGACGAAAGTTAAAATAATCCTAAGTGTACCACCGTGAAATAACAGCACGTGTGCTGTTGTGTTTCGGTGAGTGAGTAAGGGATGCCAGAGTCCATTTCCCTATCCATTCCTAATCCCTTATCCTTAATCCTACTGCAGGCGGCAGCGCATTTGCAGCAGCTTAGGCGTTGCTTGTGTTATAGGCGACGGTAGCCACCTACCATCAAGTGGACCGTCAGCCTGTCTGCCGACCTTAAGATTAAAGAAAATTACACCACTACACTCATTTTCTTTCTTAGGTTTCTTTAGGTTTGAATTTGCTGCGTTATCATCGTAGGTATATGCCTACGAGATGTCATGTAGGGAGATAATGAGAGTGGGAAATTTGCTTTGCTATAAACTTCCCTGAAAGATATAAAAAGACGTAAATAAAAGTCTTTGAATGTTGTTTCTTCGTTATTTCAGAGAAACGCAATCACGCCTTTGTGTCATTTTCCTAAACTGTTCCAACATGAAACCCCATTATAAATATATTATTAATTATCTATGGAATTAAAAATTATAAGCTAAATATGTTGCTAAGCGCAAAACTCGAGAACAGCTGGTCCTATTTGGATATTATTTTTTTCAATTATTCTTTAGTCAGTCGAAGCTTCTTATGAAGAAAAAAATTTGAAAAATTGTCCGGAATATTGGACCCGTGCAAAGCCGGGGACAGGTCGCTAGTAACAAATTAAAGTGGCGTTTTATCGCTGTTGGTGTGTAAACACGTTTATAATAGGCACGGATTGTTACTATCTTAATGGCTTTTAGATGTTCCTGTTATCTTGACAGAAGCTCGCATTTTTAACAGTGTCTTATGTCTGTTGATAAGCACAAAACCGTTTATAAGGTCAAATAAGCAGTGAATCAGCGGACCTGGTGGATTAATTTTATTTTTGATTTTTTAGTATCCTCTAACTTTTAACAGATCCTCCACTTACGAATTTTGGACTTTGTCTTGGTCTCTAGTTGTCACCTGGAGGGTGATATTTCGTCTAGCTGTAGATGAAACAACTAAGTAATTTTTGATATCTTTCAAGATTTTTTTTATTCACGAATTTTCCTTTTTTATGGAAATTTCCAAAAACTCGACAAAAAATGTGAAGATTAGATCTAACTGTGGAAATTTGCGTTGCGGCTGAGTTCCAACCACGAATGGGGAGTTTTCTAAATGAAATCAGTGAGAATTGATTGGTTAATTAATTAATTGATTCTGCTGTTAGTTGACGTTGTACTGAATAAGGAATATGTATTTTTTATAAATAACAATCGCTGAGCTTCTTAAAATATTATCTAGCTACATTAATAGGTAAAGTCAAGCTAACATTTCAGTTCGTCACTATCGAAAGCAGATATTTTTCGTGGACCCCCGCTTACGAATTGTAAACCCCCATTTTTTGTCACGCCAAGATAGACCCCCGTCGAGTCTCCCGTGGGTCCACCTAGTCCACTTTGGGAACTAAGGTACTAAACCATTCTTAATGTTTTGACGGCTTTTGACGAGCCCGTTGCATGAGTGGTTAGGGTGCTTGCCTTAACGCTCTGTTCTAGGGTTCCCGGGTTCGATTCCCGGCTGGGTCAACTTTGAAAAATCAACTTTTCAAATTGGCCTCTGGTCTGGATTTGGAAAGTAGTGGCAGGGCACACTACGTTTTCGCAGTCATTTGGGCAGCCCGTCTGGCGTCAGTAACCACCCCCTTACAGAAGAACACAGTGAAATAACAGCACGCGTGCTGTTGTGTTTCGGTGAGTGAGTAACGGATGCCAGAGCCCATTTTCCTATCCCCTTCCTAATCCTTTATCCTTAATCCTACTACATCGGCTTGCAGCAGCTTTGGCGTTGCTTGTGTTATAGGCGACGGTAGCCACCTACTACCATCAAGTGGACCGTCAGCCTGTCTGTCCAACTTAACATTTAAAAAAATGTATATACTCTATACATTTCTGAAAATCATATCACGTGCGTTTTTAGTAAAAGATTAAAAGCAAGCTTCTCAAAAAATGGAGCAATGACTAAGTTTAAATGCTACAAGATTTGCGTTGTATTCTAAATCTTAATGCAGAATAACCACAGTGCAACATCACAATTCTAAAGATATGGTTTCCATTGTACTTTACAACTAGAACCTACTACTCGCATGTCTGCGAAGTACCTAAGTACATGTCACATCACAGCCTAGCTCGAACAAAGCCTGTTCGCACATTGTTTGACATAGCACTGTGTGCCAGAAAAAATTACTTCGAGTTCTCGATCGACGTTCACTTTCGCTGGAAAAAAGGCTTTCATTGTTACGGATGAGTTGCCTATTTAGAAGCAGTGACCACACCGACTACAGTAGGATTAAGGATAAGGGATTAGGAGGGGATAGGGAAGTGGGCTCTGGCATCCCTTATTCACTCATCGAAACTCAACAGCACACGTGCTGTTATTTTACGGTGGTCTTCTGTAAGGGGGTGATACGGACGGACTGCCCAAATGACTGCGAAACGCAGTGTGCCCTGCCACTACATTAAAGACCATGTCTAAATACGGCTTTAGCTCTTACTATGGTTGAAATTGTAATGACCCAGTCTTTACCAGCTGTACTTCCATCTAAATGTATAACAAAATTGGTTACCGCCACTATCGCTGGTCTCACGCAGAGGATGAATAGGAGCCAACAGCAGAGGAGATGTTGTCTGTCTCCTCGACGGCGTCGTCGCTCGGCGCGGCCATTTTTATATCGTCGCACTATCACGGCGTGTGCCAACACCTACTCGTAGGTACTACGAGTATATAGTTGGTATTGCGTGTGCGCGCGTCGGTACAAGCAATATCAAATCGTAATTTATCAAACGTGATACCGTAAATAATTCAAAAGTGATAACTATACGTACCTACATATATATTATATACGTATATACAAATTATATACGTATTGTAAAACGGCTCTTAAATTCCTGTATGTTTTTTTAGTTCCTGCACATTTTTATTAATTAAAAACTGCAGAAAAAGTATATATTTACTATAAATATATTTACTACATATTACTATAAATGAAGTAAAGGAAATATGTTTTAGATTAAGCTTATAAATAATTAATTAAACGCAAGATAAAATGAAATTACAACATTCATCATTTTATAAAATTAGCAGGATCTATGAAATTAATCTGTGAAATTCTGTCATAGACTGTTTCAAGTTGAATGTTGGCACACCGCCATAATTGTAACGTGATCGAGGACTGGTAGTAGTGCCTGTTGCTCACATATCATCCACGAATCTTCACTATTGTTCCGCTTTTGTGGACTGTATATGGCCGTCGGTGGTTAAAGTGTTCGAATATTAAACAGAACCTGCAACCGACGAATTTGTTAGGTTGACCAAAACATTTTAACCTATACGTTAGTCGTATGGAATCCTAATAATATAATGCGAAGGTTTGTATATTTGGGTGGTTTTTTACTCAACAATGCAAAAACAGCTAAATGGGTTTGGATGAAATTTGCTACACAGATAGTCTATTGTCTGAATTATCATATAGGATATTTTTTATCCTAAAATAATAACAATTTTCCGGAAATCTAAAAATAGAAAAAAATCGGCGCTACTGTCACCAACAGTGGCGGCGGCGTCGCTACCGTCTCGTTGTCACAGTGATAAATATATAATAATAGCGACCCGCCCCCGGCTTCACCCGGGATGCAATTTTTATATATAAGAAAATTCCCCGTTTATCCCTCTTTCCATTAGTGAAAATCGAATTAAAATCGGTCTACCCGTTCACGCGTGATGCCGTGACCAAGGGAAATAGGGATTCAATTTATATATAGAGATAGAGAGAGAGAGAGAGATAGATAATAATATGTCATGCGTTATATATCTGTTATCAGGTATTATAACGTGTGAATTTGTTTGCAATTGTTATTGTATTATATATTTCTGTACTAATTATATATTAAAAAAAAAAAAAAAAACAATTTGTAAACGTTGTATTTATGTTACCGAAGTGAAAAAAATTGGTTTTGGAATTTTTATCATTTTGTCTGTATGTCTGTGCGTTTGTGCACGCTAATCACAGAAACTACTTAGTTAAACCGTTAATTAAATTAGTTAGTTAATCTTAAGTTAATTAAGATTTAAATGCGGTTTTCACTGATGTATTGTAGCAAGCTTCCCGTAACATTTAGTGTTTGTTTCATCCTAATCGGTTCATAAACAAAAAAGTTACGCGCTCTACCGAATATCACGCGTACGAAGTTGCGGGCTCAGCTCGTAACTCATATATTTTCATTTTTCAATGCGTACAAAGAAGCGTAGAGCTAACAAAATGTGATAGAAAAATGGATTTTTCGCTTGCTAGCTTTTGTCTGGGGTTTTGCCTCCATGTATAGATTATGTATGTAAACTCCCCCAATTTTACGGGGACGAACCCGGAGGGCGTCAGTCTAGTTTGCACTTATTGCACCCACTCGAAACAGAAGCGGATAGCAACGTTATTAATGTTATTAGCGTTATTAATTGAACGTTATTAAAGAATAAATAATAAATGATATTAGAGAAATATATAACTAAGTTGAAAATTTTCTAAAAAATTAGCGAGTTTTATAAAATAAAAGTATAAAATACTGCAATCAGAGTTGCATGTTAACTGTTGCTACCCCATGTAAACTGAAATAACGATCAGAGGAATGACGTCACGTTTTCGTAAATATCACCGTGACGTCACACAGACGTCATTGCTATTGTAGCGTTTTGGCGCGATGTTTAAAACGTATTATTTAAAATATCAATCGCATAAGTCATCATGCGTATTTAAACGATGAGCTATTTAGTTTGTCTCATTGGCTTAAAAAGTTTTCTCTTTCATTCTTAAGTGAACTCACCGTGAAATAAGAGCACTTGTGCTATTGTGTTTCAGTGCTTGAGTAACGGTGCGTGATTCAATTCTAGAGCCCATAGAAAGTAGATGATACTCTTATCCCTTACCTATTTTTCGTAAAAACTTATCCTTCCTTTAATATGATACAATAGTTATCCATCCTTTATGGCTTACCCAATTTTTATATTTCTGAATTCACAGTAGACCAGCGTGCACTCTAACACTTAGAGTGTACACTCAACACTTAGAGAGAGGCCATACGCAGTTATGAAAAGTAATATTTATACACAGATCATGGTGAGTCAAATCCAACTGGGATGGGCAGCGCACTGATACACAACAGCACACGTGCTGTTATTTCACGGTGGTCTTCTGTAAGGGAGTGGTTACTGCCGCCAGATGGGCTGCCAAAATGACTACGAAAAGTAATGTGCCCTGCCACTACTTTCCAGATCCAGACCAGAGCCCGGGAATCCTAGAACAGAGCGTTTAGGCAAGCACCCCAACCACTCATCCCGGGCACGTCAAAATTCCTAAATGTAGCTTTATATTTAGTCCACAGTAGCCTATCAAGTGTCAATATTTATCATAAAAAATAACTTTATCTATCCATCTGCAATCCTCAAAAAATATGACAGCTTTGAAGCAATGACAAAATACCAAATTAAAAGCTTAATGAAAATTCTCACACAGTATTTCTTGATGTAATTTCTTTATCCTCATTCTAACTAAGCTCTGGTTCTTGCATCTCCGCTTTTAATGTATTAACGCAAAGGCCGAATTAATTCGGCCTTTTTTTTGCGCTTTACCTTAATGGACGGTCATCCGTTTGCTTAACTTTTTTTATAAAATGATTCCTATTCTGTTTAATCATATCTGGTATTGTGAGGGTCAGGGCGCTTTTCGAGAATAAGTAGTGGCAGGGCACCCTGCGTTTTCGCAGTCATTTGGGCAGCCCGTCTGGCGGCAGTAACCACCCCCTTACAGAAGACCACCGTGAAATAACAGCACGTGTGCTGTTGTGTTTCGGTGAGTGAGTAAGAGATGCCAGAGCCCATTTGCCTATCCCCATCCTAATCCCTTATCCTTAATCCTACTGCAGTCGACAGCGCACTTGCAGCAGCTTTGGCGTTGCTTGTGTTATAGGCGATGGTAGCCACCTACCATCAAGTGGACCGCCAGCCTGTCTGCTGATCTTAACATTAAAAAAAATCATAATTTTATAGACGACTCTCATATCGCTTAACAATCTGCTCGACCGACTAAAACATAAAATAAAATAAAACATAAAATCTTTCACCAATAATTAGAATTGAATTTCAGGATGGACATAGGTTAAATATTCCACGTACCAGCTATCTGAAAATGAAGATTCAACGCTTGGCATTAGTATATCAGGCGTCAATGTATGTCAAGCGTTATTTTGCTTTACATGTTTTTAATATCTTTTATTTTTCAACACGGACGAAGTCGCAGGCACCAGTCGCAATTATATGTTAATATAAGTGTTATACTATATAGCATAGTTGCCTTATTGTATATATTGATATACCTGTCGGCATTGAGAAGACATAGTAATTTATGAAATCATTTTTCATACTTTTACCATATGGAGCTTGGTTACTTCTAGTAAATCTACATCTTCTATATATAAAAATGAATCCCCATTTCCCTTGGTCACGGCATCACGCGTGAACGAGTAGGCCGATTTTAATTCGGTTTTCACTAACGGAAAGAGGGATAAACGGGGAATGTTCATATATATAAAAATTACACCACGGGCGAAGCCGGGGGCGGGTCGCTAGTTGGTTATAATATATAGATTACATATTTTAACTATCGGAAATCCGTTATAAATCAGTAGCACTGCAGAAATGTATTAAGTTTCGATTTTTTTAATGCAATTTCTTGCAAAGTACAAGCAAAACGACTTTTAGTCTAAAATAACGCAAAATTTATAATGGGCCATATTGTCATTTTAATTTTTTTAGATTTTTTTGTAAACACCATTGCCGTTTTCACGGCATGTTGATCTATGTTTGATCTAGAATTTACATAGACATTTTTGTAGTTCCGAAAGCATACTATTTTAACATGTGTCATTAATTGGGCCCTAAGTCATATTTCATTTGCATTCCGAGAACGCTTAGAACAAGTACCTAAGCAGTACCAGTATTGTTATTTTTTAAAACAATACTATTGTTATTTTTTTAATATCCTGCATTATTATTATGTACAGTTATTGTAATTGATTCCTCGAAATTGATCGGGCAAAGGAAACCGATTCAAAAGTCAGACATGCAATCCGCGTCCCGTCTGGACGGACTAAATAAAAAAAGGCAAAAGTGTATCGTCCAAGCGGTCACCCCTACGTCCTTAACTCGACCCTGACGAGGACGGATCCGTTCCTTTGTCTCGACACGGCCGTCTTGATAAGGATCGAATATTGCGAAACAGGTTAGGAGTGTCACATAAAAGTTTTCTTCGACCTACTTGTGTCTTTAAGGCACGAGTATGTCTCCTAAAACTTGGTAAGTATATCAAAACCTTTGTTAAACAGAAAATGTGAGATAAACGGAATGGTTTTTGTAATTAATTATGCTTTAAGGCGACGCCAGCCCCTAATGATAAAAAAATCCACTTATTTGTAACCGTTTTCCTTTTAAATTATCATAATAATTTATAATTTAAAAAATACTCAAATCATCTGCAGGACATATGAAAGGGTTCATCAGAATTATTTTTTAAATTATATTTAATTATATATATATATATATAAATTACTAATTTGCGGTCTAATATCGATGTTGTAACCATGCGATTTGCTTAATAATCAATATTTTAAATAGCTAATTCTTAAGATAAATTTTAAGATCCACTATCTGAAGTCTCATCACAAGAAAAATTTGAATTATACTTTATTTAATTTTTAAATAGATATTTCCGAGATTTGCAAGTAGCGACACCCCCTCAACAGTCCCGTCAATTCAGTGCGGGACGAGTTTTGCGGCTGGAGTCGCCTTAATAAAACTAGCGAATCGCCCCCGGCGAATAGGCATCTTCTGGGTGAGCTCGCTCCATCGTCGGCCTCATCCTTCCTACATGGATAGATGTTGGTTAAGAGCAAATCCATCTTTAATAAAAAAAAAACCAGGACAAGTGCGAGTTGAACTCGCGTGAAGAGGGTTCCGTATGATGTCGCCTATCCGCACAATATTGGGTGATTTACCATTTTATTTTAATATCATGGACTTCTTATAGGTTTTCCTAGAATCTATAAATAGAAAACTAATTTCTGTATTTTTTTTTTTCAAAATTTTAGGTTCAGTAGTTTCGGAGATAAGGGGGGGTGGGATGGTGATTTTTCGTTTATTTTTTTGAATAACTTGGAAACTATTTATTTTAAAATTACAAAAATATAATTTATATATTTAAGATCTTCACAACACGACCTTCCATTTGATATGTCACACGATGCAGTTTTAATTTCGCTATTTCCATTCGTTGCATGGCTTGGAGGAAATCAGCGGAGAAATGTACCTACAGCGATTTTATTTTATAACTAGCTGAGCGGTATAGCGCGTAACTTTTTTGTTTGTAAACCGATTGGAATGAAATGTTACGGGAAGCTTGCTATAACACATAAGTAAAACCGTATCCAAATCGGTTTAGCCATTTCTGAGATTAGCCTGCACAAACGTACAGACAAACAGACGCCAGTAACATGAGTACAACGTGTACAAATGTTTTTTTTGGGAAAATATTTAATACAGACACAGTTCGTTTACGATTTTATTATAAATGTAAGATAATGTAACTTTGTATAGTAGATAAAAAACAAAAAAAACTTAAAACTAAATTTCAGACTCTACAAAAGTATTTTTATATTAGCCACCAGTACGTAATGAATATTCTAAGAAAAGAACTGGCAAGAAACATAGTTCCGACATCAATTTTCTATAGAAGTACAATTTATGATGAAAAGAAATTAATCAGCAATTAGTTCCAAGCATCTCTACCAGTCAAATTAACCATTATAGTTTTTATTTGATGATTGAGTTTGACCATGAGTTAATCTTCTCTTATCTTCTTTATCTTCTCTTTAAATTGCTTCCCCATTAGCCTCTGAAATGCCTCTTTACTTAGCCAGTATCTTTTCCGCCTTCCAGGGCGCCGTCTCCCTTCTATTTTTCCCATTGAGATATAGGCTTTCTGCGGCTGTGGTCGTTTTGCGAGCTAGTGCTTATGCAGATAAGGTCATTTTGTAGATCCTATCGTTATGATACCGACGTCCATAATATTGGACTTTATTATAGAAGTAATATAATAAAAGTCATTTTGGCATTTTGTAACTTTGTTATATGCATTGACATATCAAAGTTTTTAGAATATATATATTTAAAATAATACCAATATTCACAGACTTACAAAGCGATTTACTATTAACAGCACGTGTGCTATTTGTTATGTTTCAGTGCTAAATCCTTATCTTATCTCTCCTCCAAACAAACTTTTAATTTTACATCCCATCTAATTGTGGCATTTGTTCCTTCTTAGTTCTAGATACGAAGCCTGATGAGAATTTTATAGAAAAAAATAAAATACAGACACGATTTACAGTTATGACAGAATAAGTGTGACTTTTTCTTGAGCTTTCGGAATCTTCAAAAAAAAATTTTTTTTTTAACTTGTACTCCGTATGAATTCGCAAAGAATTCCCATACATATAATAAAATCGCAAACGACCCGTGTCTGTACATTAAATATTTTTTTCAAAGAAACAATTTGTACAGATTTTACTCACGTTATCGAGGTAAAAAAATAGATTTTAGAATTTTGTCTGTTTGTCTGTGCGTTTGTGCACGCTAATCTCAGAAATGGCTTAACCGATTTCAATGCGGTTTTCATTTATGTACTGTAGTAAGCTTCCTGTAACTTTTAGTGTTTGTTTCATTCCAATCGGTTTGAAAACAGCTATATCGAATACCACACGTACGAAGTTGTGGGCTCAGCTTCTTTAAAATATTTTAGGAAAATTTGTGAAATTTTCACTACAATTATCTGTCTTATTACAACTTATATCAAGATAAATTGTAAACTTGGAAGTAAATATATTTTTTTAATCTACTCCTTGCATAAATCAGTAATTGACAACCCTAAAAATTCCGTGCGTCGTAATTCAACCCAACATTATACTCTTCACCTTAAATTAGGATCGATTAGGATTTGTTACTGATTTTTAATAAGTTGACATGGTCACTTATGGATTGAACCTGTTTTAAATATAACTGTATTTAACGCGCAAGATCTTTGTTTTGTTTTTCTTATTAAATAGTTAATTAGGTAAATATTCATTCGTTCTTCATATGAATAAATTTAAAAAGTTATAAACCCGTAAAATGCTGTCGAAGAAATGTTGGGATATTATTTAGGGTCGGCCTATATCCTCTTCCAGAATGAAGCCTGTCTGTGTGTGTGCCTTTTATCTAAATCTATTCTTGGTTTACGAGTAAACATCCCAACATCTTCACAAAAACGCATTTATATTATATATGATTAATGTTTTGGCAGCTTAGTTATAAAAAAAAAATATTAAATAAAAAAATTACCTAAATGTAAAAAAAATACTTGTGAACTTAATCTTTTCAAAATTTAAATCCGCTTTAAGTTATTTTGTAAGAAATAACGACATAAACAAAAGTTCGCCAATAGTTTATAGGGAAGCATATTTTTTATGTCAAGATCTGCAGACAGGCTGACGGTCCCCTTGATAATAGGTCGCCTATAACACAAGCAACGCTACAGCTGCTGCAAGTGCGCTGCCGACTACAGTAAGATTAAGGATAAGGGATTGGATAGGAAAATGGGCTCTGGCATCACTTACTCACCCACCGAAATACAACAGCACACATGCTGTTATTTCACGGCGGTCTTTTGTAAAGGGGTGGTTACTGCCGTCAGACGGGCTGCCCAAATGACTGCGAAACGCAATATGCCCTGCAACTACTTCCCAGATCCATACTAGAGACAAATATGAAAAGTTCATTTTTCAAAGTTGACCCTGCCGGGAATCGAACCCGGGAACTCTAGAACAGAGCGTTAAGGCAAGCACCCTAACCACTCATCCAACGGGCTCATTTGTGTTGATTACATGCATTCCTTAAATCATTATGGAATTAATTTTCCATTAATCATCATTTTCATTAGTTTTGTTTTATGTAATGTAACCATTGTTTTATGCAAAATACACAAAATTGTATGAATAAAATTATTGACAAATTATTACATTGGTTACATGAAACAAAACTAAATAGACTAAATAGAAATAACAGAATAAATAAACACCTTTAAAAATAAAATTGTATAGAATTTTTTTGCATATTTTATGACAATTTATTTATCCGTTGCTAGGCAACGCATTTTTTGGCGCATGACTGTTGATGACAGTGGGGAGGTATATATATTATTTAAATATTATGATATTTTGTTTATCCGTTGCTAGGCAATGCATTTTTCAGCGCATGACCGTTGACGACGGCGGCGTCGCCACAAAAAATTCGCACAATAGAATGTTTCACTTGGATGTAAGTGATCTACTTATTACACTTTCTAACAATTACTACCCTCGCTCGCTTCGCTTGCTCGACTTATATCAAAATATTTCATGTATTGTTATCACGAACTCACCTAAATTGTAAGAAAATCGTCTATTAAGTTTGTTTAGTAATAGCAATTAATATTCAGTACCACAAACACAATATATATATATTTTTTTTTTTTTTTTGTTAAGATCGGCAGACAGGCTGACGGTCCACTTGATGGTAGGTGGCTACCGTCGCCTATAACGCAAGCAACGCTAAAGCTGCTGCAAGTGCGCTGCCGACAGTAGTGACAGTAGGATTAAGGATAAGGGATTAGGAGGGGGATAGGGAAATGGGCTCTGGCATCCCTTACTCACTTACCGAAACACAACAGCACACGTGCTGTTATGTCACGGTGGTCTTCTGTGTTCTTCATCGAAAACATCGAGGCGTTGGCGCCTAGTATAAATAAGAGAGCAGGCGGGCGAGATAAATTAGTGGTTCAACAACCAGCGATACGAAAGCGACTCTTCGGAGTTTTTGCCAAGTTATCTGCGACAGTGAACCGGCGATACATTAAGAGAATCATTTACGTCTTTTGGCAAGTTTAACGGTTTCATCGGACAAGTTAGTGATCTTGGTTTGTGGAAATAAATCGTTCGTTTCGTCCTTACACTAACCCCGCACTTAACAATACATTGACCTTCGGATTTTCATTGTTGATAAGTTTTATTAGCTCATTTTTAAATACTGCCTTTTTAGAGTTAAACAAATCTAAAGATACATATCTTTAGTTCAGAATTGTAACATTCTGAATTTTGTGCATAATTAGTACGTAACGTAGGGGACATTTATTTATTTATTTATTTATTTATAATAGGTACACCAACAGAAAACACAACAATCATATAATAATAAAATTCACATTCGGTCATAGTCTGATGTGAGTTCCAATTATAGGTATACACAGCATTTACAAATTTATTATCGACCCTAAAGGCTTATAGAATAAAATATAAGAGTACTTATGCTAATATCCAAAGTTATAATTAAAATAGTTACAGATTCAAAGCAGACAACGGAATCTGCAATCAGATACATTTTAAAATACATAAATGGTATATAATATTAAGTAGACGATATATATAATTATTAAGTAAAGATCATTCAACATTCCTGAAAGATGGTATGCATTTCTGATCTTACGACGAAAGACTGCCAAACTGTCATGGTTTATGTCAATCTGAGGACATGGAATAAAGGTCTTGTTCTAACAACAGTCAACTTATCAATACAAACTGGTGTGTGTGAGCAAACTTTAAAATCTATAAAAATACAGTTAGCTAGTGGGTGTTATGGACAAATGTCTCAACGATAGCGTAATAATGTCGACCAGCTGCGAGTACTATGGCGTATCTATGAATGATGACTAACGCCGTGTATTGTGCACCGGATGCGTAGTTATGGTGGGTCATTGGCATTTGAACTGATATCGTATTGTTCATTTGAATAATACTTAGCAACATTATACTGTGTACAGCCAATGTCATAAGTGACTTACGGTATACGATTCTCTTAGGTATAACATTTACTTTAAATTACCGATGTGCTTCTCACTTCTGATAACCACGAGCACAGCCCTTTCCATGACTCGTGGAGCAACGCAAAAGCCTTCATACGAGGTCACAGTAGTGGCAGGAGTCAATTGGGGCAGCCCGTCTCGCGGCAGTAACCACCCTCTTACAGAAGACCACCGTGAAATAACAGCACGTGTGCGGTTGTGTTTCGGTGAGTGAGTAAGGGATGCCAGAGCCCATGTCCCTATCCCCTCCTAATACCTTATCCTTAATCCTACTGTAGTCGGCAGTGCACTTGCAGCAACTTTGGCGTTGCTTGTGTTATAAGCGACGGTGTGGTCACCTACCATCAAGTGGACCGTCAGCCTGTCTGCCGATCTTAACATTAAAAAAAATAGACTCAAATTTATATAACCATATTTCAATTTTAAATTTTATGTTTTAATTGTGGCATAATAATGAAACCTATATTTATGTTTTAGTAATAAATGTAACGGTTCAAATAATAAAGAGTTCAAAGGTAACTGCAGTTGTCATAAAATGATATACACAATGGCCATACATCATCTCAATAAAAACAAACAAATTAATTTATCAAACATTGTCATTCAATTACAATGTGTTTAACAGTAGTTATGTGTAAACTATAACCTTTCCACATAACCTGACATCGTTTGAAATTTACAACAATGAAGATCCGTTCATTGCCCAAAATCCATTACTCTGTATTCATAAAATTCTTTCAACAGAACTGATATTGGAGCGTTAATGTACTAACCGTTTGTCTTATCTCTCGCGAGAGTTTTTAGGGTAAAATAACCTATTGTTGGTGCTAGTGATAAAGTGAGCGACGACTATGTTGACCTCATTTGAACCAACCGGCGTCCACTGATAAACCGAGTTATCCAAAGCGAGATTTTTCCCGAGAAATATATAAGAAATTTTACGCTGCAACATTTTCCCTTTAAACTGAAATGGTTAAGGTGTTTTAACAATATTTTGAAAATTGTTTTTATATCTGTTGCCAATTAAAAATACTGACTATACATCTCAATTCATCAACTTGGTCGCTACAACTGTTTCATTAAAAAGGGCAAAAGATGGCGCTAGAAACTACATTGCATTACTTTTGAAATAAGAAATAAATTTTTTGATGATAAATTTATTTTTACACACAGTTTTTTTAACGTTTCAGACAAAACCCACATTGAAATATGAATCCATCTTTAATCAGATTTTAATCCATTTATTAAAAAAGTAAGGAAGGATAACTGATGGTCCAATTAATGATAGATTATTACTGTGGTCAATTTTTTTACATGCAAAGGACGTTGACAGGCTGACAGTCTTAGTAGATGCCTACCGTGGCCTTAATAGGCCACACACACACTGTGTTAATACACAAGCAACGTCATAGGTGCTGCAAATGGGCTTCTGGCCTTTACTAAGGCCATAACTTATGAGGAATAGGGAAATGGGCTCTGACATCCCTTAATCTCTCTCTCTCTCTCTCTCTGGTCGGTCTCTCATTAGGGAGGATCGTGGATATGAAATCCTAGTTTCGATTACACCATTCGCCTCCATTGGCCCCTATCCATGCTCGCCTTCACCGTCTGGTATCCTTCACTCGATCTGTCCATCTTGTTGGTGATCGGTCTCGCAATATTTTGCCTTCGACATTACCAACAATTTCCAGCTTTTCCAAATTGTTGCCACCTTACATATTTTGGACACATTCTAAGAAGAGGCATACTCACTCGCCGAAAATAAAAAAGCACATTTCATGGTATTATGGTGGTTTGTAAGGGGTTTGGCTACTACCGCCAGACGGGATATTTAATTTATGATTACGAAACACTGTGGGACACACGCAGTGCCTTCTTATTCTGATATCCAAGAAACACCAAACGGGATGCAAGTGGGCTACCGGATTCTTACAAGATAAAAAATGAAGGTGAGGCCCTTGCGTACAACAGGTTATGTCTAGAGAAAATCGAGTACAATTTTGCACAAAAAAAAAATGAAACGCTCACGAGAATATTTTAAGGATTTTAGATATAAATACTTTCATTTTAATTAGTGTAAGGAAAATTATTTATTACGTAGACATTAATTTCAATGTTATAAGAAGTGAAGTATATCTCGTTTGTGAGATTAATTAGGCAATTTGTAATAAAAAATCGCTTGTCATAATTCTTTGTTTACGACAACGCAATTAATCAACGTCTTGTTAGCGCTGCTTTGTAAACATTTATTCTTTCTTTTTCAGGTATTATCTGGCCTTTATACAATCTTAAGCCGTTATATTGTGAGTAAAGTTCATAATCCCCTGGTGAGTTTATTTACAAATATTCTTTCCACATTTTGTTAATATTTAATGAACCCGACGCTTTTTCAACACAATGGAGATACGTACAGGAAACGCGTTCTTGTTTCTTGGACATTTTTGGCCTTATTTGAACATTTTTGGCATGTGTAGTGACCGGAAATAGTAGATTTCGTAGTCATAAACTAATTAGTTTGACTTGGGCAATTTTATCTATCTATTATCTATTTTTATACTGGGTATCGGTTGTATCGGTATGAAATTTCAGAACTCCTTCCTTTGTCTCTTATCCTTTATCCTACCATCGATAGCAGTATCCTGCCTGTTGTTATGATGTTGATTAAGTGTTCTATCAGCCTATCTGCCGACTTTTCTTATAGAAAGTTTAGTTTTACTTTTAGCTTAACTAATGATATTTCTAATAACTTATTTGAAATCCAAAACATCAAATATGGTCTTTGATGTCTATTACGACATTACAAGAATCGAAGAAACAGTGGTTTGGTTCTGGTGTCTCATAGAGGAAATCCCCCAAGCTTAATAACTTTATTTTTGATGTGAAACATCTATAGGTGCGGGTGAAAATGATTGGTGGCGACGCGTCACCACGCTATACGATGGTATATATACATATACAGCCTATGCGTAGTAGTGTGTACGGTGTGGCGACGCGTGCCGTGGTGATAGTGGTTGTTGCAACTTAAAATAAATATTAAAATTTTTGTATTCAATAAAAATAAACGTTAAATAAATAAATAAACTGTCATCATTTTATTTCACTTGATGTTTCACATCTACCAGGCGTCCCGTGACGGCTCTTTTTTTGGTTGAGGGAAGTAAGCACAAGTAATATGAATAAGCGTGTCAATCACATATTTGTCATTATTTAACCAGCCAGTTGGGTGAGTGGTTAGGGTTTTTGCTTTGGTTAGGGTGTTTAGTGGTCGATTCCCGGTGGGGTCAACTTTGAAAAATAAACTTTTCAAATTTGGCTCTGGTCTGGATCTGGAAAGCAGTGGCAGGGTACACTGTGTTTCGCAGTCATTTGGGCAGCCCGTTTGGCGGCAGTAACCACCCCCTTATAGAAGACCACCTTGAAATAACAGCACGTGTGCTGTTGTGTTTCGTTGAATGAATAAGGGATGCCCCCCCCCCCCATAATAAATATAATATAAATAATAAATAATGACTCCTTTGTCCTTTGTAGTAAGATGCATATCTGTATACCTTTGCTAATATACGTAATTGGTGAACCAGTGGCGTAGGTATTCTTAAAAAAAAAGTAAAACGAATGTTTTGTCGCATGCAAAACCCATTTAGAAACTGGGACCAATTTTCAGCATTGTGAGCCGCATTGGCGATATAACGTGACAAAAATAAAATTTATTTTTATGAACATAATATACTGCTGTCCAGCCACAAAGTCTTTTGGCATTACCATAATAATTTCGAAGTACGCGAAGCTTACTGTGCCGCAACAGGTGCGTTTACCCTACTTTTGTCGGTGTTGTTTACCTAATATCGAATATTGGATTTACGGTCTGCATCGACACCTGCGCTGTAGGGTTGCCACAAAAATATTCAAAATGCTTTTATGAACTTAAATTAAAATTATTATAAACAATCTATTTTTTATTTAGTTTATTTTGTACACGAGACGTCATTGTTCATATTTACGGTTTTAAATGTTCATCTTAAAGGATAAAATAATAAAAAAAAGCTCTTGCTTAGTTTGCATATCTGGTCTTTGTGTTTTATTTTGATGAATAAACTATGTTACTTTAAAATTTTATCAAAATCAAATCTAAGTATTATCTTATTTATAATATAAGTAGGATAGAAATAAATGCTTACTTATTTTTTTAAAATATAAATAATCTTGTGACACGATATTCGTTCACACTAATATCTGAAACCACCCCATCGATTTAATGAAATTTTGTGAATGTAAATTTTGTAAGGGAAAAGATAATTTAAGATGATACGGAGATGAAGTCGCAATTAAAGCTGGTTAAAATTAAGATAACTTTAATAATTGTCCTATAATGAAAGAGTCTTTTACAATCGCAAATTCCGAGATACTAACTGCAAACTTGAAGTTGAATAGAAAGAATCGGTAAAGATAAATCCTATTTTTTTACCATAATCACAAACAGGCGTGGCCCTAATAGGGATTGCATTAAGGTGGATTTATATTACACGGGGCCGGTCGAGATATTTATAGTATGCTTTTGTAAGAACCAATTCACACTTCACCAGGCCGGAGCACGGTGCACTCCAATCGCGAAATGTCTTACGTTTGTTTTCATCGTGTTTCTAATACTCCATTGTTTCCATGGCTTGAGAGCCAAAACCGCGAGGCTGCCTCAGGGTATTAGAATTTACACGATGTTGCCGCGCGAGCCCATGGCTCGCGAGCCAAAACCGCGAGACTACCTCGGGGCGGTCCAGTGTAATATAAATCCACCTTTATCCGCAGAGCGACTCCGTGTGTTCCGTGTTGTCTGAATTGACCAACAGGCTAACCGTGTACTTCTTGAACATATCTGCGAGTAAAGTAAATATAAATCAATATTGATTGATGACATCTATACTAATATTGCAAAGCTGAAGAGTTCGTTCGTTTGGTTGAACGCGCTTGTCTCAGGAATTACTGGTTCGAATTGAAAAATTCTTTTTGTGTTGGATAGTCCATTTATCGAGGAAGGCTATAGGCTACATAACATCACGCTACTGTCAATAGTATTATATATAGGCAGTCCGTGTTCAGCTAGTTAAATATATAGAATGATGTTAAATAAACTTTTTAGTGATACGTCATACTGTGAATTAATCCCACTTACTCATTATCCATCATTTTTAACAGCCTATTTACATCCTCTATTTGTTACTTACGTTTTTAGGCCACGGCAGCTACCGACGGCGAAGAGGACTGCCTCTTTTCTTATGTTAAAGTCGTCAGACAGGCTGACGGTCCCTTTGATGGTATGTGGCTACGGTCGCCTATACAAGCAAAGCCACATGTGCTGCAATGACGCTGCCGATAGTAGCATTAATGATAAAATTGATTAGGAAAGGATAGGGAAATGGGCTCTACCATTTAATATTACATTGTTTGTGCACCATGGCAGTTTTTTACCAGTTGTTTTTTTTTTAATTGATGTGAGAAAAATTCTGTAAATTTAATTTTTAAATTACATTACTTTTCACAGAGTCCGCAGTTCCAAAAAATGAAATTTTACAAGTTGCAGAGGTTTTAAACCTGTATCAGTTGTGTCGATAGAATAGCGTTCATCTCGCCGGGCTATAATTTTTTTTTTAAATTATACAGTCGTGAATTTAAAAAAAATTACTGTAAACCCCTCCTCCTTCTTCTGGCTCTTATTAGAAAGTGTAAAGGAGACCTGTCCGTAATTTGTCGGGTGCTGGCAACACCGCTAAATTTAAATTCTTAAGTGTCCATTTTGCGAGTGTAGTAGGATGGTTAGCCGCATTCAACCCACGTACAAAGAGGGAAGTCTCCGTCAAAGGCAAGGACACGAAAATGTACCTCGGGCTTTCAGTTGTGAATGTGAAATGAGAGCGACGAAAAAACTCCTTATTCATCACACCAACTGTCGCTGGGAATGGAGCAACCGCACCAGTCTATGGGACGATACGCCGTTACACTATTTGTATTTTTTTCATTAAAAAGGTTCCAAATTTCGAGACAGGAAAGGTTTTTTATACAAACTGTATAATATTTCACTTGTGCCATCTAAGTTTCAGAACTAAGTTTTATTTAAATGTCATAAAGATATTTAACAAAACTGGCCATAATAGCCAATCTGGTGTATTAATCATCTATTTTCATTTTAAAAAACTTTATCTATACAAATAATAAAATCGAGCCATGTATGTAGGTAGGTACATTAAATATTAAAGAAAAAAATTATACACTTATGTTACCGAGGTCAAAAAATAGTTTTAGAATTTTTGTATGTTCGTCTGTGCGTTTGTGCACTCTAATCTCTGAAACGGCTTAACCGATTTGAATGCGGTTTTGACTGATGTAGCACGCTTCTCGTAACATTTAGTGTTTTTTTTTTTTCATTCAAATCAGTTCACAAACAAAAAAGTTACGCGCACTATCGAATACTACGCGTACGAAGTTGTGGGCTCAGCTAGGTTACGATAAATTTTAATAATTGCACTAATTCTTTTGTACTTCAGTACGTCAAAGAACCTTTCACAGACGTTATTTACAATCATTTGTCCTATCAACGTCAGCAATCAATTTGCAATGAGTTTGTTATAGCCGACGGTATCCACCTACCATCAATTGTACCATCAGCCTGTCTGCCTTATTATAAAAAGGGAAAATTAAAAGTATATTTTACTTGGAATAGAGTTGTTTGCCTCTCTAAAAATATTCACTTTAATATTATTTGTAAAGTATCACCGTTGATGGACACTAATGGCTGAATAAAGCCTTCGTCCATAGAGAATCTATAAACAAAATAACAATCCATAAACATATGCAGACCGTCTAGTTTACGCCTAAACCATTATTTTCTCCTTTTATAACTATACAATAGTACAAAAATATAATAGATATTTGACAAGTTTAATCAGTTATTTATAAAGATTTTTTTTTAACTAGCTTAAGTACCGCATAAAACTATCAAAGTAATCTCTGAATATCACCCCTTATATAAGACCACCGTGAAATAACTGCAAATATGCTGTTGTGTTTCGGTGAGTGAGAAAGGGATGCCAGAGCCCATTACCCAATCCCTTCTTTATCCCTTATCCTTAATCTTACTATCCTTACCGTCAGTCAGTCTGTCGACCTTAACATAAAAAAAAATCCTACTGGATAACCTCATCCTAAATATAAGAGAAAGGCTCAGAAAGGCAATGATTTGAAGACGCGCTGAGCGAAGAAGGAAGTCGTGGTTGAGAAACATCCGGGAATGGAATGGAATTCCTTCGGTTGAGCAACTGTTCCAGCTGGCTCTTGAGAGAGACCAGTTCAGGGAGTTACCGGCTAACCTTCAGGACTGATGAGGCACTCAGAGAAAGAGAAGGAGAGAAAGGCTTGTAAAGTATTTGTTATTTGTGTATTACACACATACATAGAAAGTATAATAATAATAATAGCCTTTATTTAACAATCTTACATACGGGATATATGACTTAACCTATTACAATACAATTTATTAATCTGACACCGGTACATAAAGATTATCTTGCTTTCCAGCATAAGCCTCCCCTAAAGCCTGCCACAGAGTGCGGTTCTGTGCTTGTCTTCTCCATGTAACGCCCGTTATTCTTCTAATGTCGGTATATATTTAAGTATACATAGAAAGTATACTAAAATATAAATACAAAACATAATAAAACAAAAAAAATTAAATGAGGCAATGGTAGATACCCTGGCTTGGTTTACGGACTTTACAGGCATAATTCTTTCCATATTGATATTCTGTTAAGACAAGGACTAACAGCCGACCTAACACATTTTTTACCAAAATGAGCGCAACCTGTAAGGTGCAATATTGTACAATTTTTTGTAGCTTCTAGGAGATAACCGAAAAGATTTAAACTTTTTCTTAAATATCGCGTAAAATATGAAAAAAAGAAATAAAAATAGCCGATTAAAAGTTTAGTACAGAACCTAAGTTAATTAATAAGCTTAAAATATAGTGTAGGTAATTTTATTACTGTGACACGAAAGCTTTTTTTAGGCTGGATTTTTTTTTATAAATTGCCCGATTCAAACTTTTTTAATTATAAGTAGTCTACTATGCTCTGTATTTTAACCAAGTTTTAATTGTACTCTAACAAGACGAATTAGGCGACGAAAATAACGCTTTTCTGCTAAGCCTCACCTTAAGGGTTGAGCAGAAACAAAACTCATAGATTTCAGCTCAAAACTCGGCAGTTTTTTAATTAATTTTCAAATTATTAGACATTTTTAAATTTTGTGAGACTTATAAATTGTTCATGTCATTTTAACCGTGTAGTTCGTCCACCTCAATCTTTATACGAATTCGGGCAGGCGAAATCCACTTTGGGATTTATTGGGATTGCGTCGTATTGTTTCGTCCGATTGCTCTTGATTCAATTAAATTGGGCACGTGATCCGGAGACGTAGGTACCAGGCGGTCATAAAACCAAATTGGTAATGCGAAACGAACGTTTGTCGACCTTGAAGTAAATGATCTACCTATGACCTAATAAGTTTACGGTCTACTTAACTACTGATACCAGCTATATGCAATTAATACATTTTTTAAGGCGGGCATCTGATCAGTCTATCTTTTTTATTATAAGATCGGTAGACAGGCTGACGGTCCACTTGATGGTAGGGGGTTATACGCCAATAATACGAGCAACGGAACAGCTGCTGCAAGTGCGCTGCTGATTACAGTAGGGTTTGGGAGGGATGGGTTCTGGCATACCTTACTCCCTCCTCGAAACACAACAGCATACGTGCTGTTATTTCACGGTGGTCTTCTGTAAGGGGATGGTTACTGCCGACAGACGGGTTGCCCAAATGACTGCGAAACGCAATGTGTCCTGTCACTTCTTTTTTAATATTGTGCTCATATATTCTTTCTTTTGTTGTATTTGTTTGAGCTTCGTGGTATGTATTTTTGTGTGTGATGACAAGTGCGTTACCTCACTATAAGCTCTAACGGAAGACCAGCGCAGGTTTTTACAACCTGCATTGTACTGAGTTGGACCCGGTTTCTGGCAGGGGACGTTTGTGTGTGTAGGTGATTCTATTCTATTCTATTCTATTCTATTCTATTCTATTCTATTCTATTCTATTTTATTCTATTCTATTCTATTCTATTCTATTCTATTCTATTCTATTCTATTCTATTCTATTCCTATTATTCCATTCCATTCTTTCCGGATATAAACCAGAGCCAACTTTCAAAAGTTCATTTCCAAAATTGATCCTGCCGGGAATTGAACTCGGAACCCTAGAACAAAGCGTTCAGGCAAGCACCCTAACCACTCATCCAACGGGCTTGTCGAGGCTTTTTTATTCGTAAGAATTCTTGATATTGAAATATTTTGGAAGTGTCTTAACCGTAATAATATATTTTGTAGTAATTATTTGTAATATATTTTAAATAACATAGGTATAACAATGTCTTCAAATTAGTAATATTCAGGAACTGTTACTGAAAGATGAGGTATATTGAGTCTCTGATTTGTTACGACTTTCTGCCGTCCGCAGTTGATTTGACGAAAACACAAATAAATTATTAAATATTTTTTTTTAATTTTATTTCGATTTAAAATTGTTCACTCAAAAACTGTCGCAAATACCTCTCAGACCACAACGAGTCTGCCATTTTTCTAAGAAGTCGTATTACTACAAAACTACCATAAACGTTTATGTAGAGATTAATTTCTTATTGCGCTTGTAACAAAATGCTCACATTCTGTCCAACACGATACTTAAACAACGAAAGTGTTCATGCAAGTTATCGGTTAGCGTCATGGTCCGAGTCACACATAAGTAGCGCACGCGTTTAGAGACACTCAGCTTTTAAGATCGGTGATTAATTTTGGTTAAAATTATCTAAAATGGAAGTTTAATAATTTTAAGAGCCTCTCTGGCCGCAATAACCACCCCTTTACAGTAGACCTCAGTGAAATGACGCATGTGTACAGTGAGTAAGGGATGCCAGAGCTCATTTTCCTATCCCTTCCCAATCCCTTATCCTTAATCCTATTGTAGTCGGCAGCGCACTTGCAGCAGCTTTGGCGTTGCTTGTGTTATAGGCGACGGTAGCCACCTACCATCAAGTGGACCGTCAGCCTGTCTGCTGATCTTAACATAAAAAAAGAACACATGCAATGTTTATTGATTAGTTTTCTAACTTAATGGGCTGTATGTATAACAAAGCCGTGTCAACAGCGGAGCGTGGCAGCGGCGACCAATCTGACTTGATTACGCAACTCACCGGTTGCGTGTGAGCAGAGTTCATCGTCGCGCGAATTCGCGGACCGGTCGTTCGCGATCTGGAGCGTGTGCCATAATATGGCCATAATATGGCCATAATTGGCCATAATATGTCGTAGCTACTGCTTCAAAACGTTTGACTTTACTTAATTTAATAGGTAAATATTTAAACACATTGAGAATTTTTTAAAAAAAATTATAGTTATTACTTAGTTACAAAAAAAACTATAGTTATAAAAAAACTGCACGTGTGCTGTTGTGTTTCGGTGAATGAGTAAGGGATGCCAGAGCCCATTTCCCTATCCCGTCCTAATCCCTTATCTTGGCACTTGCAACACATATGGCGTTGCTTATGATATAGGCGACGGGAGCCACCTACCATCAGCCATCAGCCTGTCTGCCGATCTTAACGTAAAAAAAAATAACATCGTCTTCAATAACCAGGACCAATCTGACCAGCATTTGTACAATTCTAAAACTTGATTCCTCTACACTACTTTCCCCTTAGTTAAAATACATAAAGAGACTTATAATAAATAAGTTACCGTTTCTGCCTGTATAGTGTTCCTGATTGCACTACTGTTGCGAAGTTGAGATTTATGGTGTCAGTTAAGTTACCGACAATAAACTTGCTTAAACCGACCAAATGATACTATAGTTTCACAATAGCTTACCTATTGCAGTTAGAGTATACAGGCATGCAGCTGGGTATTGATCAATACCTATCATTTTAATACATTGATATATTCATCACCCAATAAGAAGAATCAATTTAATCCGCTTACAGGTTGCCAGCATCTAGCCGTGTAGAAAAGATGAGGCCGACGATGGATCGAGCTCCAATTTCTATTTATTTAATTAGGAAGATCCACAACAATAGGGAAAAAAGGCTTATATATTATTTTTATCAACATTTTTGCTTTATAATTGTGTCTATGTAAATATTTTTTTAAATAATTATTAAAAAGTGCAAAAAAATTGTGTGAAATTCAAAATACTTGAAACGGTCAGTTCGAATGTAACGTCAAGCGCAAGCGTGCACAAGCGTGTAGATGTTTGTGATTTTCAAGAAGAATATAATAATAGTCAAGAAAAATATATTATTTCAATACCAACCAAATTCTAATGTTTAGTCGAAGACATTAATTAGCATTAAAATATGCATAGGTACTTATAAAAATAAATTATTCCATCATCACAAGTGTTGAATTCTATATAAAAATACTCGTACATAATAACTTTGGAAGCGGACAACTTAGAAAGTGGTCAAAGTCGACAGGAGGGACATTTTCATATTCATTTCCTGCTGTCCCAACTAATCATGCTACAATTCTCCACCGTTTCAATCCAATTTTCACTACGGCACTAAGTGATGGACATATTTTCCAATAATTTTTGCTATAATAAAAGAAATTTAGCGATTTACTCTTTAAAAAATAGTATTTTTATTACCATTACCTAAGTAACAAATTCTTTTTTCTCTACTTTGTTTGCCTTCTTAACAGATTAAATGTCATATAATATATTAAATTAAATCTATAACATATATTAAATTTCTAATTAGGTAGGTTCGCCACGACCGCCCCCTTGACTGTCATAACGCCCCCATTTGCCTTTAGACCTGCTACCGCCCCCACGAAAAGCTCCAGCGCCCATTAGAGGCGATACCGCCCCGTTGGGAACCTATGGTCTATAACATGTAAATTTCAAGGCTGGCGAAGCTAAAAATACTATAAGCTTACTATAAGAAGCTAAAAAGTAAAAAAGCTATCGAACATATCAAATTGACATTTTTCAAAATCAACTCGTCAAGATTTTGATTCAGATTAGTCGAGATCACAGGAGACCGAAGAGCTGGCAGCTACCTCGGACAAAGAATTAGTCTAGCTATTCAAAGGGGGAACGCTGCCAGTATCTTCGGAACTTTGCCTAAAGGGACTCCTTTTAAGGGGGAGACAAACCCTAAATACTAAAAATATCCATTGTTTAATGAAAATGTTACAAGAAATGGACAAGACAATTGCTTTGAAAAAAATATATATTATACTTAAACATGTGAAGAACCAATTGTATTAATTAGAATTTTCGTTAAAGTAATAGAAACTCCACAAAAAAAGTTAGAACACAAGAAGAATTTGACTTTTATTGAAAATTCTCTCGAAAACGGCTTATTGCCCGCATATGAATCCTGTACCTATTAATAAGTTAATATCAGATTAAAAAATTGTATTAATAAAAAAATTTATTTTGTGTATTGTTCTAATGGTAAAAACAAAAAAACTCCATTTCTAGGCCTGTTGAATTGGATCCGCCGCCAGCGAGTTCTATAGTAAATGTCATTTGCCTCAGTGAAGCCCTTAATAATATATTTTAGTTATTATATTATAATTATAGTTTTATGAATTGATTTAATTTAAATCAACTTTACGTACCTACTCCTAAATATCGAGCGCGGCAATAGCATCATTTAATGTCCGTTTTAAAATTATGTAATAAAAAGTAATATTATTTTTAAAACCGTAACGTTATGAAAGCAGATAATGTTTATGAGACGAATGTATCCGGGCACGTTTCCGAACTATAAATGCTATCATAAAACCAGTTTTATAGATCACAAGTGATATTGGGTCTCGTCTTCTCGTGTGTCATATACCATTATTTATTATACACTTTTTATCGTTAAATAATTTTGCTAGCACTAATTTTAATAGTATACATATAGACAGTTTTAAAGTGTTTAAAAATTCAGGCATTTAAACTGGATAAATTAAATAATTGTTATGTCAATTTGGTTTATAACATGTCAATACTAATACTTGTATGAAGTGGTGTTTGTACGTAACATAAAGTAGGTGCTACGCCTGTGGGCGTCGCTTGTGTTATAGGCGACAGTAGGGTGGACCGTCAGCCTGTCTGATAGTATTTATATATTAAAAAATTCATACTCATAACAAAATAACCGGAACTATAAATCTCACTCAAATCATGCATGCAACAAGGACAGACAACTTAGTAGGTAAACGTTTAATCGCATAAGTTACAGATAACCAACCGATTCTCAAATTGGTATTGATAACCAATTGAAATTGTCTTCATCGATACATAAATCGTAAACGAGCTGTGTTAAATATTTTTTTCAAAAAAAATAATTTCTACTTATGTTACCGAGGTCAAAAAAATAGCTTTTAGAATTTTTGACTGTTTGTCTGTGCGTTTGTGTACGCCAATCTCAGAAACGGCTTAACCGATTTGGATATGTTTTTGGTATGAAATAAAAATAAATTAAAATAATCTTATTATCATTTTACTTACAGAAGAGCATCGTCAAACAACGTTTTAATTCCCCTATTGAAGTTGCGTTATACCTATGTCTTGTTTTTATTAAAATAAAGAAATTCTGCGAATAAAGAAAAACATTGTGCATTCGTGTATATCTGACAGTCGATACAAGCATTTTCTTTTATAAAACCGCAAATAGACAAGAAAAATGTTTGATGTCGATTTTTATACCGCAAAGAAAAGATTTAACAATTGAATTAACAGTAGTAATTTCAGTAATCCAACGAGCCCGTTGGAAGAAGTGGTTAGGTTGCTTGCCTTAACGTTCTGAGTTAGGGGTCCCAGGTTCGATTCCCGGCTGGGTCAACTTTGAAGATGAACTAGATTTGGAAAATAGTGGCAGGGCATACTGCCTTTCGCAGTCATTTATTATCTGTCTGGCGGCGGTAACCACCCCATTACAGAAGAAATAATAGCATGTTTGCTGTTGTGTTTCAGTGAGTATTCCCTAACCTTTCCAATCCCATATCCTTAATCCTACTGAAGTCGTCAGCGCACTTGCAGCAGCTGTGGCGTTGCTTGTGTTATAGGCGACGGTAGCCATATACCATCAAGTGGACCCTCAGCCTGTCTGCCGATCGTTACATTAAGGGATGCCATAGCCTATTTCCCTATCCCTTACAAATCGTTATTGTCATTTGGTAAAGAGAAAATAAAGATACGTTTGAAAATGGGAAAAATCAGCACCCTGGACGATATTCTTGGATACTGTGATCACAAATTTTCTAATTTTGCATGTATTTATTTCTTGTTTTATCGCCTATGACACAAGCAACGCCATTTATCATCAAATGGACCGTCAGCCTGTCTGTCGAGCTTAATATTAAAATAAAAGTTAAAAATTAATTGCACTTAAAAAAAGGTAGGTTTTATATTATGTCACATATAAATCAAAATGTACTAATGTAGCCTTGTGGTGGATTTTTAAATTTTCGGAGGAAACAGGTTAATTAATTATAGTTCATTTATTAGTATAATAACAGTTACACGATGAATCTTCTTCTTCTTCTCTCAGTGCCATCTCCTATCAGAGGTCAGCTATCATCATGGCCATCCTAACCCTCGAGGCGGCTAGAATACTCGAATAGGTACTTCGGCCGTGTACCACTCGCGAAGATTCTTGAGCCAGGAAGTACGTCGTCTGCGGATAACTTGCGTTTACCCTGTATTTTCCCCTGCATGATCAGTTGCAGCAGATCGTACTTTTCGCCGCGCATGATATGCCCAATTGCCCAAAGTATATGTATATAAGTATATGATATGCCCAAGACACGATGAATGTCGATCTTATATCAAAAAATTAGGTTATAATACGAATAAGTAATTTAATTTCGCACAAAGAGCAAATTTCGCAGCGTTCACAGATGAGAGGTCATCACTCCGCAATCACCCGGCCACTTTAAATTAAACTTGTGTATATGGATGACATCATATCCGACTGTGCACATTGTATGAAGTTTGCGTCATCATAAGGAAATTGTAATAACACTCGGCAGATGCCGAGTTATTTCAATACAATAGCGGTTGATTAATACTTATAAAATAAATTAAATGTCTACTAACTACGGACTTGTATTTATTATCACCATCACACCATTGGTCGAGTGGCTAAGATGTTTTTTTTAACCTCAGTGGTCCCGGGTTCAAATCCCGACAGGGAAAAGAACTTTTCAAACGTTGGCTCTGGTCTGGCAGGTCTGGCAAGTCTGGCAAGAAGTGGCAGAGCACACTGGGTTTCGCAATCATTTGAGCAGTCCGTCTGGCGACCGTAACCGCCCCCTTACAGAAGACCACCGTGAAATACTTAACAGCATGTGTAGTTTTGTTTCGGTTAATCCTTTAATTCTAATGCTGCAGCGATTAAGCATAAGAGATTAGGAAGAGGGATAGGGAAATGGGCTTTGGCATCTCGTACTAAGAAGTAATAGTAGAAAAGGCGGCCTTATAATAAGAGAATATAATTTATTTTTTATTTATTTATTCTATTCTGAACAAAAACCCTACAGCAATATAGCAGAAAATAATACACAAGAGAGACAGCATCACCAATCACATTGCCACTTACAGGGCTTCATTATGTACCCAAATTATGTTAGTTTAAAAATAAAATTTAATTTAGACGATGAGGAAGAGGATCTAGGTAAAGAGTTAGGATGTGTGTGGGTGTGTTAGTGTGTGTTAGTGTGTGTGAGGGTGTGTGTGTGCGTGCGTGAGCGTGTATGTGACTATTTGTCCTTCAACTTATTCACGACACTGCGCCTGAATGTTGCTCTCTGCAGGTGGAAAATATCCAAGTCAATAAACTTGTCATTGTAAGTTGTGAGTAATCTGTTGTATGCTAAGTTAACCTAAAGAACAAAAGGTCAAACGTCAAATATGAAAATAGTTGCCAAGCCATAATAGGTCTAGACAGCAAAGACTAAACGAAATGGCACACTTTAGAGAAATGGTACACTTCCTTTTCTTCAATTGCGAGTACTTGAATATTGCAGTACTATTTTAAATCTATCTCAAAATAGCAAACGAATCTCTCCATGTCGGTTAGGTACAATACATTGTTGAGGGTTCTAGTTGTATTCGAAATTCAATTCAAATTGCACTTCCAACTTCGGAAATCCTCCGCCAATCCGAACGTTCTAGTTGAAATTCCCTACAAGTCAAACACTCATCCTCAGTACGGATATATCAGGGAACATAACATATCCGACGAACTTGATAATAACGAGGCATTCAAGCTTCTCGACGTCCAATACACATTGAAGATTCAAATTACAACGCTGATCAATATAGGATTCCGGGTAATATTTCCTCGAAATTTTGGATTTCTAAGTGAAAGGTCAGTTGTTTTTTTGTCATTTGTAAGGACAAATTAAATATGATGTCGCCTGTACAACGCCCTCATAACGCAGCATTCAAATATAATAATAGAATAACTCTTAGTAATACTTATCAACGTTTCAATGAGGGCAGTACAGGTAACCCCAGACAAAATATAATCTTAAAGGAAATTGAAGGAGTTAAAAATAAGCTTTGGGAATTTCAGATAAATTCTCGTCTTCCTATACGGAATAACAGAACAAAGTAAATGTTCAAATCGCCTCGAAAGATGTATTGGACTGTCAATACAGCGAGGATTTCTGAGGTAAACCCCCTGAGATGTAGAGGTTTGCGATGAAAATTGAATTGTCAAATGCATTGCGTTAGGAATAGTTGAGAACGATACCGACTACCTTGTGTGTTGACGGTTGGATTGCTGCGTTTACATATATATATTCAATTTCTTTATGCGGTGTAAGTATAATTGAATTATTTCAAAAACCTCATAAGTCACTTAATTAGAATTTTTCAGAAATCAATAAAAGCTGTTTCATACACAAACAAGGACTTTTTTATGTTCAATTTAGTATTTGAGTGGAAAAAATTAAAATAGCGAATAACCTTTACAGCTTATTAATAGAAATAATGAACAAAACCTGAAAAACAGTTCTTGACTTATGTTGTTTTAGCGAGAAATAGGGTTAGTGGTATATAATTTAACCAAAACAATAGTAGTAATCATATTTTTTATTACTTATAATTGAGAATTACGCTTAAAAATAATCTTATTATCATTTTACATGTATTAATTTGTCATGTTTTAATATCTTTATGGGTACATAGTCATATTCTCCATCATTCTCATCTGGATTATCTTCAACATTTGCAGTTGGCCATCTAAAAATGTTGTTACAAAATGGCATAATATGCTCTTCCATAATGCTATCTTGATACGCATCTCTCATTAAGAAACCATTTTCAGCAAAAAAAGTCATGTTGGAAAAAAATATGACTTAAGAGGTTTTTGAAATGACCGATTCAATTAAAATCTTTACTTCTCTTTCATAATTTATATCCATATTTAGTCACAATTGACGTCATTCGGCATCTCATTGCTCTATGTTACGTCAACATAAATAGCAAAAAGAGAAAAACTGAAAATTCAACAGGTCTATAGACTGTACTGTGTATAATGATATATAGGTCTGTATGTGTCTAACATTACATCCAAATGTTAGACACATTAGATTTCTGAAGTTTTTTTTTTCTTTTTTTTACAAGAGAGGAAACCTTCAAAAGGTACCTGCGAAGGAACAGACAGCATTTTGGACTGCTTATATGCACATGGTTATGTGGGATTCTTACCGCACTAAAACCTCTCTCAGTTTGCCTTAGCTTTAGTACTAGGGCTTTCAAGTGGTAACCGGACTTGCCGCGAACTTTTAAAAAACACTCAAGTCCTGCAAACAGGACGATTCGGAATGTGACATAGATGAAGAGATGCTAACAGTTACATGATTATGTGCACACTGATAGTCCATAGCGAATTCGAAGATTGTTATAGCCATTTAGAACATGCAATATTTTGTTACGATATTTTCCATTGCGTATTTAAAAGTAGTAAATATTAAATTTAAAGTAGTAAATATTTAAAAGTAGTAAGTAGTAAATACGCAAGAAAAATAAAATAAGAAAATAACACGACTGTACTTAACAATTGGTTTAAATTTAGAGAACCAATAGATTTGGAAGAGAAAAAAATGTATAAAGAAATAGAAATATTAGTATTGAAATTGAAAGATTACAACTTGTAACTTGTATCAACATAAAGGCTAAAATTGTTACAAGTTTACGTAAATTCTAAAATATACGTACGAGATTTATTTTCAAATGTAGGAATTCGATGGCGCATGCTTCAGTTTGCCACCCGAGGGATTGCAACGTCTTCCGATTGCATTACAGCACTAGACTTGTATTGACAATTCAAATCGTGTTTTGTTGTGTAACCTATCCAGAGAGTTAACTAAAAGCTCTGACTTTTTCGTTCAACTTATTGTTAAACAATTTTCCTTTTGTAGATTTACCTTCGTCGTTTAAAACTTCAAGGTATTCGTTTCTTTTGATATATCATAGA
This sequence comes from Bembecia ichneumoniformis, assembly GCA_910589475.2. Taxonomy (NCBI): domain Eukaryota; kingdom Metazoa; phylum Arthropoda; class Insecta; order Lepidoptera; family Sesiidae; genus Bembecia; species Bembecia ichneumoniformis. The sequence continues at coordinate 5,606,337 of OU342541.1, forward strand.
GTAGTACTGTTAAATTCATTGTATATTATTTTACTGTTTGTAGTAATCAAATATTTAAAATGGACCCTTTTAATCAGGCCTCTGTCACTCCGTGTGTGCCGTGATATAATTGCCTACCGTCGCTCACATTGAATGTGAAAGGAGTGGGTCACGGCATCACGCGTGAACGGGTAGACCGATTTTGATTCGGTTTTCAATAATGGAAAGAGTGATGGAATGATGGAAAGAGGAAAGAGTGAAAGAGTGGGAATGTTCATATATATATAAAATTTGCACCCCGGGCGAAACCGGGGGCTGGTCGCTAGTATTAAATAAAACGCAAGTAGTTGGCTAATAACTACAGATAAAATATAAGATATTGTGAGCGTTGTAACAGGAAATGCCTTTTTAAATTGGTCTAGCTTATGTAGCAAGAAAAAATTGATTCAGAATTATTTATATATGTAAAACGTAATATAATATTGGCAACTAGGTTTTGCTTGTGGCTTCGCTCGCTACGTTTATAAATAGTTAAGGCTAGAATATTCCTAGTGAACCTATTTTTGATTCAGTGGTAAAAAATTAAAAATTCTTTATTTTGTTCCGAAAAAATACACGTTTTAGTTTAATAAACATCCTTGATGATTTTACGGTTAAAAACACGATATTTATAACTTCGTCCGATAATAAAATATTCCGAAAACAGGAAAATTTTGATCGATTTTCGGGTTGGAATAAAAATTATTACTTTTACTCACGAAAAAATGTCATAAAATAAGTAATTTATATGCTTTTTTTTTTTTTTTTCAAAACGAGTTATTAATTTTTTCCACAAGGTTTAAGAAAGCAACAAGCGCGTTCTTCTCAGTTTGCTACAGTTAAGTAGGCCACCGAAAGTCTTCAAAGAAGATCTATGTCGCTTTCTCTGTGTTCTTTGAAAATGGAAAATGGTCCTGCGCAACCAATGACCTTCGGTATCTTTGCTTGCATTTGCTATCGCTTCTCGTTGGCTGCGCTTGATGTGAAAAAACGCGAAATACCTACTGTACTCGAATATCCTGGCCTTAATTAGTAGCCTATGTCCTTCTCCAGGACATTTTTGCTGAGTGGCTAAAGATGTGTGTGGTCTAGCGTTGTCGTGATGAAAGACCACACCCTTTCTATTGATCAAATCTCGGCCGCTTTCTCTCAACTTCTTGCTTTAATCTTATCAGTTGTTGGGAGTAGAGATCCGAATCGATGGTTTTGTCCGGCGGTAAAAGCCCATAATGAACAATAATGCCCTTCCAATCCCACCAAACACACAGCATCACCTTATATATACTCTTATAATTTGCGGAGAAAAAAAATGCACAGGTGCGAATTTTTATTTAGGTATTGATATTTAAAAAATTAAAAATTGTTTTTGGGTTCTTTCACCAACGTGCACTTAATTTTACCTTAATTAATAGAATATAAAGTAGAAATGTACTTTATATATTTACTTATAGTACATCCTATGACCAAAATGATGTACAGATACAGAACCAGAACCAACACTGCACAACTCTCTCAAAAGCTGTGACTATTGGACCGGTTGTAGCCGTGAGGTTACCAGAGCAAGGAAGTTATTCAAACAAGTTCCTAATCCAGACTTTGGTTGCGTAATCAGTTGGAAACAGTAATTACGGGGTATGTTTCCAATGAATTATGCTTAAGCTAGGCACGAATAAAGTTGGGGTTCCGTTTATAGCGTTTAGTTTCTTTTTCTTAATAAATCATTAAAACACTTAAAAATAAGTTTGATATAATCCAAAATAATGTGACATGTTGTAGCTACCGTACCGAGTGAAAGTGTGGAAGTAAATATATAGACAACCTATTAACAGGTAAATGGGAATAGCTCTGATAAGAGCTGTTAACAGCGTGGTTTTGTATATTTATTTAATCACTAACTCTGGATTCACGAAGGAGGATAAATAGGAGCCAACAGCTACCGTCACGGTCAACTCTTCGGAATAATCGACGAGATGTCTTCCCTGCATCGGCGTCGCAAAAGGGCAAAATACCTACTCAGCCCTTATTTATATTGTCGCATCACCGTGTGTGGATACAAGCAAAAATTACGTGCACATCGCGGTTTTTCTGTCTGAACCAACAGGCATACGTCGTTGCATACATAATGCCTATCGTTATTCTTATAAAACTAGCGTAATTTTAGATTTAAATACACTCCTGTATATACTACCTACGAAATATTATAACACCCACGTAACCGCCAAAATGTAAAATACTATAACATAAATCACACATACCTATTAAGTCTTCACCCACTGGTAGAAATTTGTCTGTTGTCTTTGTTGTTTATATATAGATAATTGAAGTTTCACATATTATGATGAGAGTCATAAAAATGTCTCATAGTATGTAATAAATACACTCACAAATTAGTCGTTGACATATTAAATGTAATTAAAACAAAAAAAGTTTGATGGGAATACCATCAGAGTATACTACTAGTTGAAAAGTTGGTGAGTCTTTAGAATGTTTTCAGCTAATACGGTATTTGACTACATGAAACAAATTGTTACTAGACTAACTGTAAATATTTTTTTAAACCAAATCAACAAACACAGTATATAAAAATATGTACGATTTTCATAAGAAATCATTATTAAAAATTAAATTTTCATGTTTAACCACATGATTAAAAACGTACGCGATTGGTGGCATATAGAGTTGCGTCATTTGTTTGGTTTACAGTCGATGAGCGTACATGAGCGTACTACGATTTGACAGCTAAATATTTGTTTGCAAGCAAGTGACGTATTGATATCACGTGATCCACACGTATGGCGTCTTTAGCGTTTTGGCGGTCTTATTTATCATTTAAACTTTGATTGTAATTTTCATAGAAAATAAAGCAATTCACAAAGAATGAATCAAATTACAAATGTATTGTATAATGAACAATTTGAGATATTTTCCTAAAACCTGTCAAATACCCTATTGTTAATATTTAATTAAGTAATGTTTAGCAAACGACTCCTTGTAATATAAGCTGCCAGAAAAGTGGATCCCTTTGTTCTAATATTAGGCAATGGTTAAAAGAAAATGTTAGTTTCACGCTTGCAATGAAGCCGCACCCTTTAACGCGAAAGCTTGCCATTCAGGAAACAGTATTGTACCTACCACGTGGGCTGGCGTTGTAGATAACGCGTGACGGACACTCAGTCATTGCTCAATATTCGCATTTATCGGTGGTAGTATTATGAAATATTTGATTGAGATAGGCCCCTATTTTCATTCGTAATGTTTGTTGTTTATTTTATCCTTTTATTATCAGATTTTTCAATTTTATTGGTCTGTATCCACAGATAAACAGATTTATGGGACTTTTGCTAATTATAAAGACGAGTGTTCGCCTATTGGTCAAAATTCGAGCATAATTATATCCAAGGTCCAATTTTTTATATATTATATTTTTTTTTTTTTCATTAACTCTTGAAAAAACTCGGTTCACAAATAAATGAAGAAAAGGTAGTGTTTTACCTTGCCTATTTATATGTATTGATTATAATGTTTTAATACTGGCAGGACACACTGAATTTCGCATTGAAAAATGGACAGCCAGTCTGTGAACAGTAACCATCTCATTACCACCGTGAAATAACAGCATGTGTGCTATTGCGTTTCGGTGAGTGAGTACCTAAGGGATGTGAGTACCTAAGCCGATTTCCTTATTACTTCTTGAGCCCTTATCCTTATTCCTAATAAGGTCGACAGCGCACTTGGCGTTGTTTGTAATAAGGACGTACAAAGCGAATTTTCATACAAACATAATTTAGTGTAGTAAGTGTTTGTAGTGGGAGAGTAAACTGCAGAATTACAGAAGACCACCGTGAAATAACAAGCATTGAAATGTTGTATTTTTATATATATAACTATATATAAAAATACAACTATTATAAATTACATTATATTAAATATTTTTATATGTACAACTAGAAACCCGCCCCTGGCTTCGCTCGGATTCAATTTTCTTTGCTACAATTACCTATATACACAAATTTTCCTTGATTATCGCACTTGTCCCTAGTGAAAACCCCATCAAAATTCATTGGATGGTTTCGAAGAAGTTAAAAGAGAAACAGATAGAAGGGGACAGCAATTTTATTTTAAACTAGCTGTGGCACGCGACTCCGTCCGGGTGTCTTTATAAAATATTATTCGTGGGAAACGGCAATTATGTATGGGGGGGTAAGGGGGGGGAGATGGGGGAGGGTAAGTAGCCTATGTTACTCGCTGATAATGTAGCTTTCTATAGGTGAAAATTTTTTTGAAATCGGTCTAGTAGTTTTTGAGTTTATTCATAACAAACATATTAAAATACATACATATATACGTACTAATCTTTTCTCTTTATAATATTAGCACAGTTTTACAATACATAATTAGTATAGACTAGCTGAGCTCGCAATTTCGTACGCGTGGTATTCGGTATAGCACGTAACTTTTTTGTTTATTAACCGGTTGGAATGAAACAAACAATGAACAAGAAAAAATACCTAAACAGTAAAGATTACAGGATCATTATGGCCAAATACAAATTATTGCAAATCAGGTTACACAAGTTACAATAATATTTAAGCAAGTTAAGTGTTTAAGTTACTCTCATAAATGGCTCTTGAAAAAATATTCATAGATAATCGTTTTTAGTTCGTCCCCTTGGTGTTAAATAAATAAGTTGATATCGACACTCTTGAAATATCCATGACATTAAAAAATATTTTAAATTTAAATTTTATATTGTGAAATTTGCATATATAAGTAAAATCTTATAATAATTTTGAAGTATTTATTAAAAATATATATGAATTAAATTATCTGTGAATTTGTATTTTGTGTTATAAACCAAGAAATAAACTACTTGGCAAATTATATTTACATTGAGACAATATTTTAGTCAAATCCTACGCAACTTTCTAGGTTCACGCTATTGTTACTGTAGCGATATTTTATGGGCGATCGTTTCGTACCTTATTACGCAACCTCATTGTTCTAGTGTAAAATAAACCAAACACTCTCTGACGACAAGGTTCAATTTAGGTTACAGACAAAACTGGATCAGATACTCGGAACTATGTTGCGTATTTTATTAGAATTGTAACTTCGAAGGCTCTATTCAGTCGCAATATATCTGAACCGGCTGGCTGGTGCCACGAAAATAGTAACTATTTTATTTATTTCTAAAAATATCAAAGTTTATTTATAAAATTTAGCAGAATAAAAAAGAAATACAACGGAACTCGTAATATCAAATGACCTGAATTGGACGCTCCTGTGAGACCATTGGTATGGTATCTCTTGCCTCTCTGGAAATACAAGCGAGTATAAAAGTTATGCTAACGGAATAAAGTGCATATTTGGAAAATAATTTTGAACGACATCAAAGTCCGTTTTTTCTGTGGAAAGAAAAAAAAATATATTTTTTGTTACACATAATATCAATTCGACGTTATAGAATGAAAGGAGCGGTGGCTCAATTAAAACTATAAGTCTTCTTTGGAAAACGAGGACCTTTTTCATGCAAATATTTGAGAAATTCCATATCATAAAAGCTCATTATTCAAGTAGAAATAACATTTGTAATTTTTTTTATAGTATTTAATGAAACTCATTGGAAATTTTGGCGGCAGTAGAGATTTAAATTTTTCTCACCAAAGACAAAATATATATGAAAGTTATGTTTGGTAATCTGTTTCTTCATGTTACTGACTTTATTTTGTCAGTTGGATTAGGTACACGATTGGTATAATTTTATAACAGAGAAAAAAATTTCAAAGAAACCTCTTTTAAAACACAGATTTACATTTTACAGGCAATCGGGACCAATTTATACTTCCAAATTTTCTATGGAGATTAGCATAAACATACACTTTAATTTTACAGTTGGATTTCTTATAATACATTATAGTTTTTTGTCGCATACGACCTTACGACATAAGCAAGCGCGCTCTCGTTTTCGTATGCAATCACAGCCATATTAATTATTTATCGCTGCGTTGCGAGGCTTAGGGAGTTGTTGACATTTGGTTTTGTATAAACTGTTTTATTCTATGTCACGCATAGGTATATAATATAATACTGATTAAGTTTTGTGAAATATGGTATTAAAACGTAGCAATTTTTTTTTGTGGCAATTAATGCTTTTAATAATCAATACCCCTAATGAAAACTAAATCAATTTTATTAATTACTAGCTAGCGTCCGTGACTTTGTCCGTGAAATCTTGTCTGGCATCTTTATCGCTGTGATGACAGTGGCATCACAGCGCCCAGACTGGAACAGGTAATTTGAAGGTACAAGGTCAGGGCTATATGGCGCATGCATTAACACCTCCCAGCCAAACTCTCGTAATTTTTGCTGAGTTGCTAAAAATGTGTGTCCCACAAGAAATGTCTAGAAAGTAGAAAATTTGTAATTTAGGTTTATTATAATGTAAGCCTCCGTTAGAATCAATTTTTGAAAATTTCAACTGCGTGCGAAGCAGTGGGCGGGTTGTTAGTCTATTTATAAGAAACATGAGTATAGAATATACTTATTATTAAAATACATTATATTGTAAAATAGAATAAGCTTGTATAATAAAAATTGCCCAAATAAAAAATAATAAAAATATAGTTACTGTTTAATTAAACTATTACGCAGTTAAAATCGAGCAATAAGTTTATTACAATATAATTAGAACATCCGAAGATGTTAAAAACATTTCAACGCAATGAGGGGAGTTTAGCAATAAATAAATCATTATACTGAAGAAATTCGTCCATGGAAGAGCTTAGCTGTAGAAAATGAGGCGTAATGTGAAACAAAGGCAAAGCTGAGCAACTGATCGAAGCGATACAAAAGGAATAAAGGGCGTAACGGCTACAGAAGAAATGATCCTTTATTTAACAATAGACTCGGTAATCGAAAAAGAAATATTTCGGCGTGAGAGCCACGTTGACGAGCCCGTTGGATGAGTGGTTAGGGTGCTTGCCTTAACGCTCTGTTCTAGGGTTCGATTCCCGGCAGGGTCAACTTTGAAAAATCTACTTTTCAAATGGTCTGGATTTGGAAAGTAGTGGCAGGGCACACTGCGTTTTCGCAGTCATTTGGGCAGCCCGTCTGGCGGCAGTGACCACCCCCTTACAGAAGACCACTGTGAAATAACACCACGCGTGCTGTTGTGTTTCGGTGAGTGAGTAAGGGATGCCAGAGCCCATTTTCCTATCCCCCTCCTAATCCCTTATCCTTAATCCTACTGCAGCCGGCAACGCACTTGCAGCAGCTTTGGCGTTGCTTGTGTTATAGGCGACGGTACCCACCTACCATCAAGTGGACCGTCAACCTGTCTGCCGACCTTAACATTAAAAAAAAGCCAGAAATACTGATTCGGTTGACGAGTTAGTAAAATAATACAAATTGAGAATATACTAAACTAACTGGTGCTCGCGACTTCTTCAAAGTTCACTATACATAAAAATAAAAGATAAACGCCTGACGAAATATGTAAAGCAATAAAACGCCTGACATCTTCATTGCTGTTATACATTTGCCAGGCGTTGTGTCTTTATTTTTAAATAGCTGGTGCCTGCGTCGTCACACGCGTGAAATGTCTATCTTGCATTCTATTCTAACAATCGGTGAAAGATTTTTTTTTGATCGGATGAGCAGTTTCGATGATTACTTCCTTCATACTAACAAACATACAATATTCATAATATTACTATAAATATGCAAATAAAAGTGTTGATGTAAGTCCCACAGGAAGTCCTGTAAACTCAGGACTTACTGTGAGTTCAGATACTAAAAGTGAAATAAAAGTTTGATATCTTCGATATAAGTTAATGGAAAACGGCAATTTGGTATGAGAGGGGGGGGGGAGGGGGGCAAAAGGGGGAGATGGGGGTAGGGTAAGTAGCCTATGTTACTCGCTAAGAATTTTTAGCTCTCTTTTTGTGAAAGAATTTTTAAAATCGGTCCAGTAGTTTTTGAGTTTATTTATTACAAACACACAAAAATACATACATACAAATCTTTTTATAATAAGTATTAGTATTGATATATTATAGCTTTCCTATATCTTCTGTTGAATACAGAAGATTATGTTTAATACAGTTATCTTCTATTGAATATTACGAGTAAGTAATTGTGTATTTTTAAATGCCAATTAGTTGTACTAATACAATTTTGAATTTACGGTACGACAAAGGGTATCCCAAAAATTGTAGTAAAGCAATGTACAGTGTACACAAGCAAGAACAATAATTTAGATTTTTTGAGGATGGAATCAACTGGCTTATCCAATAACAAACGAAGAAATTAAATATTAGAACACCTAGCTGGTGCCTGCGGCTTCGCCCGCTTTAAAAAATTAAATAACGCCTGAGTAAATGTATGAGCAATGTAACGCCTAACATCTTTATTGCAGTTATAGCTTTGCCAGGCGTTAAATGATCCTCGGGAACAGTATTTTTTTTCGCGATGAAAGGTACCCTATGTCCTTTCCTGCATCCCTGGCAACATGTATGCAAAATTTCATGATTATCGGTTTAGCGGTTTAGGCGTAAAAAAGTAACAGACAGACAGACAGACATAGTCACTTTCACCTTTATAATATTAGTATGAATTTTCGGGCTTCGGCTAATATGATTCAAACTCTGTTGGGATTCCGTGCTGTTTGTTTGTGACATTGGAACAAATTTGTAAATTCTTACGGTTAGGTAATTTTTTGCAAAATCTACTCGTAGAGAAGCCAATTGTACGTAACAAAAACGAGTAGTGAAATTTTCCTTTTCCGATAGCCGTGAAATTGTAGGTAGAATTTCAATTGGTATAAAGTTGCCCGTTGGAAGCTCTGAACGTAAAACATTCGAACATGAGCAGTTAACCTGGATTTTGAGATCACTTGCTTTTTTAACTTCGCTTACTTTTGACAAAATATACATAATGCTTTTATACTGCAACATGTGCAGACTTTTTAGAAAAATAAAATATTAACTTATACGAGCTTAGATACTAAGTAAGTTACTTCATACTACTTCTCATATCAGAATATAAAATTTCTAAGAGTGTTCCATCATAACTACGTGAAATGTAATTCCATCCTGTTTCTTGAACATTTAGGTATAGGGAATGTTTTATACATGGTAACGACGCAAAATACATATTAAAAAAAATACCTCATTATATCACGCTTCTCGTCCACAGTGTTAAACTTGCTAGCAAGTAATCAGTAGCAATAAGAGTGTACGAGTAATTAATTATCTTTTTCTTGTGCTATGTCTTTTCTTAAGCTATGTGCTGATAAAATAAATCAATAATTATGTGTATATAAATATAAAAATAAATCATTATTTGATGTTTGATTTGATGATCAAATCAGTAGGTATTGATTTGATGGGTATGATGTATACTAAGCAATGTGACTGCGTTTAAATTAATTTGCACTAACAAAATTAATCTCATTACAAATTATATCTACCTAATGTCAAAATAACTGCTTTTTACTAAAATGTAAAAATCAGTTTAATTTTTTTTCTGTCTGCTTGTTCCGGTGAATCTCCGAAACAGCTTATCCGATTTTGACGGGACTTTCACTAACAGATAGCTGATGTAATAAGGAGTAACTTAGGCTACTTTATAAAAATAAAAATAAAATATTATTTATAAGCAGTGTCTAATACAGTACGCGCCCCACATGCACGCCGCAGCGAAGCGTTACCGGTTTTAGCTAGTATATTATATATTGAAATTTTTAGTACTGTAAAAAATACATTTCAAAAACACAAATACATAAGAATTTTGCGAAATTCTTCATTAATTGAAATTAGTGGATTTTTTTTTCATTTAATAATGACTCAATAACCCAATAGTCGAGTGGTTAAAGTGTTAAGCCTTAGGGTTTTGACTCAGGGGTCCAAGGTTCGATTTCAGAAGGGACTTATTTTTGGAAATGAACTTTTCAAAGTTGACTCTTGTCTGGATATTCAGGCTTTTGCCTCCTGTCCGTTGTATGGTTACCCCATAACCCAAGTCTAAAAGTGCTGAATTGGTGACTATACAATTGGTATTAAGAGTTATGTAAGAAATTATATTAAATTATATTAAGGGACGATTTCTTAGGTCATCAGGTGGGAATTAAAAAGAGATAACATCCCGTGTTAACTTCTAATTAAATATTATCTCTTTATTGTTTATTATTACGTTTCACAATCCCTTTGGCTTTGCCATAACAGTTGAGAGATGCACACAGATGACACGTGTATAGACCCCCAAAGAGCTTAACTAACTTTAACTCGTATCCATTGTTTTAACCTCGACTTTATGTTGTCGGGCAACCTGGTGGGATCATCTATAACCTTCTCGTATTCTCTAAAAGTCTAGTAATGTCAAGTCATGTTCAAGCCATGTGGCTGCGTTCTACTACACCAAATTGCAAATATATTATTTTTCTCGTCATGATTTCTGTCTTGCAAGGAAACAACGAGCATAGCTCTCCTAAAAAATATGGTGAACAACTTTCTCATCATACAAACAAATTCATTTTAAAATATTTCATGACATACCGAGCTAGGCGCTTACTTTTGTTAAATTTACTAAAATATAGCTTACTTTTGTGATAAAACTCTTTGGTCTCATTAATTCTCATAAAAAGAGTTCCATTAGCTATCATCTGTAAACTTATTTATTACTAGCTGAGCTCGCAATTTCGTACGCGTGGTATTCGGAATAGCGTGTAACTTTTTTGGTTGTAAACCGATTGGAATGTTACGGGAAGCTTGCTCCAATACATCAGTGAAAGTCGCATTCAAATCGGTTAAGCCGTTTTAGAGATTGGCGTGTACAAACTCACAGACAAACAGACAAAAAATTTAAAAAGGTTTTTTTTTATCTCGGTAACATAAGTATAACGTGTACAAATTGTATTTTTTTAAATCTTTAATGTATAAACACGGCTCTTGTACGATTTTATTATAAGTATAGATTTTAACTTATTCATTCAATGTTTTCTTGATTCAAAAGTTATGGCGACGCCTTTTATGATCGGAGTTCTTTAATTAATTTAGTTTTGGTATAGTATGGATAAGCTGAAATTTAATTTTAAAATTATCAGCAAATACGTTCAAGAAAGTTCCTTTTTTAACAAAAAAAATGTGAATTATTATACAGATATTTCAAATTATAAAAACATTTCAGTTGAATGTAACAAGTAAGTCACCGAAAACCTGTTATTTCGTTATACTCTGCCGATTTAAACTCAATCCGAGTGGACCATAATAGCGTATTGCATCCTATATAAGTACGAAGCAACAATGTACGCGATTACTCCCACGGTGGAACAATATTCATCTATTATTTCAAATCGACATGTCTGTCTGTATTGTAGATGTTTGGTGTTTTGAGGAAAAACTTGATTTTACCTCAGGTTGTTTAGCGTTAGTTTTGATAAGACTTAAGTAATGAATGTGCAATGCAAATAAAAATTATATAATTATATCCTTTTATTGGATATATTATATCCTTTTATCTGCTAAAATTAAAGTTCTGACGAAAAATTTCCAAAATTTTGGTTCTTAATTTTAATTTTAATCTTAACTTTAAAATTAAAATTTTAATTTTAGTTTTAATCAAAACTTAATTTTAATCTTAAGCAAAAGTTAATTTCATTTTTTTTTGCCAAATGCAAAAAATTGTGTTGTGAATCAACAGGGTTAATTTTTAGTTCATTAATTTATTAATAAAGAATTTTAATAAAAAATAAATTTAAAATTCACACGAGCAAAGTAGGATACAATTGAATATAAAATATAATGCATTTACTACGTAAGTATATGTATATCGCTCGTCCATTTGAGCTCAGTGGCAACGGTCGCTCTCTGGTCACGCTTCGGGGTCAAGATTCTCAAAGAATAAGCAACAAACATAAACAACTGTTTTATACCTAATTCATTTTTGACTCACAGATGAATGTATTTAGACTAAGAATATTTACTGTTTCGTTTAAGAATATTTACTGTTTTTAAACTACGCCTTAGATTAATACCCTTGTTCAGAAGTGAACAATATAAAAGTGTATCTGTCTCAATCGGCAGACGTTTCCTATGTGGATTATTTGCTCTAATAGTAAAGGAAAGCTGCTTATCCTCGAAGAGTAGCAATTTTTGAAGACGTGTACGTATACCCAGGCCATATTAACCCAGCAGGGCGATCTGTAAAAAACACAGGTAAATAAAATAAACACGTTTTACATAGCGGAGAAGTCTGTGTTCAGTAGTGAAAGTAATATTTATTTCTTTCCTGTAAGGTCGGCAAGCAGACTGAAGGTCCACTTGAAGGAAGATGCTAATTTTTCCTACTAACACGAGCAAAGCCATAGATACTGCAAGTGCGCTGCAGATCTTTTAGTAGGGTAAGGATAAGGGATTAGGAGGGGACAGGGAGATTGTAACAGCACGCTTGCTGTTATTTTACTGTGGGCTACTTAAGATTGCGAAACACAGTTACTAACTAGCTGAGCCCGCAACTTCATACGCGTGGTATTCGGTATAGCGCGTAACTTTTTTATTTGTCAACCGATAGGAATGAAACAAACACTAAATATTAAGGGAAGATTGCTATAATACACCTGTGAAAACCGCATTCATTTATGCCGTTTCTGAGATTAGTGTGCACAAACTCACAGACAAACAGGTTTACAGACAAAATTCTAAAAACTATTTTTTTGACACCGCTGTAGCGTAATTACAACGTATACATTTTTTATGTGTAGATTATGATAGGCTATTATGAATGCCTAATTTTTGAATGTTTTGATAAATTATAAGATAAATTATCTCCTGGAGCGCTTGTTTTTTTTTTTTTTTTTTTTTACGAGGGGAGAAATCTTCAAAAGATACCTTATGAACCCATGCCGCATGCAATGCAAGTGTCCATAGAGGTTATGTGGGACTTTTACCGCACTAAAACTACCCTCGAGATGGGTGTGGTTCAGTCCATAGGGGACTTTGGAACCGTCACCGGGCGTCGGGGGGGCGAGAAGCGCCCGGCCCTTAGGCTGGAGCGCTTGATTTCACTGTTCTGAATTCTTATAGTCGCCTGTGCAACAGAAAACCCCCACTCCGCCTTCATCGAAGACGAATATGGGCCAACATTCCCCTCTCCCACGCCCTGTGTAGGGCCATTAACTCATTTCAAAATAACTTTGATATTTTTTCTGGTTCTTTGACCTCTTTGAAGGTTAAACTGAAAAATATCACTACTTAATATGTACAAATATTTATTTTTTAAGTTTTTTAGGTACTTATTTTGTATTATTGCTTTTTCTTTTATTTTTGTATTGGATCTTTTTGTTTATTATTATTTTATTGTTCAATATTGTTTATTACTGTCACTTTGTTTTGTTAAGTTATGTTTGCATATCGTGAAAGGCACAATCATTGTAGAGTTTTCTTCTAAATTATTGATATTATTTTTTATGTTAGATTGTGTGCTGTTCTGCAACTTATATTAACTCAACATCAATGTCGATTCTGTTTATTTATATAGTGTTTGAGCGACGATGCACTCGCGCCCTGCGCGTCCGATGCCCTTGCCCTATCTGTGTCGTGTTGAGGCAGGCCTGCGTTGTTTTTATTACATTGTATGCTACAATTGGATGCGGCCACCGGCTTGTGTTTTATTAAAAGTGAATATATTGCCACACATTAAGTTTTATTCAAATGGGATTCAGGAAATTGCGGCCAGCTTTACACAAGCGGTTATAACTGTGGATACTTACATACTTTTCTTTTTATAGAATTATATGCTTTAAGTATATATTATATTAAGATTACCTCCTTATCTTTACTATATACTTATTTATCTTTCTTTAGCTATAATAATCTCTTCCGTATACGTCGTAGGATATTTTTTGACCAGCTCAGCTATTTGTAAGTTAACAGCTCTCAAGTAGAATGATTAGTGTGAGAGAGATGTACTTATACTACTCTGGTGCATGTGGGAAAAGAATGTCGATAAACAAGGATTTTTTTGTATTCCATACCTAAATTTAGATTAAAAATTACTCAATTTGATCAAAAATACTCAAGGAAGTATTTTAGTAATTAAAAAACAATCTAATCTATCTAACAAGAAATAAGAATATACATATAGTATCTAATATTATATGTATTTTTCTAATATTATAGTATCTAATATTTTATTTTAAATAAAAATGATTATACTATAACTTTAGAATTAGAACTTATTCTGTAACTGTACAGCCTCATATCATTACGATATTGACGTACTATAACGTCTTTGAAGGCTTTTATTACTTACAATTAATTCCGTGAACTCTTTTCTCCTTGAATGTGTTCTAATTTTATCTAAGCAAAGCCTCATTATGAGCAAACGACTAGAGCGCCCTCGGCGCGTTGCTGCTAATAGGGGTGCTGCAGGTTCTTTAAAAAATTAAACCTAAAAATAACTGGAACACAATGATAAAAGAGAATGTCACATCTCCAAACATATCCCCATGCATCATACCCCCAACACCACACCAAGATTTGGGTGTGATATGATGCTAGATTTTTTATTCATACACAATGAAATAAAAAAAATATGTATATTTTTATAGCTTGGTTAGATGTGACTGTTTAATCATTCTATTAATTTGTTGCGACTAACGAGACCCCGGCTTGGTCGAACGGACACATATAATTCGATCATTACTATGTATTTCGAAAGCGCACTCACACTTCACAGCACTTGTTGCGTTACATATATCTATAAGCGACCTTTCAATACAATAAATAAAGTCTAAGGAATGCCAGAGCCCATTTCTCCATCTCTTCCTTATACTTAAGGCGACGCCAGCCCCTAATGATAAAAAAAATCTACTTATTTGTAACCGTTTTCCTTTTAAATTATCATAATAATTATAATTTAGAAATACTCAAATCATCTCCAGGATATATGAAAGGGGATCATCATAATTATTTTTTAAACTATATTTAATTATATACATAAAGAAATTACTAAGTTGCGGTCTAATATCGATGTTGTAACCGTGCGATTTGCTTAATAATCAATATTTTAAATAGCTAATTCTTAAGATAAATTTTAAGATCCACTATCTGAAGGCTCATCAAAAGAAAAATTGGAATTATACTTTAATTAATTTTTAAATAGACATTTCCGAGATTTGCAAGTAGCGACTCCCCCTCAGCAGTCCCGTCAATTCAGTGCGGGACGAGTTTTGCGGCTGGAGTCGCCTTAATCTTAGCTCGAATTATATGCGTCCGCGCGACCAAGCGACCGGGCGTTACTTATATTAATAAGCGACCTTTCAATACAATGAATTTAAAAAGTTCAAATTTTCGTCCACACTCCGAATTTTTTTAAATGAGTCGTTTTGGTTTAAATATTATAAAAAAGTATGCTTTCAATGACTCTCAATTACAGGTCTTTACAATTATTATCAGATTTCGTTTCAGTAGACACTAGAGTGTCATGTTAATAAGTCCTCAGCCGTAATTCAAGAAGTCTGAGAGACATCGAGTATACCTACACATCATTACTTCAAACAGCGATAAGTGAAAGATGTCTTTGTTCAACAATACTGCCTTATAAAACAGCGAAAGTTCTTTGTATTATTTTATTCTTGACGTCAGTAAATGTAGTGTAGTTTTTACAGAGTCGGGTGTAAAATTTATCTCGCCGAGAAATGAAATAAGAAATCTCGAACTAGCAATGCTTGGAGACAGAGAGAAATGTAAAGATAACTGGACGTTTCTGTTGCTGTTGTTCGTCTCGAAATTTCCGTTTTACATTTAAAAAAGGAATGTTAAAAGTTATGTTTTAAGACTTGTGTTTATATTTTTTGTTCACGCGGCGTTCGAATACTTTGTTGTTTTACAAAGAGACAATGTCAAATGAATTATTGTAACATTCGCTCACTGATCGTAATTAGGGCATAATCACTTTGAAGATAAAAAAACTGTTTATTAATTTTATATATTTATATATTATATTATATATAAATTATATATATTAATCTTATAGAAAAAGGTTTTGTCTTTACCTATTTATATATAAAAGTCGCTGGTGCTTCGTCTGCGTTGAAAAATAGAGATGTAGCGCCTGACGAAATGTGTAAAGCAATATAACAAGTAACATATTTGTTGCTATTGCTATTTTACATTTTCCAGTCGTCGATTTTTTTATATAAAACTGGTGCTCGAGGCTTCACCCCATGAAATATATAGCCTATGTCCATCCTCGAATTCTATTTCTTAAAAAATTTTTATAGCGGATGGGTAGTTTCGAAGATTACCTCCCACATATAAACAAACAAATATACAAAATGTATACCTCTTTATAATATTATAATGTATATAAAGATCGACTAGTACAAACAAACAACCATTTTACATGCCGGAACTGTTCGAACCTCGTTTAGACCTACACCTATAAGTCTTTTCATGTTAATTGATCACTGGCCCGAGGCTACACACGGTTTAATTTTTCTTTGCAAATGCTATTTTCAAACCGTCATCATTTATCGCTCTATCCCTTAGTGAAAACCGTAATAAAATCAAAAAGACCACCACTGTAAAAAAAAAAACAGCATGTATGCTGTTATGTTTTGGTGAGTGAGTGAGATGCCAGTGTCTATTTTCCTATCCTTTTTCTAATATTTTATTCTTAGCGCACTTTCAGCACCTGTGACTTTTTTGTGTTAGTACACGACTGTAGCCACCAGCCATCAAGTGGACCGTCAGCTTGTCTGACGACCTTTGTGACGACAGTGCGGATTGGTGAACTTCACATGCGTCTTAGAAATTCTTCTTTGGCGTATGCAGGTTTTCTCGCGATGTTTTCCTTCGTCGTTTGACAGCAATCAGTAAAATGCACTTAAGTTTTTAGAAAAAGAAAAGCCATGGCATGACCGCGAATCGAAACCGGACCTCTCGACAGTTTTTCAGACATTAATCGTTATTATCAGACAGTCACTTCCTATGATCATGAAATATTGATCAATTCCTTTTGGAAGGAAAAGTTTTGAGCAACCATGCGAATACAAAGACTAAAAGTTAAGCCAATCAATCCTTAGCGGTCTATTTGTGTCGAATTACAATCCATTCCTCTGCATATATTCCATGCCGATCAGTGAGTCTGTTTCTGTCAATTTCATACAAAAATCTCCAAATCTCAGACTTTTCCCGTTGATTTTCCAAAAAATTTCTATCATATAAATCTTGTTCTGACATTTAACAACAAATCAAAAAAAAAACAACGAAATTGTTCGCGCCGTTTTCCAAGTGATGCTTCGACATAGAGGTGGCAATTGATTTTTATAAATTGTGTATTGTCCATTTTGATATTGTATTTCATTTAAAGGTATTTAAAGTAGAACTCAGTAATAGGTATTCGGGAGAATTTGTTGTCTCAACTTACTGTAGTGCGAATAACCGAAGACAGAATGCGACGCAACACATTCGCGCCACTTATTCAACTCGCAAAAATAATAAAACATACGCTAGCAATTCCAATATTTTAGAAAAACTTCGATGTTTCCATCGAAAAACATTTTTGGATTTTAGTCAGAAAATGTTACAAATTCTGCACAATTTAGAAATTAATTATACTAGATATAAAATTAATTTAAATTTTTTGTTACTATGCAAACCTTCGTATTATGTCTCAGAAATGTCATGTTTTTTTATGTATTGCTACGACCTATAATTAATAATAATAATAATAATAATAAATTTATTTTATTTCACAATATTAACATAATACGTACATGTTTTATTGTAGCAAACAGTTTAATAAAATATGAAAAAGTAAATATGTTAACATGGCAACGGGAAACGTATCAACAATCATTATTACAATGATCTCTACACTAGGCGAGGCCTGTCCTGTAGATGATCTAAGGTTACCAAGATAGTTCATTTACGCGACATCAATCAGTTCAACAAATATTGCATTAAGATTTTCATGGGTTTAAAAATGCTATTAAAAGGACGCTTTCAGAGTGCATGCGTGCGCGCGCGCGTGTGTGTGTGTGTGTGTGTGTGTGTGTGTGTGAATGGTAGTATACTTGATAGATATATAGAGGATTTAGTTAATTTCTTGTTATGATTAACAGTCATTTGAGTTCTCTTAGTAGTTCTTCAAGTTCGATGTAAGAAAGTGTGGCAATCCACTTCATAACTTTGATCTTCATTTCTGGAAGTGTGCAGTACTTTATACAACAACGTGATTGGACCTTATTGTAGATATATGAATTAATGAGTAATCATGGAATAAGTAAGCTGTTCGAGTTGGAAAGTGCCCTCTTAAGAGTACATACGTACCTCTAATAATCTTTTACGTTAATATTTGTATCTAAAATATTTCATTATGATGGCGGAAGTGTACGGCACACAGACATGGTGGATCACGACTGGTGGGGTCAGCCATGAAGTCACGATGTCGCCTATACCACGTTTGATGGGAATTAACTGAGCGAACGTTACTTTTAATACTTATATTACTTTTTAGATTTTTATAGATATTGGCGTATAGATAAAAATTTGCGTGTTGAACAGAGCAAAGCAGCATTTCTCACCGGAGCAGTGCCTTATTCTTTATAAGGCCCAAATTAGGCCCCACATGGAGTACTGCTCTCACCTCTGGGGTGGCGCGCCTAAATACCAGCTAGGTCCATTTGACACCTTGCAGCGTCGAATTGTTCGAATTGTTGACGATCTAATGCTCATACAGCAAAAATACCAACCCTTCATGGGGGATGAACTACCCCAACACGTTAAAATAAGCCATTCGAACGGCTTATTTTGTTGCACAAAATAGCAATAAAATAAGCCGTTCGAATGAGCCCGCTAGCTGCATTGGTTCGCGAGATACAAAAATTCATTGTTTTAATGTATCGGGGTAGTCCATCCTCCACGAAAGGTTGACATTTTTATATATCTAACTAGCCTATCTTAGAGCAACAAAATAAGCCGTTCGAATGAGCCCGCTAGCTGCATTGGTTCGCGAGATAGAAAAATTCATTGTTTTAATGTATCGGGGTAGTCCATCCCCCACGAAGGGTTGACATTTTTGTATATTTAACTAGCCTATCTTAGAGCAACAAAATAGCAACAAAATAAGCCGTTCGAATGGGCCCGCTAGCTGCATTGATTCTCGAATACTCTATTTAACGTATCGGGGTAGTTCATCCCCTATGAAGGATTGGTATTTTTGTATATCTAACTAGCCTATCTTAGAGCAACAAAATAAGCCGTTCGAATGAGCCCGCTAGCTGCATTGGTTCGCGAGATAGAAAAATTCATTGTTTTAATGTATCGGGGTAGTCCATCCCCCACGAAGGGTTGACATTTTTGTATATTTAACTAGCCTATCTTAGAGCAACAAAATAGCAACAAAATAAGCCGTTCGAATGGGCCCGCTAGCTGCATTGATTCTCGAATACTCTATTTAACGTATCGGGGTAGTTCATCCCCTATGAAGGATTGGTATTTTTGTATATCTAACTAGCCTATCTTAGAGCAACAAAATAAGCCGTTCGAATGAGCCCGCTAGCTGCATTGGTTCGCGAGATAGAAAAATTCATTGTTTTAATGTATCGGGGTAGTCCATCCCCCACGAAGGGTTGACATTTTTGTATATTTAACTAGCCTATCTTAGAGCAACAAAATAGCAACAAAATAAGCCGTTCGAATGGGCCCGCTAGCTGCATTGATTCTCGAATACTCTATTTAACGTATCGGGGTAGTTCATCCCCTATGAAGGATTGGTATTTTTGTATATCTAACTAGCCTATCTTAGAGCAACAAAATATGCCGTTTGATTCGGTTCGATAGGTGCTTTCTTTGTCAAGATATTGTATCCTGGAATACCCCAGCGTAATATTACGTCAGTATCTCGGTCATTTCTCGTAAACTAATGGAGCAACAAAATCAATTCTTGCGGTACAAAATAGCAACAAATTAGCAACAAATTCCCATTTACTTCTCAAGTCCGGCTTATTAAATGGGTATACCAGCATAATATACGTCAATTGTGAGTGCTCGGATGAGTTGTTCCAATTAATGCCTACCTGACCACCTCAAACTTTTACCACTACTCTGCGCGCCATAGATGCGAAATTCATCCACATTACTTGGATTAGATGCCGCTGCGCACAGTTCGGATTAGCAGAGACTTTATCCCACGGACGCTCGAACTTTGGAACAATCTCCCTTCTAAGGTGTTTTCATCTAGATAGATGCATTAATATGGGCTTCTTTAAGCGAGCAGTAAATAAATTCCTACAAGGTAGGCAGCACACATGTATCCCCCCTGGTGTTGCTTGTGTTTTTAGGCGACGCTAACCACCTACCATCAAGTGGACCGTCAGCCTGCCTGTCACCCATAATAATGTAAAAAAAATATATATTTTTATTATATCTTCTTTGTATATTTTTTTATAGATTTTATCTACACTAGATAGTATTGATACCTAGTGTTGATACAGTTTTTTGTAACTACATAATATTAATTGATATAATAGTAGGTAATTTAACATGTGATCTGTTAATTATAATAGATTACATAGATCTATTAATTATAATAGTTTTACAAATTTTGAGGTTTATACAATTTACAATTTTATACAATTTGAAAAATAATTGTAAAATCAGGTTTGCTTATTCGACTCGACTGGGTAATTCCAAATACACATATTAGCGTACCGCCCTCGGCTACGCACGTATGTCCAATTTTTCTCCTTCTTAGAACCTTCTTTGAACTTTAAAACGACTATTTGAAAAAAAAAAAAAAAACGGAAGCCGACGCCCGACAACCGGGGTGTAATAAGTTTGACCTGTGAATTTATCTCTGTGTCTGTTGTATCGTAGCTCTCAAACGGATGAACCGGTTTTGATAAGCTTTTTTTTGTTTAAAGCTGACGTGATCGAGATGTTTCTTAGACTATCATTTATAAAGATCTGTTTGGAGGTCATTAGCCCATTTCCTGTTGACGAAGCGATTTCACTAACTTCCACAGATTCGATTGATTTGAAATTAGGTGTACTGTTACTTCGGTGGTATTTCCATGACATGGTAACCTTGACCTGATGCTGCAACATCAAGCAGTAGTCTGCGGGACACCCAACTCCTCAACAACTTATAGCAGATTAGCGTGTTTGGGCTCAATAGAATTTTGGGGTTAGTTCATAATTTTTTGTTCTTTATAAAATAAAGTCATCCGCTTCTGTCCGTTCTTCTCTAACTTTTTATATCTAAACCACCCAACAGATTTTTAAATGGTATTCATTGATAGATAGAGTGGTAGCGGAAGATTTGTGTATATTACAAAATTTGTAGGAAAAAAGTTTACGAGTCAGGTATACGGCTCTAGTTAAGTATAAAAAACTATGTTTCTTCACGATTATTTCGAAGATCATGGGAATAAATTATAACTTAGTTATTATAACCAACTGTTATAATAAGTCATTATTTGCTATAATCAATTATCCACAGTTATGATTAATGTTTATCGTGAGGTGGATAAGGTCTTGAATTGATTAATTAATTGAATGGTCAATCCTCGGTTGATTAGTCTCCTTCTTTAGAAAAAAAAAAATGTTATTAATATTTTTTTATTTTTTTATTACCTAATATTAATTTTTTCATTACAGGTACTTTCTTCTAAGTTGTCCCAGAGCGAATGTTTCATAAAAGGTATTTCATAAAAAATTAATTCCTAAATAAAGAAGTAAACGAATTTCCCGAACCTCACAATCACAGACCTCATGTAACTGCGATCCAGCTCCTCGACAACACAGATTGAATGAGAAAACTAAAATAAAAATAGCCGTGAATTAAAACAGTATTTAATAGCTCCCCCTTAACTGACGCTAAGAAAATTCATTGGACGCTATTCCATACCATTACATATAATAAAATCGTAAACGAGCCGTGTCAGTGCATTAAAGATTTTTTCAAAAAAAAAGTACACGTGTTACGTTGTACCTATTATTATACACTTAGGTAAATGTACTTAAAAAAAAGTTAAAATAAAATTACTTATTAGTCTTAGATTAGGCCGTAGCGATGAAATATCCTTTATGGATATTTTATAAAAAAATATAATACAATGTACCACGAAATTTTGTGAATATGTTTAGATGTGCTTTTAATTATGCATAAAACATTGAACTGATTTGGATAAAACTCGACACACAGATAGAATATATGACTTCAAACACTATTGCGTTTCTTTGTGATAACAGTTCAACAGATAACTATGAAATTATTTAGTTAAGGTGGCGCTGTACGAGCGTGGGAACCTATTGACATCCCAATTTCAAATGTGTATATTATAGGTAAGATGTTTCCATGGAAAAACATTTTTGGACTTTAGTCAGTAATTAGAAGAATTCAACCCGCGAAAATGTCACAAATTCTGCACATATAATTGCATATATATATAACTAGATATAAAATTAATTTCAGTTTTTTTGTTGCCGTGCTAAACCTTCATATTATGTCCCAGAAATGTCATTTTTTTATTTATTGCTACGACCTATAATTAATGAGTTATCATGGAATTACTCGTACGTTTTTTTTTAATTAATTTATTTGTAAGTTAAATCACGTTCTATATATTTATCTTAAGATTGACATTTTAAAGGTTGACAGCTCACTTGATGGTAGGTGGCTACCGTCGCCTATAACACAAGCAACGCCACAAGCAGCACATGTGCTATAAGTGCGCTGCCGAGCATACTAGGATTAAGGATTAGGGATTAGGAGGGATAGATCAATACACAAAGGTTTTTTGTACACAAAGGAATATAGCCTTGCGGAACACTAGGCGTGGGCGGGGGTTTCATCCCTTCGTGGTCGATGTACCTCGATCACGCACGAAGCGTTTCAGTTCCACCTTCCTTGTTCGGACTGCTAAGGAGTGGAACTCATTGCCTGCGTCTGTGTTCCCACAGAACTACAACCTCGGGGTCTTCAAAACCAGGGTAAATGGGCATTTACTGGGTAAGCGTGGTCCACCTTCGGCCACATCTACACCTCACATCAGGTGAGATAGTGGTCAAGCGCTACCCTGATCTAATAAAAAAAAAAAATAGAATGAGAAAAAAATTAATGTTTATTATGTTAAGGGTTCATGTACCTAATGTTTGTGAATTATTGAAGAATGAAACGTTTTTTTCTGGTTTTCCCAGTGAAAAAGAAGAGGAATTATTTTTAATATATCTTATTTTCATCACTAAACCTTAATTTCCTTAATGTGATTCGAAGAAAATGTACTTAAGTGAAGATGCCTGACGTATTTGGCATTTAAAAGTCAACATCATGATAATATATTTTCTCTCCACTCCGAAGTAGACTACTAATTCATTAATCATTCTTACATTATTATGGCGTGCGAGATTTAAACGATACAGAATAACTTTTTCATAAGTTAAAAATCAGCCATATCCACTTTATTAATCCTATATGTGATTAGTTTGATTATTAATTTAATTTAAAATCGTTAAAATCTTTTTTTTTAGTTTTATTCAGTAACTCTTGGTTTAATATTATCATATTAAACCAAAGAGTTAACATCGTCAGGCAAGCTGACGGTCCACTGATGGTAGGTGGCTACCGTGGACTATAACACAAACAACGCCAAAAACTGCTGCAAGTGCGCTGCCAACACAGTAGGATTAAGGATAAGGGATTAGGAGGGGATAGGGAAATGGACTCTGGCATCCCTTACTCACTCACCGAAACACAAAAGTACACCTGCTGTTATTTCACGGTGGTCTTCTGTAAGGGGGTGGTTACTGCCGCCAGACTGGCTGCCCAAATGACTGCGAAACTCAGTGCCTTAATTAATCACTGAAATAAAAAAAAAATACTATGTTAAATCGCAGATTAAACGATTATGTAAATTAATCATCTGATTAAGGTATCTGCTCCATAAGATCGAGTCTTACTACTAGATATTCTCTATGTTATGTTTGACGGGGCTGCTTGTATTTGCAGTTTGACTCAAGGATTTCGAGTTCGAATCTTTGCAAGAAATTGAAAGTTGGATATTTTAATGTATATTCCCTTCATCTGCGGGATCTAGCTTACGGCACCACCATCAATTTGTTCAGTGTTGGGATGTATGTATCAAATAATGAACAAAGGTAAGGAGAATATGTTAGAGGTCTCTTCTATACATGAGAAAGTGTCGGTCGGCCACCATTATATAGGAGGCCCTGTAGTTAACCGTAGCATTTTGTTTACGTTGGTTTCATGAACTACGCAACCAACTAATACCAATACTTAAACCCCAATGCTACACAAGTTCCATTCTGGCCAATTTATGAACCACTTTAAGGGTGCGTTTCCACCAGAGATGTACGAAGAGATGTAAGGGATGTGCTTTTCAAGAACCAATAGAATCGCTTCATTTACCTTGCCTCGCTCAGCACAGCTCTGGTGGAAACGGCTTAGCGGAGCGAGGTTTTTGTACGTACAAAAGAAGCTAGAGATGTGTGCAAGGAATGTGTAGCGAGGTTTGCAACAACCAACACCAGCCAGTCCGCTCCCACTACACCGCACCCTCCGCAGACACATTTCACAGCTTCGCAACGCATCCTCGCACGACACATTTTCCTCACACAGCTTTGGTGGAAGCCCCCACCTATTTTCCAAGCTCAGATAGACATCCTCGCACGACACATTTCCCTCGCACATCTCTGGTGGTTGTAGATTGCCAGTTTTTCAGTTTAACACCCATACACCTCCATTCCTATTCTCCATTCTCGCTACAATGGATGGATGGTCGCGATTTTTGCTGTGAGAATCGTTATCGATTGAATTAAATTGTTTAATGTCACATGTCTAGTCATGTGATACTGACATCTGTCACCCGCCACAGCAATTTGACTATTTGCGTGATTTTTGATAATTATAAATTAAATTTATTTCTTTTTGACTTTTTATTTAATCATGGTTTGTGGTTTCTGAATTTTAATACTTCGTTCCGCGTTTGAATGGATCGGCTCATTGTCGTCCAGTCATAATCGCTACTCTTTAGATTACGTTCTATTGTTCACCCACGTGTTTGCGCAAACGCGACGTCATCGTTTGCGAAACGAGCCTTCAATTGAACGAAGATATTGCAATGTTTCAAGTACTTGCCTTTGCGCCATACGTCTGACTTAGAGTTGGTATAAAAGGATTGAATAACTTTGTCGAATCGTTAGAGGCTATTCAAGATTGAGGGAAATAAAGGTGGAAGTTCAAAGAATGTTTCCATTGTGAATATTACAAGAAGTTAGATGATGAGCTATTCTTTAAATTATAATATAGAAAACTTGAAAAATTTACATTGTTTTGAATAATTCCGAAATAAAATTTAAAAAAAATGTATGAAAAAATATTTTTTTTTATGTTAAGATCGGCAGACAAGCTGACGGTCCACTTGATGGTAGGTGGCTACCGTCGCCTATAACACAAGCAGCATAGGTGCTGCATTTGCGCTACCGACTACAGTAGAATTAGGGGGGGGGGGGGGGATAGGGAAAAGGATTAAGGATAAGGGATTGTATAGAAAAATGGGCTCTGGCATTACTTACTCACAGAAACTCAACAGCACACGTGCAGTTATTTCACAATGGTTTTCTGTAAGGGGGTGGTTACTGCCGCCAGACGGGCTGCCCAAATGACTGCGAAAAACAGTGTGTCCTGCGACTATTTTCCAGATCCAGACCGGAGCCAAATTTGAAAAATTCATTTTCAAAGTTGACGCACGACTTTTTTGCCTATATTTCAAAAGTATACGTTTTGCACATTATTGGTTTGACAACGACGATATTATATAGAATAGAAGTTAATATAACCGTGTAATTGAATTAAAATAGTTTTACATTTTGACGAAATATTATTCAGAGTGCACTCTGCTTTTATCTTTATGGAAATTCAGAAATTCGAATATTAATCGTTA
The DNA here is from genome assembly GCA_910589475.2 of Bembecia ichneumoniformis. Lineage (NCBI taxonomy): Eukaryota > Metazoa > Arthropoda > Insecta > Lepidoptera > Sesiidae > Bembecia > Bembecia ichneumoniformis. The sequence continues at coordinate 5,632,321 of OU342541.1, forward strand.
TGCTAGACCCGTTTTTCAATTTCCTCGTAGAACCGGATATTTGTATTTTTTATTGGAAGGCCATGCTACTTATGGTGGTAAGAACCATCTCCTTACAGAAGACCACCGCAGAAAAGAAAAATACGTGTTGTTATTTTTGCTATTATGTCTTTTACCAACAAGAAGCTCTTTACCATAAAATATTAAGTTAATCTATATTTTAATTTAAAAAATTGCTAATATTGTTGAAAGCAACTGGCAAACGAGTCTTTTACGAGTGCAGGGTATAACTGTTTTATCTCTGTCGTCGGCACTATATTAGCAAAGGACAGCAATAAAATTGTGACTTAACGTTTAAATGAAGTTGTAAAAACCTTTCTTTAGCGTTCTCTCTTTAAATTGAAGGACATTTTTTTTATGTAACAAGGCCACTTTTTACTGATGAAGTCATCAGTACAAATTAGGGATTTCTCGAAGTAAGGAGTTTCCTTTTCTTTTTTTTTAAATATAATTGTGAAAGCAACTTTGTTTGTTTTATAGCATTTGACATATAAAATAATAAATAATATATAAAATATGAGCCATCGCACCAGCGAGAAGCTGGGCTACTTTTTTAACTTTACAGATACTTAGTTGGCTTTTATAACGAAATACTAATAACATATTGCTTCATCACTTGCAAACGATTTGACAGAGGCAAACAAAAAAATAAATCTTCATGAAATAAATTAAAAGCTAAAAAATAAATTAAGTAAAAGAAATAAATTACAGATTTCCTTCATTCATATTTTTATTTTACAGAGCGTTCCATTCAGCCTTAGAATTCAATTCTCGAATACGCCGACATCAACATTGAACTTCATGATATACAAAGATTAACTAAATTCATGATATACAAGCGCAGCCTATCATGTCGAGAGATCCGAGTTCGATCCCCTGTCATACCAGTGGTTTTTTTCAAAAACTTAAGTGCATTTACTGACTACTCTCAAACGGTGAAGGATAACATCGCGAGGAAACCTTCATATGTCATAAAAGAAATTCTTTGGCAGTCATTTGGGCACCCCTTCTGGCGGCAGTAACCACCCCCTTACAGAAGACCACCGCGAAATAACAGCACGTGTGCTGTTGAGTTTCTGTGAGTAAGTAATGCCAGAGCCCATTGTTCTATACAATAACTTATCCTTAATCCTGCTGTAATCGGCAGCGCACTTGCAGCAGCTTTGGCGTTGCTTGTGTTATAGTCGACGGTAGCCACCTACCATCAAGTGGACAGTCAGCCTGTCTGCTGGTCTTAACATTAAAAAAAAATGTTGTGCATGTTGCCTATAAAATATGTGTGCGTGCAGGGCTGTGTACCACAGTATATTAATTTTCAATTAATTATGAGAAAATTTATATACTGTGGCTGTACTAAGTACAGCGTGTACCGTGTACTTGTACTAGTGTGTATATTAACATGAAATGGTTTAGAGCAGATTCCAGCCCGCAATAAACAATTCTGATTTCTATTTATAGTTGCAATTTTTTTGAAACATTTTTATCCTCATAACTATTTTTATCCAAAAAAATCTTCAAAATCATATGTATTGTTTGTTTTTTGTTGAATATTCGTTTAATTATCGAACAGGTTATTCTCCTTTTAGATATCAATCGCAAATCACGATTTAAGGCTATTGTCTGTACTGACAGTATGAAACGAATGGAGTTCAAGGTCACAGCGTACTAGCTTTAAACGTATTTTTATGTAAATTATTACGTAATATACTCTTTACTCCCCTAGGCATGTTATACCATCTTCTATACATACGAGTATAATAAAATCGTAAACGAACCGTGTCAATCAATATATTAAAGATTTTTCTAAAAACAATTTGTACACGTCGTACTTATGTTACCAAGGTCAAAATAATAGTTTTTAGAATTTTATCTGTTTGTATGTCCGTGCGTTTGTGCACGCTAATCTCTGAAACGGCATAACCGATTTTAATGAGGTTTTCACTGATGTATTGTAGCAATTCCCGTAACATTTAGTGTTTGTTTCATTCCAATCGGTTTATAAACAAAAAAGTTACATGCTATACTAAATAACACGCGTACGAATTTGCGGGCTCGGCTAATGTTTAGTAAAATCTGATTTAAAATTTATTTTATTATTTTATTTATTTAAAAAGAAAAATCAACAGCAGCACATTTCTGAGCTCATACAACCCAAATCTTTTCAAGATTCGAGTGAATAGGGATCTTCTGGGTTAGCTCGCTCCATCGTCGACCTCACACTTCCTACACGAATAGGTGCTGGTCAAGAGCAAACCCATCTTCAATAAAAAAAGCACAAGTAAACACAAAAAGAAATTAAATTAAAAATATGATAAAATATGATAAAACGGTCTTAATATTTTTCTCTGAGATATAAATGGTGTAAAGCTTGTGTAATACTTGACGTGTGTCCATTTGATGTCGGATTTTAGGCAAAATAAATAAGTCTATTCAATGTAATTTGCTATAAAAATTGCCATAAACATTTGGAAAACATTAAACTATATCCTACGTCATAAATTGACTGCACCTCTTTCTAGAAGACCTCCAAGAAATAACAGCAAACATGTAGATATACGTATGTATTTCGATGCGTTTGTAAGATAGGTATGCTTGAGAGCAAATCACTCCATCCTGATCTCTTCTTTACTATTTTTTCTACTGCATAAAAGGATACTAAAGAGGATGCTTCCACCCTGGTGTTTGTGTTTAAAGGCGACTTGAGCCACTAATTAAGAGAATTTTATGAGACCCATTTAAAAAAAATGGATACCTATTCTCAAATCTGTTAATCGAAATAATACACACACACACATTGCGCCACACATATTACACATCGTAAATTCACACACGAGCATAATAATATTTTTATTAACAATAATTTTCCGTCTTTGTTCTTGTTTGGTAAAGTTTACTGAAGCTTGATTTGTTAATAAATTTAAATAACTAGCTTTTATGGAAGAGCGAAGGCTCCTGACATAGGCTTCCGCTTCAAAGGAGTCTTCAATCTCAGTTTAATTTGTAAACGAGTTTTCAGTGAATAAATATATATATATATATATATTTTTATTTTTTTCATTTATTAAATCTAGCCTCGTCTATAACAAAAAGTATCGTGTATTCCTAAAATAAAATCTTCACATTTTTGCGTGTCAACTTCCAAGTTTAAAACATCTTCGCAGGAGAACTCGCCCGCGGGAATACATAGATTTACACGTGTTCCCGTTCCTTATCGATTCGAGTATGTAACTCGATTGTACGAGCAATTTTTCACTCCGCCTCTTCAGCGTTTCGGCAACAATGCATTCCAAATGAACTGAATGAACGGACGAATATAAAAGTTCGAATGAAGTAAGAACCACGTCAAATTCGATAAGCCGTCATTTCAGTCCGACAACAATAACCCGACAATGGTCTATTAAAAAGAGGGTGTGTCCATAAAAAACTGCCTACCCCACCTACGCGTAACATTCACGATTTACGAACTTTGTTAAGAGAGGCGCGAAACGAAACGCCATTCGATATCACTCGAACACAGTCCCGAAACGGTTTTTTTTTAAATATTTAAATAGAAAATGGCGATTAGTTTTCAAATTTGAAATTGGAATTCTCTTATTTATCGAGTTGTTTTATTTAGGGAAGGAGCATAATAAAAATAATACTCATGACTTCTTTTTTTTATGTTCAGATCGGCAGACAGGCTGATGGTCCATTTGATGGTAGGTGGCTACCGTCGCCTATAACACAAGCAACGCCAAAGCTGCTGCAAGTGCGCTGCCGACTACAATAGGATTAAGGATAAGGGATTGGGAAGGGATAGGGAAATGGGCTCTGGCATCCCTTACTTCACTCACCGAAACACAACAGCACACGTGCTGTAATTTCACGGTGGTCTTCTTGTCTGTAATTTCACGGTGATTAATGTCGCCAAATGGGCTGCCAAATTTGAATTTGACCAGAGCCAAATTTGAAAAGTCCTCTTTTCAAAGTTGACCCTGCCGGGAATCGAATCCGGGAACCCTATGAGAGGTACCCTCTGTTCTTTTCCGTAACCCTCACAACGAGTATACAAATTTCATGACGATGGATCGAGTAGTTTAAGCGTGAAATAGTAACAAACAACAAAGTCACTTTAGTAACACTGAGTCCAAAATTTGTAGTGCTTAAAAAAACCTTTTAAGATTAAAATATTACAAATTCCTCTTTCAGAAGATAAAAGAATTCTATAATTAAGTAATGGGCAAGTATTCGCGCGGAGATAAATTGAACAACGAATTTAAAGAGACGTTGTGATTTTTTTTCCCGAACCTCCAATTTTCACATTCACCCACAATGTTATTGACTTTGAGAACTAGCGAGCCGGCATTAATTCACCCGCTTTGATCATTCGAACGGCGGCGGCGACTCTAAAGTCTACTTCATTATAGTGTACCTGTTTTTAAACTGAATTTTCCGCATCTAATTCGCGTTTTCATAATGTTCCACATATTTCGCCGTGAGCTCCGAAATTCGCCTTTATTGGATAACTTGTTAAGTGATTGGAAGGTTTTCGAGATTCTTCAGACACGAAGGTTTTCTGGCTTGGTTTATTACCTATTATTTCTGTTCCCTAAGGAAACTTAACAATTAAGTGAACTAGCGTTTACAAAGCTTCATTGTCATACTGTGAGGCTTCAAGCAGATATAATCTCATTATTATCTTATTAGAGGATTGCTGAGTTAGTGCACGCTAATCTCTGAAACGGCATATTTTAAAATTCTATATGTTATAGATTTGCTACGATTTTCTTTCTTCCGTAGTCTGCAGATACAGGAAAAACTGTAGATTCTTCTTTTTCTTAAACTTCTTAACCACCCCCTCACAGAAGAACACCGTGAAATAATAGCACGTGTGCTGTTGTGTTTCGGTGAGTGAGTAAGGTGAGTGGATGCCAGAGCCCATTTCCCTATCAACTCCTAATCCCTTATCCTTAATCCAACTGTAGTCGGCACCGCACTTGCAGCAGCTTTGGCGTTGCTTGTGTAATAGGCGACGGTAGCCACCTACCATCAAGTGGACCGTCAGCCTGTCTGCCGATCTTAAAAGTGCCTGCACGCTGGTCAAGAGAAACCCCAACTTTAATAATAAAAAAAGGAACATAATAAGTCAGCTGTCGCATATACGTCAAAGTGACAGATAACGTATCGCTTTTTAGTTAAGCTTGTACTAATTTTACTTCCATACCGGAGGCCTTATATGAAAATCGATTCTTAAGGAATAAACTCCAAAAATGGCGATTTCATAAATGCTTGTTTTGTTAATAATAATGAAATACACTACATGTCTGCCAATTAAATTAATTACGCTTTATATGAAACGCATCCGAAACCAATTTGGTCATTGTACAAATTAACATTCCATTTTAAATATCATGTTGTTTTAACTCGATAAAGCTCTTCATTTATCGAGCCCTGGCAGGAGTGAATGAACGAATGGATCCTCCATTGTAAGTGAACGAACCGTTTATGGAGTGAACGAGTAATTACGCTAATAAAGAAACGACACGTCATTGAACTTCGCGATGAATGGGAGTAGGCAGACAATGCCTTAATGTAACATTCAATATTACCAATATTTTCTGATAGAAAATTGTCACCCATTACGTTAGAAGTTTTTCAGTTTATGTACTAACTAGGTTTTGCTTGCTGTAGTATTCAATTTTACAGGGTAACCACTTAATAGACTGGTAGTCCACCACTCCCTCTCTTTCTCTTGTTAATGGTCTTTGATTTTTGGTGTTAACATTTTCTTTGACATTATCTCTTTCCTAGTTCTTTGAAAAATGAAGTTTCTGCGGTTTTCTAGGAAAAGTTTATTGCTGTAAGAAAGGAATTAATTAATTGACGGATAGGATATTTATTGCCTCTTTTTCGGTTTGATTTTGTATGGCGGCCTACCTTTAAGTTGTTGATTATAACGTCTTTTCTCGTGTCCTATTGATTTCTGTATACTTGTTAATAAAATTTTCGTGCATTTGTTAAATATTTGAAAATTATGTTTATTTACTGTCTTTATTAGGGTAACCCATATGTTGATTCTAGACCATAGACAAGTACCTATGTATTGTTCTGAACTGTGATGTGTCGTTGCACTTGTATGTCGATTTTTACCTTCAAATATCCCTGTAACGTGACACTTTAGGGTACCATGTTCTTTACCCATATTACCTATACCACTTTCATCGTGCGCCACGATTTCAATAAAAAAAATCAAAATGGCGGCGGGTCGATATGCCAGCTTCCATACAAAAAAAGAAAGAACCCCTTTTCTTCTATAAACGCTTTAAAGAATATAGTACAGCTGGCACTTATATAAAGAAAGAGGAAATTGAATTTTAAATAATTTATATAAACAGCTTGTTTATTCGCCCGAGACTTTTTACAGTAATTTATTCATTAAATAAGTTCAAAAAAATGTTTTAATCCTCAGACTGAGGATAAAATAGACTTATTTTAACCAGGCTTGCGGAAAAAAAAATACAATGATAATTTAATTTAATTTATTTAATGCGAAAGCAATTAATAAAAAATGAGAAACAGAATGCAATTAATAAAAACTAAAAAGTGCATGTGTAAAATACAGAATATACTAAATATCTCTGTGCTTAGTGAAAATACTAAATATCTCTATATATCCCTATACTATATATGTATATAGGTACTAAATAATCTCTATATATCCCTATTTCCCTTGGTCACGGCATCACGCGTGAACGGGTAGACCGATTTTGATTCGGTTTCCACTAATCGAAAGAGGAATAAACGGGGTATGTTCATATATATAAAAATTGCACCCCAGGCGAAGCCGGGGGCGGGTCGCTAGTACTAAATAATAATGACGACAATGAGAAGAAACTACGAAAGAAACTCTGGTTCTTAAAAAATAAAATAAATAACATTTACATTCATTACCATTATTTTATACAAATCATAGTTATACAATACTAAATATTAAACATAGCATGAGCTCAGAAGCGTTTAAATCAAGGCTTAAGTATCGTTTAAATAATATCAATACAAAAAAGACACGTGAAACCCGTGGCATAACTAGTAGTATACATGAGACACTGTAATTTGTTTAGCTCCATCTATTATCGATTACCAATGGAATGGTTGTTGCTTCCGGATTGATTTCCGTGTTTAAATAACGGTATATTTTGAGTTTAATGAAATTTGTACGAGAGCAGTGCAAATATTTCAACATAAAATTAGTAACATAAAATTTCTTTTATTGTGGTTTATTTTTATTGTGATCAAATTAGTTTTCTCAGAGTGTATTTCAATTCTCTTCGTAATGATGGGTCGGGCAAGACATAATATTAGATCAGAGGCACAATAACATTTTGTACAATATTCTTATTTAAGAAGATGGCATCCTTACAATCTACTGCGAAAGGGCAATGTAATAAAAAAGTTGTGCACAAAGAAAATTGTGTTTCGTCGGAGGCATTTCGAACAAAAAAGCGTTCGTCATAATACCTCCAACAATTACGAACGCCAAGGAAAAATGGAACTTGGAAAAATTTATCATTTCGCCAATCTTTGAGTGTACTCGAGAAATTGTTTATGTTGCCAGCTTTGAGGCAATAACTACATTCTAAAGGCATGAAAAGAAGTAGAAATTATACCGATTATATTTTACGAGCCTTTTTTTAATGTGTTTTTTAAGTACCTGAAACTGGGAGAGATGGTATTTCTCCAACATATTCGGCTTACAAATCAAAGTGATCTTGTGAAATTTATAAATTAAATAACAAATCTTAATTAACTCTTGATAAAGTCGGCTAATGACATAATATAAAAAAAAATGCTAAAACAAATTAAAAAAATGTTCAGAGTTGACTGTCAAAACCCAAAGAAATAAACAAAATTTTAACTAGTGTTGACGCCAATTGTCAATTTAAATTAATTAAAAAAGGTTCGCTGTTGTATGTACTGTTTCGCTCCCACCATATACCTATGGCCATTTTATGAAACCGCGTTAGTTTAGAAAAAACATCGCAACAATAACGCGTGTAGACTCATCCGCCTATCTCGTCCCGCGAGATTTGAATTTATTTCATCCGCTAATGTTATCAGGCAATTGTGTTTGTAGTTTATCTATTTTATCTATTTGTCACGCTTCCCGTTCCGTGAGTGTAATCACTGAAGCTATGTGTGTGGCGGGCCCGTTGCAGTCTTCGCCTCTGGGGGACCAAGGAAAAAGTAAATGACAAACTTCCTTCGCTTCCTCGTCCTTTGATTACATGTACCACCAACGAAAAATACAGTCCAATTTTATAATTGCCCGCGTGACCAACTATGTATCTGGAAAATTCATAAATATTTCCATAGTCGTACAATAAGTTATAATTTATTTTAAAACTACTATTATTTTATAATATTCGGTCACCATTTAGTTTTTAATTATTCATTCTTTTAAATTAAACAAAATAAAACAATTTCAATTTTACTAATGTAACTAGTAGGTCGCACGGGCTGCAAGCTACCCGCGGGAGGTTATCGCGACAAAGTTGGGGGTGTGTGAAGGGGTAGTGGTGGCGCGGCGGACTGCATGCAACCCATAGAGGTGTGATGTATTCGAAAAAAGTTATACAGAATTTTAAGTGGGTGAGTGGGGTGGGGGTGGTTCGTCGCGTGTGGTAACTCCCCGAAGACTTCTACAACATTCCGCAAACCACCTCTTTCTAGCCCTCATAGTATCCGTGATTCCATTGCCAGTCCAGGGTTTCGGATTTTTCTCCTAACTACCGAGACTTCTTCTGGGAGAACAATAATATCAGTATGTGAGTGTGTTAGTCAGTGGCATTTTGGCTTTATAGTTTATCAATTTAATCTTTATTTTATAAATTACTGTGAAATAACAGCATGCGTGCTGTTGTGTTACGGAGAGCGAAAGGATGCCAGAGCCTACTTCCCTAATTTCTCCTAATCCCTTGTCCTTTATCCTAATAAACCGCATTTTCGCATAGCTTTGTTTGTGTTATTAGGCGATGGCAACACCTACCATTAAGTTGACCGTCAGCTTGCCTGGCTACGTATACATAAAAAACGAGACAAGTGCGAGTTGAACTCGCGTGAAGTGGGTTCCGTACGATGTTACCTATCCACACAATATCGAGTGATTTACCATGTTATTTTAATATCATGGACTTCTTATAGGTTTTCCTATAATCTATAAGTAGAAAACTAATTTCTGTATTATTTTTTTCAAAATTTTAGGTTCAGTAGTTTCGGAGATAGGGGGGGGGTGGTCAATTTTCGTCTATTTTCTTGAATAACTTGGAAACTATTTATTTTAAAATTATTTCCATTTGATATGTCACACGATGCAGTTTTCAAAAAAAAAATTTTCACCTTCCCCCCAAAAATGACCTCCCATATACAGATTTCATCTATTCACGTCACACCTCTGCGTTTAGGTCACAGAAATTGATATGTGTACCAAATTTCAACTTAATCCGTCTAGTAGATTCCGAGATAATTGACTGTGACCGACGGACAGACGGACACACGAGTGATCCTATAAGGGTTCCTTTTTTATTCGGACGTACGGAACCCTAAAAAGGAATATCTTAACCTCTTTGACTCATTAAATTCTGACTCGACTGTGGAAGTCATTTGGCTTATGTCTCAGTATTTTTTTAGTCTCTAATGCATTGTAGTAATTTCAAAATCAAAAGATTAAATGTCACTAATTTCAATACGTTTGAGGCAATATATTCAGGCCAATTATAATTTTTTTTGTAGACTCCAAAAAAAAGGAAAAAATATCCCTCCAGCAATAGCTGAAGCCTATTTCTACTGTTCTCTTCCATATGCCAGTTCTCGCTTTAGTGCCTCTCGTATTTTCACTCCTCATCCTATATATTTCTTGCGTCCATCCTCATTCATTCCTTACGGGTGGGATTCCCATCTATAGCTATTCTTTCTAACTATTGCTTATATGGGATAAACAGTTTGGTGACTGCTGCTGTTTGGCCAATTATGTTATTGTCACACATTTTTTTTTACAATAAATGAATTTTAAATAAAAATAATAAAGGAGAACATACCAGTGTTTTCGGATTAAAAGTTTATAAATTGGCGAGCCTAGGAATTTTTCATCAAACTTGTTGTCTGTCGCCACATGGCTTCATTTTACGAGTCAACGAAACTTTTCATCCCTTTTTAAATATAATTTTATGGAAAAGCCTTACAAGCTCATTTGTGCTTATAATTGAACAGCTGCTTGTAAAATGAAAAATGTACGTCCTGTTGCCGAAAAATTGCGCACAACCAATAATACGAAAAGTGAAAAATATACTCAGTTGGCAATACAACAGACACGGGTTTGTAACCTGATCATGATTAAAAATAATCAGATAATCTTCATCTCTGATACAGTTTGGTTTCATTTACGAAGTAGATGTTAAGACCTGAACATAAAAAATGTCTATTCATTTGATGGTATGTGGCTACCGTCGTATATAATACAAGGAACTCCATTGATGCAAGTGCAAATGGCGACCATTCGTTTCTTCACTACTAAGTCTTGTACACGGCGCCTCGCAAAAATATATTCTGCCAACTAGTTGAGCCCGCAACTTCGCGTGGTATTCGGTATTTTGTTCGTAAACCGATTGGAATAAAACAAACACTATATGTTACGGGAAGTTTGCTACAATACATAAGTGAAAACCTCATTCAAATCGGTTAAGCCGTTTCTGAGATTAGCGTGCATAAACGCACAGACATACACACAAACAGATAAAAATTCTAAAAGCTATTTTTTACCTCGGTAATCTAAGTACAATGTCTATAATTTTTTTTTTTTTGAAAAATATTTAATCCTACTGACACGGCTCGCTTACGATTTTTTTTATAATTATGTAAAGTAGATAAAAATGTATAGTTAGGGAAAAAGACGTCTGGCTTATCTCATACCGAATTTAATAAATCTACTACCTAAAACACCCAAAAACATCTAAAAAACCTGCCTAAAACATTAAAAAGCGACATAACACCCAAGAACATCACATATAAGATAAAACAATACTATTTAAAATTAACTACAGATAAATATAATTTTAACAACAATACAAAAATAGTTATAAAAAAGTAATATTATTTATTATTGTAAGATATTTCAATTCAGAATATGACACAAAATAAGATAATTATTATCTTAAAGTAATTGAAGAGTCTGAAGTGTACGTGGGTGTCAACTGAAGGTTTATTTAAATTTTCTATAGTCGGCACATGTTGTACGGTAAAACTCTAACGAGTTTTTGTGTCAAATGAAACATTATTGTATTAATAAGTAATAAATGAATAAAAATATAGAACAGATAATGATAGATTTTTACGTTTTTAACTGTTGTGGCTACGATTTTATAAAATAAATTAATAATCTCAAGCTTGATTTATAGTTACTCGTAGAACGTTCGGAATATTATTGGGAATGTTTGTTGTTTTAACTCCTTTTAGACGAAAAAAAAAGGTAAAAAGCGATTTCATAAATCGATTTTTTTTACCTCTACACGAGTTTTCGTACCAACTGATGAGTACCAATTTATTTAATTCACAATACTTAAATTCAGTAGTCCAGTGATTGATTGAACGCCGCTTTCAATCTTTGTTAGTAGCTACAGTGAATTCGTTCGTTCATTCCATTTTTAAAATTGCAATTCCATTTTTGTGACAGTTACCGAAAATCGGATTAACGGAAATTTCAAAATTTCTTTTGTTATACAGGTTGGTAATTTGAGACGGATCAGTAAGGGAAGATACCTAAACAATTGTTAGCTAGAACAAAACACCCTTAGGAGACTATCCATAATTTTAATAGATATTCTCATCAGCATTCAAAGATTTTGGAGAAATGGTACAGTCAACGGGAAAAGGTCAATTTTCACATTTTGTTTTTCAACCTAGTGCCAAGCTTAGCCAGTTTCCATTGAACTTATTTTTCAATATCATTCTGTAAGAATGTATGCAAGTAGTTTTTTTTTTTTTTTGCGATTTTTGATGTTTCTAGTATTCTAAGCTCAGGTGGGGTCAATTGATCATTATAAGTAACAGAATCAATTGGCGCTATAAAAGCAAAACGTGGAAATTGACCTTTTTCTCCACTGACTATACCATTTTTCCATAATCTTTGAATGCTGAAGGGAATAACTAATAAAATTATGGATAGTCTCCTAAGGGTGTATTGTTCTAGCTATAATGGTTTAGGTAGCCTGCCCTTACTGACCCTTCTTAAATTACCACCCTGTATATTTCTTGTATAATGTAATAAGCCATCATGATTTCATTACATTTCATTGCTAGTAAAGTGAAAAGAGTGATGACATAGCACATAAATATTGATGCATTTTAGTTGATGGTGGGTAAATTTGTTTTAAATAAAGACAGGCTTATAGTCCACTTGATGCCCTTGATGGTAGGTGGTTACCGTCGCTTAGAACACAAAAAACATCGGCAACTTCGTACGCGTGTTAGGTATAGCACGTATCTCTTTTATTTGTAAACACTAAATGTTACAGGAAGCTTGCTATAACACATCAGTGAAAACCGCATTCAAATTAGCGTGCACAAACGCACAAACAGACAAAAATTCTAAAAACTATTTTTTTGCCCTGGGTAACATATAAGTACAACGTGTACAAATTGTTTTTTTTTCTTTTTGTTTTTTTTTTAATATTAATGTACAGACAGGGCTCGTTTATGATTTTATTAATGTATATATAAATCTTATATATTTCTTATATACTGCAAGTATTTAAGAATTATATATAAATGATATATATATATATATATTCCTTAATATTGCTTCTTAATATTGTTCCTTAATATTGCTCAGGAGCATAATATGAGACCGAAATCGGTGTATGTCGCTAATTACTACATACGACATACGACACGATCAAAGAAAAAAATATTTGTAAAGATTTATATTTAAAGCGTAACTATATTTTTTACTCTTACAAAGTAAACATCGAATGAAAATATCGAAATGTATTCCAGTCGGCGTCTGTCCTTTTCGTTTTCTATACAACGCATAACCCTTTCCCTTTCGCGATAACCGGTTATGGTAACTCAATGCTCTTGCGCATGTCGTGTATACCAACGTGTCGACATTCATTTGTTCCTACGACAATTTTATGGCGCCTAGACAGATGTTTCTACAACATGTCTATTGGTGTAGGTTTGTATCGTAATTTATTAACTACTAGCTGAGTCCGCAACTTCGTACGCGTGGTATTTGGAATAGCGCGTAACTTTTTTATTTGTAAATCGATTCGAATAAAACAAACACTAAATGTTACGGGAAGCTTGCTACAATATATCAGTGAAAACCGCATTCAAATCGGTTAAGCCGTTTCTTAGATTAGCGTGCACAAATGCACAGACAATTTTTTATATATTTAATGTAGAGACACGGCTCGTTTACGATTTTATTATATGTATAAATATTATACCAATGTTAGCTGTTTCTAGTGGCTTCATTTGTGTCATTTTCGGAAAGAAATATATAATGAACGTTAAATTATCGTTAAGTTAGTGCGGTAATCGCCTATATTTTTTGCTAATTTTGATCTATATGTATATGGTCAAAAACATTAAAATGTTTACATAAATGATATTATTCATAATATTAATGGAAATTATTTCTAGATATATCTTTGTTTGATCTAAATTATGGTGTAAATAAAATTAATTAATTCTTTTACCGGTAGATAGTTGCACTAAACCTGAGTACTTACAAGATTTTATTATCTAAGAAATATTTTTTCATTCTTAAACCCTAAGTCAGAAGTTTATTTATATTTATTTATTACCTACTATCGTAATACACATTATTATAAGAAAACCATGGATACCATGGAAAACCATGGATACAAAAATACAGACAATTTTATTCCTCAATTTAGCAATAAAGATGTAATTTACTTATATACAATACACTAAAAGCGTTTCGTTACATTATTGCTTTAGGCTACACATATCTGCTAATATGTCATATATCCTCTACAAAAATCTATACTAATATTATAAAACTGAAGAGTTTGTTTGTTTGTTTGAACGCGCTAATCTCAGGAACTAATGGTTCGAATTGAAAAATTCTTTTTGTTTTGAATAGTCCATTTATCGAGGAAGGCTATAGGCTATATAACGTCACGCTACGATAAATAGTATTATGTATAAGCAGTGTCCAGTACCGTGCGTCCCATGCGCACGCCGCCGCCGTATGGGCCACAGCGAAGCGAGGCCGAGTTCAGCTAATATTAAATAATTAGCAGTACCTATGGGGTTGCCATACGTCCCGTGTATACGGATGTATATACGGGATATACGTATATGTGTATATACGGGACTGTCACCGTATTTGACCATCTCGTCCCGTTTTACATGTCCCGTATTTGTTTCGTATTTCGACAAAATAATACGGAAAGAAGTGAATGACGCGGCCCGCCCGACGACGACGTATAGATCCAAGAAAAACCAGCTATACAATTAACAAGTGTTTCATTTAGTAATTGTATAAAAGATATATCTAAATAAATATATATTGCTATGTTAACATTTGTATTTAGGCCTTTATATATAGACCGTCTTCTGACCTCTTGTAGTGCCGTATATAATAGAAGCATTGTAATTTGGCCTTTATTACTACCACACTAAGGTGCTTGTATATACTCTACTGCGCTGCCTAGTCCATCAGTACATTAGAGTATACCCGGTCTGACGAGATTGCATTCTTCAAGACGGCATTCCAGGACGCAGGATAGTTAACATTCGCTCTCACTCGGGCTTACTTATTTTGTTACTGACGGGAAAGGAATTCAGTACTTCTGCTTTCTTTGCGCCTGTTTTCTTTAATATTCTATGTTATATTACATAGTTAGTTAGAAGCTTTTCTATGTTTTTGGAAATATGTATAATAGGATGGTTTTTTCTTTATAAATCTTTTAAAGAAAATCATATAAATCTTTCCAAGGAGCAAAAACAGTACATACTGTATCAAATACAGTACGAATGTCACAAAAAAATCTGCAAACAGATCAGATAGATGCAGTTTACTGGCAGTCCACATTGTGTTCCGTAATCCTCCTTTTGTCCTCACATCCTACCTTTTTACTATCAAGGTCAGTATTTGCAACCCCTATGACGTAACCTGTTTTAATAAACGACGATAGCGACCTACCATCACAAGTGGACCGTCAGTAGCTGCCGAACTATACATAAAAAAATCAAGTAGCTTTTATATTAGCGTTTACGTTAAACATGCATTTGTATTTGCATTAAACTCATATGAACAAAATTTACAAAATACAGGTAAAAATTCTAAAAACATTAGTCTCACCTAAATTAAAAAATATATGTTACGAAGATGAAAACGATCTTTTTAAGCACTGTAACATATTACCAATAAATACTCAATTTGCTTATTCACTACTGAAAGAACAATATTTTAATGAATCCTTAAAGAGAGTGATGGAACACCCTGTATGCAGTAGGGCAATTTCAGAGAAGCGGTTATGTACACAGCGTGCCAATAATATGTACGGGGAATGGACTACCGCTTATATTGTGCCGCGCCTTATCAATAGCCTACCTTCAGATCTGTGTAACAGCATAAACACTAAAAATATTAAAGTCAAATTAAAGGAATATTTTTTAAATTGTATTTGATTATATCAACATTGTAATTAATTGTACATAGTTAGATGTTAAATCTTTTAATATTTTAATAATAATTTAAAGCATTATGATAGCAAACGGTTAAACCTAGGTGGTTTTTAATGCTATCATTATATTAATGTATATTTAGTTTTCTTTAAATTGTTAAAATTATAAATAAAAAAAAAAAAAAATTTAAAGTTCAAGTTATTTTTTTTAAGGTGACAATACCTTTCAACTGTGGTTTTTGTGTTGAAAACGCCAGCAGCTACGAATTAAGTTTTCATAAAAAGGAACCTTCAACTTAATTGTTAATAGTGCCGTCCCTTTGCAATTCCCTTGACTTCACTGTAAATATGCAGCACACGCTGTAAACGACCAACTTACCTAAATCGATTTTTAATTATACCTACATGGTACTTGTGACGTAAGACAAGATCGTTAACGTTTACCTGTGAACACGATTTTAGGTCTCCTATACATCTAGGTGGTATCTATCAGTTTTATTGCAAAGGCTACTATGATTCGGAATTTGGCATGCAAGTCTACTAAGCAAGCTACGGCATCCCCTCTGGCCTTTGTGGATAGATTTCTGATTTTCTGAGTGAACGGTTGATTCGAGTAGTCAGTACAGTCATGAGAGAGATATTTGTCCAGCGCAGGAGCAGGTCGCGATGAAATTCGTTCTGAGAGGGGCAATGGTTGAGCGAATTAAATTAACTTTAAATCTTGTATCCCAATGGGGAGACAAGAATCTGGTTGGTTTTAACGTCACCAAAACGCAAGCGAGTTTGTCCTCTGCGAAAGGGAGCACTTTCGACTTGGCGTTCCGAGGTGCATACCTGTGGCCAATTATCTCGAACTTCTTGGCATGAGGTTGTACTTAAATCTCAACTTCGGCACTACTATCGAATCTAAAGCCCAAACAGCGGCCAAAAAGCTGGGCATCCTATGTAGGGTGAAGCGATACTTCACACCAGGACAGTTCCTCTCTTTGTAAAAGGCGCAAGTCTGATCTTGCATGGAGTATTGCTGTCACCTTTGAGATGGCTCAGCAAAATACCAACTTGCCGCATTTAACTCGGTGGACCGCAGAGGTAGGAGACTCATTGGTGGCAGTACACTAATAAGAACTAAACTGCTGGGCTTGGAATCTTATATTCTATAAGATGTACTTCGGAGAGTGTGCTCGAGAGATGCGTGAGATTATACCGCCTTGCCCTTTCTTCTATTGGACATTCAGATGTACGGCTGTTTACCATCCTTACCTTGTCGAAAACTCTCTAATTCGGACCAAGCGATTTAAAACATCTTTTATAATGCGCACTGCTAAGGATTGGAACTCCCTGCTCATACAACGCAAATCTTTTCAAAGTTCGAGTGAATAGGCATCACCTTCTGGATGAGGTCGCTCCATCGTCGGCTTCATCTTTCTTACGCGGATAGATGCTAGCCAAGAGCATATACCTATTTTTAATACAAATAAAACATTAAAATAGACTAAAATATTTTAATATTGTCTAGTCTGAATCCAGCTGGGTTGGGCTTCATTTGGAAAGCTACGTTTTCTGTTCTCTTCACGAATGCCGTAATATCTGTAGACCAAGGTCTATAATCAGTGCTTCCTGCCAGTAATGACTTATGGTGCCAAAACGTGGCATTTTACCGCAGGACTGATCCACAAGTTCAAAGTTGCTCAGCGAGCTATGGAGCGGCCTATGCTCGGAGTTTTTTCGGTAGATAGGATCAGAAATTTGAAATTCGGCGAAGTACTTACGGAAATTTTCGACAAAGCCTAGAGAATTAGCAAACTGAAGTAGCAATGGGTCGATCACATCTGTCGCAGAGATAATGGGGCCACGAAATGGAAGACGCAGCGTAGGACACCCTGCGGCCAGGTGGACCTGAGAGGCATCGCAGGAAACGGCTCTCCCAAGAATTGGGCGAGGTCTATATCTACCAATACTCTAACATTCTTTGACGCACGTGACACAATAAGTCTCTTGAATTTGTCAAGGTGGCCTGATGTTAAGTGTTGATTAGTGTTGCCAATAGGAATGCTCAGAGGGCTTCACTGAGGCAAATGACATTTATTATAGAACTCGCTGGCGGCGGATCTAATTCAACAGGCCTAGAAATGGTGTTTTTCTGTTTTTACCATTAGAACAATACACAAAATAAAAATTTTTATTAATACAATTTTTTAATCTGATATTAACTTATTAATAGGTACAGGATTCATATGCGTGCAATAAGCCGTTTTAGAGAGAATTTTCATGTGTTCTAACTTTTTTTGTGGAGTTTCTATTACTTTAACGAAAATTCTAATTAATACAAATGGTTCTTCACGTGTTTAAGTATAATATATATTTTTTTCAAAGCAATTGTCTTGTCCATTTCTTGTAACATTTTCATTAAACAATGGATATTTTTAGTATTTAGGGTTTGTCTCCCCCTTAATACTTAATGTTAATAACTGTCAAAAAGTATATAAGACAGTGCCTATGCTATACAGTGTATAATACTTTCATAAGGTTGGAGAAGGCAGCATGTTTCTTTGAACCTTATATAAATAATATTTGCAACAAAAAACACATTTTATAAATAATTTAATAATTATTTTTTTAAATAACACAGCTTATAAAATAATTGTATAAACAAATTTCGTGTGCACTCATGCGAATGGATCTTTTAAAAGGAAACAGATACCTTTGTCTACAATACCTAGGCAATTGTATTGACATCCTTGAGCACCATTCACTTCGAATATCGAATGACTGCGATTGCCAGTTTCGACACTATCTAGCACCAACTAGGCCAAGTACGCTTCCTTTCGATCTTATAATTTAGTATGTACTCGTTGTAAATAATGTAGGTG
The DNA here is from genome assembly GCA_910589475.2 of Bembecia ichneumoniformis. Classification (NCBI taxonomy): domain Eukaryota; kingdom Metazoa; phylum Arthropoda; class Insecta; order Lepidoptera; family Sesiidae; genus Bembecia; species Bembecia ichneumoniformis. Next base: position 5,650,922 of record OU342541.1, read on the forward strand.
GTATTTATTTAGAACTGTGTTTTTGGGTTAAATCGCTACGGTTCCTAGTTAAAGGAATTTTAAACGTATCGTACAATTTTATTGAGTTCTAAATATATTTAATTAATTATGAATTGTACAATCTATGTTGTTTTGAAGGCAATTTATCTCGTAAAGTGAAACAGCTAAATTATTTATATTTTATCTATAGTCATAAAGCATTTTAATAGCATAAATTTAAGTAAGTGTAACCAATTAATCTTTTAACATTAAAATATTTACCAGTCTGTTTCTTTTTTTAATTTTATTTTAATATTTGTCTCTTATTTTGTGAGAACATTTTCATATATTTTAATCAAAGTTAATTATTTAAATATTATATATAATACCAATTAGTAAATTAACACAAAAGTTTATAATTTCTAAAAAATCATTTTTCGAATAAATGGATTTTGGATATTGTATCCAAAACTAGATAGATAATATTTGTGTTGAGGATGGTATGCAATATTTATTTATTCGAAATTGTTTTAATTGAAAATTGAAAGGTACATCCGAATTATTAAAGAAGAATTGACTAACAGCATTTGAAAGAAGAATGGACTAACATTCTAGTGTTTAAAAGAATAATCTTTAAATGTGTCAAAGGTCACCTTCTCGAATTACGGGATTTCATTAATTTCCTTACAGGTCTTTAATACCACATTATCGAAGGTCACTGTTCACTATTATCTCGCATTTTGTCAAATAGCACTATTTATTTCCTTTTGTAACTGCGAAGTATCGAGATATTGAAAGCCTAGTGGGGGGTAGAGAAAAATTGAATGACCGACTCTTCACGATAACAATGCAGTAACAGACATTTTTTGTCACTCAAGAATTAATATCTAATTAAAATCAATAAATAAAATTAAACTGTCCTCTGTGCTTAAGAACACAAATTGTTGTTTTTAATTTTTTTTTTATCTCTTTGTGTCTTTTTGTATCTCCGAAACCCAACTAATTTTGACGAGACTTTCAATGGTACTCGTAGAAAAATCTGTGCCATAATGTAACATTGTCTATATTTGTGTAAATATTATATCTATATCTTTATATATAATAAGAGCCCATTTCCCTACCCCTTCCCAATCCCTTATCCTTAATCCTATTGTAGTCGGCAGCGCACTTGCAGCAGCTTTGGCGTTGCTTGTGTTTTAGGCGACGGTAGCCACCTACCATCAAGTGGACCGTCAGCCTGTCTGACGATCTTAGAAGCACAAGCAAGGAGAAGTAGAATACGGATAGCATTAAGGATATCATCATCATCGTTAAAATGTTTCCCTCCGCTGCTGAATATAGGCCTCTGCCAATGCTCACCCCCACGCACGGTCTTCTGTCCTTCGCATCCACCCGCTTCCCGCAAAGCCTTTTAGGTCGTCTGTCCACCAGGCCGCGGGGCGTCTCACGCTGCGGTTTCCAATTCATAGTCTCCATTCGAGAACTCTGCTACTCCATCGGTTATTCTCTCTGCGACAGATGTGACCGGCCCTTTGCCACTTCAACTTGCTGATTGTCTCTGATTGTGTCGACAACCTTGGTATATACTTAGGTTGTTACTAATGTATTGAGCATTAGCAACACTAAGCGGTTTATGCGCCATCTGGCGTTTTTATTGAAAAGTTTGACTTTTTTAACATAATCTTAACTGTTTATTATTTGATTGATAAGTTTGTGAATTGATTATTTAAACGCGATTTTTGTTGTTTCCAGTGACGTGAAAAGTGTTCGATCCTAAGTGCGATCAACTTTTCGCTTCATTCAATATTTGGCAATTGAGCTCCATTCTATGCTACTGAAAACGCTGGTATAATGAATTTAATCATAGTTGGCTTTCCATCCAGGATGTGCTTAAAGAAAGTCGTCCAAAATCAATTGTTGTGAAAGAAAACATCGATAATCAATAAGATATTGCATAAAACATCAATAAGATATTGCATAAACAATTGTCGGCAGAAAAACCTGTTGAAACGTTCAAAAACCACGTTTTACAGGTACACATGCAAAAGTGTATCGATCATCATGGAGAGTCCTTTGAATTTCTTTTTTCATTAGTAGACTCAATACATAATTGAGTGGCAGGGCACACTGCGTTTCGCAGTCATTTGGGCAGCCCGTCTGTAAGAGGGTGTTTACTGCTACCGCCGAGAAATAACAGCACGTGTGCTGTTGTGTTTCGGTGAGTGAGTAAGGGATGCCAGAGCCCATTTTCCTATCCAATCCCTTACCCTTAATCCTATTCTAGTCGACAGTGCATTTGCAGCACTGTGGCGCTACTTATGTTATAGGCGACAGTAGCCATCTACCATCAAGTGGATCGTCAGCCTGTCTGCCCTCGCATAGGATTAGGATCGCAAAAATTAGTTAATGTCTTTACTATCAAAAACTCATGCATCGAAGCCGAACAGTGCATATACTGTTATTTCATACCGTGATGCAGTGTGAAAAGGACATAAGTGCATATAAAGAAATATGACATAACACCATCCGTATGTATTATTTAGCGTTGTTTTTATACTTATGCTGTAGCATTGTAACTCAATGTGACATTGTTCTGTGAGCCATGCCATATATATTTTGAAGTAATTGACATGTATAAGATTATTTCTTACTTACTGGTGTCAGGAATTCGTCCGCATCATAAAAGTTTAGCAATAAGCATTAATTTATTTTTCTAAGGCGTTGAATTGTTTTTTTAATATTATTATAATTTAATAATTTTAATATTATTTAATATTATTATATTGCACCGCTGACAACGTAATGCGTGTGTGATCAGTTGGGTACTCACAGTTGGGTTTGGCATTTAAGGATTGGTTTTCTTTTAATTTATTCAAACGACATTATTGTCACATACACGGATTTACAGTTCACCAAAGTGACTCCCCTCTGAAAAGGAAGAAAAGTGAATTTAGTGAACAAAACGCCTATTTTTTCGTAATGGATTTGTGGAGGACCTTTTGTTATCGAGATTGGGAATTACATGGTTTAGTGCGTATTGTAAATAAATGTTCAGCACCGTGCTTACTTGTGACACACTGAAGCGGTACCGGGAGTGTTCCGGGGGCGGGAATTTTTGTAAGAAACCACCCGCGATAGCGTGGCGGCACCGCTATCACAAACAGGCGGACACGTTCCGGGGCGGTAGCGTTGCAGTTTGCGGGAGCGGTACTCAGCGTTGCCAATTTATGGGGAAAACCGCGACGTTTTCCCGCGGCGTTGTCGCGGTATTCTGTGTGAAACGCCCCAGTAAATATTTGCTTCCTGCTTACCGCGCAGTGTGTTTTGCGTTATAAAAAAATCTTATCGTCTTTTTCATGTTTATGGTTGAAACAAAGCGTTTTGCTTGTTATCACATATGGTGCTGGCTGAAAATCAGCTCTGTAGGTGTTTGTCTAGCACCTCAGCACAATGCTGATTCGGACACACACACGTTTTTTATTAATTACTGTCCCGTTCTTGTATATAAAGTATCTTTCGTGCAGTGAATAAAAGTCTTTCTTTCTTTATCTTTTTAACTATTGTGTTCAAATAACATTGTAACATGTGTACATAAACTGTTGTGTGTGACATGACAGAGCTCACCTATCTTTTCTTTATCTTTTATCCTACTGAGGTTGTTATGAGATAATTCTTAGTGGTAGTCATCTACTATTAAACCATAACCAAGAACCAATGTAGCTCGAAAAGTTTTCTTTGTGGATTTTTACTTCTAACAAGGTCTTATCTGACAATGTTATTACAAAAGTTCTTTAGAATTCTAAAAAATATACGAGAAAAGGGATATCCTTTTCTCGTATATCTGCTCTATGTTGATGAGTTGGGTAACCCGCAGACTACTTAATGCTGCAGCATCAGGTCAAGGTTACCATGTCATGGAAATACCACCGATGTAACAGTATACCAAATTTCACATCAATCGTACCGGTGGAAGTTGGTGAAATCCCTACGTCAACTAGGAAATGAGCCGATAATCTTTAAACGCATGAATAGATCTCATAAACTATAGCTAAGCACATCTTGATCACGTCAGCTTTTAAACAAATAAAACTGTATCAAAAACGGTCTATTTGTTTGGGAACTACGATACCACGAACAGATACAGAGTTACACACATACATACACATACAGGTATAATTTATAACACCCTTCTTTTGCGTCGGACGTTGAGGGTTAAAAATAGCTAAATATGTGATCAGATTTCTTTAGAAATCTTAGAATAAACAACATCTTAAAAATGCTCAAACTTAGCTGTCTTTAGTTTACCATAATTCAATAATAACTTCGTGACCGTTAGATGAGTGGTTAAGGTGCTTGCCTTAACGCTCTTTTCTAGGGTTCCCGGGTTCGATTCCCGGCAGGGTCAACTTTGAAAAATAAACTTTTCAAATATGGCTCTGGTCTGGATTTGGAAAGTAGTGGCAGAGCACACTACGTTTTCGCAGTCATTTGGGCAGCCCGTCTGGCGGCAGTAACCACCCCCTTACAGAAGACCATCGTGAAATAACAGCACGTGTGCTTTTGTGTTTCGGTGAGTAAGTAAGTGATGCCAGAGCCCATTTCTCTATCTCCTCCTAGTCCCTTCTTCTTAATCCTACTGTAGTCTGCAGCGCACTTGCAGCTGCTTTGGCGTTGCTTGTGTTATAGGCGACGGTAGCCACCTACCATCAAGTGGACCGTCAGCCTGTCTGCCTAACTTAATATTTAAAAAAAATAATCAAAAAACACTGTACTTGTTGGTCTAGTTCAAATAACAGCCTAAGATACATTAGAGGTTCATGACCAATTTTGTATAATTATGTGTATCTTTTTACACTTTATGTTATGTCTGAGCTGAAGACACATATGTGTGAAATTAATATTGGGACTCCCATATACCCATATAGACTTAGCCTGGTGAAGGTTTAAGTCTGCCTGCCGAACTTTACAAATCCGAGAAGACTAAAATCTTCGAAGATACATATATGCAAACGTACACATCTTACTGGCTAGGTGAAAAAGCTCTTAAAGCTCACAAGACTAAATTGCGAAGAATGTTCTCGAAAAAGACACGAGAACTTCGCTGATATGTGCAATAACATTTACACATATTCAGACACATAATAATATGACCGTCTTCTCGTGAGAGGATCTGGTCCAAAAAATTTTTTTATGAAGTCTCTCATTTTATTTTTAGGTATAATTAGCAATCGTTCGCACGCACGCCGCTCTCGTGTACTTCGTTCCAAATGACAGCTGTCAATATTGAAATACACATCATGGACACCTCCCATTACGTAACCGCATTTAAAGAGCCATAGACAACTATTTGAACGTCGAAACCGTAAATCACTCCCGTCAAACAGAGTCCCATTTCTGTACGAAATACGAATTCGAACGTTGCCTCGTATCGGTGCGATGTAGAAATATAGGTCGTATATATACGAGTAGTTAGCTCTCGATACTTTGCATAAATTCTTTGCATGTAGATGTTTTAAATATTATTTTAAATATATCATCGTACAGTGATTGTTATGTCATGATTATCACTTGGTTTTCTTCTTCTTTGGCAACAGTACGAGTATTCGTAATATACATTGGATCAATAAGTACGAATACTTATGCTTCCAATGTGCCTTTTATGCTAGCCAATCGGCTTGATACTATTGGGATATATCAAGCCAAGTGGACGGCGTATGGGTGTTGTTATGGAAAATGACACACATACACCATCTACTTGTCGTGATCGTGTATGGCATAATTTCTTGCCTTTTTCATACTTCAAAATTATTGTTACTTCACTATTTTGTAATCATTTAAATTGACGGGTCCGTTGAATGAGTGGTTAAAGTGCTTGTCTTAACGCTCTGTTCTAGGGTTCCCGGGTTCGATTCCCGGCAGAGTCTACTTTGAAAAATAAACTTTTTAAATTTGTCTCTGGATTTGGAAAGTAGTGGCAGGGCATAATGCGTTTTCGCAGTCATTTGGGCAGCCCGTCTGGAGGCAGTAACCACTCCCTTACAGAAGATTACCGTGAAATAACAGCACACGTGCTGTTGTGTTTCGGTAAGTGAGTAGTGAGTTGGATGAGTGGTTAGGGTGCTTGCCTTAACGCTCTGTTCTACGGTTCCCGGATTCGATTCCCTGCAGGTCAACTTTGAAAATTAACTTTTCAAAGTTGGCTCTGGTCTGGATCTGGAAAGTAGTGGCAGGGCACACTGCGTTTAACATTCATTTGGACAGCAGTAACCACCCTCTTACAGAAGACTACTGTGAAATAACAGCACGTGTGCTGTTGTGTTTCCGTGAGTGAGTCCCATTTTTCTATCCAATTCCTTATCCTTAATCCTACTGTAGTCGGTAGAGCACTTGCAACAGCTGTGGCGTTGCTTGTGTTATAGGCGACGGTAGCCACCTACCATCAAGTGGACCGTCGGCCTGTCTGCCGATCTTAACATAAAAAAAGACAGATAACGCTTTTAAGTTTACGCTTGTATTAATTTTACTCCTAATAAAATAAAATTTCCATACCGGGGGTTTTATAATGGAAATCGATTCTTAAGGATTAAGGATGATTCATATTACACCGTGACGCCACCGGGCCGTGCCCCGGCTTTGTCATTTCCAAGTATTATTATACTATTTTGTATATAGTATTATTATTAATATTATATCCCGAATCAGCCTCGCGATTTTGGCTTGCAAGCTTGGCTCGCGCGGCAGCCTCGGATAAATTCTAACACACTGAGGCAGCCTCGCGGTTTTGGCTAGCGAGCCATGGCTCGCGCGGCAGCCTCAGATAAATTTTAACAGAAAAAAAAACATGTTACGAAATATCGTCACCGAGCTCCGGCCGAAGCACGGACGGGGCACGGCCCGGTGTAATATAAATCCACCTTTCAATTCCAATAAATGAAATAAAATCAAATAAGTCGTAAAACCCAAAATCAAGCTGTTTTTGACTTCGTGGCACTGGCCAAAATTCTTCTAATTGGATTTCATACATGGAAGTCGTAATAATACTAATAGATGATTCGCACGATTCATTGCAAAATGAATTAAACTAAACTCACAAGGATTAATTGTATGTAAAACATAGGCTGATAATATTCGATCTAATTCGGTTTGTAAACGGTCCTATTGAAAGTTTAAGTGAAAACATGTCGGTTTTTACCTGACCGCAACATTTGTCATTACGTTCACTTAGGAGCTCCACGGGGACGATCTGTCACTGTGATAAATGACCCCCCTTAATGCGAGCCTCTTTTCACTAACTCGCTACATTTGAGACCAAAGTATGAGTTATTAAACGAATGGGAGGTTAAATTTTTTTGCGTTACTTTTACTGCAGAATTTCCCTGAATTAGGCTAATGTTTAATCTTTGTCTATTCTAAGCCCTATGCATAACTATTACTAACGACCCGCCCCTGTTGGCTTCAGCATTTATCGCTCTTTACATTAGTAAAAGCCGTATTAAAATCCTTTGGGTGGTTACAAGAAGTTAGCAGAGAAACAAGCAGAAGCAAGTTGCCTGTCTGTGTGTATTCTATAATATGTACTTCGGAGAGTGTGCTCGAGAGCTGCATGAGATCATATCGCCTTACAATCAATTTTTCTGTTACATATTCATGGTTTTAACGCTGAACCTATTTCAATGTATACGGAAATAGGTTTATCTTTAGAACAGTTACTAATGTTTTAAATATTGAAGCAGTAGGCTTAAATTGTGCCTCAATCATAAAAGTTGTCCAAACCCACCTTTATTGTAACCCAGAAACAATCACAACGATTATTGTAGTATTTTAAAAGAGAAAAGAAAATGAGAGAATGAGAGAGATAGATTTTGTAAAAATAACAAATTTCTTAAATAATTTTAATATTATAAATTTATGCACACAAAATATTATTAAAATATTATTTTTTTAATAAATTTCGTTTGTACATTGGTTACGTGAATAAGAACATTAAACGTCATGCAACGTAGGTATATATTTGTATTTTTCATTTAAATTGTCTTATAATTATCAATATTATTTTATTAATTTTATTAATTTTATTATAGAAATTAAATGAAAAATTTACAATGGAAAACATTAAGTATCATAAACTTCATCCATGTATCATTGAGTAATTAACTCACTGTTTTCAAAGAGTATACAGAAAATAAGTTCAGGTTTAATTAAATATTTCTTTGTACATTGCAGTTTGCTGCAGTAGGTTTTCTTTGTTAGTTACAACATTGAATAAAATATGAGATACCTACCATTTCGAAAGGGTTGTTTAAAATTAATTTTTTAAAGTGGAATTGCATTATATTTGAAGTCAAAATGTTTAGTAAAGAATGTTAAATTTTAATGAAACTACGGCCGGCAGTTGCTTTTGTACTTTGAAGTACAAAAGCAACTGCATTTGTATCCCATAACCAAAGGTTTGGTTATTTTAGAAAAACTTATCCAATAATATAATTATTGTGTTGCTGTCTACTCCCTGGAAAACAAAACAATTTTTTTTTTAATTATTCACATATAACTTAACGAACCTATCGGACTAGTGGTTAAGGTGCTTGCCTTAATTCTCTGTCTTAGGGGTCCTGGTTTTCGATTCCCGACAAAGCCAACTTTGGAAATGTACTTTTTAAAGTTGACCCAGATCTAGACATTAGTGGCAGGGCACACTGCGTTTCGCATGCATTTGGGCAGATTGCCCCCTTACAGAAGACCACCGTGAAATATCAACATGTGTGCTGTTGTGTTTCTCCTCGTTTCTTTTTTTTAAGTTAAGATCGGCAGACTGGCTGACGTGACGTTCCACTTGAGGGTAGGTGGCTACCGTCGCCTATAACACATGCAACGCCAAAGCTGCTACAAGTGCGCTGCCGACTACAATAGGATTAAGGATAAGGGATTGGGAAGGGATAAGGAAATGGGCTCTGGCATCCCTTACTTCACTCACCGAAACACAACAGCACACGTGCACAGCACAGCACAGACCAGAGACAAATTTGAAAAGTTCATTTAGAACAGAGCGTTAAGGCAAGCACCCTAACCACTCATCCAATGGGCTCGTCAAATTAATATAATACAGTTAAGAGGGAGCTGTCACACGTGCTAAAACTATTTCTCGTATCACTGTCGTCTCAGTGCACTTTTATCTGGCGTCCCTTTTTTCTCCATTATCACATCGGCTTTCAGATATCTCACAATGTCCCTCAATATTTCCAAGTGACTTCCTTAAGAGGATTGTCCTTCCTCAACATTGTGAAGTGCTCACTCGCCTTAATGCCATTGCATTAGAACGCTAAACCGAAAGGACGTTTTGTCAGATTCGATCTATAGAGAAAAAGGTTATTGAATTAGAAAGTTATTAATGTTGTGTTAAGGCTCGTACCATACTACTCGAAATGTGCCCATTAGATGGCCAGACCCTAAAGTGGTCAATTAAATATGAAACGAAACACACATCATTTATATTTTGTTCTAGATTTGAATGTCCTACATATATTTGTTTATTAGATTATCTAAAAATCTAGTTAGCAGCAATATTTAACTCGTGGAACAATTAGAATTCTTTACAAACCTAACTGCCCAGTAAAAGTGTAATAAACACCCATACTTCCATTGTAAAAGCTACTCTTTCAAGCAAAAGCTACTAAATGGATTTGAATGAAATTTTAGAGTAATATAGTTTATATATTATGTTAACACACAAGAACCTTTTAGAGGAAAATATTCTCCAAATGACAATGAAAACCGCATTGAAATTTCCTAAAGAACTTAGCAGAAAAGCGTTATTTTCGTCGCCTAATTTGACTTGTTAGAGTAAAATTAAGTCTTAAATAAAAACACAGAGAATAATAAACTATGTTTACAAAACTTAGATTTATGCAAAAAAAAAATAGTAAATTAAAGCCCAAAAGAAAAAGCTCTCGTGTCACAGTAATTAAAATTTTCAGCGACAACTACAACATTTTTTAAGCTTATTAATTAACTTAAGTTCTGTACTTGAAAACTGAATCATGCTGTATCAAACACAATATTTAAGAAAAACCTTTCAATTTTAAATCTGTTAGGTTATATGCGAGAAGTTACAAAAAATTCTTGTGCAATATTGCACCTTAATTAATAGGTTATTAGGTTGCCTTCATTTTGGTAAAAACGTGTTCAGTCTGACGTTAGTCCTTGGCTTTAAATGGATAAACGGGGAAACATTATTTTTCCAGATGTACTCCCGGCTTTATATTGCTGCATGTCTGGATCGATGCTATCTAAATGTTCTTTAAAAGTTTTCATATCAACCGGACTTTTGTTTTGTCTACATAACACGATTTATTTCTTATTTTACATTCAACTTTTGTGACTATTATTCCCAAGTCGAAATACCGAAAATTAAAGCTGGAAGTTAATAACAAAGGAAGACCCAACGAACCAGTTCCGACAAAGTTTAATAACACAACCGAAAGTATCCTCAAAACACCAAAGTCCATTATCTTCCGAAAAATACCGTGCAAAGGAGAATGCAATTTACATTACATAAAACAAATTATCGGTGTGTCGGTTGGTCCGTTCGCCGGCCTCTCAACAGGTGTTCTTAATTTGAAATCCAAATAAACGCTAATGTGGGTTCCGTTGGCTTAAACACCTCCCATTAGGGGTGTAGTGTGGGGAAATTAAGCATTTTCATTTTGTTTTTTTTTTTTTGTTTTCAACAAATACTTCGAGTATGTCTGCACGATAAACTGCAACTTAATAGGCATGATGACAGATTTTGAAATTCCCTTCCATAATGTAGATACACGTCTACCATATCCGAAAAAAAAACAATATTTCAGCAAAAAACAAAATTTCAACGCGAATTATTGAATGTTTTTAAATCTATTTTGAATTACGCGCGAAAACGCTCTTAGGTGTCATGGCGTCGCGTCTGATGAACGGTGACGTCACCGACATCTCATCAGATTTTTCATTCTGCCAAAGCAAAGTCAAGCAACACAATGGAACTTACCTGGGCGTGACGTCATTCGCTCTGATTGGTGTTTCAGTTAACATGGCGGATTGCAGTTATTTATACTTCTATTTTATTGAAAATCTTATTAATCTCAATTTTAATACAAAAATGAGTAATTTTTTTGATTCCTTTCAACATATATTTTTCCCCAAAACCATTTATTCTTTGATTCTTTAATACCGTCATCATGCCTATTAATGTAATTTTCATATTAAATTACAAGCAGTCATTAGTGTTCTAGGATTTTTTTGTGTGATTAAATTTGCAGTTCGCAAATTCCAACTAAATTGCAATTGATGTTAGTTTTGGGACACAGCGGAAAAAAAATTGCCGAAATATTAAAATTGGTTTGATATATTTAATGTAATAAATGATCTTATAACAATAAAAAAATTATTTACTTTATTTTAGGGAAATTTAGAGTTCAAAATTTGACCCTGCCGGGAATCGATCCCGGAAACCCTAGAACAGAGCGTTAAGGCAAGCACCCTAACCACTCATCCAACGGGCTTGTCATTCGGAGTAAATATCTTGCTGAAATTAGGAAGAGATATTTTTATATAAGGCACTTAAAATATCAAAGTAAGCATCTTGTGATGTCTGAAATAAGTTTGCAATAAATCTTTTCCCCTCCCTATTAAAAAGACAAGTCTAACGTCACCAAGGTAGTCGAGGAATGGTTTCACAGTTCACGTAACAAATGACGTTAGGGGCTGCCGTTACAACCGTTGGATTCTCTAATTACATTTTGTTTCCTCAAAAAGGAATTAATTGAATTCAAATTACACTTTAAAATTGAATTAAAATTGAATTCCCTTTAGCTGTAGTGTATCACTTAAAACAAATTAATTAAAATCTTCAACTCGCTGGTAACAAAATCTTTCAGTCTTCTTATCCGGCTGTGACTTGAATCTTTTATAAATAAAATTCTTTCCGTGTAAAAGTGGCGAATTGAGGATTGCTCGCATTCAATACCGAACATCTTTTATATCTTTAAATTTATTTAACTCTAAAAAGGCAGTATTTAAGAATGAGCTAATAAAACTTATCAACAGTGTAAATCCCAAGTATCATGGTACATTCTATATACCATAATACTGTATTCCTCACCTACACACTTCATACGCGCCCACTTACACACATGCATTTTAAAACGCGCATTATAGATACACAATATACACACTACACATAAATCTCTTCTTAATATTTTATTTTGTCTTTTTAATTATCGTGTTCATATCTATTTTTAACATAAACGGAAGTCCATTATTGGCATTAAGATTTAAAGCATACAATATGTTTTTACTCGTATTTAAATTTTCGATATTAAGTGCTGTTTGACTTTGTATTAATTAAAAATAAAAATAAAATAAATAACGGTAGAATGCAAAAACTGTTGTGTTGCCATTTAATCATAAATTGTTAGTAATATGATATTTTTCTATGAATCTATGCTAGGTACAATCGGCGCTAATCTTCATGGGCTCTGGCGATACGAAAAATATGCGCAGTAACCGATTTTGTGACTGTTTGTGAGGTATTGCGACGCAGAGGGGGAGACATGGAATGAGCGAGACGCAATGATGACATTTGAACAAGAGAGAAAGCAGTTGCGCCATATTGCTTATTCGGACTCGCAATACGGTATTTGACTATAATGAAAATATGAAACAAATTGTTACTAGACTACCTGTAAATATTTTTTAAACCAAATTAACTAACACAGTACTTAAAAATATGTACGATTTTCATAAGAAATCATTATTAAAATAATTAAATTTTCATGTTTGACCATGTGATTAAAAACGCACAGAAAAATTTTCATAGAAAATAAAGCAATAGGGGATCGGACAAATTTTCAGAAAGTGTTTTAAATTAATCTTCATGGATATTTATTCCCATAAAAAATGTTATTTTATTTATTTATAGCCTTTTAGGTACTCAAAATCATGTTTTAATATTGTTTGTTTGAAAATGCCGCCAAAACGCCACAATAGTTCATCTGAGAGCGCGTAACGTCATTTGTGGTCATATCATAACAAAACAGCTGCATTGGCATAAGACAATGATTGCCCACAAATGACGTCACGCACTGTTCGCGGTGTTTCAGTATAGATTAAAAATATTGTAAATAATAAAATTTTATTTCTTCATTTAAAAATATTTAAATGAATTATATTAAATTATTATTCGATAAATAATCGTAAAAAATTATATATTTTCTTTCTAAGTACATTTTAGATTTTAATCTGATTACTGTCCGATCCCCTATTCACAAAGAATGAATCAAATTGCAAATGTATTATGGTATTACGAACAATTTACATGCGCAAACGAGACACCTGCTCAAAGTCAGAGCCCAAGAAGATTCGCGAGTATTATACCATATATTTTCAATTTCATTTAACCTATTATAGTAGATGGGACGAAGCCTGGACGCACCTCACGATGCAATGAAAAGTTTAGGAATTATGACAAGGATATTTCCCAAACTCCACCGACTTCGCTAAGAATGCTTACGAGGTGACTTGTCTACAGCTGAAGATCTTAAAGGCTGATAAGGATGGTAATATCGAAGTGGAAAATGTTCAAATAGAAGTTGTAAAACAGCACTTACTGTTAGCATTCTTACTTTAATATCAATAACAAAGTTATGGTTACTTTGTATCCGTACCACGGACCTACAAGTTTCTGACAAATTGCTTTAGGAAATTCATCTGGTTCCCTGTGTAAAAGTTCGGTGGATTGAAACTATTTGGAATCGATATAAATTCTCCGATATCGACAGCTAGAGTCGGGGTGATCATTCCGAGAACAATTTTGTTAGGGAGTCCTTGAAAAATTACTTTTTAATGATACTTTCAATACTTCTCTTGCTTGATCTCGAATCTCGAATAGCACTTAACTTAGATGAAAGAGATAAATTTAAATTGATTTCTTTTCTTATTATTTGTATAGGAGAAACTTTTTAACTTTTTTTTTTCATGTTAAGATCGGCAGACAGGCTAACGGTTCACTTGATGGTAGGGTGACTAACAAAAGCAACGCCAAAGCTGCTGCAAATGCTTTGGCGCGACGATACGCGTTACTGTGTAGAGATTGTTTATATATTTAGACACTATTTGCTTATTTGAAAAATGCAGAACCATTTAATTTATTTCGTTGGAAACGTTTTATTTACTATTAAAGAATCACTTCGCTGTTTAGACTCTTAAGAAAAACATTAGCATTAAGAATTTTTTCCTACTAAATTTTCCATTCACTTCAAAGCGCATTAAAGAAATCCTGATCTAAAATAATGTTTAACTTTGAAAGCTAATCTTTATAATAATGATGAAATACGAACAAAAGAAGGGGGTCGGCCGAGACGAGAATTAACAAAGTTTAATGAAAATATTCGGCCTCCCTTCTATACCGGCCCAAACAGGTGTAAAAGTAAATGAATATAATGCCCAATATTGTTTAGGTTGGGGAAAATCTTTTAGAGATGTGGTGAGATGATATTTATCGATATATATTTTTTTACTTATTGTTACGTGCGGGGTGAATTAAAATGCCTTGTAAGGGCAAAAGGAACGATTTATTTTCACAAACCAAGATGACTGCCAAAATCACCAAACTTGTCCGATGAAAGTCGTCAATGATTCCCTTAATGTGTCGCCGGATCACTGTCTCAGATTACTTCGCAAAAGCTCCGAAGAGTCGCTTTCGTATCACTGGTTGTCGCACCACATCTCATCTCTCCCACCTGCTCTCTTATTTATACTAGGCGGCAAACGCCTCGATGTATTTCGTATTTTCCAGAAAATGTAAACAAGATCGTAAACAAATCATTGAAAGTTCGAGAATGCTATATCTGTTGAAATGTCGCTATATTGTAAACATAAGGACCGATTTCCTTTGACACTTGTCGGGAAAGGCCGTGGCTACCATCGATAGGGTGGGACGTTCGAGACTTTCGGCCGGCGCGAACTCTTTTTCCCGAACGTTCCATAGTTAGTCGTAACATTATTATTGCTAGATTACAATGTGCAATATTCAAGACAGCAAAAAATTTACAACCAGAATGCATACTTTATTTGTTAGAATGATCACAAATTCTTGTGTTTCGTAGTTAGTTCTATTGTGATTAAAGACAATCTTTTCTTATCAGTCTCTTCTAGCAATAGGTATGATGACGGTATTAAAGAATCAAAGAATAAATGGTTTTGGAGAAAAATATATGTTGAAAGGAGTCTAAAAAATTACTCATTTTTTGTATTAAAATTGAGATTAATAAGATTTTCAATAAAAAAGAAGTATAAATCGGCCATGTTAACTGAAACACCAATCAGAGCGAATGACGTCACGCCCAAGTAAGTGCCATCATGTTGCTTGACTTTGCTTTGACAGAATGAAAAATCTGATGAGATGTCGGTGACGTCACGGTTCATCAGACGCGACGCCATGACACCTAAGAGCGTTTTCGCGCGTAATTCAAAATATATTTAAAAACATTTAATAATTCGCGTTGAAATTTTGTTTTTTGCTGAAATATTGTTTTTTTTTTTCGGATATGGTAGACGTGTATCTACATTATGGAAGAGAATTTCAAAATCTGTCATCATGCCTATTGGCTGTAAACAGTTTTCTAAAGAAAAATATTATTATTGTCAGTACCTTTGTCAGTGGGTATGTCACTATTCTTTATTTTTTGACGATTTTTAACATGAACATTTCACGTTTTTACTGGGGCTGATATCTGTCTATTTCGAACACTTTCATAATGAGTTCAAGGTGGACAAATAGAAGACCTTTCTATTGTAAATATTTACTGTTGTCAATTTACTTTCGCGTATACTCTTCGTGTAAGTGGTCTTTAAAACATTTTAATAAAATCGATATTGTTATCCCCATCACTAAAATCCTAATAAAGAGTAACAAGTACTGCGGAAGCGACCAGATTCGCCAACAACAGCTCTAGCTCAATAACTAATACACAAATCAACTTGTGTTGAATGATATAATAAATATTCTTAACTTTTTCGTACCTATGAATGTTGGATATTTATATATCTATCATATATATAAAATTCTCGTGTCACAGTGTTTGTAACAAAACTCCTCCGAAACGGCTGGATCGATTGTTATGATTTTTTTTTGTTTATTTGGTAGGTATGAGAATAGGTCGTGAAGTATTTTTCACCCTCCTACCCCCGCCCCCATTTTTTAATCGCAATTTTAGTATTTTTGTATGAACAATATCCATATAGTTTAACCGTCGTTGATTGACGTGAAGTGTCGCGTCACTTTGACATGTAGTTTAAAAATAAAATTGGACCCGATAGGTGGCGCCACAATCGGGTTACAGAATTATTTCGGGTTTGGGCAGGACAACGTCTGGTGGGTCAGCTAGTATTCTATATATTTATCTACTTATGTAAATGTAACTTACTAATTATCTCTCTTTGGACCACAGACCTTTAGTAGCGTCATAGATCACACAAAAAAGGGGAAGAGATGAAAAGCCATTAAGAGTAAGGGATAAGAAAGGAGAGGTCGATCTGTCATCCTTTACTCATAGAAGCACAATCTTTGCACTGTTGGTGGTAAATTTTTTTTATGTTAAGGTCGGCAAACAGGCTGACGGTCCACTTGATGGTAGGTGGCTACCGTCGCCTATAACACAAGCAACGCCTAAACTGCTGCAAGTGCGCTGCTGACTGCAGTAGGATTAAGGATAAGGGATTAGGAGTGGATAGGGAATTGTAAGAGCAATTATTATTTTTACAGATTGTTAACACTAAACCCGTGTCCGCTGAGCCTGTTTTTTAACAAAACATGGTTAGATGTTCTCCACAACTTCCGGCAAACACGTTCGAGTGATTTTGTTCGGGCCACGCCCCGATTTTATTTTTTCTAGCAATATTTTGTTAAAAAAACTGGCGCAGCGGACTCGGCTTAAGACTCCCACCTAAAAATAATTGGAAATTTACCATAATATTCCAGTGAAGAAACACAGATGTCTATAGAAATTTAAAAAAGTCTGTCATATCCAAATAAATACTTTTTTGAAGTAGTATTTACTAAAACCTAGCCTAGCACCCTTAAAATTAGGACTAAATTGGTTATTTGTTTCTCCAAAACTACACAAGCTACTTTCATCGATTGGTGCACTTTCCTGGAGAAATTTAAACAACAATTCGTAAATTTATGTAGTTGGTATTTATAAACGAAACAAACTCTTTTTTTTCCGCAACAAAATGACATCCACGAAAAAATGTTAAAACAAAGGGTTCGCCCGAAAAAAAGGGATAAAGGTTATTAGATGTGAAATTTGTTGTAAAAAGGTCACTTAATGGAATAATTACACAGGGTCACTACCTTAAAAATAAAGGACAGCAGCTCACAAACCCGAAATACTTTACGGTGTTTTGTCCATTTTAATACTAGTCGCTTAATTGTTGGCATTATTGTAATAAATTTTAACAACGACTCCTATTCCTTGTGTTATCTTTTTTTAATGTTAAGATCGGCAGACAGGCTGACGGTTCACTAGATGGTAGATGGCTACCGTCGTCTATAACAAAAGCAACGCCAAAGCTGCTGCAAGTGCGATTCCGACTACAGTAGGGTTAAGGATAAGGGATTAGGAGGGGATAGGGAAATGTTATCTGGCATCCCTTACTCACTCCACGAAACAAAACAGCACACTTGCTGTTATTTCACGGTGGTCTTCTGTAAGGGGGTGGTTACTGCCGCCAGACGGGCTGCTTAAGTGACTGCGAAACGCAGTTTGCCCTGCCAGTACTAACAAGTACAACATTTTATGTGGTCTAGAAGCTTTAATAGTCCAGCGTCTTTGAAGGTCGCCTTTGAATGTCTCCACCAGTGAGTCTTTTCGATTTCATATGTGCGTTGGACACGATGATCGCTCCAACTACGAAAGAAATCTACGTCTGTGAGTAAACTGGTAGTAGATCCTGTGTTAACCTGTTTACATTGAACCAGAGTTATCTACTGATTAGAGTACTCTTTCACGCCTCAACTAAGATACAGAAAAATACATAGGCTACCTTTCGTCCAGAAAAAAATACTGTTCCAGGGAGATGTGCCAAAAAAGCGTTGCCTAGCAACGGATAAACAAAATGTCATAATTTTTTTACTCTTAAGTCAAAATGTAAAATAGTCTATTCTCTGTGCAATTTTATTTTAGATAATGTTTTGTAGATAAGAATAAATATTTTAATATCTACCTAAGAAAAAGAAGCGCGGACGAGGTCGCGGGTGCCGCTATTTGTATATAAATAGATAGAATATTGTATATAAATAGATTTGTATATTGTCTATAAATAGATATATAAATAGAAAGAGCAGATAGACGCTCCTCAATATCCCTTCAAGGACACAACGTCTGCGGCGCGCGTTGAACGGCCGACAAAATTCTATATTATATATTACAATACTAGGTATATTATACTATATACTCATGGTCATCGTCATCCACGTCTTCCACTAACTGGAAGTCTACTGCTGAACACAGGCCTCCGCAATAATTTCTACTAGACTCGTATAAAATTGTTTAGTTTATATAATATTTATTTTTTCACATAAAAGTATAGAATCGACGGTAATATTTGTATATTATACTGCTAAAATATCTACAAAATAATCTACACTCTGTATATGTCGTGCAAAGAAATTGCTTACCCTTATCAGTTGTTTAGAAACGAATATGCAAATATTAACACAAAGAACCGCTGTAACACATTCAATGGGTTTATAAATGCAATTGTTGAGAACTTTACGGTTGTGTTCTTAGTAGCGAAGCGTAAGCGATTTTCTTCGTCTTTGTGATTCTACCATGCTGCGGCCGAAGTAATCCGAACAACCACGGTGCTTGCGGGAATTGAGCGGAATTGGCCTTACGTTGTTGAGCTTGTGATCGTCAATTAGATCAGTTAGACAATGTGATTTTTTACATTTTTTACAATTAGTTGAACCTTATAAATAACTCCTTGAGATTTAAAGATGACGCCTTATTACCTAAGAGGTCTAGCTAGATATTGCTTACGGTGTGGCTACGGGAACGACCATCGCGACTGGCGACGCGGCAAAATAATCTGTGAAGTGAGATCACTGATATTTTTTTAGGTTTGTAACATGCGTCATTTTGAAAATAAAACAATAAAAATGAGAGGTAACTTGGTGATTTTGTTATGAGATTATAATCTTGGATTAGAGTTTAAATGATAGGAAACTGCATTTTTCATTCTGCAATGATATAAAGTGGGCCGTCTGGTGGCAGTACACATCTCTAACAGAAGACCATCACGAAAAAACAACACCTGTGTATGAGTTAGAGATTCCAGGATCTATTTCGCATTTCTTCTGTTACCTCTTATCTTATTATTTTCCTAAATTTTTATTCGCCACTTATTAAATAAATCACTAAAACCCTCTTGGTGCTGGGTTATAGGTGATAAAACTTCTGATTAACTGTAGCACGTCTTATCAAAAACAGTTTATAATAATACAAATTAATTTTAAACCATTTTATTTTTCCTAATTTCTCAACATGAAGCGATGTCACTAAAGACACAACCTATCCTGTTTAAGCTTCTGCCCTCACAGTAACTGCTAATAGCGACTCTTATGACTTTATTATGTTTAAAACTCGTTTCATAATATTATAAGCATATTTACTTAACCTTAACATAGCTTTAACGTGTTTTTTATTTTTGCACATGTTTTGCTTTATTTTAAGAAATTAAATTCCGCTACGACGTATTACAATCGCTTTTTTTAACTTATTATTTTATAAATACTTTTTTACTAGATTTCTATGAATAAAAGTTTCATAATATCAATGCTTAAAATTCAGATGAATTCATATGCTCGGTTACTTATCATTCTCCGCGGTGGGTAAACTTTTTCCGCAATTCAAAAGTCGAAATTGAATTAATTCTTACGATCGCGATCCGAATGTGGCAATTTACGCAAGTGTCTCAATTCTTTTTTGATATTCCGGACGCGTGGACCAACAAATTCTATTCAATAGAACAACCGAATTGTGTGACGCAAGATTGGACAATTACCAAAGATTATGGATAGATATTTCCGGATACGTCATTTCATATATCTACTACCACTTATTTTAAATATCCTGATTTATGCCTTGCATCAAAAACGTTTAGAAAATTTGAGCATCTTTAAATATATCTTAGACACATGCAAGTGCAACTGTAATTTTGACTCCCAATAGAATACACCTGATCATATTTGTTACAAAACCAGGCATGTTGTAGTAACCATATTTAAAAAAAAAACTGCACAAGTGCGAGTTGAACTCGCGTGAAGAGGGTTCCGTACGATGTTACCTATCCGCACAATATTGAGTGATTTACCATGTTATTTTATAATCATGGACTTGTTATAGGTTTTCCTATAATCTATAAGTAGAAAACTAATTTCTGTATTTTTTTCAAAATTTTAGTTTCGGAGATAATGGGGGGGGGGGGGGTCGGACAGACGGACACACGATACAGGGATCCTGTAAGGGGTTCGTTTTTTTATTCGGACGTACGGAACCCTAAAAACTAAATATACTTCGCAAACACCGTCTCAAATAAAACAAAATATCTATCTAGTAATTGATTGTCAGTTCTTCCGTTTTCTATTTTTATTCCCCATTACTAGTAAGGCGGTAACACATAAATAATGCATCGTGCGTGCTCCACCCAAACGTATTGAGCAAGCAAGAGCAAGGATGTATTTGATTAACTTCCTCATAAACACCGCATTATTGCGATTCATTTTTCTGATAACGTTATATTGAATGTAGATAAAGAATTAAAAAAAAAAAACAAGCTATCACCAAGCCGGACGAATGCTTGGCTGCTAAGACAGCAGATGGGTTTTAAAGAAAATCAATAATCACCTTTTCTCAAAATAGGAAAACATAAATGTTGTTGAAAGAAAAGACTGAGTATCTGAGAAGACAAGATATAGATAGAAGTCTTGCAACATATAAAAATATGTGCACTGTATATACCTCCATCTGGTGGGGAATCTTCTGTAGTCTGTGACCAATTTACAATATTAAATGTCAACGTCCTTGTCTAAAATGGATAGGTGTCATTTGTCAATGTCATGGTGGTCAGGAGAAAGTATATAAGAGGTGTCAGGGACACAATCGCGGTTCAGCGCGATTCGATTCGAAAGAATTAATACCTTCGATACGACTGATAAGCCGAGTTATCATATAAAATTACATAAATAACTTATTCCAGCAACGCTGGCTGACAAGATTAAGGCAGTATCCCGTCGCATTTCATTGGAAACGGGACTAAACTTGGGTTCTAGCTTGGCATCAAGCGGCTTCTGGCGCGTGCCCATAGCGGCCCGCTCCTGAATCCAGTTCCTGGTTCTCGCGCGAGGTTTTCAGACGGACGCAACGCACCTACAATTTGCCGACATGTGAGGCGAAGAGGTAGAGACGTAGCTACACCGTTTGCCCACAGCCCCCTCAGCAGTCTTCTGGGCAGCCCCCTCAGCACTTCCAGCAGGTCATGTACAGTAACATGACCTGAATGAGTATATTTATATAATGATCTAGCTTGATGGTATTTTGTATACCCTAGTGTACTTGGTACAGTCAACACCTTCGGCGCAAATGTATAATTGTGTTTCCTAATTAAAGTGTTGTGTGACAAGCAAAGTGTTATCATTTACCATCCCTTCTGACAGCTGGCGCCTTGGGATAGTTATAGTCTTGTGCAAACCGTCTGACTTAGTCAGTGGTAACTTTACGGTTTCATTTTTTTTTTTTTTTTTTTTTCAAATTAAGCCATATAACATATAAACTAAAAGAGTATATTTTTTTATTTCTAATAAAAATAATAAAATTAAAAACTTACATAGTAACTTAAGTAACCTTTAATAGAGACGATTATACCATCATCGGTGGATCAAATCACCAGGGGCTTAAACGGTCCCTGCGATCCCTGAGGTGGTTGCTGGGGATATGATCAAAAGATTGCGTCGGAAGAGGTAGCAACCACAACGTATATAATTTGTCTCGGTAGTTAGGTAGACTGAGGGTGCATTGAAAGATTTTAGAGATCGTTCTCTTCTTTAAAAGCTTAACCGAAGAGTTCTAGTTTTCTCTCATATGTAGGTTTCCTCCAACGTCATCGTTGAAGAAGAAATATTTTCCTCTGACGTGACTTTTTCTTCTCACTTTTCTTCTTATTTGAATCGGAGAATGAGACGCTGCCTCGAAGGGAAGTACAGTTCAGCACACTATCTCTTTAGAAGCTTTGGTCCGGAATTGTATGACTTTATAGCAATCAAAAGTTACAGAAAATAATCGAACGAGTAAGCAGAAAGTAGCCGAGCAAAAACCTTCGGTTAAAATATAATATAATACATATATATGACAGGTACGTGCCGTCGTTGCAAGCATGTGCAACGATGCAATCGTCGCGCGTGGGAACGCTTGCAATGCGTTGCGTAATCACATTGTGGCATATGTATATAACGTTACTAACATTATTCTTTGCTTGCTGATAACTTTTACTTGAGAAATCATTATCAATGCGTGAAAATTCTCTTCTTAAATCTGTGATTAGACGTACGTTTTTATTTCTATTGACGTAACGTTCGACGTAAGAATTGCTAATAATGCGTCATTGCAGAACAAAGAGCCTAGCAGATTCCTCGCACTTGTATTAGCTTAGCTAAGCAGCGCGGAAAAAGTCTATTCTTAGTAGTTTTTTAAATATTTTATTATTTTGTTTTGTAATTGGATTTCAATTTGAGAATTTAAGTAATTTTAAATTTAGTTATTTCATTTTCTTTTATAATCAGTGCCCATAACGCGAACTCAGAAACGACAGCGCAATCTTTATCAAAATATAGGCAAAATTTTGACGAGCCCGTTGGATGAGCGGTTGCTTTAACGCTCTGTTCTAGAGTTCCCGGGTTCGATTTACGGCACGGTCAACTTCGAAAAATGAACTTTTCAAATTTGGCTCTGGTCTGGATCTGGAAAATAGTGGCACGGCACACTGCATTTCGCAGTCTTTTGGGCAGTCCGTCTGACGGCAGTTAACATCCCCTTACAGAAGACAATAACAGCACGTGTGCTGTATGTGTTTCGGTGAGTGAGTAAGGGATGCCAGAGCCCATTTTCCTACCCAATCCCTTATCCTTAATCCTACTGTAGTCGGCAGCGCACTTGCAGCAGCAGTGGCGTTGCTTGTGTTAGCCACTTACCATCAAGTGAACCGTCAGCCTATCTGCCGATCTTAACATTAAAAAAAAAACCATTCTTTTAAATCGTTGAGCCATTTCATTCTAGGATTTGCAATGATATGCCATAGCAAATCTGTACGGGCCTGTAAGCTCCCGTACATTGGTTTACGGTACGGCTGTGTACCGCGCTAGTGGGCAACGCTCCCGTTAAGAAGCGTCGCTGATCTAGCCGATCGGTGGGTCAGATCGGGGAGAGTTTGTGAGGTTCCAAGACAAAGTCCGTACTAGTCACATAGGTCAATGCGGTGAAGCGAAGACGATTTTATTAGAAAAGTGGTCGATTTATAATACAATTTATACAGGTTCAACTAGCGACAATCGTGCCCTGCGCCGAGACAAATGCGCCAATAACAATGGGTGTTGACACGATTGCGCAAGTTGTGCAATATTATGAAATAACATTAAATGTTGTGCAATAACAGTATTTACAGTATTTTCTGTCCCTATCACTTTCTATTGTTGTCTTTGTTTGTTCATACGTATATATGGGCCAACATTTTACTATTTTGGCCCATTTCTATGCGAACACTGTACGTATGAACATTGCACAATCACTAATCACTTTTCACACGAACTGTAGGCTGTCCCGAACATTCTCCCGCCGATGCGCCGTCGTCAGGTCGACGCATCTTCTGTGTGCTGGAGGGCAGCCGGCTCCGTTGGCAGGATGACCAGCTTCTTAGCCGGTCGGCGAAGAGTCCCCGCCGCGGTAGCGACGTCGACTGTCCTCACAGCGCCGTCGGGTCCAGGATAAGCCGCGATGACCCTTCCTCGCGGCCATGTGTTGCGAGGAAGGGTGTTGTCCACGATGAGCACAACGTCTCCGATGATGACTTGCCGCCCTCTTCCTTGGGGCTCCCGCCGGTGTTGAAGCTCAGGAAGGTATTCCCTGAGCCGGGGTTGCCAAAACAAGTCGGCGAGACGTTGTGAGGCGCGCCAGTGCGTGCGCCCGATGGTGTCTTCTTGTTGAAGACTCGATGTGTTGATCACGGAGCGGTCCCATCAGCAAGCGTGAGCGCCTCGGGATCGTCCGGATCAACCAAGACGTGTGAGCGGCCGATGATAACTGTACTCGACTTCAATGTGTCGAGTACCTCTTCTATGGGGTGCCGCGATTTTAGTACACTGTTGAACGATGTCTTGACGCTGCGAACGAGACCTCCCAGGCCCTAACCATAAAGGGGGCACCGGGAGGGATGATGCGCCAATCGATCCTCTTCTTGTTTGCTTCTTGTAGAAGCCGATGTGTGTTGCCGAAGTTGTAGTTCGGTGCCGTTGTCCGATGATGTTCAGGGCACCTGCGACGCGCTATTATGCGTCGCAATGCCATCACGGCCGAGTCTTGTTCAGCGAAGCTGCGATCTTCTATTGTACGGCGCGTGTCACCGAACACGTGAACAACGCGACGTACTCCTTCTATGTTGCGCGTTCCACTGTAACTATAAGTAGCTCAAAGTAGTTGAGGCCGATGTAGTGGACGCGCGTCAATGGTGTTATTAGTTTGATAACACTGTTTTCGAATGTTTCGGAGATTAAGTAAATTCCTCTCTTCCGGTGAAGTCGAACGAGGTGTAGTATACGTGCAGTGCTTCGAACTATAACTTTTCCCCTTTTGAACTATAACTATTAGGGGTGCACTGATCTATTTTTCGATTTTTCACGTGTACTTTTTCTTCGCCGGTCTATGAGGTGGTTGCAACCTTTTCCCGTGGCCATCTATAAATTTCCATAAGGAACTAGGCCCGTTGAACCATCTGTTGCGAGTTAAGGTCGCTAGGTAGCGCCACTCGTCGATCTTTTTATAATTTTCTATGGCTGCAATTCGATGCGCGACGAACAATTTGCGCCTAGTTGCAGCTGTGTGACACGGACTTTCTTATTAATCGGTCCAGAAGACTCTCTTGCTGAGCCTTCTGTCGTGCACTTCTATCACCGATATTTGTGACGCGGACTTTCTTATTAATCGGTCCAGAAGACTCTCTTATTGAGCCCTCTGTCGCGCACTTCTATCACCGATGTTTGTGACGCGGACTTTCTTATTAATCGGTCCAGAAGACTCCCTTATTGAGCCCTCTGTCGCGCACTTCTATCACCGATATTTGTGACGCGGACTTTCTTATTAATCGGTCCAGAAGACTCTCTTGTTGAGCCCTCTGTCGCGCACTTCTATCACCGATATTTGTGACGCGGACTTTCTTATTAATCGGTCCAGAAGACTCTCTTGTTGAGCCCTCTGTCGCGCACTTCTATCACCGATGTTTGTGACGCGGATTTTCTTTTGTAGTTTACGTGATCCCTTTTTCTTCGGCAAAGTCGAATGAAATGTAGCACACGTGCCGTGCTTCGAACGAGCTTTTCCCATTTCGAAAATCTATTGCTATTCGGGATGCACTGCTCCAATTTCGATTGTTCTTTTACAACAGTCACGTGTACCTTTTCTTCGCCGGTCGGTGAGGTGGTTACAACTTTTTCCTGTGGCCATCGATCAGGATTTTCCAGAAGGAAACTAGGCCCGTTGAACCACCTATGTTGCGAGTTGAAGTCGTTGGGTACGTCCCTGGTTGCATCGTCCGCAACGTTCAATTTGGTAGGCACCCAACGCCACTCGCCGATCTTGCTGTTTTCCTCTATTGCTGCTATACGATGCGCGACGAATGGTTTGTAAGACCTCGCGCCTATTTGCAGCCAGGTGAGCACGGTCTTGCTATCGGTCCAGAAGATCTTCTTGTCTGGCCTTCTATCGTGCTCTTCGATGACTGTAGTTGCCATCCTGCTTCCCATCACTGCAGCAAGCAGCTCGAGACGCGGGATGGACGTCAGCTTGAGAGGTGAGACTCGCGCCTTCGCTGTTACGAACGCCACCGACACTTGTCCGTCTGACCTGATGATGCGCCAGTATAGGGCTGCGGCGTATGCTGTTTCGCTCGCATCCACGAACACGTGTAACTCGATTGTGGCGGCGTCACTGTAGTTCGGGTAACAGCGAGGTATGTTGACATCGCGGAGTCTCTTCAGATGTTCTAGCCATACTGTCCATTGGCTAGCGAGGTCTGCATCTATTTTTTGATCCCAATCTGTTCCTCTGCGCCATAACTCCTGAAATATCTGCTTGGCTCTTGTGGTGACAGGCGATGCGAGTCCAAGCGGATCGAAGAGAGACATTATAATTTTCAAAGTTTCCCTCTTCGTCGGTTGAGTGTTTAGGATGGCGTCAGGGGGTAGTCGAGCCATGTTGAGATCAAATGTAAGTTCGTCGGTTGCAGGCCTCCATATGACTCCCAAGAGACGCTCTATGTTTGAACTATTGTCGAGATCTATACTCCTTTTATCGATCGGTTCGGAGTTTTCATTGAACGCTTCGAGTACTTTCTTCGAATTGGATGTCCACTGTCGCAACTCGTAGTGGGCCTCCCGATTAATTTGTTGTACTCGAAGGGCTGTCTGTATAGCTTCTTCTTCTGTTTTGAAGCTCTGAAGGTAATCATCAACGTAATGATTTCGAATAATCGCCGTGTATGCCTCCGGATACGTTGTTTTGTATCTTTCGGCATTTCTGTTCTTCACGTATATAGCCGTTGCAGGTGACGATGTGGCTCCGAATATGAGAGAGGTCATCCTATATTCTATTGGAGGATCTTTACCTCGCTTTCTGCCTCTCCATAGGTACCGAAGCGCATCTCTATCCTGCGGTCGAACTTTCACTTGCATGAACATTTCGGCTATATCGGATGACACGGCGATTCGATGTTGTCGTAACCTCATGAGTACCCCGGGTAACGACAGAATGAGGTCAGGTCCGGTGAGCAGGTAGTCGTTGAGCGAATGTCCCATCGTCTTAGCTGCTGCGTCGTGTACTATGCGGACCTTTCCTGGTTTGGTGGGGTTCAGCACGGGAAAGTGTGGCAGGTACCACGTTTTTCCCGGCGTACGATGGGGAGGCGCTCGTTCAGCGTATCCCTTTTCTATGAGCGCGTTCATCTGCTGCTCATAGCGATCTCGAAGTTTAGGATCTCTATCTATCCTCTTTTCAGTATGGTGGAGTCGTCTGAGCGCGTTGTCGTAGTTGACGGGCATCTGAAAATCGTCTGATTTCCAGAGCAACGATGTTTCGTAGCGCCCGTCACTATTTCGTCGAGTATGTTCGACAAGCGTCTTGACGGCCCTTTCTTCGATGTCGT
The DNA here is from genome assembly GCA_910589475.2 of Bembecia ichneumoniformis. NCBI lineage: Eukaryota > Metazoa > Arthropoda > Insecta > Lepidoptera > Sesiidae > Bembecia > Bembecia ichneumoniformis. Next base: position 5,678,399 of record OU342541.1, read on the forward strand.
TGGTCGGTCTCTTTGGAGTGATCATCAGCGACTCCAAAGAGAAATACTGTTTCAACTGTTCGTCCATACTGTCTTCGATACGATTGGTGAGGTGATTGACAGAGTCCACACGGCGCCCTAGTAGGCGTGTCTGTGTCCCGTGGAGCACCCATCCGAGCGGGGTTAGAGACGCGACCGGCTGATGTCGCTGTCCTCTCCTGGTCTGTGTGGCGAGCAATAAGTCCCAGTTGTCTTGACCGATGAGAAGCTTCGGTCGGACACGTGGATATTTGAGGTGTTCTTTAATGTTCTTGAGGTGTGGACAGTCTGACAGGTCTCGCTCCGATACTGTTTGCGCAGAGAGCTGTAGATTGTTCATGGTGCGTGCTCGAATGGTGCGGTGGTTTGTCGCGCCGTGTAAAGTTATTTTTACACGACGTGACCGATTTGCGTCCACTTCGGTATTTGCGATTGCTTCTATGTGGAGCGGATCAACGGGCCCTTTCGCGCCTATTTGTTGCGCCAAACTATTATCGATGAGGGTCACCGTTGAACCGTCGTCGAGTAGTGCGTAGGTGTTGACGCTTCCTTGAGAACCGGAGACTCGAACGGGCACAAATTTCAGAAACGAATGTGTCTCCTTTGGTTGCCAGGCGGAAGCGACAACTTCGAACTTTTCACTAGCACGTACCTTTTCTTCGAAGTGGAGCAGTCTATGGTGCGAACGCGAACAATTGTTTTCATTACAATTCGATATTTTACACTTGTGTGTTCTATTTTTGTAATGTAGACACTTGAAACACAATCGTTTGTCCTTTGCGATGTTCCAACGTGTCCTAGTGTCTGCTTCTATGAACTTCGAACATTTTTCTGTTTTGTGTCCGGTATTGGCACATACCGGACAGGCAGACACTTTTCGATGTTGATTTTCCGTTGCGGAATAAGTCTTCTGAGTTCGCCTGGGTGCGTAACTCGTCTCTATAGGCGGCGTGAACTCTGGCTGTGCGTACGAGCTGCAGAGTTCCGCCTCGATTTCGAAGAATCGTGAAAGTTTCAACAAATCGGGTTGCTCTTTTGGTTGTTTACTTACGTACTCGAACCATCTGTAACGAAGTCCTGAAGGGAGTTTCTCTATTGTTGTTCTGGTGATTTCCGGATTGAATAAGTAGTACGATTTTTCTAAAGCTTGTAATGTTGCGACGGTGTTGGTGACTCGAGTGGCGAACACACATATATCACGCGGCGAGTCTGTTAGCCGCGGAAGTGCCCTCAACCGCTCCAGTTCCGTTATGGCGATAGAATCCGGTCGGCCGAACCGGTTTTCTAACGTTTTCAGAATCTTACTTGTTTCTACGTTGTATATGAGGAGGCTTTCGACTGCCTCTTTGGCTTTTCCTTTAAGGCTTCTTCTTAAGCGAGCTATGTTTTCACTTTCACTGTGATTTTTGTGCGATTCTTCGTAGGCCGCTTTGAATGATAGCCATTCCTGATGCGACCCGCTATACGATGGTAGCTCCGTGAAGTAACGCGGAGCCGTTTGATGGCCTGTTTTGGCGGCCAAAGTTATCGCTGCAGCCAATTCCGTTAGCCCGATACTCTGGCTAACGGGCGCTACAGCGGGCACTATGCGATCTGTTTCGGGCTTACCGTTATCTTGCCGATCTTCAATTTGTTGCACGGGGAAAGGAGTCGGCGTGGTCGGTGACGCCTGGTGAGTCTGCGCTGTGCAGACTTCTCGAACTATGGGGGGTGGCGCACCAGTCGCGCTGAGCGCTTGACTATTGACCCATGTGTCGACCCTCTCCTTCGTGATTTCGAGGTCTTCGACGGTGTTGTCGTCGATGGTGTCGGCGTCAGATTCTTCAATTGCCTCTATCTGGGCGGCGGCAAGCTCGATCTGTAGCTTTAACAGCTCTATTTTAGCTTTCGCTAATTTCGTCTTTCTTCTAGACGAGTGTGACGTGCCTCTTTTGCTTGAGCGCACGTCCGAACGATGCACGGCCTCTGTGCCGTGTGTACCGGACGGGTGACGCTTCACGCCGATCTGACTTGCGTCTTCTCCCGCCGGTACCGAAGTCAACGTCGCGGATGCTGACGTTGATGTTGCCGTTACGGCCGATGACCCCGCTGACCATGTGTCCGTGGAACTGGCATGCATGGCCGCGGGGGTGGACGTGGAGGTAGTTAGCCTCTCGCCGTCCCGAAGTGTCGACGCGGCGTCTCGAACAGTTGACGCGGCGTCGCGAATGGTTGACGCGGCAGCGTCGCGAACGGTGGACGCGGAAGTTGTAGGCCTCGCGGCGTCCCGAACGGTGGACGCGGAGGTTGTAGGCCTCTCGTCATCCCGAGCGGTGGTGCTACGTGTCACCGGCATTGCCAAGGCACTCTCCTCGACTGACCAACAGCGCTATACAATCGGCTATATCCGGCTCGATTGGACCATAAATGTACGGGCCTGTAAGCTCCCGTACATTGGTTTACGGTACGGCTGTGTACCGCGCTAGTGGGCAACGCTCCCGTTAAGAAGCGTCGCTGATCTAGCCGATCGGTGGGTCAGATCGGGGAGAGTTTGTGAGGTTCCAAGACAAAGTCCGTACTAGTCACATAGGTCAATGCGGTGAAGCGAAGACGATTTTATTAGAAAAGTGGTCGATTTATAATACAATTTATACAGGTTCAACTAGCGACAATCGTGCCCTGCGCCGAGACAAATGCGCCAATAACAATGGGTGTTGACACGATTGCGCAAGTTGTGCAATATTATGAAATAACATTAAATGTTGTGCAATAACAGTATTTACAGTATTTTCTGTCCCTATCACTTTCTATTGTTGTCTTTGTTTGTTCATACGTATATATGGGCCAACATTTTACTATTTTGGCCCATTTCTATGCGAACACTGTACGTATGAACATTGCACAATCACTAATCACTTTTCACACGAACTGTAGGCTGTCCCGAACAAAATCTTTTTCCCGCATCAGCAAGTTCATTATTCACCTACATATCACTATTGATTATTGAAACGGTAGGATGAATAAGGAATCCCTCCCCGAACCTTTGTGTGAACTCATCTTAAATCGCATTTGTAAGACGTTTCTTCAAATCGAATCCGTTGACTTATAAAGATTACGTAGCAAAATCTTTTGTTATTTAACTAATATATCTTATTCTCTATTTTTCAGGTACGATGATAATTCACAATCCTACAAGGAAAAACTGAAATTTAAACCCTATACGTACGTATACTTTGTTTTTTCTTTTCCTAAACCAAATGTGTCACATAGAGATATGTCAACAAAATAAACAACCAGCATGGTCGGGACGATTTTAATTCTTTGCAATTTTCAATTACGGTACAGGTAAGTGTATAAAATCGACGTTTTAAGCGTGAGGATTTATTACTTTGCGCGGTTATTAACTGAGCAGAACTTTTGGCTGCAGACTACCTCTTGACAGAACTTTCCGGCGTGGGAGATGAGGATTCCAATCCTATGCACTTCTTTTACTCTTTAAAGTATACTTTTTTAGGGTTCCGCACGTCCAAATAAAAAAACGGAACCCTTATAGGATCACTCGTGTGCCCGTCTGTCCCCGCCCCCTCTTTTCTCCGAAACTACTGAACCTAAAATTTTAAAAAGAATACAGAAATTAGTTTTCTACTTATAGATTATAGGAAAACCTATAAGAAGTCCTAGTCAATATTGTGCGGTCCAATATTGTGCGGATAGGTAACATCATACGGAACCCTCTTCACGTGAGTTCAACTCGCACTTGTCCCGTATTTTTTTTGTATATTTTGCGTTAATAGGCGACTCTCACCATGTAACAAAAAAAATAGAACGTTACCGTCTCTGCCACCTTCTATCATAAAAAGCATAAAAGAATTTGGCACGGCATACTGCGTTTCATAATCATTTGGCCAGCTCATCTGGCGGTAGTAACCACAGATTACTCTGAAATGACAGTATATGTGCTGTTGTGTTTCTGTGAGTGAGTAAGGGATGCCAGAGCCCATTTCCCTATCCCTTCCCAATCCCTTATCCTTAATCCTACTGTAGTCGTCAGCGCACTTGCAGCACTTGTGGCGTTGCTTGTGTTATTGGGGATATGTGGAACGGGCTTTATAAACAGTTTAATACAGTTAGTTTTAACAGTTTACTTTTAAATAACAGTAAGAATAAATAGTTTGACGCTAAATGTCATTATAAGAATCAAATCAGTATTTGTAGTGGCAGGGCACACTGCGTGTCGCAGTCATTTGGGCAGCCCGTCTGGCGGCAGTAACCACCCCCTTACAGAATACCACCTTGAAATAACAGCAGGTGTGCTGTTGTGTTTCGGTGAGTGAATAAGGGATGCCAGAGCCCATTTCTCTATCCCTTCCCAATCCCTTATCCTTAATCCTACCGTAGTCGTCAGCGCACTTGCAGCACTTGTGGCGTTGCTTGTGTTATTGGGGATATGTGGAACGGGCTTTATAACCTATGGTACCTAAACAATTTTTATGATACTTTTATTATGAAGTATATAAATAATTCATATCTTTATGATATCAATTATTTTTATACGGCTAATGTTATATAGTGTAATCTTAATAAAACGAGCCTCAATATAACGAATTTTTCGAAATCTCCTAGGACTGCCCGCCGTAATTAAAATTTAGTCTTATTATTAATGGCAATGCGATTTCTGTCTTTGGTGTACAAGTTATTTAACAGACACTAACACGTTATACAAAGGGATTTAGAAACCGATTTAGCAAGATTATCCTCCACACATATTCAAACTATTAAAATACACTCTCTCTTTACACTCATTATAATACTAGCGATCCTCCCCTGAATTCGCACAATGTTGAAATTCTCAAAAATCCTTTCTTAGTGTGATATTTACGTTATAAAATATTGTTACAAATTTCAGCTTCCTAGAGTTAGTAGTTTTTGCTGTGCTTTGACAGTCAGTCAGGACCAGAGAGCAAAGAAGCGCATCTCCGACTACTTCTAGAGATAGTAATAATAATATTCGTGCCGCGCAATTGTGCTGGGCGCATTGGCTGCCAGTTTCTATTTGCAGGTTGTGGAGTAAACATTATCCAAAAAAAACAACGGGACAAGTGCGAGTTGAACTCGCGTGAAGAGGGTTCCGTACGATGTTAGGTACCTATCCGCACAATATTGAGTGATTTACCAAGTTATTTTAATATCATTGACTTGTTATAGGTTTTCCTATAATCTATAAATAGAAAACTAATTTCTGTATTTTTTTCAAAATTTTAGGTTCAGCAGTTTCGGAGATAAGGGAGGGGGGGGAATGGTCGGACAGACGAACACACGAGTGATCCTATAAGGGTTCCGTTTTTTTATTCGGACGTACGGAACCCTAAAAAGAGACAGAAATGCCTCATTGTGCTGTTATTTGGTGTAATAAGTAAAAATGTGAATAACCAAAATTCTGGTGTAACATTTCACAAGTCTTGGAACAAAAAGCCTAAAACGTGCATAAGCCGTGCATGGACTAGTATTGAATAAACGATAAGGCTGATCTGACATGCTGGATTTATATGGAAAACGTTGACCATGCCGTCTCTAGTAGGAGGCGGCGTGGCGTTTCTTTGCCCTGTGGTCAGGAAAAATTTTATAAGTATAGACTAGTAAATAATAGCTAAAAGGTATAGACAAATTGCAAGTAACTTTTCTCCACATAATATATTATATTATACGTTAATTACATAATTATACACAAAATATGATTAATGTCGCTCTTGGAACGAAAACGTTTTGCAAAAAAATAATTTTAGCTATTTTAATTCATTAAAAAATAATTTCTAATACATTATTGTAACTTTATTGTAACCCTACTACATACAACTTTGAGTATTTATATAACATGTTAATTTTATCATGTGTACTATGTCCATTACATACGAGTATAATTGATATACGAGTATCAATATGTATAATGTACGTACAAATATAATATATGTACGTTTATATCACATTACATTTATGTCATTTTAGCTTTTGCTAGTAAACCCACCACCGGATTTTTATACAGTTTTCACTAATGGAAAGAGCAAACAAAGTTTGTGTATATAAAAATTATATCCCTATGAAGCCGGATACATTAAAATATACAAATTTCTTTACAAATTTCTTTATAAAACAACAAGAAACTTTATTTGACTTTTTTCGCCAATTATTCTTCTAATTTAGTCTTATTGAACCATAAAAAAACCGACTCAAAACGAAATACGAAATATATTTATTGTTATTTATTATCTGTGCCGGAATTTATCGTCTACAAATTGAGTAATAAGAAATGATAGCTAAAATCTGGTCGTTCACCTATAAACTTATATCAGGGTCTGATAATAATTATAATAATGTTGAAAGTCACTGACTTCTGTTCACAGACTTCTCATTGTTTAATTATTTACGTCGAAAATATACTTTTTATCACTAACTAGCTTTTCCTGCGACTTCATCTAAATGCCCCTTTTCTTAGTTTTTTTTAATGTTAAGGTCGGCAGACAGGCTGACGGTCCCCTTGGTAGGTGGCTACCGTCGCCTATAACACCGCTACCGGTACTGCAAGTGCGCTGCCGACTATAGTAGGATTAAGGATAAGGGATTGGGAAGGGTTAGGGAAACGGTAGCTGCTATTTCACACGTGCTGTTATTTCAGAGTGATCTTCTGTAAGGGGATGGTTACTGCCGCCAGACTCGCTGCCCAAATGACTGCGAAACTTGGAAGCAGACCAGAGCAAAATTTGGAAAGTTCATTTCCAAAATTGATCCTGCCGGGAATCGAACCCGGAAATCCTAGAACAGAGCGTTAAGGCAAGCACCCTAATCACTTATCCAACGGCCTCGTCAAGTTGATTGGATGTTAATTTTAAAGTTATTTATTGATTTTTTTTAAGCAATATTCATGGTGATCGGAACTTTTAGAGATTTGCAGTTACGAACAAACGAACATTAAACTTTTAAATAAATGGGACGAACACTCGGTGGCGTAAAAGCAGACATAGTTTTGAATCCTAATCGGGCCCTTGAGTCTATGTAATGTTTATAGATTATAAAAGACGATTACTCTCTGTAACAATGTAGGGGAAATTTCGCGTCGAAACTTGCGTGTCAATACTATCTATATTCGAAGACAGAAAAAGTTCACAAAAATTCAGGCTAGTCTGGTGGACTAATATAACTCATGCCTACTCATAGCTACTTATATTTACATTACATACTTATAACTATAAGAAGATGCAAGACCTCAGAATAATATCGCAGTCAAGCATTTGTTAAAATCAACTGAAACGTGTACACAAAAAGGTTCGGTTTTGGTTAACCACCACAGGTTAACCAAACCCTAAATTAAAGGTTTATTTTAATATTTTTTCTATTGTTACGGCTACGGGGGATCAGTCGCGTAATTCAAAATACGGTCAGAATAGGTTTAAAATTGGCTTGTAATTAATTGTCCTTTGTAATTAATTGTAAAGATCTATATATATAACTTTGCTGTGGGTTGTCATTTGATGAAGACCGTTATTTAGACCATGAATTTCTTAAACGAACTAATACTTTTCTATATATTATCTAAACATTTTAAAAAATAAAATCGCTGTCTACCTCTAGGTATCTGTTTCTTCGCTAACTTCTTCTGAAGTACCCAAACGATTTTGACACGGTTTTCACTAATGGAAAGAGCGATACGAGTAAGGTTTGCGTATATAAAATTACATTAGTGCGTAATATTTAATATTAAAGCTACAGCTTATATTAATATCAAAATTTAGCTTGAAATTTAGCTAAATGAATAATTAAATAATTTTTATTTTATTAGCTTTAATATTGAGCAGATTATATTTTATATCTATTAGTTGCCAAAAAAACAAATTTTCTACTCGTGAAACTTGCTTACTACTTGTGAAACTAGCTTATTAAACGAATAATCATTACACTATTTATTGTATAATAATGTAATAGTTATTAAACTAAATACATTATTGTATAACATGCATAATGATTTTATTCTAATATTAATGAAGCAAACAATGCCATTAAGATGCTATTGTACACTAAGTTTTCTATTACCTAGCCTTTGATCTAGTTAGCCTTTGACTCTACCAACAAACAAACAAACAAGGAACGAAATGGTTTAGTATTTATCATATGTCGACGAACATTTATAACGATTGCCAGCTAATTTGTCAATGTTCATATCTATAATATTTGATAGCCATCCTAAAAATGTTATTATAAAATTATAACAAGTCTATTAGTTAAGGGGATACTGCACAAAATTTTGGAAATTTACTCATTTTTAAGTGACTAGTACTATGCGCTGAATTAGTTAAATACATTAAAGTAACTTTTGTAGGTTAGCCTGATCCTTGCACAAGGTCACCGCCTTGTTGAAATTTGAAACAAATACATTTAAAATTAATAAAAAATACATAAACGGGACGACTTCTAAAAATTTATTTCTTCGAATACTTCTTAAATTTTACGCATGAAGCACTAATTCTCACATGAAAATGTTTGTATTGATATTCCGCAGATCCCCCCCTTCTTAATATTCATTATAAAATTATAAATATGAAAATATTAAGACTTTTCAATATTTAACCCAAACGCCTGATGGTTTTCCAAACAAAAAACATTGCTCTAATAAAATCACTAGGCGCACTTATTTGTCGTATGACATGATGTCATGAGGTCAATGTCAAGTCAGCTGTGTTATAAATTTTGTATTTACATTTTACACATGTTTAAGTGTTTTTTGGAAGTGAAGGATGGGTAACCAGAAAAAGAATCATTATCTAAGTGACTAAATAAAAAATTTATCCTAAGAATGCTGCTATAATGTGGTAAGTAGACTTCTATTTGGAAGTATTTTTATCGGAGAACGCAATTGTCTGTTTTTTTTTCTAATTTGCATACTTAAATATGGCTAAATTAATCATGTCATTGGTTTCACTTTCAGGCAAATAAGTTTCAGTTGAGTCGAATTCCGTACAGAGTAGTGCGAACACAGAACATGCAAATGCATACAGGTAAATACCTACCTATCTATTTAATGACTCAAACAGAGGTGTATACAACAGGCTTGTTTCCACTGAGAATAAATCGGATGGCTTAGAGTTTCTAATGATTAACCATAATAATTAGTAAACAAAAAACAACTTTTCTATTAAAATAATAAAAGATTAATAATATTTTTGGAAAATAAAATCGACAAAATGAGGCGTTTAATTATGTGACATTAAACACCAATCAGAGAAGCGCATGGAAGCGTGACGTCACACCTCGCAAAACACCACGTTGTGGCTGTCATTTTCGTATAAAGTGAACAGGTTATTTCGAGTTTTCAGCAATTATTGTTAAATTAATACAGTTCGTTTTTAGTTTAATCTTGAAAGACAGGTATAATTCGCCATGGAATCAGGATTTAACAAAACAAACAGCAGTATATTGCCCAAAATTGACGCCGTTATGCTTGGACAATTTTTTGCAGTGAACACCGACTATTGTTCATCGGAATTCCGCAATGGTAAAACTTCTATCTAAGTATTATGTGAAGAACAAACAAAGTCTTACTTAATTAGCAGTTACCAGTCAGAGAGTGGCATTTACCTACTGTGGAATCAGCCGTCTCAAGATCGCCGGTTTTTCTTGCCCTTGACCAAAACTGGACAGAATTTTCATTTACCCATATATACTAGGTACAACTGATATGAACTGAGCCAAACCCTCATTGGTGAGCGCCATGGAAAATGGTATTTTATATAAAAATTTGAGAACCGGTGGAAACAAAAAATGTGTTCCACCATTTTGTTAAATCGGTAAAATCTTCTTCTTACACGTCCACACTTGTCGACACAATCTTATAACTTTTGTGACTAGAATGCTTTTACAACCTAAAATTTTTAAAACATTTAAAGATTTACATGTTGAAAGTATTCTTACTTTAAAGTTTGTTCTAAATAAAAAAAAAGTATTTTCAATATAAAATATGTTGAAATATTGGGCTGAGAAGCCAAGAAAATGTAAAAAAATTGTTTGTTTATATCTGTATATATTCAACTTCACCTGTTAAATTACAATTAAATGGTGGCGCGTTGGTAAATTTCAAGCTATTTTACCAAATCACACGATGAATTTCTTTTGCCACTGATATCAGGACAATAAATATATAAAAATACAATTAATACGATAGTAAAAACTTAACTTGACAATATTAATAAATGGTGATTACGTTTATTTTCTAATTTGACATTGACTCAAAACCGCTGACTTTGAGGTAAGCGAATACAAAGTTTTATTTTTTTTATTTTTTTTATTAAAGATGAGTTTGCTCTTGACCAGCATCTATCCATGTAGGAAGGATGAGGCCGACGATGGAGCGAGCTCACCCAGAAGATGCCCATTCACTCGAACCTTGAAAAGATTTGGGTTACATGAGCTCGGAAATACAGACGCCGACAGGGAGTTCCAATCCTTAGCAGTGCGCATCACAAAAGATGTTTTAAAGCGCTTGGTCCGAATTAGAGGGATTTCGACAAGGTGAGGATGGTAACCAGCCGTACGTCTGTATGTCCGATAGAAGAAAGGGGAAGGCAGTATGATCTCATGCAGCTCTCGAGCACACTCTTCGAAGTACATCTTATAGAATACACAGGCAACTTTGCGTCTATGTGCTAGGCTCTGCAGCTTAGTTCTTATTAGTGTATCATCGCCAATGGGCCTCCTAGCTCTGCGATCCACCGAGTCGAGTGCGGCAAGTTGGTATTTTGATGGGCCATCCCAAAGGTGACAGCAATACTCCATGCAAGATCGGACTTGTGCCTTGTATAAAGAGAGGAGCTGTCCAAGTGTGAAGCATCGCTTCACTCTATTTGGGATGCCCAACTTTTTGGCCGCTGTTTGGGCTTTGGACTCGATAGAATTACCGAAGTTGAGATTTGAGCACAACTTCATACCAAGAAGCTCAAGATCATTGGCCACAGATACGGATGCACCTCGGAAAGTTAGAGCCAAGTCGAAAGGGCTCCTTTTTGCAGAGACCAAATACGCTTGCGTTTTGGTGGCGTTAAAATCAGCCAGATTCTTGTCACCCCATTGGCATACAAGATTTAAGGTTCAGTTAATTCGCTCAACCATTGCCTCCCTCTCAGAACGAATCCTGGACAAATATCTCTCTATGACCATATTGTCATCTGCGTATACAACTACTCCTGGAAGAAGTAAGTCATTAATATGAAGCAGGAAAAGAGTTGCAGAGAGAACAGATCCCTGAGGAATACCGGCATCAATTGCCATGAGGTCCTAGGAGCAGCCATCAATGACTACTCGAATTGACCGTTCATTCAGGAAATCACAAATCCAGCTACAAATAGACCGGAGGGGATGCCGTATGTAGGAAGCTTGCCAAGTAAACGTGCATGCCAAACCCTCTCAAAGACCTTCGATATGTCGAGTGACACAGCGAGAGCCTCGCCATGTTTCTCGATGGCTTCACTCCAGTATTGCGTGACATATACAAGAAGACCACCGGTTGAACGTCCCTGGCGAAATCCATATTGGCGATCACTGAGCAGGTCGTTAACTTCAAGATATGTCAGCAGCTTACTATTCAGTACTCTCTCCATAACCTTACAGAGTACAGAAGTGATGGCGATTGGTCGATAATTACAGGGGTTGGCACGGTTACCCTTTTTAGGCACTGGTTGAACATTGGCAAGCTTCCAAAATGCCGGCACGGTATTCGTCCTGAGAGAGAGATGGTGCAAGCGTGTAAGTACAGGAGACAATTCAGGACCACATTCCTTCAGGACCCTTTCAGGTATGCCATCAGGTCCACTAGCTTTGTTCACGTCAAGACTCCGTAGTGCTCTTCGAATCTCTTTGTTGTGAATCTAGATCTCTGGCATTGAAGATTCACAACGAGGTATTGATAGTGGCTGTTGAGAGCTGTAATAACCTTAACTTCATCAATTTGTTATTGTTTATTGTTTGGAACGTATATGAATAATTTGTTTGGCGTTTTTATCGTTGAACTTTTATATTGGGGCACTATACAGTATTTATAATACGAGGAATTCATTATTTATTAAAAAACACAATTGACTGTCATAAACAAACACGGCTGTTTCACGAGGTGTGACGTCATTCAAGACGCCATGACAGTCTTGGCCTTTTTCGCGGTCAATTTCAAGTTCATTTCTAAAAACTCAAAATACTAATGTAAAAGACCTATTTTTCTTAAAATAATATATTTTTGGGGTGAAATAGATGCTAAGCCATAGTTTTAAACTAATTTCCAAATTTTGTCAATTAGGCTATTATCCGGTAACATTGCATATGTTAGTTTGTAATAGGAATATATATTTTTTCAGCAAAATATTTATTTGGTCAGCAACTTTTTTTGGTTGACCTAGTCTAGTACTTGGTCACCAAATAGGTTTCTTAGCTAATCAAACATTTATTGGTTAGGTTAGATTAGGTTTTTTGCTTTTGATAACAGCCGTTTATAACGAAACTGTAAACTGAAACCGCGCAGTAAATTTGTAAAACTGGTCATTGATAGGCCCAAGTACTGAACAGTGCATGTTCGTAGACAATTTCGGAACGGAGAGGTTATAAACTATCAACTTTTAAGCGTTTTATTTTAAATTCAATGTTCCTTTCATAATATTCGTCAGTTATGTTTATTATAAACTAACGGTGTTTACAATTTGCTCTCTGTCGTTTTTAGTGTTTAACTTTATTTCAGGCTACCAATAGCAGAAATTCAAACATCCTCGGATAATCAAGACAGTGGAAAAATTCAATACGTAAATATTTCATACGAAAAAAGACTGGATAGAAAAATGGCAATTAAGGAGCCTGATTATATATTGAAAGCACTCGAAAGATAAGGTCAAAAATAAACGACAATTAACAAATAACGATAATACCACGACAACCAAACATCACAAATTTAATAATAAAAACTTTTTATTATTTTTTGCAGTTTTTCATTTCTTCTTTCATACTTTATTTATTCTTTTGCAGATATGCAGGTAAGTATACATAGGTAAAATTATGTATAAGAAATGAACAAAACATAGTGATCAGCTGAATATTACATTATATTATAATAATAACTAATTATTATTTACATATATTACATTCTATTATCATTTATTACATTAATTTTTCCTAAAGAAAAATTAGTAAAAATATGTTTTACTCTGTGTTGAGCCTAATCTGTAAAGTTATTTTTGTGTGCGTTCCGTCACCGCTACTCCAACTCGAAGATTTTCGATCGCGCTGCACGCTCTTAATAAAAGTCGATTTTGTTGGGGTTTATCTCGAAAGAACAAAGATTTCTTTTTTAGATTATCTTTAGATCGTAGCAAAAATATTAAATATTATTATGTAGAATGTATAGAGAGGGCATTGGGAAAATTTTCCTACAAAAATATTGATCCTGATCGCCGTAATCAGGATGGCCATGGGGCGTAGCTAAATAGCCTTGTGAAGTTGGCGATTTAGTACCAAGTGGTTCTAAATGTCACATTACGGATTCTTTCGTCTTGTCCGATCTATACAGTTGAAAATCTTTGGAACTTAGTAACACGCGAATTAAAATAAAACTTTTATTTCTTAATTTCAGGAATTCCATTATTGTATATTTGCATACATACAAGAAGTGTTACGATGAGGAAGTATCGAGCCCGTTGGATGAGTGGTTACGATACTTGCGTTAACGTTCTGTTCCCGGGTTCTATTCCCGACAGGGTTAACTTTGGAAATGAACTTTTCAAAGTTGGTTCTGATCTGTATCTGGAAAGTAGTGGCAGGGCACACTGCGTTTAACAGTCGTTTGGGCAGCCCGTCCGGCAGCAGTAACCAGCCGGCTGTTGTGTTTGCCAGAGCTCATTCCTTAACCCTTCCCAATCCCTCATCCTTAATCCTACTGAAGTAGTAGGCAGCGAATTGCAGCACCTGTGGCGTTGTTATATTATAGGGGACGGTAGCCACCTACCATCAAGTGGACCGTCAACCTGTCTGCCGACATAAACATAAAAAAGTGTGGATTTGTGTGTGTTAAAGAATATTTTTGTTTTCGGATAAGTTAGAACCCCTAATGCTCACATATTTTAACGAGCCCGTTGGTCGAGTGGTCGAGGTGCTTGCCTTTGCGCTCTGAGTCAAGGGTCCCGGGCATCGTTACTCAGGGCAAACTTTGGAAACTAAATTTTCAAAGATAGCTCTGATCCGGTTGTTTAGTGCTGGGTTTTGCAATCATAAATTGGGCAACAACCCCTCACAGTTTTCTGTGTTTCAGTAAGCGAGTAAGGGATGCCAAAGCAAATTTGCCTACCCTTTCGTAATCCCTCATTCTTAATCCTACTAAGGTCGGTAGCCCACTTGCAGCACCTCGTACCATACCTTTACATATAAAATATGCCGTAGGTACATATAATTTTTTTGTATTATATTGGCGACTTGTGTTCATTGGTCATAAGTTGGACGGCCATAACTAATGTTGATATAAACGTGATATATACATAAAACCAGTTATTTAGCAGATAAAATTATATATTTCCAAAGTACAATGAACGTATTTACAAAAACAAGCGATCTTTCATAATATATTTTACTAACAACATCTTGTTACTATGGTAAATGCATGTACATAATAAGATTATCGGCCAGTACTTACTTTCGGTATAAATACTATTTCCAATAATAACTACATTGTATTTAAGAATTGAATTTGAAACGTTAGCTCACATTTCCTTAACTAAGAGTTAAAATTTCTAACTGTTCATTTTTCTATGACCTATGATACTACGACCCCTGGTAACATGGTATAGCTTATGATAACGCAATAATAGTGTAACAATAGTTTAATAATAACGTAATATCATAATTAAATTAATAATATCAAAATATATCACACTAGCTGTGTTCCGCGGTTTCACCCGCCATTTATTTTAAATTGATCGGTAATGGTCGTTTCTCGTCATCCATCGTCCTTGTTCGTTTTGACTATTTTCCTTTTGCTCGGTTTCTTAAGGTCATAATTATCGTGATGATACATCGTCCATAACCTTCAAGAATTAGGAATCAAATGCAAAAAAAAAATTCCGTCTGGTAGTTCCAGAGTTTAATAAAATAAAAAACTCTTCAGAATAATTTGTATTAGTAAAGTTTTTTTTAATAGGGAATATGCGTCTAATTCAAAAAAGGCTTAAATATTTTTATGTCTATATAAACATTTTTAATATTATTTCTTTTTCGTTAAAGAAAAGAATTATTAAAAAATGCAAAAAAAATTGTGGGAAATTCAAAATACTTGAAACGGTCAGTTCGAATGTGACGTCAAAGTCTTATGAAATGTCAACAAGCGTTGTGATTTTTAACATTTGATTGTATTATAGACTGTGACGTCACGACAAGCGCGCCAAAAGAGCGGGTGTTTAAAATGCCCCTAGAGCTGTTAGTTAATTTTTACACTTTTTTTGTTACCAAATTTCTGTTTTTTGCCGCTGAATATTTTTTTACGGTTATATAACTATATAACCTATCGTATGAAAATATTTAAGTACATTCGTTCAGTCATATAAATATGTTATAATTTCAGTTATCGTTATAAAATCCATAACCTCTATCTGTATTAATTATGACATTATTTTTGACACTGTCAAATAGTCTATCATAAAAAACGTACGTTTTCATTCGACTTGTATCGATAAATGAAATGCGCGAATGCGCGTCACTAAGCTTTAATCGTTGGGTTATCGCGCGATTCAGTCCGAGTACGATTGGCCCGCTGCCCGCGCGTAACTCACGCTGTACTAAACATTCGAATTTCATATCAACTATTGATATTCGTCGCGTTCGAATAAACACTGAAAAGTTTTGGAGCAATGCAGTGACGATTTATGTGAGTTTATCTTGTCGCCAAGAGATATGTTTATGGTCGAAACATTTCGAATAATCGTTGGAAATTCAAAAAAACTTTCAAACATTAAATTTAGACATGTTGATATTATAGAATTTTAATTTGAAAGTGTGGAGAATTTTTTTTTACTCATAGACTGAAACGAAGCGTGAAATGTTGTTAGTGCTGTGACCAGTGTTTTAAATTAACAGTTAACGCGGTGACATTGAAAATTATAGTTCTGGTAAGAGGATTGCAAAATTTTCTCTATTGCCTGCATCGACTCAAAAAAAAAAAGGTAATTTAATATTTTTTATTTGAGAAAGAGAGGCAGAATGCTTGACAGACCACTTGATGGTATGGTAGGTTACCGTCCCCTATAATAATAAACAGCTAAATGGGGTGCTCAAAGGCCAGAGACAACTTCGGTTTAGGGCTCCTACATCTTTTAATCGTGCAACATTGAATTCTTTAAAATAAATTTTAATACAAAAACCATTGTGTTATTATGTTTTCGGTTGTTATCGCATTACATATTTATATATAAATAAAATAAAATAAAAAAACCGTTTATTTCTTCATAAAAATGTTTAAAAAAATAAAATTTTGAAGTTATATTTACATATTATGTTTTCAAAATATAATTCATTAGTACTTCAAATTGGTAAGGACGAGTTGGTACTTCAAATCGAGTAAAGGCCTCCACCGATTCCTGCCATTTCACAATTTTTATTGTCTTTGTATGCCTGTTTTAAATTCGCAATATGTGTTGAAGCTTTATTTATTTATTTATTTTTGAAAGAAAGAAAGAAAGAAAGAAAGAAACATATTTTTCGGACACATTATGCACACAATACAAGTTTTAACAGAAAAGAAAATACAGGCGTGTCGTGTTACAGGCCACACAGCGCCGATCTTCCATTGGGGACTTATCTTTGGTCTCACGGACATCCGTTATTATACTTAAAATACATTTAACTATACAATTATATACAAGACATAAATTTAATATAAATAAATATGAGTATATTTTATACTTTTTATAAAAAAATATAAGTATAAGGGCGATGCTAATCTGGTGTTGGCCAATTTGGGGTAAATCAGTATCATCCTCATCTGCTGGACATAAGCCTCCACCATAATTTTCCAAAAGGATCGGTCAGAAGCATCTCGGTTCCACTGTCGATCCGCCCTTATCAAGTCGTCCGTCCACCTTGTGGGTGGTCGTCCTACGCTGCGTTTGCCGGTCCGTGGGAGAACCTTCCGGCCCCAAGGGCCGTCGGCTCTCCGTACTGTGTTTACTGCCCACTACCACTTCAATTTACTAATCCTTCGGCTTATGTCGGTAACTTTCGTTCGTCTACGAATCTCCTCATTCCTGATTCGATCTCGCAGTGTAACCCCGAACATAGCCCTCTCCATGGATTCATCCTTGGGATAAATAGTATGGGATAAACTGAAGATATTTGAACAGACTCTTGCCTCACACACCGAAACAAAACAGCAAACGCAGCGTTACATTACGTAGTGGTCTTCTGGAACGTTTAGTTACCCAGTTTATTAAAATTAACTTTACCTGTTCCAGCCTTTATAAACTAAATATATCGAGCCACTGCTGGAAACCTGCATTTGATTTATACGAAGAGATATGAACTATAGTCCACCACACTTTTTTATGTTGGGTTGTTCCGTTTTGATATACAAATATGATCTCTGTTAGGCAGTCGGACAGGGTGACGGTCAACTCGATGGTAAATTGCTACTGTCGCCTATAAAACAATAGTCCAGGAAAATTTACTTATCATGATCAGCACAGCCTATTGTATGTCCCCACTGCAGGGGCTCCGACTTACCCTCTCAACATGGGCTATATGGCTATATGGTCCACTATATGGCTATATGGCGTATGGGCTATATGGTCCACTACGCGGTTGATGGATTTCACGTGCGCTGTAGAATGTCTTATGTTTCAAGAATTTATGAAATATCGATGGGTGAAAGAAATTTTCGATTCCACCCTGTAGAAGTACGAAAAAAGTAATTATAATTTTTTTCCAAAAATGTTAAGAGTTAGAAAAAAGTTTCACACAAATATTTTAGAGAATTTAATCTAAACATATAAAATCGTAAACGAGCCGTGTCTGTACTTTAAATATGAAAAAAAAAAAAACAAAAAAAATTGTACACATTGTACACATATGTTACCGAGGTCAAAAAAATAGTTATTAGAATTTTTATCTGTTTGTCTGTACGTATTTTGTGAGTTTGTGCACGTTAATCTCTGAAACGGCTTAACCGATTTGAATGCGGTTTTCACTGGTATATCGTAGCAAGCTTCCCTTAACATTTAGTGTTTGTTTCATTCCAATCACTTTACAAACAAAAAAGTTACGTGCTACACCGTACACCACGCGTACGAAGATGCGGGCTCAGTTAGTTTCACATAGAAATGCTCAAATTACTTTTTTTACTAAAATAAAATTGACAAGAGTTAGGGAGGGCTACAAACAAGATGTTACAAGACTAACAAGCAACAGCACTGGGACTGCAAATGAGCTGCCGATTATAGCAAAATTAAGGATAAGCGATAGAGAAATGGGCTCTCAAATCCCTTGCTATAGAATACGCCAGTGATTAATCGTTGAATCACGTGTGAAATCAAAGAAACAAAACTTTTATTATCGTTTTTGTTGTCTATCTATATCTTATACATATTTATTCTATATCTTCTATTCTATTCTGTCTTCTTATGGCTATTTCTGTCTACTAGAGTACCTACCAGTATCACTTCTTCCATTGCCAGCATTAAAGCTCTCTACCTATACCTACCACGTCGAGAAACTGTAGTACTTTTTTAATAGAGGCATTCTTCACATCTTCACAAGCCATTGTGTGGCTTCCTTAGATGTGACTGCGCTTGTGCATCAAGGGGCCACACTCGCACAGGATATGCATTGGTGTTTCCTCTACCTCTTGGCAGAAGCGACACTCTCCCGTACTAGTGAAACCCATTATTTTAAGGTGCCTATTAAGGCGGCAGTTCCCCGTTAGTGCCCTAGTTAGCATGCACAAATTTCTCTTACTAAGCGACATAGGCTTTTATGAGCGCTTTGGAATGGTTCAACCCTGGCAAGTTAGTCCGACGTTTGTAAGATTTAATACAGCACTGGTTCCATATCGACCAGAGAGCTAGGCTATTTGGTAGTCCGCACATAGTTTCAGGACCTATTAGCCTACCTTTTGCGACTACACGAGCCAATTCGTCGGCAAGTTCATTGCCTTCGATTCCCATATGGCCAGGTACCCATCTTAGGACCATTTTATTCTTGCGCCCTAAGGTATTTAAGTAGGCTACACCGTTTCACGCCAGCGTTGAGACTGTAGAGTCTGAGTCCAGTGCTTGAAGTGCAGCCTGACTATCTGAGTGAATGTAAATTACACAGTTGACGTAGTTTCTTTGCAGGTTGATTTCCGCGCATTCTGTATCTTTATCTATACAAATTATGTAATAAAATCGTTTACCGCCTTTGTCTGTCTGTCTAAATTCTTCTAAACTACCCAACTGATTTTAATACGGTTTTAACTAATGTAAAGAGCAATAAACGAGAAGGGTTCGCATATATCATTTTCAGTTATGTATTATAAATCATATTCTCACTCCCTAGTCCCTATACTTTTTATTACGGCAACAGCCTGTCAGTCTGCGCCCTAGACGTTTAATTTAGGCAGCCGTGGAAATTGTTTATGCTAAGCAGTTGATTTGCATGCCGCTCGATGGATGGAAGCAGTTTTGGATACCGCAATAAAGGGTTTCCTTCAGCAGCCGCGCTACCTCGCTCTTTCAATATTTAAAAGCGTTTTCGAATATTTACCCAACACCTGAATACAATTTAAAACATATTACTGCCAGTTTCTGTGTTGCCAACAAACGAATGGAGGCGGATAAATGCGTTTTATTAAAATGTACACGTACACATTTCAATTTCGAATAGTGTTTTAAAGCAAACATGGAGGTGTCTGGCACTTTTTACTCGTTGTTATTGTTCAGTTTAAACGATTTAAAAAAAAAAAATTGTCTCAGAGCTGTTTGTGGCGTACGTATTTCATTGCTGACCTTAATTAGGCTAGCCGCAAAATCAAAAATTAAGTTTGAATATATAATATGAAGATGAATAGCTAAATTTTTAAATGTTTTTTTTTTCTTTTTGAATATCTGGTCCCTGGCAGGTTTTGGTCTGCACGACAACTGTATACTGAGCCAGGGCCAGGGAGTCAGGGTTGTTTGCTGAGCCAGGTATGTTTATATTAGAGGAATAAAAGATGGTTTCTTTCTTTGTTTCTTTCTTTCTTTAAATGTGTTGTTGAGCGCAAAACTCGAGGACTACTCTACCAATTCTGCTAATTTTTTTTTTAATATTCGTTGAATTACAAGAAAGATTCTTATGAAGAGAAAAGCTGGGGTAAATTGCCCGGAAAATTGCACCCATGCGAAGCCGGGCCAGGTCGCTAGTAAATACTACACACGAACTAAATATCATTAAATTAAACTTTAGTTTCACACCGAATTTAGTATACTTCTTATTCCTTCAATCTGCTCAATGTTTTGTCGTGAATTTTGTACAAGCTTGTTACATATGTACACATTACATCTTGCCGTGATTTTGGGCCGTGAACACGACTGACTCGCAATTATAATAATTAATTCATGCCCCCAGCAACGTCCGGGGTGCAAGTCGTAATATGAGCCGTTAAAACCAACCTTTTACATTGTGAAATTAATTGACGGGCTTGCTTTTTGTGAATAAATTATTCTCTATTGCATTGGCGATTTTTTTATTTAATTTTTTTGATGAAATATCGTTTGGGATATATGGTGAAGGTTCATAGCCTATTTTTCAACTTTTCACAGTTAACAGTAAACCACAAGAAATGGGCCCACATAAAATCACTTCGAGTTTATTATTTACATCTTATTTAAGGTTGTATCATGAAGAAAAATATGTTACAAAATATAAATTCTCATAAAATAAGGTCCGAAAATTCGTAAGCATTCAGCCCTTACAAATGACTCGGGTAAGGTAATATCTATGTTAATATTATAAAGAGATAAAATTTATATGTTTGTTTGCATTTAGGGGGTAATCTTCGAAACTACTCATCCGATTTAAATAACCATTCACAAATACTTAGAATAAAAACTCAGGATGGACATAGGCTATATATTTTAAAATAATTTTAAAAAATTCAAATGTTAAAAATAAAGATTCAACACCTGTCAAATGTATAACAGCAATACAAATGTCAGGCGTTATATTGCATTACACATTTCGCCAGGCGCTATATATTTTTTATTTTCAAACGCGGACGAAGACACGAACACCAGCTAGTCTAAATATAAAACCGTTATTCGATATCTCCAGAAGCACAGAGATATGCGATATTTAATTAGAGATATTATCTCTAATGCAAGTCTGTGTCGTTTCGAACCGTCCATTCGCTTCATTTGGTCGTAAAATCCGAGCCCATTAATGGCTTTCAGTTTATTTCGGCTGCCTGCTAAATTGAAACGTTTCGAAAGATGTGTGTAACTTTAAAAATTAAAATCCATTAACTAATTAGTTACATTTTAAAAATAAATGATTAATTTTTTTTTGTTTCTTACAGGTTCTCAGTAAAGTTTTTAATAATATTTTACTTAGTTATATTAATAACAATTTTCCGACTGTTTTAAGCAACTGTTTTGTCCAATATCACTTAAGTTTGTACTTAAGCTTGTTTGTGAACTAGGGGCTAAACTGAGACAGGTCCGGCTCCGATTTCCGGTAGGAGCAACTACCGGAAATGAAGTTCTCATTTCATAGTTAGCTCCGGTCTGGATCTGGCAAGTAGTGACAGAACACACTGCGTTCGCAGATATTTGGGCAGCCCGTATGGCGGCAGTAACCAGTCCCGTACAGAAAACAATCGTGAAATATCAGCATGTGTGCTGATTTCTTTGAGGTCGATGAATATTCCTTCCTAATCTCTTATCCTTAGTCATACTGTTACGACTAACTATAGGACGTTCTGAAAAAAGCGTTCGCGCCGGCCGAAAGTCTCGAATGTTCCACCCTATCGATTGAGCCACGCCCCTTCCCGATTAGTGTCAAAGGTCCTTATGTTACATGTTTTTATATTTCAACAGAAATAGCATTCCCGAACTTTCAATGGTTTGTTTACATTATTGTTTACATTTTCTGGTTAATTCGAAATACGTTGGGCGTTTGGCGCCAAGTATAAATAAGAGTGCGGCCGGCCAAGAGTAATTAGTGTGCGACAACCAGCTCTTGCGAAGTTACCTGCGACAATGAACCGGCGACACGTTAATTAAGGGAATCATTGACGACTTTTGGCAAGTTTGACGCTTTCATCGGACAACTTTGGTGATTTTGGCATTCATCTTGATTTGTGAAAATAAATCGTTCCTTTAGCCCTTACACGGCATTATAACTCACCCCACACGTAACAATGCTATAGTCGGCAGCGCACTTGTAGTACTTGTGGCGTTACCTGTGTTATAAGCGACGGTCGCCACTTACCATTAAGTGGACCGTCAGCCTGGTTGACTACCTTAACATATAAGAGGCCAAAAGAACCTTCGAAAAGTTTTAAACATTTAAATTATGAATAATCCAAATTTAAACATTTAAAATACAAAATACTTTGGATGACCCACTTAATGAGTCAATTTATCATTTTTACCTATTTTTAACTAATATTATAATTATGGGATAGTTATAAGAAGGAAAAGCTAAGGCGTTTGTATGTATTTTTTACATGAATTAATACTCAATGGGATCTGTCCAATCGGGATTTGAACCTGACCACACTCAAGACAACCTCCACTTTATTAGACAACCTCCACTTCACTGACCACACTCAAGAGTAATTCTCCTTTCAGTGTTATAGTTTGCAGAATGTATATGGCGCATTGCCGAAGATGTGTGGTCCTTGTTAGTTTTCTACGAATGTCTTTGTCACACCTAAATATAGTTGTTATGTATTATCAATCATCAATTATCAATTTATCAGAATTCTTACCTAAGTAACAGTTGTTACATCTACTGGTAGGTGAGGTAAACATTTTGCTGATTTTAAATTATTATAAGTACTCTTTATAATAATATAAAATAGGGTGCATACCTTTCATCCAGAAAAAAGCCCTGTTCCCGAGGGATCATCTAAATATCTAAATCTAAATAATCTAAATAGACGAGCCCGTTGGATGAGTGGTTAGGGTGCTTGCCTTAACGCTCTGTTCTAAAGTTCCGGGGTTCGATTCCCGGCAGAGTCAACTTTGAAAAATGAACTTTTCAAATTTGGCTCAGGTCTGGATCTGGAAAGTAGTGGCAGGGCACACTGCGCTTTGCAGTCATTTGGGCAGCTCGTCTGGCGGCAGTAACCATCCCCTTACAGAAGAACACCATGAAATAACAGCACGTGTGCTGTTGTGTTTCGGTGAGTGAGTAAGGGATGCCAGAGCTCATTTCCCTATCCTCCTCCTAATCCCTTATCCTTAATCCTGCTGTAGTCGGCAGCGCACTTGCAGCAGCTTTGGCGTTGCATGTGTTATAGGCGACGGTAGCCACCTATCATCAAGTGGACCGTCAGCTTGTCTGCCGATCTTAACATTAAAAAAAAATTCAACGCCTAACAAAAATATACGGATATTGATTTTTCCGGATCTTAGTGTATAGGCTATTTCCGAATCTCTTTTGTAATTTCATTTCAGAAATATAATAAGTAAAGCTGTTAGTTATATTTAATTTGCGAAAGGCTTTAATAAGTTTTCAATCTCGATTCTTAAGAAGCATTCTACCTTAACTAAGTTAGAAACAATTTTCTCTTTAGAAAACGCGCGGTCCAAGTGCTTTTTTGTTGTTTTTCTTTCCACAGTAATGTGTAATAAACGAGTTGGCACTAAATAAAAGCTTCTGTTGCCAAAGCTGGTTATTTATTGTTTCTTTCTCCCGTACAAAAGGAGCATTTATTCCGTTAAAAAAGGGCTTTGTTTCGGTGTGACCTTGCAACTTGAGGACAGCGCCGATTATTATCTATATCTATGTTTATTTGCTGAGAAAATTTCAGCCTTACAGAGAACTCCTCGTCCTTTGTGGAGTCTGTTTCTCTTAAATATACCTCAATCATTGACACTACATTTCTGTTTTTTTTTTCCTAGCTACCTATCAAAATGAGTGAATCTAATAAAGAAATTCGATACATTTTAAAATTTTATTACGAAAAAATGCAACGCAAGTTGCAAAAAAATTTATGGCTTTTGTGGACCTAATGCAGTGCCAGCAAGAATAACACAAAGTTGGTTTAAGCGTTTTCAATCCAGGAATTTTGATGTCAAAGATGTACCTCACTCTGCTCGCCCTATTACGGATAAAATAGACGCCATTTTTGAAAAAGTGGAGCAAGATCGGCATATATAGCTGAAGAACTGGGAATTAACCACAAAACAGTTTTGATCCATTTGAAAAAAGCTAATGACTAACAGTAACAGTACTTTTTTTTGGATGAAAGGTACACCATGTTCTTTTCTGTCTGACTATGTATGCAAAATTAAATGATAATTAATCGTTTAACATTAAAAATAAATTATTTTATTTATTTTATTTTATTTAAAATATCAAAAGAGAATAATCTTACCCTTTAATCCTTTTATTTTATTTTAGGGCTATAAAGATCAAGTGAGTTTTCATTTTCTAGAAAAACGACCCAAAATCCTCGCATTCTCAAACGTACTCAAATCTCTCTTAAGTAGTCTCAGCGATACTAAAGGGAATCGTTAAGTAGTACTTGAACGAATCAACCTCTCGTACAGATTGCCCTGTAGACTCCCAGGTCCACTAGAGGCCTCTCGTTACCCCTGGCCGACTTGACTTCACAGAAAAAGTAAAGGATAATATTTATTGGTGAAGAATCCTCTTGAGTATTTATAATATGTAATTCATAACATTTCGTCATGGAAAAATATTATTATTTTAGTGAGAAAGTACCTAACTCTTGTTTGTTTATCTGACTTCTATCTTTTCCTAGCGGACCCGACAGACTGATTGTGGCAGATGTTGTCTAATTTAAAAAAAGTCGGTCAATTTTTCCAAATTTCTCGTCATAAGAATCTTGTCTTTAACTAATATTTTTAAAAAATTTGCCAAATTGTTCTTAAATTTCGCGCTTATAAACACATTTTTATTTGTGAATTCATTTTTATTCATCTATCTATCTAATATTATAATATTATAAAGAGAAAAGATTTGTATGAATGTAAACATACGTTTGTGATGAATAAACTCAAAAACTACAGGAGTGATTTAAAACATTCTTTCACCTATAGAAAGCTACATTATCAGCGAGTAAAAATGGGGGGAGGCTACTCACCCTCCCCCCATTTCGCCCCCTTTACCGCCTCTATACAAATGTATGTTTGTAATGAATAAACTCAAAGACTATTTGACCGATTTTAAAAACATTTAATAAAGATACGCAGACGAAGTCGCGTGCAACAGCTAGTAAATATATATTATGACATCTACCAAGACCTGCTTGTTCCGGACCAATCAGTAGTTTTTCTGAATTGTCGACAACAGGGATGTTTCTATATACGAATAAATACTTATGTGTTTACTCACATGTTAATATTGATTATGCTTAAATCTTGTTTTAATCACGTGAATGTTTTATTTCGTCCCACATTCTATGTATTTTAAAACGACAATTGGAGGCGCGGAGAAAACCCTGAAGGGTTTAACGAAATCTAAATTTCGTTGCGGCGGGATTTCGACAGTTCACGCCATGAATCCCTGCGGCGAATTTGTGGACTGCATGTAGGAGTATATACATGCAGTCCACAAATTCGCAGCTGTAAGCGAACAGTTGACTGTCTGATTGACAGGATAGACAGAAGAAGGAAATTCACGTACCTTATAACCGGTGCTCTGGTGCGGTCTCCTGCAGGATTCTCCAGAACGTCCAACCGGCAGACACTGTTCACTTGTAATTTTGTTTGTAAACGTTAAGGCGCGGATAATAACTACACTTCGTGTTCAATTTAGTTCTTCTTTTCTTCGAGCGAAACACTTGAAGCGTAGGCGTGATCTCCTCTCACGTTATTTTGGATGCGTGGGTGAAGGAAAAATTGAGGGCTATATTTTAATGAATAGACGGGTAAAAAAGGAAAATGGACTTGACAGCCAAACCATTCGATTACGGCGCAAAAAACAAGGTTATATTTTCCCAAAAAACATTAATTTATTAATGTACTCAGATATCTGCACAAGATATCTCTATATATTGATAAACTTATTTATTTATTTGCGCTCTTAAGTGTTTTTGTTGTAAACTTAAATTTAAAAAATAAATAAATTAAAAACTACGTAACCAAAGCGCATCTAAAATCCGTTACAATACGTGCATTGTAGGTTGGATCTAGCCACTGAGCTACTAGCACATGATAAATAGCGGGAACCAGTAAATTGGCAGATATAAATGAATCGTGCTGCCAAATAGTCTAATGCCGAAGCTACGATCTATTTGTTGATTTACAAAAGACTTCGCTTTAAGATTTCTACAAAATAAATTTTAAATTATTACCACATAAATATGTTACAAGTTACAAGTTTCGGTTCTGTATAATATACAGGCGTCGTCTGTACAATTTTTTGTAAAAATTGCAATGAACCGGTTAGTATTGCCCACTGAAGTCCGGTTACTATTATATCTCGTCTCATTGTGGCAGATCCAATGGAGAGGGTTCAGTTACGCATACTTATTCATCCTCTAAAATATAGCATGCTGAGCAACTCTCACATATGCTCAACTTTGAGGTAAATAACTAGGGGCAAAAGTACCCAAACCAAAATAAACACTAACAACAAACACTGATCTAAAACTAGTCTACATGTCTAAAACACTGAGAGAGGGTTCGCATAAACTATTCCGTTACGCATACTTATTCATCCTCTCAAATATAGCATGCTGAGCAACTCACACATATGCTCAACTTTGAGGTAAATAACTAGGGGCAAAAGTACCCAAACCAAAATAAACACTAACAACAAACACTGATCTAAAACTAGTCTACATGTCTAAAACACTGAGAGAGGGTTCGCATAAACTATTCCGTTACGCATACTTATTCATCCTCTCAAATATAGCATGCTGAGCAACTCTCACATATGCTCAACTTTGAGGTAAATAACTAGGGGCAAAAGTACCCAAACCAAAATAAACACTAACAACAAACACTGATCTAAAACTAGTCTACATGTCTAAAACACTGAGAGAGGGTTCGCATAAACTATTCCGTTACGCATACTTATTCATCCTCTCAAATATAGCATGCTGAGCAACTCACACATATGCTCAAATTTGAGGTAAATAACTAGGGACAAAAACTACCCAAACCAAAATTAACGCTGACAACAAACACTAATATAAAACTAGTCTACATATCTAAAACACTGAGAGAATTTTCACATTATGTATTCCGTTACGCACACGTGTTCATCCTCTCAAATATAGTATGCTGAGCAAATCTAACATATGCTCAATTTTGAGGTAAATAACTAGGGGTAGTATTATAAATGGTGTTTAATCCAGACCATAACAACAAAAAACCTACCAGCCTCAGCTGCGCGTATGTACATAAACCTGAATACACAAATAAAATAGAAGATGTTACACATATTTCAAGAAAAATAAATAAATTTGTCTATGGCAAACATTTTGACTTAATGAAATTACTTTAAAACAATGTCGAAGTGAAGCAATTACTTTAAGTGCCTGCTAAAGAGCCTGCGATTTGTCCTTGTTATTCCGAAATATTTCAATTGTGAGACATCAAAAGGTCGCTACAGTGGTCTTTACGGTAAATTAATTCTTAATTGGTTTCACCGTGGTAAAAGGAAAAACGGTAATAGATATTATCAATACCAATACATATTATAGAACAAAGACGCTGTCTGCATCTGTCTATTTCTCCACTTAAACCTTTAACATCTCTTAAACCTTTCAATGATTTTTGATATGGTTTTCACTAATGGGAAGAACGATAAAGGGGGGAGAAGGTTTGTCTGTCGCACACGAATTATCGAATGGAGGCCACTTTTTTTTTTTTATTATTAAAGATGGGTTTGCTCTTGACCAGAATCTATCCATGTAGGAAGGATGAGGCCGACGATGGAGCGAGCACACACAAAATATGCCTATTCACTCGAACCTTGAAAAGATTTGGGTTGTATGAGCTTGGAAATACAGAAGCCGGCAGGGAGTTCCAATCCTTAGCAGTGCACATTATAAAAGATGTTTTAAAGCGCTTGTTCTGAATTAGATGTCCGATTTCGACAAGGTGAGGATGGTAACCAGCCGTACGTCTGCATGTCCGATAGAAGAAAGGGGAAGGCGGTATGATCTCATGCAGCTTTCGAGCACACTCTCTGAAGTACATCTTATAGAATACACACAGAATTGGAAAACTCAGCGTGGGTCGCTGGATTGTCTGCTGGATGCGAAATGCAGAGGACCGTGCATTGTGGTGAGCCTTGGGAAAAGTCTATATTCCAACTGTAGAGAGACACAGACTATAATCATCATTATCATCATTGGTGATGATGACAATGATGATCAGAGTCTATACATGACTTGTTCTACAGAAGATGTCTTCATTACATGTTTTGTAATTCAAATACTACAGATTGTATTCAGATCTGGGGAATTTTTTTTTTTTCATATAATTCGAACATGTTGTATGTTTTACGTATTTTTTAAATGTTAAGATCGGCAGACAGGCTGACGGTCCACTTGATGGTACTTGGTGGCTACCGTCGCCTATAACACAAACAACGCCACAGCTGCTGCAATTGCGCTGCCGACTACAGTAGGATTAAGGATAAGGGATTAGGAGGGGATAGGGAAATGGGCTCTAGCATCCCTTACTCACTCACCGAAACACAAAAGCACACGTGCTGTAATTTCACGGTGGTCTTCTGTAAGGGGTTGGTTACTGCCGCCAGTCGAGCTGCCCAAATGACTGCGAAACGCAGTGTGCCTTGCCACTGCAAAATAATGTTCCAAAATCCCCACTTTTACAGTTAATAGAGGCAAAGTCATATTACCAATAATATGTCCGTAACTTTTATGTTTTTCTAAATGAGCTATTGACTGGGAGTTAGGTAGGAATAAATGTGTAATAAGGGGTTGGTTAATAAAATCCTCACATTTCTGTGAGAGGTAATGACACTTGAAAAGCAATCTTGTAAGTCCGAGTGTTCTGGCTCTTAACGTTTTTGGTGGTGTGGTACAAGGCATAAAAAACAACAACATCATAAATCAATAAATATAATAAAATCGTAAACGAGCCGTCTCTCTGTATATTAAATGACTAGCTCGTTGGATGAGTGGTTAGGGTGCTTGCCTTGGTCGCCGAAGTTGTGCAACAACGTTCCTACGACCCCGCCCATCTACGGCCTCCCTAGAAAGTCGTTGGGTTTTAGCCGGTAGGAGTCCGGCATAACCCACAGCGTCCCCCTTCGCTGCCGGGTATCCCCGATGGATTTCCCAACGTAAAAAAAAGGGTGCTTGCCTTAACGCTGGTTCAACTTTGAAAGTAAACTTCTCAAAGTTGGCTTTGGTCTGGGATTTGGAAAATAGTGGTAGGGCACACTGCGTTTCGCAGACATTTGGGCAGCCCGTCTGGCGGCAGTAATCACCCCCTTACAGAAGACCACCGTGAATTAACAGCATATGTGCTGCTGTGTTTCGGTGAGTGAGTAAGGGATGCCAGAGCCCATTTTCGTATCCAATCCCTTATCCTTAATCCTACTGTAGTCGGCAGCGCACTTGCAGCAGCTTTGGCGTTGCTTGTGTTATAGGCGACGGTAGCCACCTACCATAAAGTGGACCGTCAGCTTGTCTGCTGATCTTATCATAAAAAAAAGTTACGCACTATACCGAATACCACGCGTGAAGTTGCGGACTTAGTTAGTTTCTCATATATCTTCTCATTTTTCAACGCGGACGAAGTCGCGAGCACGAGCTAAGTTTAAATTATTTGCTGTAAAAATTCTTTTCTTTTTTTTAAATTAATTTTTTTACAATATTAAAAAATTTCTAATTGAAATAAATTTTAAAAGGCGTATTTTTTGCAATTTACACCATTCAACATTAAGCACTAGAGGACGCTTTGCACAATCGCTTTAGATTTCAGAGTTAGTTCGCCACCGTTTCAAATTAAATATTGTTTCCATTGATTTTTATGATAAAAGGTTTTAAGGGCTATGAATTATTTATTCTTTTTGGATAAGGTCATTTTCAACGAGTTCGCCGTCATCACAGCACCTGGCAATGAGGAAGACGTGCTGTGTGTTTCCGTCACGTCTCTCCACGGCGCGGGGGTCAAACTCCGCGCCTAATCGAGGTGGAGCCCGGAAGTGTGTGGGCCTCGTCTGGCGGGGGGAGGCAGATGTATGTTTCCACGATCCCTTAGATAGACGGCGCGAGTAAACACCGTGGGTTTTTAGTGGGTAGAACACCGATCTCCCCATGGTCGCTGGAAATCTGGTTCGCAGATTTCTCCACGCAAATAACGGTCATTTTCAACGCTGTATCAGCACAACTCGATACTTTATAGCGACCAGCCCCCGGCTCAGCATGGAGTTGATATATTTTTTAGATTGCTTACCTTATTAAAAAAAACAGCTTACATTATAAAATAAACCTATGTACCAAATTTCAGCTTTCTAGACTTAGTAGTTTTGGCTGTGCGTTGACAGACAAACAGGCCAAACAATTTTATAAATATACTAGCTGACCCAGCAGACGTTGTCCTGCCCGAACCCGAAAATAATTTTGTAACCCGATTGTGGCGCCATCAGTGCATCCTGAAAAGTTCCGGACGAGAGTGAATCGTAATAAAGGAAAGCAATATCCCATAAATTGATACACCACATTCACGAAGGTACCTTCACCATATTTCCAACCCAATGCCTAATATTATTATATTTTCTTTAACTTAAATTCTATTGCTTGATTCTGCTTTGCTATTCAGATATTTAGTTCTACAATAAACGTAACTAAGCAGACTCTCTCTTTTATTATATTACAATCTTTTATTCTCACTAACATTGTAATATATTATTTCACAAGCTATTTAGTATTCCGTGTTACAATTTCTTAAATAACCCGATCCGTTCTAATGCTGTAGCCTGCACATTGGCAGTGTTATCGCGCTCTCAAGTAACTGTTATAGTTCTCGGCAGCAATTCTGTAGCATTGTTGTTCGCTCCACAATATCCTTGAAAGCCTCGGGTACTCTTACATAGTTGTACTTCTAATTTAATAAATTCCATAAATGTGTATTTCGTATTCGTGCTTCCTACTGCTTCTATATTTTGAATTGCTGTTTTAAAATATTGTACTGCTTACGAAGACCACTTATTATTAAATTGATAACATTCAAGGAAGATATATTTATTTATTTGTTCAAAGTCCACAGCTCTTAAAAGATTAAAAAATTCTAAATATACAGCAAATTACGAATTTTACATTTTTATGAAATAAAAACAATAGGAAGAACAAGCAAAATATACAATTGATTTATTTAATATGTTTCATAATGAATTATTAAAACTTTGAAAAGTTCATTTCCAAATTTGCCCCTGCTGGGAATAAAACCCGGAACCCTTAAGCGTTAAAGTGACCTAAAGCACCTTAAACACTCGACCAAAAGCTCATTAGTCAAAACTAATGTCACTACTTGCAAGATCCAGATCATAGCCAACTATGAAAAGTTAATTTCCAAATCTGACCCAGCTGGGAATCGAACCCGGAACCCCTGAGACAGAGCGTTAAAACGAGCATCTTAACCACTCGACCAAGGGCCCATTAGTAAAAACAAATGTCACTACTTGCTAGATCCAGATCATAGCCAACTATGAAAAGTTCATTTCCAAATTTGGCTCTGCTGGAAATCAAACCCGGGCACTTAAACAGAGCTTTAAAGCAAGCACCTTAACCACTCGTACAAGGGCCCATTGGTCAAAACTAATGGCTAACTAATAGACATAACAGAGAGCGTCTATTCTATGTTCCCTTTTAAATTTTTCTTTACAAAATGTAATAATCAATAAATTCTACAAGTAATATCTTTCTGCGATTGTGATCTCACTGTTTTAATTACCATTTAAAAATACTTGTTATCATATCTTAAAAGTCTCTTTAGTATAGAGCCTTCGGGCTGAATGAACGTTGTGCAAACATAGTAGCCATTACCGACATTCTGTTAACTGGAGCTAATTTGAGCCGTCAACATGTAGAGTATTAGAGCTGCTTTCTAAGCGTTAACAAACACCCGCGTTGGTTTACTTAAGGTGAACGCCTTTTTGCTAAAGTGTTTAAATCCAGTCATCACGTTAACTAATTAAGTTTTGTTAAACTGTGGTTCGATTGTAAAAGATGGACTGTATTTTTATTTGTTAGTGTTACATGTAATCAAAGAATGAATCGAGGAAATGAAGCAAAATCTACCAACTACCTCGTGAATACCCGGTCCTTGGTCTTCCAGCTGCGAAGATTGCAACTGACCCGTCACACAGAGAGTCCAGAAGCTCCAGGCACTTCATCACTTCAATGATTATACTCGCAGAGCGGGAAGCGGGACCAATTAGATAAATACAAGCACAAAGTTTAAACATTTCTTTGGGTTGTCTATAGGTACTGATAAATAAAATAAAATGTCTGTTTGTAATCTCGAAATATATGCTTTTTACTAAATTTATATAATAACTAGCGAATACGCGTGGTATTCGGTATAGCGTGTAATTTTTTTGTTTTTAAAACGTTTGGAATGAAACAAACACCAAATGTTATGGGAAACTTACTACAATACATCAGTGAAAACCGCATTCAAATCGGTTAAGCCGTTTCAGAGATTAGCGTGTTTGACCTCGGTAAGACCTCGGTAGAGCGTGTTCAAATTTTTTTTTTAATCTTTAATGTACAGACACGGCTCGTTTACGATTTTATTATGTGGAATAGATATACGTGTATATATGTATGTATTAAGTACCGTACTTATAAAAAAAAAAACAATTTTTAAAAAAATTGTCTGTTTGTTTCGGCTAATCTCTGTAAGGGCTAGACCGATATTAACAGGACTTTTACTGGAAGATAGCTGATGTTATAAGGAGGAACTTGGCTACTTTTATTTTTATAAAAATTTATATACGAGTAACCTATGATCTGCGCAAAGCCGGGTTCAGATAGTCATTTATTAAAATTCGTATTAGAAAAACCGTATCATCACGTCTTTATCTTCTAATAAAGTGACACCAAGATAGTGCCATAAAAAAGGTTTTAATTTAAAATTCATTATAAAAAGACAAAAGTACAAACAATTATATTAAAGTAGGTTCTGTGTAACTTTGTAAGTTTATTACAGTGCCGCTTATGGTTGAATTGTATGTTGGCTTCCTTCCGGTGCAACGGCAAGTGACAGGAAGTGGCTGGGCAATATGGCGAGCGCGACGAACAATTCCTAAGTTTGGATAAATAAAATAAAAATAAATAAAAATAAAATAAATCTTTATTTGCGCGAACACATGTTTACAGGATTTTCATTTGTATACAGCAGTTACAGTACAAAGTATGTTCTACCCGCCAAGGGCATGCAAATATTTGTGTTTAATTGTTGGTAAACTAATATATTAATAAAGGAATTAATGTTTCTTATTATAAAATTCTTTAACATCATAATAACAACATACATACATACGATGTATAGTTATATTTAAGGTAATAATTTTACTCCGCCTTCTCGCCTTTGATGTTCGTTTACATGGTCAACATATAGTTGATTGTGTATGGTCAAATATTATTTGTTTTATTTTATTACATAATTTTAATCAAGTCGCGTAAAGGTTCTAATGGGGGCAAAGGTAACCCGCAAAAGTTTGGAGACCAAAAGTTTGTCTCGAGTTACTTTTGTTGAATATATTACTCAAATAATTATTAAATTGTCCCAAAAACATTTATATTAAAGCTAAATTACCTTTCTCTTGTCAAGGTCAGCAGCGCACTTGCAGTGCCCTAGTCCTGCTTGTGATTGTATGCGACGGTTGCCATCTGTCATTAAGTGGACCGTCAGCCAGCCAGTTTTTATTTTTTATTTTTTATATATATATTAAGATTGGCAGACAGGCTGACGGTCCACTTGATGGTAGGTGGCTACCGTCGCCTATAAGACAAGCAACGCCAAAGCTGCTGCAAGTGCGCTCCCGACTACAGTAGGGGATTAGGAGGGGATAGGGAAATGGGCTCTGGCATCCCTTACTCACTCACCGAAACACAACAGCGCACGTGCTGTTATTTCACGGTAGTCTTCTGTAAGGGGGTGGTTACTGCCGCCAGACGGGCTGCCCAAATGACTGCAAAATGCAGTGTACTTTGCCACTACTAATAAAAAATATGCGCTTCTTTGTTACACAGTATATAACATTACGATACAAACAAGTCAGGCCATTTCCTCCTTAATTAACTACCCTGTCGCGTGCTTTGATGAACTTACAACAAACTTTCAACTATAATGCTCGGGGATAGTGGCGAACTATGTTTTGCCGTGTCTATTTGTGTCTTGGGACCTCAACTGGACTGTGCATTGTTAAGAAATTTTCTCTGGGTCAAAGCAATTTAGGTCAACGAAAATAACTAACGTATACTAACATTTTTAGCAAATTAAGCCCGCGGATAAAATTTTGTCGCAAATTCACGCACGTAAAGTTACACAGGAGCTTATGGCGTCCCTCAGCATTTCCTCGAAAACGAGACTCAACTTTCAGTGATTGGAGCCGCTGGTAGGCGACTCCAGGGGCCCTAGCCAAGATGCAAACTATTGCAAACGCTTCCTTTGCGTACTTACGAAACGAAAGAAGAAGATTGGTTGTTGAAGTTACAACTGTAACAACAACCAATCACCGGGCTTTATTTCTTTCGTTTCGTAAGTACACAAAGGAAGCGTTTGCAATAGTTTGCATCTTGGCTAGGGCCCCAGGCGGGTTTGCGATAATGCGAATGCGGATCAAACACACCACTTACCTTTTCGTCAGCGGCTGCTACGACGATTTTGTACAGTGTTATGTTTGTATGTATTAATGTGGTGTACCTAGCTAATTCTTATAATTGCGAAGTGTAAAAACTGCAGCAACCCACTTAGTTTGCGGTTTATTTTATATGCGGAAAGTCACTGGGACGCGGAACATTTAATTTTCACCTTTTTAATCACTAAATTCAACTGTCTGCTTCTATCACAAAAAACTGTCGCGCGGTACTGACGCGATTTCTCGATCATATCAAGTACCGCCACACGAAAAATGAAAAATTTATAAAATAAAAATCTCAATAAGCGCCACCTAGCGGACAAGAACGATATCTCCGCGCTATGCCAAGTGGCGCGTTCAGTGATTTTACCTGGCATTATTACCTGCTTCATCTACTCCAATGATGTAAAATAATACCTACTTTACCTAAACCTAATAAACGTTGAAAACGTGATCATTTTTCCATAGCAATTTTTAAAGCATAAAAAAGAAATCTAATTTATACGATTTTATTTCATTTTTTTAATACATTTTTAAAGGCAACTTAAACAGCCCATATTTTGTTAGTAAAATTAAAAAAACGGGACAAGTGCGAGTTGAACTCGCGGGGTTGGTCAATTTTCGTCTATTTTCTTGAATAACTTGGATACTATTTGTTTTAAAATTACAAAAAAAATACATTTAAGATCTTCACAACAAGACCTTCCATTTGATATGTCACACGAACCAGTTTTCCACCTTCCCCCAAAAAAATGACCTCCCATATACAGATTTCATCTATTCACGTCACACCTCTGCGTTTGGGTCACAGAAATTGATATGTGTACCAAATTTCAACTTAATCTGTCTAGTAGATTCGGAGATAATTGACTGTGACGGACGGACAGACGGACACACGAGTGATCCCTAAAAAACCGAATTCGTAACTGATATGAGCGTTGTCCTAATAACAATATGAGCCATATCTTACTGCAGATTTCCACCCTCGAAAAAAGCAGGCAGCAGCGGTTCACTTATTTTATGACATCCTTTTTCGGTTTTTAAAAATTTCTTTAAATGTGACTTATAAGTGTGACTTTTGTCTCCATTTGGTTGTAACACCAATTGTAACACGATAATTTTACATAACCAATAAGGTCTAAGCCAAAAACATCCACGAATAGATTTAGCATTTAATATACAGATCTGAACTGAAGCCCGCAAGTCATGTTGCCTGACAATAGAATGGAACGAGCGGTCACGCCCCGAGATCCAAGATTAAACGATTAATATGCAAACAGCATAGACGAGGAGACGGACTTAGTCTACACGTACACCTATACAATGTAACAAAGCCAAAGATCTCCTCAATATTATCACGAAGTTCACCGACAATCCTGTCTACCTTCCGGGAATAAAACTTGAGGTTTAATAAGAATAACTCTTACTTGCAATTGTTTAAGCATCAGTGGCAGGGCACACTGCGTTTTCGCAGTCATTTGGGCAGTCCGTCTGGCGGCAGTAACCAACCCCTTACAGAAGACCACCGTGAAATAACAGCACGTGTGCTGTTGTGTTTCGGTGAGTGAGTAAGGGATGCCGGAGCCCATTTCCCTATCCCCTCCTTTATGCTTAATCCTATTGTAGTCGGCAGCGCACTTGGAGCAGCTTTGGCGTTTGCTTGTGTTATAGGCCTCGGTAGCCACCTACCATCAAGTGGATCTGCCGATCTTAACTTTAAAAATAAAATCATGAATTATGCATGAAATCAATGCATGAATCAATGCATAAGATCATAGTACCAAATCCCAAGCAGTTATCGCTATTCATAGACAATTTTTATGTCGATAAAAGTCATATTACACATTGATATTGTATATTATATTTTTAAAATCAAAATTTCAGAATAAAAATTAAAAAATAAACTAAAAACTTTGTTGTTTTCAAAATTTAGACTAAGCCAATTTAATTTAAACCTGTTTCGTTGAAAGTATTTTCTAAAAAAAAAATTTGCTCCAGTTTCCAGTATGGAACTGCGACTATAAATTAAAAAATTTCAAGTTCCAATTAGTAATTAACTTGTCAGAGTTACTGTTCATCTATTCTTTGAAGTTTATGCATGCACAACCGAAACTCAAATTGGCAATATGTTCGGAGAATATCAATTAAAAAGTTGTTCAACGAAGTCAATTCAAGTGGGAAGTAAGTCGACCAATTTAGCTGAATAGTTCGACATTGCGAACGCCCCTGGCTCTTTTTAAATTAAATATCTACTTTAGTAAGATATTTAATTTTTATTTTAAACTTTCGCTTACGGCTTCGTTTCTTCGGTTTTACTTTAGATTTTTATCAAATATTTATTATAAGCTTCAATTAAAATTTTTACCTCAACCGTTCTAGTAGAAGATTAGTCTATATCTATTCTGTACATATAATAAAATCGTAAACGAGCCGTGTCTGCACATATTAAAATTTTAAATATTAAAAAAAAATTGTTTTTTTTTTTTTAATGTTAAGGTCGGCATACAGGGTGACGGTCTACATGATGGGAGATCACTTTCGCCGCCTATAACACAAGCAACGCTACAGGTAGTACAGGCAGTCCATGATAGAATTAAGGATAAGAGATAAGGAAGGGATAGGGTAATGGGCTCTGGTATCCCTTACTCTCTCACCGAAAAACAGCAGCACATATGCTGTTAATTCACGGTGGTCTTCTGTAAGGGGGTAGTTACTCCCCCCTTACAATTCAGACCACCAATTAACCAAGTGGTTAGGTAAATTAACCCTTATAATTAACCAGTTAATGGTTAATTCAGACGGGCTGCCAAAAATGACTCTGAAACACAGTTCGCACTGCTACTACTTTCCAAATCCATACTAGAGCCAATAGTTCCATTTCCATAGTTGACCCGGTCGGGTATCGAACCCGGTACCGCCCACTCCACAGAGCGTTAAGGCAACCATCCACTCATCCAACGGGCTCATCAATTGGAAGGCACTGTGGCTTCAAAAAAAAAAGGCAAAAAGGCTTATACTAATTTGAAAAGTAATCTATGTCCTTCAAACTATCTACATTCTTGTAAAAAGATATTTAATAAACAGAATTGCATATCAATTTAAGTGATTAGATAAATTAAATGCTTTTACAAGATTATTTAAATCAATGAATCCCCTCATTATATTCATAACAGCTGTGTTGATGTTTTTATAAGCAAAATAAGCTACATCCGGATGGATGTAAATAGGAAGTTCGAATAATGCTCAAGAAGTTTGAGATAAGACGTTAAAGTTGAGATGGTAACTCGGGCGAGGGATTAGCAGTATCCAGTTTATGAATAATAATACATTCTGGTCCGTAGTAGTTCAGGCTCTGGGGATCTTGGGATGACGCTTGCACCATAATGCTTGCATATTCAATTTAGTTCTTTATTCCTTTCAAGTTTAAGCTAATTTATTTTTATTTAAAACAAGGATTTGTGTTAATTAGTTAATTTTAAGTTTCTTTGATACGCCTATAAATGTACCTATTGTTTACAAGTGGCCCGTCCCTGGCTTCGCATTGTATGTTCTTTCCATTAGTGAAAACAGTATCAAAATCCAACGGATGTTTAGAAGAATTTGGGGACAGCACGGAAAACGACTTCAACACGTAGAAAACACGTAGAGATTTCTTAAATCGTGGAAGAAAAATAAAACGTGTAATTAAAAAAAAATGTAAAAATGCTATTTTAATAAAATGTAATAATTTATGTTTTTTTTTTGTTTATGTTAAGATCGGCAGACAGGCTGACGGTCCACTTGATTGTAGGTGGCTTGGCTACCGTCGCCTAAAACACAAGCAACACCACAGGTGTGCCGACTATAGTAAGATTAAGGAAAAGGGACGGGATAGGGAAATGGGCTCTGGCATCCCTTACTCACTCA
Source organism: Bembecia ichneumoniformis (assembly GCA_910589475.2). Taxonomy (NCBI): domain Eukaryota; kingdom Metazoa; phylum Arthropoda; class Insecta; order Lepidoptera; family Sesiidae; genus Bembecia; species Bembecia ichneumoniformis. The sequence continues at coordinate 5,717,363 of OU342541.1, forward strand.
GCACACAACAGCACTCGTGCTGTTATTTCACGGTGGTTTACTATAAAGGGCTGGGTTATTGGCGCCATACGGGCTGCCCAAATGACTGCGAAACGCAGTGTGCCCTGCCACTACTTTCCAGATTCAGACCATAGCCGACTTTGAAAAGTTCATTTTCAAAGTTGATCCTGCCGGGAATCGAACCCTAGTGTTAAGGCAAGCACTCTAACCACTCATCCAACGGGCTCGTCAAGAAGCTGGGCCATAAATATTTGTTTATAAAATTAATAAGTAGCTAAATCACAAATCTTTGAAATTATTTTAATGAAGGCAATAATTACTTTGGATAATTATGATTTCAGAAAAAATGAGCCGAAAAAGTATATTTATAAATTTAATTATAGTGTATATAAACCTTCTGGGATAAATTCTGTATACCTATTGACTAACTTTCTGACCTGGTTGCTTCTACTCATATTTTTTGTAATGGGATGGTGGCGCTATTCTTTCCAAAGCATTAATTCCAACATAATAATTATCTTCCTCGACAAATTTTAGTGGATACCTTGAGGACTCGAAGTGATGCGTCTGTTATTCCGTTTTAGCGCCCCAGAACTTCTGGAAAGCATGAGTGGTCCTGTACTGAATAGGGAATATGGGTCTAATTAAAAATAGGCTTAAATATTTTTAATTAGACCCATGATTTTTAACAAATTTTTAACATTTGTTTGTTAGTGTAGACTGTGACGCCACGACAAGCGCGCCAAAAGGGCGGGGTTTAGTGCCCGTAGCTGTTAATTAATTTTAACATTTTTTTTGTTACTAAATTTCTGTTTTTTGGTGCTGAATATTTTTTTACAGTTATATAACGATATAACCTATCGTATGAAAATATTTAAAAAATATATGCATATTCTCTGACAATAAAAGCCTATTAATGACATGTAAAGTGGAGAAACAGACCGACACGGATACTATTTAGGAACTATTTAGAGATAAAGAACCTATGTACATCTATTATTATACTCATTTAAATAGAAACCCAATTGATTGATCGTTGGTGCACATAGTGCGAGTTGCAAGTGACGTTCCACGCATGAGCAAGTGCTGCCCTTGTCTGGTCATTGTCATCTCGGAGTCATTCGCATCGACTGGAATGCAATGTCATGACACCGGCTGACACTTGCAACCATTTTTTCTAATTGATATCCAACCTTACTCTCTAAAGAATAACACTCCATTTAGAATGACGGTTGAAATGGTAATTGCGACCGTTTAAGTTATTACTGGATTGTTTTCGCGAAGGAATCTGATCGGTATGACAAGAGCCACTGAGTTCAAGTTCGTTAAGACCTTAGGATCAACAAAGAGCATTATGCAGGCCTCTCGACTCCCGTGCTTGCATTCCAGTTCAGAGAGTGTGAAATAAGACGTATGTGGGTCGTTTTTAAGTTCCAATTCACGTGTGCATATTGGAAACCTACGGCTATTGATCCTTGAGATGTTGTTAAATTGTGATCGGAGTTTAGTTTGAAAAGGACTTGAGTAAAATACGGAGCAAATTCTAGTGAGTGTTTTATCTGTTACGACAGAAAGTAGATTTTTGATTGTAATTTTATAAGGTCGCTTCGGCTCGGGTGCGTCGACATTATAATTTTAGCCCGGATGGTCTCTTGTAGTTTTTGTTGTGGTAGGGTCATAGGCCTCCACTTTCTTTATGTTTTAAAGATTTGCAACGCCTATAATTGTGCGAGACCCTTAATCAGATAAATTGCAGCTACCGCCTTAATGTTTTATTGGTGATGCGGAAAGTTTAACGTGTTTTTTTTTTTAATAGTACGATAATCTGCTTGCCATCTTTTTTTTTTTTTTACTTAAATTATTCTTTTTCAATTATCCCGATACTGTCTTAATGCTTAATTAGTATATTACACGACACAGATTGCTTGGTTTCTTTGTTTTATGCTCTTTATGATCATAATTCACAATTTACATACCTACTACACTCGTAGTTAGAATTAAGACGTATTAAGTCTGAAACATGATTGATTTGAGGCTCGATAATCGTGTGTCTTTAAGACAACTTCTTTCTGATTTATAATTTCTGATATACTTTTTGCGTTCCATTTGGCTGCAGTAACCATACCCTTAGAGAGAATTATCGTGAAATAACAGCACGTCTGTTATTGTGTTCCTTTGAGTCAGTAAGGGATGCCAGATTCCATTAATCTATCTCGTCCTTATCCCTTAATCCTGTATCCTATAAAGGTTAGTAGCATGCTCGAAACTTTCTTGTATCAATAGGCGATAACAGCCACCTACCATCGAGTAGACCGTCAGCTTAAAAACAAATTAATTTGGTGAATGCATTCATACTATTTCTTCTGACTTTCTCAGAACACCGTCTTTCGTTGTACTGTAAATATATTTGTCGGTTTGCGTATTACTCTAGTTAGAGTCTCGACGGTCAATAGCGCCGATACATTGGCCATGAATCGTTCGGCTTTTCTCGGAACGAACTCGATATAAATAAACTTGGTGTGCAAACACACTCTTCATTTTAGCATCCCGTGTACACTGACGCTTCTTTGTGGCCGATTTGCTAAGATTTTAATCTTTGCCGATTTGGCTGATTCACGAAACTTAACTAATCACATTCCTTTGTTGAGGTTGCGTTTTGTCACATTTGTATTTTGAGTATTTGTTAGTCTTCTCCTTGTGGTGCCTCTCCAACTAATGAAGGTTGGCGATCAGCCTGGAACATCTATCAAATACAAATGAAACATAATATACCGAATACTATTAGGTATTTATAAAGTTTTATTATAATATATACCTACTTAACTTCTAGACAGATTTCAGTGAAATTATCCTAGTTGGTATACATAATACAGCCTATGTCCATCCGTAATAATGTGCCTTTGAAATAGTAGCGTTTTTCAAATAGGTATAATTATTCTGCAAGTTAAATACACATTTAATCAAACGTAAAACAACCAGTCTATCTCTATTAATGTGAATTTTGGTACGTCTTTTATGTCAATAATTAAATGTAATCTGGTGGATTGATAGGTAAATCAATTTTAATGTTATTTTAACAATTTCGGACCGATTATAAGAGAATATAGCGATAATAGGGGTTAGAGCGACACGTGTATTTTATATTTTAGTTTATAAATTATTAGTAATAAAACCAATATGTGAGGTCAAATAGACTTGTTATCTTTTTTTTTGTTACAAAAACTTGTTCACAAGTTACAAGAACCAAATATTAAGTAGGTATTATTATTACTTACCAAGTACATCGACTTGGCTCACGAAGTGACCGCCATGTGGGACGTCGATTCGACAATTATCGTCCCGATAGTCGTCTCGGCGAATGGTCTTATAGCGAAGAGCCTCGACCAACATCTCAAGAGGCTCTCGCTAGATGGCTGGATCAGGGGGCAGATACAGAAGGCGGTACTTCTTGACACGGCATGAATTGTCAGGAGGTTCCTCACTCTGCAGCCCTAACCACCGGTAGCTTGGGACTTGCCCCGCTACTAGTGGATTAGATATCTAATTTTAAGATTTTCATAATATTTATTGTTTTTATATATATATTGTAAAAAATTTAGAATTAAGAAAAGAAATGAATAAATGTATAATAATAAAACTCTTTATTTGTACTATAAACAAAAATAATAATAATAATAAAAAGAAAGAAACAACAAGTAATAGTACAAAAGGCGGCCTTATCGCTTTATAGCGAGTTCTTCCAGGCAACCTTAGGGTAAGGAAAATCAAATATGAAAAATAAAACAATGTGGGTGGTAACAATCATAGTAAGGTCATCATAAACTTACATTCTAATAAGTAAATACTAGTACATAAATTGAATAACTATATTTATAATAATTAATATATATTTATAATAATAATACATAATTTAATATCAATAAATTTATCTGCTTGAAAGACTTAGAAAATACTTTGTGTTAATTACAAATGATCATCTAGTAATTAAATAATTAATATTTAATTCTAATATTAAATGTTGTAACAATTTATTTTATTCATAAACTAATTATTTTATTTCATTTTAACGAGTCTGTTGGATGAGCGGTTAGGGTGTTGCCCCTAACGCTCCGTTCTATGGTTCCCGAGTTCGATTCCCTTCTGGGTCAACTTTGAAAATGAACTTTTCAAATTTGGCTCTGGTCTGGATCTGGAAAGTAGTACAGAATACTACCGTGAAATAACAGCGCGTGTGCTGTTGTGTTTCGGTGAGTGAGTAAGGGATGCCAGAGCCCATTCTCCTATCCAATCCCTTATCCTTAATCCTGCTGTAGTCGGTAGCGCACTTGCAGCAGCTGTGGCGTTGTTTGTGTTATAGGCGACGGTAGCCACCTACCATCAAGTGGACCGTTAGCCCGTCTAAATCTCTAACATTATCCAAAATGAGAGTAAAACTCACGCAACTGTTCCAGAGAGAAAAACAGTTTTTAACTATGGCCTTTTCTCGTCTGAGAATTGAACTTCAATAACCTTCACTTCAATATTTCTACCTCAATTTTGTAATCGTGTGCAAGGCTGCGCCTGTCGTGATAATAAATAATTAAACTGTAATTTGTTCTTTGTTACAAACTGCGTTTATTTTTGTAATTAGACGAATTATTTTTTTACATTTCTGCCTGTCAGCCACTGTTTTATTGAAATCGCGCGTTAAATTCAAACAGTTAAGACCCATTATTCACTTATATCAAGTTTTAATATGTTCATTTAATGGACCAAATAAATCGATACCTTTCCTCGCCTGTTGTTAACCAACTCGTACATAGTTCCTCTGAAGTTTCACAGCATACTTGTAGTTTCAGTAACTAGGTACCGGTGGAAACTTGCGAGTTGCACCGTTTGTAATTACTTGACGTGTTGCAGCCGATCTCATTTGTAAGACGTCAGGTGGAGAGAATGGTACGTTCGGGTAACTTGGTGAGTGTAAATACTTCGGGAGTTAGCTACAATTGAAATGAGACATTTGATGTTGGAAAATCTTTTAGATTTAATTATGCAGTTCTCAGAAATGTTAATCAGAAGAGCTATATAACATTTTTGACACAAACACTAAATGCACAAGGCTTAATAGTATATCATTTTCATCGTCATCATCATCATCTCAGCTGCAGGACTAATTTTCCAAAGGGACCGGTCAGAAGCAACCTGTTGTTGTCAGAGCCCGTTGGATGAGTGGTTAGGGTGCGTGCCTTAACGCTCTGTTCTAGGGTTCCCGGGTTCGATTCCCGGCAGGGTCAACTTTGAAAAATCAACTTTTCAAATTTGGCTCTGGTCTGGATTTGGAAAGTAGTGGCAGGGCACACTGCGTTTCGCAATCATTTGGGCGGCCCGTCTGGCGTCAGTAACCACCCCCTTACAGAAGACCACCGTGAAATAACAGCACGTGTGCTGTTGTGTTTCGGTGAGTGAATGAGGGATGCCAGGGCCCATTTCCCTATCCACTCCTAATCCCCTATCCTTAATCCTACTGCAGTTGGCAGCGCACTTGCAGCAGCTTTGGCGTTGCTTGTGTTATAGGCGACGGTAGCCACCTACCATCAAGTGGACCGTCAGCCTGTCTGCCGACCTGACATAAAAAAAAAAAAGGTTGCTTTTTTTTTCACCGTCTATCCACCTTGCGGGTGGACATCCTACGCTGCGCTTGCCGGTCCGTGGCTTCCACTCCAGAACCTTCTAACCCCAGCGGCCGTCGGCTCACCGTACTATGTGTCCTGCCCACTGCCACTCCAACTTATTAATTATTAGCTTTCTTTCGTCTACGGATGTCCTGATTCCTGATTCGATCTCGCAGTCTAAACCCGATAGCCCTCTCCATAGCTCGTTGTGCGACGTTGAACTTTCATAGAAAGCCCATACTTAGAGATCACTTGAGTGTTGTAGCCCATATACAATATATGTATATTATTATTAATTTTGGTATATTTTGTACTTTACATGGATTTTTTTTTCTTAATTGTTTTGACGTGTATAGTTATTATTGTATTGAATTAAATTCGTATTGGACTATGCTATTGTATAGCTGCTTTTGCATGTCAGATTCTGGCGAAAAGCGCGAACTGTGTTATAATAGGGGATCGGACAGTAATCAGATTAAAATCTAAAATGTACTTAGAAAGAAAATATATAATTTTTTACGATTATTTATCGAATAATAATTTAATATAATTCATTTAAATATTTTTAAATGAAGAAATAAAATTTTATTATTTATAATATTTTTAATCTATACTGAAACACCAATAACAGTGCGTGACGTCATTTGTGGGCAATCATTGTCTTATGCCAATGCAGCTGTTTTGTTATGATATGACCACAAATGACGTTACGCGCTCTCAGATGAACTATCGTGGCGTTTTGGCGGCATTTTCAAACAAACAATATTAAAACACGATTTTGAGTACCTAAAAGGCTATAAATAAATAAAATAGTATTTTTTATGGGAATAAATATCCATGAAGATTATTTTAAAACACTTTCTGAAAATTTGTCCGATCCCCTATTAAATCATCAATTTGTACCGCTTTTTTAGCAAAATAAATGAGTTTGAGTTTTACGTTTCAGTGCCATATGTCATCACTGGCAATACACATTGGTCGAAAACGTTTGTTTTAAGATACTGAGGAATTTCGGACGAGAAGATGTCTCTGACATTGCCCATTCGAGCTGGATTTACCTCCTTCTCGAAGTTGGCTCTGCCTAATCGGACCGTTTGTACTCATTAACAACTTAGAGAGCTTAATTTTTAACTGTTACTGGGATGGGCACAACAAGGACATTAGACATAACTTTCGTCTCGTCCATACTGATCTTAAGACCCACCCTTTGGGTAATTCGAGTGAGGCAATCGAGCATCGTATTGGGTTCTCTTATCGACTTCACCAGGACTATAACGTCTTCACCGAAGGTGAGTGCTATACTCGCCTTTAATGTAATGACTTGGCATCAGCCAAGTCCTTGCCTTTCCAGGGCTTAAATGAATCTTTCAAATGAATTCCAGTGAATCACTTCACTTACTTATGTAAGACTACATTTGTTATTTAAAAGTAATATACTTGTATATATACAAGAAGCAAAGTATAAAATGCTTATAATATATGCTTTGTTAAAAATTGATTATCATTGTAATATTATTATATACTTACTTTATTATTATTGAATATAGTCTATAGTCTATTATCAGTGTAACGCAGCAAGAAATGATTTTTAATTAATGTATATATATTTTCTTATTTTCGAAAAATATAAAAAACTGGCTTTTGCCCGCTTTTTCTTAGGCTTTTTCTTTTTTCTTATTTTTTTTTATTTTTAAGACTATCCCTCTGGAACAATACTTTTTTCTAAATGAAAGGTAACCTATGTCTTTTTCTGTATTCCTGACGACGAGTATGCAAAATTTCATGATCATCGGTCGAGTAGTTAAGGCGTGAAAACCTAAAATACAATCAAACACACTTTCGCATTTGTAGTACAAAAAGTTAGGATTTTACATGTTTACGCATATTCATAATATCGCTTACTAATATTATTTTGTAAACTGGGGTAATATAACTAGGGATAGGAGCCCATTTCTCTATCCCCTCCTAATCCCTTATCCTTAATCCTACTATAGTCGGCAGCGCACTTGCAGCAGCTGTGGCGTTGCTGGTGTTATAGACGACGGTAGCCACTTACCACCATCAAGTGGATCGTCAGCCTACCTGCCGATCTTAACATAAAAAAAATACAAAATAAAATGTTCCACATGAATTTCTATAAATCATAATACTATGTAGATTATTATATATAAATATCATAGCAATATATTCTGTCATAAAATTTATCACAAAGCAGTAACCGGACGCGTTCGTGCATAGTTTTTTTCAATTTTTACACAGAAACTACAAATATTTATGGGATCAATCGTACTGTGGATACTTCTAGAAATAAATTGCTAGCTGCTAACTGAAGTCCCATCAAAATCTGTCCATTTTTTTCGGAGATTTATTGGTACAAACATATACCTAAAATTTTAAAACGTTTTTTTTTTAAAAGCACAAATAACAATATCAAATAATAATATTTATTCGTATAGATTCGTTGAATGTCGGTCGTATTTTATCACTATTGCGTCGTTTACAGTGTATCCGAGTTGATTTATAAATGGCGCAACATTTAGCGATACATTTCAAGGGCGGATTTGTGTCGCAAAAACTTCAAACGCCTTACCAGTGATATTAATACGTCGCTATTCATAAGCTGAGTCCCGTTCGTTATCCTTGAAAAGGTTTCCGAGAAAAATCCCTAATAACCGCTATCACGGTGAAGCACGCAGGGGCTGCTTATCGCGAAATTACAAAAGATATATTTACGCTCCCCACATAAAGAAATTATTTACGCGGCAAATCCTGTGCGTGCGGACTAAGTTATGAAAAGATGGAGGCGAGGATGACACCGCTTAATGCGTCATGATCTAAACTGGATCAATCAAATCCAAAATGTTTGTCAAATTTTGATCATAATGTCATTATGATTAAGTGATGATTCCTTTTGACCGCGATTATTTTATACTAGTTGAACTCGGCCACGCTTCGTTGCGGCCCATACGGCGGCGGCCGGCGTGCGCATGGGGCGCGCGGTACTGGACACTGCTTATATATAATACTATTTATCGTAGCGTGATGTTATATAGCCCATAGCCTTCCTCGATAAATGGACTATTCAATACAAAAAGAATTTTTCAATTCGAACCAGTAGTTCCTGAGATTAGTGCGTTCAAACAAACAAATGAACTCTTCAGCTTTATAATATTATGTAGTATAGATTAATGCTCTGTGTTAATATGAAAGTTTAATCAAAATCAATTCAGTAGTTTTTGCGTGAAAGAGTAAAAAACATACATACATATTTACCTTAAAAACTTTTGGTTTTATAATATTCCATATTGGCCAATTTTCAGCTACTCACAAATAGGGTTATTTCAAATACAGCTTAAAATATACTTACGTTACAATTTAATCTACGTTCAGATAAATCTAAATGGCAAATTCTGTGTAGAAGAACACGTCTCATAGAGGTATTTTGAATTATAAATTTGTGACACGAGCCGTGTCTTTACATTAAATATTTTTCAAAAAAAAAAAAAAAATTTGTACACGTTGTGCTTATGTTACCGTTGGTTAAAAAAAATCGATTTTAGAATTTTTGTCTGTTTGCCTGTGCGTTTGTGCACGCTAATCTTAGAAACTGTTTAACCGATTTGAATGCGGTTTTCATTTGTGAATTGTAGCAAGCTTTCTATAACATTTAGTGTTTGTTTCATTCCAATCGGTTAACAAACAAAAAAGTTACGCGCTATACCGAATACCACGCGTACAAAGTTGCGGGCTCAGCTAGCACATAATAAATTACAAGCAACCCACCTCCGGCTATGCGCGGATGTATTTTTGCAAATGTTTCTCTTTTATCTCTCTCTCACTCTCCATTAATAAAAACCAAGAGTCAAGAACAATCAAAACCGTGGTCAAGAACAAGTTAAGGAGAAACAGACTGAACATTATAATATTGTCGTATGTATGTATAGATATCGTTAAATTAATTAATAATCGCAAACAACATAAATTATTACATTTTATTAAAATAGCATTTTTACATATTTTTTTAATTACCTGTTTTATTTTTCTTCCACGATTTAAGATATCTTTACATGTTATAAATTGAGGTCGTTTTCTTCGTCCGTTCGCTAAATTCTTCTAAACACCCGACCAATTTTGATACGGTTTTCACTAATGGAAAGAACATACAATGCGAATAGTAGAATGTAGGTTTTCTCGGCCGGTATCCATATGAGTTGTGGGTTTCCGGGATGATGGCCCAGGTCTGTTGGAAATTCTTCCAAACGTTTCACAAAGATACAAAAAGAGCTGGAACATTTAAGCCATACTCTACGGTGCAACGGATACACACCCACTGAAATTAAGCGAGCGATAAAACCGAGGAGAAACAGGACTAATACCGAGGACAAAAACCCAGATAAAGGCAGAGCATTCCTCCCATATATTAAAGGAGTAACGGATCGCATAGGAAAAATGTTACAGAGCAGAAACATCAAGGCCATATATAAGCCCACGAGCCAAATCAGAAACCTGCTCGGTTCAGTTAAAGACCCAAGGGATCCATTATCCTCGACAGGGGTATATAAAATACCTTGTGAATGTGGCGCAGTATACATCGGCACCACAAAACGCAGCATTAACACCCGAATTAAAGAACACAAGGGCAACTGTCGCAGAGGAGAGACCGAAAAATCGGCAGTAGCTCAACACGCCTTTTCTGAAGGCAATCATAAAATCCTTTTCAAAAACACATTAGTTCTGTCATCCGAGGTACACTATCACTCACGCCTTAATCGGGAAGCCATTGAAATTTTCAAGCATCCAAATAATTTCAACAGGAAGGAGGAAAATCTAAGGCTACACAACATTTGGTATCCGGCACTACGCAGGAATAATAATAATAATGAAAGAAAGAGAGGGCATTATAACCCCTCTCCTAGTGACCACACCCCACCAATTCAACCACGGGGTGGGGATATAAATTTAAGTTTAAATATAGACACATTCCAGTCGACAAATCAGTCTCGCTCGAGAAGTCGAAAAGTGCAGAAGTGAAGTGCAGTGATGTGATGTACTTTTTCTTCTAACTCGGACTACACCACTGAGGATGTCAACCGCAGTTGTTGACGAAACGTTTGGAAGAATTTCCAACAGACCTGGGCCATCATCCCGGAAACCCACAACTCATACAATGCGAAGCCAGGGACGGGCCGCTTGTAAATAATAAAATAAATAAGAAAGGAGTGAAATTTAATTAAAATTAAATGTAACTCAAAGATCAAGCACTTCGAAGTATTATAAGAATCAGTCATTTGAATAATTTATAATTAATTGAGATTATTGAGATACGTTTAGATGTCTCTTTGTACCGAACGCCAAAGAAGTGTCAAGGGAAAAAATTACGGAGTTACCGTCGACAGGCCGTTACGTGAGATGTGATCGAGTGCCGTGACTGGCGAGTTCCACCCTATAGGGAGTTGAACTGATGGGGGTGTAAGGTACGCGTCATTGCCAGCGAGTTTTTTTTAAAAGAATATGCGTCAAAGAGACTGACGGCCAATGAGGCGGCAGGCAGGTTGACTTTTTGGCCAACTAGATCATAGATGGTCACGATCGATTGTAAAATAAACTACGCTGAGAAATACCGCCTTCCCCTTTCTTCTATCGGACATGCAGACGTACGGCTGGTTACCCTTCTCACCTTGTCGAAACCCCTCTAATTCGAACCAAGCGCTTTAAAACATCTTTTATAATGCGCACTGCTAAGGATTGGAACTCCCTGCCGGCGTCTGTATTTCCGAGCTCATACAACCCAAACCCTTCAATGTTCGAGTGAATAGATATATGCTGGCCAAAAACAAACCCATCTTTAATAAAAAAAATTAAAAAATAGTGGCAAAAATTTAAAAAAAAAGTGGCAGGCAGGCTGACAGCCCACTTAATGGTAAGTGGCCACTGACACCTAAGGACACAAGCAACACCAGGGGAGGTACATGTGCGCTGCCGATCGTGCAGAAATTTGTTTACTGCTCGCTTGAAGAAGCCCATGTTGTAGCTAGATGAAAACACCTTAGAAGGCAGATTGTTCCAAAGTTCACGCGTCCGTAGGATAAAGTTTCTACTCATCCGAACTGTGCGCAGCGTCTCTTTATCCAAGTGATGCGGATGAACTTCGCATCTATGGCGCGCAGTGTGGTGGTAAAACCTTAACCACGCACCGAAACAAAAAATAGAAATTATCGACTCTATATTTGTTCAACCATATGCCAGATCCAGACCAGAACCAACTATGAAAAGATCATATTCATAGTTGGCAAAGTTTCGGGAATCGAACCCGGGACCTCTGAGACATTTGGCTCATAAAACCTGAATAGGAATTGCTATGCAAATGAATAGGTATTTTTGTAACTGAATTCTGAAAAAGATAAATTCTTTACACAAATAATTCCTGATATTCGATTAGAGATTACCAAATATAAGAATTTCATACATCATAACACGCTTATGAAAACGCTTAAGAATCCGCTAACTGTGAGTCCTGAGTTCAACTCACGCGATAGTGTTGTCCAGTCATTACGGAAACGAGCTAGGATATTATATACATTTATTTAATGGTTAGACGGAAGTGGACGGAATTGTTTCTTTCTTCCTATTGTCGGGGTGACTATTTATCTGCTCTAGGGGTGCGAAGGGATTGCACTTAGTGATGAATTTGAAGCTGTCGCGCTACTTGAAATATGCGTGTTTGTTTCCGAACCCCATTGACTTGTACCATCATTTTTTTTCTTTACTACCCTTTTCTTTACTTTGAGAGATATTAAAATTAAAATATTTATTTATTTATTTATTTTATTAGGAAGCCAACGCAGTATACAATCATCCTTATACATAAACACATTCAAAAATTAATTTACAATATCGTATACTCCACTTATAGGCTAAATAAATAAATAATAATTGGTTGTGTTAACAGGCCACGGTAGTCACTTACCATTAAGTGCACCTTCAGTCGGTATACTTAAAAAACATGCTTAAAATAGTTTTTTTAATTAGGTCATTAAGATTATACCGTAAATATGCATTCATTTTAGTTTTTTAAAAACGGAGCATAAAAAGTATAATAAATAATGAGGTCACCGTGTGACATTATATAAATATGCCCTCTTTGCAGTTTCGTTACACTTCAAGATATCGTAAACATTAATAAGAATGATGACACACGTTGGAGTATAGTTATGTTGAAAAGTCTAGATTTATAACGCGTAAGTTGAATAGACAGTATAAGTTAAAGTGGCAATGGGCAGGACAGATAGTATGGAAAGCTGATGAGCCCGGAAGGTTTTCGAGGAGAGCACGGACCAGCAAATCAACCACCCATAAGATGGACTAACAACCTAATATGGTTCAAAAATTCGTTCTAAGAGGGTGGCAATGGTTAAGCGAATTAACTCAACATTAAATGGGGAGACAAGAATCTGGTTAGTTTTAACGCCACCAAATCGCAGGCGTGTTTCTTCTCTGCCTTTCGACTTTGCTCCAACTTTCCGAGGTCCATCCGTACATATGGCCTATGATCTCGAGTTTCTTGGCATGAGGTTGTGCTCAAATCTCAACTTCGGTACTTCTATCGAGTCCAAAGCCCAAACAGGGGCCAATAAACTGGGTATCTTAAATAGGGTGAAGCGATGCTTTACACCTGGTCAGATTCTCTCTTTGTACAAAGCACAAGTCCGATCCTGCATGGAGTATTCCTGTCACCTTTGGGATGGCTCAGTAAAATATCAACTTGCCACGCTCGACTCGGTTGATCGCAGAATTCGCAGAGCTAGGAGGCTCATTGGCTGGGGGTTTTAGTGGGTATTCCCGGTCAGGGGCGGATCCAGGATTTCATTTTGGGGGGGGCCATTCTGACAAAGTTCGGAGTTAGGGTTAATATCACAAGTAATTTTTTTGTGTATTTTTTTTACTAGTTGAGATGCATTATGGTTGTATTGCAAATACTTTTAACCCGCGTAATCGCGTATTTGAACTGTCTCAAATGTCTGACATGAATTATGAAACTTTCGATAACTTTGATTGATATGGATTATATTATTATTCTATATTCAGTTCATATATGAATTGAATTGTACTTGAATTGAATTGAAAAGTTAAGTCAAAAATATGGAATTCCTGGGTCTTTTGGGGGTCCCCCCCGTATCCGCCAATGTTCCCGGTGACAAGTCACTTCACCGGGCGAGTCCCACACAAAATTGCCTGTCTGTGTTTATTCTATAAGATGGAGTTCGAAGAGTGTGTTCGGGAGCTGCATGAGATCATACCGCCTTCCCCTTTCGTCTACCGGACATGCAGACCGACTGGTTACCATCCTCGCCCTCATCTTTCCTACATGTATAGATGTTGGCGAAGAGCAACCCTATCTTCAATTTTAAAAAAGGGCCGCGGCTCGACGATGTCTAGCAGTAAACGTCCTACAGCCGAAATGATATGAATGTGATATGATGTTGATACGTAGGTATTTAAAACTGAATTTAAATTTTATTACAAAATTGATTTATTATTTATAACTAGCTTTTTTGGGACAATCTATCTGATTTTTAGAATTAACAGCTAGTTAAGATTGTTAAAATACATGACTTGGGCTTATATAAAAGTCAATTGATCATATCGGTGACTTTTTTAATAATATAACATTTACAATATAAAAAAAGGTTAAATACTCGACCAGGTTGATGTTTTATAACCTCAACCTGGTCGAGGTTAAAAAAATAATGATAATGGGTCGTCAATCGTTTTTCCGCGATTGTACTCGAGTGTAGGTAATGCATAAAAGACCTATAACTGGGTCAATGTGTATTATCAACAATGAAACGCCTACATAATGTACTCAATTAATGTTATTAGCTATTGTTCCATGGTAATGTAAACAAATCCTTGTTTCACAATCAAAAATTATTTTATTATCCAAATATTATATGTAGGTATGGGCTCCATTCAAGGGATAAGATACCTGGGTCGGGAACGCACTTGCATTCCCCATGGTAATCCCTGTGTTCTTAGACCTATCTGTGCCACCGATAATTAAGTGAACCGGCAGTATACTTGCTGCCCTTTTTCACAAAAGGTTTTTTAATCTTAATTCTCATTTTTTTTTATGAAATATTAACCTTAATAATATTTAAAAATATACATACAAGCAGAATTCCACTGCCGCCATAGCGAGGCGAGGCAAACTATCGTTGCTTAGAACTTCATCATAGAAAGACCATAAGCCGCGTACGAGTAACTTCGTATATTATCGAAGTAGGTATACTATTATTAATATTGGGCACTTGTGATGGTTAAAATTAAGTAGGTATCAATAGCAATACAATAGTTTCTTTCAAGACAGTCAATAAGTTTTAATCTTACCTTTGTAACCGTTCATCTTAAGCCAATAAATTCAGAAACAGTCGGACAGCAAATGATTCTATGCACACACAAACACTACATACATATATAAAACGCGCGCGCGTATTTGTGCGTGTTTTTCTTGTGTCTCAGGGCGACCCTATATCAAAGGAAAATCTGGAGTAAGCAAAACACAACAGTCTCGTCACTTACACGTTTATTTAAGATTGTTTACACTCACACAGACCTTATGTGTGCGGCACTGAAGGTGCTGGCTCGTTCGAATGCGACTTTGATTATGTCGACGACATGCCCGACGTTATAGTCGCAAACACTCCTTCCACAACTCAATTAACATGGCTACGGGTGTGGTCAAGGAATTATTATTCTCTCATTTTACTTTTTCACAAATTCTTGGCAATTTTCTATATTCAAAGAGATCACACCCACTCAAGGAAAAAGACCGGGGAAAAAAGTCGCTGTCATATCTGTCGACCTTCCTTATATATGTAGAATCAGTTGTCAGAGTTGACACATCATTGCCAGCCCATATCTTTCAGATGTTGCTACAATGTTGCTATATGTAACACCGGGAAAATTGGCATAGACTAATTTATTCGTTACACCTTCTCAATTTTTCTTATGTTAAACGTTGACAGACAAGCGGTCGGTGCAAGTGTGTTGCTGTATTTGTTACGACAAAGGATTCACGCATAAAACACTTTGATCTTCTGTGAGCGGTTGGTTATTGCCGCCAGACCGGCAACGACTTCATTACCTGTTCCATTCCACATACACTTTTATGAAATCTGTCTGTTCAAAGACTTCATCAACGTCTTTAAATAAAGATTATTATTATTATTATTAAAGATTTATTTGAAAGAAAGAAAGAAAGAAACATTTATTGGCGTTTACATATGAACAAAAAAAAAACAAAAAAAACACAATAAGTAAACACCAAAAGACACAACTCAGCTTAGGCTGCAATATTGTTACAGCGCTGATTTTCAGTTGTGCCCTTGCCATCGACGTAATAACCAAGTAGACGGCTAATACCTATTTATTCACAATGAAAATTGTTCTGGCAACTAACTGAGGTGCGCGGGCGTGGGATAATGAACGCCAATTGGTCCGATTAAGATCACGATGAAATTCTATTGGTCGTTACTGCCCGAACATTACCGGGCGTGGAATTATATAATATCTATTTCTCTAATGTGTTGTCTGAATGCGTTCGCCCTGTACTAGAAGTCTAGTTGGATATTACGTCGATGGCTCTTGCCGATGTCTCATAACACGCACTGGGACCACGCGATTTGAAATACCTTCATTCAGTTTTTTTTTTAAATTACAATACCCAAGTTCTACTTATTACTACTAAAGTATTATCCTATCGCTATTAAAATTTTGAAATACTTTAGTAAGTATATAGTATTTGATGGTGATGTTGGTACCAGGAAATAAGATTTGACAAATGTTTAAAAAATTATTTCCGGGTCCGCAGACTATTTTTCGATGTATCCATAAATCCTTATCCTTATCCTGTGTGTCTGTATGTTCGTAATAATCTCAAAAATTACTGAACGGATTTTCATGCGGTTTTCATCTGTCAACAGAGGATTCCTGATGGTGGTTTAAGTGTATAATTCGTCAAGGTTTTGCGTAAATTGCTTGAAATGTGACGATGCTTGTTGAAGATCAAGCCGTTTAGGAGATTTCTTCGAAAACGCTACCTAATCAGGTCGGATTGTTTCTCTTTTATAGGTCTACAAAAAAGTCCGCGATGACATATGTCTATCTTTTAGGGATAGTTTACTATACCGATTTTAACTTCTAAATAAATTATCACATATAATGTGGTATTTAAAAAGCTATTTAGACGGATAAAGTATTATTATTTATCAAATTAAATACGTTAAATAACTTAAGCAGTTCATAAATATTATAATAGCCCTGTACACCATCTTGGTATACAATTTAAATTTGATATAGAACAAAAATATACACCATACAATTTAAATCAAAATCTTAGGAGTTATCGTAAATTAAAAACTACGCGCGAGAAAATAAATTCAAATGGTCTTGCATCAACGCGAAGTCGACGGAACTCGCTTGATGCAGAATCAGGCGTTATAATTACTTATATTTTTTCTAATTTTCAACGCGGACAAAGTTGCGGGTATCAGCTAGTTAAGTTAGTTAGTTAGTTAAGTTATAAACAAGTTATGGAACCGCTTCTCAGACAAATGTTTAGAATCATATTGTATTTTAAATAAATAGGAAACAATATAACTATCACTGTCCGGCTAGATGTGAAAACAAGAAGAATGTCAAAACATTTGTTGACAAACATACGAAACTTAAAAATAAACATCAGATGAATTTAGACCTGGATTTGGACACACGGTCGCTTAAATAAATCAACAATGAATTTTTGTTGAACTCAAAAACGTTTATGTATATTATGCTTGCATATTGTTGTTTTATAAGTATATAATCTGTACCTATATATAATGAAATGTTAATCATTAAAGATTTTTGGATTTTTTTTAATGGCATGTCTGTACATTAAAGATTTTTTTCAAAAAAAAAAAAAAAAAAACAATTTGTACACGTTGTATGTACTTATGTTACCGTCACATTTAGTGTTTATTTCATTCCAATCGGTTTACAGAATACAGAAATTGGTTACGGTTTACGGTGTACAGAATCGGTTACAGAATACCACAGTGAAATATCAGCACGTGTGATGTTGTGTTTCGGTGAGTAAAGGATGCCAAAGCCCCATTACCTCTTATACTTAATCCTACTATGGACTGCAGCGCACTTGCTGCACCTGAGGCTTTTCGTGTATTATAGGCGACAGTAGCCACCTACCATCAAGTAGACCGTTAGCCTGCCAGCCCATCTTATAATTAAAAAAATGTTTTTTTTTTTTTTTTTTTTTTTTTTTTTTTTTTTTTATTATAGATGGGTTTGCTCTTGACCAGCATCTATCCATGTAGGAAGGAAAAAAAAATTAAAAAAGAAAAAATTAAAAACATAGTTATATATGAGTCTATCCTATACATGTTATAAAATTAAGTCTCGTCTATCTACTGTCTATTTTCTGCTAACTTCTTCTAAACCATTTTGATACAGTTTTAACTAATGGACAAAGTTTATGTATAAAATTTACAGAAAGAAATTTCATCCGTGCGATTCCAGGGGCGAGTCACTTGTATAATATATATAATGAAGTTCTTCATTCAACTGTACCGTGTGTCACGGTTAAAAAAGTGTGACTTCACCGCGCTCCCACTACAAGCATTGACGATACGTAGTGTCAGCGCGAATTTTGGCACGGACTCAAGTACGGTTCATTCAGAGATGTTCTCGTAATTGACGCCCATTTGTGAGATGTTTACAAACAAACGGACGACCCATTTGGCTCAGTTGATTCGACAACATTACTGATGAGCTGTCGGTTCACGATATCTATGTTGAGTTGTTCCATTGTGCAAAAAATATCTCTTTTTAGGTTACTATAGCGTCAATGTGCCAAGTTAATAACCATGGCGGGGTTAATAACCGATGGGGTAAAAGAGTTTTCGAATGGAAGCCACGAATTGGAAAACGAAACTTGATGCGAAGTACAAAGACCTTGCGTGGTGGCGAGCCTTGGGAGAGGCCTACATCCAGCAGGGGAGAGACACATACAATGATTATATTGATACGAGTATCTCAAATAGAACACTAATTCGATACGCTTCTTTAATACTAATCTATTCATTGCATATACGTATTTGTCGAATCGGTTTTTAAGTTACAGGATGGCAAGCAAGATTATTAATAATACTTACATATTTAAAATAGAACATATACGTATATATAAGTACATTATAATTATAAGTATATTATAAGTACATATATTTACATCATTCTTCAATTCTATCAATACGTTCGAAATTTTTGTTAAAATTAGGTACACTGAGCCACAATATGTGTATAATATAGTGATTACCAACACAGTCTAACTAACCATACTTACGACATACAGTCGGGCAACGATCAATGTTCGAGCCTGCAAACTGAAGCAAGCAGGTTCGCCGAACGCAAGTACATTCGTTGCCTGACTGTATGACGTAAGTATAAGTAAGGGACGCCAAAATTCATTTCCCTATCCTCTCCTAATCCCTTATCCTTAATCCTATTGTAGTCGTCAACGCACTTGCGCACATGTGGCGTTGCTTGTGTTATAGGCGAAGTAGCCAACTATCATCAAGTGGACCGTCAGCCTGTCTGTCAATCTTCACATTAAAAAAAATAATAATAAAGGAATTTTATGCAAATTTACACATAATATCTTACTTTTTTATTATAGCAAAAATCTTATTTTAATAATTTAATTAAAAGTACTGGTCCGATCGGGACAAGGGAGATCAAAGAGTTTTGTGTGGAGATCCCCTGGCATCAGATTATTTTCGTTTTAAATTCGTTTTAATGGTTGAAATGTGTAAGTACCATTAGGTAAGAATAAATTGGTAAATTGGTAAACTGGTAAAATATCGTGTAATTTGGTAATGGGGTTTCATAGATATTTAAGTTTGAGAGTATTAAAAAATCCAATTGTTCCAATGAAGTAATAAGTTTTTTTTTAATTTATAAAATCTGAAATATTCACAGGAAATTACTGAAATTAAGAAAGACTTTCATTACTAAAATCGCCAAAGTGTAATTTAAAAAAATATGGCCTGGTTTTAACTTGCGTTTGTGGTGTCCAGTGGTGTCTGGTGCAGAACGTTCATACCACTGAGCTATTACTGTTTAAGATAATGTAAAAAAATCATGTAATATATGTTATCGAAAGAGGAAGTGTGGAAACAGCAATAAATAACAGCAAAGTTACACATAAATACGTACCGTTTGTTTTAACGTTAAAAATGTTGCGCGCAACCCATAAAGCGATGACAAATCATGCGTACCGCCTACAAAACTGTTTTCTTCGCCCACATAATCTTGATTCCATTCGCACACTTTTTATGTTGATACCTAGTACATTCATATAGAGGCGGTAAATGTTTTCCGATGTGTGATCACGAAAAGGCAAAAAGAAAATTGTAGCCTTTTAACACGAGTAAATAATATCTAATATATAAAATTCTCGTGTCACAGTGTTTGTAACAAAACGCCACCGAAACGGCTGGACCGATTTTTATGAAATTTTTGTTGTTATACATATTTGGTAGGTATGAGAATAGGTCGTTAGGTATGAGAATAGGCCCCTAGCCCCCATTTACCAATCGCAATTTTGGTATTTTGTTTGAACCAAAGATGTTGCATTAGTCTTGGTTTGAACAGTATCCAAATAGTTTAACCGTCGTTGATTGACGTGAAGTGACGCGTCACTTTGACATATGGTTTGAAAATAAAATTGGACCCCATAGGTGGCGTCAAAATCAGGTTACAGAAATTATTTTCGGGTTCAGGCAGGACAACGTCTGCTGGGTCAGCTAGTATATATACATATAAAGAGAGCGAGAAAGAAATATGTGTGGGAAAAGCATTATACACATTACTTCTACATTTGAATGACATATTTGTATAGGTATGTGTGTTGTGTGTGTGGGGAAGGCGAGTTATGTGGGTGGAGGGTGTGTGTGTGTGTTAAAACTGCATAAAAATCGAAAAGTTAATAATCGAATAACTGTTTATTCGATTATTAATTAAAAGTCGTCAGACAGGCTGACTGTCCACTTGATTGTAGGTGGCTACCATCGCCTATAACACAAGCAACGCCATAGGTGATGCCGATCATTGAAAAATTACGGATAAGGAATTAGGAAGGGAGCCATAGGGAAATAGGCTCTGGCATCCCTTACTCACTCACTGAAACAGCACTGATCCAGTTATTTTACAGTGGTTTTCTCTAAGAGGGTTGTTACTGCCGCCAGACGGGCTACCCAAATCTGCCACTTCAAAGTGGCGCAAGATCTCTCATTAAAGCTCAATTTGACTCTGTAGGAAAAGGAGGATTATACCTACTCTTTTGTTGTTAGACAACTATTAGATATATTACTGAAATTATTATACTATACTGATTTAGTCTAATTGATACTATAAAACCATTAGATTTATATTATTTTAGAATTATAGTAAAGAAATTCATAATATAACTCCTGTCAGAATACATTTTGAATGTAAACAACATCGCCAATATGTTAATTAAAGCATATATTAATTTAGGATTAACTAAATGAACGATAAATGTGCTTTTAGCCCGCAAGCGTGCCCTATTTAAAAGGAACCTTCAAACCGACCTTGAAGTGAGATCAAAGACCTCCAATCAATGGATGAAAGCAATCAATGGGACGGCCATAGCAAATAAAATAAAATAGCAAAATCTTGTCTAGAAAAGCACATAGTAATAAATACGTTACGTGCGTAATGTGAATATTACCTTTAATAAGGTCGCATTTACACCGTAACTAATAAATAAGCAACGATTTTTCACATAGTATTTATTTTATGAGAGTGTATTTTATTTCACATTTGTCCATGCTAATCTCAGATACGGCTTAACCGATTGGAATGCGGTTTTCACTAATGTATTGTAGCAAATTTCCCGTAAGATTTTGTGTTTATTCCATTCCAGTCAGTTTACAAACAAAAAAGTTACGTACCATACTGTCTGTAAACCACGCGTATATAACGCGTACAAAGTTACGGGCTCAGCTGGTAATATTAATTAATATTAATAAGAAGTAAGTATGACTAAAATTACAATAAAAATGATGTAAAAATTATAATGATAATTCTTTTGGTTTTTACTGTCTTTTTTAAAGAATTAAACAAAGTTTGTAAAAAAATTTTATTTATCACAATAACTTAATGTCTGATTTCTAATTTTAAACAAAAAAACTTACCCACCAACGAATTATTTTTAGTATTTTCAAACTTATTAATATTAAAATTATGTATTGATTAATATTTAATACATCGATAAATTCCATATGTTTAAAAAAACTGAAACGTTTTTAAGTATAGTATTTATTTTTTGTATCGAGGTGTACACTACATTGATAATGTTTTTTTTATTTTAATTATTAACACAGAATAATTTTTAGGGTTCCGTACATCCGAATAAAAAACAGAACCCGTATAGGATCACTCGTGTGTCCATCTGTCCGAACATCCCCCCCCCCCCCCCTCTATCTCTAAAACTACTGAACCTAAAATTTTGAAAAAAATACAAATGGTAAATCACTCAATATTGTGCGCATAGGTAATATCGTACGGAACCCTTTCACGCGAGTTCAACTCGCACTTATTAATGTTTTTTTTTAAATTAATATCGGTGTAATAGCGGTCTCATACGACCTTCAGTCGGTCGGACGGAACGATGAACTGCGTTCAAATAGGGTATCGTACCTACTAACAGAATAATAGAGTACGTATTTCTTTACCACGTGTATTATTGTGCTCTATTATTTGTCGATGTGATAAGGAGGAACCATTATTGTTATAGTTTCTTTCTTAAATCTTTAATAACTCCTCTTTATTCGAATGTATATTTTTATTAGTAAGTTCGAAGTTTTCGTTCGGGAGAGAGACAAAACGTGGGTCTGTTTCCAAGGAAACGTTTAATAAGCGGATTGTACTGCCTAATCACCTGATTAATTGTAGTGTGAATATACGTTTATTTGTCGAGTTAGCTTTTGCTCGAGTCGAGTTAGCAAAATCTGGACCTAAATAATGTATGTACCTACTTACCACTCCTGCAACGTGCAAGTCTAACCCAAGTGTGTTCATAGTGTAATGTGTTTTTAAAACTGGAATGCTCTTTTTATTATATCTCCTATTGTTTTAGAATTCTGTGATGCTTGCAGTTCACTTTAACCCTTCTAGCATAAAAATATTCAAAGCTCTCTTTATGCTTACTATGTTTATTGGAAGAGTGTACAGTAAGTTGCTTTTTATTGTACTTTATCGGTTTCTCGCGTCTCCAGACTAAATGCCCATTACGCTTCTGACGCTTTTGAGCTACGATTATCCGACTAGTAAATTGATTGACAATTGACAAGTAATCACAACTAGGCCAAAGATAGTTAGGAATTTTCTCATATCAGAACAATGCAAATTATACCAGGAGTAATACGCATCACCGGGATAAAAGTATCCCAAGAAGTAATGCAGAAAATGGTTTATCCAGATATTAATCAGTTTACGTATCTATTATTCATAATTAATACCAAAATATTTTTAGAACCTCTTAAGTAAAATGGCATGGCGTTCCACATTAATTTTGCCAGTCTGTCTAGCGGCAGGAAGCTGTAGAAGAATTCGAAATAACCATTACCCCATCCCTTCCCAATCCCTTATCCTTAATCCTACTGTAGTCGGCAGTGCACTTGCAGCACTGATGGCTGCAATTATTTTAATTAGTCGGTTTGTATCCTAGAGCGTTGTTGCTTGGCTAATGAGGAACTAATTAAAAGAGAACTCATGTTTCTGGAAAAATTTCTTCACTGTTTCTACAAAAAGGATCTAAAAATAAACGAATATTTGGAAAAAAGGTCGGCAAAAAATATGCCAAGTACAAGTTCTCTGCACAGTGTCCACGTTCCTATATTTTAAACTCGCCGTTAGCACTTCTTTAACAAGTTTCTCTTTTAAAAATACCTTTGATGAACTTATCAGAGCAGCTCGTTGTAATTTCAATTGAAAAGTTTGCCTCTGATGTGTTTTACTTATATACTAAAAATCTTACAGTAGTTAGTATATCAGTACTAACTACTACAAGGTTGTATTAGTACCTACTTGAGTACCTACCTACTTTTGTAGTGCCAGCTCATTACCAAGATGAGACTGTCAAAAATTAACTTCACAAAAAAACCACGTTTACTACCTAACTTAATGACCTTGTTATTATTCGTTTATTACAACTATGGATTATTAATAATGTTTCCTCATAAATCTTACAATACTGTTAGATTTATGAATAAATCCTTACATATTATAGTTCTCCCCCCCCCCCCCCGCGTCTGTTTGTATGTATGTGTGTTAGCAATAATCTCAAAAACTACTGAACCGATTTTCATGCGGTTTCCACTAATGGAGAGTTTTTTTGTTTTTACGACTAACGAGGAATTTTTTTGTATAAAACTTGCAGAAAAAATTCGGGGCGGACCGCTAATTAAAAGATATTCGGCATAGGCCTAATATCATATCAAAACATAAGTAATTCTATCAATTATGACCATAAAAATCCAACCCACCTTTTTTCTTCTTTGTTGCCTTAACCATACATCTTATACTATCAAATAAAACTATATAATTTTTATGAGCCATTTGGACATATTATATTTTATTTTTAGAGAAAAAAATTGCAAATGAAGAAAAAAAACAACAAAATAATATAATAATAAGTCTAGATCTAGGTGTTTGACGCTAAGGCCATCTCGGCTAGGTAACCTTTTCCGGGAGACCTTTTTTTTTACAAGAGGAATCCATCATAGATACCCACCGGCCTGGGGACAGACCAGTGGGTTATGTCGGACTCCTGCCCCGAGATGGCAGTGGGGTAGACCTACCGACTAAACCTCTTGGAGTTCTTCTGCAGCTCCACCGCGGGGGTCTGCAACCGGACACGGCTCATTTGGACGGCGCACCCGAACTGCCAAGGTGCGCTGTGCCTCTCAGGACCTGACTTAGAACTTAATCTATCAGTGGATTTTCAAAATTGGCTTAAGTATTTGTCACTGTGGTACTTCGTTAAAGATATTCACGAAATTTTTGTTTCAATTTTAAAATTATTTCTTGTTATACACACGTTTTTGTAAATTACACCCTACGTTGGTTTGACAGGCAGCCTTATGTCCTATATTAGAGGCACGTGTACCTACGCTCGGCGCCTTAGTGTAATGTATTTCCATGGCAATGGTAATGTGCTAATGGTAGAGGTAACCGGATATTTTTTTCCACACATGTTATCCAACAACATATACCATGGTGTTCGCTATTGCGACACAACATTTTCACAGCTAAATAACTTAACATGAAACTCATAATGTTTTAACTATCAATCTTCAACCACATGTGAGTGTGAGTTCGCAGTGTACTAAAATTCTTACTTTCACTAAGAAGATATGGGATATACAACTGTTTTTAGATTTAATAAATGCTGCAACTGTGTAAGTTTACACTCGTAACTTAAAAAGTGGGCTAGCATGGTAGACTCCATTCATTGGATGGTAGATTTGAGTCCGTTGGATGAGTGGTTAGAGTGCTTGCCTTAACGCTCTGTTCTAGGGTTCCCGGGCAGGGTCAACTTTGAAAAATGAACTTTTCAAAGGCTCTGTTCTGGATCTGGAAAGTAGTGGCAGAGTACACTGCGTTTCGCAGTCATTTGGGCAGCCCGTCTGGCGGCAGTAACCACCCCCTTGCAAAAGACCACCGTGAAATAACAACACGTGTGCTGTTGTGTTTCGGTGAGTCAGTGAGGGACATAGCCCATTTTTCTATCCCCCTCCTAATCCCTTATCCTTAATCCTACTGTAGTCGGCAACGCACTTGCAGCAGCTTCGGCGTTGTTTTATAGGCGACGAAAGCCATCTAGCATCATGTAGACCGTCACCCTGTCTGCCCACCTTAACATTTAAAAAAAACCAAATTCGACAGTACTTAACCTTCTGATTTCATCATGAAAAATCTGACTACATTTTCATCTGTCCTGGCATCAAGTGGACCGTCAGCCTGTCTGTCGATCTTAACATAAAAAAATATAACGTGTAATATGTACCTAATTTATCTATTACAGTTTAATACAAATAAACAACTTTAGTATATGATATGTAGCCTCCTAAAAATGTATTATTATTTCATAACTCCTGAGATATTAAGTCAATTAGGCGACATATCATTGGATTAAGCAAGAGGCAAGAATACTTGAAATGCAAATTGACGAGAGAGAAATAAATAAAACAAGTGGTAGCAAGGAAAAAGGGTCAAAGGGCTTCCATTTTCATGTAAATGTTCAATTGAAGGGGCTCCCCTTTCTACTTCAATCTTTGATGTTTGGGGAGGCAAGGTGATGAGGTTAGGGTACGCGGAGGTAAGATAAAATAACTTGTTTACAGATCCACGTTACACCTTGGCTTATGTTTACCAAGTGACACACGTGTAACAACTTCAATTGAATAAATGTCCACTTCAAAAAAGTATTGGCTTTTGGTTTTGGTTCTCCAGTAATCAAGTTTAACTTCGTAGTTCGTCCTGCCATTATTAATATAAAATCCAAAAAAGAATTTTTATTCAATTTTTCAAACTATATTTCTCTTATATACTTACACATACATACACTCACACATGCACATTAAGACTTACACACACACACGCTCATTGTTTGATTTTTCTAACAGATAAAATTGTACTCGTAAACGAGCCGTGCCTGTAAAGTGTCATTAAAGTTTTTCCAAAAAAAAAAATTGTACACGTTGTACTTTTGTTACCGAGGTTTTTTACTTTTGCCACCTAAAACATTAAAAAGCGACATAAAACCCAAAAACATCACATATAAGCTAAAACAATATTTACAATTAAGTACAGATAAATATAATTTTAACAACAATACAAAAATAGTTATAAATAAGTAATATTTATTTATTATTGTAAGATATTTCAATTCAGAATATGACGCAAAATAAGATATTATCTTAAAGTAATTGAAGAGTCTGAAGTGTACGTGGGCGTCAACTGAAGGTTTATTTAAATTTTCTGTAATCGGCACATGGTGTACGGTAAAACTCTAATGAGTTTTTCTTTACACCTAATGAGTCAAATGAAACATTATTGTATTAATAAATAAAAAATAAAATAGTTTTTAGAATTTTTGTCTGTTTGTCTGTACGTTTGTGCACGTTAATCTCTGAAACGGCTTAACCGATTTGAATGCGGTTTTTACTGATGTATTGTAGCAATATTCCCGTAACATTTCGTGTTTGTTTCATTCCAATTAATTTACAAACAAAAGAGTTACGCGCTATACCGAATACCACGCGTACGAAGTTGCGGGCTCAGCTAGTTTAAGAATAAAAAGATATGAAGTTGCCCATTGAGTGATTAAGCAAGGCCAGAACCAGATTCTCTTATCCCTTATAATTTATTTATCATATTAAGGTCGAGGGCAATATTGCAACCCCTACAGCATTACTTATGTTAATGTAGGCCTACTTTTATTTTACGAGGATTCTAATTTCAGGTTGCGTGCACCTAAAATGTACGCTAAAGAAGTAGTGTATAAAAACTCGTTGAACAAATATTCGTACATATTACGGATAGCCGTCACGCCCATCTAATTCTTTTAACCGATAGTCAATTTACAAGTGTATTTCTGATCGAACTATTTCCGTCCAAATATTTGTTACGAAGCTATTTGAAATTTACCAGTTCCTTTCAGTTGCATTCTTCACATATTTTTCAGCATTTAAAACTATTGAACGAAACATATTATATACCTAACTTATTAAGTGCGGCACGGAGGATGAGGACTTGCACCACGTTATGTGGTCCTGTCCTCTGTACAATGACCTTCGGAACGAGATAATGGATGGGATCTACCAAGATAGCGGGGGGCCCGCATACTACCGGGATCACGTGTCCACGGCGGCGAACTACGCAAGGTTTGAGAGTTTCGCGCGTAAATGGCGCAGGAGGAGGAGCACCCACAGTTGAGAGAAGCCCGAGGCCCCGCATCAGTTAGCTGTGGTGTGATGTCGACCCCAGAAGGGGGAGAATCGACAAGGGATAGAGTGACGAAAAAACAATTTGTACACGATTCGGCCCGTATGACTTGATTGTCAATAGGGCCATGGGTTGGTGGAGAGTCTGTTCACTATTAGAAGTGTGTTCCGTAGTCATAAAAAGAGCAGTCGGTCTGCTGGAAACAACCATCACCTCACAAAAGACTACCGAAAAATAACAGCACACTTTAGGTGGGAAGCCAGAACTCACTCTTAATCACTTATCCTTTATTCTATCAAGTTCTATCAAATTGAGCGCACATTTGAAACGCCAGCCCCCCAAAGCAGATCATTACATAAAGAAAATTTGGGATTTTTTTTTCTGGATAGTTTATATATGTATTTTATGTATGTAGTTCATTATGTTTATGCTGACATTATACAGCAACGTGGTCTCTAACTATGGACTTCGTCAGAAAGCTCAACGTCTTTGAACGAGTTATGGAGAGAGACACGGAGGTACTCTGTGAGATCGAATCAGGAATCAGCAGATCCCTAGACGTACGAAAGTTACCGAAATAACCCGGCAGATTAGTAGGTTGAAGTGGCAGTGGACAGGACACATAGTATAGAGAGTCGACGGCCGCTGATGCGGGAAGGTTCTCGAATGGAGGCTAGTAATGTAGGAAGTCCACCCACTAGTAGGACAGACGGTCGAAGGACCACAGGCCAATGGTGGATCCAGGCTGCTTCTAACTCGTTCTATTTGAAAATTATGGAGGAGGCCTATGCCCTGTAGTGGATTGATTATATTTATAAAAAGTAAAGGCTTTTTTAATCTTAAAAACTTTTTGACTAGGTAGAGGTAGCTATTGATGGTAGATTCTAGTGGGCTTAAGAATTAATTTACTCTGCTGCAAGAATTTTGTGAGGAGGGAATATGAAAAGACCTTCATTTAACTGAATCCCTGTATCGCCAGAATTATAAAAATCCATTCAAAGGGAACATTTTAATAAAAAAATATGTAAATAACCGCTCTAACAAGTTTCTTTTAATCCAAATAAAAAGCGACACTGTTTCCCTGTTCTGTTCCACTCGGACTGCATAGAGTAAAAACAATACGTTCACCGCATTTTCTCACTGTCACACTAATTTGTTTAACAATAACAAATGGGCGTTTCAACCACTCTTATGAGACTTTTTGTTACCACTATTTTGCTTTTAAGAGCTCCAAATTAAACGTTGTGCATCATTAGTGAATCGAGATAGTCTCGTCTATACTAATTCTTTAGTATTAATCTGTAAGATTTCAATTTTAAACAGTAAGGAAAACACAGGGAGTCGGGTGATTTCCTGAAATGCCTGAATGCCATTTTATTATTCAATACTAGTGGAGTGCCCAGGGGTTTTGACCTCGGAAAATGGTTACAGTGAATGAATTTTTTTGGTTGAGGTGGCATTTTATTTTTTATACTATAACTTGCAAAGTTTACCAAAAATTTTTTTGTGCTTTTAATTTTTTCATTATTTAATTGAAAAAAGATAAAAAAATAATATTCCAGCATATAATTTAACTTCAAATAGCATTTTTTTATGTATACGTCGAATTTGACTCGTATACGTATAGAAAATCATCTTTTGGAGATACCTGTGTTTATGAAGGGTCGTAGAGACCTTAAGTCGTGAACGGGAAGGAGAGAGGGAAGGTTGAAGGGACGGCGGCGGCAGTTGCAACGTGCAACTAAACGGACATTTTCTGGATAGCTTAGTTATAAATGACATGTGTCCTGTATATGTTGTTTATTTAAAAGTGAAAATTGTGTGATTTTACGACAATTTACTATAATGTTGTTAACGGGAAGTTTTATTGGAGACGATTTTTTGGTGTTGAACTTTTGTTCAAGATTTTTTATTTCCTCGTGTTGTAATAAGGTAATTTGATTTATAAAAATCAACAAAAATATTTAAAAATGTCAATGAAGACTCCAATAATATATTTCAAGCAGGTGTAGCATGTATTTTGGCTTTGTATGGAGCTCCGGCAAAAATTAAAGGCTAAATTATACATTGAGATACAATTTTTTCATTAAAGCTACAACTGTTATGTCATTACCACTACAACTGATGTTGTCATTACCACTACAACTGATGCCGCATGCCTGAAAAGAGTGTACCTACAAACCCGGGCCAGATATGGTTAGGAAACGACATAAATATTGGAGATTGGGGGTGGAAGTATCTCAATAACATGTTTATCCCAGATAACGATGAACCAATTACCAGCACCGGAAAATCTACTGCAAAAGGGCGTGGAGCTGCTTGTGGTTGTACGAAGAGTGGTTTATATTGTAGTGTAGCATGTTTACAGTGCAACGGAAATAGTTGCCCTAATACTTTACCTACCATTAAAATAACTGAAGTGAAAGGGAATATTTGATGCAGATCAATAATGTAAAATGCCTAAATAAACGAAAATTTTATATTAAATGTTACTTTTTTTTTCGATTTTCCTTGAATTACTCTATTTTCCCACTTATTATGCTTACAGAAAAATATACATTAACTTAATTTTGATATAAAAACCATTTTACAGCCTAATATGCCTCCATACTATTTGAATTATTGAATTATTATAATTATCCAATTTTTTTAAAAATCAAAAGCACAAATTTTCAATAGGTAAACTTTTTTATTTATGTTATTAGCTAAACATTCCATTTTTTATTTTATTTTTTCATCCACTGTAACGGAAGTCCGAGGTTTGTATGATTTTGACGCTCCAGGCGCTCCACTATACCATAGTTATCATAACAGTTCCTACAATCTCTGCAAATCTGGTTACTAGATTTCAGATATTATGGAACAGTTTTGATACTTCTTAACATCTATATAAATCTCTAATATATAAAAATGAATCCCCATTTCTTGGTCACGGCATCACGCGTGAACGGATAGAGCGATTTTAATTCGGTTTTCATTAATGAAAAGAAGGATAAAGGATGATTTATATTACACCGGGCCGTGCCCCGTCCGTGCCCCGGCCGGAGCCCGGTGAAGATATTGTTAGTATGCTTTTGTATGGATCAATTCATATTACACCGGGCCGTGTCCGTGCCCCGGCCGGAGCACGGCCGGGGCACGGCCGGAGCGCTCCAATCTCGAAATTTCATAAAATGTTTGTTTTCACAGTGCGCTCGGAGACAGCTTCGCGAGGCCCGCTCGGGGTATAGTACCTATTAGTTTTTTTAGTGGTATCATTTAATGTATATTTAGTTTCTTTTTTAAATTGTTAAAATTATAAATAAATTAATTAATTAATTAACCCGAGGCTGACTGCCTCGAAGTATAATATTTTTTAAATAATATATGTTAATATATTTCTGGTAGGTATAATATATTTCTGCTTAAATATTTTTTCAATAAAAAGAATTTCAAAAATATCTCGGGAGCGGTGCGTCGCAGACCCTCCGTGTTGGTACTCATTTAAGAGGTCTCGGGGAGAGGAATTTTTCGGTGAAGACGAAATTTCGAAATTCGCATTTTTGGACTTTTTCAAAATTATCTCGGGAGCGGTGCGTCGCAGACCCCCCGTGTTGGTACTCATTTAAGAGGTCTCAGGGAGACGAATTTTTCGTTCACGACGAAATTTCGAAATTCACATTTTCGTTGAAAAACAAAAAAAAATCTGTTTAAAAACAAAAAAGTTACACGTTTTTCCGAATACCACGCATACGAAGTCGCGGGCATAGCTAGTATAGTAATATTAATACAAAATAGTATAATAGTACTTGGAAATGACAAGGCACGGGCAACGCCCGGTGGCGGCCCGTCGGCGGCACGGTGACAAATAGCAAACCCGGCCGGGGCACGTTGAGAAAAACCCGGTGAGCGCCCGGCCCGGTGTAATATAAATCATCCTTAAACGGGGAATGTTCATATGTATAAAAATTGCACCCCTGGCGAAGCCGGGGGCGGGTCGCTAGTGTATAATAAAATCGTAAACGAGCCGTGTCTGTATATTAAATATTGTTTCAAATTAACAATTTCTACACGTTTTACTAATGTTACCGAGGTCAAAAATATAGTTTTTAGAATTTTTGTCCTTTTGTCTGTTTGTCTGCGCGTTTGTGCGCGCTAATCTCAGAAATGACTTAATCGATTTTAATGCGGTTTTCCCATATGTGTTGTAGCAAGCTTAGTTAGCGTTAGCTGGCCCTAAACTGAGATTTTAGGGCCAATGCGCTGGTGCCATTTCGCCGCGCCGGGCGTTACATTGCTCATATATTTTAGTCAGGCATTATTTTTTCATTTCTCAACACTATAAATGCTCGGAGTAAACACTTGCTACGGTCATTACGCGAGCAGCGCTCACGAATATTTTGACTTCCGTTACACCTGCTTTTTGTAATACTTTTTTTTATATAAAAAACATTCTTTCCTTTTATTCGCTCTTCAATAATAATATCTCTGAATTAATTTCCTCTTCGCATTTATTTTAAGTTTTCTCTTGAAAATATGCGATTTTTATAACAAAGAACAAAATTTTCATTATGTATCCACTGAGCGAGTTAATTTAAATTTTCTGAATGAATAATTATAAAACTAGAGAGCTCTTTTAAGGAAGATATTAAACAAAATTATTGGAGCCAAAGTTGATGAATTATTATTAGATGAAGAGTTTCAAGAATTTAGGTAGTCAAATTTTTTTTATAAGTTTCTATTCGATTCATCCCAGTTTAAGACGGTTACAATAATGAAGTTATAGTTACTGATGAGGACATTTGTAAATTAATTTAATTCAATTTTTCAATTTTTTATTAAATTTGTACCTACATTCTCGTGTGGGACCATTCATTTATTACGTAAGACCATTTAGAGGGGGTCGACCATGTGTTATTTTTTCTTACAAGGGGGTGGGAGGAAGTCTTGATAGTTTATACGTAAAATCGCAAAAAGATCACAAATTCCATGGACTGATCAAAAACTTACGTAAATATGAAAGATAAGGAAAGGCTTTAAAAATAAAAGCAAAGTTGATTATTACCAAAAGATAAAAATCACTAGTACCTTTGTAGTTACAAATAAAGGTTCCTAAAAATTTAGGTTTAAAGCAATCGTGTATTCGCTTTTTCTATAGAATAACGTAATAAATTTTAAACAGGGGGGAGGGGGTCGGCCTATACTTATTTTTTCTTACTTAGGGCGAACTGTTCTTCTCAAAAACTGGTAAAATTCGTCTTGCATAATAATGAGTAATATAACGCCTGCGTGTGCATCTTTAATCCCGACGTCGCGTCGCGTCGCGTTGGTGCGACGAGACCGCTTGAATTTATGTTCTCGGGCGTAGTTTTTAATTTACGATAACTCCTAAGATATTAATTAAAATTGTATGGTGTACAGGGCTATTATCTTTTTTATCTTATCTTAGTGGCTATTTCTGTCTGCTAGAGTACCAGTATCACTTCTTCCATTGCTGAAATATTGTGATCGCCACGTAAACTAAAGCTCTCTACCTATACCTACCACGTTAAGAAACTGTAGTACATTTTTGATAAAGGCATTTTTCACATCTTCACAAGTCATTGCGTTGCTTCCTAAGATGTGACTGCGCTTGTGCATCAAGGGGCCACACTCGCACAGGATATGCATTGGTGTCTACTCTGCCTCATGGCAGAAGCGACACTCTCCCGTGCTAGTGAGACCCATTATTTTAAGGTGCTTATTGAGGCGGCAGATGGCGCCTTCTGATAAGGCGTAATTGTGAATAATAATCGGTGAAAATAAATAATTCATCTCTTTTACATTCAATCTTGGTAATTATTAATAATGATAGGTAGGTAATTATTAATAATTTTCAATTATTAACCAATACCGTAACATAGGTATGTACCCCTTGAGGAATAAAAGTTGCTTTCTTTCTTTCTCTCATAAATGGAATAAAAAATGGAATCAAATAATTTGTTATCTTATATTAATTTACTCCATCAATAATTTAAAATTTTCTGTCTTAAAACTTGAATTAAAGATTTTTTTCTGAGCATCGCCTTAGCCGAACTAGGGGATCCAAGTTTTACTAAATTAAAATTTATACAGCTAAAATCTCTTGACTGTGTTATAATATTTTTTTTTTGTTTGCAGGTACTTCGTACTTTATAAAATATCACCATTAAGGTAAAGGATTGAATTTTTTTATTCATATTTAATAATTCTTGTTAATAAAATACACGATAACGTACAAAGGTTCGTAGAATCGCGTTTACACTCCCAAGTGTGTCGAGCTAATTGAGAGATGGCTTTTACTTTGACAAGGTGACAACCCCCGACGTAATAACAACATTGGCGCGACCATGGCATATTAATTAGGAGTGGCAATTTGCGTAGGTTGAAAGGTCTATCGGTGTACATATCCGACTTCGGGCGGGACATGTGATAAGGGCTTTCAGAGATCACTTTATTATGACGTGACACTTTCGATCTTTCATATGAGAAGCTGTTCAACAAATTCAGGAGCATGAAAATATACATATAATTTAAAAGCCTATAAATGACTTTTAGCTTGCTATCAAAATCTAGTTGCGAAATTCAAATTTTTATATTTATCTGAAAGAATCTCATCGTGATCCGATAATCCTCCCCTATAGTTTTCCTACAAAAACTGCGAAAGGATAAAACTACAAAATAAATCTAATAGTAACACAGTAGTGTCTCTCTGCGTATGTAAACACAATACTTTGTGTGTTAGGTTACAAATTGCTATAATCCCAGTTCAGACTTACTGAATTGCACAAGAATCAGTAGTAGACCTGTCATAAAAGTCACGTCAAAATCGGATTACCCTTTTTTTCATGTTAAGATCGGCAGACAGGCTGACGGTCCACTTGATGGTAGGTGGCTACCGTCGCCTATAACACAAGCAACGCCAAAGTTGCTGCAAGTGCGGTGCCGACTACAGTAGGATTAAGGATGAGTGATTAGAAATTGATAGGGAAATGGGCTCCGGCATCCCTTACTCACTCACCGAAACACAACAGCACAAGTGCTGTTATTTCACGGTGGTCTTCTGTAAGGGGGTGGTTACTGTCGCCAGACGGGCTGCCCAAATGACTGCGAAAACGCAGTGTGCCCTGCCACTACGCCTTCTTGAAAATAGTTTACACATTAAAATAGTTTAGCAAGTAAACGCGCTTTTAAAAATTGCTGTATGTGATATATTTAACTTTTTTGCAATCTCTCTCAACTATGGTTTTCATCATCAACTTTAGAAGGTAGACTAGGAAGTTGATCATCTTTCCGTGAGAAATATTCAGAACGAATTTTTTTAATCCAATTCTGACAATGTGTCGAAAATGCTTTTTTGTTGTCCACCTTAAACTGTTTACAAACTGACAGTTGTAAACAAAATTATACGGAATTCATTTCTATAGCACCCTAAAGGTATCGAATTACCTAAGATAAGTTAAAAATCACAAACATCTACACGCTCGTTGACATTTCATAGACTTTGACGTCACATTCGAACTGACCGTTCCAAGTATTTTGAGTTTCCCACGATTTTTTTGCACTTTTTAATAATTGTCTTCTTTAACGAAAAAGAAATAATATTAAAAATTGTTTACATAAACTAATTGTAAAGCAAAAATGTTGATAAAAAAAAATTTAAGCCTTTTTTGAATTAGACACATATTCCCTATTGTGACAACAAAATGATCTCATTGACATAAAAGTAACTTTTGTCATACAATATTTTAATGCTATCTAAAGTAGGTGATCAACTATTTTTACCACAACTTTTTTTTATAATTTAATCGCTGACAAACGAACGATCTCTTAGCAAATAAAAAAGATCTTTTTTATTCTCGAAGCTAATTTATTTACTAACTACCTACCAAATGTTAACGACTTCTAAATTCATAATCAATTACAAATCACCATTGCGTAATCTTCCTCCAATCTACGTCAACAGTCACCCGTGACACAATAGAACTGCGCACCCGACAATTATAGTTCAAATTTCGACCTCGTTTGTCCTATTCTATCCATATAGCTTTGTTTTTTACACGTGTTAAATATATTCCTTATTTTATAATTTTATAGTATGTTTTCTAAACAAACAATAAAAAATTTGGTAATCGAATAAAAATTTTTGTAATAACGTTAGACAGGCTGACGGTCCACTTGATTGTATAATATGTAGCTAGCGTAGCCTATTAACATAAACAACGCCATAGGTGTTGCCGCCTTTATTTATTATTAAAGACTATTTTTTGCTCGCGACTTCGTCCGCGTCTATTTATAAAATATTACTCGCTGATAATGTAGCTTTCTATAGGTGAAAAAAATTTTAAAATCGGTCCAGTAGTCTTTGAGTTTATTCATTACAAACACACATTTGTGTGGGGGGAGATGGGGGGAGTAGCCTTTGTTACTCCCTGGTAATTTACCTTTCTATAGGTGAAAGAATTATTAAAATAGGTCCAGTTGTTTTTTTGCAGTCATTTGGGCAGCCCGTCTGGCGGCAGTAACCACCCCCTTCCAGAAGACCACCGTAAAATAACAGCACGTCTGCTGTTGTGTTTCGATGAGTGAGTAAGTGATGCCAGAACCCATTTTCCTGTCCAATCCCTTATTCTTGGTCCTACTGTAGTCGGCAGCGCACTTGCAGCAGCTGTGGCGTTGTTGCTCGTGTTATAGGCGACGTAGCCACCTATCATCAAAGTGGAATTTCAGCCTGTCCGCCGATCTCAACATTAAATAAAATTTAATCGATTACTTTACTATCTTATCACTTGTTAGTTGTAAGTTTGTTAGTTTATATCAATTGAAATATAAACTAACAAACTTTAGTTTTTTTTATACTTAAATAATATATTTTTATTAAATATATTATTTGTAGTTTATTAAAAGCGTGTGACAAGTCTGCCTATCTCTAAAATTATATTATATTATATATTAATATTATATATTAATATATTATATATTATATTATATATTAATATAATATAATTTTACAGTATATTTATAGTAAAAATACCAGCCACAATGAGTAGTTATAGAGTAATTATAATAGAAGTCAGATCTTGCTTGGCCATTACTTGCTCATTTTAAATAATAAGTACAAGAATGGTTAGAACAATATGTTTTTATACGATATAAAAAAAATTAAGAACGTTGAAGTGTTATTGACATTGAATTTTTTGTTGATAGAGGTATTGTTTGAACTGTAGTGATCGTGAATTCTTTATGAGACAATTCCACGTATACATATAATTTAAATTGGATGTGACATATAACCACATTTTTTTTTATTCATTTATTTATTACTATCGTGAGACATCATTTAATAAATCAAAATGATAATGACTGTTAAAAGGCCTCATCAGAATACAAAACATTCAAATATGCAAACTTTTTTTTATTATCAATAAAATTTTATTATAAAAAATGTTAAACTAAGAGAAATAAATAAAATATGTAGTTTAATAATTATTATTAATAATATTATTATTACAATATATTTGTTAGTAATAATTGAGAACGCAACCATTCTTATTTTTCTATATTTGGTTCCATTGTTAATTTACTCGCATTATGTTGGCAACTCTGATTACACTGTGCTCTGTGTTTTTGTGAAAAAAAAGGCCGAATAAAATATGCTCGTGAATATAGTTTTGTCAGTTGAAAACGTTGTTTTTAATTATTTTATCCTTAAATCTCATCAAGCTAGCTACCGCACTAGCTGTTGCGCGCGACTTCGTCCGCGTCTCTTTATAAAATATATTATTTGTGAAAAATGGTAATTTTGTATGGAGGAGGGGTAAAGGGGGAGATGGATGGGGGGAGGATGAGTAGCCTATGTTACTCGCTGATAATATGGCTTTCTATATATGAAATAAGTTTTAAAATCAGTGCAGTGGTTTTTGAGTTTATTCGTGGAAAACGGCAATTTTATATTAAGGGGAGGTAAAGGGCGGAGATGGGGGAGGGTGAGTAGCCTATGTTACTCGCTGATAATGTAGCTTTCTATAGGTGAAAGAATTTTTAAAATTGGTCCAGTAGTTTTTGAGTTTATTCATTACAAACATACTAAAATACATACATACATCTCAATTGAATAAGATGCATATTTGCATACCTATGTGGTAAGTTTGACTATCAGATAAACGTATAGATAATTTTGGTACGCGTTTTGTTTTCACATATATGACAATTACGTGTATAGATATTTTTGGCGCGCGTTTTGTATAGATATTTATGCCCTCCTATTTGCCTGCATATATTTGACTGACATTGTACATTTATTTATGGCCACGTGAACGTCTAGATCTTTTTGACCCTTTAAATGCTCACATATTTCTAACCGCATTATCGAACAGATATTTCTGGCCTCTCAACTGTACAGATAATTTTGCCGCTTTGGAAATGTACAGATATTTTTGCCCTTGACTGTACATATTATTTCTTAATGTAATTATTTAATAAGCCGTGAGCTACAGTAAGATATTAATTTGGATTTTAGGTTATTTTGATTAATTGAATTTCGTAATTTTGTACCTAATTCGTTCACCAGACTAGGCATTAAATGTGAATATATCCTGGTGCCACAAGAGTTCGTAACAGTCAGTGGCGTGCACAGAGTTTTTAGACAGGGTAGGCAGAAATTTTTTAAAGCTATTAAACTTACCAAAAATGCTGCTGTTGGTTTTGATTCGTAATCTTGTCTATTAAATAATGATGAAGGTAATTTGCCATTACCACCTCAAAAATCCATAGAGTGACTGATTTTATGGACATATCAATTTACAGATGTTTCGGCACGTTTGTTTGATGTTTTTAAAATTGCAAAATTAAATATTATATATATTAAATCTACACGTCTATCTTTCCGTAAATATGTCTAACATAGAACTGTTACTAACAGTAGTGACTACCGATTTATTTTCTAACTTACTCCTTCTTTTAGTAAACAGTGCATAAGTGTGTATATAATTATGTATATGCAAACACATAATATTCGTTTTAAGTTTTACCTAATTGTCGGTGGTTAGATGTATATTTGATATGTTTAACTAAGAATTCAATATATACAATGCAACGTAATTGTTTATTTAGTCCAACGAAATTTCTTATGAACTATTTAGTTTCAATCATTTAAAAAGATAATAATTATTCAAGCACCTGAATAAACACCTCAGTACGATATCGTAAAGTTGTAGTAGGCTGACATGGTTTAATGGTATTAGAAATACTGAATAAAACATTCAATCACATGCCGTATCCAAAAATAACATATACGATAACGAATATTTTATATCAAAACAGATATTAGTTAATATTTAGTTCCAAGTTTGTTAACCGTCAATTTATAAGTTTGAAGAGATAAAGCTGTAACTTTTTCGTTTAAGAAAAGTTTTCTGGCAACATTTTATTCCTAAAAAACTGGGATATTCCGTAATATAAGTATTAGACCTATTATAAGTTGCAAATAAATAGACAATGAATGTGTTTCTCTGTAAACAAAGATTTTTATTTTAGTATTCACTCAATTATTATTATTTACGCAATGTAGTGTATGCGTTTATGTACTCTCCCCCCCCCCCCTCTCTATCATTGGCAACACTGTCTCTTGCACACCATACGTTGTTTCATGTTAGTAGAGCCATCGGCAAGAGTTGACGTGTCGGGAGTCCGTCTGTTTAGTTAGTGCACGTTCGAGCCTACATACAATAACTTTAAAAGAAAACAATTTTATTATCTAATTTACCTGTGAACAAAGAAACGACATTTAAAGTCTATTTATTAAATTTATTATATAGAAATTGTCATTTTATACTTTTTTGATAAATAAAAATATTATTTTTAACGATTAATGACAATGAATGCAATGAATTTCATTTTGCAAGGTAGCAACAAAATATAGAATCTCCGCATAAAAAATTGTTTTAAATTGTTTTTAAAATTGAATTCTGTCAACTCTCAAACATAAATTTTTTCAATATAAATTGCTTTACCAAATTTGTTGGCTTCCATTACTATGTATACTTCTATGGAGTATTTATAATCCACAGACTGTTTACCGATAGAATTAAAAATTTAAGAAATATACACGTAGTTTCTTTACTATAAATATATAAAAATCTATAACTATAAAAAATCATTATTTTCTAAATTTATAAAAACTCACAAGGATGCAAAGTTTTTTCTGTAAATTATACACAAACATTTTTCGGTTATCGCTTTTTCCATTAGTGAAAATTGTATAAAAATCTTTTGAGGGTTTGGAAGAATTTAGCAGGGAAACAGACAAAGTGGCCAACGCTATAGTTCGTTTTTTGAAAATCCCACAGGAACCTAACATTTTCCAGTATAAAAAGTATCCTATATGTTAATCCAGGTTTACATTTTTTATGTTAAGATCGGCAGACAGTCTGACGGACCACTTGATGGTAGGTGTCTACCGTCAACGCTACAGCTGCTGCAAATGCGCTGCCGACTACAATAGAATTAAAGATATGGGATTGGATAAGAAAATAGGCTCTGGCATCCCTTACTCACTCACAGAAACAACAGCACGCACGCTATTATTTCACGGTGGCCTTCTGTAAGGGGTTGGTTACTGCCGCCAGACGGGCTGCCCAAATGGCTGCGAAACGCAGTATGCCCTACCACTACCTCTCAGATCCGGACCAGACCCAAATTTGAAAAGATCGTTTTTCAAAGTTGACCCTGCCGCGGGAATCGAACCCGGGATCCCTTGAGCAGAGAACGGGCTCGTCAAATTTGTGTGCCAAATTATATCCAAATCCTTTCAGCCGTTTTTGAGATTAACGCACAGCAGGCAACATAAGTTTGTTGACGAGTAACAAAAATTCATGAATTCAAATCCGACTATTAAAATCTATTCAATTTAGTCTTGATCGGGTCGTTCTAGATACCTGTCATAAGATATGTCCGTACAATGGAAACGTTATTACAAACCAAATATTTGTTCACAGCAGGAGTTCGAAATTGAGACTACTCTTCAGTTACAAAAGGTCCGAAGATGTCTTGTATTATGATCAACACTACAATCTAAGGCTTTTATTTATTTATTTAGTTATTTATTTATTATTACTTGGCCTCCAACGAGGCAGGCATCAGACAAAAACACACAACAAAGGACAAAGAGACGCCACACATTGCAGATGCCACCGCAATAGGGGATCGGACAGTAATCAGATTAAAATCTAAAATGTACTTAGAAAGAAAATATATAATTTTTTACGATTATTTATCGAATAATAATTTAATATAATTCATTTAAATATTTTTAAATGAAGAAATAAAATTTTATTATTTACAATATTTTTAATCTATACTGAAACACCTATCACAGTGCGTGACGTCATTTGTGGGCAATCATTGTCTTATGCCAATGCAGCTGTTTTGTTATGATATGACCACAAATGACGTTACGCGCTCTCAGATGAACTATCGTGGCGTTTTGGCGGCATTTTCAAACAAACAATATTAAAACATGATTTTGAGTACCTAAAAGGCTATAAATAAAAAAAATAGTATTTTTTATGGGAATAAATATCCATGAAGATTAATTTAAAACAGCGTCTAATGACATTTGTGTACAATTTCACAGTTTAAACCCTGCCTCAAATAATGTTTAACCTTCGCTATTACAAAATAGTTTTTGCCCTTTGACTAACCAAAACATCGCTAGGCAACCTATAGGCAACCAAATGTTGCTATTTTAAAATTATAAAATAGCAAATAGTAACAACAAAATAGCAACATTACAAAACGTTCGTTCAACTTCATTTGGTTCAATCCGAAACGTTCCTTTCTATGCAAATTTGTTATGTGCTAATAGAATATCCTACGCAGAAAAATATTTTAAAATTATCTATATATAAATAAAACAGTGACGTGTGTGATTATAAATTAATTATTGCTCTAAATACACCGCCATAAGTATGTTTTGGAACCAAAACTTACGTATTGAATTGTGGGCTCAGCTATTATTTGGTATTAGATGTCATAAAATGTTTTTATTGAGAGTTAATTATAATTGTAGTTTTAAATTCTTGTTAGGCGTAGTTTTTAATCTAGATGTTTTCTTTAACTGTACCTTTAATTTTATTTATAATTCTTATTTCATCAAGCACTATCGCGATCCTAATTTATTTTATGCTGGAGAAGATATCAACTTTACTAATGAGCCAACATTTTATCATATCTTCTACTAGGTTATTCAAAAAGTTTTGTTCAGATTCTCAAACATTTCACACGAGTTATTCAGGTCTCTTATCAATTTTTTTGTTCTGGATTTTTATCCCAATAAAGTTTTAACAATTCGTTTCATACCATTTCTATATTCTTTAGTAACCCTTATCCTTAACCTACCTTTTTTGCGTGGGAAAATCTGCGAACCAGATCCCCGCCGACAATGGGGATATCGATGGGATATGTGGGACATCTACGCATTAAAAACTCACGGTGTTTCTTCGCGCCGTCCATGACGGGGGTTAGGGGATCGAGGGACAATGCGTCTGCCTTCCCCCGCCAGACGAGGCTCCACCTCGATTAGGCGTGGAGTTTGATTTCCGCACCGATTCTTAACCTACCTAAGGTGGTACTTTTATATTCATAGGGTACGCCACAAAAAGTTTAGTTCCCCAGACGCTAAAAGTGAAAACTGTGGGAGTTGTGTGAAAAGTATATAAATTTTCTAATTAAAAAATGCATTAAACAAACACGTTTACGCTGGTTATGAAACATG
Organism: Bembecia ichneumoniformis; assembly: GCA_910589475.2. Taxonomy (NCBI): domain Eukaryota; kingdom Metazoa; phylum Arthropoda; class Insecta; order Lepidoptera; family Sesiidae; genus Bembecia; species Bembecia ichneumoniformis. The sequence continues at coordinate 5,759,870 of OU342541.1, forward strand.
TCCCATGGCAACGACGACGGTTGGCATTACAACTGACCCGACGACATGTTCAAGGTAAACAAAAACGTTTCGCCTCTCAAGCGTATCGTTAGTTACCCACTACGCGGAAAATTTTACACAAGCACGCGGAATCATTGCTAGAAGCGCCAGTCAAAAAGTTACTGTTAAAATAATTTAGTGATATAAATGCGAGAATATGTTTGGATGTTTGTTACTCAATCACACGAAAACGGCTTAACGGATATGGATGAAATTCTACATACAGATAGTTTATTACCTGGATTACCCTATAGAACACTCCTTTTCCTCGATAATTGTTGGATTCATGTGAAATTAAAAAAAAAAAACTACAGCGCGTACGAAGTCGCGGGCACAGATAGTGTAAAATAAAACACGAAAAGTGACACGCTATTCCAAGAAATTCACAAGAATAATGACCATAAATCATCATTAGATTAGTTTTTCTAATTAGTTTTCTTAGTTCAGCTTCGGCATTGGTTAGTTTTCTGTCTGCATCCCGCCTAAGTTAATGAGCGTCTATCATTAAACAAACTGTCAACTTTTATTAATATAGCCTGCTTACAAAAAATCTTTTCGATATCTAACTGATGAATTGTATCGAGATCTGGAATACCTCAGAGTTCGACAGCTGCATATCCAAAATGTTGTCTTAAAATTTCATAAAACCTCAGTCCAGTCAGTGAATAAGCGGTCGAGATCCGAGAGATTTCTCAAATGGCGAGTGCCAAAATTAAGAAAACAAATCGCCGGGAGAACGTACCAATTTATGGGTCCTTATGTATATAGAACTTTAAATAAAAAATTAAATATAATCCATTGTTTAAAGAAGTCATGTAAGAAAAAATTGGTGGATTTTCATAAGAACTTGGATTATTATGAATCGGAAAATTTGATGACCCTTTCTTGATAAAATGTTGTATTTCACCCTATATATGTATGTCCATGCAAACATACTGATACACTTAAAACCTAACATTTACAATCTCCACATAACCACATATTCTACACACACGCACACAAGCATACACAGACAATCACACATTGCATTATTTACCCCTGCAATATAGGGTATCCTAGTGTAGGGGTTAGGGATAATCGAGTGTAAGCAAGATGAATTGGACAATAAAGAAATTATTATTATTATTTATTATTATTATAGTATATTATTTTTCTATAGACATACAGATTATTTTTTTATTATTTATTATTTATTAATACAATAGTGTTTCGTTTGACTTAACATTGGTGTAAACAAAAACTCATTAGAGTTTTACCGTACACCATGTGCCGATTACAGAAAATTTAAATAAACCTTCAGTTGACGCCCAACGTACACTTCAGACTCCTCAATTACTTTAAGATACTTTAAGACTTTAATATATTATTTTGTGTCATATTCTGAATTGAAATATCTTACAATAATAATTAGTATTACTATTTTATAACTATTTTTGTATTGTTGTTAAAATTATATTTATCTGTAGTTAATTGTAAATAGTATTGTTTAAGCTTAAATATGATGTTTTTGGGAGTTATGTCTCTTTTTAATGTTTTAGGTAGTTGATTTGTTAAATTCGGTATGACATAAGCCAGACGTCTTTTTCCGTAAAGGTTGTTATATTTGGGTAAATTGTATTTTGATTCATCAAATAATCTAGTTGAGTAAGTTATTTTTGGAATTTTTAATGAATCATATTGGCGTATTTCACAAACTGTTTCATATTTTCAGCGCCTTAATATGAAACTATTAAATCGGCATATGAAAAAGTCACACGAAGTGAAAATAACTAGCTATTGCCTGCGACTTCGTCCGCGTTGAAAAATAGAAAATATGACATTGTTGATGGCGCCATCTATTTTACTACAATAGAATTGAATTAGGTGAAGCGGCCACATGGTTTTGGGTAGAACTGCTTGTTGGTACACCTGTGCATAGTATTTGCAAACCCTCGGGAACCTAAAGATAAAATCTAACGAATTATACACCTATAGATTCCTCAGGAATCACTCTGTTGAGAGATGAAAACCGCATGATAATCGGTTCATTAGTTTTTGAGATTATTGCGAACATACATACAGACGCGGCGGGGGATTTTGTTTTATAATTATTCTATTATGTTTAATATGTTCTAATATGTTTCTATGTGTTCTATAGTTATTTTTTTTTTAAATATACCTATGTACTTACATAGTTCAAAAAAATTAACTATGTAGAAATTTAATTGTCTCTTTCTGATAAGTATAAAAGTCATCTGTGTCACTACTATTGAAAATTCTGAGGTATTATTGGAACACATATTACAAATAATTATGCCTCTATCAATAGCTTGACACATCCAGTATTCTTATGTGTAAGTATTTCTAATAGGTAGGTCAACGACTTTGCAAAATTTTCCGCTAGGTACTCTATAACCACCCAAGGTCATGACTCATGAGTCACAGCACCCTAGGGTGCTGGATACGTGTAAACGGGCAGAATATAAAATGTCGTGATAACATGAGGCGGAGGTTAATTTTGAATGAGCCTTACGTCCCTCGCCCTGGCTTCTGTTTCAGCCTCTCTGCCATATTATTTCATAACATATCTCTCTGAAGGGAGTATTAAATAACTACATAAAAGTATCAAGAATATAAAGATTCAAGTAAACCTTAGTTAATTGCATGTATAATATAAAGAAGGATATTTGTATAAATATATAAAATAAATAAAATTGCAGTTTATACAACACCATTTGACCTTTAGAATTAAAGTTGTGAAGAAATTTTTTACCTTGTCAATTGGAAGACGTGCAAACCCGCGTGGCACTTATACAAGATACAAGCTGGTGCCAGCAATTTGGTCCGTGTTGAAAAATCCATCCTACTTGCTACTGCTACTAATATTATAAATGTTTGTTACTCTTTAACGCATATTAAAAATGTTTAATATGCGTTAAAGAGTTACATTAACGCATGTTTCAAATTATGTTATAATTATGTTCAAATTATATATAAGGCGACACCAGCCCCTAATGATAAAAAATCCACTTATTTGTAACCGTTTTCCTTTTAAATTATCATAATAATTATAATTTAAAAAATACTCAAATCATCTGCAGGATATATGAAAGGGGATCATCATAATTCTTTTTTAAATTATATTTCATTATATATATAAAAAAATTACTAAGTTGGGGTCTAATATCGATGTTGTAACCGTGCGATTTGCTTAATAAATCAATATTTTAAATAGCTAATTCTTAAGATAAATTTTAAGATCCACTATCTGAAGTCTCAATTTCCGAGATTTGCAAGTAGCGACTCCCCCTCAGCAGTCCCGTCAATTCAGTGCGGGACGAGTTCTGCGGCTGGAGTCGCCTGCGCGAAGCGCGAAGCACGTACTCGATACCACAGAATAAATAATTGTACTAGCGTCGATACGTTGTTCGATTATTATCTATGAAACTCCATTACCAAATTGCACGATATTTTCCCAGTAGAATTTATAATTTCTTCTTACCTTAATTGTACAATTTTCAACCGTTAAAACGAAAATAATACACTGATGGCTCGAATTCTATACAAAACCGATTGACCTCTTTTGGCACACATATAGTTTATTACCTGGTTAACATATAGGTTACTTTTTATCCTTGAAAAATATAAAAAATTGGGCGCCATTTTTTATATTTCATCCAAATCTGTTCAGCTGCTTTTGTGCGTTATTAAGGAACAAATATCCATACATTCTCAGAAACTTTCGCATTTTTAATGTTAGTAGAATAATATAAGTCATATTGTTGTGCTAGAAAGTTGTTTGTTATGTGCTATTGCTTGTCCTACATGTCCGTTTTTGCTGACCAAAGCAAAAATACATAAAAATTATAAAACACAAGAATATCCTCTCAGTAGCTAGAGTATGTATTTTTATGTAGAATGAATCTATTTAACATTACATAATTATATGCATAAATTAAGCAAAACGTTTTCAAGCTTCTGAATAACAAAGTATAATGATGTAACATTGAACCATTAACATGACTGTACAAATAAGCCACAATAATGACGGCCAGTAAACTTGATGAATTACGACAAAGAACCACGCCATTTCCACTTACCATTCATTACCGCACAAATATGGGGGCAAAGGCAAAGTCGCCATATTTCGATTTCGTGCCATATTAACCTAATTTATGCGAAAAACCGACCCCATTATTTTTTTTATTACCTCAATGGATGAATGTAAATGTTTCCAAGTCTGTCAACCTTTTAAAAAGTGATTATCTGCTCATGACGTGTTCGAATTAGGTTCGAATTACAAAAAACGTCAGCTGACCGTGATTGGTGGGTTAGCGGAGGAAACTGAACTTGAAATCGTTCGTCTTAGAGCATCAATTCGCTTGGAAACGTTTTCTAGGCTACTTTCACTAAGTTAATGCCAATGTCAGCGTGCTGCTATTTTCTCCGATATGATGTAATCTGTTACGCTGATTACGTTTTGCTGGTTTTGTTACACAATCGCGACCGATAGGCACGCACCGCGACGTGCCTCTTAATAACACTTAAAATAATTATATTTTGGCTTTTACTACCTAACTAGGGACTCGCCCCATACTTCGCTGTTATATACACAATTTATATACACAATTATATGCAAATTATATACATAATTCGTATATGCCAATCCAGCTCAACATGTCCAACCAGCTCGAATGGGCAGTGTTTGCAAAGTTCCGAGACATCTTCTCGTCCAAAATTCCTTAGTGTCTTAAAACAAAAGTTTTCAACCAATGGAACATAATATGACGTTGAAACGTGACCTCTAATTATGTGCCTCGTAGAAAGCTCTACATCGCTTCGGGAATTAAGGTGATCCGTAAACGAACGAAAGTTACCGACATAAGCCGAAAGCCGCTGGGGCCGGAAGGTTCTCGAGTGAAGGCTACGGACCAGCAACCGTAGCGTAGGATTTCCATCCAAAATGTGGAGAGACGACCTGATAAGAGCCGCTAGTAGACGGTGGATCTACGTTGTCTCTGACCGCTTCTTTTGGAAAATTAGGAGGGAGGCCTTTGTCCAGCATTGAACGTCCTACGGCTGGGATGATGACGATCATCTCAGCCATACACCATCCTCTATCGTTCTATCCATTGTGATAGGGTATAACTTTTTTTTATCGAGGAGAAATCGGTTTACAGATTTCCTACCGCTGGTAGGGGTATGTGGAGGTCGCGCAGCACCTGATCATGGCGGCAAAACTCCCCGGTGTCTCCTTGCCCTTTGAGCGGGGGACCGGTCTCTGCCGAGGCAACAACTCCAATCCACCCCAGATGATAGGTATACATATACCTAATAATGAGATATTATATATTTACAAATCGAACAAATACGAACAATTTGAATAGAAGCTTATTCAAAACTGATTCTGGAATTTAAAACAACGCCTAGCTGCACGTACATACAGAAGACATATTTGACGTCCAAACAAAATTTTATTGCTTCATACAAAAATCGTCTCTAACGTATCTGCCACAGTAGATATTAAACTTTTTTACAACTCCGGTGTCCCACAGCATTTACTTAGAAACGTCTGGCGTTCGGTACGTTATGCCCCAGTAAGAAATTTACGATGCATTTTACCACCCCATAAAATGAGGTGAACTTTTAGCGTGATTGTACGCGACACTGTTGTGGGACGATGGGTTTTGAAGTTATCGCTATAGTTTTAATGAAATACCATGTAATATAATATCACGAGTCATTGGGTAATGATCTCTAGGAGTTTCAGCTTATACCAATCGTTGAAACTTTCCTATTTTTACGTGTAAGTGAACAAAAGACGATTCATATTATTTACCTAGATTATTTCAAAGACTTCGTCTGTGTCTTTAGGGAACAATACATTTTCTTGGTTGAAAGGTACCCTGTGTCCTTTTTTGTGCCCTTGTCCCGTAATGGAAAATTTCATTGATCGGTTAATAGTTAAGGCGTAAAAACATAATAAACAAACAAACCCACTTTCTAATATAATATTAGTTAGGATATTTTATATAGTATGTGTACAAGATTAAACCTCAGTCATTGTTATGATATTATCACATAATTTTCATCATTTCAGCCGTACGATGTCCATACATACAGTTGTACATAATGCCCATAATATTCCGATAGAACTGTTCAGAAGGAACCTAGATTCAGCATCGACTGGTTCAGCTTGTGGGTGGACTTCCTACGCTGTGCATGTCGGCATTCGAGAACCTTCCTAAACTGAAGATAAACGTATGCGATTTAAAAGTGTTGTCTTTCTTTTCACGTGCCAAGTCATTAACAGGCTAACGGTCTAATTGATGGTAGGTGGCTCGTCGTCTATTAACCAAGCAACGCCACAGGTGTTACAAATGCTCTAGCGACCTTGGTAGGATTAAGGATAATGGATTAGAAATTGATAGGGAAAGGGTTCTGGCATCCCTTACACACTCACCAAAACATAACTGCACGTATGCTGTCATTTTACGATGGTCTTCTGTAAGGAGGTAGTTGCTTCCACCAGATGGGCTGCTCTATTTATGGCTTGAAAACCCAATGTGCCTTCTCACTACTAAATTTTCTCTGAAAAGAGATAAGCCTAGACAAACAAACCGAGAATGATTTTACAATTAATTAAACATGAGAAAGATTTTACAATCGAAATGTGAAATAAATGATTTATTGATCATTACGACTACTATAACAGCCATGATCACCTTTGATGTTTATTAATTCCATCCACACGAAATTCTTGCAAATCATTGCAAATTCATTTCATATATAAAAATATATGTATCGCTATTGTTTTCACTCTCGATTGCGTCACGATCTCGGATATATAGTATACTAATATTATAAAGAGAAAAGATTTGTATGTATATTTGTAATGAATAAACTCAAATAGTATTGGACCGATTTAAAAAAAAAAATTAAATTATCAGCGCTAATAAAAGAAAGCATACATTATCAGGGAGTAATCTCTACATATAAAAATAAATCCCCATTTCTCCTGGTCACGGCATCACGCGTGAACGGGTGGACCGATTTTAATTTGGTTTTCACTAATGGAAAGAGGGATAAACGGGGAATTTTCGTATATATAAAAATTGCACCCCGGGCGATGCCGGGGGCGGGTCGCTAGTATTTTATAAAGAGACGCTGACGAAGTCGCATGCTACAGCTAGTTTCATAAAAATAATGTTAATGTAACCCAGCAGTGTTGGAAAGACTTGTGTGCATTCCAAGCAAAGACCTAATAAGGGCGATAGACATAAGGGTATTGTGCTATTTTGCTTTTTTTTTTATTGAACATAATTCTCTAATATTCGTGCAAGATCAAAGCTATTCGCTGGTTAGTCTTAATAGATCCCTACTCAAGCATGGATTTTACGACACGTCCGAAAAGTTGTGAGGTAAATTAAACTTAAAATTATATCGTATAATCATTTTTATAGGGATAGCAACAACTTTGTATAAAATAAAATTACCAACATAAGTAGTAACTTTCAATAACGCCTTAAGATAACGGTATTTCTATTAAGTATGATGTGATAGCTGTCTCCAACTTGTTCTAACTTTGGAATATTATTAATCGCGGAACATAGCGGGGATGTAATTACTTATTCCTAATCTATTGCGTCATCAAATCGACTTTGCAAGTTCAAGAGCACCCCAGGGAGGACAGGGGGGGGTTTAGAAGGGGGGCCAAGTTGTAAAGCCTTATTTACAACGCTAGGTGTAGGCTTCGCTGCTCAAAATTTTACGATGTACCGTCTGTACCGTGGATAATTGAAAACGGGATGTGACATGTAGTTTTTTTTTTTAAGATAAAGTCTGGCAAATTGACTAAACTATTTAATACTAGACGATCACCGTCTCCTAAGAACACCTGCATGTCAAGAGAGATTCAAGGCGCTGATAACTGAATATTATAGTGAGTAAAAGTAAAATGTGAGGAAAAAATAAAGGGCTTCCTATTCTCTTAACACGTGCTGTTATTACAGGGTGGTCTTCTGGGTGCCCACCCTTAATGTCATAGAAATGAGCGGCCACATGAGAAGGGGTTTTCCGAGAGTTTCAGGTGAAAGCGGTCTCCGACTCTGCGGTAGGTTGTGAGAGAAGAGGTTATAGGATGCTTCAGAGATGAAGGCCCTCGCTGACTGCCCGCTGCGAGAGGTGAGTATGGGCGGCTAGTGCCGCTTCGCCCGGGGGCGGCGGACATGGGATCGTCCGCCGTTATTACAACACCGGGCAACGAGGGAAGACGTGTTGTGTGTTTCCGTTCCACGGCGCGGAGGTCAACTTCCGGGGTCTAGGACAATTCGCCGCCGCCAATTCGTCGCCGCCCTTTCGCCGCTGCCCTTTCGCCGCCGCCATTTCGCCGCCGGCCTATTCGACGCCGGCCATTTCATCGCCATTCGATGTGGTCTTTTGTTTATTATGCGCAGATTGTAGAAAGCATAATAATTACTACCAGAATAGATGTTTATCGTCAAAAAATTCGGCGGCGGCGAATTGGCGGCGACGAATCGTCCCATCCCACAAATTCCGTGCCTAATCGAGGTGTAGCCCGCAAATGCGCGGGCTTCGTCTGGCGGGGAAGGCAGATGCATGTTTTACACGATCCCTCACCCCCCGTCCATAGATGGCGCGAGGAAGCACAGTGGGTTTTTATTGGGTAGAATCTCCCAATCTCCCCATGTTCGATGGGGATCTGACTCGCAGATTTTTCCACGCAAAAAAAGGGTGGTCTTCTGTAAGGTGGTGGTAACTGTGAAATGCTTTATGCCCTGCCATTAAAGTGGGCACTCGAGCGATGAGAAATACCAATACAATTTTCATGCTCTGTTTTTCATAAAGACGACAGGGATTTTATATTAATTATTTTTAATTTTCTTTACTTATCTTTCGGATATTAAAAATAATATGGCTTCGTAATTATTATTTTTTTAAATTATTAATCCTACTAATATTAGAAATGCGAAAGTTTGTGAGGATGTATGTATGTATGGGTGGATGTTTGTTACTCTTTCACTTAAAAACTACTGAACAGATTTGGATGAAATTTGGCACACATATAGTTTATTACCAGAATTAACATAGACGATACTTTTTAATCTTGAAAAATTTTAGGTTTCCGAGGGATCATCTAAAAATATAAAAATTGGACGCCACTGTCGCCGTGGCGCAGCGATAAAGACGTCATTATATTTTCTCAGGTGTTATATTTTTCATTTTTCAATGCGGACGAAGTCACGGGCACCAGGTAGTTAAAAACAAATTCTTATTAAAAGGAAAATCTAACCCAGTCCTTATTCGATGGTCTAACCCTTTTTATACAAATTGTTAGCAATTCCAGTTCTTAAACGGTTTCAAAACATGTATCGTAGTTTCAAAAGCAACTGAAAGCAGAATTATTTAAAACCAACGCGAATGTTCCCTGGGGCGGTCTGGTTTTAAAATAAAGATTTTTACAGCAAACAAGTTGCCCGGAGACAGATATTTGCTTTGTTTATTTCTATCATTACTTTATACAAACTTCGTCCCTGTTTTATATTACTAGCCGATAAAATTGTTCCTCGTACAATTAATCTAATTTCAACCACTTAAAATATACTCGTAAGTACATGTTTACTACTTAGCTGAGCCCGCAACTTCGTACGCTTAGTATTCGGTATAGCGCGTAACTTTTTCTTTTTTAAACCGATTGGAATGAAACAAACACTAAATGTTAAGGGATGCTTACTACAATACATCAGTGAAAACCGCATTCAAATCCGTTAAACCGTTTCTGAGGTCAGCGTGAACAAACGCACAGACAAACGCACAAAAATTCTAAAAACTATTTTTTAACGTCCGAATAAAAAAACGGAACCCTTATAGGATGACTCGTGTGTCCATCTGTCCGACCATTATCCCCCCCCCTTATCTCCGAAACTACTGAAACTAAAATTTTGAAAAAAATACAGAAATTAGTTTTCTATTTATAGATATATAAACCTATAAACCTATAAACCTCTTCTTATAAACCTATAAGAAGTCCATGATATTGAAATAACATGGTAAATCACTCAATATTGTGCGAATAGGTAACATCGTACGGAACCCTCTTCACGCGAGTTCAACTCGCACTTTTGCCGTTTTTTATTTAAGATAAATTCTATACTTTTCAGAGATTAAAAAAGTGTAATTTAAAATTTTCAATCACGCTGCTTTTCTCATGCAATGATTTCATAAACCTAAAATTCAATTAAATTTTCATCTTTTTTTATGTTATGATAAGATTCTAAATTGCATACCGCTTCTAGTGATTTTTTCCTCGCTCTATGTCTTCGAAAAATACTTCCTATTCCCTTTATTTATTTTACTCGCTGTGTAGTTAATGTTTGTCCGGAATATTTGCTCCAATATTTGTTTTGCCGTAATGTCGGTTTTCGTGTTTGTCCAATAAGCTCCGGATGATTCTTGTACTAAATAAGTTTTACGAGTTTTATGCTGGTTTTATGACGTTTTCGATAGCTATTAAATAAAAAGGAGCTTATATTCAATGTAAACTTAAAATGGCTATGGTTATTATTATATGACCACAAAATAGACACGCCGCACATTTGACAGCCTATCCATACAGAAACATCCTAAAGAAGACTCAAATAGTGTTGAAAAATAGCAAATTTTCGTTCAAACCTAAGTAACTGTGGCAACAATTTTAAGTAATGTGTAAAATAGAAGTCATGTTTTCTTTTAAGAGTTCTCCTCAGAGGTCCCAAAATATATATTTTTAATAATATGGTCCTAAGCAAAGGTCCCAGAGATCGCAAATGCGGTGCCAATCTTGAAAACATTAGGTCCTATCCTCTCCTACATTATCTATCCTACAAGATAATGTAGAAGATAGGAAAATAGATACAGTAGTTATTTAATCTATATGGATATAGATGGGTGCGTGCAAACACACACAAATCTCTTTTTCTTTTTAATTATTTTATTGTTTAATTTTTAAATTGCATCTCTGTTTCTTGTTAAATTTTGGCTTTTGCGATTCAAGCTATTCTTAGTGTAAAGGTCATCGAACAATTATATCTGTAAAGTTTAATCAATGAGTTTAAGTTAATTAAAAAAAAAAACAATTTTTGTGGATACATAGACAAAAATTCGTTTGTCTGTGCGATTGTACACGCTAATCTCTGAAAGGGCTTAACCGATTTGAATACGGTTTTCACTGAGGTATTGTAGCAAACATCCCGTAACATTTAGTGTTTATTTTATTCCAATCTGTTTACAAACAAAAAAGTTACACGCTATACCGAATACCACGCGTACGAAGTTGCGGGCTCAGTTAGATTGTAATAATATTATCGCATAATAATTTTTATAACATTAATCAACGAGCGAGATGGAACGGAAGACGTTGCCAACTCGCACTTGACTAACAAATCAGCAGATTTAGTTATGAGTTGGATTGTTGTGAAACGCAATGCAACTTAATGGAAGTTTTCATTGAGTTTATAGTACACCTAAACTGTGTACCACCCATTGTACTTTTTTGTGTGTAAATAAATAAAAAAAATATCTGATAAGTATTTTATTCGTCGAATTAGTAATTAGTATTCGGAACTTTACTGACACAGATAGTCAGGCTGCACTTCAAGCACTGGACTCAGACTCTACAGTCTCAAAGCTGGTGCGAAATAAATCTTACAAACGCTGGACTAACTTGCCAGGGTTGAACCATTCCAAAGCGCTCATTAAAGCCTATAGTCGAAATGTAACAAATCAGGCTATGTCGCTTAACAGAAGCAATTTGTGTATGCTATCTAGGACGCTAACGGGGCACTCCCGCCTCAATAGGCATCTAAAAGTAATGGGGCTCACTAGTACGGGAGAGTGTCGCTTCTGCCATGAGGCAGAAGAAACACCAATGCATATCCTGTGCGAGTGTGGCCCCCTGATGCACAAGCGCAGTCACATCCTAGGACACAATGGCTTGTGAAGAGTGAAGAATGCCTCTATCAAAAAAGTACTACAGTTCCTTAACGTGGTAGGTATAGGTAGAGAGCTTTAGTTCACGTGGCGATCACAATATTTCAGCAATGGACGAAGTGATACTGGTACTCTAGCAGACAGAAATAGCCACTAAGATAAGATAAGATTACTGACACATTGTTAAACAATACGTAACTGTAAGTTCTACACCTTTTCCACGTGCTTCTAGGATAACTTTTCTTATATTGGTCCTGGATGTATTGTAAATAAATGCTTCCAAATTGTTTTATTAGAAACAATTTTAGATTTCTCAAGTTACTTGTCGTCGTTTAGTACTAATTATATATCATTGATAATGTGTAAATTTACAGTTAATTAAATATTTACAAGATCTAATTAGGTATTCTTTGAACAGGGCCTGTCAAGGGCAAGGCGTCTAGTAATTATACAGGTCGCATGGAGCCGGTGGGCGGAGGTGAAAGCATATTGAATAACTTTCTTAGATTCTTAAAATTGTTTTATTAATATTTTAGTATATCATGAGGGATTTTGCCAATATTCGCCACCCTTGGCAGGCGGGTTGACGAGCACAGATTAATATTATTGTCCGCCCAAAGGGGCTGCTGCCCACACTTCTGTGATTTTTCCGTTAACCGATTTCTATAGCATCCAGGGGTTGAGATTAGGGGGGTACCGCCTTGGAATAGTAATTCTAAGCCGGTACCCCACGGCTATTTACTTAGTCTTATTGGCTATGTAGTTAGGCTATTTAGATACTAATGAAAGAAAGAGAGAAAGAAAATTTGTTTATTTTGTGAACAAAAAAACGGGACAATTTAGTTATAATAACTAAATTATAGGAAAGTTATAACTAATTTCTGTATTTTTTTCGGTTGGACAGACGGACACACGAGTGATCCTATAAGGGTTCCGTTTTTTTATTCGGGCGTACGGAACCCTGAAAATGAAAAATTATGTAGGAGGCCTATGTCCAGCAGTGGACGCCCTATGGCTGAGATGATGATGATGATGATGATGAATATTTTAGTAGTGGCAAGGCACACTGCGTTTTGGCAGCCCATCTGGCGGCAGTAACCAACCCCTAACAGAAGATCACTGCGGAATAACAGCATCTAATTCCTTATCCAGTCCAGTCCAGTGGCCCTGTCAGTACTTCCCAGATCCAAACCAGAGTCAACTATGAAAAGTTTATTTCCAAACGGAATCGAACCCGGGACTTCTGAGGGTACTTTATATCGAGGATCAGAAAAACCTTTTAATTTAATATGAAATTATTTAGAAGCAAGGCTAAACTCCGTAGTGAAATAAATAATAAAACATTAAAGATACCGCTATTACAAACAAGGTAAAACTGAACTACGAGATAACTGAAAACTTTTCCCTGAACATAGTTTGTCTACGAACGGTTAATTTAAGTTCAGCTCATACTTGTTCTTTGGAAAAAACTATGTAGGTATAATACCAAGAATTTTTAAAGCAAAATCTTGCACACCGCAGAAGACATGTACGTACAGCTAGCCATACAAAAGTCTCAAGTGTTCGCTTATTTAACTCTTCATATACGAGTTGGACAATATTGTTATTTAGAATTCTCAGATAACTAAAATGTCAATTTTAATTATTAATTTTTTTTATGTTAAGATCGGCAGACAGGCTGACGGTCCACTTGATGGTAGGTGGCTACCGTCGCCTATAACACAAGCAAAACCACAGTTGCTGCAAGTGCGCTACCGACTGCAGTAGGATTAAGGATAAGGGATTAGGAGGGGATAGGGAAATGGGCTCTGGCATCCCTTACTCACTCACCGAAACACAACAGCACATGTGCAGTTATTTCACGGTGGTCTTCTGTAAGGGGGTGGTTACTGCCGCCAGACTGGCTGCCTAAATGACTGTGAAACACAGTGTCCCTGCCACTACTTTCCAGATCCAGACCGGAGCCAAATTTGAAAAGTTCATTTTCAAAGCTGACCCAGCCGGGTATCGAACCCAGGAACCCTAGAACAAAGCGTTAAGGCAAGCACCCTAATCCTTCAATTTATTTGTTAATACTTAAATTAATGTTATATTAACTTGCTAATACTATTACTAACTAATAGTTTACCTACAGTAAACCAGTACATTAACCATTAAACAGTGCAGTCTGCCAATTATGACGAATATTGCCGAAACGTGGCCTCTTAGTTTTTCTCAGAAATCAAGGAAATAAAGATTTTTAACTGTTACATGTCAATATATTTATGAAAATTTAATTTATACGTATAAAATTAGTCAATTTAATAAAAATGTTAGTATACTAGTTAGTATACTCAATACTCAATCATTAAAAATGATATTGATTTACATAAAACGTGTCTCAACAAGATAAATAATTATTTTATAGGTCAATGTATACGATTTTATAATAAACCCGCCGAGATAATATGTCTTACCTATAAATAAATTCAAAAGTGTAATCAAAACCAAACTCTGTTCGAAAGGTTATTGTAAAGTCGCCGATTATTTAAGAGATAATGAAGCCTGGATTTAAACGCTTCTGAGCTCATACTATGTTTAATATTGTATATACGAGTAGGTTTGTGTATAATAACTGTAATTGATATTATATTTTATTTTAAAGATGACAAAAAGAAGGATTTCTTTCAGGGTTTCTTCTCAGGATCGTAAAAAAATAGCCAAGATGATGATTTTTTTTTTTTTTTTTTTTTTCGGAAACCCTGTTGAAGTATATAATGGCCATTAAAGGCGTTTTATGTTAAACCTACATAATTAATAAATAACTGTTCCGTGTCATCCGTGTTTCAGGCTCTCTTTCTTTCCGGTGTAGTTTTATAACATACAAGTATTTAACTTTTAAATGTGTAAATAGGTTAACATTTAGCCTTAAACATGGGTTAGCAGCTAACCTAACTCATATTTCGTTTAACGTCCAACGTTCGTGTATTATATTACAAATATTTACATTAACCCTCGTTCAATTTGTTCGAAAGATTTTATCAAGGTGTCAATGAAAATTTTCCAGACGAGGTGACACTGAAGAAGGTTAAATCAAGAAAAATAAATAATATCAAATTCAGTGGAGAAATATAAATGGTAAAGTTATATTAATCAAACAAAATAGTAAAAGAAATAAACAGTTAACATGTACAACACACTGCCTCAGTCTCTATAAATACTGTTACGTGCGGGATGAGTTAAAATTCCGTGTAAGATCGAAATGAACTATTTATTTTCACCAACCAAGATGACTTACAAAAGGGCTACACTAGTCCGATAAAACCGTTAAACTTGCCAAAAGTCGTCAATGATTCCCTTAATGAGTCGCCGGTTCACTGTCGCAGGTAATGTCACAAAACTCCAAAGAGTCGCTTTCGAATCGCATGTTATCGTTCAACTGAGTGTCCCGCCCGCCGGCTCTCTTCTTTATATTTGGTTCCAAACGTCTCGACGCATTTCGTATTCACTAGAACATGAACAAAATTGTAAACAAGGATTTTTTTTTCTATTCCGTGATTTGAAAGTTCGGGAATTCTATTTCTGTTGAATATAAATATAAGGACCAATTTCCTTTGACACTAACCGAGAAGTGGCGTGACTACTATCGATAGGGTGGGACCTTCGAGACTTTCGGCAGGCGCGAATGCTTTTCCCAGAACGTTCTATAGTTAGTCGTAACAATAATTAAACAGTTAATAATGAGGAATTAAACAAATAATGTGACATATCGCAATTTGAGACTTGCAACAAAAAGATCTAATCTATGTTTATGAACTGTCCTGACTAACTATCAACGCACAACCAAAACTACTAACTATAAGTCTAAAAAGCTGAAATTTGGAAAATATGTTTATTTTATACCGTAACTATTGGCTAAGGAAGGAGGTTGAGATTTCCAACTCCGTGTAGACCCTGGGGCGGGTCGCTAGTTGTTTGTACTATTTCATTGTTTAATACTTAAACATTAATTAAATGTATTGTTTTAGTTACAACTTTATTATCCAATAGGTATGCTAAACAATTTCTTGAATATGCTCATATGTTATACATAAAACTGTTTATGTGTCTACTTATTAAGAGATGTTTTATACGAGAAATATAATCATTGTATTGCAAATATAATCATTGTCGTGTCTACAGACTTCAGTGCCTCTCAGCTAACCCCCTAAATAAATGTGACAAGTTTACGACGCTCATAAAAGTGGCTAATATATCGAAGTGAGTAAACTCCTTTTATATGAAGATTTACTCGTTACACAAGAGTATGATTTTTAGTTTATGGTCTTTCGTAAAGCATTCAGAAGATCTATTAAAAATATTGTATAAAAAAAATTAACATAACTGTTAAAACACTTTTTGCATTGTCAAAAACTAAAAATGCATCTTACTCTATGCAAAACAAAGATAACCCTGCTTTTTTTTAATGAAGCACCACCACACACTTGATCCCATTGGCATCCATCAATTACCATCTCCTCTATTAATGTCATAGGGCCAGTTGATTGTCTCGGCTCTCACACCAAGGGAGCATTCGCAACTATCTAATGTCCCATCCGTTCCCAGTTTAGCTGACCGATTCTTCGAGATATGTCAACCATCTTTTCTCCAATGGACCTTAGTATTTTGAATCCTATCCTTCAGAAATATGCCAAGCATTGTTCTTTACATATCTCGCTGCTACACTAGTAATCTATACATATTAAAAAACAAAGTCCCCTGCCGCGTCTGTCTGTATGTATCTTCGGGATAATCTTAAAATCTACTGATTTTCATCTACCAACAGAGTGATTCCTGATTAATGTATAATTCGTTAAGGTTTTATCCTTAGATTCTCGAGGGTTTGCAAATCAAAGCATAATTGCACAGGTCTATCACCAAGCAGTTCTACCCAAAACCGATAGATGTCGCCTCTTCATCTAATTCTATTGTAGTATAATAGATGGCGCCATCAATAGTGTCATATTTATTTATTTTTCAACTCGGACAAATTTGCGGGGACCAGCTATTTTACTATATAATTACTTTGTATCAATGAAAATTTAATGCCCATTTTTCTCTGAGTGTCTATCGTTACAGCATATATGTATAGAGAAGCATTTGAACACTGAAACTAAGTTGATGCGACGACATTCTGAGGACATTTTACGAGTGTCATAAAACTTGATAATATACTTATTCCAAGTGCCCAACGCGTGATCGAAATACGTTAACTGTCCCAACGTAATAACACTCCAGATGACTATAGTTTTTTTTTTTTCGGTTAGATTGAGAAGTTTCAAGTAAATGGGGGAGTAGGTTTGTTCAAACAACATTTATAAATAAATGTCGACACGCTTACCAAATTTTTATTTGTTAAATTCACTGACTTCTTAAACAACAGAAGACACATTATACACAATGGACTTTGCGACCCATTTGTATCTCATTAAAACGTGTGCATGTGCATATATACACAAAAAGATCATAGAGTCTTTGTAATGTCGCATTTGTTCCGCTCAGTTTAAAACAAGACAAGCTAACACTAGTATCTCTTTTGTCTTTCTTATTGTTTTCGTAACAAAGATAAAAGAAAAGGATTATTAATATTTTACAATCAAATTACTAGTAAAATTAATCGTTAAATCTTTTCTTGAACCGTTTTTTTTTTATTATTTATTTATTTACATTTCAGATAACATGATCCATTATTAATTATTATTCAGTTTACATATGTACAATGCTGAAAATCTTATCTTATTAGAACATTCGTAAAATATTCAAAAATCCAAGAGTTATATCTTGCAGCAACAGTTTTTTGGTGCTAGCTCGTGACCTCTCCAGCGACGACGCCGTTTTCAGATAGATTTTCAGCAACTCCGTATAGATTGTGAAGAAGATTAAATAAGGGTAGAACAGAAAGTAAGTAATTCTTATAATAGCTTATCATCATGAGCCATAGCTAGAGTTGCCCTAACTTCTAGGAACCAATACGGGAGGTTTTCTCTTTCGATTCATTCATACATTTTTTTTAATGTTAAGATCAGCAGATAGGCTGACGGTCCACTTGATGGTAGGTGGCTACCGTCATAGATAAAATACTACTTAACTAGTATAGATGGTCACTCACGTACATTGAATCCGTACCCTATCCAATTTCGCTTATTTCTAGATGCCGCCTATGTAGTTTGTCGCTTATTTGTTGTCATTAAAAATTCGCTAGAGTCGCTGCAGTCGAGCATTCAGTCAATTCTCGTGTACAAGAGATGGCACTACTAAAATTTATTTAAAATATAAAAGAATTGGGCACGAACAACGATAAAAGGGCCGTATGAACGGTATAGGTTCTGTTCTAAAAAATAGGGCAATGAGGAACTAAAACGTTAATTACTGACCGATTATATCCTATAATAGAAAAACGTCTTGTCAATCGATAAAATATTATTAATTATGTTTTTTGTTATTTGTATTCATAATCTTTATATACTTCGATATAATTTTGCTTAGGTATGTATGTTTGTGTTCAGAAAGCTGAAAAACTGTGTGATGGATTAACTTAATTTTTTTGCAAAACGATGCATTTTCTATTCCGAAGATTCAGCGGAAACGAAAATAAAAATGAGCTTACAGCAAAGCGTGGCCAGGTTCAGTTAGTTATAACATAGATAAAAATTAACCAGTTTTTGTCGATTGTGTTACGAAGAAAAAAATGATAACTCACACATTTTAATTTGTTATTTTTGTACTATGGTCATTATGCATTATAATTGTAAAATAAATTAATAACATAATGTTTTCTGATATAATAATATTAAATATCTAAACATTTTCATTAAAGTATGCATGAAATGGAATAGGTAATATCATACATAAAAATACTCCCAGCAACGTCGCCCTCTAGTTATTACCACGATAATAAGGAAGTATAACTGCGTGATTGAATTTGTTGGTTATAATTTTTAACAAAATACACATTAATGTTATATTCGAGACTATTAGTGACATCTAGTGAGTGAAAATGCCAATATGAAATTGGCTTCAGATCGTTATATGGAGGTTGACCATCTATACTGGTTAAGTAGTATTTTATCTATGCTACCGTCGAATAACACAAGCATCGCCAAAGCTGCTGCAAGTGCACTGCCGACTACAGTAGGGTTAAGGATTAGGGATTGGATAGGAAAATGGAGTCTGGCATCCCTTACTCACTCACTGAAACACAACCGCAAACGTGTTGTTATTTCACGATGGTCCTCTGTAAGGGGGGGTTACTGCTGCTAGACGACGGGCTGCCCAAATGACTGCGAAACGCAGTGTGTGTCCTGCCACAACTTTCCAGATCCAGATCAAAGCCAGATTTGAAAAGTTCATTTTTCAAAGTTGACCCTGCCGGGAATCGAACCCGGGAACCCTAGAACAGAGATTTAAGGCAAGCACTCTTCCCCAACGGGCTCGTCAAAATATATGTTTTGAGAGCTCGTGTCACACCATATCTAAACAAGCATGGTTTATTAAAAATGAAACATCGTCATTTAGCATTTAGCATGTCTTCTTTTTGGTATTATAAAAAATAAAGTTCCACATTATCTTTTTAATAAATTATCATGGGTAGGGAGTCGGTCTCGTGGTTCTCGCCAATGTGCGGCTCAGCTAACAATGCAAGTCCACCAATCAGCCGCTTTTCGAGGCAGTTTCCGATATGCAGCAACCAAATGTTGGAACAATATTCCACCGCCAATACGGAATCAGTGTACTGTTCACGGATTCAGAGCAAATCTAAAAAAATTTTTAATTAACAGTCAGAAAAAAGAGGAGAATTTAAGAATAGAGAGTAGTTTTTTATAAATTCCAGGACCAACCTCCTCGCACTCAGCCAAAAAATTAAAATGATTTCATTATTGTTATTGTTAGGTATTATTATTGTTTTTATTATTTATTTATTTATTTTTGAGCTTATTAAATATCATCTAATAATAGCATTAATATTTACTTATGTGCGGCAGGGAACTGGAGAAATGTTTTCAATATTCGTGCAAGCAGTTGTGTTTCTTGACAACAAATAAATTTAAATAAATATTTTTTATTTCATTTGTTAGCGGGTACATGCATGGTGTGTGATCGTGTTTGTGTATAAACTAAGGGTTCCTACGGAAGATCAGTGCTGGCCTTAGCCAGCAAAATGCTGAGTAGGGACCTTTTTGTAACTTTCTTTCTTGCTATATGAGTTGTGGGTTTCCGGGATGATGGCCCAGGTCTGTTGGAAATTCTTCCAAACGTTTCGTCAACAACTGCGGTTGACATCCTCAGTGGTGTAGTCCAAGTTAGAAGAAAAAGTACATCACATCACTGCACTTCACTTCTGCACTTTTCGACTTCTCGAGCGAGACTGATTTGTCGACTGGAATGTGTCTATATTTAAACTTAAATTTATATCCCCACCCCGTGGTTGAATTGGTGGGGTGTGGTCACTAGGAGAGGGGTTATAATGCCCTCTCTTTCTTTATTATTATTATTATTCCTGCGTAGTGCCGGATACCAAATGTTGTGTAGCCTTAGATTTTCCTCCTTCCTGTTGAAATTATTTGGATGCTTGAAAATTTCAATGGCTTCCCGATTAAGGCGTGAGTGATAGTGTACCTCGGATGACAGAACTAATGTGTTTTTGAAAAGGATTTTATGATTGCCTTCAGAAAAGGCGTGTTCAGCTACTGCCGATTTTTCGGTCTCTCCTCTGCGACAGTTGCCCTTGTGTTCTTTAATTCGGGTGTTAATGCTGCGTTTTGTGGTGCCGATGTATACTGCACCACATTCACAAGGTATTTTATATACCCCTGTCGAGGATAACGGATCCCTTGGGTCTTTAACTGAACCGAGCAGGTTTCTGATTTGGCTCGTGGGCTTATATATGGCCTTGATGTTTCTGCTCTGTAACATTTTTCCTATGCGATCCGTTACTCCTTTAATATATGGGAGGAATGCTCTGCCTTTATCTGGGTTTTTGTCCTCGGTATTAGTCCTGTTTCTCCTCGGTTTTATCGCTCGCTTAATTTCAGTGGGTGTGTATCCGTTGCACCGTAGAGTATGGCTTAAATGTTCCAGCTCTTTTTGTATCTGTGTTGTTCCAACAGACCTGGGCCATCATCCCGGAAACCCACAACTCATATGGATACCGGCCGAGAAAACCTACATTCTTTCTTTCTTGCTGTTACTGTTATTTCTTTTTTATCTGTGTCTGTTAAATGTATGTTTTATAAGTTACAAATAAATTGATTGATTGATTGATTGATTGATTTCGATGTATGAATAACATAAATCGTTCGTAATGTTTGTCTATATCTCTTACATCTTATTCTACAGCGCACTTGTTATTGTTTTATCTATACTAATTCTATAATATAATAAAGCTTGAAAGTTTTTTTGTTTGGTTGGTTGAACGCGTTAACCTCTGTAAATCTTTTTGCATTTGATTTGATTTACTTCTGGGAGCCCAATTATTGGGCAATGTTATAGGCTACATATAATCACGCTGTGACCCTTAGAAGCCGAGTAAAAGGAAAAAAAAGTGGAAAAAAACAACGATAAGCGATACGAAATAATAGCCCGTGCAGGCGAGGACGATCTCCCGACGAGAAACGAACATACCGACAAGAGTTTAACATGTGCTAAAACGTCTTTGTCATTTTAAAGAACCACGGAACACAGCTCGTCCTAACTAATATTACAAATGCGAAAACGATATTGTTCGTTTGTTATAATTTCCGGCACCTAAATTGGCAAGATGTTAAGTATGTTTAATAAATTATTTAATTAAATTTAATGTTTAATAATAATTTAAGTATTTCATTTTATAACATATTTCTTAATTTAGATTAACTAATTGTTTTTTATACCTCATCCTAAAAATTAATTTAAAATATTATGAAAACAACAGTGACCATTTTCCATACAAATTTATGTTTGTGATGAATAAACTCAAAGACTACTGGATCGATTTTAAAATTTATTTCACCTATAGAACACTAAATTATCAGCGAGTAACATAGACTACTCCCACCTTTCCCCTTTACCCCACCCCTCCATACAAAATTGCTGATTTCCACGAATACCTAATATTTTATATAGAGACGCCGACGAAGTCGCGTGCAACAGCTAACATATTATAATAGGAACATCTTACCAATTATTTATAAATTAACTTCCCACCAAATTTACTGCACGAGTAAGGTTTATATAATACAAAGTCTTGTACATATAACCAGTCAGCGATTGGTGTCTGATGGTAAGTATTTTGTGAAGGACGGATCCAATTAAACACCTATGCGTGAGACACACATGCATCGCCACGTGAAACGGTCACAAGAAATAACTACCCGCAATTGTAAAGACCTAAGGGAGACCAAAACCAAATTGCCCAATTCATCCTATGAATAGCAAAATCAGAACGCCACCGAATTGCTTATTTATTTACCGAGACACGAGCTTGAATCAAATTACCTATGTATTTCCCGTGTCCTCGTGTGTGAGGAATAAATAAGTAAATGTCGCGTGTTTGTCGTTGCCGACTTGATTGGATTACGCAGTTGCGTCATACAAATTAAGTTTATTTCGCTAATGTTTTTATTGTTTGCGCAACTTTGCTCTCGTGAGCGTAATTCTGTTTGCGGCTCTTTTGTTATATTGCTTTTTGCGGCTGCAAGTGGTTTAGCGGTTAGGTTATACCTGCTTTTAGTTTCTCTTTTAAATGACCTACAGTTATAAATGAGGTCCGCCTGAGATTATTCACCACCTGACACAGCTCCTTGCAATGTGGTTCATTTGAGAGTTGCTCGAATCCTTGCAACAATTTTGGTCCATCAAATAATTCTGGATAATTTCAGCCGAGTAACCATGAAAATTCTAAAATCGATATACATATAGATTTTTTTAGAATATAAAACTATATGTAATAGTTTTTAGAATTTTTGTCTGTTTGTCTGTACGTTTTTGCACTAAAATCTCACGGCTTGATCGATTTGAATACGGTTTTCACTGATGTATTGTAACAAACTTCACCTGAAGCTGAATGAAAAACCTGATGTTTTTTCAAAATTACAATTTGTACACGTTGTACTTATGTTACCCAGGTCAAAAAAATAGTTTTTAGAATTTTTGTCTGTTTGTCTGTGCGTTTGTGCACGCTAATCTCACGGTTTAATGGATTTGAATGCGGTTTTCGGTGATGCATTGTAGCAAGCTTTCAGTGATAATAAGAGAGTTCAGTTTATTGAAAGTTTTTCGTGAAAAAATAAGTTAAATCTTTTGAGGGAGCAAAAACAATTATGAACGCTAAGGGGCGCATAGATTGCACTGAAGAATACTTTACTTTTTTTTATAGAATACTTCCGTATGCCTATGTTATTAATTATTGATTATAGAACGTTTATTATTTAATAATACAAATATATTTATAACTAGCGACCCGCCCCCGGCTTCGCCCGGGGTGCAATTTTTATATATAAGAACATTCCCCGTCTATCCCCCTTACAATTAGTGAAAACCCAATTAAATTAAAATCGGTCTACCCGTTCACGCGTGATGCCGTGACCAAGGGAAATAGGGATTCATTTTTATATATAGAGATATATACTTGCACCGCACTGCTGGAGTGGTCCTGGTGCGCGTCATGAGACATCGGCAAGGGCACAACTGAAAGTCAGCGCTGTAACAATGTTGCAGTCTAAGCTGAGCTGTGTCAACTGATTAATTAATAAAAACATTACTTTTTATATAAAATTCTAAAGGCAGGCTTACTGTCGATTTGATGGTAGGGGGTATCATGGATAAACATCTGGTATTATTTATTTTGCTTTCTACAATACTGCGCATGATAAACAATAGACCACAACGAACGGCGATGAATCGGCCGGCGCTGAAATGGATTGGCAAAGACTCGGCGGCGATGAATCGTTCCATCCCGGGCTACTATCGCCAATCAACACAAGCAACGCATGAATATGTACCAATAAAAAATATTATTGGCACTATGCATGTGTTTTATTTTAGAGTAATAAGATTTTCTGAACACTTGAGTGTGTGATTTTCCATTCAGCCTGTCCGCACCAAACGGTGGTTGTCTCCGCGACAAATGGGCCTGGTCTGCCACTTCAGGCCGCTATTTCTCGACCGACGATGTCGAGAGTTAACTTCCAAGAGTAGGTAATAATTCAGAAATGTATTTTTATCATGACCCAGTTAATATTAATAGAAATAATATTCCTCCAATAATCACTACAGTCTTTTTGTATTTCCACAAGAGCCTTTTTTTCATATAAAATAGAATTATTGTAGAATTTCGTTTAGGCTTTGAAGGCTGTTTGGCTTTACTCGTCTATAATATACAATTATCCGTGAGGGAATGAATTTTAAAGATATTGTTTTCTTGTGTTAATAGCGAAAATCCATTTTTTTATATTGAAGTCAGTATACAGACAGACGATGGTAAAAATTTTGCTATATAAATGCTTATAATCATTTTTGTTGTTACTCGTATGCAATTAATTGTGTAAAAATCGTCATTGGGCCAATTAATTAGGATTTACATGAATTAGAAATGCTTGCTAAAAATATAGAGGTAAGATTAAAAATTGACGTTTCTTATAAGTCTTACTACGCGCGATATTGATTTATATTGACAGGAGGGTGCCGAGCCGCGCGGGTTTTGAGGGTTCTGGGTACAAGTAATAGGATGTAGCGAATTAATGTTTTCACATTTTCATTTTAATTTGTGTATTTTACTAAAGCAAAAGTTGAGAGATCTCTAACGAAAATAACTATATAATTAAAAATAAATAAAAAGAAAAAGAAACTTGTTCTTTAAAAATAATAAAAAAATATCTTAAAGGATTCTTTTAAAATTTTGATATATTCTTGCATTCGAAAATGCATATTCGAAAATGTTTATGACATAGTTGGTCCTTGCGGAAAATATTTAAATAAAATTCCATTCCGACCAATAAATGGTTTGTCGGTGGGACATACAAACAAAAAATTTGGGGTTACAAGTTTACAACTCACATATCCACAGATTGCGAGACGATAACAAATGAAAAAAAATTACAAATCAATGCATACCTGAAAGGACAGGAAATGGGTCCTCCGTATCACTGGCCTCCAATTTGATCACAGGCAGGCGCGAATAGTCAGGCGAGGAGAATAAAACTCAGCGTTAGGTCATGCGTTGTAATTGTAAACAAATCGCCATAATCGGCACAAAATTAGTCCTCGATAGCATTGTCCACCAGCCAATCACACCAAATCAGATGACACTCCATTGCCTTCCCGTCACGTACTGCTCGGTCGCCATGCCTCTGCGCTAGCTGTGGCGCTAGCGCTCGGTATTGTGTCAGAGTCAACGACAATGACATACCGATCCCGCTGTCCAGTTGACAACTGACAGTTGCCATTGCTGTTTACTTTTTACGTTAATTTTTTTTAAACAATTTGTAGACGTTATAATGTTACAGAGTTCAAAAAAATAGTTTTTAGAATTTATGTCTACTTGTCTGTACTTTTTTTGCATGCTAATCTCAGAAACGGCTTAACCGATTTGATTGTATTGTAGCAAGCGTTCCCTAATATTTAGTGTTTATTTCATTCCAATCGGTTTACAAACAAAAAAGTTAAGGACATGCGTACGAAGTCGCCAACACAGTAGCAGAAAATAAGCCTTTTCTTGCATTATTGTATATAAAATAATATTGTTACGGTTAGCCATAGAACCTTTTCGAAGGAACCCGAGTTGGGGCTGAGGGCATGGAACATTCGGGATAAGAGGTAATGTTTACCAATAGATGGTGACCATGCCCCTTTAAACAAGTGCAAAAGGAAATTGGTCTTTACGGTTACGACACTGGGTTCATATTCCAGGAACCGAAGCACTATTCTAAAACCGATAGAATAACCGATATTTACTAGTTTGAAACTTCGAGAACTTTTTAAGACTATCCAGACTGTCTGCGCGAATATAAAAATAGGCATGCCTGCTCGAGGGGCAGTGTGCTACGGTACGCCATATGGAAGTGACAGTTGAGAGTTTTTGCGAAGACATCTGTGAGCTAAGGACACATCGACATTGGCGAGTTTAATGATTTAATCGAGAAGCCTTGTGATATTGGGATAAATCTTGGTCTGCAGGAATAAATCGAATCCTTTCATCCTTACACGGCATATTTACTCATCCCGCACGTAACAGTATCTAGTGGATATCTAAGTAGGAACTCTTTATTTTATTTTCATATTGTATAAGCGTATAATGTTGCGAAATGTGTTTCATTTTTGTACCAAACCCCGAAAAGCACAGCTTTATTAAACGCGATAGGGCACGTCATCGCCTATCGCGTAACCTGTCGGATGTGCTGAAAGAACATTCCCACTGGACGCTATCGTCTCTACAGATTTGTGAAGTTTCTTTATAGGATTTGACGTTAACTTGATTTGTATGTAGCCCATGCATTTTCTTCACGAACATTTTTTTAGAATGTGGGCGGACAAGTGTAAGATGTGAAACAAATGAAATTTTCAGGTTCTACATTACTGCATAATTCGAATAACCACACACCGAATCATGTACCAAAGCTAATTTACAAAGAGTGTCGTGTCTTTGTAGAACAAAATCTATATTTCATAAGCAAATACATAACGGAAAAAATACTATTTAATAGAAATCTAAACGATCATGACAATAAAGTATATACTCACACATGTATCAAATGTATAAATTATTAAGCAACAAAATATATAAATCTATATAGTTACATATATTATAATAAAATCGTAAAGTGTCTATACATTAAATATTTTTTTCAAAATAACAATTTCTACACGTTGTACTTATGTTACCCAGGTCAAAAAATAGTTTTTAGAATTTTTGTCTGTTTGTCGGTTTGTCTGTTTATCTGTGCGTTTGGGCACGCTAATCTCTGAAACGACTTAACCGATTGAATGCGGTTTTCGCTGATGTATTGCAGCAAGCTTTCCGTAACATTTAATGTTTGTTTCATTCCAATCGGTTTACAAACAAAAAAGTTACGCTCTATACCGAATATCACGCGTACAAAGTTGCGTTGGTTACAAAACCGTTACAAAATTAACGTGAGTTGTACAAATATAATATAATATAATATAATATAATATAATATAATATAATATAATATAATATAATATAATATAATATAATATAATATAATATAATATAATATAATATAATATAATATAATATAATTAAGCGATAGTCGCCACCCACTCACCTATATTTTATAGACCAAAAAGTGAACGGTACGTTTGAAGAACCTTTAGTTTTTTAAAATAAAATAAAAATAAATGAGTTTCTTAAGTTAAAGAGCCAACACATTGACCATTCGACATAATTCGTTTTAGATATTGGAATTTATTTGTAGACTCCAATAAGCTTTAATGAGGATACAAAACGATAAAGCAGTAAAACAACGATCTCCTTGCGAAAGTCGTAAAGGGCATAAATTAAAATTATCCCTTGTGTGGTGGTAGGTACAAGGCATAAAGCAAAATTTGCTTCCGTAGTTGAGTCATAAAGTCGGAATTAACGTGAGTTGTAAAAATTAATGAACCCTATGTGCTTACTGTGCTATCTGGCTAATGAGATGTTTGAATGACCCCTTTGCACCAGTTTTCGGTTAGACAACACCATTCTCTATATATACGTTCCCTCGGAGTTTTGAAACAGATTCGTCGGAATTTTTGATGAGCCCATTGGATGAGTAGTTAGAGTGCTTACCTTAACTTTCTATCTCTGGGATCCCTGGTTCTTTTCAACCGAAACGCTTGAAAATGAACTTTTCAAGCGTGCTGTAAACAAATGCCTGCAAGGTTGGCAGCGCATCTGCACCAGTATTAGTTGTGACGGTAGCCACCTACCATCAAGTGGACCATAAGCGTACCTGCCACCCTTTATAAAAACAAAACGAAAATGTGGGGACGAATGGTAGATGTCCAATTACCTATATATGATTTCCTATAAGATTAAAAAGTTGTAAGAGGTAAAATGAAGAATACAAGATAAGATGAAGATAATAATAATAATAGAATCTGAGGTGCCGTACTGCAAGTACTTACGTACTTACGCCCGTTCTCGAAAATGGTCATGTCACGCTCTACTGGGATCGATCAATAATCACGGGCAGGACTATTGTCGCCAATAAGCCTGACATTGTGGTTACTGACCGATAGCAACGCCGGACGATGCTTGTTGACATCGCGATCTTGCATGACGAAAACCCAGTGAAAACCGAAAAAGAAAAGCTTACCAAGTATGGCTCACGAGGTGACCGCCATGCGGGATGTCGATTTTGACTGATTGTTTATAACAATACAATTTACTTTACTGACATGTTCAATTTTCATTATACTTTAACTTTTAATTAAATCTTATGTGATATTTTGTTTTCTTCCCAATCTGTATTTTCATTCTTAGTTGTTGACTTGATGTTTTAATTACTTACAATTTCTTCCAATTATTAAATTATTTTTAAATTAACAGTGATAAAACGTAATAGCTGCAGATACTTGTAACTAGATTATAAATATAAATACATATGTTTTTTTGTTTTTATCAATGTGAATTAATGACCTTTTGCTATGCTGTTGGTATTTAGGAAATTATAGATGCCCTATAAATCAAGCATCGCTCCATCCAATACAATTCCATGTCATCTTAGGAACAGTTTTACAATTTATGGAAACGATTTAAGTACATTTAATTTCATGGGTATAGTAACTAGCTATTAAACATTCAAAATTCAAGGGAATGTTAACCCTAATCTGTCTGAAATGGGTTTGTATCGTGTCAGGGATCAAATTGACCCTCAGACGCCACGGTCTTATATTAATTAGAGGATCGAGACGTGATGTTGATACGGAAACGGAATACCTATTTTAATTGAAATACAGATATTTGTGGATTAAAATTAATGAGATTCTTCAGCTGATCTATTATTGTAATTTAGGCCAGATGTTTGTCACGTAGGTGGGAGGATATTTAACGTCACTACTATGAAAATATTTATTCCCGGCTTCGCACGGGTGGAAATTTATTTTTTAAACATTTTTGAGTTTATTCGTGGAAAACGGCAATTTTGTATGGAGAGGGGTAAAGGGCGGATATGGGGGGAAGATAAGTAGCCCATGTTACTCGCTGATGAAGCTTTCTATAGGTGAAAGAATTTTTAAAATCGGTCCATTATTCTTTGAGTTTATTCATTACATACATACATTTGTATGGAAGGGGTAAAGGGGGAGATATGGAAGGGTGAGTAGCGTATATTACTCGCTGATAATGTGGCTTTCTATAGATGAAAGAGTTTTTAAAATCGGTCTAGTAGTTTTTGAGTTTAATCATTACAAATATACAAATCTTTTCTCTTTATAATATTGTATTAGTATGGATATAGACTAGTATAGATGAACTTGACACTCTGATCCACAGTATCATCACAGCATTGGTAACAATTACAGTGCTAATAGGCATGATACACGGTATTAAAGAATCAAAGAATAAATGGTTTTGGAGAAAAATATATGTTGAAAGGAGTCTAAAAAATTACTCATTTTTGTATTAAAATTGAGATTAATAAGATTTTCAATAAAATAGAAGTATAAATAACTGCAATCGGCCATGTAACTGAAACACCAATCAGAGCGAATGACGTCTTATCTTATTTATCTTCTTATATAAGTGGCAATTCGGCTCATCCTGAAGACGGCCATTGTCTGCCAATGTCATGTATAAGGATTTATTCAAAACTGCAGCTCCGCCACGAGCTCCGCTGGCGGAGCCCGCTCGGAGCCCTCCTCGGTGTGGGCCTTCTTTGTCCCCAAAAACAATCCGATCGGTCGAGCAAAGGCCAGTGACCCCGCCGACCCCTGCAACCGCCCGGATTGTCTAGGATAAGCCCCCCCACCACGACAAGGTCATGGCCCACCTAGGGGGGGGCGCGAATGACGTCACGCCCAGGTAAGTGCCATCGTGTTGCTTGACTTTGCTTTGACAGAATGAAAAATCTGAAGAGATGTCAGTGATGTCACGGTTCATCAGACGCGACGCTATGACACCTAAGAGCGTTTTCACGCGTAATTCAAAATGTATTTAAAAACATTCAATAATTCGCATTGAAATTTAGTTTTTTTGCTGAAATATTATTTTTTTCGGATATGGTAGACTTGTATCTACATTATGGAAGGAAATTTCAAAATCATGGCCATTGCAAATATATAGTCAAAAATCTACTTTTTAAACGTGGAACAAATGGTGAACTGAATAGGGTTTACCAACTTTTTGTATAAAAAATAAAGTGTATATTCCCGTGTGAAGGAAAATATACTGTATTTTTTTTAGGGTTCCGTACGCCCGAATAAAAAATGGAACCCTTATAGGATCACTCGTGTGTCCGTCTGTCCGTCCGTTCCCCCCCCGCCGCCGCCGCTCCCCCCCTTATTTCCGAAATTACTGAACCTAAAATTTTGAAAATACACAAATTAGTTTTCTACTTATAGATTATAGGAAAACCTATAAGAAGTCCATGATATTAAAACAACATGGTAAATCACTCGATATTGTGCGGATAGGTAACATCGTACGGAACCCTCTTCACGCCAGTTCAACTCGCACTTGTCCCGTTTTTTTTTAAATTCAGATACATATTTTATGCGCTTTCACACAATTTATCAATGTACTGTCACTTTTAAGGGCTTTGTAAGCCAGAAAATATATGAGGTTATCAATTTTATGAATGATTCCTGAAATAAAGATTGCCCGCAATCGTAGTTATAACTGTTCTGTGTATTCCAGTGACAATAAAAACGGTATTTTATTTCTACTTACTTTATTTCTGTTGAACAGTAAACAGTATTGAAGACTGAAATAAAGTATAATACTGTTTTTAACAGTATGGTTGGCAATCACAAAACTGGAATACCACTGATTCAATTAATTGTCTGCCTGTTTGCACCCATTATCATAAAAATGGCATATATTTCGATTTTTTTTTTCGTAGGGATCTTTTTGCTAGAATGTCTTTGGGTTTAATGGCCCTGTTTACGAGATTGTAAACTACAATAACTACATACTCGATCGGTCTAGACATCTCCATCCTATTTAAGTGAGTATAAAAATCGAGTGCCCGTGGCTCGTAGTTAGTTTCAATTTTGTGAAGTGACATTCAACACTACTTTGCAAAGCGAATCTATACGAATTCCTAAATTACACCAGAGTCAGCGAGTAATTTAGGCGTTTTACTTCTCACTCACTCCTCTGCGAATTCCAACTGTATGAATAGAGAAGCGAAATTAATTAGGACGAGGAAGTAAGAAAAGGCGTAACTGTTTAAAATTACGAATGAAATGTATGTAGACAAATCTTCTAGTGTAATTTAGCGTACAACGTAAAATATATAAAGCCATATAATATTAAGAAATAGTAAATATTTATTAATCAGCCATTAATCAGGCAAAGATTATTGATAGATTTTTTCTCGCAACGTACCTACTGTATCTTATTATATATCCTAACTTAATCCATACTAATATTATAAATATAAAAGTAACTCTGTCTGTCTGTTACCTTTTTACGCCTAAACCGCTAAACCGATTATCATGAAATTTTGCATACACGTTGTCAATGATTCAGGAAAGGACATAGGGTACCTTTTATCCAGAAAAAGTGTCCTGTTCTCGAGGGATCATCTAACGCCTGGCAAAGCTATAACTGCAATAAAGAGTTAGGCTCATATATTTAGTCAATCGTTATTTTTATATTTTTCAACGCGGGGAAAGCCACGGACGGGCACCACCAAGTATTATATATGCGAAAGTGAGTTTGTTTGTTTGTTATGCTTTCGCGCCTTAACTACTGAATCGAACATTGTGAAATTTGACACACACGTTGTCATTGGTACACAATAGGACATAAGCTACCTTTTATGTAGGAAAACAGTAGCATCCCCGAGAGACGGGGACGAAGTCGTAGGCAAAATGTAGTATTTTATATTTTATGCAATATTTTAAAATTCTTGTTAGTCTCATACAACTCTTTAATATTACTTGTATTTACTTACAATCATATTCTATATGTCCAATAATAAATGATTCTAAGATGTATACATAAAGATTAATTCCCTTTGTTAATATGTGTTAATAAGTAAGATTAAATAACAGGATTACAAAACATTAAACAAATATTTGGTTACATGCAAGGAAGAAACTTAGCTCTACTTTGTTTTCGTTGTAAATTAAGCAAATTAAATACTTTGCTTTCGGTGTAGAGAATCCATAATCAATATTACAGAAACCATTCATCCATCAACGCCCATGACAGCTAAGGGTTATGCAGTAAACGTAGAAGCCCCTTATATTACAAAATGCCCCCACAAACTCCTGTCTTCTCATCAATCGAACTTTATCCTAAATTTTCCGACCAATAAAATCCACCTTGACACCTCACCCCAAACAAAGGACTTCGGTATACGCGGGGAAAAATGTACCAACTCTGTTTTAGGGTTAAATTGCACCTCATTCCTCCCGCTGTCATGGAATTTTAAGCGATTACGCAGCCAAATATTTAGCGGTATTGAAATATCTATGCTATTTGGATATTTATCGTTTATTCTGTGATAATAAATGATTTTCCTCTATTATAAATTTCGTAGGGAACTATAAGATTTTATTAATATTACTAGAGACGCGTATAGGGTTGCCAGGCCTCAAAATCAAAAATCCGGACACCCACTCATATTTAGCCACAAAAGCCTGACACACTGGTTTTTAAAAGCAATAGTTCTTTTTATTTGTGCATTTATTACTTTAAGACTTGCTCTACTCTTTATTGTGTATCACATATTGTTTTCTTAAAATAATCATGCGTGTCTCTGCGGGGTTGACCAAAAGCCTGACAAAATTCGGACGGGCCGGGCTTGAATATATTTGGCCGGACACGACTGTAAAAAGAGATATGTCATGTATGGGGACATACACGTTGTCAGGACGGTCGAGTGTAGGGTTTTAATATTTTATATGAGGACTTTAACGTTTTAAGAACGGGGAACACTTGGCTGACGAAGCAAGGCAAAGCAATCAGCATAGAACATGAGACAGTTTGTATCGAGCAGTGTAAGAATAAACAGTGTGTTGACTATCAAGCAGTTTTATTATGGCAACCCTAGACGCGTATCATGCTTCGTTAGAATACCTTCAATGAAAAGGAAAATACTTTAGAAAAATAAAATTTAGTTTTGAGTTCCAACATCGCGAACTTTAAGTAATTCCGTAACATTGCGGTTGAAATGTGGCTGGATGATTAAAATCAACCGCGTTCCCTTCTAGATTGGACATTTGTCGAGTTCGCGGCAAATTAATGTGCTAGGGAAATCGCTCCATTGACTTGTTAACTGAATTTAATGGGCATGTGCCGGTTAAATTGCGGAAAATCGTTTACATAGAATATATAGAAATACGTAAAGACAATGGCAGAGCAGGCTGCGTCGCGCAATCGTGGATTGGTTAGCCCGTCTGGCGACAGTAACCATGTAGCTGTAACCTTAAGACCATTGTGAAGTAATAAAATAAGTGTTGTTTGGTTTCGATGCGTGAGTAATTCCCCTAACATTATAACATTGCCCTTACCCCTGATCAGATTATGGCATGCGAACCGCCTTTCTTATATGTATACTAGCTGTTCGTAAGCGTCTCTTTATAAAATATATAGGTGAAAGAATTTTTAAAATCGTTCCAGTAGTCTTTGAGTTTATTCATTACAAACATACATACAAATCTTTTCTCTTTATAATATTAGTATAGATAAAAAAATATATAAAATTAACATTAATATGTTGTATTTATTTGTGGTGAGAAACAAACGAAGTCAACAGCTTTAGAAAAAAAAACAATTTGTTCTTTGAGAAATCAGCCCCAAAACAATAAAATTCATCACTCTCCTTTCAAGGACAACTCCTTCAAAAAAAAGAGTTACATTACATCTAGTAACAAAGACATTTTACATACGCATTTCAGATCAAAAGGAGTATTATGTAACGAATTTTCTTTTATGTTTCAAAATCCTGTATGTTTTATCTTTGGTAATTTGTTTAATACTTTGTTTTGAATCAAAGTTTATCGTATCAGCTTTTATCTATACTATAATATCATAAAGCTGAAGAGTTTGTTTGTTTGTTTGAACGCACTAATCTCAGGAACGGGTTCGAAATGAAAAATTCTTTTTGTTTTGAATAGTCCATTTATACTAAAGTAATATACATAAACATAGGTAATATGGGAGATTTTTTAAAATACATAGTTTCACTAGTTATATTATACAGTACAGGGCTGTAGTTATATTATACAGTCTATTGACATAAACTGTATAATATAACTACAGCCCTAGCTTCGCACAGATACATTTTTTACAAATTATAAATACAAACCTTAATCGCTATTTCATTAGTGGAAACCATATCTAAATCCCTTAAGAAGTTTAGACGAAGTTAACGGAGAAACAGGCGGACAGAAGGTGATTTTATTTTATAATTGAATTGGTCATTTCAAAAACCTCATAAGTCAGTTAATTAGATTTTTTTCAGAAATCAATAAAAACTGTTTCATACACAAACAAATGAGTTTTAAAGGACTTTTTTATGTTCAATTTAGTATTTTAATTTTAATGAATAATGAAAAAAACCTGAAAAACAGTTATTGACTTATGTTGTTTTATCGAGAAATAGGGTTAGTGGTATATAATTTAACCAAAACAATAGTAGTAATCATATTTTTTAATGCTTACAATTGAGAATTACGCTTAAAAATAATCTTATTATCATTTTACATGCATTAATTTGTCATGTTTTAATATCTTTATGGGTACAGTCACATTCTCCATCATTCTCATCTGGATTATCTTCAACATTTGCAGTGGGCCATCTAAAAATGTTGTTATAAAATGGCATTTATTATAATTCTCTTCCAGAATGCTATCTTGATCGCATCTCTCTTTAAGAAACCATTTTTAGCAAAAAAAGCATGTTGGAAAAAAATATGACTTAAGAGGTTTTTGAAATGACCGATTTAATTTGTATAAATATAATATAATATTATTTCTTATTGTTACAGGTAAGATTTTTATCTCCGCCAGTATGCAGAGAGATCACCCAGTTCTTTCAAATTATTTACGGTATTTTGTAACCTTATTTCTATATTACAATTGACACTGACACTTATCATATTTTGACATTAATTTGACACTCAATTGACGTTTATAGTCATTGTAATGCTGTTACAATATAATTTAAATATTTGGTCTAAATTAATGTATTATTTTATTTATTTTATTTTACGAATTTACAGAGCAGAGGCTACCGGTCCTATCACAAGCTACGGTGATAGTAGTAGGATTAAAGATAAGGGATTAGGAAGGGATAGGGGAAAAGGGCTCTGACATCCCTTCTCACTCACCGAAACACAACAGGACACATACTGTTATTTCGAAGTGGTGGTTACTGCCGCCAAGTGAGCTGTCCAAATGACATAAAACGCAGTGTGCCCTGCAACTACTAAAGCTGCCTGCAAAGCTTATGCTTACTTCAATATTGATGCTGCTTAGTTATTTAGAAATCTTGGTTAATTTGTAGTCGTATAATGTATATGTAATGTAGTATGTGTTGTGATTTTTATGTTTAAATAAATGGATACCAGGCTTCTTTTACTAATAGACCGTCAACCTACCTATATCATTTTGGAAAATATGCAGTTTATTCAATTATTTAGGCACATTGAGTTTCAGATATTTAGATTGACGAGCCCGTTGGATGAGTGGTTAAGGTGCTTGCCTTAACGCTCTATTCTAGGGATCCCGGGTTCGATTCCCGGCAGGGTCAACTTTGGAAATGAACTTTTCAAAATTGGTTCTGGTCTGGATCTGGAAACTAGTGGCTGGGCAGACTGCGTTTCGCAGTCAGTTGGGCGGCCCGTCTGGTGGCGGTAACCTACCCCTTACAGAAGACCACGGTAAAATAACAGCAAGTGTGCTGTTGTGTTTCGGTGAGTGAGTAAGGGATGCCATTATCTTTCCAATCCCTTATCTTTAATCATTCTATAGTAGGCAGCTCACTTGCAGCACCTGTGCCCTTGCATGTGTATTAAGCGACGATAGCCACCTACCATCAAGTGGACCGTAAGCCGGTCTGCCTACTAAAAAGAAAAAGAAAATAAAGGATTTTCTCTCTGTACCCTTTTTAAAAACAAACATTTCAATATATTTTAAAAATATTTTAATTTAGGATAGTATGTGACATTTACATACATTTATAAACAAAATTGTTTCTCAAACGAAAGGGACAAAGCAACATTTCTAAATAAATACTTTCAAAGCGATGGATTTTCTGGGTGAATGCGTCCTGTTTGTCCACTTAGCAAATAACTTTAACAGGAATAACTTTGATATTCGGGTTCAGGAATGTATTAAATGAACGTTTATGTGAGGATTATCCGTCGATGCTGAAATTTTACGTGTATAAATCGTGTATTCGATTTGGATTATTTTGGCTTATTATTCATTAGTGGTGAATGCAGATTTCCCTTGAGGGCCACCAACACTACGCTATGCGGATTGTCAATTGAATGTTGAGAAACAGTAATTATAATTAATAAAAATTAATAAGCTCAAAATATAATTAACTTGAAATATATATTTGCTTAAAATGTTAACAAAATAAGTTCTTAATTATGTATTGTATCTCTTTTCTCATAGAGAATACAAAGGATTAGATTTGTCAGTATATCTGTTTATAGTAGATGGATATCGTCTGTTAAAACAAAAGCACCGCCATAGGTGCTGCAACGCTGCAAGTGTGCTGACGACTTTAGTAGGTTAAAGGATAAGGGATTAGGATAAGATAAAATTAAATTAAATTATGAAGTGGTTAGGGGGTAAGTAATTAGGATGACATCCCTTGTCACAACAGCACACCTTCTGTTATTTTAAAACAAATTTATTTATTTTAAATTTTGAAAAATATAATTGAAATTTAAGATATTTTTTTTTGTTAAGGTCGGCAGACACGCTGACGGTCCACTTGATGGTACGTGGCTACCGTCGCCTATAACACAAGCAACGCCTTAACTGTTGCAAGTGCGCTGCCGACTGCAGTAGGATTAAGGATAAGGGATTAGGAGTGGACAGGGAAATGGGCTCTGGCATCACCGAAACACAACCGCACACGTGCTGTTATTTCACGGTGGTCTTCTGTAAGGGGTGGTGATTGCGAAATTCAGTGTGCCCTGCCACTACTTTCCAAATCCAGACCAGAGCCAAATATGAAAAGTTGATTTTTCAAAGTTGACCCTGCCGGGAATGTATTTAAAATTCTGTTTTAGTTTTATGTACGATGGTCTTCTGAAAAGCGATATAAGGGCTTCGTTAGGAGTCCAGCATTTATGACTGCGAAACTCAGTGTGACTGCTAATATTGAAGTTGTAATTTTATCAATTCTGTTACGCAATTCCGTCCTTCTGAAGTATGTTCGTCGTGCAATCTTTTTGTTCTTAGACTAGCTGTGCCCGCAACTTTGTACGCGTGTATTCGTATAGCACGTAACTTTTTATTTTTAAATGAATCAACACTAAATTTTACAGGAAACTTGCTATAATACATCAATGAAAACCGCATTCAAATCGATTATGAGATTAGCGTAGGCAAACGCACAGATGAACACATAAAAATTCTCAAATATATTTTTTTGACCTCGGTAACATAAGGACGTGTGCAAATTGTTTATTTATTTATTTGAAAAAATATTTAATGTTTACGTTTTTATTCATTATTATGTATAGATTTCACATTTAAATAAAAAAATATTTATTCAAAGTACAGAAAAGAAGTGTTAAATCAAGTTATTCGCACAATCAATTTGATATGCGGAAATTGATTCATCCAGTTAATGCAAATTGGTTGCGGGGCAAATTGCATTTTAGGACAAAATAAATCCACCGTTAAACGCAGGAAACGTTGCGGATTGATAACCGCACCGGTTATTAATTTCGGATATATTGGCCGATTTCAATTTGCCTTGCCTATATCAACTATATTATTAACTAGCTGAGCCCCGTATAGCGCATGTTTTTTTTTGTAAACCGACTGGACTAATACAAACACTAAATGTTACGGGAAGCTTGCTATATAAGTGAAAACCGTATTCAGTTCTGAGATTAACGTGCACAAGCGCACAGAAAAACAGACAAAAAGTCTAAAACCTATTTTTTGACCTTCGTAATATAATGTGCAACGTTTACAAATTGTTTTTTTTTTATTTCTTTTTTATTAAGAAATATTTATTACGGCTCATTTACGATTTTATTATATCTATATAATACTAGCGACCCGCCTCCGGCTTCGCCGGAGATGCAAATTTTATATATAAAAACATTCCCCGTTTATCCCTCTTTCCATTAGTGAAAACCGAATTAAAATCGGTCTACCCGTTCACGCGTGATGCCGTGACCAAGGGAAATGGGGATTCATTTTTTTTATATACTATATAGATATAGATATTGCGGCTTTTTCTTTTAGATTTTTTGTTATTTATGTAGGTACCAATGCAATATTACTTACGGCTTCCATCAATTTGTATTTTTATCAATATATACGCATAATTATAAATATAAAATTTATTTATTATCGTTACATGCCGTAATCCAATATGTATCACGCGTAAATTCAATTTTTGAAAGTTACATATTAAGTTTAAAGTAATTCTTAATTATTAAGTGTGTTGTCTTAATTAACAACTTAAATTTAAAAAAATCCCAATAAAATTAATGCGGCGGGCACAGACGAGAACAACGTAACTGGATATATTTTTATTCCCTTCGGTTTGAAATCCGTAGCCTAAACGCTCAGTCGAAATCACAGACAACTCCAAAGCTCTAGATCTCCAGAACTTTAGGTTTGCAAATTACCCTTGTTAGACATGACGAGCATGCTAGGAACATGCCGAAGGAACGCAGGTTATACATAGTACATATAATTTCTGATTATTAGCGAACTTTTAATAACCAATAATATGTTTGAGCCATCGTTAAACAGCATTAAACAATTTATTCCGAAAATTAACGCCAACCACAAAAGTGTAGCCTCTTTATGAGTTTCAACTCATAAAGAGAGCTGGTTCCTTTTAGAGGCAGCCAAGTGTAAGACCCCATCTACATTTTTGTCGGTTTATTAGATTTTTTTTTGCACAATAACAACTGAATACCTCGGTAGTACAATGGGGGGAGTCTGCCGACAGAGATAACGACTCGTGGCAAATTTACTTGGATTATTCGAGAGTAATGGTGAAACGAATTTCATTCAACAATGACATAAGACATTAAATATTATGCGTATAGCATAAGGAGTCTTTATAGCTTGAAAATTAATACGCCATTGAGTACAACCTTTTTACGCTGATCTGCTCCGTTTGCAGTTTTAACATGTATTTCGCATTCTGTATTAGCTTTATATCATACCTATATAGGATGTACATTTCGGGTTGACACGATTCCACATATCTTCAAATTAATAGTGTTCTCAGAACCATAGGATTATTCAAATTTCTACTCCTGTATATTTTCCATAAATTAATTATTATTTAATTAGTTTAATTATTTCCCGCAGGGACGGCAGCGCATCTGCGTCTTCTCTAGTGTTTCTCGTGCCTCTAGGCGACGGTAACCATCTATCATCAAGTGGTCAAGTAGATCAAGTTGTTCAGGCTGCCGTTCTTTATAATATACTAGCTGAATTCAGCCACACTTCGCGGCGGCCCATGCGGCGGCGACGTGCGCATGGGGCGCGCGATACTGGAACTATATAATACTATGTATGATATAGCGTGATGTTATATAGCCTATAGCCTTCCTCGATAAATGGACTATTCAAAACAAAAAGAATTTTTCAATTCGAATCAGTAGTTCCTGAGATTAGCGCGTTCAAACAAACTCTTCAGCTTTATAATATTATTATAATATAGTATAGATAAAAAAATTATGTCGGAATTGTTATTCATGTGTTTCATCATCATCTCAGTCGTAGGACGTCCACTGCTGGACAAAACCCCCAAATTGGACTGATCAGAAGCAGACTGGAACTGGATCCACCGTCGACCCGCAGTCTATATCAGGTCGCCTGTCAACTTTGTAGGTGGACGTCCTACGCTGCGCTTGCCGGTCCGTGACTTCAACTCGACAACCTTCCGCGACCGTCGGCTGTCCGTACTATGTGTCCCGCCCACTGCTACGTCAACTTGCTAATCCGCCGAGTTTTTCTTATTCGATCTCACAGTATAACATTGTGTAACCGCAGTTTAACCCGAGCATAGCCCATAACTAGTTGAACAACGTTGAGCTTTCTTACGAGGCCCATAAAGACCACCTCTCAGCGCCATATGTCATCACTGGGTACACACATTGGTCGAAAACTTTTTTTTAAGACGCTTTTGTCCATATTGGACTAGAAGATGTTCCCGAACGCTACATATTCGAGCTGAATTCGACGATTGACCTCCTTTTCATGTGTTTAAATTACAAGAAATGTATAAAAAAAAATCGCTTTTTTTTATTTCATTGCCTACAAACTTACGCAAAATCAAAATCCAAGGACAGGATAATACAGGGTTGTTTAAGATTGATAAAAAAAATGTTTATTCAAGACGAATTACCAAACATAACCAAAAACAAATTTCAATTAAATACTAAATTATTTTAGTATTTCATTATTATACTTATCGTACTTACCAGTGGGTTCCCCAGTGCATCGCTTCAAATCGGCGTCCATGTGCTTGCTGTGTACGGAATAATGATTTTTCGCACGGATTTCCGCCCAAGTCTCAAGAAATTTATGTCAATAAATTACATTATCTGAATAAATTATTATAAAAGCACCGAATAAATCGATTTTAGCTATCAACATTTGAGTTATAAACATTTTCAATTATGCACTAGGCAAATAAAATTGAATTAATTTAAAAAAAAACTTGCAAGTCTTGAAATAAAATAAACAAAGAAGTTTCATATAGCGTATAATATTTTATTTTATGGTAAGATCGGCAGACAGGCTGACGGTCCACTTGATGGTAGGTGGCTACCGTCGCCTATAACACAGGCAATACCAAAGCTCTTGCAAGTGCGCTGCCGACTACAGTAAGATTAAGAATAAAGGATTGGAAGCGGATAGGGAAATGGGCTCTGGAATTCCTTACTCACTCACCGAAACACAACAGCACACGTGCTGTTTGTAAGGGGGTGGTTACTGCCGCCAGACGGTCTGCCCAAATGACTGCGAAACGCAGTGTGCCCTGCACTACTTTCCAGATCCAGACCAGAGCCAAATCTGAAAAGTTTATTTTTCAAAGTCGACCCTGCCGGGAATCGAACCCTAGAACAGAGCGTTAAGGCAAGCACCCTAACCACTCATCCAACGGGTTTGTCAAATATATACCTCACTTGGATAAGGTACCGCTGCGCACAGTCCGGATGAGTAGAAACTTTATCTTACGAACGCACGAATTTTGAGACAGTCTCTATTCTGGGATGTTTCCACCTAGCTACGTGGGGCGCACTAAAAGTTTCCGGAATGAAAATAAATAAGTAACTATGAATAATCAAAAATAAGCCAATTTTATCTGACCTGTCATTATCGTGGTGCAATTTACGGCGTTTACGGTTATTTTCACGGAGTTTGTCAATAGCTTCAGGCAAATAAATAGCCTTGTACCAACCACTATTCACGGTACAATTTACCTCCAAAGCAAGGCTTTGAGGCACTTCGCACGCGCGCTACTTTGGTCGGTTTCGGCTCATCTTAAAAGACCCATACGCTCTGTTGCTGCTTTGTTTTGGGAGTGTAATAATAAGTCCATGTTTCGTCATCTGTTACTATGTCCCAAACCAAATGACGCCCCTTCGCGGCGTCAAACCAAGTGACGTGATCCGTTTTTTGAGCCTCAGTCAAATTGTGTGGGATCCACCAAGAGCACAGCTTTTTCACACACAAATTTTTGTGCATGATTGATTGTATTTGACTCATGTCTTTGCCTAAGGATACCCGAATCGCATGATAAGTCACGTGCCTGTCTGTTTCGATCATACAGCACACAGAATCGACGTTTTTGTTGTTCAAGACGATGGAAGGGCGACCATCAGGAAATCCGTCATTGAGATTGACACAACCAGCTATAAATAGTCGTCTTACAAGGTACTTCATCCCCAAAAGCAGTTTAAAGCCGAGCGAAGCTCCGCTGAGCTGTCACATTATACTTAATATCGTATAAAATCATACTAGAAAAATTTTTACGTGTTAAATCCATGGTGATGTAAACACGCAATTTTTAAAATGACGCCACAATTTAAACTATTTCACAAGTCAGATGAAACAAACTTTATTCTACAGTCAAAGTGTTCTATTTTCAAATATTGTACATATTTTTTTAATATTGTTTATGTAACTGGCCAGTTCCGGCAAAATATTAACTATTTATGTGTTAATATTTGGCCAATTATTAAACATTTGTGTTGATTATTTATAAAGGTTCCTTAGCAAAATTTATACCTTATATATGATACGCACTATCAACTGCGGTAATAAAAATGACCGCATTATTTTTTTTACAAAGATTTATTTGTTCATGTTCCATTCCTGGATTTAAAAAAGTTTGACTGCAGCTTTTCTTAAGTTTGACTGAAGTTTTCCTTACTTCAAAAATATATTTCTTAGATATTTGGATTGATCATCCCCTATATGCAGTTCTTTCCACTTCGTGCTTTTGTAGAAGTTTTATTTTTGCTTTGTGAGATTAAAAAAACTTCAAAATAATAACTATATTATTAAAGGAGTTAGTGAGTAACGTAATTCCATATTACTCGGATTAACCAAAGCCAGTTATCGACATGTTAGAGTAGGGGCCGTGCCTAGATAATGTCCACGCCGCAATTCTGAGGTTACATAACAGTCTGTGATAAGTGAATCGACCCACGACTCGTTACAATGTAAAGCAATGCTTGCGTTAATTTTAAAGGAAATCCGCATTATTAAATCTATAATTAACCAGCTGCTTCCAAACTAATCAATGCTATAAACACTGACTGTGGTTTTTAAAAGCCATAAAACAA
Source organism: Bembecia ichneumoniformis (assembly GCA_910589475.2). NCBI lineage: Eukaryota > Metazoa > Arthropoda > Insecta > Lepidoptera > Sesiidae > Bembecia > Bembecia ichneumoniformis. The sequence goes on from OU342541.1 coordinate 5,803,070, forward strand.
TGGCCTTTATTTCGAAGTAAATTGTGCACACTACACAAAGGCCCAAATGTCTGTACCTCTTAAGTGTTTTCGATTTCATAACTGATTTAGAAATAATGATTGACTAACGTTCTCTATTACGCGAATGACCTTGGGTAACTGGGCTATCTACACCCAGCACCCGCTAGGGGCATCCGCTACTCGAAAATATCAATGAAACTATTGAATTAAATGAGAACTGTACTCATTTATAGCGTAAATGAAACTCTATTATTTGATTATATACACATTTCAATACAATACAAAGCAAGACGTTCAAATTTTATTTATTTTCTCGTAAACTATAATACTTAAAACAAAAATAACTCGTCAGAAATATGATATAAACCAAGAAGTTATGTATCACATTTTTTTTGTTTCATTGGCTTTAAGTGAATATGAAAACAAAGCAGTGATTTTTTTCTTATAGATGGCGTGGAGCCTCTTAACAAACTTGCGTGCCAAGACACTTGGCAGCCTTTGTAAGGGGGCTTACAAAGCAAAAAAAATTTCAAAATACACCCGCATGGCCCCATAATTGAATGGACACGATACCAACACAACAGAGTTCCTTTTATTAGAATGTTGTTAAAATAATATGAAACAATTTATAAACAGACTATACACAACGCACTTATAATAATCTTTTTTTTTTTTTTTTATTATAGATGGGTTTTCTCTTGACCAGCATCTATCCATGTAGGAAGGATGAGGCCGAAGATGGAGCGAGCTCACCCAGAACTATTCACAAACAAACTTGCGCATAGAAACATAGTCTTCCCGTCTCAGTGGAGCAATTGTGACTTATCATGTGAAACAAAGCACATTGAAGTATGCATGACATGAGACGGAAGATAGCGCATTTCGCGGAATAAAAATGTTATAAGTGCCAAAAGTATTAAATATTAATTACTCGTAAATTATAATGTCAAATGAAAAATTAACCCACGAAAGCCTAGATAATCTGTGAACTGACATTTTTTAGGTTTGTAATATGTGTCATTTTGAAAATAAAACAAAAACAATAAAAATTAGAGGTAACTTGGTGATTTTGTTCTAGCGAGAAAATTTCATTATATAATATTTTCTGTGCACATTTCACTTTTATTTATAATGTATTATTCTATATATAAATATCTTCTTATTTGACCTTTGGATGAGTGGTTAGGGTGCGTGCCTTAACGCTCTGTTCTAGGGTTCCCGGGTTCGATTCCCGGCAGGGTCAACTTTGAAAAATCAACTTTTCAAATTTGGCTCTGGTCTGGATTTGGAAAGTAGTGGCAGGGCACACTGCGTTTCGCAATCATTTGGGCAGCCCGTCTGGCGGCAGTAACCACCCCCTTACAGAAGACCACCGTGAAATAACAGCACGTGTGCTGTTGTGTTTCGGTGAGTGAGTGAGGGATGCCAGGGCCCATTTCCCTATCCACTCCTAATCCCTTATCCTGAATCCTACTGCAGTTGGCAGCGCACTTGCAGCAGCTTAGGCTTTGCTTGTGTTATAGGCGACGGTAGCCACCTACCATCAAGTGGACCGTCAGCCTGTCTGCCGACCTGACATAAAAAAAAAAAAAAGATAAAATTCAAATCTAGGATTAACTATTTCTATTTTTACGGGCTCGTAAATCCTGCCAATCTTTAGTAAACTCTTTACTAATGACTAGCTTTAAAGTAGTCATCAAAATAGAGGAAAGACATAGACCTTTTCGCTGTAATCTATATATCTCTATATATAAAAATGAATCCCCATTTCCCTTGGTCACGGCATCACGCGTGAACCGATTTTAATTCGGTTTTCACTAATGGAAAGAGGGATAAACGGGGAATGTTCTTATATATAAAAATTGCATCCCGGGCGAAAACGGGGGCGGGTCGCTAGTAGGATATAAATGTACAAATAACAATATACATGTTATAAAATAAAGTCTCTAGCCGCTTCTGTCTGTTTCTCCGCTAATTTCTTCTAAACCACCCAAAAGAATTTGATATAGTTTTCTCTAATCCATAAACGAATAAAGTCTGTGTATGTAATATGCAAAAAAAATGGGCTCGTCGCCCATTTAATTATAATTAAGGGTTTATAATTAAGTTAATTATAATTAAAGGAACCCGGGTAAAACGAATTGGTATATTAACGGCCAAGACTCTTCGAATATTAATAAATTAAATGTATAAATAACTTATGACTCGTAAGTATAGAAGTTGTAACGCCCACCCACAAGGTGAACAGACGACCTGATAAGGGCCACGGGTGGATCCAAGTTGCTTAGGATCGGTCCTTTTGGAAAATTAAGGGGGAGGGGGGTTTGTCCAACAGTGGACGTCCTACAGCTGAGATGACGATGATTTAATATTAGTACTTTCATAGTATCATATCTAATTAACAAGCCGTCACGGAATTGTAACTTTGATCTTTTACTAGTCTTTATAAACACTAGCTGTGCCCGCGACTTCGTACGCGTGGTTTTCGGAATAACGCGTAATTTTTTTGTTTGAATTGATTGAATGTTGAAATGAAATATAGACTACATGTTACCGAAAGCTTGCTACAATGGATCAGTGGAAACCACATGAAAATCGGTTAAGCCGTTTCTGAGATTAGCGTGCGCAAAGACATAGACAAACAACGATTTTATTATATAACTCGCAGAGCTGACCGGCCGGCCAGTATCATTATTTTATTGTGGAGTTATTTATTTTAAAACTATGATATCTCCTAATATATTCATTGAAATCAAATGATGTCAGGGGCAATATTGTTCAAAATTCAAATACTTTTGATGAATAACGTATTTATTTGGATAAGGATTAATATCATGTCAATAAAAACACCTTCGCAAATAATGCATTATTTTAGAACAAATTTGATTACCATAAAAAAGGTTATAGTGAGTCAAACTTAAAAGATAGACATGTGCTGTAGCGGACTTTTTTTTAGAACTTTTAAAGGGGAACAATTCCGTCATACATGATTTTTGCGTAACGTTAACCGTTTACGCAGTGCACGCATCGGTAACTCTCAAAAGGGATAATTTTCCCGTTTATGCAACATTTTTCATTGAAGCTCCGCTCCTATTGGTCGTAGCGTGATTTTATATTATAACGCCATCCTCGATAAATGGACTATTCAACACAAAAATAATTTTCAATTCGAACCAGTAGTCCTTGAGATTAGCGCGTTCAACCAAACAAACAAACTCTTCAGCTTTAATAATATTAGTATATTAAAATATGTAACTCTTTAAAATTGTTCAATACTAGCGACCCGCCCCCGGCTTCGCCCGGGGTGCAATTTATATATATATATATATATATGAACATTCCCCATTTATCACTTTTTCCATTAGTGAAAACCGAATTAAAATCGGTCTACCCGTTCACGCGTGATGTCGTAAACAAGGGAAATGGGGATTCATTTTTATATATAGAAGATTTATCTCAATGGGAACCTAAATATATATGTTTGTCTTCTCAAAGTTATAAATTTATATTTTCTTTTTTAATATATTTTATCCTCAGTTGTTGTATTTTAATTAGGTTCCACCACAAGAATTCATTTATATTTATTATCTGTGCAATTTAAAATTTGTCTCACTGTGTAACCTTGAAACTATTTGTGTCTGTTGTTATTTTTTTTACGATAAATAATATTATACTTTTTAATATGTACTAAAGTTACTAAGTACTATTTCAGTATTTCCAAAAAAAAATATTTTCACCTGTTATACATTGGTTATTTTATTAAAAAAGCGAATAGTCAATTAAAAAGAATTAAAAAGCAGAGGGATTTTGTTAAAAGGATCGCCGGAGTGGGCGAGACTGATTAGGCCTTCACTCAGAGGAAAGGTCGGTACCTTTCCTCTGAGTGAATATAACTGAATTGTAGATACAGTTATATCACTGTTGTACCCTGCTATAATTAACAATTGTCAATGAAATTTCAGTTCTGCGAACGCTACGACACTGTGTAGGTAGTTAAAGGTTAACTTACATAAAACTCGTGGCTCACTGCCCGGCAATTACGTAATGCACCTCACCCTTAACTTGATAACTATTACATAGATTTTATTACAAGTTATAAACTCCCGTTCCGTGTTCATTAATTAGTTTCTAATGGCATACTTCTCGAGGAAAATTTCATTATAATTTTCTAACGACTGCTTTTAAGCACATTGGAGTTTAGAAAGAAGAAAGAAGGGAAGTAAGACTTTTATTCACTGCACGAAAGACACTGACATTATTACAAAACAGGACAGAAATTAATAATAAACGTGTGTGTGTCCGAATCGGATACTGGCTCAGCATTGTGCTGGGGTGCCAGACAAACACCTACAGCGCTGATTTTCAGCCAGCACCGTATGTGACTCATTGAACACCATACAAACTTACTTTATAAATTACTATATATATATACACATACATATACACATATATACATATACATACACACACATACATACATATGTAGACATTTAGATACATCGAAAAATACATAGGTAAGTAATAATATAACACAAATATCAACAAACTAGCTGGTGCCCGAGGCTTCGCTCGCGTTGAAAAATAAAAAAATAACGCTTGACTAAATATATGAGCAATATAACGCCTAACATCTTTATTGCAGTTATAGCTTTGCCTGGCGTTAGATGATCCCTTGGGTGAAGTATTTTTTTTCTGGATGAAAGGTACCCTATGTCCTTTCCTGCATCCCTGACAACGTGTATGCAAAATTTCATGATGATCGGTTGAGTAATTAAGACGTGAAAAGATAACAGACAGACAGACAGAGTTACCTTCACATCTATAATATTAGTATGGATTAGTTTCGTCAGTAATGAATTGTCATCAGTTAGATCCTGGCGAAAAAAAAAATATTATGAAATTAATTTTACCTTTTTCTTTTATTTATAATCTATCTATGGAATACTTTCTTTTGCATACCTACAATATATACATTATATGTTTATACATAATATTATATTAATAACAATATATACATGCTAGATCTATGCACACAAGCTTATTATAAACCGATTATTTAGCTTTAAATAACAGCACGTGTGCTGTTGTGTTTCGGTGAGTGAGTAAGGGACGACTGTTTTTACTGTTTTTGAAATAGGTCTCTCTCTCTCTCTCTCTCTCTATCTATCTCTCTCTTATGTTAATGTAGTTTAAATATTTAACTAAAATGCCTCTCAATACCTCAATACCAATAAGACGTCACCTAGTCTAGAGTTTAATTCGCCTGAATTTTAAGGACTCCATTTAGGTTCCTTGGGAAATTAGTGAGAGTAGGTACTGGCAGGGCACGACGCGTTCCGCACTCCTTAATTGATCAGCTCGTCTAAAGCGAAGCCACAGAGACAACGCACAGAATGTAAACAAACTTTCAGGGGTTCATAACATTTTTAATAAACAAATAGTTAACACCTATTTCTATTAGTATATCTAGTAGCGCAACCATTTAAAAAAAAAAGATCATAAAAATGTCTAAAAAGGTGACCAAGTGTTGTCAAGATCGCTTTCCTGTACCATGAAACGGAAGCGCCGGCCGCTTCTCAACCTCGGAGCGAAAAGAAAGAAAGAAAGAAAGCATCTTTTATTCCTCTAATACAAATAATATACATATAAACAAATAATAATTACAAACAAAACAAACAAATATATAAACGAGTAAGGAGAGGAAAAGGAACCCTGGCTCAGTATACAGTTGTGGTGCAGATATTCAGACAAACAAAAAAAAACATTTACACGAGACAATTCAGAACACGATTATACAATCAATGGCTGAAATTATCGCAATTTTCTTGAAAACAACTGAAAGATTTCACCAGCTAGTTATCTATATGGCAAATTCACTGTAAATAGCAATAGCACACGAGAATGTACAACAAATGGACCGGCCGCCCGCGCCCCCATAAACTGTCACCACCCGTCCCCGTGAATCAAAGACCTAAGCGTTTCTCTGTAGATCGATTAGTGATGAGTGAAGTCGTAAAACATCCTAGAGATGTAAGATCGCGTAGCGGGGGCGGAAGATTATTCCAACATTTCGAGGCGCGGTAACGAAAACAGCCTCTGAAGAAAGCGGAACGGAACCTGGGAATGGACAAAGTGTGAATTCATTTATATTATTAAATATGAAAGGACGGAGACCGCTGGATGAGTGGTTAGGGTGCTTGCCATAACGCTCTGTTCTAGGGTTCCCGGGTTTGGCGGGGGAGGCAGATGCATGTTTTCCACGATCCCTTAAACCCCCCCCCCCCCCCCCCCCCCCGCCTATATACGGCGCGAGGAAGCACCGTGGGTTTTTAGTGGGTAGAAGTCCCACATACCCCAACGATGTCCCCATGGTCGGTGGGAATCTGGCTCGCAGATTTTCCCACGCAAAAAAAAAAAAGGGTTCCCGGGTTCAATTCCCGGCAAGATCAACTTTGAAAAATGAACTTTTCAAATTTGGCTCTGGTCTGGATCTGGAAAGTAGTGGCAGGACACACTGCGTTTCGCAGTCATTTGGGCAGCCCGTCTGGCGGCAGTAACCACCCCCTTACAGAAGTCCACCGTGAAACAACAGCACGTGTGCTGTTATGTTTCGGTGAGTGAGTAAGGGATGCCAGAGCCCATTCCGGGGCTTCTAACCTAACCTAACCCCTCCTAATCCCTTATCCTTAATCCTACTGTAGTCGGTAGCGCACTTGCAGCAGCTTTGGCGTTGCTTGTGTTATAGGCGACGGTAGCCACCTACTATCAAGTGGGCCGTCAGCTTGTCTGCAGATCTTAACATTAAAAAAAAGAGGTACATAATCACTCGTCGTTGTAAATCTCAGTACAGGTCGGTTTTGCGTACATTGTTTGCGTTGTCTTCGTGACTTTACTTTAGTATTCTGTTGGTATCGACTACCTCATGAAAGATCACAGTGAAGTAGCTGAATGTGTCCTGTTTTAAAACCAACTGTTTTATTGCACGAGGTACTTGGGGCACGGTTCAATCCTCTCACTTTTCTTGCACCCCCTACCATGTTGTTTGTATTTCTAAAAAAGACTACAAACCTGCCTGCCACCTGTGAACCTCGTTAATAATAATAACTCATTAAGCTTTCCTAAGAAAGATACTCCCGTAAAAAAGTGCACATAAAACAGTTTTATATATGAAACCTCTGCCTCAAAAATAAGCACTTAATAAAGCCTTTCAAACAACATTGTCGCCTCACAAAGGGAAATCCAAACACACTTCGCATGGCATTCTTCCTTTGACTCCCAAGCAAAATCAACTCGGCAATATTTCTTTTTAAAAACGCTCCCGCTAGTGTGTTGCGAAAATTTCAAATATTGACACAATAACATTGACAATTTCGATGTGAAGGAAAAGAGAGTTTTGAAATGAAATAACTTTTAGGTATTGTAAGAAATGCGAGAACAATACTTGTGATTTGCAGCCCTAACATAATTGCAATTCTACATATATGTATAATTACAACTTCTTAATTTAGTTACTAGAAATCAGTGACAGCGTTTTTACTGAGAGAAACTATGTACCTAGTTTTTATCTAAAAACAAGAATTTATTTTACAAATGCTAGTTCTTATCAATATCCTCACCTCTGGAAAGCCAAATTATAGGCGAGTAACATTAGCTGTATCTTATTTTTAAAAGGATTAGATATCCCAACGAAAATAACAATAATGTAACAAAATTTTCATTATTTGGCATAGGTATTTTCTTGAGTTTTGGTTTTGCTGATGTTAAAAAAATATATATAATTAGACTACCCCAGCTAAGTCGCAGATATCAAAATAAATGTAATTTATTTCAGCGGAAGGCATAAATAAATGCATAATATTCTAATACAAGGGGACATTTGAAAACAAAAGTAGTGTTATGTGTGACGCATAGTTTATCGTAGATACTGACGCGACAATTCAACGTAAGTAACCGTTGGGGATATAGCTCAGTGGTAGAGCATTCGACTGCAGATCGAGAGGTCCCCGGTTCAAACCCGGGTGTCCCCTGTTGGTATCTATTTTTTTATCCATTTTTTTAAATTTTTTTAAGTATTTTTCAATCTTATATAATATAATGCCTTGACAAATGCAGGTCACCATAATTATAAAAGAATAATCTCATTTAGCGATTAAGTAAATCTAAACAGTGCACTTAAAAATAAGGTATTTTAATTACTTTAGATATATTGCCGTGAAATACAGAAATAAATAAATCTAATATCGATACGGTCACTATATATTATGTTGATAGGTAATTGATTAGACAAGAATTTATAACAAAATTGTTGAATAGGTGCTTCCATAAACACTACTCAAATACCTACTACTAATAACTGAAATAACTACTAAAATAACTTGGTTTTACATGAGATTTCAAATCTTTTATTATTTTTTAATTGGGACTGGTTTCGTCCCACTGAGTATTGTCCCACACATAAAAAATTCCCTCTATGTCCCAGTTTGTATGCCCCGTTTGTACTAAAATATATTTTCTGATTATTTACTCCCGGTTTGTCCTATTCTTTATGCCTACTCAACATTTTTTTTGTATAGATTTAATAATATTTTTAGTACAGTCAGTCTAAAATACTTATGTATTAATATATAATTGTACATATAAAGTGTGTAATATACACACCTGATTATGTATTTCCAAATCTGACAATAATATAATAAATACTGACAGAAATGTTTTAATTTCCTGTGATTTTTAATCAAAGCTAAAGCTGAGTTCCTGGCCAAAGTTGAATTCTTGCTAAGCCGGGGGCAGGCCGCTATATAATATTAGGACTGGCGACCCATAAACTTATGAGCTTTATGTAATCTAAAAATATTTTGATTGAAATTGCGGAATATATCTATGTAGGCTAATGTGTGTGCAGTCGCTAACTTTCATTAATAATGTAGAATGGGTTTAGTTTAGTTAGGGGCTTTAGTAAATTTGTGCCGCCTGCCGTGTGTTCAAGAAGTTTGTTCAACATTTATGAGCCGGATTTGCTTGAAATTTATATTGCATATGTATACGACTTGCAACGAAACGCTCAGTGAGAAAGTTTAATTAAGCAAATTCAATTAAATTAATCGTATATATAGTAAGACTATTAATAGTATATTTGATGGAATTGTCTGTTGATTAAAAATGTCAATATATAGCCAGTTACGAGTCAAAAAAAACGGGACAAGTGCGAGTTGAACTCGCGCGATTTGAGTTCCGCACGATGTTGAGTGATTTACCATGTTATTTTAATATCATGGACTTCTTATAGTTTTTCCTATAATCTATAAGTAATAAACTAATTTTTGTACTTTTTTCAAAATTTTAGGTTCAGTAGTTTCGGAGATAAGGGGACGGAGATGGTCAATTTTCGTCTAATGTCTTGAATAACTTGGAAACTATTTATTTTAAAATTACAAAAAAATACATTTGAGATCTTCACAACAAGACCTTCCATTTGATATGTCACACGATGCAGTTTTTAAAATTTTTATTTTCATTTTCCACCTTCCCCCCAAAAATGACTCCCATATACAGATTTCATCTATTCACGTCACACCTCTGCGTTTGGGTCACAGAAATTGATATGTGTACCATATTTCAACTTAATCGGTCTAGTAGATTCGGAGATAATTGACTGTGACGGACGGACACGGACACACGAGTGATTCCATAAGGGTTCAGTTTTTTTATACGGGCGTACGGAACCTTAAAAATATAAATTTTTACCACAACCGATTTACTCAAAGATGCCAATAGATGGCATTAAACACAAAAAAAAACTATTTCTGATTTTATTAAGAATTAACTGTGCTCGCGCCTTCGATCGCGTGGAATACAGATTGTCTCTCGAAATCAGTAAAAATCAATTACCAACTTTGTAGTCGTAGCTTACGTGTCTTGATTTTGCAGTGCCTCTGTGGGTTTCACGGCGCGGTCGCGCTTTACATATATCGTACTATCTATCTCTTTAACCATACGTCCAAAACATATGCAGCAATTAACAAAAGTCACGTGCATTAAATAAACTTACTGATTTTGATAAGGATACATAATTTTGTTTATAATATGACCAATAAACATCACCTAACGATTTTAATTATTTTTTTTAATACAAAAAAGTAGTTTTGTGGCTAAGCATTCGAAAGAGAAATTTTCGTTCGACTCTTTTTGCGGCGACTTACTTTGACCATTCTTTTACCATCAAAAAGCCTTTTTTATTTGAAGATTTTTTTTAATCGGATGAGTGGTTTCGAAGATTACCTCCTACATACAAATACACAAACAAACGTACAAACTTTATCTATTTATAATATTAGTATGGATATATAGTGATTAATAAGTATCACAAAACAATTCACAACTTATGTAAAGTATAAGCATCCCATAAAAAAGACAAATCGAAACTAGAGCCTATTTAACTGTTTGTTGGATTATAATTGAAATACTAAAACCATGTTTAAATTAACTTAATACTTAATGAAGTCTAAATTACTTAATTACTTTAGTAACTACTTAGTACCATTACAATCTTAGTAGTGGTACCCACTTGTATACGTTTACCTATTCTGTGGTAGTGGCAGGTTACATTGCGTTACACAGTCATAAATTGGACATTAACCAAATCTTACAGAAGACCACCGGGAAATAACATCACATGTCTGCTGTTGTGTTTTAATGAGTTAGTAAGACACAAATAACCCCCAAGAGATCTCAGAGTTCATTTTCCTATCTCTTCCTAATACCTTATCCTTAATCCTACTGTTGTTGGCAAAGCACTTGCAGAACCTGTGGAGTTGCTTGTGTTATAGGCGGCGGTGCCCACATGCCATCAAGTAGACCGTTAGTCTTTCTGAGGGCCTATACATAAAAAAGCCAACTACCACCAAGTGGACAATCACCCCCTTACTGTAAAAAAAATATTCCACCAATCTTTAGCCCAACTAAGTTCTCCCCATCTCCTTTTAAAATTAACACGTTTTTAAATTACGTCTGGCGGCAGTAACCACCCCCTTACAGAAGGCCACCGTGAAATAACAGCACGTGTACTGATGTGTTTCGTTGAGTGAGTAAGGGATGCCAGAGCCCATTTCCCTATCCACTCCTAATCCCTTATCCTTAATCCTGCTGTAGTCGGCAGCGCTCTTGCAGCAGCTTTGGCGTTGCTTGTGTTATAGGCGACGGTAGCCACCTACCATATAGTGGACCGTCAGCCTGTCTGCCGACCTTAAGATAAAAAAAATCTAATACAGTGATATTTGAATTACAGAGGGATCTCTCACTCGTGTTAAAGCTATGCATTTCTCCTATTACTGTCGTCTCAATGAGGGAGTAAGGAATGCCAAAGTCCATTTCCCTATCCATAGGTGTTCACTTGGAACACCTATGACGTTGCTTGTGTTTAGTGTATGCTTGTGTGTAGATCCTATGTCGATGACTTGAGTTCTTGCGTTCTTCTACGGATTTCTTTTTTGCAAAGTACGTTCTGTCCTTTTGAACTCGTTTACGAGACCAATGACAAATAAAAAGCCTTTATTCAATTTGTGTATGTTTCTGAAGCCGCCCTTTGAAGCTCAAAACACTGAGACTTTGTAAAATCAAAATTGCCACTCGGTAGTCCGCCTTGCATCCACTCAACCTGAGAGAAATCCCGCCAAAATAGCTGTAGACAACAATATTCCTTAATTTAATAAGTTCAAAAGACGCCGACGGGTGCAATAAGGCCGCTCGTCTTACGGCCAATGAGAGCTCCGTCCTTAACGACTCATAAAGTTGGGTTAACATTGCTAGCGACTCAAACTTAATTTGTTCATAACAGTTTTCTGAGAATTATAAATTTATAATCATTCCGTGTTTATCGCTCATTCCTTTAGTGAAAACATCTTCAAAATCACTTGGTTAGTTTAGAAGTTAGCGGAGAGAACGGGATAGTTACGTCCATTATTTATTTCACGTAAATCCTAATAAAAATAAACTTCCACAAAATAAAAGATCATTAACTGTTGTGGTTTGGCGCGTGCGTCACAATTTATAATAAAAAAGTTTACTTATAAATCGTAGTTGTCGTTTGTTGCTTATGTTGTATTATTTATTACCCTTAAGTGATAAATAAAATAACATTCATTGAATTCAGGCACACTGATAAGTATAAAAAATACATCATTTTATTAAACTATATTTATTATACTAGCGGTCTATCGCCGGCTTCGCACGTTTAATCCGGTCAATTTAGACATTCGAAGTTACATCAATTCTCAATAAGCTGAAAATCGGTGAAATCGTTCAAAATATGATTATAAACATAATCAGAAAGTTCCCCATCCCTCCCCTTTTTGCAAAAAATTTTATTCAAGGTCAAAGGTCGAAGAAATGAGTTTTTTGCGATTTTCAGCAAAACGATAAGTTTTATCATAAAAATACCTCAGACAAAAATTGTAGATCATAAAATTATCTACAAAAAATGTATAAATACTTTTTTTCCTACGAGCCACCGTTTCTGAGATATTATAACGATTCAAAAAGTTGTAAAAGTTGTAATCGTCATAATATGCACACGTTTCCACGCCACCTATGAGGTAGTGTACTTAGCGCGTTTTTTTTAAAGTTTAGCACAAATAAAACAATGTTCTGACATTTTTGTTATAAAACTCAAAACAGCACGATATAGGTTAGGATAAACACGTGTTTTCACTACAGAGTAGCATTCAAGACTAACGGTATTTCATTTGTTATAGCAGGTATAAGACCCTAGCCACGCACGCAGTCGATCAGAAGACAGATGTTCTCTCAAGGTCATAATTGGCGTATAATTTAAGGGACTGGGTTTCTTTCTACCTGATTTTCTTATAGTTATAACTTATGTATATTTTATATTTTAAGTGTAAGTTATAATGATCGATAGAAAAATATTTAAACATATATTACAACTCGGGAGATGTATATACGTGGCGTACTCATGCATATTATGACGATTACAACTTTTACAACTTTTTGAATCGTTATATCTCAGAAACGGTGGCTCGTAGGAAAAAAAGTATTTATACATTTTTTGTAGATAATTTTATGATCTACAATTTTTGTCTGAGGTATTTTTATGATAAAACTTATCGTTTTGCTGAAAATCGCAAAAAACTCATTTTTTCGACCTTTGACCTTGAATAAAAATTTTTGCAAAAAGGGGAGGGATGGGGAACTTTCTGATTTTGTTTATAATCATATTTTGAACGATTTCACCGATTTTCAGCTTATTGAGAATTGATGTAACTTCACTCTTATTTTTTGGTCTAATTTGACCGGACTAGTTAGCAATTGATTATATTATATGAACCTGCTGTAAAAAATTATCTAACCGATAGTGAAAACCGCATTAAAATCTGTTGCATGGTTTGGGAGGAGTTAGCGGAAACACAGACAGACAAATTCTGTTGTCATAGTTTCATTAATAATGAAATTAATTTAACAAGGTTCATTAATATTGGGTACCTACTGTTAAAATTAAATTTTCAAATACTTCTTTAATCTGTAGAAAAATAATTTTAGGTACCTTCTTCAAATATTATAAAGGCGAAAGTTTGTGAGAATGTATGTATGTTTGTTACTCATGTACGCAAAAACAGCTTAACGGATATAGATGATATTTGGCACACAGATAGTTTATTACCTGGGTTATAATATAGAATACTTTTATCCTGGAAAATGTTAGGTTGTCGTGGGATCATCTAAAAATATTTAAAAAATGGGCGCCCCTGTCGTCGTGGCAGCGCCACCGTTCGTCACAGCGATAAAGATGTTAGGCGTTATATTAGTCATATATTTTCATTTTCAACGCGGACGAAGTCGCAGGAGCTAGTATTATATAAATAAAATGAAATTTAATAACAGTTTACATAGGTTATGTCATTTTATACTGACTTGTCTTATTGTGTCGCCTGTATGAGGTGGCCCAAAATAGTAAAGACACACTCCCAGCCATGGTCTTCAGGAAGGAATTGGAACTCGTGGTGAAGTCTGCAGAGTAAGAAAGCGGTCTTTTTGCTGATGGCGTAGAAACCGTCTGTTCTCTGCAGTTCAAACATGCCAGATGCACTGCAGATATGCGGTCTCATTATTTTCCCTAAATATGTTTATTTTGTCGAAACGATAATTCATGGTACAGTCCTGTTTCATATTTATAATAAGGGATAAGAGACAAAATGAAGTTTGGAGAATGAACTTCGACACATCTTACTAGCGTACCGAAACAAAAAAAAAACGGGACAAGTACGAGTTGAACTCGCGTGAAGAGGGTTCCGTACGATGTTACCTATCCGCACAATATTGAGTGATTTACCACCTTATTTTAATATCATGTACTTCTTATAGGTTTTCCTATAATCTATAAGTAGAAAACTAATTTCTGTATTTTTTTTTTCAAAATTTTATGGTCGCACACACGAGTGATCCTATAAGGGTTCTGTTTTCTTATTCGGACGTACGGAACCCTAAAAATGATAAATGTTTATAATCTTAACAATGATTTAACTTAAATTAAAGCTCTTGTACATATTTTAAATTGAAGACGCTGTCCGCGTTTGTCTTTTTCTCCGCTAACTTCTTCTAAACCACCCAACGAATTTTGGTACAGTTTGCTCTAATGGAAAGAGATAATGGCAAAAAGCGTTACGTTATCTGTCACTTTGACATTTGTGCGACAGCTGACGCATGTCTTTATTGTTTCATATTTATATTCTTTGGGCTTATAAAAGCAAATGTTGAAATCTTGTATGACAAGTGTAGTCCGCGTTGAGGAACGAAAGGACAGCGCAGCCACATCTGTTGTCGAAAAAATGAACTATAAAACGTAGTTACATCTATGTTTACCGAACGTAACTAACATAATTTTTGTTGGAACACGTGACATCTAAGTATGCAGAATGTATGAATTAATTAGGTATCCAGTTATCTATTGATGTGAAAAAAATATTTAAATATTAAATTTTATACGTTTAAAGAAGTAAACTTGCGTTGCGTGCGTCGGAGCTGACACACACACATTTTTATTTATAACTTGACATACAACCTTGTAACCTTCATCAAGAATTAGGCTATCAAATGCATAAAGAAATTTCAAATCCAACTAATAGATCCAGAGATTAGCTTGTTCAAAGTTCAAAGAAAAAAATAATACTGTTACTTAATTATACTGTTACGTGTGGGGTGAGTCAATCTGCCGTGTAAGGGCGAAAATCAACTATTTATTTCCACAAACCAAGATGACTTCCAAAAGGGCTAAACGAAAGGTCCTATAGAACCGTTAAACTTGCCAAAAGTCGCTTAATGAGTCGCTTGTCGCAGGTAACTTCACAAAGTTCCAAGAATCGCTTTCGAATCGAATCGCAGAGCTCAACTGTGTCTTGCTCGCCACTATCTCCTATTTATATTTGCCGCCAAACGTCCCGATCTATCTCGAAGTCACTAGTAGTAAACAACTATTGTAAACAGGGAGTTGTTTTTCTACTCCGTGATTGTAAACAAGTCTATTGTTAGGTTTAAAATTGTTAAAGAAAAATATATTAAGTTTATGGTTTAAAAAAAAAAAAAAATTGTCTTTGACATATGTCAATGGTTTATCCGTTTCCGTTTATGTTATACAAAAATGTCATGTTAAAAATTGAGATTTGAGAAAGTTTTATATTATTGTAGAATTGTAATAAGAAAAGTAACTAATAAATACAAACACCAGTGCAACAATCAAAAAATATCGTTTAATTGAGTAATCACCGCAACATCTATTGAAAGTTCGAAAATGCTCTTTCTGTTGAATATTAACTCTACGTTGTGAATACCAATTTCCTTTGACACTAACCGGGAAGTGGCGTGACTACTATCGATAGTGGGGAGCCTTCGAGATTTTTCAACCGGCGCGAGCGTTTTACGAGAATGTTCCATGGTTATTCATAACAATACCAATAAGTGCCTATAGATTTACGCCTTAATATATCGCATGAATCGTATAAAGAAAATGGACGATATTGTGACTATTCGAAAGTGTATTTCCAAATTAGATAATGGTATAAAAATTAAATAGATAAATATGTACTACTTAATTTATTCTTCATGTTCCTGTTTCCGCTCTCAAAGGCGACTGACGTTTAGAGAACGCTACGAATGTAACGATATGTTACAGAAATTCAATTTGCCAATGTCTTACAGTTATGACTCCCGCAGTAAGAAAATATGGATATTTTCATATGAAACTAAGGTGGAATACACACAAACAAAATTTTAAATTTACTCCGTGTTGTATGGGTTGTAAAGTTGACATGTATGTGTTTTAAAACTTAGAAAACAATTGAACATCACATCAGAGAACTGGCGCTCCTAGTACCGGAAATGTCTTCAGATCTCGTATCTGAATATATATGGAATAATATAATACATATATGATATCAATCCAGTCATTTCTTATGTACCCGTAATATTGAGAAATTTAAAGGCGGCTATTACGTTATCCCTCATTCATCCAGAAAAAAAGTATCGTTCTCGAGAAATCATCTAAAAATAAAAATAATAAATTCAACGCCTGACAAAATTTAGGAGCAATAAAGATTGAATAAAGATTAGATATTGTACCTAGATACACCTAATATAAAATTGATTTAATGCGGCCATTTGACATTAAAAGCACACCCAGAGTCAGGACTCAACCTTAAACAATGATTCTATCAATATTTTCAAGTCGTTCAAATTATATATTTTTTCTTATCAGTCTTGTCTTGTCCGTAAGTTTAAGAACAATTTAAGAATTCAAGTATTAAGAACAATTTCTTAATTTAAAAGAAAAGAATATCTATTATGTCATAAAAAAGAGTCATAAAGCGATTATTTTCGCTGCCGCTTGTCAGTAAATGCTCAGTCAAATTGCGAGCAATATTTCACAAGAAGATGCAACCTACGTGAACAGCTATTTAGAAGAATGTCTATATGCTTCGCTATTATGTCGCTAATAAAAGTTTTCCTTACTTAAGGTGAATTTTTGCTTGAATACTAGCTGAACTTGGCCACGCTTCACTGCGGCCCATACGGCGGCGGCGGCGTGCGCATGGGGCGCGCGGTACTGGACACTGCTTATATATAATACTGTTTATCGTAGCGTGATGTTATATAGCCTATAGCCTTCCTTGATAAATGGACTATTCAAAACAAAACGAATTTTTCAATTCGAACCAGTAGTTCCTGAGATTAGCGCGTTCGAACAAACAAACTCTTCAGCTTTATAATATTAGTATACATACATATATACTTATTTTCACAATATAACTGAAATGGCTTATCCCAATGCACTAACTACAAAACTACTTAATCGAGAAGTCGTCGTCTATATATCTTCCCAGACAACTTTAAAATTTAGATGGATATAACATTACACTTTCAATTTAAATATATTTGGTCCAGCAAATTACATAGACGATTTGTACAAATAATAATTCTCTTAGCAGGGGCTGTAAATAAACAGTACGCGGGAAACAGGGATTTAATTCTCGATCAGTGTGTGCGAGGCCGAATTAATTTCCGTGCTGCGGTTTGTATCAAGCCGCATCGACGAGAATCCATTAGGTGGTGGAGAACATCAAACAAGATGCTGGTAAAACTTGGACGAAGTTCGCCGAAGTTGGCCGAGCGTCGCCGAAAACATCCGAATGCATACGAGGGATCACACCGCAGGGATTAGAATTAGATTACGTTGAATTAATTAGTAGTTTTGTTAACACGCATCTAGGGAACCTTTGTGTGATGTAATGAGATTTTACGGAGCAAATTTCGAAATTGATAATAGTTATTTTACTCGATGGGCATTTAATTCAACTTTATGTAAGTAAATCTCGTCAGACAGTTTGACGGTCCACTTTTTGGAGAGCAATAAGGTCAGAAGAAATGTTAAGGTTATTGAAGACGCTATAGCAAATTATTGAAAGCATTGAAGTCATTCCATGCAAAGTATAATTACATCCAATAACCATCAATGCTTCCTGGTAGCATTCCGAACGTATATCTTCCATAGTGTCTCATTAGATGTTACTTGAGTCAGTAATATCCGTTTGGTTGCAGTCTATTGCCTACGCAGCAGTTAAAAATAGCAAGATGAATTTCCTAAACCGATAACAGTTCAGGAAGAAAGACTGAAATCGCTAAACTGTGATACTCACAAATAAAAGGTCAATAAAAGGTTCACTAATTTAGCATCAGCAGCTGAAGTGCCTTGGCGGTTCAGCTGCTAAAGGCGTCAGACAATGATTATGTTTGTACCTAACAGTGCTTCTTACTCATATGTTTTCTTGCGACGTTATGACGAGATTGAGTAACAATAAGACTGCGGCCAATGTTTATTATTTCATTTGCGAAACATCGCTGCGGGTATCAGAATCGTTAAATTATACAAAACCGACATGTGGCCCGTGTCTATCTGTCTGTCTATTCTATACGATTCGTTTTGAGGGTTCCGTACGTTCGAAAAAAAAAAAACGGAACCCTTATAGGATCACTCGCGTGTCCGTATGTCCGACCATCCCCCCCCCCTATCTCCGAACTACTGAACTTAAAATTTTGAAAAAAATACAGATATTAGTTTTCTACTTACAGATTATAGGAAAACCTATAAGATAGTCCATGATATTAAAATAACATGTAAATCACTCAATATTGTGCGGATAGGTAACATCGTACGGAAACCCTCTTCACGCGAGTTCAACTCGCACTTGTCCCGTTTTTTATTTTAAACTATCATTATTATTAGTTGACATATCCATGTTTTATATTCAAAACTTTGAGTCCACAAATCAACCATATTTTCGAACAAAAAAAAAGTTATGAAAAAATTACTTGAACATATTGATTCCTTTGCAACTTAATAACTTTAAGAATTGCGAGAACCAAAAAGGCTCTGGAGTGGCAACTAAGTACTGGGAGACGTTACGCTGAGCAGCCGAGAAAAGGTGGTCCAAGCGCTATATCTAATAGTGAGCTATTAATGTATGCTAATAGTCAGCTGTTGATGGTTATGATGGTGAACAATCAATATTTTTTTTTAAATCAACGGGTATATAAAGGTAGTTTAATTCACTTTGCGAAAATTATCCCTTTCATATATAAGTAGAGTCCATGTTACTTGCACACCCCCAATCTGACGGAGTACTTAGTAAATAAACATATTAACCGTAAGTGGGAATACGGCCCTTAGATTTGAAGTGAGGTCCAATTTATAAACTGATGAGTTTGCACAATTGCTTGTTAATTTTATATAATCGTTTACCTACTATTTTCAAATAGGTCATGATGCCTATCTTAGAAATGTTCGAGTTTAATTTATTCGGCATTCATAACCTGAGTAAACAGTCCGGTGGTACTTACCAAAATTCTACAGAAGTCCTCCTTGAAATAACAGCATGTGTTGTACCTTTTTATGCGTGAGTAATGGTTGTCGGTGCACATTCACTTATTCAACTGTTTCACCGACTTGATTCTTTTTCTGTTCAGCTTATCTTAATCCATTTTCCTCATAAGGTTGACAGTATTCTATCTGATGTCAAAAAATCTATCTCAAAAGAGAAGAGAAAATCTGAGAGTGTTTTACTAATTAACAGGCAACATAATCTAGCCTTTATTTCTGGCAACACTGTTCTAGTTATTCCCAACACGTTACACTTTGCCCGTAGCGTTATTTCCAACACGCTACACCTCCACGAATTGTACCACACTCTTCACAAGCTTTTCCACGGCACGCTTCCTGAATCTTTAATTTTATGGAATTCCGATCGATCCCCACTTGGCTGGTTTCGTAGCAGATGGTTCAGTTCCCCCTTCCTTCAAGATGTCTATACTTATTTTCATATTTTTACAACCGCCACCCACATTTTACGAGACTTTTATGTACGTAACGAAATAACATTTTCAAATATTCATTATGAACAATTCGGTTTTATCATTAAAGTTCATACAGCCCTTTCTTCTACTCACTTCGCCTCTTACTATTTGTTCTATCAACTAATATATTGTAGATTGACAGCATACTTGCCATATTTTCACATAAAAAAAATCATATAAAATTAAACACCATTGAAACACATTCTGGCATCATGAAAAAAAATTGGATAAAAACTGTGCATCTTATCTATACTCTATACTAATATATAAAGCTGAAGAGTTTGTTTGTTTGAACGCGCTAATCTCACGAACTACTGATTCGAATTGAAAAATTATTTTTGTATTGCATAGTCCATTTATCGAGGAAGGCTATAGGCTATATAACATTACGCTACGATCAATAGTATTATATATAAGCAGTGTCCAGTACCGCGCTCCCCACGCGCACTCCACCGCCGTATGGGCCGCAGCGAAGCGTGGCCGAGTTGAGCTAGTGTAAAATAAATGCGAAAGGTTTGTGTATTTTCACGCCTTACTACTCAGCCGATCATTACAAAATTTTGGATACATGAAGTCAGGGGTAAAAGAAAAGTACATAGAGTACCTTTTATCCGGAACAAAAGTACTGTTCCCGAGAAACGCTGACAAATTCGCCCACAAAAACTAGTAAGTCTATAAATCATAAACGACGGGGCTTACTATATAAATAATAGTTCAACAATTTCTGCCACATTGCTAGATTTCATAACACAACCCAAAACTTATGTAAGTTACTCATAAATGAGACAAACTTCTAAATTACTTTCAAAGTATGTAAAGTTTCAATATATTTCCCAACTGATCAGATCACTTATGTTATTCAAAAGCAGAATTAATATATTGCTTACGTGATATCCAATGTTAGGGGTAATACACACTTTGACGGCTTAGTATGTGTACATAAATGAAATATGGACACGAACACATTTATTTTATTGTACGGGTATATTCCGTAAGCAAAAGGCGTTAACGTCACGATAATGTCGCTTATGAAACCCACGTTCCTGATTATAGATATGGGCTTTTAGTTATAGCCCATCCAATAGTTTTTCGGCATTGTATTGTTCGCTAATGACATTTCATTAATATTTGAGATAAGAAAACTAGGGTGCTATAATGGAACAAATATACAATGTATTAAATAAACTCCCCGGAACAGTTAGACGCCTACCTGTTAAAAAAATAAAAATGTAATCAAAACCAAACTCAGTACGAAATGTTATTATAAAATCGCTGATTATTTAATGAATGAATGGATTTAAACAATTTTGAGCTCATACTATGTTTAGTGTTATCTATTCTGTCTATATGTATGAATACATATAAAAAAATCGTAAACGAGCCGTGTCTGTACATTAAATATTTTTTCAAAAAATCAATTTGTACACGTTGTGCTTATGTTACCAAGGTCAAAAAAATAGTTTTTAGAATTTTTGTCTGTTTGTTTGTGCGTTTGTGCACGTTAATCTCAGAAACTGCTAAAACGATTTGAATGCGGTTTTCACTGATGTATTGTAGCAAGCTTCCCGTAACATTTAGTGTTTGTTTCATTACAATCGGTTTACAAACAAAAAAAGTTACGCGAATACCATGCGTATGAAGTTGCGGGCTCAGCTAGGATTTATACTACGAGTATGATCTGTGTTTAGGTAATATTTGCATAATTTGTGCATAGGAATGTAACTGTTATTGATTTTATAATAAATACGACAAAAGGAATAATATCCTGAATTTCTTTCGGGATTTCATCTTGGGATTTATATCGGCTATTCTTTTTTTTTTTTTTTTGCGAAACCCTAAAATAGATAGAGTGTCGATTAAAAGTATTCTTTTGAAGGCACTGGCCATACTTCTGTTCAAGTTATGCATGATTACTTTTTGCTAGTAACTTCGTCTGCGTCGCTCGGGAACAGTGCCTTTTTCTGGATGACTTTCTGAATGATTCTCGTAGCCCTATGTATTTTCCTGTGGCCCTGAATACGTGTATGTTCCGTTGTTCCGTTGCGAATTTAGGGTGTAAAAGCATATAATAAGAAGAAAATAGGGATAAAAATGAATCGCTATTTCCCTTGGTCACGGCATCACGCGTGAACGGGTAGACCGATTTTAATTCGGTTTTGACTAATGGAAAGAGGGATAAACGGGAAATGTTCATATATATAAAAATTGCATCACGGGCGAAGCTGGGGGCGGAACGCTTATAGTTAGAATTACAACTAATATTCTTTGTAAATTTCCAACGTGACCATGCTTAACAATTTTTATCGCTATTTAATTAACCCATTACGAATCTGTACTTCTTTAAAAACTTATAAAAGAAATTAAATTATTTACATATATATTCTCGTATTTTTGGTTTACGTAAATTAGCATACATTTTGGAAATCCAGTAGGAGAAAGTGGGAATGCTAGTAAAATTCCGTGAAGACTGGCAAAGATATGTCAGACAGCTAACATGTAAAAGATCAGGAGATGTGTAAGTACCTTAACGCGCGTGTGGAATGTTAATATTCGCCGGTAGGTATCAGGTTTCGGTTTTATCAATATGCATTAATTTTCTCATTTCATTGTGTTACACAATTTTTAACGTCAACGTGTGCAACGTCTTTGAGTAATGTATACCTAAAGAACTGCTTTTGTCAATTTTGGCTCTTATAGTCTTGTTGTGATCGAAATACTCCTTTGCTGCTACTACTTGCTGTCTTCAGTCGTCTTACCTTCCTAAAACTAATTACTAAAATCAATTCGTTATCCGCGTGTCTTTTTCAAGGAACTTGGTACCAAATTTTTTTAGCAGATTTTAAGTCCACTTGATGGTATGAAGGCCACAGCTGCTGCAAGTGTGCTGCCGACTACAGTAGGATTAAGGATAAAGGATTGCATAGGAAAATGGGCTCTGGCATCCCTTACTCACGGCCCCTTTCTCCCTTTCACGGTTGTCTTCTGTAAGGGTGTGGTTACTGCCGCCAGACGGGTTGCTCAAAATGTTTGCTAAACGCAGTGTGCCCTTTTTTTTTTTTTTTTTTTTTTTTGCGTGGGAAAATCTGCGAGCCAGATCCCCACCGACCATGGGGACATCGGTGGGGTATGTGGGACTTCTACCCACTAAAAACCCACGGTGCTTCCTCACGCCGTCTATGGGCGGGGGGGTAAGGGATCGTGGAAAACATGCATCTGCCTCCCCCGCCAGACGAGGCCCGCGCACTTGCGGGCTCCACCTCGATTAGGCGCGGAGTTTGATCTCCGCGCCGTGGAGAGACGTGCCGGAAACACACAGCACGTCTTCCATCGTTGCCCGGTGTTGTGATGACGGCGGACAACCCCATGTCCACCGCCCCCGGGCGAAGCGGCACGAGCCGCCCATTCTCACCTCTCGCAGCGGGCAGTCAACGAGGGGCTTCACCTCTGAAGCACCCCATTACCTCTTCTCTGCGGCACAACCTACCACAGAGTCGGAGGCCGCTTCCACCTGAAACTCTCGGATAACCCCTGCTCATGTGGCCGCTCATCTCTACGGCATTAAGGGTGGGCGGCCCAAAGGGGGTTTCCATCTGACATTTCCACAGCAATCGCGGCAGCCCGAGAGACGGACTCCACCTCGTGTTGTCGTCGCGGAAGAGTTACTAGGCCGGGTGACGAGGCCGGGTGTTCACTCTTCCGGACGACTGCGAAGGGCGGTTACTAGGCCGGTGGCCCTAACCGGGTCTTCACCACCCCCCACAAGGCCACGATTGCGGTACTCTGCCAGACGGTCCTTCCCTGCCGTAAAGCTCCGTCTTCGCGTGCGTTGCCCGACTACCACTGAGCGACAGAGCCATCCGAGAGAATCCGTCCGCTGCGACCCGCGCCGATCCTCATGCGCAAAACCGAGACCCATACCTCGGTCCGACGAACAAGGACCGGGGGTGCCGTCTCTCACCGGCCCACACCCGCATGAGCCGAGTACGGATCCTCGGCCCAGCGAACGGTGACCGGCGAAGCTCCAACTGACCGTTGGAGCCTCCTAGCAAACGCTCCGCCACGAGCTCCGATGTTCGGAGTTCGCTCGGAGCTCTCACGAGTGTGCTTTCTTAGTTCCCCAGCGACAATCCGGTCAGCCAAGCGAAGGCCGGTGACCCCACCGACCCCTGCAACCGTCCGGATTGGCGAGGGTTAAGCCCCCCCACCGCGACAAGGTCCCAGCACACCTAGGGGGGGAAACGCAGTGTGCCCTGCCACTACTTCAGATCCAAACCAGAGCCAAATTTGAAAAGTTCATTTTTCAAAGTTGACCCTGCCGGGAGTCGGACGCGGGAAGCATAAAACAGAGCCCTAAGGCAAGCACCCTAACCACTCATCCAATGGGCTGATATAGACAAAATCAATTCTTCAAATGTGAGCACAAAATGCAAGACAATTTAATTCAACGAAGTACATGTCTGAAATGTAATTAAAATATAATAAGTCTTTTTATTGGAAGGATATTGTTAGCGAAATTTTACATACAATCTTTACATATGAGTTCCAATTATTATTCGTAATATTGAATAATTTTGTATTTATCTCATATTTCGATTGCCTTCCTGATGAGTTCAATTTCGATTGCCTCTTCACACTTACTAGAATCCGTTATGAGAGTCAATGAAAGGTCAACTTTATTAAAACAAAGAGCAAAGTTCTTACGACAATTCTTGGAAATACAAATTGTCTCAACAACGATATTTCTTTCTGTCAAATGTCAAAGGTGAGCACTAATGTGTAAATCCTCTAATTTTGGGATTTATTATATCAAGAATTCTATATCCGTTGTTAAACTTTTGTAGAAATGTCACAGGTAAATGTTACGGGTATTTATTTAATATGAAAAAAAAAATCCTTCCTTTATGTAATTTTTTCTGCATTAATTTAGTTAATTGTATCCATAGAGAATAGCCCCCCCCCCCCTCCCCCCCTCCCTAACACGGAAATTGTATGAACCTAAAAGGAGTGCCCTGAATACTTTGTATTATGCTTGTAACAAATTAAGTTATACAATTTCAAATATGACAGTAGTTATATATTCCATTGGATTATAATTCATAAAAATATGAAATTATTTCATATTTTTCTATATGTTTTTTTTAAAGCAAGTAAATTTGATAGCCTGTCACGGGACATCGCGATAGATAAATGGGCTCCAGCGATACTTTATTGAGATGTTAAAAAAATGTGAAAAAAATGTAAAAATATTCAAAACGAACAATGAATTTGTTCAAGTATAAATATATCCCGATTATTAAAAATGTAAACGTTGCAATGTCCAAAAACATTAAGGCTCTATTGCCACTGTCTAAGCTATAAAGTTATTTTTTTTTAAAGTTTTATTATTAAATAACATGAAAATTTTAATTGTGTGTTTCTTACTTTAATATACAATTGATTTTGTATTAAATTATATAAATCGATATATTGATATCGATACATAATAATGTGTTGTACATGTTGCCGTGTTTGTACATTCAATATTTAAAAAAAAAAACAATTTGTACACGTTGTACTTACGTTACCGAGGTAAAAAAAAATAGTTTTAAGAATATTTATCAGTTTTTCTGTATGTCTGTGCGTTTGTGCAAGCTAATCTCAGAAACTTTGTTTATTTGAACGCGCTAATCTCAGGAACTACTGGTTCGAATTGAAAAATTCTTTTTGTTTTGAATAGTCCATTTATCGAGGAAGGCTATAGGCTATATAAAATCACGCTACGATAAATACAACGCTACGACGGTGGATCCAGACTGCTTCTGAGGGGTCCCCATAATCTAAAAATTAGGGGGGAGGCGTGTGTCCAGCAATGGACGTTCTACGGCTGAGATGATGATGATGATATCATATAGTATAATTAATGTATTAAGTGCAGTGTATTAAATAATAGTGTTACGACTAACTATGGTACGTTCTGGAAAAGCGTTCACGCCGGCCGAAAGTCTTGAACGTCCCACCCTTCGATAGTAGCCTCGCCCCTTCCCGACTAGTGTCAAAGGAAATTAGTTACATTTCATTTACAACATAGAGTTTACATTTTAACAGAAATAGCATTCCCGAATTTCAATTTACGATGTTTATATTTTCTGGAAAATCGAAATACATCGAGGCGTTTGGCGCCAAGTATAAATAAGAGAGCAGGCGGGCGAGATAAGTCAGACAGTTGCCTGCGACAGTGAACCGGCGACACATTAAGGAACTTTTGGCAAGTTTAACGGTTTCATCGGAAAAGTCTAGTGATTTTGGAAGTCATCTTGGTTTGTGAAAATAAATCGTTCGTTTCGCCTTTATACGGCATTTTGACTCACCCCGCACGTAACAATAGTTATTATACAATGTATTATTTCTCGGAAATCTTTCTTTTTGTATGTTTGTAAATAAAGTAACGGATTTGAATTACATATTTATGCATTCTGATTTAATTTAAAAGCCATATTAGCTCGAAGATTTCGCGGTTTTGTACTACTGGTCTTTAAAATGGTCATTGTCGTCGTCAAACACTGACTGCGAAACACAATATTCTCTGATACTACAAATTGCTTTTTTATAGCTTCGCTTTTACAGTGGAGGCGCGTCTTAAACACCGAACGAAGCGATGCGAGAATTCATTTCCGCACAGAAATGGCTCGCTGATTGCTCGCCCATTCCGCTATTTTAACATTCTGTTGATTATCGTTAATCGTTAATTCGTTAACGCCCGTACGTTTGTCAGCGGCTATTTCGTAAACATGACGGCCGTAATTATTAAGACATTCTATCCTTTGGGCCACTTATATTATTTTGTTCTTCGCTTTTATACAAAACAACCTCACTATTAAAATGTATTCCATTAATTTTTTGTTATGTGTTTCAGGTACGAGAATTAAAAAGTAATTGGTAAGCAAAAACTATACTTAGTAAATACATAAGTAGGTACTACTGTGTGGATAAATTAACATCTTGATACGTATTAATTATCTATTTGATTGATTTTTCTTTACCAAATAAAACCATGTAAATGGCTATATAATTCGATATTATCTTAAATGTACACACAATTGCATATCTCATATCTTCTTCTTATATATAAAAATGAATCCCTATTTCTCCTGGTCACGGCATCACGCGTGAACGGGTAGACCGATTTTAATTCGGTTTTCGCTAATGGAAAGAGGGATAAACGGGGAATGTTTTAGGGTATATAAAAATTGCACACCGGGCGAAGCCGGGGGCGGGCCGCTAGTCTATATATAAAAATGAATCCTCATTTCCCTTGGTCACGGCATCACGCGTGAAAGAGTAGACCGGTTTTAATTCGGTTTTCACTAATGGAAAGAGGGATAAACGGGGAATGTTCTTATATATAAAAATTGCATCCCGGGCGAAGCCGGGGGCGGGTCGCTAGTATTATTATATAATAAAATCGTAAACGACCCGTGGATGTACATTAAATATTTTTTCAAAAAGCAATTTGTAACGTTGTACTACAGAGGTCAAAAAATAGTTTTTAGAATTTTTGTCTGTTTGTCCGTGCGGTTTATGCACGCTAATTTCAGAAAGGGCTTAACTAATTTGAATGCGTTTTCACTGATGTATTTTAGCAAGCTTCCCGTAACATTTAGTGTTTGTTTCATTCCAATCGGTTTAAAAATAAAAAAGTTACACGCTATAAAAAGTTGTGGGCTCAGCTAGTAAATAAATAAAACTAACTAGAAAAGCTAATCATCATTATCATCAGTCTGTGCCTCTCCCAATTCTCGCCACCAAGCACGGTCTTCTGTTCTTCGCATACAGCCGCTTCCAGCGAAGCCTTTCAGGTCATCTGTCCACCTGGCAGCAGGGCGTTCCACGCTGCGCTTTCCAATTCGTGGCTTCCATTCGAAAACTCTTACCCCATCGATTAACCACTCTGCGGCAGATGTGACCGGCCCATTGCCACTTGCTAATTCTCTTGGCTACATCGACACAACCTTGGTTGATTCGGATTTCAGAATTTCTGATCCTATCCACCAAAGAAACAGAGTTCTGCTCTGAGAGGTCACGTAATCACTGGCTGGATGAAATATTTTTTTAATTCCTAATTGCTATTACATCTGTTAAATGTATATAATAAGTGTTTAGGGAGAAGATAGATATGTATATCTCTAGTGGTAGTCTTAAGTGTTTACCTAAATGATGCTAAAAAACTCGATATCGCTTACTCCACTTGAAATACGCGATATCTACGGGAGTACTTAAATAAATAAAATACTTACTTCTACGAAGCACTCGACAGTCTTATTTTAATTATAAGCCTGAGTAGAATCATCAATTTCGTTGGGTCCTTGCCATCATTCATACCTATAAAGATCTCTCATCTTCAAACATGATAAATACGATCTATTCAATAAAACACGAATAAATAGTTTGAAGCTAAATGTTATTATAAGAATCAAATCAGTATTTGTAGTGGCGTCATTTGAGCAGCCCGTCTGGCGGCAGTAACCACCCCCTTACAGAATACCACCTTGAAATAGCAGCATGTGTGCTGTTGTGTTTCGGTGAGTGAGTAAGGGATGCCAGAGCCCATTTCCCTATCCCCTCCTAATCCCTTATCCTTAATGCTACTGTAGTCGGCAGCGCACTTGCAGCAGCTTTGGCATTACTTGTGTTATAAGCGATGGTAGCCCCTACCAACAAGTGGAACGTCAGCCTGTCCGTCGATCTTAACATAAAAAAAGTATATTTTTTTAATAATTGATGATATGAATCTTAAAAGCTATATGTAGTGATGTAAACAATATTTTTTATCTAATTGTTGTTAGTAAAAGATAATTTATCAAAAACAAAATCCGATAAGAAATATCATAATATTACCTCTTAAAAGCTCACCGAGCTATGGGGAGGGATGACAAAATAGGAATAAGGAGATAGTTATTAGCTCAACGAGATTGTAGAGATAAGAGAGTAGGAATGAGGAGAGAGATGATGAAATAAGAATGAAGAGAACTCAGTCACTGAAATGACTCGGCGGATTAAAGCAGCAAAGAAGTAGGGCACATGATTATGGGAGACTAAAGGCGTCAGTCCATTCACCCACAATATGGACGAACGCCCTAACAAAGATATTTAACTGAGAGACTTCGATTTATTTTAAACTAGCTGTGACTGCGAATTCGTACGCGCTGTAGTTCGATTTTTTAAAATCCCACAGGAATCGTAACATTTTTCCAAGAAGTATCATACATGTTAATCCAAGTAATAAACTATCTGTGTGCCAAATTTCATTCAAATCCGTTCGGCCGTTTTTGCATGATTAACAAACATCTTTCGTATTTATAATTAGGATTATTGATTGAAAACACAAAGCAAATCTAGTCCTAAACAATCAAGAGTTTCACGTTTATTTATTAACAATTATTCTATTAAAGTCTATTTGATTTAATTAAAAGCATTCCCTGTTAATTGATACTATTTAAATAGCTCACAAATAGAATAGAATAGAAATGTTAATAGTTTTAAAGGGGCATCGAACTTGAAACTACGAGTACTAAACCTGCGGCTGTTAATACCATATTATGCAACCTTTCGCTTTCATAACGCACTTGTGACTGTTCTCATCCGGAGTAGTTACCACTTGAAAGATAGTTTCAAAACAAACTTAAAATTGTCGTCATAAATTAAAGATTGATTCTTATTGCTAAGCCGTTAAGAGCTATTTTAGAGTGTATTCGATGTAGCAGATGAAAATTTAAATTTGTGCTTCGCAGAGATTCTGAACGACTTGCATCTGGTCTCTTTGATATTAGCAGGAGTAGTCGCGGCTGGCAGTAGTAAAAATGAAATAAATATGACCGTTTTACCGGTAAATAATTTACACCAACTAGGGATTCGAAATAAAGCTCAAAATAAAGTCAAAGCTTATGAATGGAATTATAGTTTTAACACAGTTTTATTAAAAGCAGTTGTACTATATATGCCCTTGTTTGTCTCTAACTTAACTACTAATTAATAATTATGTCAAAACTCATATGCACTATAAGTTTTGGATTATATGAACTATATTATATAGATTGTATTAAACTAATCGTTTGCTCACGACTTCGTCCGCCTTGAAAAATATATACATATAATTTTTAAAAAAATTTTCTTCGAAAACACGATTTGTACACGTTGTATTAATGTTACCGGAATCAATTTTTTTTTTTAATTTTTTGTTTATAAACTTATTTTTTCCTTTAAATAATTTTTACCTTCTAAATAACGCTAATTGAAAAGCAAAGATACCCTGAGTAATAATTCGTTATAAGACACTGAACGCTGTGTTTACTGTTAGCAACAAAATTATATCCATTGTTAAAATTCACTTTTCAGTGTGTCATACCTAA
This sequence comes from Bembecia ichneumoniformis, assembly GCA_910589475.2. Lineage (NCBI taxonomy): Eukaryota > Metazoa > Arthropoda > Insecta > Lepidoptera > Sesiidae > Bembecia > Bembecia ichneumoniformis. The sequence continues at coordinate 5,833,369 of OU342541.1, forward strand.
TATTGCAAACAATGAACTCACGGTCGATGACACATATTAAAGGCCCATCGACTTTAATACAGTAATATTCCGCGTTTTTTTTTTCTTCTTTTTTTTAATTTAACCATAAATTTTTTTACTAACTGAAACAAACCCCCAGTACTAAATGATTTCGTTTTTTACCGAATTCAACATAAACCTTCGATAATGACATGTTCGAATTTATTTTTTTATATGTCTTATGGATTAATTCTTCTTCTTTCTGTGCCTCTCCATTAATGAAGGTCGGCAGTCAATTTCTTAAATCTGTCATTGTCCTTTGCAAGTCGAAACCTGATGTTAGGTAACCATGACAACTTACTTCTTCCAACTTTACGTTTTCTTTCTATCTTTCCCATCATTATTGTATGTAGCACCCGGTATGGATGAATTAATATACTATAAATATTAACTCATTAAATAATTAATTAATATATTTAATAAAATATAATTAATAATTCATTAATATGCGATAATAATCCGATTAATTAATATAGGTTAAATAAAGATGTTGTCAAGTGTTATCAGTCTTTTCGTTTATGATCCTTATATCGGCAATCCAATAAAACGTTCGCAAATAGCAGAAAGTATTTTGATACAATGTCGTTGTTCTATGAAACAACAAAGTAATTTTGATAAGTATTGTAAATATTTTGTAGCATCAAGTTGTAAAAAAATTTCTCAAAAATTAAATTTTAATTTCATTTTAATTTTAATCTCACTTCAGCTTAAAATGTACAATGGATTTTTTTTCATAGTATATTCCATTGAGATATATACGTTATTATATTTTTATTATTATTATATTATTATTATTACATTATTATTATTATTATTATATTATATAGTATATTGTAAATAATTTAGTCAATAATTGAACGATATTAATTTTGGTCACATTTTTTTTAAGGGTATACCTGGCAAAGTAAATCCTTTTTTAATTAACCTATAAATTTTGGTTTAACCTATATTATTTAATTTATTATTTTCCAAGAATAATACCACTAACACGATTAAGGGGAATTAAGGGGGGTCGTCTCTATTAAGAGGAAGAAACTTTGTTACTGTGTTCTTTACAAGTAGCACAAATCCAAAAGGACCAGTCAGAAGCACCCTGAATCTACTGTCGACCCTTATTAGATCGTCTGTCCACCTTGTGGCTGGATAGCGGACGTCGTGGGCTCTCCGTACAATGTGCTGCCCACTGCCACTTCCGGTTACTAATCCGCCGGGTTATGTCGGTAATTTTCTTTCGTCTAAGAATCTCCTCATTCCTGATTCGAAACTTTCAAAACCTAATACCGAATATATAGACTCGCTTTTATAGTACTTATGAAATTTTAAATATTCATAGCCTGACGCATTTTATAATTTGATTAATAGAAAACAAATGTATTGGAATAAATTAAAAATTAAAAATCTGTATTTTGAAATATAAAATTCTCCTTAAAAAAAAGTATTTCTTAATTTTTAAATTGTAATGGATCTACGCAAACTTAGGAGTTTGGGTAGAATATCTCCTCCAGAGTGACTGAATCGGGTATTGTGCCCATAACGCTCGCCGCGTTCCCTCTCTGTATAGCCAAACTAATGCGTTGCCTTAAATAATTACATGAAAATTTATTGCCGGATACTTTAATTAATTGTTTGCCAAGTGTTTTAATGAAAAATTTGGATTCGTCGCACCAAGGGCCGAAAGTTTCAACGGCGAAAGGGATGAAATTATAATTTTGAGATTTTATAAAGTTATATTTTTTTGTTTTTAAACGAGCTGCTGATTCAGCTGCCGAACCTGGTACCTTGGCAGAGAAGGCAACATGTGAGGGAGCAAGGGTGTCGACGCATGTAGCATCCCAGACGAGAGCCTTTCCCTCAGACCAGGGTATTAAGGTCATCCCATCTGGACGCTTACCGTCATCCCTGGACAGATTGGGCTCGAGGATGGCGGGGACGCCTGCTGTAGATAGTGCTTTTTTTATTATGTCATTTATCATTGAATGGCGTGGAAAGCGACCGGCACTTCTTTTGCAATGTAAACCATGACGACCGTTTGAAAGAACGCGGTTTCCGCAGAGGCAGGTATGTGGCTGCACAACAGAACAGCCTAAGCGCAGAGCCACTGAAATACGCATGGTATTGTTATCCAGAAGAGTTGACATTTGTCTAGAAGGTAGAGTGTTAAGCCAAGCACCAGATTCGTATGTGCACGCAGCTTTAAATCGTGCCTCCTCGTCAACCGTGTCAAATGTTAAATTTGATATAATTCTATTTACGTTTTGTTGGTCCCAAAACTTCTGAAAAATTCTAGAATTTGGCATTGGCTCAACGCTATTTGGACAGAGGTCCTCCCATAATGCCTTGGCAGCTGGCAAATGGCTTATCTCAAGCTTGTCCCCAGAAGAGGGTAATATGATAGACACAAGCTCAGAAACACCATATGCTGATGCCAAGAAAGCAGGTAGTATTAAATCGGCAACACGTCGGATGCCAAGACCTCCATGGCGAATTGGAAGAGAGGCCTGTAAATATTGTGAATTATTAATTTTTATGTTGAATATTAATTTTATTATTATTTTTATCACCGTTGTATTTTTTATTATTTTTATCATTAATTTAGCAATTGTTGTATTGTTATTTATATTTTTCCTCTATTGTTAGTAATTAATAATAATAAATGCATCATAATTGTAATTATGTCATTATATCAGATCTCGATATTTTACAAAACATTTTTCAGGAAATTTTAATTTTCCTGAAAAAAAACCTTTTTTTTATTTTTCAAATTGTAGTTGCGTCGTTATTCCAGCTTACGTGTGACATAAATAAATACAACGACATGGAACAAATTGCAAATGAATGAAATATAATATAAAGGCACAGTGCTTGTAACAGGTTTCCCACGGGTAGGAGAGCATGTAATTTTATCTATCAGGCCATACGGAGGCATTTCGCACCACTGCATTCAGTGCAATTGCATTACGCAAATTGAAGTGCTTTAATGAAAGTGAATTATGCAACGCAGTTGCCGTTAAAAACCATTTTTATAAGCGTCACGAAATATCATTAATTTGTAACGAACATTATCTTATATTTTCCATGACTATGACATCTTTTGTACCCTATATTCTGTCCATACTGTAATGTTCTGTAGCAACATCATTTACTAATATGTAACATATAATTGAGGTATTTATAAACGAGTATCCTTGTCCTACTATATCTATATTAATATTATAAAGAGATAAACTTTGTATATTTGTTTGTATGTAGGAGGTAATTTCCGAAACTACTCATCCCTCAGACCGATAAAAACTACAGACAAAGCCTTTACAAACAAAACGTTTTTTTTTTTAAATGAAACCGGTTCGCTGGAGATGTGTGTGTAACACTACTTGTCGTATAGTGGCCATGCGTTTGCGTATGTTACCAACTAACGACTTTTACGCCAATTAATTATTATAATACTTATTTTAAAAAAAAATAGTTAGGTATATCAACTATTCGCGACAGACTATCAAGCGGCCGTCATCCTATTGCAAAATCGTCTTCCTATTACCTGCCTCGTTCAGTCTATAGTTTTTGTCGGTCTGAGACACATCTCATTAAAAAATTCTTTCACCAATAGTTAGAATAGATTTTCAGGATGGGCATAGGCTAAATATTCCACGCAGGCGAAGTCGCAGTCACTAACTAGTTGTTAGTATAAAGATTTTATATACTGTATTGCTTGCCACTGATAACAACATAAATAAATAAATATTCCATGAAAATTTACTGTGGATTTACTTTGCTTTCTTCTAAAATTATAGTTATTACTAGTTGAACCCGCAACTACGTACGCATGGTATTCGGTATAGCGCGTAACTTTTTTTGTTTTTAAACCGATTGGAATGAAACATACACTAAATGTTACGGGTAGCTTGCTACAACACATCAGTGAAAACTGAATTCAAATCAGTTAAACGGTTTTTGAGATTAGCGTGTACAAACGCACAGACAAATAGATAAACAGATAGACAACAATTTTTTTTTAAATATTTAAGTACAGACATGGTTTGTTTACGATTTTATTATTAGATATAGATTTTCAGATACGCAATGTTTTCATGGTTAACAATGGTTAAATCGTACACTTTAACAGAGGTTAAAGCATGTGATCGTCATTTCTAATTCAGATTTCGAAGCCACGTCTGCCCTGTTATCGGCGTACTTCTTACTGCTAATTCCAACCAACGATTTTAATGCAGAAAATATCTGCAAAACTTGAAGCGGATAATAACGTAATTGTAAGGAAAAATTTCAGTGTGGCAACACTTTAGCTTTACATAAATGCCAAGCGATTTTGAAAGTAAGACTGAAATTTTACTAAGGTTTAAAAGACATGTACAGGAACCGCGCTTAAAATAAGGTTATGACTAAAGTGTAAGCGGAAAGCGGAATCTTTTTTATTTTATGAAAGGCCGACGAGTTACTTGATGGCACGTTGCCAGTCACTGGGATATAAGTACGTATAGTGTTGAGGATAGGGGAAAGGGCAACGCCTTCTCTCACTCGCACACAGAAAAACAAAGCACATGTGCTGATGTTTCACGGTGGTCTTCTGAAAAGGGTTAGTTAAGTTACTGCCGCCAGACAGACAGCCAGCCTCTATAACGAAATGCAATGAAATGTTAGATAAAAGCTATGTAAATATAGAAGAATAATCAGGATTATTTAGTAATTCGCCATTATTTAGCTGAATTTTGTTCTTTTATGAAAGACAATCGATATACCGTTATCAACGCCAATGGACATCTTATCAAAGTCTCTTTTGATTACTTTTTAAATAAGCCAACACTTACCTACTATCAACAAATAACAGATTCTATTTTTTTATAATATTCATATAATTTAATAATTATTAGTTAATTAGCTGATGCCCGCGAGTTCTTCCGCGTTGAAAAATATAATATAACGCCTGATATCTTTATCGCCGTGACGAAGGTGGCGACCATTTTTTTTATATATTTTTAGACGATCCCTGGGGATCCTAACATTTGTCCAGGATAAAAATTATCCGATATGTTTAATCCAAGTAATAAACTATCTGTTTGCCACATTTCATCTGAAACCGTTCAGCCATTTTTGCGTGATTGAGTAACATACAAACTTTCGCATTTATAATATTAGTAGGAATCTCGTTTAAGTGACACTAATTGACAAAACATACACTAAAATTAATTTAAATTATTCGACGCCTTATCTCTATATATAAAAATGAATCCCCATTTCCCTTGGTCACAGCATCACGCGTGAACGGGTAGACCGATTTTAATTCGGTTTTCACTAATGGAAAGAGGGATAAACGGGGAATGTTGATATATATAAAAATTACACCCCGGGCGAAGCCGGGGGCGGGTCGCTAGTTATTTATATTTAAGGCTAACACGCGATAAATATTTAGTGGAATGAAGTATTCTGCTAGTACTGAGACCACACCCTTAGTACTCGAACACCGGATGAAAGTCTTCGGGGCTATTAAGTGCAACTACATTTACTGGCTTAGGTGAGGCCACGTAAATGCACCTTTAGTTATTTTAGCCGCTCGCTTTGTCTTCCTTTTGTCCATCCGCACGATGAAAAACCTAAACGGTTAACTTATATTGTAATAATGCTAAGTATTGAATCATCAACCAGGTATAGCACAGTAGGGAAATCGCACGGTTTCAGTTTCAGGAATATACGTATATTGCGCAATTTTTATGGGGATGGCTTTAATTTAATTGCTATTAAAAATGTATTCATAATTAAGGACGCTTGCGCTATTTAATTAAGAGTATTTTCAATTTCTATCTCGTGCTGCTTGCATCCAGTTAGGACCGGCCGTCTTGATTATGTCGTCTTCCCATCTCTTGTACGGCCTTCCTCTGTAGCGTTTCCCTTTTGGGCCTTTCCACAGTGTTACTCTTTTGGTCCATCGCTCGTCTGGCAATCGTGCTACGTGCCCCGCCCATTTCCATTTCAATTTCTGGGCATAATTAAGGGCATCAATGGATTTTGATATGCTTCTTATTTTGGTGTGTCTCATTTTTTGAATTTTCTTTATTTTAAGCATACTGCGTTCTAGTCCCCGTTGGCATGTTATAAGTTTTTCTTTTATTTTTCTGGTGTACTTCCATGTTTGGCACGCATATGTCAGGCACGGTAAGAGACAAGTGTTCATAACTTTAGTTTTAATTTTAACTGGCATGTTGCTTTTAAAAATCTCTTTCAAGCTCCAATATTTATTCCACGTGATTTGTATGCGTCGCTCTATTTCTGATTCATTGTTTTTCCTGTCGAAACTGATTTGTTTGCCTAAGTATGCGTATTTTTCTGTATAGTTCAATAATTCATTATCAACCAATATTGTCTTTTTCGTGCTGTTTGTCATTACCATTGTTTTCGTGAGGTTCATCTCCAGACCTACTACTTTGCTAGCCACGTTCAGTGATTGGATCATGGTTTGTAGCTGTTTGTTCGATTCCGATAGGTTGTTTCCAAAGAAAACAATCGGTTTTCTTTGGAGGAGGCCTTCACCTGCGGAGGGGTTCTTGCAGACTAAGTTAAATTAATATAATATAAAAAAATGATAGTAATATCCTTCCCTAAACATAATATTCGAATTCTTAAGTTTAACATATTAGTATAGGATTATGTATTCAACTTTGCAAGAAATAAAAGGCTTTTTTATTTATTTATTTTCAATTTATTTCACAAAATACAATCAAATATCGTTTTTAAAAAGCTTTTCAACCCACCGTTTGCGACTAATTTTTTTTTAGAATACTTTGTAGATATTTGACTGAGTTTGCAGCCAAAGTATACTCTAGGATATTTGCCTAGTGATAGGTTTATTTTGAATGTGTATTGCAAATGATTAATTCGAGTTTTGCACGATTAATTGCACGAGATCTGTGACGGTTACAAACCCCACTAATCCCTTTTGGTTATATTGGTATATAACCAAAATGGATTAGTAGTTATATGGTATATATTGTATTCATTGGCAAAAATTTTCGTTTGAAAAACTAATTAACCGAATTTCCAGAAGTACCAAAGCAATACTTACTATTCCAACATAATACGATACCATGAAACGATAATATAATACGATATAATACTGTTCCTTATTGTCATTACAAATATTTTGCAAACAGCCAGACTGGAAACAAAGACTGTCGGAAATTCCTATAAAATTGTTTATATTTGATACTTATCTATCTAGTGCCCGCAACTTTGTCATGTTTTTCGCTGTGAAGACGATGGCGCTGAATTCTTTCTATTTTTACGATAATATTTCCACAATAAAAAGTATCCTATATGTTAATCCAGGTAATAAATTATCTGTGTCCCAAATTTCATCTAAATCCTTTCAGTAGCTTTTACGTGAAAGAGTAACAAACATCCATCCATCCTCACAAATTTTCGCATTTATAATTTAACTAGCGGCCCGCCCACGGCTTCGCCCGGGATGCAATTTTTATATATAAGAACATTCCCCGTTTATCCCTCTTTCCATTAGTGAAAACCGAATTAAAATCGGTTTAAATGAAAATTAATAAAAAAGGAAAATAATAATAATAGTAAAACGAAAGAAAAAAAACAATAAAAATGTCTATACATTGTAGTCGTCAATATCACCGAATTTTAGTATAAATAAACATTTTTCTAATCAAGCCTTTTTTTTCGCATTGAGATATAAAAGCAATGATTTCGTAAACAGGTTAAGGAAATCGCCAAGGTTGATTTTCATGCGTTTCTTGAACTCTAATTACCATGTGACGTGACGCGAAGCATTGACCGCACGTTGACGATGACAAAGCGTCATCATTTGTAACCACCACTTATCTAGTTGCGGTCTAAAGGTGATATGAGAAAAACCATTCCGACATTGTTTAAATGGTTCGCGATAGGAATCAACACGCTTTAGATTATTCTCGTAATTTTATACCTAGTTGCCATTGTCAAACTTAGACATCCAGTTAAAAGGTGACGAGAAACACCATTGCTCTATCTACCTTTAGAAAAAAGTAATAGAATTATAAGAAATAGATATTTTATAGTGATTCAATTAATAGAAATGTGTAGATTATATTTTAACCATTAGTTCAATCAATAGAATATGGGATTAATTTTCGTTTAGTTAGTTCTATGGTAGAATAGAACTGAAGAAATACATGGAATATACCTACCATACTTTTAGGAAAGAAAATACTGTCTAGTCCCTGTAGACGTGTTGGGAGAAATTATATAAGTAATAATAATAATAATAATAATTCTCATTTTGCTAACGGTGAGTATTTGCACAGACATAACCAAGTAGCCAGAATTATTCATCAACAACTTGCTCTTCGATATCACCTTGTTGAGTCTATGGTGCCATATTATAAATATGCACCTGGGCCCATTTTCGAAAATGGTCATGCCACGCTCTACTGGGATCGATCAATAATCACGGACAGGACTATTGTCGCCAATAAGCCTGACATCGTGGTTATTGACTTGTTGACATCGCTGTCCAGCATGACGAAAACCTCGTGAAAGCCGAAAAAGAAAAGCTTACCAAGTACATAGAGGCTCACGAGGTGACCGCTATGTCATTTCCCCGATAGTCTTTTCTGCGAACGGTCTTATAGCGAAAAGCCTCAACACCTCCAGAGGCTCTCACTAGATGGCTGGAACAAGGGACAGATACAGAGGGCGGTACTTCTTGACACGGCACGAATTGTCAGCAGGTTCCCTGACCACCGGTAACTTGGGCCTTGCCCCGCTATTAGCGGATATCTAATTTTAAGTTTTTTATGATATAAATATATTGTTTGTTTGTTTTTTAATATTTATATTTAAAAAAATTTAAAATTAAGAAAATAAAAAAATATGTGCCTGTATAAATTATAAATACTTTTTTAAATTTTTTTTATAAATTCATATTTCTTTGATCTATTCACAATACTCAACACTATACAGATTGCTAGGTTTCGCCCATTTTATTAGTGTTTGCGTAAAAATTGTAATAGTCTCGAGTAATAATTGCACGAATTAACACAGATACAGTGTCTAAGATTCTAAACGCAAGCAAACGAGGTTGCGCAGTATTGAATGCGCGCTTCCGGCGCGTTCGTGAGAGGTCACGTACGCATCTAGTGTTTCACTTATCTATGTGCGTTTGTATGTAACCTGTAGTACCCCATATAATTTATTTGGTCTATTCCCATTATGTCCCACAAGAAATGTCCAATTTACTCATATTTACTATCTTTGGTCTTATTATTTGGAGTGAGTTCTTTTCTTTGTTCTCTTACAACAGTACTTAGTGTCATATATGCCTATATAAATATATATAGGGCGAAACTTGAGAACGGCTGGACCAATTCGGCTATTATCATTATTATTTTTCTAATATTCTTATGAAGAGAAAAAATTTGAAAATTTTGAAAAATTAGACCACCGTGCGAAGCCGGGACGGTTCGCTAGTCAAAAATAAAATGCAAATACAATGTTGCCTCTCTTGAATACAACCTTTTGTTTGAACTTTGTGATCAAACAAAAGGTTCATCCCCTTTACTAAAACGTTGTTTTGAAAAAACTTTCAGAGTTGTTTTTAGATCCTTCAAAGTAATTTATATCATAAATTCAGTTATTTCTGTCACATTCGTATTTAAATGCCTATTTTCGTAGACATTTGTGATCCAATTCAATTCCCAAAAAATCATTTAATTGCTACCTTCTGGTAGCATCACTTACAAAAACTTTAATTACCCTAAATTTAATAATGAATATGGTAGAAGAACATCACAATTAATAAATTGCTCATGGTAATAAAAAATAAAATCATACAAAATAATTAATACTCAGTTTAATAATAAATCACAACAACAATAATAAAATAGTACCTAATCAAGTCGGCGAGGCGCTCATGGATGTTTTTGAAAACTATAATTTTTATATTTTTATTAGAAAATGGTCTAAGTTTGACCTTAATAATTAAAAAAACTTATTATTACAAAATAGTCTATTTTGGGAGCCTAATACTAAACTACAACTATCTTAACTCCTAAACGGTCGATGCTAGACTTTGCTCTCTTGTCGCATTCGTTGGCGCGCAAGCCCGCACGGAGGTGATTAGTTCTTAAATCTACTAATCAGCAGTTATATGGCAGTTATGCATCCACTCGTTCGATAAATAGGTACGTGATGCATAACTACTTACTTACAGACAGACAGACAGATAAACTCTTTATTACTCACACAACATAAATGAAAATAACAAATGAATAAATACTACAACTAAGTGAGTACAGGCGGTCTTATCGCTAAGAGCGATCTCTTCCAGACAACCTCGTGGCAGAGGAGAAAACATGAAAGAGAGAAAGAGGTAGAGTGCTAAAGAAACAAAATATAACCAATAATCTATATACAAAATTTTCAAATATAACAGAGAAAAAAAACATACACATATACATAAATAAATAGATAAATACATAAGTATATATACAAAGTAATATATATAAAATACAAATATAACATATATACACTTGAGATTAAAACAATAACAACTTGCTAACTAAGCTTGGGACAAGAGATAATTATGCAATTTATTTTTAAAGATAGACAGTGACTTAAAGAGTGCCGAATTTCAGGTGGCAACTTATTCCAAAGATTACTTATTCCAAAACTTACATATTTTATTTGAACTCATTTTATTTCATTTATATTAAAAATAAAGTATAATATGGATATATAAATTGGAGCAAGTTGTATGTGATCTACATCATATATACGCGACAATTTATATGTCTCTAGAAAACATATTATCCGTCATTTAATTGCAATCTAACCATTTGTTTACAAATTAATAAAAATATTTATATCTCTACCGATGTGTTCTACTCTTTACATCTATAACTACTTTAAAGATTAAAAATAAATAAAACAATTTGTACACGTTGTGGCTTATGTTAAAATTTATGTCTGTTTGTCTGCATTTTTGTTTGTCTGTGCGTTTGTGCACGCTGATCTCTGAAACGGCTTAACCGATTTGAATGCGGTTTTCATTGATTTATTGTAGCAGTAGTGTTTGTTTCATTCCAATCGGTTTACAAGCAAAAAACTTTCGCGCTATACCGAATACCACGCGTACGAAGTTGCGGGCTCAGCTAGTATTATTTGAAAATAAAGTTGCAGTGCGCTCCTGTCTGTATCTCCGTCCTACACCATCTAAAGAATTTTATTTAGAAATATTTATATTTTGATAACCGTATTCACTAATGAAAAGAGCGACAAACGAAAAAGGTTTGTGTATATAATCTGGTCCATGAGAAGCCGGGGCGAGTAGCTAGTAATTTTTTGGTTGGGTTTTATATCCTTCGTGCGGTCATATCACCTGGTTGTGTTAGGTCATCACGACCTGATCAGTACGACCTAATAACAACCAGGTGGTAATGCATATATCACCTTCGAGTCTGCTCTTGAGTTAAATCCACCAGGATACAAATGAGTGCCACCATAACTGATTTTTCTTATGTCTCTCACCGGAAGAGACAATTGTATATTGCTTTGCTTATCTCATAATTATATCAAGTCCGGCTGTCAACAGATTCGTCACATAAATAAAGCCTTCGAGGTGGTTAACGACCCCATCTATGAGCAATATTAAATACTCCATTATTTCCTGCAGTTCAATGACTCGTGTTTACCTTTCAAACTTCAAACAGGGGAATGACATAAGTGGCGGCGTAACCTTCACGGGGTCAAATACATTTTCGACAAGATTTTTTTACGGATTTCCACCTCAAACGCTATATTGTGCTTTATTAGTGAAACATAGAGTAGATTTTCGTTAGCCTCATCGTCTATTTATTTTTAAATCTGTATATTTGAGATTTTATCCGTGTACTTGTTACATTCAGAAACTCCAAAAAAATGTGTCCATTTTTTTTATTTACACTTATAATTCGAACGACGTAAACAACAGATCAATGGAAATATATTTTTAATATCAATTTAATTTTTTTGTTCTTCATTTTCGATTTCATTTGTTAATTTATAGTAAGGTTTTTTATTAATTTGTTTTTATACTAAAAATGTGTTTCCTGAGTGCTTCAAAATAAAAAATTTATTTGCTTTATAAGTATTAATACCTATAATATAATCTATATACCTACATATAAATAGGTAAAACCCAAAAAGTTCAAACCAATTTAATAAGCACTTTGTTAACTGATTTCCTTTATTTGTTGTTTTTAGCTATCGACGAGCTTGAGTTTATCAATTTTGGAAAGGTTAGTTATTTTTTTCATTTTCCTTCATTCCTTCATAAATTCATTTTCCTTCTTTGGCCTTATTATATTTACTTTCATGTACAAAAACCTGGCAAGCCTAGCTGCAAGCTTGTACTATTGTTGTATTTTGTGTTGCAAGTGAGATTCCGGCCTTAGTGGGGGTAGGGGGTAGGAGATAGGGAATTCCTAGAAATTTAATTCGCTTTTTGTGATTAAGTACGGTCCATTTGACAGAAAGTTGCTATCGTCATCTACATATATCTACAAACGCGATCAATATCCAAGACGAAGCTAGTACGTTGTGGACCGTGATAAAATAACATACCACACCATCATCTTTAACGGTGAACTTCTGCAAGCAATTTAAATGAAACTACAAATTTAGATGATTTCTTTTGCTGAACAACAAAAGGTAGGCTAAAAGCACGAACGTCTGATGACATAATTAAAAAAAAATAGGTGAGTTATATAAAACTATCGGAGCAAAGAGAAAAATGACAGGAACTGGGAGAGGTATTTACGCGAGAGGGGTCTATTAAGACTTTAAATTACAATAAATAAATATTATCAATACATAATACAATAAAAACTGTTAATTTCTTTATAAGAGATATCTTCTCTAATATTTTATTGAAGGAATTTTTGGGGCTTTTTATTTTATTTTATTTCTATTTTATTTATTAATTTAAATGAACTGCTTTAAAAAACAGGCAACATAAGAAATATAACCTTAGTTATTTTCACATTCCGTTCAAAGGCAAGCGGTATCGTCTTGAATACATCTGACATCCATTAATAACATTACCACCATACTATGTCACAAAACCATTTTTCATCACATAATGGACACGTCAGCGAACCGCAGTATTATCGGAATGCCCCAAATGTCCCGAGAAAGGTAGACAATACAATAATTACGAGTGTCGTGAAACAATAAATACTTGTCCAGGTATTACAAACGAATTCTCTGAGCGGGCGTGAAAGAAGCCAAACTGCAGACATACATACATATTATTTTGCTATACGACTCGTATCGAACAATAGGGACAGGGAAAACTATTATAAGCTTGGGGACAAGTGAGGGCCTCTTCGAGTGATAAGCGATCTGCGAATTTGTTATCTGCTCGCCAATGACATTGTATCGAAGCTATAACTAGAATGACTGAACGCTCGACTGAATAAAACGTATAAATGTCCATTGACGTGTTAACGCTTTTGTACGCATTTAATCATGTTCGTATAAAATGTCTAAATATATATTTTTTACATGCTCACATAACTGTACATTTAGAACTAATATCTCTAAAAATACTTAATCTGAGAATTAATTTAAAAAAAAATAATCGTCTTTAAATAGAAAAAAATAAGGAGAAAATTTTCAATTATGCTTGAATATTTGTTTAGAGATTAATTACTAAATTGTAGTAGTTATATTAATTTTTTTAATTTTTTTTTTTTTTTATTAAAGTTTGCTCTTGGCCAGCATCTATCTGTGTAGGAAAGATGCGGCCAACGATGGAGCGAGCTCACCCAAAAGATGCCTATTCACCTGAACCTTGAAAAGATTTGGGTTGGATGAGCTCGGATATACAGACGCCGGCAGGGAGTTCCAATCCTTAGCAGTAAGCATTATAAAAGATGTTTTAAAGCGCTTGGTTCGAATTAGAGGAATTACGACAAGGTGAGGTGGTAACCAGCTGTACGTTTGCATGTCCGATAGAAGGATGCGGAAGGCGGTATGAAGGTAGCATTATACTAGTAGTAGTAATAGTAGTAGTCATTTAATAAGTAGTGGATGAAAAATTGACCAATCAGAACTGCGAATCCCTTTTACCTACATATACTTTCTTTTTTGATTTTTTTATAAATTCCCTAAGTTTTTTTAAAATAATATCACTGTAAATATCCATTGAAAAAGTAAAGAATAAAATCAATTGAAAACAATCCGTCTAATCATAGCGAAAATATGATATTGTCTGTAACATCTAACATATAAAATTCTCGTGTCACAGTGTTTGTAACAAAACTCCTCCGAAACGGCTTGACGAATTCTTATGATTTTTTTTTTGTATATATTCGGTAGATATGATAATAGGTCATACCAAAACATATAATTAAATGACATTATAATTTATGGAATCTTGAAAATTATGGTGTAGGATTCCTAGTCAAAAAAGAGCACAAAGAAAAACTTATAAAATTTGCAGGGATATCGGAAAGAGTTTGTATATTGAAAATTACGAGCATAAACACCAATTATTCAAGTTTCGAAATAGCGTAAAAGTTCATCTAAGTATGAAATACATTTCTTCCAAAGTTATTACTCATTGGAAATAGATGAGATGGGGATAAATTGAAATTTGATAAGTACTTGTAAAAGTTAAAAGCTAATTGTGTGTATATCTTACCGTTCAGATTAAAATCATCACTTATGCAGGAGATTGCCAATAAGAATCACTCGCCCAAGTGTATATCTTGCTCCCTACGTCATAAAGGCGAGAAAAATAAGTCCGGATGTACCTCCGGGGCCTTATCTTTTGCCAGGGTTGAGAGTAGTCAGTACCACTTTTGATTTGTAGCGTTGTGGGACCTACAAGTTGCGAGTGTGATATGATCAATAATAAAGTTAGAACAACTGCGAAATAGTTTTATGTCGTACATGCTACCGCGCCTTTGTTGTTGCGAAGTCATTACTCAGACATTTCAACATTGAAATAAAAGGTTGGATGTATATTTAACGTAACAGGTGGCTAATATACGTATTGTCTAATGGCAACCCTAGTAAACGCGTGCATTTGCAGGCCCAGTTATTTTACTGGTCTCATGAAATCTTTGTTACTCACTTCTCCAATGGTCAATCATCATCATCAACAAACAATGTGGCCCTATTGTGAACTTCACAAATGCGCCTTAGAATTTCTTCTTCTTTGGCGTATGCAGGTTTCCTCGTGATGTTTTCCTTCGCCGTTTGAGAGTTGTCAGTAAATAGACTAAATTTTTTAGAAATAAAAAAAAATGTTTTTATTTTTTATTTTATTTTATGTTAAGGTCGACAGACGGGTTGACGGTCCACTTGATGGTAGGTGGCTATCGTCGCCTATAACACAAACAACGCCAAAGCTGCTGCAAGTGCGCTGCCGACTGCAGTAGGATTAAGGATAAGGGATTAGGAGGGGGATAGGAAAATGGGCGCCAAACTGGCTGCCCATTGTCATTTGGTACTTTAAAAAACCGGGTATCGAACTCGGACTCTCGACACGAAAGGCCGCGTCTTTTCTACTGCGCCACCGACAGTCTTTTCGAGGCTATAGCTAATAACTTAACAAAATATAGCTATTTCAAATATCTTTATTAATTTCAAAATTTCTTGAATGTAACAAAATTTGTTTCAATTACACGAATTACAGCCTTTTTTTAATTAATTTTTAACGGTATAAATGTATAAAATACACGTACTCACTGTGTTCCAGGTTCCAGTGTACTGTACTCAGTACACGATACACGACTAGAATCGATTTAACGTCGCATGTTGTATCGTTCGATTAGACTTCATAATTTTTATTTTAGCGCTGCAGCGTATTTAGTTATAAGTATTACCGAATTGGAGCAAAATTTGTACTTAGAATTAAAGTACAAGTTTTGCTCGTTAGTACATTCGTTGTTCGTTTTTTTCCCAGACTCGCACGCACAGTAAATATTTAAAAAAAAACACAATTTGTATACGTTGTATTTATGTTACCGAGGTCAAAAATTGTTTTAATTTTGTTCTGTTTGTCTGTGCGTTTGTGCACGCTAATCTCAGAAACGGCTTAACCGATTTGAAAGCGGTTTTCAATGATGTATTGCAGCAAGCTTCCCGTAACATTTAGTGTTTGTTTCATTCCAATCGGTTTACAATCAAAAAAGTTACACGCTATACCCGAATACCGCTCGTACGAAATTGCGGGCTCAGCTAGTTCGAGAATAATCTTTTTAGAAATACATATAAAAAATGTATTAACTAATCCATGTCTTCTTTTTTCTTATATTCCCATATAGTAAGCCCTGCAACTCAATGTATCCTTATACATTTAGGTCCCTATCTAGTTAGTGCAAGAGGTTGGCAGATATATTACACCAATTTATTATACTTACGACCGCTTTCATTGAGGTTATAGGTGGTGTTATAAATATTATAGTTTAGCGAGGAGCAAGGTAACGACAAACGTGTTTCAGCCTCTACCGGTCAGTATTGATATCGGATTTGTATGTACATACACTCATAACTAGTGCAACAAATTTATTTCTTTATTTAAACAAAAATATTACAAACTTAGGAGAAAAAGAAAATAACCAAATTCACAGAATATTATACGATACATTAAGTATTGAATTTTGGAACTCAAAAAAAAAAATTCAACCTTTTTTTGAGTTTACTTCTTAAGAATCGATTTTCGTATAAGGCCCCCAGTATGGAAATATTATGAGGAGTAAAATTAATACAACCGTTAACTAAAAGGCGCTACATTATCTGATATCTGTCACTTTGACATCTGTGCGACAGCTGACGCATATATTTATGTTCCCTAATTCTATTGTAGTGTAACACCAGAGAGTTTCTCTTCTTTGGGCTTATAAAAGCAAACTTTTAACTTTTGAGTTTGCAGAATGTAATTAAATAATATAAAGAGGAGCCTTAACGCTCTGTGCTAAGGTTCCCGGGTTCGATTCCCGGCAGTTGACCCACTTTGAAAAGTCAACTTTTCAAATTTGGCTCTGATCTGGATTTGGAAAGTAATGGCAGGGCACACTGCGTTTTCGCAGTCATTTGGGCAGCCCGTCTGGCGGCAGTAACCACACCCTTACAGAAGACCACCGTGAAATAACAGCACGTGTGCTGTTGTGTTTCGGTGAGTGAGTAAGGGATGCCAGAGCCCATTCCCCTAACCCCTCCTTAATCCCTTATCCTTAATCCTACTGTAGTCGGTAGCGCACTTGCAGCAGCTTTGGCGTTGCTTGTGTTATAGGCGACGGTAGCCACCTACCATCAAGTGGGCCGTCATCTGCCGATCTTAACATAAAAAAAGACATTTTTCCTACCATTGCCACGTATTAACCTTTAATTGAGGGAACAATAATAATTTTTCATCAAATGTGATTGAGTTTTTAATTTACCCACCTGCCATAACTTTTTGTGCCGTAACTGTTAACTTGTTATTTAATGAAAACACAAAATTGTTTATATAATTATTCGTGGAGTGTAATAACTATCGTCGAAGTGCCGCTGAACGTTGCAAACTATTTTTCAATTGGAAAAAAGGAAATTAGTTCGTGTAACTAAAAATCGTCGCTGGCTTATGTATTTCAATTTTGTAATGTACTGCATAAGTCTGAATAGCTGAAACACTACGCTCGCCTCACGTTATCAGTGTGCTGAGTTCAAAACCTCTTAAGACTATATTTGCTCGACCGTTCCTTGAAATTTAATTTGCTTGTTTTATTTTTCATAATGGTTAATAATTGTTCGGCATGTAACGCTGCGATACTGGTGACTCAAAAAAGAATAAAGTGTTCTATTACTACTTGCTCTCTCCACTATCACCAAGATTGTGTCAAATATGCTGAAACACAAACTCACAGATCGAAATGGGTTTGCCCTGTGTGCTCATCATCCAGGCCCAAGGAAGGTGATAATACTAATACGCCTGTACATGATCGGGTTGTTGTTGCGAGGGATCCTATGACGTCACTGCTGTCTCTTCGAACGCCTTCGCCAATAAACTCGGAAGAAGACTATCCGCCTGCTCTTAGTTTCATGACCATAATGCAAGAGATAAAATCCCTACGAAAAGACATGTTCGAGAGTTTCAATTCACAACAAACCAGTTTGAAACAGAATAATGAAATATTAGCGTCTATAAAAAAAGATATACATGACCTAAACTCTAAGTACTCTGAAATGCGAGAAGAACTCGATGGAGTGGTCCAGACTGTCGGATCTCTGTCTAACACCCAGGATGAACATAGGGAACGTATGGTGGAACAGAGGGATTTAATAGCTATGGTTAGTTCAGAGAATGTTAAACTGAAGGAAACCATTAGTTGCTTAGAGAATAAAATTTCTGAAATTGAGCAGCGTGCAAGGGATTCGAACATTGAAATACATGGTGTCCCTGAACACAGGTCTGAAAATTTGATATCGACCGTTAATCAATTGGCGAAGACTGTATCTTATAACATTTTGGACAGTGAAATTTTGGCGGTGCATAGGGTAGCTAAGATTGACACGGAATCAAAGCGACCCCGCTGTATAGTGGTCAAACTTAATAATCAACGCACGCGGGATAATTTTTTAGCGTCTGTAAAAATATTTAATAGCAGAAATGGCAGTGAGAAGCTTAATGCAT
Organism: Bembecia ichneumoniformis; assembly: GCA_910589475.2. Taxonomy (NCBI): domain Eukaryota; kingdom Metazoa; phylum Arthropoda; class Insecta; order Lepidoptera; family Sesiidae; genus Bembecia; species Bembecia ichneumoniformis. The sequence continues at coordinate 5,852,075 of OU342541.1, forward strand.
CGCACCTAGGTATGGCAAGTAATCAAAACATTTACGTACAGGAACATCTCTCACCTGCTAATAAAAAATTACATGCTGAGGCAAGACGCGTAGCTAAAGAAAAGGGCTACAAATACACTTGGATACGAAATGGTCGAATATTCGTTCGCAAGGAGGCTGGGTCTGCCATCAAACTAATTCGTAACTCAGATTCTCTAAACTTATTATAGGATCTCAACTTATTATTATTGCTATATTTTTTATTGTTTTGTTTCATTTACTCTTGTTGCCATAATTGTTTTAGATTTCTAAATTTTTATTTTTCACTTTTTAACTTCTTTTGTTTATATGTTACATCTCAATATTTATTACCAAAATGTGAGAGGCCTCAGAACCAAAACAAATGATTTCTATTTATCTGTCTTAAATCAAAGTTACGATATTATTGTACTAACAGAAACCTGGCTTAACACCACAGTTTACAATAACGAACTGTTTGATCAGCGTTATAATGTATTTAGGCGTGATAGGTCTGCAACATCGTCAGCTGCGTTTAGGAGGGACGGAGGGGGAGTTCTTGTCGCTGTACTGAAAAAGTACGAAGTTATGAGAAAACCTAAATGGGAATCAACATGCGAGGACTTATGGCTTCGTTTAAAACTCAGCAACCAAACCATTATTAATTTTTGTGCCATCTATAACCCGCCTCCTGTATCTTTAATCTACATGGATACATTCTTAAGAAACATGTCCCGTGTTATTCAAAAGGAATCCACGACTTCGTCTCTAAATCTTATAATCGGTGACTTCAACATGTGGAGTATTGACTGGCAGCAGGAGTTGAACTCACCTCTCATAACTGCTTCTACTAATGACAATACATTATGTAGCCTTTTTCTTGATACCATAGCTTTCAATGGTCTCCATCAGTGTAACCTAGTGAGTAATGCCAAAAACAGAATCCTTGACCTCGTCCTTTCTGACAGACCATCGCTTATTACAGTAGAACCTATTAATGACCCTTTTGTAACCATTGACCCTCATCATCCCGTATTACAAATAGTATTACAAAAAAAGTTCTCACCTTCACTTAAGCCCAAATTGCAACTGAAACAAAATTTTTATACCTGTAACTATACTAAAGTTAATTCCGATTTACTAAAAATTAATTGGTCCAGGACATGGGAGTCATCTGGTGATGTTGACTCGATGGTTTCATTGTTTTATAAAAGTATTTATCCTATAATTGATGAGCATATACCTAGTCGCAAGTTGAAAACAACGAAATATCCTGAATGGTTTAATAAAGCTCTAATCACTGCATTAAGAGAGAAAGCTAAATTTCATAAAAAATTCAAAAAATACGGTAATTTAATGGATAAAGTAACTTATAATTTATTTAAAAAACGTTGTAAAGAAATGATTAAAGAATGTTATGATTTTTTTTTAAGAAACACAGCAGAGAATTTGCGAAAAAATCCGAAAGGATTTTGGAGATTTGTCAGAAACCAAAGGTCAAATAGAGGAGATATACCAAATGAGATGACTTTTGATGGCGAGTCGGCTGTGGGTGGCAGGGAAATTTGTAACCTTTTTTCCCGGTTTTTTAACTCCACATACATGATTGTAAATAATCTCCCTTCCCAGAAAACTGGTTCTTATAGTCAAATTTTTCCACAAAATTCGATGGGAGAAATTACTTTTACTGAGACAGAGGTTCTTCTTAGTCTTCAACACCTTGATTGCAATAAGGGCCCAGGCCCAGATCGAATACCTCCGATTTTTATTAGGAACTGTGCCAAAAGTTTGAGCAAACCGCTTACAACTATTTACAACACATCAATTAGCACCGGTCACTTTCCCGCCAAATGGAAGTTGGCTTACATTAAGCCTATTCATAAGTCAGGCAATGTAAATGATGTTTCTAACTATAGGCCAATTTCAATCTTGTCTGTTATGGGAAAGATACTCGAGGCCTTGATACAAAAAAGACTAATTCGTTATTTGACTCACGTAATTCATCCGAATCAGCATGGTTTTCTCCCTCAAAGATCTACAGCGTCTAATCTTATGAGTTGTGTGGTAGACATATCAGAAACACTCGACGGTGGTGGTGAGGTGCATGCTATTTACACAGATTTCAGCAAGGCTTTTGATTTGGTAAACCATGATCTTTTGTTGCATAAACTTGATTGTGTGGGCATACATGGCTCTCTGTTGCGCTGGTGTGAATCTTATATACGGAATCGGTCTCAACTTGTTGCACTTCGTGGCTTTGAATCATCGGAATCTATAGTGCCATCTGGAGTCCCTCAGGGATCCCATCTTGGACCTTTATTTTTTACTTTGTTTGTTAACGACATTTCTACGGTAATAAAGTCAAAATTTAAAATGTTCGCTGATGATTTGAAGCTGTACCGACCTATTCTGGATGATACTGATGTTACAGCATTGCAATCAGATATCGACAACGTGGTGACCTGGTGCGAGGTCAACAAAATGAGACTTAATATAAAGAAGTGTTTTTTCCTGAGACTAACTAGGAAACGTCAGCTTACCAATGTGGTTTATAGTATGGGCGCATCGAAACTTGAAGAGGTTGGAGAGATTAGGGACCTTGGGATAATGATCGATGGGGCATTGAGTTTTCGTTCTCATATTGACAACATTGTGAATAGAGCGTCTAAATTATCGGGTTTTATATTTAGGCAAATGAAATTGTTTAAGAATCCTCATCTGACAACTCTCATTTACAATGCAAATGTGCGTCCCATTCTGGAATATTGTAGTGTAGTATGGAATCCCACATACCACGTTCATATCGACCGCATTGAGCGCACTCAAAAGAGATTTTTGTATTGCTTAGCGTATACCGATGGAAAGTGCGACAAGCTGCAGTCTTATGAACAGCGAGCTAAGGAATATGGGCTTTCAACTTTGCGAGTGCGAAGGAGGATTTATGACGCTTTATTTGCCTTTAAGTTGATCCGAGGCTATATTGACTCGCCTGATCTCCTGGAGCGCTTGAATTTCACGGTTCCGAATTCTTATAGTCGCCTATGCAACAGAAAAACCCTCACTCCGCCTTCATCGAAGACGAATTTGGGCCAACATTCTCCTCTCCCACGCCTATGTAGGGCCATTAACGCATTACAAAATAACTTTGATATTTTTTCTGGTTCTTTGGCCTCTTTGAAGGTTGAACTAGCAAAAGACACTGCTTAATATTATGTACAAATATTTAGTTTTTAAGTTTTTTATTTTTTTATTATTATTTTTATTTATTTAGGTACTTATTTTGTATTATTGCTTTTTCTTTTATTTTTGTATTGGATCTTTATGTTATTATTATTTTAGTGTTTTATATTGTTTATTACTGTCACTTTTATTTTGTTAAGTTGTGTTTGCATCGTGAAAGGCACAATCATTGTAGAGTTTTCTTCCAAATTACTGATATTATTTTTTATGTTAGATTGTGTGCTGTTTTGCAAACCAAATAAAGAAAAAAAAAAAAATAATTTCATATATTTAAAAGAGTAAAAGAGTACTTTCTTTTTCTCAGTTTTATTTATTATTAAATTAAAATACAATAATATATATTAATATCAACTCATACCTTTGAGCTACAACGTCAGAGATTATACGAACAAATGAATAATAATCGTGCCGTAATCTTAATAGAAAGGTTATTCGCTAAAATATCGAAAAGCGATTACCGATCCATTATCGTAACGTTAAGGCACATCTACGTCGTTTTTAACGCCTAATATTCATATTTACCCGTCCAAACGAGCTTGTTACCAACAAAATTTCTTCAAGAAATTGCAATTAAATTATATTTGTATACATAAAGTAGAAGAATGGTTTTAAATTTTTATGCATGACTGCTTTGATACCAACTGAACTAATAATGAAGTTTACAATTTCTATTGGATTCTTGTAGCTTTATGTGAATGTGCGACGGACAGGCAGACGGACTTTTAAATGGGATATCGCTTGTAGACCTTGATGCTATTGTTCAAGAAACAGTGTACAGGTTAACTAATATTGGAGTTTAGAATTCTATTGGATGTTTGTATTTGATGTTAAAGCACGACGGACAAGCAGACGGTCTTTTAAATGGGTTATCGTTTGCAGACCCGTACAACACCAGGGTCATCTTCTTGAACAGCCGACGTTATTGTTTACGTCGCTTGTTAATTATAAAAAACTATATTTTTGTTGTAATTTTTTCCTGTAATAACTTCTTTATTAGTACCGAAAGTTACTACAGAAATAAATACCTACTTACCATTATTGTTTCTATTCAAAGATTAGGTTCAATATAAATAAATTTTTGGACAAACAAAATACACTCTGTATACAGGTGATCAATCCAAATGGGCCAGTGAGGACAAATCTGAAACTATACGAGTAAGAGATACGAAAATTTGTTCTTAGGGAGTAAGGCTTCGATTTTTGAATTAAGAAAAAGTGGGCTCGATTTTTTTTTAAATTACACTCATAATTACAGAGATTAAATCATAACTACTTTTATTACCGTATTTGATGGTGTGGGTCATAAGACTAACATAATTCATAAGTACTCACATTTTTATGTATCTAGAACATCGATGTTCTAGAACTCTAAAGTCTAATGATCTTGTAGCAATTCAACGCTATATATGTATCTAAATATGGCGTCCCATATTTCTCTATTCATGTTAAGAATAATCCTGTAACAGGATAGCTAAGAAAATAAATGTGATATTGCGGAACAAATTTTATCCAGGACATTATGTTATCGTACGTCCTAGCTAGGTCATCCGGACCGGACATCGAGTTATCAGTCTCCTCTTACACGAACTATCACAGCCAGCGAATGAAGTGACGTTTATTTTTCATATAGATTTAATATACACTAGCTGAAATAAGAAACTTCAAATTCAATCTCAATCTAGCGTTAACTAGGTATTAACAAGTAAATCCAGAGGAACGATGCCGACCTTGCTTACCTTACTAACCGAAATACAACACAGATTCTGATGTTTCACGGTGGTTTTCTATGAAGAGGTGGTGAGTGGCCCCCAGACGGGCTGCCCAGTGTTTGCTCTGCCACTACTAAAGTCAGACTTTAAGACGTTAAGGTCGTCTTAATTTACAAATAATAAATATATCTAATAAAATAAATAAAAAAATCTATTTGCACAAACAAGTCATGACAGTACTTGTATTTAATTTTATTATAATATATTCATTATAACTTTTCAGTTATTTTTCTAATAAATAATTTATTTCAATGTAATCTATACATATAATAAAATTGTAAACGAGCCGTGTCTGTCATTAAATATTTAAAAAAAAAAAACAAAAAAAAACAATTTGCACACGTTGTACTTATGTTAGTTACAGAGGTCAAAAAAATAGTTTTTATAATTTTTGTCTGTTTGTGTCTGTGCGTTTGTGCACGTTAATCTCAGAAACTCTTAACCGATTTGAATGCGGTTTACAGTGATGTATTGTAGCAAGCTTCCCGTAACATTTAGTGTTTGTTTCATTCCAATCGGTTTACAAAAAAAAATTACACGCTATACCGAATACCACGCTTACGAAGTTGCGGCCAGGGGCCTTAGACAAAGTAGCATTCGCTCCGTAGCGATGCGATATCGAAGTTCGTTATCGTCTCAGAGACAAAGGAACGACACTGTAACACGTGATAAACACGTGATAACTTGTCATGATTTCTTTGTCTCTGAGACGATAACGAACTTCGATATCGCATCGCTACGGAGCGAATGCCACTTTGTCTAAGGCCCCAGTACTATTATTATTTATTCTGTGGTTGCAGGCTCAGCTAGTAAATAAATAAATGCATTTTTTGTAAGAGACAATCTGTATCTGCCTGGCCACTAGTCGAATATCAGTGTTTTGGTCTGTACCACAGGCAAGTCATACTAACCCAGGGTACCATTTCACTCACATCAGTAAAAGTTAGTAAAACAAAATATTAGTAATAATTATTAAAACTAGTAAAACAACTCCTATTTATTTTTATTGCATGTTTTTTTTTGGTGTTAAAAATAAATTACTAAGTTTCTTTCTAAGTTTTTTCTTTCTAATATCCAAAGTACTCCATACTTTGTATATTGTCTTTTTAAAAAGGCGTGACCAGTGATCACTCAGATTGATCGGATCTGAGATCTTTACAGTAGGCTAATTTTCTTAGATAATGATTGAGTGATTGTCGCAACGGCCTCTCTAGTTTGCTTTTAGTCTTCAAGGTTGTACCAATAGGTTGAGACAGGTTCCGAACTAGACTCCTGTCTCTGCGCCTTTCCGTGCATTTCAACTGTGTCATTACCGCGTAACTTATTCAGAAAGCAAACACGACTGCAGATTCTCGGGTTACTTATAAGTTTATTTTTAGGTTTTGTGAACGGTGACCTTATTAATCAATAAACATGAAGCGACATTTACCTAACTTCCTAAGTCAACAACAAGCTCTGTCAACAACTAAACTTGACAAACATTATCATCGCCCAAAACTTACATAATGAATAGTTTAAACTTAGAACCTTCATATCACTGTTGTCAAGTGTATAAGCTTACCTAAGTTACTAAGTTCAACTGCTTCAAGTTAAGACACTCCCAGCCGTTTAAACCTGATGATATCTATAATGAGTTTAAGAGTTATTTAGGGCCACATACAAGTTGTCGCTCTCTTTAATGATGTAGGTACTTCATTAAATGAAGCCTTCTCCCTTTAACTGAATGGTAATTAAAAAGTAGATTAAGTATACGTTTCATTAAGTTTACATGCGTTAAGTTAATTGAGTTCATTCATTAAAGTCACGAATTTGGGCGCTTCGCCTATTTTTCATTTACTTCGTTTTACTTTCTTGCGGGGTTACAATGTTACGTTACGGAATAAATTAGATACAGTAACTTAATGTGGGGTTATATTCTTAGAAGTGATTTGATTCTAATAGGTGTTAAAGTAGTAATTAAATGTATTATAAAAATATCATAAATACCATAAAAAAATTGTTTGAAAGGGTTTTATTAATGAGAGATACGTACAATCTTTCTTGCAACGAGTTAAAATGGTTTATTAATTAAGTTAAAATAACTTTTATTACAAAATATTCAATTACAAAACGAATATGAAACACACTGGTCAACTTTTTGAGCGTTGTAAGATATTTTTAAAATACGATATCTAATTCAATATATTTTAAACTAACTGAGGCCGCAATTTTGTAGGGTGGTATTCGGTAACTTTTTTGTTTGTAAACGAAAAAAAAAACATAAAATGTTACGGGAAACTTGCTTCAATACATCAATGAAAACCGCATTCAAATCGGTTAAGCCGTTTCTGAGATTAGCGTGTACAAACGCACAGACAAACATATAAACAAACAAAAATTCTAAAAACTATTTTTTTACCTCGGTAATATAAGTACAATGTGTAAAACTTGTTTTAAAAAAAATATTTTATGTACAGATACGGCCATTTAATTTTATAACACAATAGTCAACTTTTTTGACTATTGTGTTATAAAATTAAACTAGTTTTTTTTAAATACGATATCTAATTCAATTTTCATAGGTTGAAAATTTCATAGGTAAGACTCAAATCGCAGATATCTTTACACTATTCTGACAATCCGAGAAACATCTCACAAATAAAACGCTTCTAGTTCCGGTTGTTGCTTTTATTAAACTCTTGACAAGTTTAATAAAGACAGAAACAACTGTTCCGGCGCTATTATAGTTTGTGTCGTAAGTTATTAACATTTTACAATCTGGGTAATATTTCAGTGCGGAGTCCCAAAGATAGTTCAAATTTTATTATTCCAACAAGGACGACCATTTGCGGCGACACAGAAACATTGAAAGTTAAACGTTATGCGACACGGGTGGCGTGCCACCACTTCGCATAACATTGCTCACGGAGACAGTATAGCAAGTGATTGTTTCACACGCACATCACCTACGTAAGAAAAACCTACGAGTTTTCTAGCTGTGAAAGCCTAGAATTAACGCTCACCGATCACCTCAACTGGTACTGCCTCTTAGATATCTTGCAGAGGATAGCGATGTTGAATAAAATCACTGGCTAAACGATGAAGAGTACTATTTGCAATGACATGTGAAGTCGTTTCAATGCTTAGTGGACTAACAGCTAACTTGACTTGTTATCTGATACGGTTCTCGTGCATTTTAATAAAGCATTCATATAAATGAAAATAATAATAATAATAGAAATATGCATTTATTGGATCGACACAATCACGTATAACCACACAAATGATACGAACAATGTTAACCTTATTTGACACATATATGTACAAGCAATGGTTGTAACTGTGTGAGAGTCCGGTGCCCGTGGTAGGTATTGAAGAATACTGTATTACAGGTCACCGGATCTTGCAATTGTGACACCCACAAATAGGGGATCGGACAAATTTTCAGAAAGTGTTTTAAATTAATCTTCATGTATATTTATTCCCATAAAAATACTATTTTATTTATTTATAGCCTTTTAGGTACTCAAAATCATGTTTTAATATTGTTTGTTTGAAAATGCCGCCAAAACGCCATGATAGTTCATCTGAGAGCGCGTAACATCATTTGTGGTCATATCATAACAAAACAGCTGCATTGGCATAAGACAATGATTGCCCACAAATGACGTCACGCACTGTGATTGGTGTTTCAGTATAGATTAAAAATATTGTGAATAATAAAATTTTATTTCTTCATTTAAAAAATTAAATTATTATTCGATAAATAATCGTAAAAAATTATATATTTTCTTTCTAAGTACATTTTAGATTTTAATCTGATTACTGTCCGATCTCCTATTGCAAGAAATTGTAGTTGAATTATATACTAAAAATTGAATTTGAAAATTGAATCCGTTTCTTCGTCAATTGCTCTTAAGCCACAAAATTTGCATGTAGGAAGTGGAAGAGGATATATTACTAATAGGATAGAATTGATATTGTTGTAAAGTTATCCGCCAAAAAAACAATATGAGATTACCAAGTTGAATTTTCTGGATGGGCAAATGGATGGCTCCCTCTACGTCTATCCTTCTCTAGAACGGGGCTGTACGGTAGATGAGAATGTTGTTTGAGAATAGTATGAAGTATAAAATACTTTCTATCAGTTAGTACTTCCCAGTCCCTGTACAACCCAACTGTGGTGGGAAAGAAAAAGGGTAGATAAGATGAATCGCAAAATGTGTACGAGCCCGTTGGATGAGTGCTTGACTTAACGCTCTGTCCTAGGGTTTCCGGGTTCGATTCCCAGCAGGGTCAACTTTGAAAAACGAACAAATTTGGCCCTAATCTGGATCTGGAAACTAGTGGCAGGGCACACTGCGTTTCGTAGTCATTTAGGCAGCCCGTCTAGCGGCAGTAACCAGCCCTTTACAGTAAACCAACAGCGCGTGTGCTGTTGTGTTTCGGTGAGTGAGTAAGGGATGCCAGAGCCCATTTCCCTATCCCATCCCTTATTCATAATCTTACTATACTTAGTCGGCAGCGCACTTGCAGCACTTGTGGCGTTGCTTGTGTTATAGGCGACGGTAGCCACCTACCATCAAGTGGGCCGTCAGCTTGTCTGCCGATCTTAACATAAAAAAGTTTATAGTCACTTTAAGCAGTTTATGTTGTAATAAAAGAAATAAATGGAAGAGAAGCTATTACTGACAATTAAAAGCCAGCTCTTATGATATTTAAAAAAATGTTTAGTCTGGGCCTTAAATAATACGAATGCGATCATACTAGTACTAGGCACAGTGAGACGACGTTGTAAACTTCATACATGGGAAAAAAATCTGTGCAAATACTTCTAAATGAGCACGAGATATATTTTTTACGATGGACAAAGCATAAGTTATCTAATGCCTTAGTAACAAATACTATGTTTTTTTGTCCAGACCAATTAAAAAATATATAAATTCAACACTCTTACTGTATATCCATTACCCCTGTGTATTCTCTTGGGTTACTTGCGGTATTACGTGACCTTGTATCAAGAATTCCACTGCAGTCGGGAAAATTTCAGCTGCAGAAAACGACTGAATATGTAAATAATGTTTCTTGCTACGGCGGCGCTCAAATGAAACATTGTTTATAGGCTTTAAATTGAAGCGGAGTTTAATCGTAACTTCACGACGAAACTCAAAATGCCTTTCCTCTCGTATAAATGAGGATTTTTAAGCCACATTAGCGCAAGCATTGCAAACGAAATCCTTTTTGGCGTTACGCCATTTTTAAAGAAATTTATTTCGACATATTTTTTTTAGTAAACCCGCTAAAACATTAGCAGGAAAGAATGTCCACTGGTAACATACTGCGCCATTTCCATGTCCTTTATGAAATTTAATCCAATTCAGTACATACGTAACTCTCTGTATTTCGTTATTTATATCTGTAATAACAGTTCGTGTTTTGTAATACAAATTTAAATGTACAAATAAGTATCATGAATTATTGAATCAAAATGATAGTGTTATGTATGACTAACTATGGGACGTTCTGGAAAAAGCGTTCGCGCCTGCCAAAAACCTCGAACGTACCACCCTATCGATGGTAGCCACGCCCCTTCCCGACTAGTGTCAAAGGAAATTGGTCCTTATGTTTATAACATAGAGTTTACATTTCAACAGAAATAGCATTCCCAACTTTCAATAGTTTGTTTAGAATCTTGTTTACATTTTCTGGTAAATTCGAAATACATCGAGGCGTTTCGCGTCAATATAAATAAGAGTGCGGCCGGCTGAGATGAGTGAGTTGTGCGACAGCCAGCGATACGAAAGCGACTCTTCGGAGCTTTTGCGAAGTTACCTGCGACAGTTAACCGGCGACACATTAAGGGAAACATTGACGACTTTTGGCAAGTTTGACGGTTTCATCTAACAAGTGATTTAGGCTGTCATCTTGGTTTGTGAAAATAAATCGTTCCTTTCGCCCTTATACAATATTTTAACTCACCCCGCACGTAACAATAGTTTAAAAACTCAATTAACAGTAGTTAATTAAGCAAATTAAAAGGTAAACTTTATCTATTTTAATGTATATCTATCACGTATACTGCCATTCATATTCACACACACGTACAAACGAAACAAAGGTGTGTTGCATTAACTTACACACACCATCTTAGGTAAACACACACTCACACACTCTGAAAGCGTCCTATTATGTATTAATGAAATATTTGGTGTAGTGATTGATGTCGCGCAAATGAACTACTTTGGTAACCTTAGATCTAGCTAGATCATCTACAGGACAGGCCTCGCCTAGTGTAAAGATCACTGTAATAATGATTGTCGGTGCGTCTCCCGATGCCATGTAAACATATATTTAGCTTTTTCATTTTTTAAGCTGTTTACTACAATGACTCATGTACGTATATGTTAATATTGTGAATAAAATAAATTTTATTTGTTCTATTTTATGTTATAGATGATAAACTGTATGAAATTAACGAATTAACCACTGATACGTATACTTAATGAGTATACGTAGAACGTAGGCGATAGTTGAATTTTTTCACATAGATCAATGACTAATTAATATTCAACAAATCTCACGTAATTTGATAGGAGTTTTATTGTTGGGGATGAAGTATTTAAACAGATAACGAAATAAAATAAAACTACAGGTGGCTTCATATAGGTATCTGAAAATGTAATAAAAAGATACGCAAAAGCGGAATATATAATTTTGTTTTGTGACAGTTTACACAACGATCAAATGCCTAATTTGTAATGACCGTTAATTTGTTAAAAATGCCTAGATACAAACAATACCGAATTATATAAGTGTTATGAATATCCAAAAACTGAAAAGTAAATAAATAAAATCATACAAGATTAAACAAATACGACTGAAGAAAAATAACCCGAAATCTGGTAAATCGCGCACGAGTGTCTTTTATAGCAGCTAGAGGTTGCTTCATTAGTTTTTATTGTTACAACCCTCCCTCCACCTAATTATGAAGTTGGAGGTTAGTCACGGGGTTACGGAGCAGACAATAAAGTGAAGAAAATAGAATTATGTTCTTTTTGACCATTTATTTGCAGAATAACATTTTGATAATTATTAGCTTTACGTTATTTATCATATCTTTCAATATTCTTTGACGTAAAACAATAGACATAACAATCACAAGTTGAAAAACACAAAGTTTTTTATTTTATTGTTTGCATTAATTTTCAATTAAACAACCTATTCAGGTATAGTAAGAAACAGGTGAAATTTTTCATAATGAAAAATAAATTGCCCGTTAGAATTATCAGTACTTTGTGCACAGTAACAATAAATAAACACTATCTGTTCCTTCCGGGGTCAAAGACCCACTGTGAAGTCGCGTGCAATTGTCTACGGCGTGAGTAAAAACATAAAAGTCCATATTCTTTGGAAAATTTTGTCTTATATATGTCCTTTATAATTTAAGAATGTTTGTTACTAAAGTAGTGATAGGGCACATTGCATTTCGCAGTCATTTGGGCAGCCCGTCTGGCGGCAGTAACCACCACCTTACAGAAGACCACCGTGAAATAACAGCACGTGTGGTGTCGTGTTACGGTGAGTGAGTAAGGGATGCCAGAGCCCATTTCCCTATCCCCTCATAATCCCTTAACCTTAATCCTACTGTAGTCGGCAGCGCACTTGTAGCAGTTTTGGCGTTGCTTGTGTTATAGGCGACGGTAACCACCTACCAACAAGTGGACCGTCAGCCTGTCTGCCGATCTTAACATAAAAAAATTTATAATAGGCACATTTTTTTATATTCATCATGGATTACATACAAGTTTTTACCCATTGATTCAATATAAAAAATTAAATGAATTTTATCATTAACTAAGAAATTTTTTATTTACACCTTGAAAGTACAAAAGAAAGAAATTCATTAATTTTATAAATGAAACTACATTTTTGCCGCAGTAGCCTTAAAGTATGCATATTTATGACTAGCTGAACTCGGCCACGCTTCGCTGCGGCCTTTACGGCGGCGGCGTGCGCATGGAGCGCGTGGTACTGGACACTGCTTATATATAATACTATTTATCGCAGCGTGATGTTATATAGCCTATAGCCTTCCTCGATAAATGGACTATTCAAAACAAAAAGAATTTTTCAATTCGAATCAGTAGTTCCTGAGATTAGCGCGTTCAAACAAACAAATTCTTCAGCTTTATAATATTAGTATAGATTAGTATAGATACTAGATAACTGTCAGATTACAATCACCAACTTGCCTGCTAACCGTTGTAATCAATTCAAGCGATTCAATTGTCAGAGGCGCTGCCATGCTTACAAGCAGTGAACAACTAAGTATTTCTGTTTCAAAAGTCTGCTCAAGAGCGTCGTATCCAATACATTCGACAAGTATGGAAACTACTTTTAGCATAATAATATACTTAGATGGAGTTGCGAGTGCCCTATTAGCGAACATGTCACGCGAGTCTTCCCGCCACGTTTCGAAACTAAAACTAACTACGTCATGACTTTAGCTATGTAGAAGCTGAAGCCCACTAAGTTAGTACATTGTGCTTAAGATCACAGGTCACGTATGCGGCTCGACCGACCCCCGTATGTTGATACACTCGCTGGCAAACGATCACAACACAGGGGTAAATTATTGAATTGCAACATGACGGTATCATATGTGATATTATAAAATTATACTTACGTTTATAGACTCATTACGTGATATCGTGATATTGGAATTCACAATACTATGAGTAATATAATATATTTCTTTATGTTTTCTGTACCCAATCAAAAGTCTTAAATTACCAGTGTTTTCTTGATTAATTTAAAAAAATATCCACTTTCTTTTCGCCTGCTTCTAACAAGAAACTTAAAAGAATATCTTTTTCGTATTATTTTCTTAATTTAGAACGCCAATTAGTGATGTCTGTTTACAACAAAATTATATATAAACTAGCTGATTCAAGCGACTTCGTCCGCGTAACTTTATAAAATATAAAGGGGGAGATGGGAGGAGGATGAGAAAAGCCTATGTAACTCGCTGATAATGTAGTTGTCTATAGGTGAAATAATTTTTAAAATAGGTCCAGTAGTCTTTGAGTTTATTCATTACAAACATACATTTGTATGGAGGGGGGGGGGGGTAAAGAGGGGCAGAGTGAGTAGCCTATGTTACTCGCTGATAATGTAGCTTTCTATAGGAGAAAGAATTTTTAAAATCGGTCCTGTAGATTTTGCTTTTATTCATTACAAACATGTATGTACAAATCTTTTCTCTTTACAATATAAGTATAGATTATTTCTCTCTACCCAAAAATGTTAGAAAGATGTCTTCTAAACATGGCCTTTATCTTTAACCTAATCTAATCTCTAGAATACCTAAAATCTAATTTTAGATCTACTTAACTGCCTCTCCGGCTAGGAAAATTTCTAGAAGTGTTAGTACAAGACGGAGTATGCTGTACTCAATGGTATTAAAAGAGTTCGTTGTCTGTGAATAGCGAGAAAGATTATTTTGATATTGGACGATAGATTATAGATTATTTGTGTAGTGAACAACTTAATAATAGAAAAGAAATAATTTAGGGGGTCATTTTAGTAATAAATAATTTGGAAGCAGTTGAAAGTGAATAAGCACAAATTAGGAATTGGTTGAAGTCGTCGTAAAGGTCAATAAGTCATTTATTGTTTCAATCGATCAAATTTTCCATCGATTGTCTGCCATACAAATTTGGATACTACAAATCCTATGAAAATTAAAGCAAGTTCTCCATATTAAAGAGGTATCTTTAGTATTATAATCGATATATTCGTGACATGGGTCCTTTATTTTGGTTCAGTTTTCCTAGAGGGTTTGTCATTGTTTCCTACGAGCCTTGTCTGTAGTTTAGCTACATGCACACGTAACATTTTCTTCATGAGGGACTGCTAATATTATTTAATAAAGCCTCCGACTTTTAGTTGTTACATGATGCGCATACTCAGCAGGGAATTATCATAAACAGTCAGACTTCATATTCATCTCAGGGGGATAGTAGCTAAGTAAGTTGTTTATTTTTATATAATAACAAGAAAATAAGACGTAGCCTAAGCCGAAATCTAGAGTAATTCATAGAGATGAAAAAACCTTCAAGATGACAAAGGCTTGTCCGTTTTAAAGGTACCTTCCAGTATTAAAAAAATGAAACTTTTGAAAATGTTTAGATAACTGATGGGTTAAAAGTTGGATCAACATATGCTGAAAATCCTGAACCATATCCTACATCTATGTAGACCATATCTGGAAATTAAGCATAGGTTAATTTAAGTAAAATGTTTCAGTTTTACACCGATAAAGAATTTTTGTGGGTTAATGAAGACTTTATCCTTGAAAGTAGATGGCACAAGCGAAGTCGCAGTCAACTGCTAATATTTAATAGACAAATATATGTCCAAGCAACTCATTTAAATATCATAGTTTAAAGTTGAAAGTATTTCTAGTCACCGCCGTAGCGAGAATAAGTTATCTCGCTGTTCTGTGATGACTTTGAAATGGAAATGTAGAGCATTAGTAAACGTAAGGAATCTACTCTCTTTAAGGACTGTTTACTGAGTAAAGGAAACCGTCCGTCCGGTGTTAGACGGTATTCTCTGACTGTAGTTGGAAGTTCAATCATAAATTTGAAGCATCGAAGATATATTGCTGAAGTATTGTGTTGCTTTAACATTTCATATTATTCAAATATCACGACAATTAATAAGAATCTGATGCTTAATATTAGCTATGCGGACGACATAGTGCTTCTGAGCGCGTCTGTCTGTGGTCTAAGGAGATTACAAGGAGATACACACACGGATTAGTTTACAATATGAAGAAAAGTGAATGCATGACCTTTCGGTTCCGTTCATCAAGGTAAGACTGTTCGTTCATCAAACTAAACGGTGCAACTCTAAGTCAAGTTAATATTTTTAAATATCTTGGACACTGGGTAACCTCTGACTTGAAGGACGATGCAGACATGGAGAGAGAGAGCGCAGGGCGCTGTCTGTCAGGGCTCATAGAATTTTGTACGTCCTTCTACACGAGGAGCCTGTAGACGGAGTATACCTTGAGGCATCACAGTGCTTTGCGAGTTCAGGACAATGATGCGTTTAGGATGCTGATGGGGCTTCCACGATTTTGTAGTGCATCGGTAATGTTCGCCGAGTTGCGGGTGCATCCCTGGTGCATAGGGTTCAGGCCAGCTACAGCTGGTTTGGTATTTGCTGCTAGGCTTAACTGTCAGTACCTGAACTACTCTGCATGAACCATGCACTGTCTTATAAACGTGTGTAACTCGGTTGGAGGAAAAGTTCCTTTATCCGTGTCCCTTATTTTATATCTGGCTATAGAAGTGGTCGAGCGTGAATTGAGCAGGCAGTCTTCAAGTGGACCATCAGCGTGCCTACCAACTGTCCCTTTTTTTATTTGTTATGGTCGCCAGACAGGCTTACGATCCACTTGATGGTAGATGGCTACCATTGCTTATAACACAGGAATGCCACAGGTCCTGCAAGAGCTCTTCATTTACCGTAACATCAGCACACATGTACACAGAAGACTTTTGTAAAAGGGGTTGGTTACTGCCGCCAGACCTATCGCCAGGCCAGACTGACCAAATAACTCTAAAACTCACTGTGCCTTGCTACTGCCATTTAGTTTTTTTTTTTAATCTCTATCTTTTTATAAAAAATATTTTGACTTAGTTTTTGCATTGATGAATATAGTGGTGGGGTTTTCGCGTCTCATATATGATATCCCAAAGCGACATTCCTCCTGCAGTTGATTGCAAGAGTAAATAATTCGCGTGTCGCTGCTAAAACCAGTGAACTTAATCAAAATCTCAATCTTAGTAGTAGATGCTCTGATGCTTAAATAATCTAACCAACAATATGTCGAAAGCGTTCGTGGTTGCCAAGAGTGTGCTCTTCGCTACAATATTTACAGCGAGGCCACATGCATCTGCGACTGCATCACTCTTTATTATTTAAACTGGAAAGAAACTCGGTTCCGAGCCAACAGTTAATCGAGATGAACTGGAAGGCGCCGAAAACAGGTGTCTTTGTAATGTGCAATGATATATTGGTTAACTCTTTTTGTAAGTTCTCACTGCGATACAAGTTTTATTTACTTAATGCACTTTCTGTACAGTTAAAGTTGCAGTCTTGAATCCTTGCAAGACACCTCGATTGGAGTGTGATTATTGGTAACTTGGCGCTATGTACATCACACAGATAAAAATGTACAATACCATAAGAACACGTAGACCGGAAACTCCCGCTCCGGAAGTGCTCAAATTCACGATATTAGCTTATTAGCTTATTAGTTAAACGGGATACTCAGTCGGGCTGTCACGGCCGGCGTCTCCGCACGAATAAACTTACTTAATAGTTTTACGTGAGCCTGTATGTTTTTACTTTATATTTGTAGGTAATTAATACTTACTTAAATGGCTTCATTTGGCCATACCAAATTAAATTAAATTAAATTAATTAAATTTACTTAATTAATTAATTAAGTAATACCAAATTAAGTTTTTATAAGATGGTACCATACCATCTTATAAAAACTTATTATTTATAAGTATGTATATTTAATGTAGGTACGTAACATAATAATATAGGTAAGTATTTATAAATCTCATATTTTATAAAACTAGAATAAAATAATGGTTTCAAAGTAAAGAAAAATTTATATTTTAGCGATATTATCTTTATTTGTAAGCAATATTTAACAGTGAGCAACCCTGGCAACAAGCTTGGGCGACAGAGGGACGTAATGACGTGAAGGGGGAAGTAGTTATATAAATGGCGGTGTTTAGAATTCGCACAAAGAAGATTCCGTTCTACTTGTTATTATTTATTCTTATGACAATACTGAAATAACTGACTTTTTAATAAAAATTGCTGGATTTGAAGTTATTATTAGCGACAATTGTAACATGATACAATCTGTGGCACTTCATGTATAGGAACAACAGTACACTTGCTTGAATCCTTAAGTAATGGGTTCAAGTAATGGGTTCAATTGTCCACATCCCTTTACTGCATCAGGTTGCTAGGAACTAGTTTTCTGGGACATAATATGAAGGTTTGCATCGCAACATAAAACTGAAATTAATTTTATATCTAATTTAAAAATGTGCAGAATTTGTGACATTTTCCCGGGTTGAATTATTGTAATTACTGACTAAAATCCAAAAATGATTTTCCATTGAAACAACCTACCTATAATTTACATTTGAAATTGGGATGTCAATAGCTACCATCCATAAAGGTTTTTCTAAAATATTTGAATTGCTGGCGTATGTTTAATTATTTTCGCGAGTTGAATAAGTGGCGCGAATGTGTTGCGTCGCATTCTGTCTTCAGTTATTCACAAAATTCTCCCAAATACTTATTACTGAGTTCACACGCTCGTAGAGCGCCACCTAGCATTGAATAGCATCAGAAAACCTAGTTAAATTTTTTTACATTGTCGTCACAATCTGAACGGATTACTTGTAATGAATTTTTAGTACACTTTATAGCCTAGCTAGGTTTATTTACAGAAATTGATCTTGCAAACATTGAAAAATAATTATTATCTGAGCGTTAGCAAACCATGTTAATTATTTTTTCCTGTAGTATCATGACAGCACTCACAGAAAATGATAAAGTGTAATTGCTTTTTTTCATGTCTGTGGCTAAACATAATTAAATTATATTCTTTCTTTCTTTTCCAGGTAGTTATCAAGGAGAATCTAAGAGTGAGAGTATATATCAAGGTAGTAGACCGGATTGACCCCAAACTAACGGGTAATGTCTGCCATCGCGCCGCAGTTTGTTTTTATGTGATCGTATTTAGCGGTTGGAGGGTTAAGCTATTACCAGAATAATGCTATGTTATGTGACCCAACACATCATTTATATGGAATTTATGCTATATTAAATGTTATGTATTCTAAGAATCCTTTGTTATCTTATAAAATACCGCTAAAATAGGTATTATTTTTTATATTAAGCTAACCTATTTAGATACACGACAGACCAGAGCCTTTTATTTCTACTTATGTTTCAAATAGGTCTACGTGCCCTGGCTTTGTACGTATGCTATTGGGTAAGTTAGTATATATTACTGGAAATGTGTGAAACCTAGGAATTGAACAAACCTAGGAAGGAAACAATTCCGAGCTTAATTAGCAAATGTGTAGAATAATGTTTCAAAGATTCTTTAATACAAAAATTCTTTAATATTTCGACAGTATTTTTGCCAAAACCAGTATTCCGGGTATGTTCAGATTTGAGAACCTTTTTTTTTGCGTGGGAAAATCTGCGAGCCAGATCCCCACAGACCATGGGTATGTGAGACTTCTACCCACTAAAAACGGTGCGGATTTTCGGCCCACCGAGTGGTGACAACTGTCAGTTGGAGTCTCCCAACGTTTACTCCGCCACAATAAGCTCTGTTGTTCGGAGCCCGCTCGGAGCATTCACGGGTGTGCTTTCTTAATTTGCCAAGTAATAATCCGATCAGCCAAGAGAAGGCCGGTGACCCCACCTACCCCTGCAACCGCCCAGATTGTCGAGGTTTAAGCCTCTTCACCACGACAAAGTTCTGCACATCTAGGAGGGGAAGATTTCAGAACCTAACCTACCCTACCAATTGCTCTTTAGGAAATGTATAGATTTCCTAGAAAAGTGCATATTAAAAAAAATTCATACATTTCCTAGGAATTGTATACAATGACGGATTACAAACTTTTCCGTCAACATATATAAATAGCCTAGTAGGTATTTGCTCGCGACTTCGTTCAAGTGTCTTTATAAGTTATCTGTTATTTCTGATATATAAACTACATAATATATCAAAATTAATACATTATATAAAATTACATAATATAGCAAAGTTAAATCAAAATCCTCTCAGTAGTTTTTTCTTGAAATAGTAACAAACATCTTTTGAATATACCTTTCAAATAGTTAAATACTGTATCTCCAAATATAAACAAAATTACAAAATAATGTGCTAATAAAATTCTAAATTTTAGAATTACAACTCTATACTCCAAAACTTCGAAATAGGCGACGAAAACGTTACAACTAGGTAATACCGGGATTGAACCTGGCCTTTAGACGGTAATTGTAAATGACAACGAATGACAAGCACTTCCTTATTTTTATCGCACGTTCGACCGACATTCACAAGGTCGCAGAATAGGGTCATGAAATCGAAAGTACATCGAGGTCGAGAAATCAAGAAAGCGATTTAAGGTCGACCACAAGGTTTCGCATTGTAAACAAATCGCCGCTATTGAATCTGATCACAGATGTTTCAAAGTGTGAG
Organism: Bembecia ichneumoniformis; assembly: GCA_910589475.2. Taxonomy (NCBI): domain Eukaryota; kingdom Metazoa; phylum Arthropoda; class Insecta; order Lepidoptera; family Sesiidae; genus Bembecia; species Bembecia ichneumoniformis. Next base: position 5,872,391 of record OU342541.1, read on the forward strand.
CGTTAAAATAACACGTCAACCGAATGGGCGTTCATTTACTTAAATATAGATATACTATCTATACATTTTATAAAGTAAGTCGCCGCCGCCTCTGTCTGTTCCTCCGCTAACTTCTTCTAAATAACCCAACCGATTTTGATACGATTTTCACCAGTGGAAAGAGCGATAAACGAGAAAGGTTTTTGTGTATTTGCACAAAAAAAAAGGTTTTTTTGCAGAAAATTGCTAAATCGGAGACGGGTCGAAGTATTTAAGACTGATTGCCAACGCGAAACCAATTAATACGTATTTAAAAACTCGGTTAAAATCGAAAACCATATCTTAAATGGTATCTTTGGTTAACAAAAATAATTAAATTTCGAAATCATTAATGAAGCAGGAATTAAATCATTTCAGAAAAATATTATTTTATATGACTTTTTTTTTAATTTAAATTACATCTACATGGTAATACATCCTGATACTAGTAATCATACAAATATTTGAAATGCGAAATATTGCGAGGATACATATATGAATGTTTGTTACTGTTTCAAACAAAAACTATTAAACTAATTTTTTTTTTAACTTTTGATGAAAATTTTGATGGATGAACACATCAGAATTAACACATAGGCTAAAATTTATAAAGATAAGCGGACGGAGTCACGGAACAAAGCTAGTAATTTATATATCTACGCGTGTGATACTTGAAAAAAAAAAAGAGCAATAATGTTAAAAAAAAAGGTTGCAAATTTGCTCTTTTATAATCTAAAACAACAGTAGCATTCAAAATATTTTTTTAAATGTTGAAATACATATAGATTTTTTTCTAATTACAGAGATACTTGTAAATTATCTTGTTTAAAAAGGTGGACACATAATAACATCAAAAGAAAATTAAAAGAAATATAATAAAATAATATCTATTATTAAAAATAAATGAAAAACTAAGATATAATAGCGCTTATAACATTCTCAATCTAAACTATCATACCCTTCACTCATACATCGAAAAGATTTTTTTTTTTAATATTATTAAGGGTGGCAGGCAGGCTGACGGTCCACTTGATGGTAAGTGGTTAGCGTCGCCTAAAGACACATACAACACCAAGGGGGTAATGTGCCCTGCCGACCTTGCAGGAATTTATTTACTGCTGGCTTGAAGAAGCCCATCTTGTAGCTAAATGGAAACACCTTAGAAGGGAGATTGTTCTTTTCGTTTCTCAAAGTTTCCCATAATACTCGCCAAGTGTAAAATACCAATTTTTTTTATTGAATAAACGTCTAACGTTATAAAACGTCCATGAATGATTAAAGAACTTCTTTTAAAAAGTATTCATTTTCAGTCAAATATAAATTCAATTGATACTTGAAATACAAATTCAATTAATATTAATAAATTCGTTCACCTACAACACAAATACTTCTCTGTTGACAAATCGTTCAATTTCCTCGCCGAACTCGGATTTTCAGTGCTCGACGTTGCAAATGGAGACAGTAATTTGGCTGTAATATCGGCACTTATAATTGAAACGACTAAAAACGTGATTAGCAATGGATAATATCTTCACTCATAAACATTCACTCGTTGGCATCTAGTAATGCAACTGTTAGTAGTATAGTAATCTATACTGTAGCAGTAATATTATTAAGAGAAAAGATTTGTAAGTATGTTTGTAATGAACAAACTCAAAGACTTCAGGACCGATTTTAAAAATTCTTTCACCTATAGAAAGCTACATTATCAGCGAGTAATATAGGCTACTGACCCTCCCCCATCTCCGCTCTTTACCCCCCTCAATACAAATTTCCGTTTTCCATATTTTATAAAGAGTCGCGGACAAAGTCGCGTGCAACAGCTACTTTAATATAAAGTAGTCTGCCATTGGTTTAATATAAAGTGCGCAACTTCTGCTCACTGAATTTACATACTTGTAGATTGCTTGCACCCTTGCCACGATTTTACTTAATTTCTAAGTTACAGTTGCATCTACAAACGATGTATTAATTAATTAGCTTGCCTTGCGTTCTTTACGTAAAAATGTTCTTAACTTATTTGCTCATATATTTTTGTCAGACGCTGAATTTTTTTATTTTAATTTTGTAAATAATCCTAAGTTAACAGTACTTTTTTCTAGATGAAATATACCCTATGTCCTTTTCTTTATCACTGACAATTCAAAATTTCATGATCATGGGTTGAGTAGTTAAGGGGTGAAAGTATAACAAACAAATAAAAAACTGACTATCGTATTTAAAATATTAGGATTATAATGTTCTATACTGTCTACTAGCCGAACTCGGCCACGCTTCGCTGCGGCCCATACGGCGCGGCGCGGCGGCGCGTGCGCATGGAGCGCGCGGTACTGGACACTGCTTATATATAACACTATTTAGCGTAGCGTGATGTTATAAAGCCTATAGTCTTCCTCGATAAATGGACTATTCAAAACAAAAAGATTTTTTCTATTCGAACCAATAGTTCCTGAGATTAGCGCGTTCAAACAAATAAACTCTTCAGCTTTATAATATTAGTATAGATTTTGAACGACGAACGATAGTAGCATTATCATCATTTTTATTCCTTTTCCACAACACCTACAGAATCCATATATTAATAATAATAATATTAGGCTATATTATAGCCTTTATATTCCCGAAACAAAAGATGGGAGGACGAACTCAAATTGACAGTAGGATACACTGGAGAACAGTTGCAAGGGATAGAGAACAGTGTAAAACAGAATCCATATAACAATGTTATATTTTCTTCGTAGCTGGCTAATTTACACGGCTAGTTCTAAGATTACAACGATATTGTACGGTAGCCATAATGCTAAAATCGAAATAAAACTACCTCAAATTAAATTAAATAAAAAAATAAAAAAATACATTAAATTAAAATAAACTCGTATAAGTCAGAGAACACCTTTAAATTAGAAGGAATTTTATGTACGTACCTTTAAACAAAACATTGTATCTCACACGAAAACCAAGCTTCTAATAAAGTGGGACGTTAATTAAAGTCAGAATGTAACTCGTTAAAAACATATTACAAAATAAAAGGAACATTGGTTTTTTATATTGTGTACCTACTTAGGTCTGGTAAGATATTCAATCTTTTTTTTTAATTTTTTTTTTATATTATTAAAGGTGGCAGACAGGCTGACGGACCACTTGATGGTAGGTGGCTACCGTCGCCTAAGGACACAAGCAACACCAGGGGGGGTACATGTGCGCTGCCGACCTTGCAGGAATTTGTTTACTGCTCGCTTGAAGAAGCCCATATTGTAGCTAGATGGAAACACCTTAGAAGGGAGACTGTTCCAAAGATCGCGCGTCCGTGGAATAAAGCTTCTACTCATCCGAACTGTGCGCAGCGGCACTTTATCCAGGTAATGCGGATGAACTTCGCATCTATGGCGCGCAGTGCGGTGGTAAAAGTTTGAGGTAGGCATTAATTGGAACAACTCATCCGAGCACTCGCCATTGTACAGCCGGTAGAACACACAAAGAGAGGCAGGGTCGAGTTTAGGTGTCACTTGGAAGGAAAGGCTACTCTAGCTTCAAAAAAAAATTGGCGTGTTGAACAGAGCAAAGCAGTATTTCACACCGGAGCAGCGCCTTATTCTTTATAAGGCCCAAATTAGGCCCCACATGGAGTACTGCTCTCACCTCTGGGCTGGCGCGCCTAAGTACCAGCTAGATCCATTTGACACCTTGCAGCGTCGAATTGTTCGAATTGTTGACGATCCAATGCTCATACAGCAACGGTTAGAACCACTTAGTTTAAGAAGAGATGTTCAATCTGGTAAAACATTTTCGTTAAAAAGTCCTATGCGGTGGCTATCTGTGATAGGTAATTTAATTTTATGTAGCCATATATTTTATTTTTATTTCTTGTGCATCTTAATTTCAATTTTCAAATTCAATTTAAAGATATTGTGTTGTAAATATTTCGCTCCAATCTCATACATTGAACTTTTTTATGTGAAGTTCTGCAAACACGCTGACTGTCCACTTGATGTCAATTTGGTACGTAACTACTGTCGCCTATTAACGAAAGTACAGTCATAGGTGCTGCAAGTGCACTGCCTACCTTAGTGGATTAAATTATTGGTAAAGGATAAGGATAAGGCTGTGGCATCCCTTACCCGCTCACCGAAACACACCAACATGCTGTTACTTCAAGGTAGACTGCTGTAAGTGCGTGGTTACTGCCGCCAGACGGGCTGCCTAATTTACCATTAACTATGGAACGTTCTGGAAAAAGCGGTCGCGCCGGCCGAAAGTCTCGAACGTCCCACCCTATCGATGGTAGTCATGCCACTTCCCGATTAGTGTCACAGGAAACTGGTCCTTATGTTTACAACATAGAGTTTACATTCAACAGAAATAGCATTCCCGAACTTTCAATGAATGGTTTAATTCGCAACAGATCGAGGCGTTTGGCACCAAATATAAATAAGAGAGCAAGCGGGCGAGATGAGTTTAGTTGTGCGATAACATGCGATTCGAAAGCGACTCTTCGGAGCTTTTGCGAAGTTACCTGCGACAGTGAACCGGCGACACATTGATGACTTTTGGCAAGTTTAGTGATTTTGGAAGTCATTTTGGTTTGTGAAAATAAATTGTTCGTTTCGCCCTTACATGGCATTTTAACTCACCCCGCACGTAACAATAAAAAAATTTTAATTTTTCAAATTTTTTTTTCATAAGAACCTCCCTCGGACTTAATAGCCAAATAGGTCCAGGTGTTCTCGAGTTTTGCAACACATGTAGCAATAAATTTTTATTTATATAGCTTATAAAGAGAGGATTTTGTAAGTATGTTGGCACTTATTTGAAAAAAAATTCCACTGTTTCAGAAATATTTTATATACACATATAAGTTTACATGTTATAAAACTAACTACCCCAATAAAAATTTAAAAGTTTTCAAATAGTTTTGAACAAAAAATAAATAAAAACAAAAATAATTGCTGAACATGGACTGCCGCTTCCGGTGTTTCTAACATCCGGTGGATGTAATACATATTCGAGGTTTTATAGGTGCGCTAGTTAAACTCCCCTTAATTGGCGTAGTGTCGTTCTGTAATTTACTTCAGGAACTGTGAGCACTTTGTAAGTCAAAACGTAAACGCTGTCAATCGTAACGCAATTACATTTTCCTGCCTTGCTTTTTTTTGTAACGTCAATTTTTCTTTATTTATTAACAGCGCAAGTGTTTTGCAACTGCACAGGTCTTGGTTGAGTATTTTTAAAACCACTTATAATAAAAAAATTACTCAAATAAGAAGTAAGTATAAGACTCAGTTGATAATGCGTCTACTATACACGCATTATCATCTGAGTCGTCAGTTAATAAATCATTTTTATCAGTCAATCTGGCTCGCACTTACAGGTCTTATGGAATGGTACAGTGATGTGCAGAGGCGCATGTCGATAATCTGATATGATATGTAATTTTTCGCTATGTGAAAATAAAAGTTTGTAACATGTTAGACTAATTAGTTTTTTATAATTATATTAATTTATTATAATTATAATAACATATATTATAATATAAATCAAATCTGATTATTATCTTTATATTCATAAATGTTTGTTTAGACGTAATCTAAAGAAACACCATAAGAACTTATTAAAAAACATCATCACAGAGGTAGAGATTGTTTGTTTTCAGAAAAACGTAAATTGTTGAGAAATCGCGGCGAGTCGACAGTTGAGCTTTAGTATACAAGGTAGCCATGTAAATACACATAAGCTATATTTTGAGGTATCTCGAGTTTTTTGATAAATTAAAAAATATATTATTTTTCCCATGCAAAAAATAATTCAAATGGTCACAACTTTGTAAAAACTGGCTTTATGGAAAAAAATGTACACAACAAAAAAGGATAGCATTAGGCAGTAACGTTCGAGTACATCATTAGTTTTCCAAAATTTGCTAGTTTACGTATATGCCCGGTTTACGTACCATTTATCGATAGAAATCTGTATTCCGTTGCACATTCCTATCTCACTGTCGTTTATTGCTCGACGACTCAGTTGATAATGCGTCTACTATAGTAGCGATGTACACTGCGTTTTGAAGTAATGCCCTTCTGGCAGCAGTGACCACATCCTTACAGAATACCACCTTAAAATATCTGTATGTGCATTGTTTTTTTTTAAAGTTCATAAAAGATTCCAGAGGTCATTCCAATATCACCTCCTTATATCCCTATCCTATCAAAGTCAGCAGCGCATTTGCTCGTGTAGGCGACGGTAAGCACTTAGTATCAAAAAGACCGTCAGCCTGCCTAAAGGCCTTGACATAAAAAAAATCTTAAGACTGGGAATCAATCTCCCTTTATTCGCCTTGGCGTTTACTGGAACCCTCGTGATTATGCTTCATAAACATCAGAGGTAAAAGCCCACTTTCACAGTGTAAATTAGAGTTAAGCTATTATAATATGGAGAAGCTATCCATTTACGTGAGAATAGATCTTTCAAGCAAATTAATAATACTGGCTGGCTACATAGCTATAGCTCATAATGCAGATAGACTTTAGAAAAGAAATATACAGTAATTAGATAGATTTCAATTCAGAAAAACTTTATTAGTATTCAAAGCACTTTTATGACAAAGTTGACTCAATAGATTCTTCAAATTGAGCTTAAAAGGATCTGCTGTGATTTTTCTTTATAAATTCTCTTCCTGTGTATTAGTAAAATTGGTCATTGGAAAGCATACAAAAGAGGAATTGAATGAAATATTTTAGTCCACACAGATCCATTTTTCAAGGTGCAGCTGAGCTTTTTGCCTGCAAATTGCACCTACGTATGTGAAAATAACGGTAAACAATAGCCGCCCGAGTTTGCGAACTATCAGCAATGATTGATTATGAAGAATGGTGGAACAACGATGTCCGCGTTGTATTAGGGGCATTTTTCACTAGTGTCGACGCGCTCTGTCGTTTCCCATGACATGTAATACTTGTCAACTAGAATATTGTTTATTATTTAACAGGGAAATAAACTTTTTTGTATGAAATCATATATAAATCATATATTTTATTTTCATACCGAATACCGAATCTGTAAACAGTTTAATTTGAAATATATTTTAAAAACATGGTCTCCTTTGAAAATGGTTTATAAAGAAGAAAATTCGACATATGTTTAATAATTTTGAAAACTTGTATTTTTTTAATTGCTGTAGTTGGGGTGTTAGAATACACTGGTAACTTCAAATTTATAAGTAGCGACATCTATTATTGTGCCGTTCATAGTATCTTTTGTCTTTGCACTTTTTGAATAATAATAACTACCCCTTACAGAAGACAACTGTGAATTAACAGTGTGTGTGCTTTTGTACTTCCGTGAGTAAGGGATGTCAGAGCCCATTTCCCTGTTCCTTTCCAATCCCTTACCCTTAATCCTAATATGGCCGGCGGCATCGGAACAACACTTAGGCACTTAGGAAGTAATCGCAAGCAAAAGCTAGTACATTCATTTTTTAACGAGTTTATCGTAGCTTCGCTTGTACAAGCCTATTTGCAGAAAAATTTATTATAAAAAGCTTTTTAAATAAAACCCTCAATGAAACGCTAGAAGACCGTTATGGAAATAGCCCTTCTGAAATTCTGCTGTGGATCGCATCAAGTAAAAATGGGCTCATAAAGTTTTTAATTCGCGTTTTGCATAGGATAATCAGAATTTGGATTATGTAAGAGGTACTTGACCCACTTCTATTGCAGGGTGGTTTTATAAATTATTCACAAAATTTACAGTATCGTTCAGCAACGATGTAAAGTCCCGCGCATAGTGAGGACACATTATACTTTACATATTTAATTTGTAATCCATTGAGGAGAACGAAAAATAAGAGCTTAATTTATTTTTTACTAAGTAAACAGTGTTAAAAATGTATTTTTTGTAGTAATATTAAAGAGGGTTGAATAAAAGCATACATAATTCAACTTAACTGCTCCAGGGAACGACAAATATGTCGCATAGTTGTCTAAATGATTACCAAATATTTTTAATACAGTATGAAGGTATCAATAAAATAATTGTTAAAACGTTTGATAGATATTAGGTACAACTTATTCTTTGTATTTTAAGGCATAATATATATTTATACATGTTATAAAATATTTTTTATTTATTTATTTATTTACTTTACATCAACCATCGAGGGTCATAATAGTAACCATAAAATTAAAAATTAAGACAATAAAATAAAATATGTACATAATAATATAAAATCTTACACACTAAACAACAAACAAATTATGACTTGGTGGTCAATACATGAATCATAGAGCAATGATTCAAGTACTGCCCATCTAATCTCCCAGCCAAGGCTTGAAGGATGTGGCCGGGTCCAGCCCGAACCCTGCGTACGAGGGATGTGCACCGTTTGCGCATGATGGCGTAAAAACAATCCACACGCCATTCTGCAAACATTGCTGACGCGCTACAGAACCGGGGCAGCCCCATCAACATCCGAAACGAATTATTATATTGTACACGCAAGGCGCTGTACTGTTTCCGCGAATAATCTGCCCAAAGGCTGCTCGTGTAGAACGATGTACAAAAGGCTTTAAACAAAGAAATCTTAACATCGCTCGAACAACGAGCAAACCTACTGACTATCATATTCGCTCTTACAGACAGCGCCCTTCGCTCTCTCTCTAAGTCTGCATTGTCCTTCAGGTCAGAGGTCACTACATGTCCCAGATATTTAAATTGGTCCACTCTATTCAAGGGTATACCATACAATCTTACAGGTGGTACAGTATCAGGATACTTCCCTCCGACCCGGAAGACCATGCATTCACTTTTTTTTTACATTATATGTAAGGCCATGGCTGAGAGCATATTTTTCACATATGCCGATCAGCCTAGTCAGACCACATACCGATGCACTCAACAACGCCATGTCGTCCGCATAGCTAATATTATTGAGGCAAATTCCATCAATATATAGTCTCTATCCGCTTCTGTTCTTTCTCATCTAATTTCTTCTAAACCCACCCAACAGAATTTGATACGGTTTTCACTAATGGAAACAGCGATAAATATACAAAGTATATAATTTGCTGAAAAAAAAAATTGAATCTGTGTCAATTCCATGTTATCAATAATCAAAACATACAATTAAATCAAATATTTCCATATTATTATTCTTGTAGGATTTGACGCGTTAGGATAAAAAGTTTCACATTTCTACTATAAAATCAAAGAAATCATTTTAATACCTTTTAAAAAAAATATTATTTTATTATCACAAAATGATATTCTTTCGCAGTTTCTGCCAAACAGAATTTATACCTTTTTGTCTAGATGCCATATAACTTGGACTTGCTGGAAACATCCACTATTTTAATCAGTTATTGATGATATTCCCGGGTTCGATTTCCGGCAGAGTCAACTTTGAAAAATAAACTTTTCAAATTTGGCTCTGGTCAGGATCTGGAAAGTAGTGGCAGGGCACACTACGTTTCGCAGTCATTTAGACAGCCCGTTTGGCGACAGTAATCACCCCCTTACAGGGAAATAACAGCACGTGTGTTGTTATGTTTCGGTAAGTGAGTAAGGGATCCCAGAGCCCATTTTCTTATTCAATCCCTTATCCTTAATCCTACTGTAGTCAGCAGCGCACCTGGAACACCTGTGGCGTTGTTTGTATTACAGGCGACGGTAGCCAAAACCATCAAGTGGACCGGGAGCCTGTCTTTCGATCTTAACATTGAAAAAAAACTTCAAATTATTAGTATGCCTTTACACATATTACTAATATTTTTTACATTTATATCAAGTTAAACATTTTTTTATTTATTTAATTTATATAAACCATCGAGGGTCATAATAATAATAATAATAATAACATTTAAAATTAAGATGATTAAATAAAAAAATGTACATATTAATAAAATAAAATGTTACACACTAAACAATAAACAAATCATGAATTGGTGGGCAATACATGAATCATGGAGCAATGGTTCAAGTACTGTCCATCTAATCTCCCAGCCAAGGCTTGGAGATGTGGCTGGGGGCAGCCCGAACCCTGGGTATTAGGGATGGGCACCTTTTGGGCATGATGGCGTAAAAACAATCCACACGCCATTCTGCAAACATTCCCGACGCGCTATAGAACCGGGGCAGCTTCATCAACATCCGAAACGCATTATTGTATTGTATAAGCAAGGCGCTGTACTGTTTTCCCGAATAATCTGCCCAAATATACCATGAACGTGATGATAATATAATTTTCTATATAATTTTGAATTCCCAAGTAAATACTGTGTTTCCTATAGAGTGGTACCATTACGTGGTCTATACGGTAAAGTCAGCACTTAATTAAAATATTAAATCACAAACGTGCTTACACCGTTTTTACATCTGGGTCGTGCCCTGAATATTCTATTCGGTACAGTGATTTAGGGGGACAGTGATTAGGGGGTTAATTTGTTAAAACAATCACTTGAAGTTTAAATACATTTAAATAGTGTATATTTAAGGGGGAGACAAACGCTAAATACTAAAAATATCCATTGTTTAATGAAGATATTACAAGAAATAGACAACACAATTACTTTGAAAAATATATGTATTATACTTAAACATGTGAAGAACCAATTGTATTAATTAGAATTTTCGTTAAAATAATAGAAACTCCACAAAAAAAGTTAGAACACAAGAAGAATTTGACTTTTATTGAAAATTCTCTCGAAAACGGCTTATTGCGCGCATATGAATCCTGTACCTATTAATAAGTTAATGTCAGTTTAAAAAATTGTAATAATTTTTTTTTGCGCGTTCCAATGGTAAAAACAAAAAACACCATTTCTAGGCCCGTTGAATTGTCTCCGCCGCCAGCGAGTTCTATTGTAAATGTCATTTGCCTCAGTGAATCCCTTAAATAGGAACTCTTTAGTTCAATATTTAAGGGTTTAAAAAAATGTAACTATTATTCCTAAACTATGTCACATATTTATTACGCAGTTGGTCCGCTTGTCATGCAAAAATAGTTGTACCGTGGGGTCATGCTTTTCACGTATTTTTTAAATTCCCCACGGACCAACTCGGTCGGCGACTTGGTCCGTGGGTCATACACGCAAAAAACTCGTGATTGTTATCGGAACAAACACCTACGAGTATAAGTTTTCTTGGAATATTCTTTTTAATACAATCTACTTTCTGATTCGGTGTTAGTAATAACGACGATTGTAAGCGATTAGGATTTTGTCCTGTGCAATAAAGAACATTTAAAAGATTTCGTTAAAATGCTCGTCTGAAATGAACATTCCATTATTGTTTTTTTTATACCTATCTTCTATGTTTCTGGTACAAATAAAGAGTTTTAATAATAATAATAATAATAATGTACCTGCGCCAGTTCTCGAAAATGGTCATGCAACGCTCTACTGGGATCGCTCCATAATCACGGACAGGACTATTGTCGCCAATAAGCCTGACATCGTGATTATCGACCGATCCCAGCGCCAGACAATGCTTGTTGACATTGCTGTCCCGCATGACGAAAACCTCGTGAAAGCCGAAAAAGAAAAACTCACTAAGTACATAAACTTGGCTCACGAGGTGACCGCCATGTGGGATGTCGATTCGACAATCATCGCCCCGATAGTTGTTTCGGCGAACGGTCTTATAGCGAAGAGCCTAGACCAACATCTCAAGAGGCTCTCACTAGATGGCTGGATCAAGAGACAGATACAGAAGGCGGTACTTCTTGACACGGCACGAATTGTCAGGAGGTTCTTCACTCTGGAGCCCTAACCACCGGTAACTTGGGCCTTGCCCCGCTGCCTGGGAAGACTAGTTTTAAGTTTTTTGTAATATATTTTTTTTGATAGATACATATATTGTAAAAAACTTAGAACTAAGAATTAAAATGAATAAATGTATAATTATAATTACATATGATGACTTGTACATATGATTTTTACAACTTATGACTTGTAAAAAACATATGATTTATTACAAGTCATAGGTTTTTTATGATTTTTTTTTTAATATTTATATTGTAAAAAATTGAAAATTAAAAAATAAATAAATATGTGAATAATAATAACAATTTCAGAATTACAAATACTGTTTTTTTAACAAGGAAACCGACTCAAAAGAACATTAATAATAACTATGTTATGTTATTGTAACTCCGTTTTAAATGAATTTCGAAACCCACGTCCATTACGAAGCGCAGAGAGCACACAACTCGCCCCGACAGAAAGCTTTCTATTTAATCATATCAGTAGTAATTTTAAACGAAACAAGATGCAGTTTAATTTCAACTAAAACATCCATTTGCAAGTCGGAATTAATTTAGATATTGTGTATTATAGTTTTAATAGACGGGTTTATAATTAGAAATCTACGTAGTTTAAACTTTGACAGTTTACTTGGACATGTCAAAGTTAAGAATGGCTAAGTTAGCCGCATTTCTGTGGCCACGACCGCACTTAATTGTTTAGCAGTGTTCATAATTTCAATGTTAATACGGTATGGTTATCTCGTAGGTATCACGTGTTCTAATTATGAAAGGGGCAGCTAAAGATATCTATCTAATATAATATTGAATGAGCAGTGTCTGTACATTAAATATTTTTCAAAAAACAATTTGTGCACGTTGTACTTCTGTTACGAGGTCAAAAAAATAGTGTTTAGAATTTTTTGTCTGTGCGTTTGTGCACTCTAATCTCCCTTCGATAAGAAGGGAAAGCTGAATAGATTCTGTGATACCCTAATAACTGAACGAAATAAAGCAAAACACGTAATGTTATTTAATGGTGGTCATTTGTAAAGACGTGGTTACTCCCACCTAGTCTTTAGGGACTTCAGAACACATTGTACCCTGCCAATTTTGGAATTGTACTTATAATTTAATATCTCATAAAATAAATAAACTAATCTGCGCTACACTTTATTAATTTTTTTTTATTTTTAGATACCATTACAATTAAAAAAGAATTTTTTTGGTAGTCAGCTTTATATGGAGCATAATAATAAATGTTTCATTATATTTTCAATTTTTATATTTTTTGTTAATCGTTTTTTCGTAAATTTCCTTTTAATTTACTTATATATTTTACTTCTTCTAATCAAGTGAAAATTTAACTAAGTATCTTATTCATTCGGAAATGTATAAAACATTTGAAACTTTATTATATTGACATAAGACAAGATCTATGGCCATAACTTATGGATAAGTAATATACAATTTCAATTTAAAATTGAAGAGTGAACTAGAATTCTCTTTTCCTAATATATTCCATTCCAAAAATGTGTTATTTAAAAAGACAAGTTTAAATAAATATTTTTTTCAATTTTGAATAGGATAGAACCCTTTCCGAAAGTAATTCAAGCCGGTGAGTGCAAAGAAAATCCGTGTAATACCTAATAATCCTCGTATTAGTGACTCAAGACCGGTTGCAGCCGGATTGCTTCTAACCGGATTTTTCTGGTTATTTCCGCGCAAACATGGCCATAATTTTTACAATTTCCACACTTTACGGAATACTTTATTCATTGAAGTGTCAACTTTAAATTTTACGATTTTCTTTTGGTACTTACATTAAAAGGTTTTATATCTATACTAATAAATAAAATTATAGTGTCCAAATAACTGAATTTTACAAAGTATATCCAGTACTTATAACAAAAAATTCAATTTTTTAAAATTTTTATTTGTCTCTCTGGTGTAACGCTCCGGCTAATCTCCGAAACAGCTGGACCGATTTTGATGGAACTTTCACTGGCAGGTAGCTGATGTTTATAACATAGCCTAGTTTTATTTTAGAAAAATAAAAAATTAAATTTATTATATATTAAGCAGGGTCTAGTACTGCGCGCGCTTAACGAGTTCAGCTAGTCTAAAAGATAATCAAATTTCTTTATGCTTATTTTTTAGTTTCATTAGCAATAAACTGACGCGCACGGTAGCATGTCTTTGTCATCTGGCGTACGTCGTAACAATAAATGAAGTAACTGCATCACAACCTTATGTAACCACACCGTATAGAGATAGAGATGAGGTGCGGCCCGAATTCGGCTTGACTTCGCTGGGAAGTCTACCGTGGTTTAAAACTAAGACCACAAGGTAGAGAAAGAATTGTTCATTGCCGAAGAGAAAGACTGCTTTTAATATTTGTACAGCAATGTCATGATGTCTTGGTATAGTGCACTTTTTGGTGCAGTGTCTAGGTATAAATCTGATTTCGTAGTGGTAGTTAGACTGTGTTGTACAGTCATAAATCAAGCATCCCGTCTGTCCGCAGTAACCACCCCCCAACACTCTCTTACACAAGAGCACCTTGAAATAACAGCATGTGTGATGTTGTGTTTTTCTGAGTAAGGATACTAGATACCTCTTTCCCTATCCCATCCTAATTATAACATATGACGTTATGGGACGGTAACCACGTACCTAATCAATTGTCACCTTGCCTGACGATTAATTTAAAAAAGTTGTCTATAACGTTATAAGATTGTAGGATCTTTATTTTGATTTGAGTTTATCTGTATTTTGATAAACTTTATTAGATTAAACTTTATTATAAATGAAATTTTGATGACATAATCTAAATCCCTCCATGTATTTATTTAAAAATGTGACAGATTTATCTTACAATAAATTTTAATTTAAAAATTAATTGTATATTTTTTTATTTACTAGGTTAGTCTTTGTATTATTTGTGTAATTTTTTGTAATTTTTTTTACTTGTGTAATGTAAGATTTATATCTTATGAAATTATTAAATAATTTATTTTAATATAATATGACCTAACAATGTAATTTTATACATTTAACCCGGATCGTTTTGTTAGGTATGTGAGGAGAGATGTACGTCAATCAAACGCGCTAGTCAATTGCACACTGATTTATTGTGATAAGTGGCAGCGGGACGCAGCCCGCGCGCATTCGGGTAACACCCCCACACAGATAGATACACAACATCCCTTCCCCTTAAGCTAGGATCTGTGTGGGGGTGTTGAGAAAATCGGACTTATCGCTCGTCGTCTCGGAGCCGCCCGCGGTGGCGAAGGCGGAGTCACCGGAGAGGACTCGGGGCTATCGGGCAATGACGTCGGGTGGCTGACACCATCCTCCAGTTCTCTTCCCCCTTCTGGCTGTGAGACGATTTCGAACTCGGAGTTGGTCAATGTATGTGACGGCACCACATCTGGTACTACATCAGGGTCCCAATAGCCATCGGCACTCGACGTTGATAACCATCTCGGTTGAATTTGGTCGATGTGTCGTTTTACTTCGCATTGGAATTCCGGTACATATACTACATATATAACTTGTCCGATTTTCTTTTTTATGGTTCCTTTAATCCAACTAAATTTGTTTATATTTATATTTTTTGTAATCCACACTAAATCGTTTTCTTTGAAATCTCCTCTTCGTGTACCTTTATAATATTTAGCCTGTAAAGACTGGTTATGTTCCACAATTTGAGTGAGTTCCGTGGACGACGGTGACGGTGTCGGTGAAACTAATAGATCTAGCCGAGAACGCAATGAGTGTCCAAACACCAGTTCAGCGGGTGATTTACCAGTGGTACTGTTTTTAGAGTTCCTATAGTCAAATAAAAATTTAGCTATTCTAAGATTCAAATTTTTTTTGTTACAACCTTCTAAAATTATACACCTAAGCCCCTTTTTTATTATTTTCACAAAACTCTCGGCTTGCCCGTTGCTAGCCGGGTGATAGACGGGAGACAATAAATGTTCGATGCCGTTAGTTTTACAATAATCGTCAAATTCTTGCGACGTAAAAGAGGTACCGTTATCGCTCACCAACGTATGCGGTATTCCGAAACGTGATATAAATTCGCATAGTTTGTTAATTACTGCTTTCGTATTGTAAGTAGAAGATACATCATAACATTCTACCCATTTACTGTAGGCATCTACAATGACTAAAAACATAAAATTATTAATTGGACCTAGGAAATCGACATGTATGCGATAAAAGGGGTACGGTGGTGCCGGCCAGGGGGCGAGCGGCGCGTGCGGCGGCGCGGGGCGAAGGGCGCAGCACACCTCGCACGCGGCCGCCAACTGCTCGAGCGCCGCATCTATACCCGGGAACCACACTCGCTTGCGAGCCTCCGCCTTCATTTTTATTACCCCAAAATGCGAGATGTGTAATTCTTTACAAACCTTATGTTGCAATGTTGTAGGAATAACCACCTTGTGCCCTCGCATTAATATACCATTTTCGTAAGATAATTGTGAGCGACAATTAAAATATGGTTTCATGTCGATTACATTTGTTTTTTTAGGCCAACCGTTTAAGACATAATTTTTAACCGCCGCGAGGACCGCATCGCGAGCCGTTTCCTTACGTAGGTCGTTTTGTGTGACGGGCAGGTCGCTCGCGCCGCCGTTCCATACGAAGTTAACGTAAGCCGCGCGATCATCACAATCTGAGAGGTCGCTTCGTTCCCCTCCCTCCCCGTTATCGCTGCACGCCCGAGATAAATAGTCCGCGCTATTTTGTATAAAAATATACATATATCTCGACTTTGTCCGCGTATCTTATTAGTTTTAGCCTATGTATAATGATGCAATATTTCATTTGGGTCCCGGGATGTCTCGAAACTCGAATTCCCGGGAATATTTGGAAAATTTTGGTGTGTCGAGTCCCAGGACTTTCAGGTCGAGACTCGAGACGAGACTTTCAGTAGTTGAAATTGTATTGTAATAATTGTATTTTCTTATATGATCATCACGACAGAGTGTCATTGAAAGTGCCATCTGTTCGCATACATAATAAAAAAATATAACAGAATAACAGATTTATATAACAGAATTTATTGCAAAAATCTTTGTCTGAAATAATTTTTCGCTTGGCGGCAGATATGGACTTGCAATGAGAGCAATCACAAGGAGTAAGTTCATTAGTGAATCTGTTATTTTGATTATGAGAATTTAAACCAATGACTGATTAAATATTAATGATTAATTTAACTACTACCTTTGATAATTATAATATTATAAGATATTTATAATTTATTTATAATTATAAGATTTTACTGCCAAGAACTGAATTCTACTCTCATTATGAGACAAACAACGAATTTGTTTTTTTGTTGAAAAATGTTGATTTTTTTACTCATGTTGCTTTTTTAATATACGTTTCACTAATTTTAATTTTACTTGATTCTAATTTTACTCTGAGAAGTCTCGAAGTCCCGGGATGTTCCGGGACTTTGATCGCTTGTTGTCTCATGTCCCGGGGCTATGAAACAGTCGGGACTTCCCAAACCCTAGTTCAGTAGTTAAGGCGTGAAATCGTAACAAACCAACAAATTCACTTTCACATTTATAATATAATTTAACTAGTATATTCTTGGCAAGACATATTCCATTCAACTAATTCCTCTCGCATTATAATCTGCAAATAAAAAGCTTGAATCGTACCGGCTGTATTAACCCGGGCACCGTACATACGTGAACGTCGCATGGGTCCGTCGCCGCACGCCTCGGGACTTGCTAATATTAATATTACCCACATAATATTACAGCCCCACCACCGGCGAGCTTGCTTATTACGTGAAACGAACACCTCATGCGATCTGGAAGAGGCTTGCTACTTTATGAATGGAAGCTATTAGATATTTTTTTTCTATGATGCTGTACATCTTGCAATGTGCATACAGATGCTTCTAAAATTCTCAATTGTATAAAAGTCAAAGACTTCTATTATTACTGAGTTGGACGAGACATACGCACCAAATCTTGAATCGTTCTCTAGAGCGCTGCACTCAGTGTTCTCTAGCGCTGTGCGTAACAGTCGCTTACGTAACTGCGAAGAAGTGTCATTTTTGGCGTAATAAAATGAATTACGGCTGCATTGTTATCACCTAAGGTCTTCAAAAGTTTCATCTTGTAACAATATTAGTTGTACCGTATTTATAAGGAATTAATGCGTATTTTCATGGGTTTGCAGTCTGTACCAGCGAGCGTTTGTTTCCGTATCGGTTTTGGTCTTGAAAATTTCGGCTGCATTCGGTTGTAGGTACGCCTAGGTCATCTTTTTCGCTCTTGTTAACAGTTAATGTTTCTGTCTCGCGCTTGCTCGCATAGATATATTTTCTGTTGATATTGTCAATGTGTAGTTTTCAGATTGTTTTTTTGGTAGAGTACACTACGTCTACAGTACCTCAGTTATAATAAAAGTCTTTAATAAAAGTATAATAATTCAATTAGTTAAATAAGTTACCTATCTTTAGCACCAATACTATGTGGGTAATTTCAAGGCAAATATTTTTAAGATAATTTTCACACACCTCGATAATCTTATGTTAAGGCCAACAGACAGGCTGACTATAAACTTGATGGTAGGTGGCTACCGTCACCTATAACACAGGTGTAGCAAGTGCGCTGCCGATCATAGTAGAATAATTGATTAGGAAGGGATAAGAAAATGAGCTTACTCACTTACCAAAACACAACAGGACACATGCTATTATTTCACGGTGGTCTTCTGTAAGGCGTTAGTTACTGCCGTAGTTCTGTAAGGCTGGTCAAATGACTGCAACAATGGGTAGAATTGAACTCTTGTTTTAGCAGAAAATGTACTTTACAAAAATTTTACAGAAAGTCCTTACGTAATGCTTTGTACATAATCTTTATATTTTTATTCTATTGACGTTTAATTGTATTGTATATTTAAAAATCGTGCCTTTTCTTTTAACGATAGATTATTCCTAGTTTTTGTGATACGATCATAAGCTGCTCTTAGAGAGGCGTTCAATTGTACAAACTCTCTTAAATAGTTTTAACAATAGCTTAATTAATTAAATATTAATGACATATATCATTATTAAATCATAAATTTTAAAATGAAGATCTAATGATCATAATCTGCTTTTCTCAACAAAGAATAAGACTTATTTTTTATATTTTTACTGCACTATCTCTCTTCAAAATGTCAACGCGTTGAGGTTCTTTGAGAATTTTTTAAAATAACACTTGCACTCCTGAGATAAGTACCCACTCTGCACTCATGTAAGTTTGTTTAAATAAGTAGTGAAGGCTTTAAGTGTAAAATTGAAAATGTTCAGGACAGAATTAAATTATAAACTCAAACATTATCATTTTGTTATCAACATAACAATGCTTGAACAAAAATGTGCACATACGAAAAATCTCACACAATTTCTAGTAAACTCGATATAAATTCGTTTTAAAATAATATCTTGAATATGAATTATACTGAAATGTTCAAAGAAAAGCTTGAAAGAATGCAAGAAATAATTAGTTTCTCTCACAACTATACAATAAAATAAATTAGAGTTTATATTCAATTTTGGCTTTTCCTAAATCTATACAAATAACTAAATCTGGTTTATTAAAAGGAGTACTAAAAAACTAAAAAATAACCTTAACATGTTTATATAATTTTACATAAAAAAATAACTATTAATCAAAAGTTATTGTTCAAAACTTTTATATACATAACTAGCTGACCCAGCAGACGTTGTCCTGCCAGAACTCGAAAATAATTCTTTAACCCGATTCTTTAACCTATCGTCGGGTCCAATTTTATTTTCAAACCATATGTCAAAGTGACGCGACACTTCACGTCAATGAATGTCCGCTAAATTATTTTAATATTGTTCACACAAAAGTACTAAAATCCTGATTAATAAATGGGGGTTGGGGTAGAAGGATGAAAAATAGTTTATGTCCTATTCTCAGACCTACTGAATATACACACAAAGTTTCATAACAATCGGTCAAACCGTTTCGGAGGAGTTTTGTTACAAACACTGTGACGCAAGAATTTTATATATTAAATTCTTATTAATTAAATTGATAACAGAACGACACCAAGAACAGAGGTAGTCAGTTTAATGAGAGGAATCGTTAATATCTGGTCTAATATGAACTCGTGCTGCAAAAGATGTGAAAAATGGAATTCCTTGGAGAAGCTGTTAGAAAAACTAACTATACTTGTTTGATTATAGAGTTGACTTTTTTATATATAAAAATCGTAAATATTTTCATTGGGATTTTGTTATTAATGTTATTTTATTATATTTTATTATTATTATAATAAGCTCATTAAGTGTAAAACAAAATAAATACTTATTAGCTCATCTAGTGTTTCTTACAGCAGTAAACAACGAACGTAATTAGTATGCGACATCGAATATTAAGCTTCGGAGAGCTGCATGAGGTTAAGTGATTTTTTCATAATGTAGAACTAACTTAATACGACACACATTGTTTGTTATGAGAACTAGCCGGCACGTACAGATTTAATCAAGCCCTCGTTAGTCCAAATTCAAATATCTTATTCCGGGACGTGTTGGTTGAAAAAGTTTTTTAAGAGAATACATTTTTACCTAAACACTAGTGTACTTGAAAAGGTAGTAACATAAAATTTAATTTTAATGTAAATTTCAAGAGTATTGAATTTTACCAAATGTTTCACTGTTAACTTTTTTATTTAGGGTTCAAAATTGGTAATATGTAATAAAATTACGACTTCATTGAGTTTTCTTTCTATATTCTCGAAATTATTTTGTAAAACCAATTGAAATTAAACTAATGTGATTTTTAATAATTAAGAGTAAATACCCCTTGATGCAAACATTTGCAAAAAATAATTAAATGTGATTTTATTTTTAAAATTAAATCGTTTCTTTTAAAGCCCTAACCGCGGCAAAAAATTTGGGTATCCTAAATAGGGTGAAGCGATGCTTCACATCTGGACAGCTCCTCTCTTTGTAGACACATGTCCGATCTTTCATGGAGTATTGCTGTCACCTTTGCGATGGCTCAGCAAAATACCAACTTGCCGCACTCGACTCGGTGGATCGCAGAGCTAGGAGGCTCATTGGCGACGGTACTCTAACAAGAATTAAGCTACAGAGCCTGGCACATAAACGCAAAATTGCCTATCTGTTTGTATTCTATAAGATGTACTTCGGAAAGTATGCTCGGGAGCTGCATGAGATCATACCGCCTTCCCCTTTCTTCTATCGGACATTCAGACGTACGGCTGGTTACCATCTTCACCTTATCGAAATACCTCTAATTCGGAACAAGCGCTTTAAAACATGTTTTATAATGCTCATTGCTAAGGATTGGATCTCCCTCCCGGCGTCTGTATTTCCGAGCTCATACAACTCGAATCTTTTCAAATTTCGATTGAATAGGCATCTTCTAGGTGAGTTCGCTCCAACATCGGCCTCATCTTTCCTACATGGATAGATGCTGGCCAAGAACAAACCCATCTTTAATAAAAATTATAATAATAATAATACTAGGTATAATATATGGCAGGCTACGTCGCCTAAAGACAAAAATATTGAAGTAATTAAAAAAAGACTTTGAGAAAAGTAATAAAAACGAGTAATTAGTCGTAGTCTACGCTCTAGTCCACTGAAAGTTCAGTACCGATGTAAACGCGAAAATGGGTGCTTTGAAAAATACTTCAAAAATTCTTTTCGACGCCTTTCAAGACTTCGTAACTTGCAGTAGACTAACGAGCCGTAGACACTTTTTGTGTGAAAAAAAAAGGTTAGTTAAGAAACGCAGCCCATCTAATTATTAATTTACCTTCGCTTTTTAAATTAATAGCAAAAACATCGACACATAAAACAAAACATGTCTGTTATATTTTTGAAGCGTTGATTTTGCTGCAATCTTTCGCCAATGCCAGAACCGTCTCTTCGAATTCGAAATATATATCGACAAATGAGGCTTCGATTTCAAAAGTTTAATCACTGCTACCTTTCGTGAGTGCACTCCTCTTTGGAGACATGACGTGACAATGACAAAAACTTTTATGTCACCGTGACAAAACTCACCCGTACGCGCTAGTCCTAAAAAGGTCTTAAGAATGTTAAAAAAATGGTAATTCCTTCAACCTATCGCCGTAAATTTTCATACACGTTGTAAGGAATACAGAAACATAGGGTATCTTGAATCCAGAATTATTGTTACCGAGGGATCGTCTAAATATAAAAATAAAAAATTCAACACCTGACAAAAATATATGAGCAATAAAGAATGAATAAATGAAAAGAGAAAATGAAAAAAAAAAGTTATTATAAGAGACAAAAGGATATCATCTAAAAGATATAATCATATGATCAAAGGATAGCCAGGTAACGTCTATCAGGATATGTTACACACTTCCAACCTCCCTGATATTTATAACTACTTCCCAGACAAAAAGACCGTCAGCCAGTTTCAATCAATAGAAAAAAGTAATCCAATTTTTTTTTCTGTTTTTTTTTTTTCATTTTCATCAAAGGCAACTCCTAAAATAAACATTAATACTTGTTAGCTTTGAGCAAAATAAATAATTTAAACTCTAAAGTGTAAATCGCAATAATATTTTCATTTCCAAAAGAAAAATATCAACTACGAGCCACCACCGTTATAAATCGAATGGAGTCAATTTGTACAGCTGACGTCACTCGTCGCATAGCACCGTACAGCTGAATGTTTGCACAGCAAATGTAGAAAAAAATCGAAACGCGGAAACATTTTTCATTGGATCGCAGAGAAATATTTCATTTTAACTGCACTCTAGTTGATACGAGTATTAGAAAGGTGAACGAGACATTCGATATTGGAATCTACAGATCTAAAAATCCTGCGATATTTTATAACTTTCTTTTATTACAAATATAACGTAATTCAACGATTCCCTATCCCCATTTCCCTATCCTACTGTATTCCTATCCCCTCCTAATTCCTTATCCTTAATCCTTCTGTACTCGGCAGCGCACTTGCAGCAACTTTTGGCGTTGCAAGTTAGGTTTTACCGACGGACTACACAAATAAGAGTTGCCGCATTCTTATCACAGGCCAGGAAATCACTGGTTGCTAGGGCGAGGACAAAGGTTTTTTAGAATAAAAATGACGTCATAAAATGAGAAGTATTTATTGACGTTTCGGTATTTAGTTTACGATTTATTATTTAATTAAAAGGGGCAAATATGTTTTTGTATTAAACAATTAAACACAAATATTTGCATGCCCTTGGCGGGTAGAACATACTTTGTACTGTAACTGCTGTATACAAATTAAAATCCTGTAAACATGTGTTCGCGCAAATAAAGATTTATTTATTTATTTATTTATTTTATTCTATCACCGTGAAAGGTTTAATTTTACCATAAACACCCCATGAAGCATATTCAAATTCGTCACCTAAACCTTGCTTGCCCCGTTACATTATAATGCAACATACTCGTAGCGTTGTCATAACAGTAGAATTTACAAATTATAGGCTTATTTTCTGAAAGCCAATGTAAGCCTACAATTTACGTTG
The DNA here is from genome assembly GCA_910589475.2 of Bembecia ichneumoniformis. Taxonomy (NCBI): domain Eukaryota; kingdom Metazoa; phylum Arthropoda; class Insecta; order Lepidoptera; family Sesiidae; genus Bembecia; species Bembecia ichneumoniformis. Next base: position 5,895,699 of record OU342541.1, read on the forward strand.
AAACTGAACTCGATTAATTTGTTTATTCATTCAATTCAATGTATTTGTATTAAACAACGCCACATATTTATTATTTTAAATTGGCTATAATGTTTATTGTTCTTTTTTTTTAATAAAAGAAGGGGATGTTATAAAATGACGATATATGTATAAATTTAAAACCTCCCTTACCTAGTACTGTATTTATACATATATTACTAGTAATAATTATTTTAATAATATTGTTATATTCAACATTTAAAGTTATTATTAAGTTAATGCGTCTGCCGATAATGACCGCTACTTTACAAAAAAATGTTTTGTTTTGGGATATGAATAAGAGATGTCAGACTCCATTCCCCTATCAGCCATCTAGCCTCTTACTCTATATTCTATAGGGGTTAACAACGCGCTTGGAGGATCCAATAGGCGACGATAGCCACCTCTGGACTGTCATTATGTCTACTACACTTGGTTATAAATAATAAAAATTGTTTGTGTAATAGAATAGAAAGTAGACAAAAATACTCATACCCCCTTAATAATGTCACGTCACAGAATGAATTATATATTTAGTGGCAGCAGAAACATAACCAGTCAACTTCGCGTGTGTAATACGAAGTAATGCTTTGAGTATGTATACAGAGTGATTATCTTTTTAGCTGCGAGGGTTTCTAAAAAAAAAATGTACAGTAATTTTTTTTTAAGTTACGAAATTTAAATACACATTTTAAAAAATATTTAATGAAAATTGCCTTCTGCTGTCGCGTTTTTTTTTCTGTACAATACAATAATAAACCTTATATGGGACTCACTCTTACTGCATTAAAAGTAGTTATTTTATTATTTCTTAGAGAGAAGTTTCCTTAAAAAAATCAAAAATATTATAATTTCACTATACTATCCCATTTAAAAAAAACACTCTGTGTCTGTGTACTACGCACGTAGCGTCTGCGTACCCCAAATGTCCTACACGCCTACACCGCTACACGTTGTAGCACTTTACGTAGCTGTACTACGGCAAGCGTAGACAACGTTTTACTTATCTCTTATCAGCATGTTTAAAACACAGTAGTGAATGTAAACGAAATACAAAAATTACGTATACTTCTATTTTAAAATGAATTAAACCGCTACTGTCTCTTTTATACAGTGTTAGGTTATGATGGATATAATTTATTTTCTGTCACACACGTGTTTCGTGACAGATTTGTTCCTTGAAACGTTCATTATGTTCAAATTATATATAATATTGTGAGGCGGTTATTTGTATGTACTATACCATTTCCGTGAGATTATTTATTGATAATAAATACACGAATATTCAACTAAAAGACCAGTAACAAGGGTTGTAATATTTATCTCATAAAGCGGCGTTCACAGTGTAAGACACAGACACAAAGCGGCATTCACACGCAAGTTAAATACTGGTTGCAGTATTTAATTTGCGTCTTGGTCTCACTAGTGGAATCTTTACTGTAGTCCTAAGAAAAGATCTCTTGGTAACGAATTCATGTATAGTGCTCATATAGTAGTTATATCATTTAGCACTTTACTAGTTATCCATTTACTAGAAATATTGCTTTTCACATTTTATAAGTCTTTGACATAACAGAAATTACTTAAGGCACCATGCCATAAGTATTAAAAAATTAGTGATCGATTATCGCATAGTAACAATATTTTTACGCTCTCACTACGGAAATACCTACGGGAAAGTGAAAACAATTGTAATTGTTAAAAACTAACTTGTTAATTGTTTAATAAAAGTTAATAAGTTAATGACTACTTAAATCTATGCATATAAAAAAATCGTAAACGAGCCGTGTCAGTAAATTAAATATTTTTTCAAAAAGACAATTTATACACGTTTTACTTATGTTATCGAGGTCAAAAAATAGTTTTAAGAATTTTTGTCTGTCTGTGCGTTTGTGCACGCTAATTTCAAAAACGGCTTAACCGATTTGAATGCGGATTTCACTGATGTATTGTAAGCAAGCTTACAAGTTTGTAGTTTGTGTAATTCCAATCGGTTCACAAACAAAAATGTTACGCGCTATATAGAATACCACGCGTAGGAAGTTGCGGGCTCAACAGTATTTATTATTTTGTTGTTATGTCTGAAATGCGTCATTTATAAACAGAAACTTCGAGAAATCCAAAAAATGTTTTGTTGATTATATTGATTACCTACATATTTTGAAAAATCCTGCCCAAGAAGTTAGGTTTTAATACTCCAAAATATTATTTTGTTCCTTTTTTATTTCTTCAAATATTGGACAGACAAATATTTAAAAAAAAGATGAAATCTGTCATTTTCTAACACGCGCCAAGGGAATTATATAGTAACCGAGGATTGCTTTTATTTTTGGAAGATACATTTCAATATTTTTTTCTTTGTTACAAAGGAGAGTTTTTCTCTGATGTTTAGAAATTTGATCTAAATATGTATTCTACACGTGTAAGGTTCTGAAATAAATTAGCAATGTTTGCTAAATCATTTACGCATACTAAATGTAAGCTGTCTTACCGATAGATGAGATTAGATAACCCTGAGTCTCAATATATTCCTTATTTTGAAATCCACGTAAGATTTTTGAAGTTGGCACTGAAATAATACGTGGGTTTATCGGAGCGGACCTACACTGTTAGTAATCAGATCCTCTTGTGTATCTGCATACTTGAGACACCCCACAGCGACCTTGACCTTACAATATACTCCGAAAAAGCTCCCATCGCCTCCAACAGTAATATTAAAACAGTATTGTATCTTGATATTTTAAAAATATTCACTAATGAAAAAAGTTAAAATGTAACCTCAGAGTGAAAGTTTGCCTTAATTCAAAATTTAATCGTTTCTATGTCTAAGCTGTCATAATAGTTACTTTTGCATTTAAATACACGTTAGTATGGATAAAGGATGAATCATATTACACCGTGCCGTCACGGGGCCGTGCGCTAACCTTGTTTTTCTCAACGTGCTCCGGCCGGGTCTGCCATTTGTCACCGTGCCGCCGCCGGACCGTGCCCCTGTCCGTGCCTTGTCTTTACCACGAGTACTATAATACTATTTTGTATTACCATTACTATATATATTTATATAGTATTATATTAATATTACACGGCGAGGCAGCTTCGAAGTTTTGGCTCGCGAGCCCATGGCTCGCATAGCAGCCTTAATTAAATTGTAATACCTAGAGACAGCCTCACGGTTTTGGCTTGCGAGCCATGGCTCGCGCGGCAGCCTCGGATAAATACTAATACCCCGAGCCGGCCTCGCAAAGCTATCTCAGAGCACACATGTCGCGATTGGAGCACGCCGTGCTCCGGCCGTGCCGGCCTTCACCGGCACGGCTCGGTGTAATATAAATCCACCTATTATTTGGATTTATCGTCCTCTATAAGCGTTATTGATAGAATATGATTTTATATATAGATTTGTAGGCAGGCTGATTTGTATTCACTTGATGTTAGGCGACGGCCTCGCTTATTAAGACAAGCAACGCCATAGTTAGCAACGACCTTAGTAAGATAAATTATTAGGAGGCGATAGGGAAAAGCGCTCTGGCATCCTTTACTCGCTGAAATACAACAACACCCATGCTGAAATTTCTATGGAGTCTTCTGTAAGGGGGTGCTTACTGTTTCCACAAGGACTGTCCAATATCTGTCTGCCCAGTTCGCCCTGCTACTAGCATTGTATATTTGTTGTGAAATCATAAAAATAGCGGTAAATAATTACGATAATATGAAAAATTGTAACCACAGTATATCTGCCAACGTGTCCATAATAATTATATTTCACAGTATGTAACTTCCGCTACATATACGTATATAAAATTTAGTTTAAAATTAGTTATTAAGACCTCCCTCACTGTTTAGCGACACTGTATGTCTGAAACCTCAATATGTTTTCAGCGAAAACACTCTTTACGAAAGAATTCTCGTATATAAGAAGCTAAACGTCAAAATCTCCCGTTAAGGCGGTGTTAAAGCAAATTGAATTTTCTTTGGTACATTTTTTCCTGCGAACTTAGAGATATGATCTTCAGAACGAGGTCAGGAAGTGTCAGTGTATTAAAGGAGAAAATTTAGAAGCTAATTCAACGATCAACTCGCTCACAATCCAACTCACAGAATTATTATTATACATATTTCATTTTAAATTTTGTATAATATAAATATATAAGAACAATAAATATTATTATTATTTCACATATTTTACTTATTTCTTAGTTTTAATTTTTTTACAATATAATTACAATTCGTGCCGTGTCAATAAGTACCGCCTTCTGTAACCGTCCCTTGATACAGCCATCTAGAGATGTTGGTCGAGGCTATTCGTTATAAGACCGATCGCCAAAACGACTATCGGAACGATAATTGTCGAATCGAAGTCCCACATGGGGGTCACCTCGTGAGCTAAGTCATTTGTACTTGGTAAGCTTTTCTTTTTCGGCTTTCGCGAGGTTTTTGGTCATGCGCAACAGCGATGTCAACGAGTATCTTCCGGCGCTGGGATCGGTGAATAACTACTGTGTCAGGCTTATTGGCGACAATAGTCCTGTCCGTGATTATGGAGCGATCCCAGTAGAGCGTAGCGTGACCATTTTCGAGAAAGGGCGTAGGTACATACTTGTAGTACGGCACCTCAGATTCGATAAGACCGTATCGAAGGTCAAGTTTCTAATGAATAATCCTAGCTACTTGGTTATGTCTGTGCAAATACTCGCCGTTTAAAATATGAGCACAACAGAAAACAATATGCCTGAGTGTCTCTCGGGGACCGTGACATGCCCGACAAATGTAAACCGACAAATGTTATCGTCCTTCAAGATATATTCGGTAATTGTTCGTCTTAATAACTTCGTCCCCAATTGCACGGACAAATCCTTCAGTTTCCCCAAAGAGGTCACCAAAACGTAGCCAGTTCGCTGACACGAGCGAGTCCACATCAGGTCCTGTCAGGCGATTCACCTTGTAGAATCGCCCATGCAGCTCCTTGCTCTTTCATACAGTTTTTGTCGATTACTACAACGTCGCGATATAATTATTTGATAACATAAATCGTGGCTGACAAACTGACGATCCACTTAATCGTAGGTGACTATCGTAGTCTAAGCAACACCTGAGGTATGCAGTTACGATGGCGAGCCGCAGAAAATTATTTACAGCACGCTTAAAGAAGCCCATATACCCTAAGAACACCTCAGGCGGGAGATTGTTGCGTCCGCAGGATAAAGTTTCTGCTCTTCCGAACAGTGTACAGCGACACATTATTCAAGTAAGACAGATGATACTCTAATTGCTTCTGTGAAGAAAAATGAGTAAAATAGTAAAACAGTTATGCGAAAAATAACATTGAACTGCTTCTAAGATATAATATGCATCTATGAAAATGTGAAATGGAATAAGAAAATACATTCATTTTCAGCGTGCTAATTGCTATTCATTATCACAACCTACAATATGTCCCACTGCAGGGGCATAGGCCTACCCTCTCAACAAGGGCGAATGGGCTATATGGTCCACCACGCTGGCCCAGTGCGGGTTGGTGGACTTCACATGCGCCTTAGAATTTCATCTTTGACGTATGCAGGTTTCCTCACGATGTTTTCTTTCACCGTTTGAGAGCAATCAGTAAAATGCAAATGCACATGTAAAATGCAGTTTTTCAGAAAATACCCATTGGTACATGACATAACCGGGGATCGAACTCGGACCTCTCGACGTGACAGGCCTCGTCTTTCCCACTGAGCCACCGACGCCCTCTAATTACTATTTTTTTTATATTATAAAATATAAAGCAGTTTAAGACCATCCACTTGATGGTAAGTCGCTACCGTCGTGTAAGGACAAGCAACATGTACTGGTGCGTTGCAGAAATTCGTTCACGGTTCGCTTGAAAAGGCGTTAGTTCTTATAAAACTGCTACTCCTCTGGACGCAGGGCATCTTATTCAAATAATGAGGATGCGTAATCATAATACTCACTGTAAAATTAATTACAGTCGATAGAAAAAAGAGGCTATGGTCTCTTCATAAACTAGTTATGTTCTTAAACTTTGTTTTGGTTCTTTATTGATCGAGCAATCGACAGTTATGTAATCAATATTGCCGATATAATTTTTCCGCCAATAAATACGTAAAAAATCTCGAGAAACAAGACTAACTTCAATGAACCACGAAATGAATGTGTTTTTTATCAAAAAAGTAATACGAAAAAGTAAGCAAGAGAGACTTTATTTCAGCCACATCACAAAAAACTCACAACGAATTGAAGGAGAGCTGTGTGAAAATAATGCATTTTTACATTTTTGATCAACTGTTGGGCTCAAAGTAAGTGTACTACATCAATTTAAATGTTTCAGTACACACATACTCATTTGCGTACATAAATTTGGGTAAAATGTTATTTCTGTCGCCGTAAGCGTTTCATTTATTTATTTTTCGTCTCTTTCCGCCCTTTCATCAGCGTCCGACGCAGTTCTATATTTTTTGTTCAAACAAAACCGTCAACATCGTTGCCAACAACCGTTTGTTTTGACCGTATTTTAACGGAATACCATTTAAACAACGCCCTGTGTTTATAACAAACCTGATATGTTGGAAAAAATTTAGTTCAGTAAAAAAATAATTTTCGTTCTGACACAATTGGACCTTTTTTTGTTTTATAGTAAGTGCTTATTTTGTTATTGCGCACAGTTGAAATAAAGCACATGCTACTCAGTCACATACCAGCATTTACGCACAGAGGCATTCGATTTTCTTTTAACCTTCCAACGACATATATTGACGGGAGTTCCTTGACTACAACGGTGAGGGATTATTCCCAGAAGAAGCGTTAAAGAAGTTGCGTGGAGAAATTAGTAAAACTTTTTCCCGACAGTTTTTTTATTCCAATAGTCCAACTTTACCACTAGGCCTTTTTATTTAATCTAATATTGAATAGAGTAATATTCTATTAGTTACAATGCGAAAATCAACCTCTTTTACGGTTAGTCTTGAAAACGTAACATACAGAAAAAATCTTTCCCATCATTTCACCGTTTGTACACCGTGAACAGTTGCATTAACATTATATTGTATAATAATAAAATATTAAATCAATATGAGTTATAATTTTACTAAAATGTCGACTCAACCAGTGTCAACGTGATATTATTGTCAAATATAAGGAGTGGCAGAGGAAACAGCGTTTCTAAATCATTTGGGCACTCCGTCGCCGGTGATAACCACCCCCTTACAGAAGACCACCGTGAAATAACAGCACGTGTGCTGTTGTGTTTCGGTGAGTGAGTGAGGGATTTGATAGCTCATTTCCCTCTTATCCTTAATCCTACTATGGTCGGCAGACATTTGCAACATCTGTGGCGTTGTTTGACAGCCTGTTTGATGACCTAATATTAAAAAAAAAACATAAATTAAAGAAAATAAGCTAAAAAAATTAAGAAAATAAGAATTGTAGTATACGTGACTTCTGAACACAATAATGTTGCCTCGTTTGCGAACGGCAATGTGGTTTGCAACCAATTTCCACCCAAAGGTGGACAAAGGTCACCACCTTTGTCGGGACGCCGGTTAATCGCCCTGTGACATGGATACAAGTCACACAATTATGATAAACTAGAGATCCCCGGCTTAGCAAGAAATAAAATTTTCAAATATCCTCACGTTAAACTTAGTAATTTTGACTGTGCATTTATAGTCAGTCAGGAAACGGTTTTATAAGTATTTGGCGATTATCTATGGTGAAATGATACTCCGTAGCTAGTATGTACAGGAATGTATTGATTCATAGCGGGCCAGAAAAATAGCTTACGCGTTGTTCGTGTTCCAGGATGACTAATATTGTGAACACTATCAAAAACGGTACGTCGGCATTCTTCTGGAATGTATGGCCCAAAAGACGTTAATGCTGATTGTGATGATATTGCTGTCGTGAACGAAAAAAAATCCCATTAGTTACATGAACTAACTCAATGAAACTTCAATGAACTTGGGAACAGACCAAACGAACTTGTTTATAAAGTTCTTTAAAAAGAAACAATTTAATTTCGTTCTATCCTCTCGATTTTACTGTTAACTTTTTACTATAATATCATTTTGTGGTCCTGCTCGCGCTACGAACATTTCTAGGATGTCCCTAAGGTTAATGAAACGATCTTTGCCACGGAACAAATAGATCGCAGTACATAAACTATTTAATGTGTTTTTAAATAAACACTATTCACAGCACTAAAAAAGTGTGTTTGTTACGTTGAATATTGGTTAGAATTCGTAAGATAAAGTAAGAGAAAAAATTCTAGATTAATTTTAATTTTGTTTTTAGTTTTAAAATGTCTAAAAATATTCCTCTTTTTTATCATATGTTTTAAAGAAAGATAAACAAAAAATTCAGTAATAAGTAGAAAACTAATTCAAGCCTAACTGGTCACGCCAAGCTATAATAAAAGTGGACTGTATTTTTTCGTTGGTGGTACATGCAATCAAAGAACGAGGTAACGAAGGAGATCTGTCACGTGAATCGCCAAGTCCTTGGTCCTCCAACGGCGAAGACTGCACCGGGCCCGTCACACACAGAGTCCAGAAGCTCCAGCACTTCACCACTTTAATGATTACACTCGCGTAGCGGGAAGCGTGACCAAGTAAATAGATTACAAGCACAATTGCCTGATAACGTTAGCGGATGAAATAAAAATTCAAATCGGTCGAGATCGGCGGCGTCGCGCGTGTTTGTTGCGATGTTTTTTCTGGACTCGCGGTTTCACTAACCATATTGCTGTCCTAATGCTATGTCTCAAGGTTAATTTTGACAGAGTTAACTTTGAAAACTTTGAAATTGCGTTCAGATTGTTGGAATAATGTGATGGACCAGTAGTCCATGGACTGTTAACTTTCATGGCCTTGTTTTTAAGGTCCAAGCCAAAGAAGTAGTGAATAAAAAAGAAAACAGTGCAAAACGGAAAAAAGTAACAACTAAATAAAATCTCCATATTAATTTCATTTACGCTAAACTTTGTCATTATTTCTTTAGATTTTTTATCTCTATTTTATATATTTTTTTACTATTTCGACTCTGACTTTTTATACTGCGTAACTAATACTGGAAACTCTAATCAAGGGGTTAGTTTCAATTTTCTTTTGAAGTAATTCTTGAGATTTATTTAAAAGAAAAAGGGATCTTCTCATGCATTGAGTTATTTTATTTTGTGTTAATTCAAAAAAACTATCCACAAATGGTCGCAAAGGTATCAGATATCAACTTTAATAATTATTAAATGCCATATATACGTAATTATTAAGAGATTTATATTCAATTATTTCCATTTGAGTGTCATTTCATTTTGAGGGTTGAAACGTTTTAACAAGTTAATTAAACAAGACTAAATTTTATGATAGACAGTCACAGCGAAATCGTTACTGTGATGTGGCAAGCACGATCTAATTATTCTTATTAATCTTAAAACATATAAGATATTTCAATATTTATTGAACAAATGGCGTAAATGGTTCAATGAATATTGATTAATGCTCACAGTACTTTTACTCGTAATTCCCGGGGGATAATTTTTTTATGAAACATAAATTCACCTGATGGTAGGCGTAACCATCGCCTAATAACGGGAGCCATTTCATGGAGTTTTTTAAGTGCGCTGCCGACTCTGATAAGATAAAGATGAATTAGGAGATAGGGAAATGAGCTCTTCCATACTTTACTTACTCCACTTAACACAGCAATCTATTAGCTGTTATTTTAAGATGGTTTTCTATACGGAGGTGGTACTGCCGCCAGACCATCAGCCCTGTTTAATATTGCTGTACGCAGTATGCTTTGCCAATACTAATACCTAAAAAATAAATTTTTGTACCTTAAGCTTACCTTCTAGCAAAAGGGTTTTAGAACCATATATGTAACTACTAGGTATTAAGAAGGAGTGTTTATACTAACACTAGCAAACCGCTTCCGGCTTTGCAACTTTTTTTGCATGTTATATACACAAATCTTCCTAGTTTATCGCTCTTTTCACTAGTGAAAACTGTATCAAAATCTGCTGAGTGTGTTATTTCTTGACATAAGCATTTCAAATAGAAGTTAAAAACCTTAATTATTTTGTTATGAAACAGTAATTTAAAAAAAAATTAACAATCGTTTTTGAACGCCTTTGACACGGTGAAGTCGATGCTCCTATTTGAAAATATTTCACTTAAGAAAAATATAAAGTTGCGAGCCAAGTTAATGAGATGCCGACTACCAAATTGAGTTGGTCTCAGGGCTCATAGCTGAGCGAAAAAATTAATTTTGTTAAAAAGTAATCTAGTGCGAATAAACGCAGAATTTTTTTTTCAAAGTACTTCATAATAAAAAGTAGACAAAGTGAAAATTAAAACGACCTAATGTAATTCGTTACAACCTTCAAATTTAATATAAAGTTAATTTTTTTTAATAAACACAAGTTTTTTTTTTTATTTATGCTAAGGTCGGGAGACATGCTGACGGTCCACTTGATGGTAGGTGGCTACCGTCGCCTATAGCACAATTAACGCCAAAGCTGCTACAAGTGTGCTGCTGACTACAGTAGGATTAAGGATAAGGGATTGGGAAGGGGGGATGGAAATGGGCTCTGGCGTCCCTTACTCACTCACCGAAGCACAACAGCACACGTGCTGTTATTTCACGATTTTCTTCTGTAAGGGGGTGGTTACTGCCGCCTTACGGACTGCCCAAATGACTGCGAAAACACAGTGTGCCCTGCCATTACTTTCCAAATCCAGACCAGAGTCAAAATTTGAAAAGTTGATTTTTCAAAGTTGACCCTGCCGGGAATCGAACCCGGGAACCCTAGAACAGAGCGTTAAGGCAAGCACCCTACCCACTCATCCACCCTTCAAATTATGACAGTAAATACATGTAATGTGTGAAATATATTGAACTATAATAATTATAATCGTCATAAAGTTGCTAAGAGATTGTCATGAATGAAACACACTAGCGACGTGCCACCGGCTTCGTATGAATGTAATTTTTTCAGCAAATTATATATACAAATCCTCGTTTATCGTTCTTTCTATTAGTGAAAATTAAGAAGAAATTAGCGGAAAAACAGACATATAACAGACGGACAGCAACTTTATTTTATAAAATATCCTATATGTATGTATACGTATTATGTATTAGATAGAGCAGATGTTGCTTTTTTTATATGATTAAGGGTGACAGACAGGCTAACGGTACACTTAGCCTGTCTGCTACCATCGCCTAAAGACACAAGCGACACCAGGGGAAGTACAAGTGCGCTGCCGACCCTGGACCAGGGAATATTAACGGCACACTTGAAGAAGCCCATGATGTAGCTAGATGCAAACCCCTCAAAAGGGAGATTGTTCCACAATTTGCGCTTGGGCTGGATAGAGTTTCTACTCATATGGACTGTGCGCAGCGACACCTTAAACAAGTAATGCGGATCAACTCCATATACATAGCAGTACAGTAATAAAAACTTGAGGTAGGCAATAATTGGAACAATTGAGCACTCACCATTGTACAATGTACACCCGGTAGACTATACAAAGAGAGGCTATATCTCTTCTCAAACAGAGGCTATATCTGTTCTAATCGTTACTGTGTGAGCATTAGATCGTCAACCATTCGAACAATTTGACGCTGCAAGGTGTCAAATGGATCTAGCTGGTACTTAGGCGCGCCAGCTCAGAGGTGAGCTCAGTATTCCATGTGGAGCCTAAAATGGACCTTATAATGCTCCGGTATGCAATACTTCTTTGTCCTGTTAGAAATGCCAATTTTTTGCCTTTTACAGAAATTAGTTTTCTACTTATAGATTATAGGAAAACCTATAGGTCATTTAGAAGTCATTTTTCCAAATGACACTTAAACTGGAGTTTGCTCAAAATGTCCACACCCATCTCTTTAATATTCGAGCGGAATTTAGAGATACTAATTCTCTGTAAATGAGGCCTTTTTGCGGTGAAAGCACAGATGTCTTACAGAGGTTGAATTGTAAAATATTCGAACAACCTTGAATTTGAGACTTCAGATAATATTTTCTCAATCGAAGACACAAGTCTGTCGCGGCTCTCGTTCAAGTCAAAGGGAGGGAGGGATATTAGCGCGGCCCTCGTAATATGGTTCCCCAGTGCTGTCATCTGCATAGCAATGAATACTGTTGATTTCCAACAGATCATTGATATGCAAAAAAGAGTGAGGGGGATAGCACTGAGCCTGGTGGGATGCCGGCATTGACCGCCATGCTATTGATTTTATTTTCCGGAATAACAGTAACCATTTGAAAAATTCTTTCACTTTCCCCTCAGACCGACAAAAACTATAGACGGAACAATACACACTCTTAAGTGAGGCAGGTAATAGGAAGACGATTCTGCAATAGGGTGACGGACGCTCTATAGTCTGACGCGAATAGTTAATTTACCTAACTATATTTTTTGTTTAGTAAATATTATAATAATTAATTGGGATAAAAGCTGTTAGTGGATAACATTTTTAACTGCATACACAAACGCATGGCCACTATACGACAAGTAGGGTTATGCACACATCTTCAGCGAACCGGCTTCACTTTTTAAAACGTTTTTGTTCGTAAGGGCTCTGTCTATAGTTTTTTTTTGGTCTGAGACTTTCCCATACAACATGACACATTTCAATAGATATTTATAAAGAAATATTCTGTCACGGAAAGTTTGTATTACACGAAAGGTAAATATCGCCATTTTGTGATCATTAACATCCTTAGGTGAAGCACAAATTTAACGTGCCTGAGGTCTGAACTCTAAAGTATTTCAATTAAGCAAATTCCAACAAACGGGCTCCAAAAGTCTGCGAAGTTTCCGGAAATATAAATTTATAAATTGGATGATCGTTATAATTATAATATTTTCATACTAAATAAATTATTAGTGTGTAAAATTATCATGAAAATGTGAGAAACATATCAGAGTTCTATAAATTCTTCTCTCTCTGTCACTGTTTATTCTACTTATATGCTTATAAACGCTGAATATGGCCTTTAACGCTGAATATTTCCTCTAATATAAAATTTATAATTTAACGGTTTGAGAACACCATAATGTCCGTCAAAGTAAGATTACTTGAGATTACCTCATGCTGTGAACTGCTACAACACTACTCTTTGTCTCTCCCATACAATCATCCTCTCGCTTTCCAAAAATACTTCACGGTCCTTCGTCAAGAACTAATTTAGTCGTTCATGCCCCAGACTCACGAACATGCACTTACTTGTTGATTGATTGTTGATTGTTTTGTTAGACTTAATTGCGCTGCTGAGTTTTTTTTTTTAAACAAAAAAATATCCAAAAAGATTCCTCATCTATATCTATACTAATATATAAAGCTGAAGAGTTTGTTTGTTTGTTTGAACACGCTAATCTCAGGAACTGAAAAATTCCTTTTGTGTTGAATAGTCCATTTATCGAGGATGGCTATAGGCTATATAACATTACGCTACGATCAATAGTATTATATATAAGCAGTGTCCAGTACCGCGCACTCCACCGCCGTATGGCCGAATTCAGCTAGTACGTAATAAATCTGCTTCAAGTAAAGTCATGTTCACGTTTTGTCTGGCTTTTATACGTATACCGAATGTATTAGTGTCAATGCTGTGTCATCTACTTTATATCGCTTTACGATATTTCTAAAACTCTTCTACTGTCAATAAAAATACCATTGAAGCTCTTCAATATAATACTGACCCTTTGACTCTTCGTCCATAGAAGACGTTATAATAATATTTCCATTTAGGGGTCATTCCTTTTTACTAGCGGACAGAGTGTTTAGTCGCTTGGAAAAAGAATTATCATAATTTCTAGTAATAACATATAAAGAAGATTATATGGACATCTTCAACTTCTTGGAAAGGATTGGAAGTTGTTTGATTTAACACTATTAAAATTTTGCACATTTATTCTCGATTCAATGTTTATAAAAGTGGGTTTGATGTAGTCTTAGTTTAGGAATTGAATTTTGTTCTGATAAACGGAATTTTCTTGGCGGTAAAGTGTTGTTTTGTCGGAAACCTTCGATTTTAAAAGTTAATTTATTTAGAAAAAATATATTTTAAAGATATTTTTCTTATTTACCCTAGACAAAAAAGTGATTTTTTTAAAAAAATGAGGTTTTGGTCTCCATCTCTTTAATAAGTTAATAATTTTATTATAAATAAAGGCTTAATTGATCATTTACTAAGTAATCAAAGTAATCGAATGATTCATTAGATTTCCTTTATTGTATTATTGTATTAATATTGTATTGTTCCAGAATAATCAATCATTTCTTTTGTTTCAGGTACGGTCAACAATAAATTTGACGATTGAAGTAGATGAAGGTACTGTCTAGAAACTCTTTATTACCTGTTAATAAATATTAATAAAACATTAATTAATAAATGTTGTTTGTATAAGAGTTGTCCGAAATGCAAAGAAGGCCACTGAACATAGCAGTTAATTATAGGGTTAAAATATTTTTATCATAAAAGCAGGTAGGATGATACTCCATTTGGCAGATGGTTACTGTCCCATAAACACAAATAATGCCAAAGAGAATGCAAAGCACTACAAACCCTGATAGAATAACTAGATAAAGATAATAAAGAATGGTTTGCCATCTTTTAATATCGCTCCAACAACAGCGCAATTTTAATTTCCAACAGTACAATTGAACAGCACAAGTGCTTTTATTTCGTATTCTGGGTATCGGGGCACAGTTTTTTTTCTGCAAATTATAAATAAAAACCTTACTCGTTTAACGCTCCTTCCATTAATTAATAAAAACAGCATCAGAATCCCTTGCGTGGTTTAGGAGGAGTTCGAGAACATACAGACAGACAAACGCGAGCAGCGACTTCAATTTATACTATGTAAGGATAAGGATGAAATATATAAAATATTTCTTTTTAACTTAAGGGTGCTAATTACCAAATAACTTAAGAGTGACAATACAAAAATTCGCGTTTATTTGATATTGCAGATTCAATTATTTAAAACTATCTAGCTATCGACAAGCATTTCATTACATTTTCTGCATACCAGATTTTCATTTCCTCTTTAGCAGGCTCAACCTAGATCTAAATTAAAACAAAGCCTCCTATCTACACGTTTTAAATTGAATCCTAGAACAAGTTAAGGACTAATCTCCTCTTTCAGTGAAACATCTTGCGCTCAAAGCAAAATTCAATCTTGGCATACTAAGCTGCATTTCCTAGGCCAAAACAAGTTTCATCCATTTTGCATGACGAAGGCGTTCGTCAAATTTACTGGGTTAGATAAAGTGCACAATCCTTTTTGAAATTCTTGTAAGTTCAACTTTGTTTCTTACTGCATCAACTTAAATCATAATTAACGCTTTAACACTTTGATTAAATTTTAAAAACTTGAGATATGAGGACGAACTTTAAAACTAGAGACATGGTTAAAGTTAAAATTAACAAAAATTCATAAACATAATTAAACATTTTCTAACGCCTATTCTTAATGGGTTACTTTTGACTAAACTGTCGTTATCTATGGTTACATTGTTTTTAATAAAAAAAACTCTTTACGGACATAAAAAAAAATAGGAATTTAAATGTTTAAAGGTTTGTAGTGGCAGGACACACTGCGTTTTCGCAGTCTTTTGGGCAGCCCGTCTGGCGGCAGTAACCACCCCCTTACAGAAGACCACCGTGAAATAACAGCAGGTGTGCTGTTGTGTTTCGGTGAGTGAGTAAGGGATGCCAGAGCCCATTTTTCTATCTCCTAGTCCCCTATCCTTAATCCTACTGTAGTCGGCAGCGCACTTGCAGCAGCTTTGGCGTTGCTTGTGTTGGTGTTGCCACCTACCATTTTATCGCTCTTTCCATTAATGAAAACCGTATGAAAATCCTTTGGGTGGATTAGAAGTTAGTGGAGAAACAGGCAGAGGCGGACAACGACTTTATTTTGTAACTAGCTGAGGCCGCAACTTCATACGCGTGGTATTCGGTATAGCGCGTAACTTTATTGTTTGTAAATGGATTGGATTGAAACAATACTAAATGTTACGGGAAGCTTGCTACAATACCTAAGTGAAAACCGCATTCAAATCGGTTAAGCCTTTTTCGAGATTAGCGTGCACAAACGCACAGACAGACATAGAAAATTCTAAAACAGTTTTTTTTTGTCCTCGGTAACATAAGTAAAACGTAAAAAAAGATAAAAAGCATCCGTACATCTTCACAAATTTTCACATTTACAATGTTAGTAGGATTGATGGTTTGGTTACCTGGCTCAAGAACTCTAGACAAGCCATTTAGGGGTTTATTAAGATATTATGCGCTATTTCATTGTAATGTACTGTTTATATATAAACAGTACATTACAATGAAATAGCAAAGTTGTACCTGATAATAATTTGTAAAGTATATAAAGTAACTGATTGAAAAGCAATTACAAAAACAAACAATATGATAAGTATGCTAATAATATATAAGAGATTAAACAATGTGTGAATAGATGAAAATGCTCTTGCAATAGTTACTCAACTCATGCACCAAAATGCAACAGTTAAAGATTACTTATATCGCGGTAGTCTTCTGAAAAGTACCAGTTCCTTCTGCCAGACAATGCATCTGCGAGACAGTTACATATCATTTTCATAACTACCATTAATACCTTATTAATACTGATTGACTTCGTTAATTGGTGTCATGCTATTATACTATGCCTTAAAAATTAGAGTATAAATCCTTTTTTCCTCATCCACGAAAGAGGAATAGATTTAAAATCCATTAATCTTTTAGTTTATATACCCGCAATGTGCACTCGGGCAGCAGATGCAGTGAATATCAAATAAACATAGTTTTTGTTTGCCAACATGCTGAGAACGCGATCCTTGCAAAACACAGTGCAGTCGGTTTACTTGCGGGAACATTTGCATGCTCTATGAAATATTCGGGTTAAGCCGAACAAGAGATAACATACAAATGGGACAAAGTTTCTGTGTCATCGTTGTTTAACAACTATATGTTCAAAACTTTCTTTTTAGTTTGTAAATATTATACAACATTAATTTTATCATAACTAATGTGATTGCAGACATGTTTATTAAGAAGCATCCTAGAAATAACAGCATGCTATTTTACTTGCACATTTTGAACTTTAAAACGTGGCTAAAAAAACTGAAAACAGATTGAAAAAGCAATCTGGAGACTAATATATGTTATGCTATGTGCTATCTGCTAAATGCTATAGTAAGTTTGTTGAATTTTCGCATACATCAGGGGTACAAAAAATATCACCCAAAATAAAATTATTATTGTTTCGGATCGTTTAAAAGACAGTTTTAACTAATTATATATATAAAAAAAGCATTGATTAAATGTTTTAACGCCTTAGAAAAAGGGTCGCCGACGAAGCTAATATGTTAAAAACTATTTATGTCTTAACGGTATGTTTGTTGAGCAGCACTAATCCCATAATTTTGGTCGTGTTCCAATTTATTCCCGTGAAGAAATGTATTTAATTTTTCAGAGTATAAACGAAACTTCTTTGAAAAGTTAGAAAAAATTAATACACTAGAACTTAACAATGATTCATATTACACCGTGCCGCCACCGGGCCGTGCGCTCGCCTTGTTTTTCTCAACGTGCTCCGGCCGGATCTGTCATTCGTCACCGTGCCGCCCGCCGCCGGGCCTTGCCCGGGCCTTGTCATTTCTAAGTACTATTATACTTGTTAGCGTTTGTACATGGAACGTGTCGTTGTTGCAAAGAAAGAGATGGCGAGACTCGGAGGTTACGGCGCGGCGGGGAGTTGAAGAGAGCAGTCGGAAGCCGCGGTGCGCGCAGATCGGATATCTTGTAGATTATTGCAGAAGTATTGAATAAATTGGAGTTATCATCTAGATAAATCGCTATAGTTTTATCATTCAGAAGTGGATTCGAAGGCCCCGAGGTAACCAAGGAAACTTTGGTGAGCTTTACTTATTCATGTTTTCTCTTTTAAAAAAAAAAAAAAAAAAAAAAACAATTGCAAAACCAAAGAAATTTGATGCGCCGGAATGGTGGTTATACTTCAATGTTATTCAAAAGTGAGCGGGTGATCTTTCAGAGAAAAGGTGCCCTGATTAGTGAAATACAAGACAACAGTTCTACCATTTTAGGTCTGATGATTTCGTTATCACATCAACAAATCTACCTATATCAGAACTCGATATGACTACTCAAGCACTAATAACGTTCTAACTAAGACTAGCGTGGCTCTAAAGTGTATTTATACGACTCATACAAGAATATTAGTATTGAAATTTTTTTTATTTTATTTAGAACAAACTTTAAAGTAAAAAAATACCTTTGAAAAGTAGATCTTTATAATGTTTAAAAAAAAATGGGTTATAAAAGCATTCTAGTCACAAAAGATACAAGACATGTTTCAACAAGTGTCGACGTGTAAGCAGAAGATTTTACCGATTTAACAAAATGGTGCAATACATTGTTTGTTTCCAGCGGTTCTCAAACTTTTATATAAAATTTTATATTTTCCATAGTGCTCCCAAAAAAAAAATGAGAGAGAATTTAACAATAGTTTAATCTGGAAATCAGTATTTCACATAAATTTCATGCAATAAGAACCAATACATATCTTATTTTCTTGACCAAAGAAAATCGATTATTACTAACTGATCTTATTGATTTTTCTGGTTGATTTATCACGAACATTTGCAACTATATTATATAAATAAACTCACGACAGGCACTTTGAGACCATTCGGTAGATACCTTTCTATTTATTGATTTTAGTATCCCAAAACTGAAGCTCAGAATTAATATATATATTGAAATTAAATTCGACCAAAATGTGAAACAGGACCTTTCCTTGTTTCCGGTAGGACCTGATAATGTCTGATCCTGGTACACCCCCGTTGGATGAACTTCATAGAAGGAGCAGGGAAAGAAAGGCAAGACACAAGAGAACATCGACGACTGATGCGTCCTCAAGGGATTCATCTCGAAACTATTCAAAAAGATCACGGAGGACTAATCGCAAGAGATACTATTTGTCTAGCATCAGTAGTGACACATCGGCATCGTCTATTCGACGAAGATGTTCGAAGGGAATGAAAAGGAAACAGAGAAGCCCTGTTAGTGAAGTAAGTCGAAAGGAATCGTCGGTTTTGTCACAACTGGTCACAGCGTTAGAAAACAAGAATCGCACATCTCAAGGCCCTGGTGCTCAGAACATTATTGCCGAGTTTGACCCCCAAGCTAAGTCGCAGTCTATGAAAGATTGGTTATCTAAAATCAACGAGACAGCCTACGTTTATGGTTGGACCGAAAGACAGACAATATTTTTTGCATTACCACGATTAACAGGTCTAGCCAAGCGTTGGTATGACGGTTTGACGAGCGTCAGATTCTCATGGGCTGAATGGCAGGCAAAATTACTAAGGGCTTTCCCGTGTGAGGGCAATTTTGGAGATCTCCTTACTGAAATGTTAGCTAGAAAGACAAGGAGAAATGAAAGTCTGGAGGAGTATTATTATGATAAGATGCAACTTATCAATAGGTGCGACATAGCGGGTCATAAGGCCGTGGACTGTCTAACTCATGGTATATTTGATCACAACATTCGCATGAATGCACAGGGCTCCAATTTTAAAGAACCAGAAGATGTTTTATGTTACTTCAGAAAAATAAGTACAAAGAGGGAGGAGCCACCAAGGCGAACTACTGAATATCGCACCTATACTACGTCTAGCTTTCAAAACCGTCCTAACAATACGAATAATTCTAGTGTAATCAAGAAAACCAATTCAATCTGCTTTAACTGCAATCAGACTGGTCACTTCTGGCAGTCCTGTCCAAAGGATCTATTCAGATGCGGTAAATGCAAGCGCATAGGACATACAGCACAAAATTGTGACAGAAACATGAATTTGGATAGATCTCATGGGAATCAGTCAACTAAAACAGTGAGGAAAATACAGTGTGAAAGTAATGCAAGCATGAAATATTATAAAGAAACGACGGTTAATGGAAAACTCACTCAGGCATTCATAGATCTAGGCAGCGAATGTACTCTGCTTAGTGATGACTTTCCCATTGCTTACACAATAACCAGCTCCGAAGATCTGCCCTTTCTGAAAGGGTTTGCTAACGGCAGTATCCAAGCCCGGTCAAAGGTAAGGGTTCGTGTACAACTAGATGGGATCGATGAAAATATTGACGCGTACGTAGTCCCACATCACCTACTTCCTGAAAACACAACGATATTAGTTGGACAAAATCTCACAGAGCTGCCGAACATCAGGATGTTTAAAACCAATACCGACTTAATCCTTTACAATTCTTTAGATGAATTGTCAGTCAAGGTCCTGGTGCGTGATAATGTCGAATTTTGTGGTGTGACTACTATAGCAGCAATTTCTGATGTATCTGACGCTCATATTTATATTTCATCAGAAGCCTGTTTGAAGCCTGGCACAGAATACTTAATCTTACCCGGAATATACAGTTTTCAAAATGGCTATGCTGAATTACTCATCCTGAGTTTGACATCCGAAAGAATAAAATTACCTAAGGGGCGTTTGATAGCTAGGGGTACTAAAATACCTAGTATCGTCCATACCAATAAAACAATAGCCGTGGAGAATGACGCCCAAAGTAAAGTTACATTAAATATTTGCAGAGTGGCGGAGCATTCTATGCTTGAGAACGACGTCATTTCAATTGAAGATATTAAAACGGATAAAAATGCAAACGACGAAACAAAACGCGAACTCTATGCGCTGCTTAATGAATATAGAAGCTGTTTTGCACTTTCCACTGCAGAACTCGGTAAAACTACCGTAGCTGAGATGCATATTACATTAAAGGACCACACCCCAGTTACTTATCGTCCGTACCGCCTGCCTGTTTCGGAGAGAGAAATGGTGAAATCTATGATAGAAGATTTAATGCACAATGATATTATACGCGAATCGGAATCTGAATATGCCAGTCCAATTATAATCGTCCCTAAGAAAAATGGAGA
Organism: Bembecia ichneumoniformis; assembly: GCA_910589475.2. Lineage (NCBI taxonomy): Eukaryota > Metazoa > Arthropoda > Insecta > Lepidoptera > Sesiidae > Bembecia > Bembecia ichneumoniformis. The sequence continues at coordinate 5,916,719 of OU342541.1, forward strand.
TCCGAGACTCTGTGTAGACTACCGGGCGCTCAACAAGCGGACATGTAAAGATAAGTACCCGATGCCCTTAATTGAAGATCAAATTGACAGTTTGAGTGAACAGTGTTACTTCACGACACTCGATTTAGCGTCAGGGTACCATCAAATTCCGATGGCAGAAGAATCCAGGCATCTTACTGCATTCGTTACTCCAGACGGACACTATGAATACAATCGGATGCCATTTGGCCTATGCAATGCGCCTGCAGTGTTTCAGCGACTTATACACAAGGTTTTAAGAAAAGGTAAGGTACCTGGGGTACTCGCATTTATGGATGACGTTATCATCGTTTCGAAAACGGTCTCGGAGGGTATGGAGAAATTGCGTCAGGTCCTTAAAGCTTTGAAGGACGCAAATCTTACACTCAACCTCGGTAAGTGCCATTTCTTTCAAAGGGAAATAGAATACCTTGGGTATGAAGTATCCTCAGATGGCGTAAAACCAGGACAAAAGAAAGTAAACGCTGTAAAGTCCTTCAAAACTCCTGAGAATGCACACGAAGTAAGGCAGTTTGTAGGACTTGCCAGTTTCTTTCGACGTTTTGTCCCAGGGTTCGCTACGCTGGCAAGACCATTGACCACTCTTACAAAAGCAAATGAAAAATGGGTGTGGGACGAAGCTCAAAAAGAAGCGTTTAACAAAATAAAAGAAATCCTTGTTTCTCGACCAGTATTGGCAATTTACAACCCGTCATATATTACGGAACTTCATACGGATGCGAGCCAAGTAGGCATAGGAGGGATCCTTCTTCAACGACCTAATGAGAGATCTGCATTGCATTCCGTAGCATACTTTAGTAGACAGACTACCGCCGAAGAACAGCATTTTCATTCGTTCGAACTTGAGACCTTGGCGGTGGTGATGTCGCTTAACCGTTTCCGCACATACCTGATTGGGATCGATTTCAAGGTGGTCACAGATTGTAACGCAATCAGATTGACTTGGGCCAAACGTGACCTAGTTCCCCGCATTGCAAGATGGTGGCTGCAGGCTCAAGAATACAATTTCACGATCGAATACCGACCTGGAGTTAGGATGGCGCATGCCGATGCCTTAAGTCGTAACCCCATGGAAAATGACACTATAGATACAGATCGGGAAAACTGTCCATTAGTCGGCATTTACAAAATAACCACAACTAACGAGATTGCAGGACTTAGTAGTGTCCAAACAACCGACCCGCAGCTGAACCTTGTGAAATGTATCCTTGACGGCAAGTGCTCAGAAGCCAAAGACATCCACAAAAATTATACACTAAAAGATGGCAAGATTTATCGGAATGTAGGAGGTACACTTAGGTGGGCTGTACCGTCAGAAGCAAGATGGAAGGTTTGCCATATGTCACATGATGAATGTGGCCATTTAGGGTATGAGAAAACTCTTAATAAAATGAGGTTAACTTACTGGTTTCCTCGCATGGCAGGGTTTGTAAAACGCTACGTCCGAGCCTGTATACCTTGTGCATATGTGAAACAACCGGCTGGTCGTAGGGAAGGCTATCTACATCCCATACCAAAGACCCCGATACCCTTCTATTGTATTCACATCGACCACCTCGGCCCATTTGTGAAAAGCAGCGTGGGCAATACTTACATATTGGGAATTATCGATGGCTACACAAAGTTCATTATTATCCGGGCAGTGCGAAATACCAAGAGCAAAACTACGATTAATGTACTAAGAGAAGTATTCGGAATATTTGGAGCACCTAAGTTACTAATATCCGACCGAGGCACAAGTTTCACATCCACCGAGTTTAAAGCGTTTGCTCAAGAGCTCGAGATCAAGCACGTCAAAAACGCAGTGGCTATGCCGAGAGCCAACGGTCAGATAGAGAGATACAATCGTACCATTTTATCTTCGTTGTCAGCCCTTACACATGGCGAAAACGATAAAAACTGGGACATACACTTAAATACTCTTCAATGGAGTCTTAACAATACTCTCAATAAAGGAATCGGAAGGGCACCCGCGGAAGTAGTATTTTGCAAAAGAACTATTAATACTACCGAGGCACATTTACACGACTTGTCGACTGAAGAATATTTAAATAATGACAACGAAATAAATAATATACGACAAAACGTTGCAGAAGTCGTCACACAGAGGCAATCGGAAATGGAGAGCCGATTTAATAACAAAAGATGTTCCCCAAAGGTGTATAAAGAAGGAGATTTAGTGCTAGTCCAAAAACAAGTGAACAATCCTGGTGATAGCAACAAATTACTGCCTCGATATAGCGGGCCATTCAGGATTACAAAGGTTTTGGGTCTTGATCGTTATGAGGTAACTAGCATCGAAGGTCACTCCAAACGCAAGTACACCAATGTTTTTGCGGCGGAAAAGATCAAACCATGGATTAGATTTGCTCACTCCGAAAATAGTGACAGCAACACCTCCGAATAGGTAGTGGTATCGAAGTGAATACCTAGGTAAATGATTCTAGATGGTAGAATGATTATATTGTAACCTATCAGTATGATTATTGTTTTCTTTAATAATTAATCATTTATAATAATTTTTTTTTTTAATTTTATTTTTATATTCCACTATTTCATTTGGTATAAATAAAAGCACCTTGAACATAACAGTGTGTATTTGTTTAATTTACGTAAATAGTGTAATTTCACATATTTTGTTCACACCTTTAAAATGGCTTAGAGGTTATTGTCATATATTTTTTTTTTTTTTTTCTTCCTTTTTTTTACTTTACATGAGTATAAAAACAATAATAATAAAAAAAAATGGAATTCTCCTAATATAATTTTACAGTAGGTGCAAGTATAATAAACGCAAAATATTTTTAAAATTATTGATTCAATGTATCTAGTTAAAAGAAAGTCATTAGAAGGCATTAAATATTGTCATTAAAGTAATTGGATTAGTCATTAGAAGCTCACGACATTAAAAACTATTGCGTCACACCTCATAACGTAAATAAATCCATAAGTAATGAATTATTTTAAGAATTGTACATCAAACTTCTTTCTTCTAATACATTGATTATTTACATTACATTAACTTAAACTTTGATGAAATTAATCTGAATGCAATTCTGCTTGGACTCAATATCTGTTCGAGGTAAGACGGGGGTGAGAGCGCCGCCTAAAATTAATCAGGACCACGGAGTGAGCGTGCTGCCGTTGGCCAACAACACCTAGACCATGGAGCGAGTATGCTGCCGATGGTTTGCGATATCAGGACCACGGAGTGAGCGTGCTGCCGTTGGCCAACAATACCTAGACCATGGAGCGAGCGTGCTGCCGATGGTTAGCGATATCAGGGCCACGGAGCGAGCGTGCTGCCGATGATTAGCGATATCAGGACCACGGAGTGAGCGTGCTGCCGTTGGCCAACAATACCTAGACCACGGAGCGAGCGTGCTGCCGTTGGCCAACAATACCTAGACCACGGAGTGAGCGTGCTGCCGTTGGCCAACAATACCTAGACCATGGAGCGAGCGTGCTGCCGATGGTTAGCGATATCAGGGCCACGGAGCGAGCGTGCTGCCGATGATTAGCGATATCAGGACCACGGAGTGAGCGTGCTGCCGTTGGTCAACAATACCTAGACCACGGAGCGAGCGTGCTGCCGATGGCCAACAATACCTAGACCACGGAGAGAGCGTGCTGCCGATGGCTGACGGTACTAGGACCAAAGGGTGAGTGGGCTGAGAATAAGTAACGATGCCAGAAACATGAGATAAATACGTAGTCGATAGCTATCATTGATAAAACTTGAAATTACGCTATTCAGACCTTAGAGTGAGAGAGCTGGTAATGGCTGATTAATGCTTGTTATAACGATGACAACTTATTTACGAATGAAGAAGTGAGCAAAGTTGTCAAATGAGGTCATTCTCCTTCGAGGATGGCCGAAGCTTAGCACAATAGGTCTGAGCAAATATTCATGAAGAAAAGGAATAAAACATGAAAGTATGGTGATGCCTGAGGTCAGACATCGGTCAGAATGGCCGAATGTTAGCGTTTGTACATGGAACGTGTCGTTGTTGCAAAGAAAGAGATGGCGAGACTCGGAGGTTACGGCGCGGCGGGGAGTTGAAGAGAGCAGTCGGAAGCCGCGGTGCGCGCAGATCGGATATCTTGTAGATTATTGCAGAAGTATTGAATAAATTGGAGTTATCATCTAGATAAATCGCTATAGTTTTATCATACTATTACTATATATACTTATATAGTTTCGGCTATATAAGTATATATACTATATATACTTTCGGCTCGTGAGCCATGGCTCACACGGCAGTCTCGTATAAATTCTAATAACCCGAGGCGGGCCTTGCGGTTTTGGCTAGTGAGCGGGCGTCGCGAAACTGTCTCCGAGCGCAAGGTGAAGACAAACATGTTACGACATGTCTCGATTGGAGCGCGCCGTGCTCCGATACGGCCGGTGAAGTATGAATTGGTTCATACAAAAGCATACTATGAATATCTTCACCGGGCCCCGGCCGGGGCACGGCCCGGTGTAATATAAATCCGTCTTTAACGCTGACAATTATCGTAACTATTTTAATGTCCCACAAAGAGAGTGTTAATGAGGAACATACATTCCCTGCAAAAGCTGTTAGCAGTTTTGAAAGTTCAGTTCTTCGCAACCAAAACGTTATACAACTTTTACATTGTCAGGTTTCAGATAGCACCGATTCCACCTCGCATGCAGATATGTACTGAACAGTTTTACATAATGTGGTGAGTGCAGTAAATGCTCCAAACTCGGCAACTCAGTACCGCATTAGGGTTAAACGACTTTTTGATCGCAACACTTTGAATTCCTAACGATGAAGTTCTCAAAGTTCGTATTTGAGAAAATATAAGCGATCTCCACAGACAAGTTCGTGCCAAACTTTGTGTTTTAGAGATATGAAACACGAAAATAAATTTAAATTTATTTTAAAGAAACATGTGCTGATGTTATAATTACTTTTTATGAGAAAGAGCTGCTGGCAGGATGGTCTACTTGATGTTAGGTGTTTATCCTGGCCTACAAACAAAAGAGAGCAGATATTATTAAGCTACCGTTCCTGAAAGGTAAATACAATGAGAGTGTAGACTCATTCCTGACCCTACCAAACACAACTAATATCAGGAAGGCCCACTTGATGGTAGGTGGATAAAACACAAGAAATATCAGAGAAGATACAGGAATGCCAGAGACGAGCGTTGACGTATATGAAATGATAAAGGGATATGAATGATGAAGGGGATTTCGCGCTGTCTTTCTGCAATTGGGTGGCTATTGCCGCCAGATGGCCGCCAGCTTTCAACTGAGGAAGCTTATACTATTTTTGTTTAATTATAACATAACTTGCTTTAGTTCAATATATAAGTTTAATATAATATAACATAACTGAAGCAATTTGCCATTTTTTAATTTTTCATACTCTTGTCCATTCTACACAATTTCTTCATTTACGCATAATTCGTACAAACTTAAGGCCGGTACCCATTGGGGGAGGAGTGTTTAAATTTTTCCATAGAATTTTGAACCTTAAAGGCTTTCATTATGATTCAGATATCATGTTACTTTGTTTCCCTAGATCATAAAATGAAATTCAAATTATTTTGCACTTGAGGTACACAATGCTAGAAAAAAATTAATGTCCTCCATTGTTCGTCGTGTTCTATTCTTAATTTTCGGCCAATGCTCTTTTTATTATAAAAATGTGTTTTTATTAACCTCTCATACTCGGCTCTTCCCTTATAACCTACGTATATAATAATTATAACAAATCACATAAAAATATTATTTCTTCTTTTTAACTGGAACGGAATATAAATGAATAGCTGAAGAAGGGGAGGAAAATACATTAAAAACATCTTAAAACAAAGCGATTTAAAATAAAAAAAATGACGTTACTTAATAAGTTTATTTAAAAGATTAATTTAAGATCACATTTAAAATTTTATATCTTCCTTACCATTTCAATTATCTTTGACATGTTACATGGTTTCTCAGTTAAGCCCACCGAAATGTTCACCGAAGATTTCCAACTTTATTCAAGTTCATTTGTGAATAAATATTATATTAACACGCGCCCAACTGAGTCGTATCGCGGTTACTTCTCGGAGTAAAGGTTTGGTTCCATTGTACCATACGAAAAACTGAAGAGAAGCAGATTATTATGAAAGGCGGTATTGAATCAGATGAAAACTGAAATTTTTTTAAAGTAATACTGTTTAATTAATGTATTTTAATTAAAGTTAAAACGCAGTGAATGCATAAATTAATAAAAAAATATAATTTATAAAACAAACTGTATTACTATATAGGTATAATGGTTCAAAATATTCTGCACTCTACATAAGTTTTTAAATTTTTTCATCTGGTTACGATCTGACTTGGTTAAAGCTTTTAATATATCCCAAACCAATTATTATTGTATTGACGTCAATTGTCAATTTAAAATAATTAATAATAGTTCACTATGTTATGTGCTGTCGCACTCCCATCATATACCTATATGATGGGAGTGCGACAGCACACACCACGGGATAGGTATATGGTGGGAGTGCGATATATGTCATATATATATGTCTGTCACTACCGCAACCCGTGCGACTGGCCATTTTTATAAAAGTCTAAGAAAAACACCGCAACAAACACGCATAGAATCATCCGCCGAATTAACCCGCGAGATATGAATTTATTTCATCCGCTAATGTTATCAGGCAATTGTGCTTGTAGTTTATCTATTTGGTCACGCTTCCCGCTCCGCGAGTGTAATCATTGAAGTGGTGAAGTGCTGGAGCTTCTGGACTCTGTGTGTGACGGGTCCGTTGCAGTCTTCGTTGTTGGAGGACCTGGAGAAAAGGAGTCCTTCATTTCCTTGCTTTTTGATTACATATACCACCAACGAAAAATACAGTCCACTTTTATAATTGCTTTGGCGTGACCAATTTGCTTTGAATTATACAAAATAAATAATCTCCAGGAACTCAAATGTAAAAGAAACTTATACGTTTATAAATTTATTCTATAATATACGGACATATTTTTAAATATAGTCGCTGTCCGCTTATCTCTGCTTTTACGCTAACTTCTAAACCATCTGAACCATTTTTATACGGTTTTCACTAATGGAAAGAGCGGGAAAGGTTTGTATACATAATTTTCAGGAAAAAATGTATCCGAGCGAAGCCGAGTTCGGGTCGCTAATGAATGATAATAAGATGGTAAGACCGTTTCTCTGTTTATTTACTACTAAATACATCCTATAGAGCGTCGGTGGCACAGTGAAAAAGACGCAGCCTATCATATCGAGAGGTCCGAGTTCGATCCCCGGTCATGCCAATGGTTTTTTTAAACTTAAGTTTTTAGTGCATTTTACTAGTTGCTCTCAAACGGCCAAAGAAGAAAATTATAAGATGCGTGAAGTTCAGCAATGCGCACTGGGCCAGCAGCGTGGTGGACCATATATGCCCATACGTCCTTGTTTAAAGGGTAGGCTTGTGCCCCTGCAGTGGGGACATATAATAGGCTGTTGATGATGATGGTGAAAAATATCTGTTGTCCGCTTTGCTGGCACTTGAACCCTAACTTTATGACCATAATGGAATTTGTAATGTTAATACTCGGCTGCTTTGGCATTTTGTGGCATTGAGTTTCATTAATATTTTCAGATATCTTCTGAATATTATATGAAAATGATCTCACGCAACGCAACCGCAGTGGTTTCTGTGCTGCTTCAATGTAGACCCTGCATTTGTTATCTAAGGACGCGCTATATCTTGAATTAATTATATATTTCAAGTTTATTTCAAGGTCTATGTTCCGATATACTTATCACTCAAGTTATATTGAACTATCCTTACATATTATAAAACAAAGTGTCTGTATGTATGTTCGCGATAATCTCAAAAACTCCTTGGCCTTTATTCTGTATGGCAATTATGATTTCACACTTTTGTCTTACCTTATCAAAACATGTACCGTCTTACTACAAAAACATTAAACACACTTTAAACAGGCTTTGTACACGTGGTTAAATAAAACTTTACTACAAAAGAGTGTCTAGGCATTGTTTAGGGTTAGACAATGCTTGAGCATTATTTAAATTTAAATACCGCCAGATGCTTGATTAACGAGTGTCTATCTAGTTAGCGGCTTCTCCTTGGACGTGCTGTCAAATTTGTAATCGTTTTGCGTAATATTAAAGATTTCTTTTGATTTTTGAAATGACTATGGATATTTTAAATTTAATTGATTACGTCGACATGGAGGATATGGATTATTTATAAGGATACCTAATTTTCGAGATAGGATACATCGCGAGCGAATTAATCATTTGAATATTACGATGACGCAACGCCGCGCTCACGTTTTTTATCCATGTTAATAATAATAATTGGAATTTATGAAAATAAGAATAACAAATCCAACTTGACATTTGACAATTACGCCCGTGTCAGTTACTTTCCATTAAGCGCAATGTTTTTTGATATAACAAAATTTTATAAACAATCTAACGTATTTGTTGTAATTTGTGCCTTATTCCAATTTGATAATTTACTTATATCATTACTATAGTCCGTAATAATAGCTTGTGAAAACCAAAATCTGCGTAAAATAAAAACGACATGTATTCAGGGCGAGTGACTGAATGAATGTTTGCCAGGGTTGCCATAATGCAATATCATTCTCATACTTTAACACTATCTACAAAAACAAGCGCTAAACAAGGTTTTGTGGTAGGTTTTGTAACGTTTAAAATGTCCCATTTTAAACGCTCGCTAAACAATTTTTAAATAATTATACATTGTCTGAGTAAGCACGTGTTTAAACAGTGCTTATTTATTTTTTTGTAGTAAGACGGGTAATGTCTTGCATTTATATATATGTAAGAGACTGATTTTTTAGCAGATATCGTAACAATTTGAGGATATGACGTGGTTTCGAAGTAAGGAATCGCGTGGAATCGCTATGTGGCGTTAGTGAGTTAGGGACCTGGGGCCTTAGACAAAGTAGCATTCGCTCCGTAGCGAAGCGATATCGAAGTTCGTTATCGTCTCAGAGACAAAGGAATCGGCACTGTAACACGTGATAAACACGTGATACCTTGTCATGATTCATACGGAGCGAATGCTACTTTGTCTAAGGCCCCTGGGGCCTTAGACAAAGTAGCATTCGCTCCGTAGCGAAGCGATATCGAAGTTCGTTATCGTCTCAGAGACAAAGAAATCATGACAAGGTATCACGTGTTTATCACGTGTTACAGTGTCGATTCCTTTGTCTCTGAGACGATAACGAACTTCGATATCGCTTCGCTACGGAGCGAATGCTACTTTGTCTAAGGCCCCTGAACGGATTTTCATGCGGTTTTCATCTGCCATTAGAGTGATTCCTGAGGAATCTATAGGTGTATAATTCGTTAAGATTTTATCCTTATATTCCCGAGGCTTTGCAAATGGAGCATACTATGCACAGGTGTACCTAAATCCGATAGATGTAGCCGCTTCTCTTAATTCTATTGTAGTATAATAGAAGGCGCCATCCTTCTATTATTGTAGTATAATAGGAGCCGAGGATATTTTATATACTAAAACATTCCTCGTGTATCCGTCTTTCCATTAATGAAAACCGAATTAAAATCGGTCTATCCGTTCACGCGTGATGCCGTGACCAAGGGAAATGGGGATTCATTTTTATATAAATAAGATTACTAGATATTATTAGATTACTAGACATATTATATTAGTATTATATTACTAGACTAATATTACTAGATATATTATATTATTATGTCTAGTATATTATGTCGACGTTTTTATTTGAGCTTTAATGTAAGCACCAGCATACACACCACTTTTTTTAGACCTTTTCTAATAAAATAAAGTTAAAGAGTTTGTTTCTTTGTTCGATCGCGTTTATCTCTGGAACTAGCAGTAGGATTTGAAATATTTTTTTTGCATTTCCTTGCATAGTAATAGTGCGATGTGGTAGTCCGTTGACCAATTTCGGTCGCCCAACGAAAATCGAGATCAGAAAACAGAAAGTGAATTCCATTGATTTTAAATTGAGCTTGGGGTGATCATTAATATTTTTCATAATGAAATTCATTGTTCAGAATTCGCACTTTAACAAACTCCTTAAACCGCCCCAGTAAGTATTTATCTCATCTCATCAAATCCTCGACGAAAAACTTTTCTTTACGAGTATAATGTTCATCTCCTTTGTAAGTCCATAAATAAATTTGTTTGAACGCGTGCCGGCTTAGAAATTCGATAGCACGTTTTCCATCTAAGACACAGTGTTTGTTCGTTTTATGTTTCGTGCCTTTATTAAAGTTAAAAACGATACAGTTCTTTGAATTATATTTTGGGTTAATACTATGTGAAAGGTAAACTAACCTACCTAGTCGCTTATTGCGTATGGAACAATAATTGTAATGAATAATAAGGATCAGGATAGAAAATGATAATAGGAGTGGACCATGACATCCCTAACTGTGTTGTTTTTCAAAAGTTTCACTGTTCAAATAATTGTATCGGATTGTGACTAAATCATATACATACACGTGTTTTATAATAAAGCCATGATAGTACACATGACACCTACTGTGGTTCTCTGGTTCGTATCCCGATTGGTCATGCAACTCTGCTTATTTTTTATTTTATACTAGCTGAGCCCGCAACTTCGTACGTGTGGTATTCGGTTTATTGCGTAACTTTGTTGTTTGTTTACCGATTGAAATGAAACAAACACTAAATGTTACGGGAAGCTTGCTACAACACATTAGTGAAATCCGCATTCCAATCGGTTAAACCGTTTCTGAGATTAGCGTGCACAAACGCACAGACAAACATACAAAAATTCTAAAAACATTTTTTTGACCTCTGTAACATTAGTACAACATGTACAATTTTTTTTTTTTTTTTTTGAAAAAAAAAATTTAATGTACAGACACGACTTGTTTACGATTTTATTATAATATGTGTAGATATAAATGAAGATTCGAAATAATTACCAATAGTTCCAATGATGAATAACAAAAATATTTTAAGACTAACAATTATCTACTAATTTATTAACAAGCAGCTTAGTAAATTATAGACCATACATTTTTCACGTTGAAAGAGGGCTCTTTATTTTAATTTAATAATCTAATTTGGTAATAAGCTTACCACTAAACCAAACATAATAAGTGTAAAGAAACAATTAGAAGACCCACATCCTATCAGTACAAATGAGTTTTTTTTTTTATATATAAATAATTGTAAGTTTTTAATAAATTCATTAATGTATCAATTAATTAAAACAAATTTTTCTTTTCAAAAAACCAACACTTTTTAAAAAAAGCATCTTGGTAACAATTGTCAATTTAGGCAATCTTGTAATAAAATCTAGTAGATAAACTAATACTTTAACAATTATGTGACGCCGTCATCAGAACCGGATTAACCGTGTCGGGGTCGGTAGGCAATGCACATCTCGGGATCGGGACCCTTTACCCTCATCTAAATTTATAAAATATTTTTTTTCGACTCTATTTTATTTAAAATTTATTAACATTTTGTATATACGCTCTTTTTACTACATTACGAAGGGATGCAGTCATTCTATTCAATTTAAAAAATTGCAATAAGTGAAAGAAAAATATGCGTATTTTGGGTCGGGGCACATTAACTGATGCGGTGCGGGGCCTAAACTGCCTAATGGATAATCCGGCCCTGGCCGTCATACATTACCACGCATAAAATTCGTCCAAAATAAGTGCTTCATTTGATATATAAATTAATGTATAATGTAAGAATTCATAACAACGTGATGGTGATATTTTTGTTAATTTTGCATAACAAATAACAAAATATAAAAGTCAAAGTTTCTCTCATTTCCCATCAGAGGGACTTTTGTATGTGAAATGTAACTCGCTCAATAAGATACTCGTATTTAATTGTTAGTATTTGTGACAGTGCTTTTTAAGTTGTGAACACTGAGTTTTTTAAGTTTTGACGAGCCCGTTGGATGAGTGGTTAGGGTGCTTGCCTTAACGCTCTGTTCTAGTGTTCCCGGGTTCGATTCGCGGCAGGGTTAACTTTGAAAAGTGAACTTTTCTAATTTGGCTCTGGTTTGGATCTGGAAAGTAGTGGCAGGGCACATTGCGTTTCGCAGTAATTTGTGCAGCCCGTCTGGCGGCAGTAACCACCCCTTACAGAAGACCACCGTGAAATAACAGCACGTGTGCTGTTGTGTTTCGGTGAGTGAGTAAGGGATGCCAGAGCCCATTTCCCTATCCCCTCCTAATCCCTTATCCTTAATTCTATTGTAGTCGGCAGCGCACTTGCAGCAGCTTTGACGTTGCTTGTGTTATAGGCGACGGTAGCCACCTACCATCAAGTGGACTGTCAGCCTGTCTGCCGATCTTAACATTAAAAAAACTTGCCTTGACAGTCAAGGCTTGATTTTATGTATGGATTAGAAATAATGACATCTCGCATTAACGATGAAGAAAAACATCGCGAGTGAAGTCCTGGCAATCCATAGTAGCTAGCTAGCTGGCTAGCTCTTGCCTCTCCATACAAAGGGGTTGGTTTTGTACCCCGCAGTTATGTAATAGGCCGATACAGCCAGCTGTGAAATTCATTGTACAACCGATTTAACGTACATATTTCGTGGTAATAAAGCGGGAAATCGTATACAAGGTCAGGCTAAATGGTATATATAACAAAACTAATTTGTTTTGTTGTTATTTAACTGGTTTATGTAATAACTCAACGCACCCAATGCGTAACATTGAACTTGGTCACGCGGCGCGGCGTCATTGCATCGAACACCGACCATGAGAAAAACATGGATAAGTTTCTTTAATCTTAATATATTCGAAATTATATTATATTATTGCCATAGATTAAAATCTCATCCGGGTGTCACGCGACAGTAGTATTTTGTGTTTGTCTTGAAACATTTTTCTTTTTCGTGTAAAACTCGGCAGGCAGACTGACGGTTCACGTGATGTTAAGTGGCTTGCGTTGCCACTTAAGGTGGAGACAAACGCTAAATACTAAAAATATCCATTGTTTAATGAAGATGTTACAAGAAATAGACAAGATAATTGCTTTGAAAAAAATATATATTATACTTAAACATGTGAAGAGCCAATTGTATTAATTAGAATTTTCGTTAAAGTAATAGAAACTCCACAAAAAGTTAGAATACAAGAAGAATTTGTCTTTTATTGAAAATTCTCTCGAAAACGGTTTATTGCGCGCATATGAATCCTTTACCTATTAATAAGTTAATGTCAGTTTAAAAAAATGTATTAATAAATATTTTTTTGCGTATTGTTCTAATAGTAAAAATAAAAAAACACCATTTCTAGGCTTGTTGAATTGTCTCCGCCGCCAGCGAGTTCTATTGTAAATGTCATTTGCCTAAGTGAAGACCTTAAAGCGACACTTAAAGGCTGCAAGTAAGCTACCAATCTTCGTAGGACAAGGGAAAAAGAAGGGAGAGGGAACAGGACTTTGGTATCCCTCACTCACTCACAGAAACAGGCCGGGTTCAGTTAGTTTAAAATAATTAAAGATTTTTTTATTATGTTCACATAATGCTGATAATAAAGTACGTAATAAATTCACCATTTCTAGATCTTTGAGAAACGATTGGGTGTACGTACATGATACCTTCGTCTTTTTTTGGCATTTTTTTTTCTTCTTACGAATCTGCAGATATACTGCAGCTACTAAAAAAATAAAAAAATAAAATTTACACAAACCTAATTGTACCAAACAATGTCGGTAACGCATTGTGGCATCTATGACGGCAGATTGTCGGTTTTGTACGCGATTGCGACCAAATTACGCGAACGATATACGCATGATACTGTTTTTGGGCCTAAATAAGCACATTTTCCCAACGCCACCATTAGAGAGGCTTCATTTCATCTACCAGTAAGAATATTAAGATTAAAAGATATGTCAGAGCTTTCACTATAATATTTCTGCTTTTATTTTAATAAACTAAACTAAAATTAAGCGTCGTTTCATTGCATGTACGCAGATATCTAGCTTGATACGCTGACTATATATAACTACAGAATTAGCGTAAACTTCTTTCACTTATTACTATGTGAAAGTAAATTATAACCATCTTGTCCACTCTAATCCAATGTTTGTCGTCAGCCATTACAAGACTCCGTCGTCATGGCAACCGAACCGCGACGCGACTCTCTCCCTTCGATGCGCATTCAAATGGAACGGACCTTCCTGTGCCCTTTTCGAATTTTTCGAAAACTTTTGTGTTTATAAATTTATAAACAGATGTCTTAGTAGCCTCCATAATTTTCCAATAGGACTGGTCAGAAGCAGCCTAGATCCACCGTCGACTCGTGGCCCTTATCAAATGTTCTGTCCACCTTGTGGGTGAAGCGCAGCGCTTGGCCTCTACTCGAGAACCTTCCGGCCCCAGCGGCCGTCGGCTCTCCGTACTATGTGTCCTGCCCACTGCCACTTTGATCTGCTGGGCTATGTTGGAAACTTTCGTTCGTCTAGGGATCTCCTCAGCCTGGGGCCTTAGACAAAGTAACATTTTAAAAACGATAACGAAGTTCGCAAGAATAAAATGTATGGGATATGTTTGGATTGTTTAATTCATTTCGAGTTGTGTCTAGATGTCGCGTTACCTTTTAATGATCGTGGTATAAATTCATAAATTATGTATATTAGTTACTTATTGACTTGGAACAAAATACAACTTTTTCTAGCAGTAAATAAAAACGCCCGGTACAGGATGTATCACGTGACTTAGCGACGGCATATGTCAATCCCATACATTTTATTGTTTTCGAACTTCGTTATCGTTTTAAATTGTTACTTTCACTAAGGGCGCCTGATTCGATTTCGCAGTGTAACCCGAGCATAGCCCTCTCCATAGCTCATTGAGCGACGACGTTGAGCTTACTAGGTCCATAGTTAGAGACCACATTTCAGCGCCATATGTCATCACTGGCAACACACATTGGTCGAAAACTTTTGTTTTGAGGCACTGAGGGATTTTGGACGAATGTCTCGGAGCTGTTGTAAAAAAATACATATTTTATATACAACAAAGGTTACAAAATGATATTCTTTTAGTAACTATAAAAATTATAAAACTAGTTATAAATTTCCATGTAAATTATTTTAAGAAACAAAATTTAAATATTTTTTCAAATAGCCTCTATTTCCGAGAATAACTGCAAAGAAAATTATCGTTAATGTTTACCAAAATATAAATTATTTTTAATTACTATCATAGTATCATAGTATTAGCACAACCATACTTACGTCATACAGTCGGACAACGCTCAATGTCTGCAAACTGAAGCGAGTTCGCCGAACTTTGCTCTACGCAATTCGTTGTCTGACTGTATGACGTAAGTATGGTTAGACTGTGCTATTAGTGACAATATATAATGACTCTATTACCATTTTTACTGTACCTTTCCAATAGTATTAATGTGATTTTTGTACGTCTACCTCGTGTTTTATTTGCACGTGTTTCCGTTAGAAATTGTATAAAGTGCAGCAGGCAAGTGCGTCCATTCGAAAAGTTCGCCCGCATAGCTCAATGATTTCGTGTGTATTCGCCCCTGGACGCGCCCAGCCGTCATATGCGACGGCCATGTTTGTTTTTTACCTTTTCTCATCTAATTTCCCTTTGATTCTTCGTGTGTGAACAACTTTTCTATGGAAATTTTTATTTGTTGCTTAAACATGTGAAGATATTTTTCTTACCTTTTGTTGACAACAAGAATTTATTTCTTTTAAAATTAAAATAAAAACAAGACAGTCTCTTTTGTGGCACACAAAAAATACTTCAAGTAATATTGAAGAGATTTACCGTTTTTCTTATTTACCAAATGAAAAGTAAACTCAGTAAATTCATTTTCTGTTGAACTGTATCTAAGGTAAATAACGGAATAATAATCATAAATAAATTCCGTTCATCCGCTTAGGCTAGGATGAATTTCTTGGGTTGGATAAACGGAATAACCGCATACACCTTTAGAAAAAAAGTTTTTCATCCCATTCTTACTGACTTCCAAATGCAGTTTGCTATCTCGTTTTTGCTTTTTCACAATTAATATACATGAACTATTTTTTTCCATGTTAGGATCGACTTGATGGAAGATGGCTACCGTCGCCTATAACACAAGCAACGCCACAGCTGCTGCAAGTGTGCTGCCGACTATAGTAAGATTAAGTATAAGGGATTAGGAATGGATAAGGTTATGGCCTCTAGCACCCCTTACTCACTCACCTAAACACAACAGCACACATGCTGTTCATTTACGGTAGTCTTATGTAAGAGGGTGGTCACTGCCGCCAGACGGGTTGCCAGATGCCACTACCTACTTAATAATCATTATAATATCATTACACCCATCAATTAATATATTGTTAGAGGAATCGGCTTCACCAGTTGCCGGTGACCACGTTCCCGCTATGTTTTAGAGCTAGAGGGAGTGCGCAGGCAACGAACGGCATTCATTCGGTTAAAGGCTCTAGGTTGTGACGGACGTTGCGCTTGCTTGTATCGGGTAGTTCATATCTTTTTTTGTAATAATTATTATTTTTGATTATAATTAAAATCTTGTGTCGAATCGAGTACTTCTTTTTGTATTTAATCTCAATCCTGATTCATAACATCAGAAGTGGGATTGATACGCTCTCTAGTCCGATTGCCATCTAGTATTTTCTTTATACTGTAACTTTCTTTGTGATTTAATTTGAGTGTAAGTTTCAAGAATATAAACCGTAAGTAGTTTTCATTTTGTACAAATGTCAGCACGTCCGTCACGGTCTGGAGAGGGTACGGGCACTCGTAGTCCTAAAAAGCGTCATCGGAGTCCTAGTAGTCGACTCACACCATCTCCGTTGGTTACGAATTTCGATTATCGAACATCTTCAGTTGAACGTCGCGATAGGTCACCTAGACACCGTCGCGATACATCTCATAATAAAACCAGATTGCATATACGCCAACGTGCCGATACCTGTAGTCGAAGGGATGGTTCTCGCGACATTTCTCTTGATTTAATTCTTAACCGTTTGGACGCGATTGAGGGCAGACTACCGTCAACGACAGTACCGTTTAATGATCAGCCGCTAACTATTACAGAAGGTCATACGTCATCACCGATACTTTCCACTGCACCGATTTCTGCACCGATTAGCGAACAGGAGAAGGGTCCGCACCCCATCAGTAATTCCGTATCCGCGATCGCAGGAATAAATTCATCTCTACCCGACAACAAAGTAGAAGAAGAAAAGAATTCGAAAAGCCGTATTGTTGGGACACTACCGATGCTTTTAAAGACGAGGGCTAATGATTTCTATATGTACCGTTTGACCCTAATGTTCACGATTTTGATGCGGAGATTGATCATGGTCGTTTGATTAATAATTGGGATGACCGCGAATGTCTCAGGCGGGTAGGCAGATGTTTATGAGGCAAGGTTATAGTTAAGTGATTGGGTGATGAATGATAGATAAGTCGTGGAGTAAATTTAAAATTGAATTCAGGTAATTTTATCCGCGTAATAAAGACGTAGCTACCGTACTGTTTGAAGTTATGCGTACTAGTTCTCGTAAGTAAGCCAAGTGTGCTAATTATGCTCGCAGGAGCCTATTACGTCTTAACATCGTTACAGGTCTGTCAGATGAACTGAAGGTCGCTATTGTATCACTAAGTCTCATATTAAAGCTGCGGAAACTAACACCAAATTGCAGTTAAAGACTTTGTGGAATTCTTATCCGTTTATGTGAAGCTCAAGGCCGATTCCCATTATTTTAATAACTCTGTTCATACATTTAATAACGTTAAACTGCCACATTCAGGCAAACGCTAGGCGCCCAAGTTGGTTGTTGGTCCGATTAAGTGCTACACTTGTGGTCGATCAGGCCAAAATACATGGCATTGTCCCAAAAAGCTTGCAACTAATACCGTGGTTCCGCCTTCATACGTTCTAAACGAGACTTAACATTAAACTATGGCAAATCACCTAAATGTTGTATTTATTGTCAGCGAAATGAGCAGTTCATAGAATCGTGTTTCTAAAAACAACGTTCAGAGGATTATCGTAGAAAAGTTTAGTAAAATGAAATTTTTGCTTAGGATCGACCTAAAACGAAAAATCGTAATATCAGCTGTGATTTAGAAGGTACCCGACGTTTTATTAATATCACGTTAGAAATGTTAAAAATTTTAAATGTTTTCATTTCAATAAAGAGCGATTTTGCTTTTATGCGTGAGCATCGAAAGAGAAAAAGTCCAGTCGACTTGTCACATTACCTACCTACCGTCATAGAATCTTCTGAACACTTGAGGTAATATTTGGGAAGGTTTATTTAACTAGATCAGGAAGGCCGAGCCCAAAAAAAAAAAAAAGTTACTAGGTACGCAAATTTTGAGGACTTGCCAGATATTATCGCAGGGTATACCTCTAAAACTTCGTGATAACTAGGTTACGTAAGAAAGTCAAGTAAATCCTTCTTGTGGTCCGTAGAGCAAAATGCTGCTCGCGAAAATATTATTGGCTGTGTTACTAATTAGTCTGTTTTAGAAATCTTTGATACCGAGTTTCCTACAGAACTCTACACCGACGCCAGTGTTGTCAGGTTGGGAGCGATTTTGTTACAGGAGCATGAGCGCAGGAGAGGAATAGTTGTTGCTTATTTCGGTGGACCGGCCGAGGCACTGAATTTCGTTGCCTGGCTGCGGGTTGGAAACCCTGACAGTAGTGCGCGTTTCTCAACATTTTCATAATTATTTATTTGATAAATAACTAAATTTAGAAATTAAGGAAACCTATGTAGAAAGGACAAATTGTTCTTGGTGTAGTTGTGTTGCTCGCTATATTTACAGGATCGTCTTCGCTCTAGACTCTAGACTATAGGATGGAATCGTTGATGCTGCGCGCTGGCTTACTCAGGCGCAACCCTCTACCTGCTAGTGTTGTGCATTTTTGCAGTCCGAACGTTGGGCAAAGATCGGCTTATGTTGAGATCCAAGAAGGAGAATTAATAGCCTACGTGAGAAAAGGGTAGTTAGATCAAGCGTGGTATGTGATTAAAAACTAATTGTTATTTTACAAAATTTCTACCTGTTGTGTTATATTCCTAAGGGACACAGACTTAGTTTTTTACGGGTGTTTTATGATGATAACGATCATCTCGGTGTAGATGATAGAACTACCGACATAAACTTTGACATTTTTTATTTGCGAGCCTGAGACAGTTCGTACAAATTAGCCATTGCATAACATATTTAGCACATAAAAACTCAGGCTCTATGGCAGCCGAATCTATCTTGGAGTTCATACTGATGTACTCGGACCTCAACATAGTTAAATGCGTTTAAATATGTTTCTCGAAGTACTGCTTACTCTACTCCTTATACTGACGGGATACCGAAGAACTAAAACATGTCTTTTCTAATGCAGTGTCATTATTTTGCACTACTTTGACGTGTGATCGAAAATTTGTTTGTCAATTTTTCCCTTCGTAACTGGGTCAGTGAATTTAGTTCAATAAATTTCATCACACCGGTATGCACCATGAGAACGGCCAGGCTGAAATATACTGTCGAACTGTATGTTATGTTACGTGTGGAAGTGGGAAATAAAGGTTCCCAGTAGTCGGTTGAACTGTCGAAAGCACAGCTCACTAACATGTTGCCACTGAAACTTCACCACTTTAGCTAATTGTAGGCGTTAAAGCAATCAGACCTGTTATCCGATCATTAGTGCGTGATGTAGCACTGGAAAAACGAACGCTAATCGTGAAGCTTTGCTAACTCTTAGGAGACAGCGGGCATTTGAGTTGCTTGCAGATAATCAGCAGCGTCAAGATGCACGTGTGAACGACGGTCGGTGGCATCCATTCACATTTTCTCTTGTAGATTCGGTATTTGTGAGCAAGGTTGCACAGACGACATGGAAGATGGACTCTGGCATGCGTGGAGCCTAGAAGTTCATCCACGCTTTACCTCACCACTGCTATGAGCTCGAGTTGCTTGCTGGCTTTATGGGAAGAGGACACAAGCTGCCGCCGAACATGTGACATTGTGGCGTGAGAATGGACGTCGGTGACGTGTTCTGCCATCTTTCTGGAGGAGAGTAATTGGGACATGCTAACTTTGGGCCTCTGTCTAGTAAAGGTGACATGCTAACTTTGGGCCTCTGTCCAGTAAAGGTGACACGCTAACTTTGGGCCTCTGTCTAGTAAAGGTGACATGCTAACTTTGGGCCTCTGTCCAGTAAAGGTGACACGCTAACTTTGGGCCTCTGTCCAGTAAAGGTGACACGCTAACTTTGGGCCTCTGTCTTAGCGACGGGATATAGTGTGAAATCACAACTTGCAATTGTGAGACCTCTTTTAATCATGTAATGTGTCAGGTGGGAATGAAATCCGGAATCAATCTCTCGTGACACATTAATTAGATGCTTTCCTTTGGTTCTTAGTTCGTTTGAAGCTAATCAAAATAACTTTAACAATTTTGTTTTTGTTACGTGATGAACACTTGAGTGCACGCTTGTGTTCATACCGTTTATTTTTGATCGTGAAATGAAAAATGATTTCGAGTTGCGGATTAGCTCCAGACTGTAATTCACTCATGTATGAATTTCTAAATAAGTGTCCTGATTACAGAAAATCATCAGGATGATATTGTTCAGGTGGTGGAAGAGGAATCTTCCACTGAGGATGCTATGGTCGAGGACGCCCCGCTGTCAGGAAAGGCCGTGTTAGAGGAATCGGCTTCACCAGTTGCCGGTGACCACGTTCCCGCTATGTTTTAGAGCTAGAGGGAGTGCGCAGGCAACGAACGGCATTCATTCGGTTAAAGGCTCTAGGTTGTGACGGACGTTGCGCTTGCTTGTATCGGGTAGTTCATATCTTTTTTTGTAATAATTATTATTTTTGATTATAATTAAAATCTTGTGTCGAATCGAGTACTTCTTTTTGTATTTAATCTCAATCCTGATTCATAACAATATTATATAAATTGTTTCAATCATACATTAATAACATATTTCGTCAAACTGGACTATCATTGCTATCAATAAATTAATCCTTATGTAAAGATCCCAAGAGCTGTAACACTTGTAACACGGTTCGTATAGGTTTGTCCTTTACAGCATGTGCATTTGTAACAGAATTTTCGTTTGAAATATTATTCGGATAACATCAGTATGGAAGGCTCGTAGTCTGGTGGGATCAAAAAGCGAACAAACACGAGCCCGAGTTTATGCAAATCGCGATGCATTCACAGTATTTTTAGTATGTCCCAGTATTCGGTTTAATATAATATTACCTAATATCGGAAGAATAAAATTGATAATTTGAGAATGCAGAACCTACGCAGGAAAGAACACTCGAAAGTTTGTGAGGATTAATGGATGAATGTATGTTTGTTACTCTTTCACGCAAAAACGTCTTTACGGATTTGGATAAAATTTGGCACAGAGATAGTTTATTACTTGGATTAACATCTAGGATACTAGATTTTTTTAATAATAATAATAATAATGATTTATTTGCTGAATATAGGTAATTACAATGGTTTTACAATGAATAAGGCTCTCTACATTCTACCCTTTGGGGTGTGCAAATATTTTAAGAATAATCTACCAATACTAAATTAATGACTAGGCACTATCAACTAAGTTATCAGACATATAATCTTTCAAATTGTAGTAACATTTATTAACCAGTAATTGTTTTATTTTGAGTATAGTTTTGAGTATATTTTGAGTTATTTTGAGTATATTTTGAGTATAGTTAGCATATAGGTATGCTTCTGTCTTCGCAAGGGAAGTACACCATCGTTTTTATTTTTTATTAATTATATGAAAACTAACTTTTAATATAATAGGGTATTATATTAAAAGTTAGTTTTTGAGATAGCTTAGGCAAAATGTTAGTTTTAGTTCGTAAAATAACAAAATAAATTTTAAAATTAAATTCAAAGTTTTCAGAATTTTTAGTCTGTTCTTAAACACAATGAAATAATAGCCGCCATGTTTACGTCATACGGTTGTGTAAACAAAAAAGTGTCAGTCAGTGTCATGTCAATTACCGGCGCATTTGTTTACATAGCCAACTGACGTTATGACCACAGAGCAAAATGGTTTCCAGCGTTTTCGTAAAATTACGCGCGAAATTTGAAAATGTTAATTTTAAATGCATTTTTATTAACTTATTTGGTGTTTTTTTAGTGGTTCATTAGCACTATGGAATCTAATTGTGACACTTTTTAAAAATGAGAGTAATACCCTATTATGCATTATTGTTTGGTCCTTAGTGAACAAAATATTTATATAGTTTCCATATTGAATATTTTACTTACTCTGCAACTGACGTGAACGCGGTCCACTGCACTAAAAAAAAAAAGACGACTGTTGCCTGTAAAGAGAAAAACGATAAAAGTACGTGCTATGAAAACGATATCCATATTGAAAACAGCCATTTTAAAAACGGAGTGAATTTACAGAATGTACAATTTCGTTTAAGCTGGATACAATACAACCGAAAGCCAAGATAAATAAAAACAATTTTATAGTTTTGTACGGAGTTGAAATTTTCAAAAATCCTCAAAAATTTGCTATGTGCACATTTTTGAGATTCCAACATTTTGACCTTAGTGAATAGTTCACTGCCTTATCTATTGTAGAAGAAAACTGATAAGTGCTTATGCACACTATTCTTCGAACTACGATTTCAAGCTATGAGCAACAGTTAGAAAATTTTATGTACAAAATTAACTCCATTATCAATATAATAAATAAATTATTAAATTATCGTCTCTAAAAAATCAATAAGTTTAAGTATGACAACTCTTAGTTTGAAATAACATCATTTTTTAAAATATAAACCTTCATGTAAATTTTTTTAAGAAAACGTTTTTTGTCAATATCTCAAAATTATACTTTTAGCACATACCTAGCAGATATTGGTTTGACAACGACGTTTATCCGTTGTTAGGTAAAGCAACATTAATAATATTTGTTTGTCCGTTCCTAAGCAACGTTACATTTTATGACATTTTGTTATGCATTGCTAGGCAACGCTTATTTCGGCATCGGAGACGCCGCGCCACAATTTTTCATATTTTTAAACGATTTCTCGAAAACACTACTTTTTTCTGGATGAAAGATACCCTATGTTTTTTTCTGTATCCCTAACCATGTAAATGGAAAATTTCCCCATGATCGATTGAGTAGTTACGGCATGAAAGCGTAACAAATAAACTTCGAAAAATCACTTTCGAAAAATTTTTTTTTTTTAAATGTATCGTTTGGTTGACGATAACAACATAATTCAAAATTCTTAGATTTTGAATCCAAGATCCTTTTCATAAGAAGGTACTTTCTTAAGGTTGCCTTATGTATTAGGTCTGTATTAGGTATATACCTACTTTAAGAAAGTACTTAAAGTACACTTAAATGTAATAATAGTTTTTATTATTATGAAAAGTAACTTCAATAGCTTATGAAAGTTTTAATGGGTAATAGAAAAAGTTAAGAAGTCCTATGTATAAGTAATGAATCGGGTTAAATTTCAACATCTCCAGACTTGTTCTTCAACTTTATTATGAAGATTTTCTATTTATTAAAGGATAAACTGGTGTAAGAAGTTTCTGAAGAATAGTCTGAAAAGCTTGTACTTGCCTTATATTCGTATAGCAAAATCTTATAAATAATTAGTTTTGCCTTTTTATGTGATTCAAAAACATACGTCTGTTTTTCTTCTATTTGTTATTTGTCTGATATACGAGTAGGTTTCTGTCGTCAATTACTACTCGTCGAAAGGGTACACAATACTGAATATGCAATATTTTTTTATACGACATATACTTTCAAATAGCTGCTAAAACAGTTTCAGTTCAGTGTCAGATAAGTTTGCTAAAACAGTTGGACGAGTCCGTTGGATGAGTGGTTAGGGTGCTTGCCTTAACGCTCTGTTCTAGGGTTTCCGGGTTCGATTCCCGACAGGGTCAACTTAGAAAATTGAACTTTTTAAATTTGGCTCTGATCTGGATTTGGAAAGTAGTCACAGCAGGGCACACTGTTTCGCAGTCATTTGGTTAGGCCGTCTGGCGGCAGTAACCACCCTCTTACAGAAGACCACTGTGAAATAACAGCACGTGTGCTGTTGTGTTTCGGTGAGTGAGTAAGGGATGCCAGAGCACATTTCCCTATTGTTCCTAATCCCTTATCCTTAATCCTACTGTAGTCGGCAGCGCACTTGCAGCAGCTTTGGCGTTACTTGTGTTATAGGCGACAGTAGCCACTTACCATCAGGTGGACCGTTAGCATGTCTGCCGAGCTTAACATAAAAAAAAGTTAATAGTGATGACATATGTCGCTGAAAGGTAGTTTTTTTTAAGTTAATGTCGGCAGACAGGCTGACGGTCCACTTGATGGTAGGTGGCTACCGTCGCCTATAACACAAGCAACGCTGGATGTTTGTCCCAAATAGACATAATCCTGCACAACTTCAAGAGTTAATATATTTAAAATAAACATATAATGTATGATTATTTATAGAAATATTCAAATATATCTATATATACACAAGACAGTATCTGAAACAATACCGCCTTACATAGTTGTTTTCTGGTGTAATAGAAACCCATCTGTGTCGGGGTGGTAAAGTATATTTATATTTTTATGCGGGCACCAAGATAATGGCGGCATTGTTTAGTTGCGTCGACTAAAGTGAATGGGGAGCATTAATAGCATCCAGTTATAAAACCATCCGGCTAGTGATGTGCGGCGTCGATATCGGAATATTAGTTATTCGATACCGGCCTAATTAAATTTGTGTAGCGGTGTAATTAAGCCCGGAATATACTTTAATCTTCAATCGAGAAATGGTATTTTAACGTGTAATTCGAATTATCCTGTATTAGTTAATTGCTAGTAGAGATCATAGAAAATTTATCATTTATATTAAAACAGCCTTTATGCGATAGTTCTTCCACTGAAGCCTTTGCTTAATCCTACTAAAGTCGTTGAGGCACTTGCAGCACCTATGCTATTTTTAGGGTTCCGTACGTCCGAATAAAAAAACGCAACCCTTATAGGATCACTCGTGTGTCCGTCTGTCCGACCATCCCCCCCCCCCCCTATCTCAGAAATTACTAAAAAATACAGAAATTAATTTTCTACTTATAGATTATAGGAAAAACTATAAGAAGTCCATAATATTAAAATAACATGGTAAATCACTCAATATTGTGCGGATAGGTAACATCGTACGGAACCCTCTTTACGCGAGTTCAACTCGCACTTGTCCCGTTTTTTGTGTTATATGCATCGGTAACCATCTACCATTAAGTGGACCGTCATCCTGTCTGACTACGTTTACACAAAAAAGAATTGTAGTACAATAGGGTTATCATCCTCAAATGTACATAGGTATTGTGATTATAATTTATAAAAATCTGTAATAGACCATAAAAATTGAAATACTTGTGAATTTTCTATTAGCTTCACATTCTAGAACACAACAATTTGCGCTGCCTGATGAGGTCTATATATGGCCTAACTTTTAAAAGGGCATATATATTTCTTTTCTTAAACTTACAAACAGAATTGTTAACAAATAAAAAAATGGGGGTAAATGGTTTCTGGGTCAATTTGAGGGGGTCACAGATATTAGCCAGTTTAAAGATATTCTGCCAGATGCCAGAGACCTTGAAATGTTGAACCTATTGATCCAAACATTTTATATTGAAATTATATCGATCTTTTATTTTATTATATTTACACATTCACAACCCTAAGAGTTTTACTTGTCTACAACGAGTAACGTAAATTCAACAACTTTCGACGGATTAAATTGTAAACATTAATCCCAAATTTTACCTACGCAGTAAAGAGCCCCTGCTACTTTTACAATCCACTGTAATCTAAGTCATGTTAGCCGGAATATTAGCCATGTTCTATTCACTGTGCATAGGCCATTCTTACTTGCCATCTGATATGATGAAAACTGTAGTAGTTCCAATAGTTAAGAATAAAACAGGTGATTTGTCTGATAAAAACAACTATAGACCTATTTCTTTGGCAACGGTTGTGGCAAAAGTTTTTGATAGTATGCTTAATACACAGCTGGAGAAATATGTGTCTTTATATGATAATCAATTTGGATTTAAACGGCGATTATCAACTGAAAGTGCTATACTTTGTCTTAAGCATACTGTCCAATACTATATTTGTCGTAAAACTCCAGTATATGCGTGTTTCCTCGACTTGTCCAAGGCATTTGATCTGGTTGCCTATGATATCATGTGGGAAAAGTTGGAAAATATTAACTTACCATCTGAAATTGTTAATATTTTTAAATATTGGTATGAGCACCAGGTTAATAGCGTAAGATGGGCGGGAACAATGTCAGATACATATAAATTAGAATGCGGAGTGAGACAGGGCGGTATCACCTCACCAACCTTGTTCAATATATACGTAAATGCACTGATCGAAGAGCTCAGCAACGAGCGTCTCGGCTGTCACATTGATGGGGTATGTGTTAATAACCTTAGTTATGCAGACGACATGGTGCTGTTGAGCGCTTCTGTCTGTGGTTTACGTAAACTTCTGAACATCTGTGAGAGGTATGCTTGTAAGCATGGGCTAAAATATAATGTCACCAAAAGTCAGTTCATGGTCTTTGAGACGGCAAATGTTAAAAGCCCTAATAGGGTACCACCTGTGCGTCTGAATGGCATTTCCCTCGAAAAGGTGGACCATTTTAAGTATTTAGGGCACATAGTCACGGCCGACTTAAAAGACAATGCTGATATCGATAGAGAACGAAGGGCTTTGTCCATAAGGACAAATATGCTAGTTCGTAGATTTAAACGATGTTCAAAAAATGTAAAACTTACATTATTTAAAGCATATTGCACTTCGTTGTATACTTGTGCTCTGTGGGCAAATTATACACAAAAATGTTACAGCACCCTTCGTGTCCAATTCAACAACGCGTTTAGGGCGATGTTAGGGCTACCCCGCTTCTGTAGTGCTTCGGGCATATTTGCAGCGATGAGCACTGATTGTTTCTATACTAACATACGTAAAAAATGTGCATCACTTGTTAGACGGGTGCGGGACAGCTCTAACAAAGTTATAGCAATGATCGCCGATAGGTTAGATTGTTTATATATCCAACATTGCTGTAATAGACATATTGGTGGTAGTTTTTAGGCATTTACGTATTATTATTTTTTCTTTTCTTTTCTTTCATCTTGTATTATATCTTATTACTGTTAGGATATAATAGATATATGTAAAAAATTGCTTTTATTTTATTTAATTAGGTACTGTTTAGATATAATATATTAATAACTAATGTGTAGAAATGTAAAATATGGGTCTAGTTACCTGAAAATAAATGAATTTGAATTTGAATTTAAGTCGAGTTAAACCAATTTAAACAACGAATGGTACCAATTTTCACAAACGTCGTCACAAAACAGACATAAAATTAATCACGAAATTCAAGAGAACCTTTCCATTTTTCTTAACAGTAAAATGCCATGTTTGACAGCTTTTAAAACACAAATGACATAGTAGTTTATCCTATCGAGTTTTGTGACAGTTGCTTGGTGTCAGATTAAACACTCTTTAATACGCAATAAAGTAGTATATAATTTCAATTGAATACTTAACTAGTTTAACAAACTCTGGTGGAATCACATTATTGTGTCAGGGTGTGTCGTGTTGCGCTATAACGGTATCCGACTCATACAAAATGACTGCGTTCACATTATTATGGCGTGGTGTGTTTTATATTTTATCCTTTATCTTTTGTCTTATATTTTTATCTTTAGTTTGTGTTAATAGGCTACAGTAGCCACCTACCATCAAGTGGGTCGTCAGCTTGTCTGACGACCTTTATACATATATAAATATTTAAAAGTTTTTTAAAATGTTGTCACCGAAACACAACAGCATACGGTGGTGATCTTATGTAGGAAGAGCAACCCAGTTTATGATTGCGGACCACAAGATTGCTAACTACAATCACACTAACAATTCATATAATTGGTTTGATGTACTAGCAAAACC
Source organism: Bembecia ichneumoniformis (assembly GCA_910589475.2). Classification (NCBI taxonomy): domain Eukaryota; kingdom Metazoa; phylum Arthropoda; class Insecta; order Lepidoptera; family Sesiidae; genus Bembecia; species Bembecia ichneumoniformis. Next base: position 5,944,831 of record OU342541.1, read on the forward strand.
GTTTTAGACAAACTCGACAACTTGAATGTGCGTTAACATTGAAGGCTTTACAGTTTCATCTGAATTTTTAATTGGTTATACGTTTTCAGCGTCACGTGGCCTTAATGTCGTGCCGGTTCCATTTAAAATTTCATTTGTAATGTAGATGAGTATGCAGTACTCTGCAGCTTTGGACGTTAACATATTAAGTGTACATACGACAGAACGGTAATTCATGTCATTTACCTCGAGTCGAGGGTGCTTTCACACTTGCTAAATAAAACCGAGTTTATACCAACACAACTGTACTGAATTTCTATTTGCAGTTCGAGTGGAACTTTACAGTTTGTGATATTTAAAGGACGTATGTCCTGCGAGAAGTTTAAAGTACACCCTATACACTTTCAAGAACTTCTAAGCAATGTTGCCTTGAATTGATTTTGATAATGCTTTTAGACAACTCCAAATATGGGATTTTGGGAAATTGGGAGACCCCAATTAAAAAAAAAAGTGGTTATATTACTGATAATGTCATCATTTCCGGTTCAGTTTTCGTACGATTGTTGAAGCTTTGACAGTATTTTTTATATAATACTAGCCATACACCATCAAGCCGGGGTATGGGTGTCCTGTGCGAGTGTGACCCCTTGATGCTCAAGCGCAGTCACATCTTAGGAAGCCAACACAATGGCTTGTGAAGATGTGAAGAATGCCTCTATCAAAAAAGTACTACAGTTTCTTAACGTGGTAGGTATAGGTAGAGAGCTTTAGTTTACGTGGCGATCACAATATTTCAGCAATGGACGAAGTGATACTGGTTCTCTAGTAGACAAAAATAGCCACTAAGAGATACACAGCCATTACTTGTCATGCAAAATGATACCTATGCCTACACCAACAATTGCTGTACATCATACAATCATCAAATGTCGATTGGGCGAAAGGTTTGATCGTGTATGGCTGGCATAACAGTTTCTGTGAGGGTAAGAGGCCACATCTGTAACCCTTACTGTCGCTAGCTCTTTTGTCCATTTTAGACCCTGCAATGTAGTGTTTTACCAATAAGCTAACCAATTCTGCACATCCAAAATGAAAAAGTTAAAATATGTGACTATTGTGTATAGTCCATGAATATTTAGGAATTCTTTACATCATACTTAATATCTTCAAATTTTTTTTATGTTAAGATCGGCAGACAGGCTGACGGTCCACTTGATGGTAGGTGGCTACCGTTGCCTATAACACAAACAACGCCAAAGCTGCTGCAAGTGCGCTGCCGACTGCAGTAGGATTAACGATAAGGGATTATTAGTGGAAAGGGGGGAAATGGGCTCTGGCATGCCTTACTCACTCACCAAAACACAATAGCACACGTGCTGTTATTTCACGGTGGTCTTATGTAAGGGGGTGATTACTGCCGCCAAACGAACGGGCTGCCTAAATGACTGCGAAACGCAGTGTGTTCTGCCACTACTTTCCAAATCCAGAGTCAAATTTGAAAAGTTAATTTTTCAAAGTTGACCCTGCCTGGAATCGAACCCGGGAACCCTAGAACAGAGCGTTAAAGCAAGCACCCTAACCACTCATCCAACTTCAAAGTATTTTTCAGATATCTAACTAGATTGTAGACAATGAAATTTCAAGCTATTGTCTTTCGTTAGCAATTTGTAAGTATCACGGACAATCCAAAGGTTAAAGAGGATAGGTCTGCGCAGTAAATCTTGTCGAGCTCCGTCTAGGCACTATATCCTGGTGATCTATTGTGTCTGAGGAAGGAAGTTACTATACGGGTACGGTGTGAATAACGACTTCGGTTTGTCGAGTTGCTGCACCTTTTTTCTCTTCCATATATGTATCGGCCCTAATTATATTGCTTGTATGGTGTCACGCTAGCCAGCTCACAAGTATTGTCGGAAAATCTATACTATTATAATAAAGCAGAAGAATTTGTTTATTTATTTTATTGAACACGCTAATCTCTGGACCTACCAGTCGAATTTTAACATTATTTCTTTATATTTAAGAGCCCAAGCAGGCACGTATCCAGGCTTTTGGTTCGGGGGGGGGGGACAAACATTGAAACAACCATGTGAACTGTGTAAAAATCGCTGTAATGACTGTACTTTACTCTAATTTTTCTGAAAAATCTTTCACAGATTTTTAGAGAAATCAAGAAACCTACTATTTTCCATCGCAGCTATGAATGTAGACCCAGTTTGGGCAACAGTTCTGTTTGTGCAGGATAGTTCTCTCAATGTAATGACAATAGGTTTGAGTAACTCACAAAATACATTTATAGAGTCGTGACGTTCTATAAATCTAGTGTCACACATGCCGACCAGTCTTTTTTTCTTACTTTCTGAATGAATGACATCTATCGTTTTTTTTTCAGTCAGATTTCGGGGGGGATAAATCCCAACTATCCCCCCCTCTGTATACGTGCTTTAGCCCAAGTCTTGAAGAAGGTTATAAAGAATTACAGAGAAATGTCGAGAAAACCCGACATATGCAATGCATGCCATTGAAAATTAAATGAAACACTATACAAGTAGAATAATTCGGACTTTAAGGCGTGTATCTTTACGTACAGTTTCAGCACGCATAAGGAAATTACTAGATCTTAAAATAAACCAAAAAAAAATGATAACACTAAAGAAATTTGGAACTAATAAAAGGTCGGCGAAAACGCAAAAATATTTTAATTAATTTTACACAACTGCTCTGTGACGTTATTCTATTGCGTTTCTAATTAGTAAAGTAGCAGCCCCTTTGCTTAGTAACTCAGTATTTCTGTCTACCTCTAGTTCTATTTTAGTGAGCGATAACTATGTTAAATACGCATATGTTTCTCAACCGTCAGCAGTTTAAATAATACTAGTTTTTAATAAGGAGTTGGAATTTCCGATAGCGGATGCTTACGTTCTAAAAGAAACCTATGTTCCAAATTCAAAGTTTCTAAACTAATTGGTTTTGGAACAAATTTATAACTATAGATAAAATATTTTCGCACTTCAAAAACCTAGTTTAGAAGCTTTAATGTCATTTCAGCCACTTTAAATTTGGGAAAAGTATTTATTTGTTCGCATAGACTAACAGGGATCGCGGAAATGGGAGGCAGAGGGGGCCAAATATCGCCCTAAAATCAAACCAGTGTTAAAGAATTTACTAATTTTACTACCTGGTAAAGAAGGTTTCTCTGTGCTATCCTTCCCAGAGTTTGTTTTTTCTTAAATGTAAAAGCGCTTGTACGTAAGAAAAAAATGCTGGAGAGAGCAGAGCATAAGAGCAGAGCATAGAGAAAACAGAGCATAAGATTATCACGCTTTTATTTGTTCCACCTTGTTATTGTTGTAACAAAATGTTTGTTTGTAACAAAAATTTTGAACGCAATTTTTACCCATTTTAAAACTTCAGAGTAAACTAACCCTTTGCACACTTACCAAGGACCGATGATCGACACTTATCCAGAACATTTGAGAACTTAGTCGACAACTAAGTTCGCAATAACAGTTACTTTCGGTGGTTTTCGTTGCCACTCGCCACCTTCTGCTTTTTTCACTGTGACAGTCTCTCCGTTCGGTACCTCATTATTGAGGATCGTGATCACGAAGTCCCAGTTCCGATCACACCATCCTCTTCATCAGCCACTGTCCATGGTCGCCCTCGTCGCCTGGTAGTCCATGTCGGTGGCAAACCTACTGGTAAGGTGTTGGCTTTACTTACTTAGGTAAATACATAAATGCATAATTTGTTGGTGATCGGCCTCGTAATCTTTTGCTAACAAAGATCAGCTTTTCCAGGTTGTGTCTTCTTATTATGTTTTATACTCTGAGAGTATGTCATATTAATCAACAATCAATAGTGTTCAGTTAAAATATGTCAACACTGAATTGATTGAAGTAAGTTGAAGCATCGACTGAATAACTTATAACTATCACGAGCTACTTCCACTAATATTAATGACAACTTTTTTAAATTAAAAACATTTAAACGTAATATAGGGAATACTATCTTTTAATCTAAAGTTTAAAATAACAGTACAGTGAACGATAGTAGCACATTACCTCTAAAAGGGAATTTTAATCTGAACGTTTTTAATCGGTTTATAATCTTTTACCAATTACAATCTCATACCAGTTGCACCAATAAAATTTTATATTTTAGTCGTCGGTTGTTGTTTATAATGGATATATACAGAATTCCCATCTACGCAGCACTTTACCTTGAAAATTTTAATTACTACTTCAGTTATTGACTAATTAGTTTGTAAAAGGTAATTAAGGCTTTTGTCTGCCACAACAAATGGTTCTAATAAAGTCTAAGTATCATAGACAAGGCATTATTTAACATTGCAACCATTCCTTAACTGTCACGCTCGAGTGACCATGTGCGGTAGGGCGATTGTGCGACGGACAGGCTAAGGGCCCTTTAGAAGGGAAGTCACCTATGATGGAACCTTTGCATTGTCATGGTCACAGTGGAGTCGTCTGTCAGGTATAATCTTTATTACTTACATAGAGCGTATTTACTTATCACAATTGTAAGATGGTTTCTCTTATTCTAAGATCTTATTGCATTTCCTAATTCTAAATAAATAAATCTATCTTTATTTGCACAAACACCTGTCTACAGGCTTTTAAGTTAAATACAGCTTTGACAGCCAGTACAAAATATATTCTACTTTGTAATGCTAATTGACTAATTTGAACAAAAAAAGGTTATTGTGGCTTAACCGTAATTGTAAGACAATCCCTTGCAAACTTTTTATTTTATTTAAAGTATCGTAGTTTTCGTAGCACACGCCTATTAAATTTGCCTATAAAATACGTATAACTTTTATAGTCAAATCTTTGATACCTTGTTTTACATAATGGTAAATTTCGTGTGGATATCGAATTTTTTTGAAAATAATTTAAAAAATAGCCTATTTTACTCGCTGATAATGTACGAGTAGCTTTCTATAGGTGAAAGCATTTTTTTTATTATTAGTAGTACATACGAAAAATCGAATCTTTCCTCCTCATAATACACAAACCAGCACAATTAGCGGAACAGAAAAAAAGCATTCTTTATCGTAATATTTCATAAAAGAAATACTTATTGTTAGTTACTTTTTTATCTTGAACTCTGATTTAAAAGTCGAAAATTAGGCTAAAGTCACTTTATTCATCGATTTATTTTTGTTTCCCGCTAATACTGATTTGTTAGTGGTACGAGTTCAGTCTGTGGTGAATTTTAAAATTTTGTAAATTTGTTTTTCCTTTCTTGGCAATCTTAGGGCATCTCAGTTGAAATCATCTAAAATGTGTATTTGCGTAAGTTTATTATAGAATTTCATTAGTACAATGTGACACTGTGTCTTTCATGTTTTCCCATCGGAAACTGCTATAGAAACGATCTATAAATGTAGTAAAATGGAGTGGTTGTGATTTCATTAACAGACCACAGTGCCACCCTGTCTCGACGTCTAGCCGTCTAGTAGCATACATAATAGTGTGTATACGAGTGTATAATATGCGAACAGGAAGGGTGTTGCCATGCGATGCATTAGTTGTGTTTTGTGATTTAATGCTTTAAAGTACTTTGCAACGTTATACTGAATTAGCTCTTGTACGCGATTTCGCCCGCGTTCTTTTTTATTAGGTGTTAAAACATTTATTCAATCTTTTTGATTATTATTTGTGTCAGACGTTGGATTTTTTACTTCATTTTTTAAATGATCCTCGGGAATAATTTATTTTTTTCTGAAAGTTCCCCTATGTCCTTTTCTGTATCCCTGACAATGTGTATGCAAAATTTCTTAATGATCGGTTGAGTATTTAAGGCGTAACAAACAAACTCACTTTCGTATTAAATATTAAGACTAGCGACCTGTCGTCGCTATAGATAGACCGTTTAAATGAGTCCTCGCCCGCTCACCTCTCTCGGTTCCTTTTGTCGTCATACCCCCGCGCCCCCTGTACCGCGCGGGCGAGGACTCATTTAAACGGTTTATCTATAGCGACGACAGGTCGCTAGTCTTAATATTATAAATACGAAAGTGAGTTGTCATCTATAGAATACTATTGCAGAAAATTGTTAAGTTTGTGTTTTAAGTTAACTAAACATGTTTATACTTAAATTGGAATTTATACAACAAAAAAAAGACATCTACTATTATCTACTGTTTTTTAAGTTTAATTTTTTTCATGTTAAATTATGGCATGCAGACTGACGGTTCATTTTAAAGAAGTGGCTATACTTATTCGCCTATTAACACAAGCTTCGCAATAGAGGTTGCAAGTGCACTGCTGACCTCGGTAGAACGAAGAGAAGGGACTCGGGGATCCTTTACTCACTCATCGAAAAACAATAGCAAATGTGCTGTGTTTTTGTCAAAGTGACCTTATGTACAGAGGTGGTTACGGGCCTAGTTTATGACTGCGGAACGCAAAGTGCCCTGCCTATATAGTACTTACGAATTGTAACTGGTCATTCATTCAATTTACTGCCGAATAGTAATACTGTATGTATATCTAATTATGTAATCATCGATTATGCGCCACCTCCATGTACGAGTTTATTGCCACGAGCCCGCCCTGCTAACGTTGAGTAACCTCCACGAGATAACTGTTCTTCCGCCTGCGTACCCTTGTGACGGAACACCGTGTGTCCGTGACGTTTCGCGCCGAGGCCGGCGAGTACGTTTTAATGTGAGTATATTGCGTCTCCCGTCGACCGAGCGCGCTGCGAATAGGTTGCGTCTCGCGTCGATTGAGCGCGCTGCGAGTAGGTTGCGTCTCCCGTCGATTGAGCGCGTTGCGAGTAGGTTGCGTCGCGCATCGATCGAGTAGGTTGCGTCTCGCGTCGATTGAGCGCGCTGCGAGTAGGTTGCGTCTCGCGTCGATTGAGCGCGTTGCGAGTATGTTGCGTCTCGCGTCGATTGAGCGCGCTTCAAGTAGTTCGTATGTCATGGTAGTCACGCGGCACTCGTTGACGTCTTATTCTCGTCTTATCGCCCTGTGGAAATTGGTCCAGAATTTGTGTTTATTAGTTCCCATTTGGAATGCGAATTTGAGTAGACGAATTAAGGTTAGAATTGTATTTGTACTGTGTTATCTATGGCTTTAATGTGATTTTAAAAGTAAAACCATTATTTTTTGCTTAAAAAATATCTATATCTAAAATAAAATATTTTAATTATATCTAAATTAATTAACGTAACTAATAAATTAAAACATCAGATTTAGAGGCGAACTAATATTTTTACAGAAATTAACATTTTAGCTTTTAACACTAAATAATTCCCGGAATGTTCTAATCATACAAAAGAAAATGAACGACAACGAACCAGCTCCTATAATTATGGACCGAATTTAAATTATGTTAATACGGGATCGGTATGCAAGGTCGTTTGTATCGTGTCATGGTGTAATGTGGATGGATGTGCTTAACGGTATTGGTACTCTTGGTATTTAAGCCGACGACTCAGATGTACTTCACAAGATGTAAAACTCATTTTAATGATGAAATGACGTTTTTAAATTTGACGATAAATTTGAAAAAGTCGGCGGATTGACTCACTATCTTCTTTATGGTAGATGGTTACCGTCGCTTATAAATACAATCGACACCAGAAATCAAGAGCGCTGGCGAATCTGATTGGATAAAATAATGTGAGAGAAATGGGTTCTGGCACCCCTTTAACTTTATTTTATAAGTACTAGCGACCCGCCCCTGGCTTCGCACGAAGTTAAAATTTTCAAAAATCTTTTCTTAACGGTTGCTTACGTTATAAAATAAACCTATGTTCCAAATTTCAACTTTCTAGACTTAGTAGTTTTGGCTGTACGTTGCGTTGATAGTCTATCAGACAAACGATTTTATAAGTATACCTATATAACGATTTTTTAATCAGCAAATAAAAAAGGTTTTATTTTATCTAAGCCATTTTTACCATTAAAAAGTTACTGTAAACTCTGTTTAATATATGTTAGAACTGTTCAAAATTGATCTCACATGTTTGCTGTCTGAATTCTTGATTACAGGCATCACAGGCATTACTTTCTAGTTAACCTCAGTTGCAGTTATACTCAGTAGTAAAGATACGGTAAAAATTTATAGCGAATTTAAGCCGATAGTTTCTTATCTATCCCATTTATATTTGATGTATGTGTGGAGATTCGTTTCGTGGCCAGCTTCATTCGTTAGATGTAGTGCAATGACTCAAAGGTTATTGGTATCGGCCATTTAAAGTTCGTGCCCTTAAGAGCAAAGAACTTTCTTAAAATTATGCTCAAGTGTACTACTAATTTTATTGAGCGGTTTGTCTAGTCGCCTTTACGACTTCTGCCAACGTCTCCCACAACTTTTCATAATAACTCCAAACTATTGTACGTGGGATTTGAAATTTCTTTCATAACAATAAGATTGGAACTGAGATATTCATTTAATTATTCACGCTCGAATAAATGTTTTCTATTGTTGGGATTTACTTATACTATTCTCGGACGAACAGGATAACTACTGAGAAATCTAGATTGACGTTTAAGATTAACAATTTATGATTAATCTATAAAATAAATTAAATTTTCAAATATGATACACATTTATTTCTTTATTATAGACATATCAAATTCAGTCTTTTTATCTATCTCCGGAACATTACAACCTAATCTCAAATTGCCTCAAATTAATACAATTGGATGGCCAAATAGATTGAATTCTAAATCAACTGAATCCGAAATCGATTGAATGTTAATTCGACTGAATGCCAAATTGACTGAATTTTTAATTATTGATGAAATTTGCCGCACAGAATAAAAATACAAGTTATAGTTAAAAATTATAAACTAACCCCTGACGAAACACGCTATAGCGCCTGTTAACTGCTGAGGAATTCATCAGCAATTGCTGGCTCTCCCGCAATTGCTCGATGCTGCAGTGTAAGGTCAAGGTTACCGTGTCATGGAAATACCATTGAAGTAACTAGTGTGCCAATTTCACATCAATCAAACTTTTGACGAGCTCATTGGTTTAGCTCTGATCAGCCCTTAGCTCTGATTCAAGGGCCCCGAGTTCGATTCCCGGCAGGTCTAATTTTTGAAATGAACTTTTGAAAGTTGCCTCTGGTCTGTGTTTGGCAAGTAGTGACAGGGCAGCCCGTCTGGGGGCAGTACTATAAAATAACAACATATGTGCTGCTGTGTTTCTGTAAGTGAGTAAGAAATGCCAGAGTCGATTTCCCTATACTTCAGCAGCGCCCTTCTATGTTAGTTATGTTCGGTATACACAGATGTCACTACGTATTATAAGTTCAAATAGTTCATTTTTTCGACTATAGATGTCGCTACGCCGGCAGTTTAAACACCCTGTCGTTTCGTTCCTCAGCGCGAGTTACAATTTTCATATAAAATTTCGACGTTTACTTTTATAAGCACAAAGAAACCTTCTGGTTTTGCTTGTGTAGCTACGGTAGCGTAGTTTTAGATTTAAATACATTCCTGTACATACTACCTACGGAATATTATTACACCCACATAATCGCCACACTGTTGTACTACAATAGAATTAGAGAACATAAATACCAAAGAATATCAAAGTGACAGATAACGTAACGCTTACTAGTTAACGCTTGTATTAATTTTACTCCTCATAAAATTTCTATACCGAGGGCCTTATATGACAATCTATTCTTAAGGAGTAAACTCCAATTATTATAATTAAAACTTATTTTAATTATTAAGTACCTACATAGTAAATATTATCTTGCAACCTAATATCTTTAAAAAGTAATATCTGGCAGTAGTTGCATCCAAATAGGAATAACCCTAATTTCATTTAAACCAGCGACCCGCCTCCGAGGGGTTAGTTTAAAAAGGTTTGATTGTCTGGTTGTCTACTAATTAAGTATCTATAGAAAAACGTAACAGGAATTATTTTTAACTGGCGGCTACTTTGACAATTTCGACATTTTAGCTGGAAAGAGTAGGCAGCATATTTAAGGTACGTTAGGTTTCTACTTTGATCCATAGGTCACGTGGCACTAATTAATGTTTCTTAGGAATTTAGTTCTAAGCAACATCCGTTAAAAATGTATGTACTCGTATGTATCGTCGATAACAACCAAGTGAGTCAAACTTTGTAGGTAGGTACTTAAGAAGCTCGCATTAACGCATGTCACACCGTAGTATTTAATGTTATAAATTCATAGGTTACCAAACTTTTATAAAAGATCAGGGAAATGTAGTAGACAGCACTAAAAAATTATAGAGTTTTCGTGGAAGATGATACCTTATTTTGTTGAACTTAGAGACGAATTTTGTACGAATGTTACAGTAAACGGTTGAGGTAGGCTCGCATCGATCAACTTGAGTCGGTCACGCATTAAACGCAACAAAGATGGCTCTAGGTTGAGGGACAAAATGGAATTGCTTCGTAATTATTTGTACAGTCAACTTAAAAAATAACTGCATAATTTTTACAACCAAGTATGTGTTAAGTTTTTAGAAATTACAAAATTAATTTTTTGAATGAATATTTTTAAGACTTGGCTGGAAGGAGACTATCGCATAGAATAAAATCCCTCATTGAAGTAATAAGGAAATTGTCTACAGGCTATGTTTGACAGTCTACAGCAGGGTTATTGCGGATGCAGAATTTTTAACATCCGCGGATATGGGTACGAACGCGGACTTTTAGAGACATCTAAACATATTATAAACTAGCTGAGCCTACAACTTAGTACGCGTGGTATTCGGTATAGCGTGTAACTTTTTTGTTTGTAAACCGATTGGAATAAAACAAACACTAAATGTTACGGGAAGCTTGCTATAATATATCAGTGAAAACCGCATTGAAATCGGTTAAACCATTTCAGAGATTAGCGTGCACAAACGCACAAACATACAAAAATTCTAAAAACATTTTTTTTTGACCTCAGTAACATAAGAACAACGTGTACAAATGTTATTTTTTAAATATTTAATGTACAGACACGGCTCTTTTACGATTTTATTACATGTATAGATTAACATAATTGACATCTAACATAAACATCTGACATCCTAAACATACTATTTTCAACCTTATTGCAATGTTTTTAGCATTGCAATAAGGTTATCCTTAATTCTATTAAGGATAAGGGATTAGGAAGGGATAGAAAAATTGACTCTGGCATCACTTACTCACTCACCGAAACACAACAGCACTGCTGTTATTGCACGGTGATCTTCTGTAAGGGGGCGATTAAATCGAGTTATACATATTTGGTCACGAAATTAAACAAAATATTTATGTTTTTCTTTTTACAATTGATTAAAATATAATCTTGACTGAAATTGTGAAGCAGTTACTTCAGATAAAATATTATAAAGTAAAATATTACTTCAGATAAAGTAACTCTGTCTCTGTGTTGTTACCTTTTCACGTCTAAACCGCTTCACTGATAGTCATGAAATTTTGCATACACGTTGTCAGGGATGCAGAGAAGATGTTCCCGAGGGATCATCTAATCTGGCAAAGCTATAACTGCAATAAAGATTTTAGGCGTTACATTGCTCATATATTTAGTCAGGCGTTATTTTTTATTGTTTAACGTGGGCGAAGCCGCGGGCACCAGCTGGTATTTCATATTATATTTTGATTTAATATATACAAACATCCTTTTTTATTTAAACATAAGATAATTATTTGTTACAACGAAATCCATATGAAAATTGATAATTTACGTCTAACTGTCGCCGAATGTACATGGCCTCTGATATTGTAGGGGATTGAAGTTTTAAATGTATGTTATCATTCATCTTCACTCACACTCCCACGCGTGGCCACGTCAAGGGACCGTGACACGAGTTTTTTTTTACAAATTCAACCATAGCACTCCTACAGGTTGATACACATTAAAAAGAAAATATATATTGTATTATAAATTATAAATAAGGAGATAAGAGTATTTCAAGAGAACAAAGTGGTGAATATATTTGGCTGCATTGCATATGGCAAGCGTATTAAAACATTTATATAACTTTTCCTTATCCATATACCGACAGTGTTATAGGGCGTTGTTATAGGCGGCGTTGTCAGCCAGGCTGGTCCACTTGATAGTAAATTACTATCAAGGGGACCAGCCTGTCTGACGACTTTAATGTTAAAAGAAAAACAAAATTAAAGAAAATCGTAGTTCGCGCGAAATTAGAATACCTTTGCCAGCTATGATTTTCTCCACCATATAATTTTTTTTTAAATTTGTTCTCTTGAAATACTCTTATCTCCTTATTTATAATTTATAATACAATATATATTTTCTTTTTAATGTATTATTCTTATTCTTTTTAATCTTTTTAATGAAATTATTTTAATTTTTTTTAGTTTTTAATTGCTTTTTTTAAACATAGGTACAAAAAATAAATATCCACAATTTGGGACATTTGCGCATAAACCAATTAATTACACTATACGAGTAACTGGTAAATTTTATAAAATATCGTGCGACTTTTACACGCGTGCAATTTTGGCTAAAGAGTAATTTTAATATTTGTACAATAAATGCCTAAAATAAGGAAATTAGCCATTGTAAGCCTCTTGAGCCTCTTCGTTACAAGATGAATTTTATTACGATGTTTCATAACATGGCGGAAAGAGAATGTTTACTAGATTACAGTTCAACGAACGTTGGGTATTCAACACAAATATTCAACCTAGTTTTGTATTATGATTTAAATATTGACTGAACTCTAAACAGGTAAAATTATTATCCTCAGAACATACATAAAACTTCAGGAAGAAATTCTCTAAATGATAGTGAAAACCACATCAAATTATTTGCATGGTTGAGAAGAACCTAGCAGATAAACAGACGGACGCGTATATGTATTCGACTTATACTATGTCGAGATATATTACATTCATTTTGCTTCGGTTACTAAGATATAAGAGGATGAAAAAGTCGATAAAAAAAATTGTACCGGAGAGGTTTGCCATTAATTTGTATGTAATCCGATTGTTACTTTGTCACAATATTCTAAGCAATGGCAGCACTAGTGCGTAATATAGAAGTGCGTTTTCACTTCCTACTTTTTAATTGATAATTATCATCTTATTGTGTTTCGGACAGTGTGATTAGAGTTAGAAGGGTTATAAGGGTTCCTTTAGGAGTAGGTAACCCTTATAACCTGCGGATTAAATTAGGCATTCAAATCGGTTAAGCCATTTCTGAGATTAGCGTGCACAAACGCACAGACAAACAATCAAACAGACAAAAACTCTAAAAACTACTTTTTCTCGGTAACATAAGTAAGTACCTACAACGTGTACCAATTTTTTTTTTTGAAAAAATATTTAATCTACAGAAACGGCTCGTTTATGATTTTATTAGATGTAGGTATCTATAGATATTATTTTCGGATATTTGTTTGATAAAATTTTATTTTTGAAAAAAAATATACGACACCTACAGCTTTCGTAAACCTCAGATAAAATAACAACTAAAGACAGAGCCCTGTGGTGGAGCCCGTAAAACTACGCCTCGCCGTATAATACATACACGGTTCAACGCACACAAATGCTAACAAACTACGCCTCCCCTTATTAGAAGAGCAACCAGTTTTCAACAAATAAAAAGCACGATGGTATCACATTTCCCACGTAAGTAAAGGCTGAACCGATCATCGTGAAATTTTGCACACACATTGTCAGGGATGCAGAAAAGGACATAGGGTACCTTTTATCCAGGATAAAAGTACTGTTCCTGAGGGATCATCTAACGTCAGGCAAAGCTATAACTGCAATTAAGATGTTAGGCGTTACATTATATTGCTCGTATCAGTCAGGCATATTTTTTTTAATTTTTCACGCGGGTGAAACGCCTGCTAGTTGTGAATTTGTAAAAATGTCATATATTACACTTACAGTTATTTATATCGTGTTTTATTATAAATATATTTTCTTTTTATTAAAAATTTACCGACTTAGTTATATATAAAATTAACCATCATTAAAATTAAGTGCCTACGACTTGAATTTAAAAGTGTTTAATAAAGTGGTTATTTAAAAGAGTAACTGAATATCAACTTACTTAATTCGGTTTTTTTATAAATAATTGCTGATATTCTTTTTTTATTGATTTTTTATACCAGTATATTACAACTAAAACTAAATGAAAAAGGAGCCAAACCAGTAAGGAAGTCGGTAATTTACAAGTAATGAATGACTTTCAAAAACATCAACACATTTGTCGTCAGCCGGCCTTGTTTGACACAAATAGATAGTACTTTTACACTGCATTCGCCTATTTGTGTTCACAAAAGCGCTACGCCCGCTATGGTGACATTTTTAAATATGGCCGACCTATGTTTGTCCCTGTCAATCAAGGAGTGTTTAAAACGCAATTTTTTTGTAAAACCGTATGAAAACGCTAAGCGTAACAGATGTGTCGGTTTGAGGCGAATATTTTTATCAATGTCCATGGCAATGACCGCGGCTGACGTGCGGGTTCATGGTCGTTTAAAGAAACGACTTTTTACGCTTTATCCTTGTATAATATACGCTATGTACTAATATTTTTCAATTTACGCCGCAACGTTGGCGTGGAACGGAACGCTTCGGTTATGTTGCCGGTAGGCGCTAGTCTCATATCTGAACGAATGCACCCGACTTTATCCACCCTATAGGCAAAAATAAATAAAACGGTTGTCGAGGCGCAGGGCGGCACGCACACAGACACAATTCATGCGCGCATATAAACGCGCACTCTACACACACTTGTACCGGGGCGGATGAGGGCCGAGAGGGCGCTAGCCTCGCCCAGTCTCGCGCCGACCACGGAGCAGGTCACACGTGCGTACGTTGCTTCATACGACGCGGTCGAAAAAAACAATATAACTAGTTTTGTCCTGCCGCTACAGAAGATCGCCTCCTGAGAGCGTTTTTGGTTTTTTTTTTTCACTGTGGACTAAAAACCGAAGTGATCGTGCATATTTTGTTACTGTGAACGGTTGGTACATCCTTTATCTCGCCCGGCGACTTCACATGTCTTTGTTTACGTCTGTAGTTACATTAATGGTGGCAGGCATGTGTTTCTTTTTTGTTTTCTCCCCGCACGTATATGGATATTATTAATACACGCGTGTATTTTCCGTTGCATGAATCACGGGGCGTGTACATTAATAAGTCGTTTCTATTTTCAGATTAAAACTGTTTGGATTGATTTGAAGCCGTTGACTTGTGAAACAAAGGCTTTAGTTTGTCATAAAGGTGAACGCGCTTCGAACATATAACTACATACAATATCAGGTGAGCATTCAATTTATTCACAAATCTAAACCGACGCTGTCTATTCACAGATCCTTTTCGAAATACGCTCTATTCGTTGAGGTTTTAATTTCATATTTAAATGCTATGTAAATTCGTTTGCGATTTAATAAGTTTTGAGTCGGCAGCAGCCTCATTTATTTTCTAAGTAGGTAGGGTGGATTTTTTTCCAATTGCGTATACCAGTCAGGTAGTCTTGCGTAACTAGGCATTCTGGTGTGTGTAATTAACTATTGTATTGTATCAAGTTGTAGGTGTATTGTCAAGACCTTGTTGTATCGTTATATAACCTATGGCATTTGATACAGCCTTTCAGACTAAAATTTATCGGTTCTACTTGTTGCTTCGGCTTGTAATGTGTGTAACATTTTAAGTTTGTACGTGAACTGATTTCTTGAGACTACAATTTTCTGCTAAAATCTTGCCTGCACGATTTAAAAAAAGCCGTTAAAAATGACCAACGAATCGTTTTGTCAAAACTCCGATGAGAATTCGTACATATTTAAAACTATTTTTATATACCTAATGCGAATTTAATTTTTAAATTACACTAGGTCGTAAAATGCAGGCTTGAATGTTTGATTTCTTTGCCTTCCTGGTTTATCTATTTAAAAAAACAGTCCACTATCTGTCAATACACTAGAGGTGTATTGATTTCTAACGAAAAAACTAACTACTCAATATCGACCGTTATTTTGAGCATGACGTACCTACCTATCATGTAACCGAATTTTGAATTTAAAAAAATTGCGCACTTAATCAATTCTTGTCATGAGACATTATTTGCAAAGAGTCAAATTTCTATACTGTATCATACCTATAAATTGTTTATAAAAACTTGTCAGCATTTCACAGAAATAGTAAGAGACGTACCTAACTTTATTTAAACTGTAAATGCATAGGTACTTACCTATTTCTAATTGATTTCTTTGTCTACGTTTTTGTTAACAACTAGTTGTTGCACGCTACTTCGTCCGCGTCCCTAAAAACATTTATTCAATGTTTATTTCTTATAATATTTTTGTCAGGTGTTCATTTTTTGTTTTATTTTTAGATTTCGTAGAAATGTCTGATTTTTTTTAAGTAGGTAAAATTCAACCCATGTTACTCGTTGATTATGTAGCTTTTTTAAAGGATTTTTAAAATATTTTATATTTTTATTTGGTTTATCCAAAATATCCAAGCAAACGAACGTACCTAGTAACAATTAGTAATTTTTAAATTTATTGAAATTAGTGTAGATAATTTAATAATGTAAGTAATATTATTAAGTATATATTATATAGTGTGTATACGGTAACATAAAGGTCGTATAAAAATGTCGTAACGTGAGATCAGTCATTGTTCAGACGCTAGCAACTGTTGCATAAGATTTTGTTGTGCGTCCGCGATCGGCCTCAAGCGACCTCAATAAATGCAGCTCTATAACAAAAAAAAATGTGCACTTATAACACAACACATCACTATCGTTAAACTTTACATTATTTGAGAATTATGACGTGGTGAGGTAGCTACGCGTTAGATATTTCATAACAGTTGCGAAATATAGGCAACTATTTACTTACTAGGGTATTTAAAATCTATTGACGCGTGTATACCTCGACGACCGACGCAAAAGAGGGGTGATAAGTTTGACCCGATCGTCTGTATGTATAATTGTATATGTGTCTGTCTGTGGCATAATATCTCCTAAACAGATGGACCGATTTAAATCCGGGTTTCTTTCGTTCGAAGTTTATGTGATCGAGATGGCTCATAGCTATAATTTATGAAAATCTATTCAGGTGTTTGAAGACCACAGCTCATTTTCCTAGTTGACTCACGAACTTCCACAGGTTCGGTTGATTTGAAATTTGGTGTACTGTTACTTTGGTGGTATTTCAATGACATGGTAACCTTGACACGATGCTGCAGCAACAAGTAGTCTGCGGGATACCCAACTCCTCGGCAATTTTAAGCAGATATAGGCTGTTTGGGCTCATTAGAATGATCTCGATAGAATGTAGGGAGTAAAAGCTATAATTATAGTTTTTAATTATACATGTAGCTTAATTAATTATACATCTAGCTTGTTATACATGTAGGTACCTAGTTTAGCTACCTAAGGCTTCGCCTAAAGCCAGTTTCTACCAAAACAATTGCTTACTTAGGGTTGATACGTCAAATTAGATTTCTTTGCTTAACTCGATTAGTGTATGATACACTCAGGCACTGTCAAGAACTGCTGGATATAAATAGACATTACTTAGTGGTAGTGCTTAGTGCTTCACAATAAAAGGCATTTTTAGACTCTTAGCTGTTTTCATAAAAAATCATATAATTTTCGGTCAGTGGCGGCAAATAAGTCAAAGGTTTTTTTTTTCATTTTCAATATTTTTAAGTATCTAATATTTTTCGCTTATTTTGTGTTGAAAAAATGCGTCCCTTTTTTTGTTATAAATTTCACTTAAATGTATTATGATTTTGGAAGCTATGTCACAAGTTTTGTGTGTTATTGATAATTTTATTGTAATTTTTGCTGTAAATAAATGTCTGTCCGCCTCTATAATTTAACAGAAAAAACGCAACAGATACAGTTATATGTATTCACATTAATTGTACCTATTATTAGTTTGAATTGTTGGTGTTCTCTCAAAAAATATTGCACAACAATTGCCTAAAAATGCATCTTCCCGCTGATATTCATTAAAATGCTATAGTTATTAGATAATAGGCAAAGGGAATTTTATCAATTTAAACGGTGTGTCCATTGGAAATATTTTTAAACAAAAACTTGAACCTTGCGATCACTAACGCCATCTACTTGTGGATAGCAAAAGCGTATTGAAATTTAGACATTTCATTATAGCGATTAGAATGTCAATTATTTTAATATAAAGAGCTATAAATTTTTTTTTTGCAAACGCGCTGCTGGCATCCAATAGGATAAAAGGTCTTGGATAGGATAGCACGATAGGAGAATGGGCCCTGGCTCCCCTTGCTCACCTAACGACAACTTCACGAGCTGTTATTTTATGATAGTCTTCTATAAAGTGATTACGATTTCGGTAACCTTTACCGGAAATACCTGTTATTATGATCTCTAATTACTTCGCACCTGTCAGAGAGTTTGACCCTATATCTTCACTAGTAAGACATACATAAAGATACTGAAGTTATTACAAGGGAATATTAAATGTCTTCCCAAATAATAATCCACTAACATAAAGTTGGCTATCAAAAACTTAATTAATATTAAACAAACTGTAAACGCTTATAACTCCTGGCTGATGAAATGCAAAGCCGTTGTCAAGTTGTTCCTGATTGATTATCTCGATGAAAGGGAGCAGGGCGGTTTCGGGTGGAAGTGGGAGGCAGTGGTGGAGTGACTTATCTGATGGATAATGATCAAGTTTAATTCGCTCTAGTTTTAGCCTAAGAAACTTTAACAAATTCATTTGAAACATGAATCGGGGAATTGGGCAGCAATAGCCTAAGTGTTTAGTTTGTACTATACCTACTACTGGAACATTTAATTACGCTTTTATGTTCCGTTTGTATGTTAAAAGTAACGAAAACACTTGAGACTCTAAATATAACAAATCAAGTCAACGAAGATTGTAAAGAGATCTTGATAGTTTTTAATATTTTACTAGAAAACACATCTATCCTAATCAAAAAACCTAATCACTTTTAATCATTGGAATCAGTATCAGAAGAAAATAAATTTTCCGCCGTATTAATAATTAATCTGAAATTTGTTTTCTCTAACCGACTAAACAAAATATTCTCTTACTAGCCGAGACCGCAAATTCGTACTCGTGGTATTCGGTATAGCGCGTAACTTTTTCGTTTGTAAACCAACTGGAATGAAACAAACACTAAATGTTACGGGAAGCTTGCTACAATACATCAGTGAAAACCGCATTCAAATTGGTTAAGCCGTTTCTGAAATTAGCGTACACAAACGCACAAACAGACAAAAATTCTAAAAACTATTTTTTTACCTCGATAACATAAGTAAAACGTGTATAAATATTTTTTTTATTAATATTTAATGTACAGACACGGCTCGTTTACGATTTTATTATGTATATACATAGATAAATGGTAAGAAGTATCAAATCCGTTCCTTCAATCTCCACAAACTTTGCCATGATATTCAACAATACAATGGCATTCAGGTAGGAAATCACCGAACCTTTTGAAACATTTACAAATTTTAAATTTTACAAACTATACCCAAAAGCTGTGCTGGAGTATTGGCTGTGGTATTGGCCTGAGT
Organism: Bembecia ichneumoniformis; assembly: GCA_910589475.2. Classification (NCBI taxonomy): domain Eukaryota; kingdom Metazoa; phylum Arthropoda; class Insecta; order Lepidoptera; family Sesiidae; genus Bembecia; species Bembecia ichneumoniformis. The sequence continues at coordinate 5,964,362 of OU342541.1, forward strand.
GGATTTTCGTTTAATTTTAAAGATATCAAAAAACGCATGGTATTATTTCTACCTGAATGTACATTTCTATCTTCAAATATTACAGACGCCCCACTCCAAGTTTTATCCCCATTATGGGATCCAATTTCACAAACCGTTGAAGTGTATTATTAGTCTATGTCATAGTACTGTTACATGTGACATTTGTATTATTATCTATGGTCACAATCAGAAAAATGAGTTGTTAACTCGTGTCGGTGTCGGTGGAAAAATAATTTAATAAATGTCAATTGATTAAATTATTTTTATTTTCGGTGTACACAGATGTCACTACGTTTTATAAGTTCAAATAGTTCAATTTTCGACGACGGATGTCTCTGCTTCGGTATAACGTGCTATCGTTTCGTTCCTCGACGCGGACTACACTTTTCATACAAGAATTTCAACTTTTGAATTTATAAGCCCAGAAAATAGAATTGGGAAACATAAAATTACATGTGTCAGCTGTCGCACAAATGTCAAAGTGGCAGATGACGTAACGCTTTCTAGTTAACGCTTGTATTAATTTTACTCCTCATATATATCCATAACGGGGGCCTTATATGAAAATCGATTTTTAAGGAATAAACTCCAAAAAACCAACGTTTCCTAGGTTATCGTTTTTTTTATGCTAAGTTCAGTAATTTAAACAGCAGTATACTGCTTATAAGTATAACAGTGAAGGAGAGGAGAAGCCCACTTATGGGATGTAATATAACTTTCGTAATACATTTACATTACTTCTAATAGATTATTTATCAAATCAAAAGGGTTCTTATTTCCAAATTATCTTGTTTATTAAAAAAAATTGTATAAAGTATCTACTCTTGGCATAGCTCTGATTTAAAATAAAAGATACTAAGTAATACTAAATAATATTTCATAATTATTTTAATTTTATTTATCCACCAATTTAAAAAACAACATGAGTATGATTTTGTTCTAAAAATAATTTACAAGTAAATAAATAGGTTGTGTGAGAATAATTAAAAATAGACATTGAACATCGACTTTTATTAAAATAAATTGTTCCCCCATGAACAGTGTCTTCGTGGAAGTGTCACTCCCTACAGTGGAGTTGAGGCCTAATGCGTCGTTTAATTGAATGATTGAAGCTAATTACAGTAACATGGCTCTTGTGTAAAACGACCGAGGATGTGGTTTAACGGTTACACACAATAAATTCTTGTAACGCATTTTAACATATCAACCCCGCTTCCGTACGTCCGAATAAAAAAACGGAACCCTTATAGGATCACTCGTGTGTCCGTCTGTCCGACCATCATTCCCCCCCCCCCCATCTCCGGAACTACTGAACCTAAAATTTTGAAAAAAAAATATATAGAGAAATTAGTTTTCTACTTATAGATTATAGGAAAACTTATAAGAAGTCTTATAAGATATTAAAATAACATGTAAATCACTCAATATTGTGCGGATAGGTAACATTGTACGGGACCCTCTTCACGCGTGTTCAACTCGCACTTGTCCCGTTTTTTTATATAGTTAGATATGTACATATTTCTTTGCTGTAATGCTTTTTTAAACTTTTTCTTTCTTTACTGGTAGTAAAAAATCCTTTAGATCGCGAATTGTAGAGGCCACGATGGACAAATAGCTACAACCATTTTTTAGGATTATATATAGACTACTAACTTGTGTCCGCGACTTCGTCGGCGTTGAAAAATAAAAGAAATAACGCCTAACATCTTATTTGCTGTTATACATTTGGCAGGCGTTGAATCTTTATTTTCAGATAGTAGGTGCGCGCGGCTTCGCCCGCATGGCATATTTAGCCCATATCCATCCTGAAATGCTATTCTAACTATTGGTGAAAGAATTTTTTATATCGGATGTTTATAATAAAGTAAGTGCAGATTCAAATCTGTACATTTATTTGTACAATTTGTGTGTATTTCGTTTGTAATTAATAAAATGCGTTATATTGACTTAAATAGACCACTCAGTATTATATAAAGCAAGTATTATAAAAAGGTAAATTTTCATTAACTTTCATTATATATCATACTATTTTCATAAATGCAGAAGTAATAGTCAGAGAGCTAATAGAGAATTTTAAGTAGGTATTTGAGACACGGTGAAACTAAATATGCATAACCTTTTATTCTGTGTCCGTCCATTTAATATCACAGAGGTATATTATTGCTGGTAACAGCAATGTCTTCACAGTATGAGGCTAATTTGAGCTTTGGCCTATAATCCATCATGCTATCCCATTGACTTAGCACAAGATTAATAAAATTAATAATTTTTTGCCCATTGTCTTCGTCAGAAGTGTTAGGCTATTATGTTAGGCTTTAAAAAAGGAAGAAAGAAGAATAGACAAAAATGTGTAATCAAGTTATGATAAAACTATTAGTTAAATATAAGTGAATTTACAATTTACACTCTTAAGGCGGCTTTTGACTATGGGATGTAATATAATATATATTATATCTTGAGATATAATATTTTATGCTCGTCATACATTTTGTATGAGACCGTTCACACTGTGCATATATATATTACATCGCAAATTATAAATATTTTTTCGACCGACTGAGCGATATTTAAAAACAAAATACGTTGATTGCGTGTTTTTATTCGTCTACTCGGCCAGATTAACTTGGCGCCGAGGACGTCAGTTGCAGCGCTCCAATCGCACATTCCACGAGGCGAACGCGGAGAGGTGTGCAGAGTTGTGTGGAAGGGGTTACATTTCCAGATCGATTATACATATTTACCAATGGATAGCGATATCAAAGTTTCTTGTATTATATATAATATTCTAAAATATATGTCTTAAGTAATTTGTTACATTATTTTGGTAGAAGCTCATGGACTATTAAGACTATTGTAGTACAATTTTATAACTCACTTGACCTACTCGACATATTATTATAGGTATAAGTTCATCTGGAATAATTTTACCCTCCACATATACTCAAATATTATTTTAACAAAAGTCAATTTACTTAATATTTTTCAACCGATCCATGATACATTACAAATTTAAAAACTGATAGCTATTTTATAATATTTTATTCACACAGCTTACGATGTCGAATAATTCAATTGATTATTCATTAAGATTCTTTATCTATATCTATATATCTTGTAATCTTATTACTATAGAATAAAGGCGTTATCCGCCTGTGTTTCTCCGCTAACTTCTTTTATGCGGTTTTCACTCAAGAGTGTTGAAAATATTCGTGTATATAATCTAGTAAGTTGCAAAGTAGAAAATTGCCTCGAGTTAAACCAGGGCCGGGTCGCTAATTTATTAAAATAAGTTAGAATGCGAGGAATAAAAAAAACATGCGTAATAACAGAAAAGGCGATCAGCATTTTAAATTTGTGTCATTGTGCCAGCAACACTTTTACTTCGTATAAATATTTTTTTCTGCTAATGTAAACATAAAAATTGCATAGGTAGTTTTAGAGCGACCATATAGAAGTTCATAAACATTTATTTATATTACAAAGAGACGTTCATTTAGATGCCTAACTATATAATCCAATATCACGATTGGATGAGTGGTTAAGGTGCTTGCCTTAACGCTCTGTTCTAGGGTTCCCGGGTTCGATTCCCGGCAGGGTCAAATTTGAAAACTCTGGTCTGGATTTGGAAAGTAGTGGCAGGGCTACACTGCGTTTTCGCAGTCATTTGGGCAGCCCGTCTTGCGGCAGTTACCACCCCCTTACAGAAGACCACCGTGAAATAACAGCACGTGTGCTGTTGTGTTTCGGTGAGTGAGTAAAGGATGCCAGAGCCCATTCCCCTATGCACTTCTAATCCCTTATCCTCCGTTACCGACTTGCTGCTGTCGGCAGCGCACTTGCAGCAGCTTTGGCGTTGCTTGTGTCATAGGCGACGGTAGCCATTTACCATCAAGTGGACCATCAGCCTGGTTGCCGACCTTAACATAAAAAAAAAAATTAATATTTTTTATTTTATTTTCCCTTGAAAATTTGTAATCATCACCATCATCTCAGCCGTAGGATGTCCATTGTTGGACATAGGCGTCCTCCATAATTTTGCAATAGGACCGGCCAGAAGCGGCTTGGACCCCCAGCCTTTATCAGACCGTCTATCTACCTTGTTGGACGTCCTACGCTGAGCTTTCTGGTCCGTGACCTCCACTCGAGAACCTTCCAGCCCCAGCGGTTGTCGGCTCTTCGTACTATGTGTCCTGCCCACTGATCAACATATTGATCCGCCGGCTTATCTGGGTAACTTCACTGATCTAAACTATATAATTATATAGTCTTAGGGTAACTTTCGTTTGTTTACTCCTCATTCCTAATTGGATCTCGCAGAGTAACCCCGAGCATATCTCTCTCAATAGTTCGTTACATGACGTTGAACGAGGCTCATAGCTAGAATATTAATAAGTATTATTATAACAGTGTTAAATTTATAATGTACTAGCTGAGCCCGCAACTTCGTACGCGGGGTATTCGGTGTAGCGCGTAACTTTTTTGTTTGTAAACCGATTGAAATGAAACAAACACTAAATGTTACGGGAAGCTTGCTACAATACATCAGTGAAAACTGCATTCAAACAGGTTAAGCCGTTTCAGAGATTAGTGTGCACAAACAGACAAAAATTCTAAAAAACGGTTTAATTTTTTTATCTCTGTAACATAATCCTTAACGTACAGACACGGCTCGTTTACGATTTTATTATATGTATAGATATATAATAATTAACATTATAATTTTGTGACCCTATACATCGAATGAAATTTCATGAGTTTTTTTTTTCTCTGATTGACATAAAAGTAGATGTAAAAGTTAAATTTAAGTTACCTTTAATGCAACCCAAAACCTGACCCCTTTTTTGCACAAACCCACAATAAACTGTAAAACTATTTTTGTATTGAAAGTTAAGTATTATTACAAACTCAATTACTCACTAATCACAGACCCAACACTGTGGGAATTATATTACCTCTCGCCTACGCACCTTTTTCATACACTTTCCATCTTCCCTTTCGATTTGTTATGTAACGGGTCCATGTAACAGAGGCCTCTGTACGCACCTTTGTGTTCCCCCCTCGAAGCAATTAGTGTGTACAGCACGAAGACCGGGGTAGGTCAAAGTATATTGGTAGACTGATTCTCAGAGTTCTCATATAGTCATTGGCCGTGTCTACATCCCCTTTTTTTTCTTTGTTCAAGAAGCGTATCGCCACGCAAGTAAGTTCTCAGGCCGATGCCTTGTTTGGACTGATTTAGTAGCTTGACTCATTAGTTTCAAGGAATTATTACTCACTGGTTCTTTTAGGTCGAGTAAAGGTTTTTATTGTGCTTTTTATGATTTCATGTTTTGTCTAAATTGAAAACAGAAATTTGACTGAGAATTTTTAAGTATTTTCATTTTTGTATTTCACGGCCATTGTAGACATAATATTTAGAACTATATGCTTTTGGTATCTAGGAAGACCTAATTTAATTTGCGTATTTGCGTAAACATAATTAACGAAATAATAAAATTAGTTACTAAAATTAATTTTGTGATCTGACATTGTCGTGTTTGTGTTCAGTAATTCCGTAGACTGTTGCCAAAATTAAGTCTTTCTTACGTCTTTATAACATTAGAAGTAAACAAAATCTATAAATAGTTTAAAATTTCAATAGGGGATCGGACAGTAATCAGATTAAAATCTAAAATGTATTTAGAAAGAAAATATATATTTTTTTATGATTATTTATCGAATAATAATTTAATATAATTCATTTAAATATTTTTAAATGAAGAAATAAAATTTTATTATTTACAATATTTTTAATCTAAACTGAAACACCAATCACAGTGCATGACGTCATTTGTGGGCAATCATTGTCTTATGCCAATGCAGCTGTTTTGTTATGATATGACCACAAATGACGTTACGCGCTCTCTCATGAACTATCGTGGCGTTTTGGCGGCATTTTCAAACAAACAATATTAAAACATGATTTTGAGTACCTAAAAGGCTATAAATAAATAAAATAGATTTTTTATGGGAATAAATATCCATGAAGATAAATTTAAAACACTTTCTGAAAATTTGTCCGATCCTCTATTCAATTTGTTCGTTATTTATTTGACAAATAATTACAATTAATAACTCGTTATTTGATCATAAATAATTATTAAATGTTATATACTTTTTTCTATCGAGCTTGACTCGCTCTGATTTCGTATAATCAAACCAGTTCTACCCTCATAACTGGTTTACCGTGTAGGATGGATTCTCTCATAGATATACAATGTATACGAGTACATCTTACATATTTACGAGATATATAATTATGCTTAAGATGCATATAAATTATTATCATACTATTATTACAAAAGTATGCGAGTAGTATATCGCATTTACCCTACTCACTGCATGACTCACTGCATTCTTTATGCGAATAGACTATAGTTATAATGATAAACCATAAGGCTACTCCAGCCGCAAAACTCGTCCTGCACTGAATTGACGGGACTGCTGAGGGGGAGTCGCTACTTGCAAATCTCGGAAATATCTATTTAAAAATTAAATAAAGTATAATTCAAATTTTTCTTTTGATGACACTTCAGATAGTGGATCTTAAAATTCATCTTAAGAATTAGCTATTTAAAATATTGATTATTAAGCAAATCGCACGGTTACAACTTCGATATTAGACCGCAAATTAATAATTATTTTATATAATATATAATTAAAAATAGTTTAAAATATAATCATGATGATTCCCTTTCATGTATCCTGCAGATGATTTGTTTATTTTTAAAATTATAAATATTATGGTAATTTAAAAGGAAAACGGTTACAAATAAGTGGATTTTTTTATCATTAGGGGCTGGCGTCGCCATAAGTAGTGAGTGAGCCAACCACGCTTATGAACCGCACAGTACTACAGCGCGCCATGCTGCACCTTCGTACTTTTTAATTCATATCTTTTAAACGAATCGAGACACTGAAATTTTTTGCATAATATTTCTACACTACAAGCTATGTTTTTAAAGAAAATAAAAAATTGAAAAAATTGCTAAGTTTCAAAAAATCACATTTTAAATGTTAACTTCCGATTTACTACTATATGAAGAAAAATTACAATTTCAAAATGTGGTTATTTTCTGAAAAAATCAATTAATATTTTCAAATAAACAACAGTTAAGTTACTTATAAATAAATCCATTTGATTAACTGAATTAACGGCATCCGAAAAATCCGTTACTCACAATTTTCCGATTCTTTGAAGTCACATAAGTTAAGTAAAAAAATAAATATTAAAATAAGGTACATTCATTCAGGTCCCGTAGAAGTACAATTAACCCAAATATAAACAAAATTCACGACCTGACATTTTTTTCGTAGCCCGCTTTCGTGGAATGCCCCATATGTTAATAGAAGTATAGAGGATATTAGAGTAACACATAGGCCATACACGGATGACGTCGCTAGCTTCACTTAAATGATTGATGTAGTCTTCTTTTCCGCGGTTACATAAGAAGACAGATATATTTTACAATTTGACATTTAATTTGCGAAACACGTTCAAGTGAATTAGTCGTTGTAAACCGAGCACAGTAATGAGAGATATTTCTCAACTATGCAACCCACCTTCACTGGTAACCTTGTTCATACTTACGTGTATTGCACCACATTTCCTTGTGAATAGTTCCGTGAATTCATATTATAAACAATTTCTTTATGTGCGTTATTTCTTCGTTGCGACAATTAGATTACACTTACAGCCCATGAGAATGTAGGACTTTCGTGCTGACTAAGCTACAACTCATTGTAAGCATAATGACTTAAAATAATTGTGTAGATATGAGTCTATATCTGTATAAGGACAATATCTGTATATATTTATATAAAACTGATTGATTTTGATACGGTTTTCACTAATGAAAAGAGCGCTATAAACGAGAAGTTTCGTATATATAATTTGTAGAAAATAATTGCATCCGTTAGAAGCCGGGAGCGGGTCTCTAGTATACTTATATTAAAGTTTACAGCTGGGCACATTTTTCATTTGTATACTAAGGCATTGTATATATATATATTTCACCACAATAGTGATGTTAGCCTATTGCTGGTTGAGAGCATTTCAAATCTCATTGGAGTTTTATAGATTACAATAGAAAACTGTATATTTGAAAAATATACAGTTTTCTTTGACCATTAGAGGAAGCGATCACCATTTCTAAATTCTAATAATTTCTAAGTCTAGATTGAGTTTCCTAATTGGGTCTGCTTTTAACATATTAAATACAAGCTGAGCCCGCAACTTCGTACGCGTGATATTCGGTATAGCAGTTTGTAAACCGATTGGAATGAAACAAATACTAAATGCTACGGGAAGCTTGCTGCAATATATCGGTGAAAACGGCAGTCAAATCGGTTAAGCCGTTTCTGAGATTAGCGTGCAAAAACGCTCATACAGACAAAAATTCTAAAAACTAATTTTTTGACCTAGATAACATATAAGTACGTGTAATTTTTTTTTTTTTTTAAATATTTAATGTACAAGCACGGCTCGTTTAGGATTTTATTACATGTTTAGATTACAATAAAAAAACAAACTCACTTTCGCATTTATAATATTACTTAGTATAGAGCGTTTAGGAGAGAGTATACATAATATAATAAACTGTTTCCATCTGGAATAATGTATTTTTGAAATAGGAATTTTTTTTTAATGCCTGCAGCGGCTTAGGATTTTACCCGAAGCCGCATGTAAGGAACTTCAACATATAAGGAAACTTGCAAAACGATTTTTTTTAAATAATATTTTAATAGATAGGTAATCTCGGACAATTCACCGAAATTGTTTTTAGAACAAAGAAACTAGTTTTGCGTTGTATCATAGTTACATTTAATTATTTGTTTTATCGTTGATCTGAATACATTTTTGTATCATTTGAACGTTTCCTGTGTATTCGTGATACTCTTGCCTAACAATCGGCTAAAACATTTACATATTTTATATATGTATTTTTATAACATGGAGTATAATTATTGCTTACTTATACGAAAGTATTCGAAATTTAAAATTACAGTCCGGAAAACTTATTGAATCGTTAATTCAACCTCTTACAGTACCTATTTGTTTGTTATATTTTATTGATTTTAAGCATAGAAAAGTCTTTGATTTTAAGTATCAATCATAAATATCGGACACCATTATCACAATATAAGCAAACGCAACAGACAGTTTTTCTTCCTAATCCAGTTAAGGTTTCCATGCACTCGAATTTGTACGGTATTTCCATACCGAATTATTGATTGATTAATAATTCTCATTAAATAATACAAAAAAATGATGTAACATTGGCCTTTTTAAGACGCTTTTATTATCAACTGTAGTTTCTTCAAAATCCATTCATTAAGTATTTTTTACGTAAAAGACAATCATCTCTCCATCCAGCGCTTAAAATATATTTTATTTTGGGATAAAAAGTTTTTCTAAGTTATTTTAAATTACGAAATGGTGACCCTAATTCAACTATGTTTAAACGTGTATTGCTCTCTCGCTCTTGCTTGTTCAAGAATACGAGACATATAAAGGCAAGCATTGCATGTCAGTTGTTGTGACCAGTATTGTATATTGACGGGAAGTAAATTTTTTAGTCGAGGTTCATTAGTGGATAGAGTTTGATAAATACATAAAAATAACTTTATGAAATGGAGGCTTTTGTATTTGAGAGTTAAAGCTTCTAGTAAGAACAATCTACGAAGAAATTTTTCATTTGTTCTCTGTGTCGATTTCATGATTTAGGTTCCATTCGCATATGCTATTTATGATTTGTGATTATGTAAAAATTGATTATCTCGAAACTAAGAGACCAAAGGCTAATATTACAGCCAGATGTGCGAGCGTGACAGGTAGAGCGTCAAGTGAAAATATACCATAAGGTACGAACGCGCACGAGTGTTGATGACCGCCAGCGAAGGCCATACAATCGGTCAGACAACCAAATGTCATGGCCGTACGCAGCGCGGCGACAAGACCACTGCGTCACAGATGAAAAAACGTGACTCACAGACACGCCGACAAACCAAATTAGATTGACCCCCCCACCTTGTTGCCTCGCTGTGACGCGTAAGTCGAAATGAAGGCCAAATAAAATTCGGCTAATTAGACATTACAACAATGTGGTGTCAACCTTGTAAAAGAGAACGGCATTGACATTGGCTTGAATTCAACGCGGAAAACGGAAAATGCACAGTGACCCGAAACCAAACAGCGGCGCCCAAAAAAAATAATTTAATTATTATTATCCAGGGTCCCACTAGCATTGACTTCGAAGGGGTTCAAATGGGCAATGGTGGATTGGCCAAAAAGTTTTTGCGGTTTTTGCTGACAGCGATTAAAGCTTAAAAATGTTTTTATTTTATTTTTAAAAATTAAATAAAAATTTTCAATGGAGAGTAATTCATCGCGCATTTTAAAAATAGGCAGGTTAGTAATTTCAAATTTTATTTACTTATAAACTACTTTTCTGCTCTCTTTTTAAGGTGTAAATTTTTTAAGAAGTTGAATTTTCGATTCCCTCGGGAACGTTATTTTTTTCTGGATTAAAGGTACCCTACTATCTATGTCCTTTTCTGTACCCTGACAACTTGCATGCAGAATTTCATGATTATTGGTTGAGTAGTTAAGGCGTGAAAGTGTAAGAAACAAATAAACTCACTTTCGCATTTATTATATTATTTAAAAAATTTACAGATAGTTTACACATATAGTTATTCGCCGACCTTTACACTAAGCATAGCTTGAATTGTAAAGGCCAGAATTTAACGAGATATAAAATTTGAGAATTAAAAATAGTCATTAAAAGAAAAGGAGATTTGGGTGTCTGTCTCTCTCTCTCTCTCTTTCTCTCTGTGTGTGTGTGTGTGTGTTCAGATAGTAAGTTAGTGTTGTGACTTATTGGATGCCTTTCAGTAAAAGTTCAATATCGTCATAATGAAGTCCGAGAAGCCAATTCCGAACAATAGGTTTGATGCTCTTTATTTTTGGTATTAGTTAGTAGCTTTACGAAAAGCGAATTATAAAATTATCCAAACAGATATAGATTTATAGATTTAACATTTTTTAAATAATGTAGTTATATGCTTCCTCGTGGTTCAAACTTCTCTATATAAATTTCATCGAAATCGCTTCAGTGGTTTAGCCACAACATGACAGTCAGACATACAGCGTTAATTTTGATTAGCATGGGCTGTGTTGAGTCTTTGAATTGCGTCGTACCTACTAGTATGTATTGTAAAATGTTGCTCGTAATGAATAATAACTGAGATCGAGCGTCTGTTTACGACTGTCAAAATTGTATTTCTAATAATAAAGCGTCTCTATTTAGGAGCCTAATGTTTTATGGCGCGATGTTAAAGAAGGCAGCATTAAACTGTTTTATGGTTTGATCAGATAACATTTCTTTGGTTTTCGTTTTTATAATTAAGGGTGGTAGGCATTCTGATGACGATGTGAGGTTAAAGGAATGAGCTCTGGCATACGTGATGGTTAGGTACTGTAGCCAGAAGGGCTACTCAGATTACAATTGTAGAAAGCAGTGTGTGATATCGAACTGAAATTTTAATACTAATTGCGCCTCTTGGATTCAGCCACGACATGTGTGAAACGCCCCAGAAAACATTCTATTCCCGCTTCCGGACCGCTTACCGCCCACTGTGTTTTGGGATTTAAAGAAGACAAGATATTTTTTTTACTTGTAATGTCTGTTGATCATATTAATGAACTGTTCATATAATGCGAAAAAATACAGTAGGTATCTAGTCATAAAAAAACTATGTAAAAGGTCCTAATCCTAAAAAACTATCCTAACTAATAGTTTGTTAAGCTTTTACCCCTAACTACTCAACCGATCGTCATGAAATTTTGCATACACGTTGTCAAGGATACTGAAAACGATATAGGTTACCTTTCATCCAGTGTTCCCGAGGCATAATCTAAAAATAACAATAAAAAATTCAACGCTTGACCAAAACATACGAGCCATAAAGATTGAATATAATGTTTAAACATCTAATAAAAGGAGTAGGGAGGGACGAAGACGTATGCCAAAGCTAGTAGGCATCTATAACAAAATTTATAAAATAAGGTCGCTGTCCGCCTCTGTTTCTGCGCTAACTTCTTCTAAATCACCTAACGTATTTCACTAATGGAAAAAGTGGTAAACGACGAAGGATTCTGTTTATAACTTGCTTAAATTGCATTCGTGCGAATCCGGGGGCGGATCGCTAGTATAATCTATACTAATATTATAAAGCTGAAGAGTTTGTTTGTTTGAACGCGCTAATCTCAGGAACTACTGGTTCGAATTGAAAAGTTATATTTGTTTTGAATAGTCCATTTATCGAGGAAGGCTATAGGCTATATAACACCACGCTACGATAAATAGTATTATATATAAGCAGTGTTCAGTACCGCGGGCCCCATGCGCACGCCGCCGCAGTATGGGCCGCTGCGAAGCGTGGCCGAGTTCAGCTAGTTAGTTTATATCATTTAGTTACGTTCTGCATACTCAGAAGTCACGTGTTCCAACAAAAGTTACGTTCGGTAACACAGATGTCACTACGTTTTATAAATTCAAATAGCTCCTTTTTTAGACGACAGATGTCGCTGCGTCGGTAGGCTATAATAACGCGCTATCGTTTCGTTCCTCAACCTGTAGCTCTAGCATGAGTTTACGATGACCGCACTCGTTAGCGAGAGCGTAAAAAATTTATATGGAAAATCCTACAGCGCCTCTAGCGGTCACTCAAAGAACTAAAATCGGTAGTATGAGTTGCACAAGTAAAAAATCTATCGAAACCGCAGTCGCTAGCGAGTAACGTGTTGCACTTTTACTGTACAAATTCGGTACCACGAGTCACAAACTCGACAGACGTTGTCGAGAGTACGGCGCTCACTGTAGTTGCGGCACTCACCTATGTTTTCAACGTGAGAAAGCTAAATCTATTGCAAATATAGACGATATTCACTTTTAATATTCTCTATATTGTAGTTATTATCATTGAAGTGCTAGAAATTATTTTAAATAACGTTGGAAATTAAGGAAATAGGCGTCCACATTTCAATGGTGAACATTTTATTTTTTTGCCTTTGTGATTATACGAATAATGCAATAACTTTTCAACATAAACTAAGTTTAAACTTACCTCTCTATATATTCTACCATTAAGTTGAGCTGTGTGGCGCTAGTTCTAAGCATATTAAATATTTTTCCATAATTTATTCCAAAATTTTAATAATTTTGCAGTCACAATCACAAACAAACGTACTTGTAGATGTTAACTCAACAAACCTCAAACAAACGTACTTGTAGACGTTTAAACCAACAAATTCAAAACTTCTATAATTCCTATCAGTTATTTATTGTATTGCGCGCTCGTTAATTTCCGTCTTTGTCTCGTCGGCTCGGCTCGTAAATCCGCGGTCGTCTTTGTCTTTCGTGTAACGTTAGAAAGAGACGATGAATGGGTGTGAAGTGAGCACGGATGCCATACTCTATCGAGTTGACTGTAGTGAGTGTAGTTAACTACAGGATGACTCGTGGTAGGTATATTAAATCCGACTATACGAATGGCGTTCGCTCGCTTACTGCATTCGTCGTGTCACTTGAATCAACTATCGAAACTCACACTAGAGCCTCTGGACTACACTTTTCATACAAGATTTCGACGTTTGCTTTTATAAGCCCAGAGAAACCCTCTTTTGTTGCTTGTTATACTACAAAAAAATTGAGGAACATAAATACATGCGTCAGCTGTCGCACAAACGCCAAAGTGACACATAACACATACGTAACGCTTATATTAATTTTACTCCTCATAAAATTTCCATACCCGGGGGCCTTATATGAAAATCGATTCTTTAGGAGTAAACTCCAAAAATAAATCGAATAACAAGGCTAGTAGCTACATATCGATGGAGAACGCTTAGATTCGGTTCAGTAATTTTAGAGATTACATAAATACGAGTATATATTACATAATATATGTATATTAGGAAAAGTAATTATTATTCTCTATAATAATAGCAGGCATACACTAGGTATTCTACATGTCTTTACACGCTTGCCTATTTTTAACTCACTTTATTCGTCGTGAGCCGGTAATAATAATTCATCTTATCTATCCGGAGGCACGTCGGACGCGAACATACCCGTCACGTCGCGCCGGGTTCCGTTTTTATACGCATTATAAATAATCCTTTATTTGTTAACCGTCTTTGCCTGTGTTAGTGACTGAGTAGATTAGTCACACACAGGCGTGTGTCGAATGTTAGTGTTATATAACATTAAAAACTGCCTAGAAACACTAGTTGTTAAGCATAAAAAAGTCAACGTTTTTTTATTGGCTCAGTTTTATTATTCTATTTAAATCGACATTAAAATTTCGTGTACATTCAATGGTAACAAAATATTGTATACTAGTTAGTGTTAGTTTTAACAACTTTCAGTACCTGTTGGAGTTGATTTTTGAAATCAAACTCTTCGTGACCGGTTTTTTATTTTACTTATATCACTTCATCATCATCATCTCGGATGTAGGACGTCCACTGCTGAACAAAGGCCTCCCCCCTAATTTTCCAAAAGACCGATCAGAAACAGCCTGGATCCACCGTCGACCCGCGGCCCTTATCAGGAAGTCTCTTCACCTTGTGAGTGGACGTCCTACGCTGCGCATGTCTGTCCGTGGCTTCCACTCGAGAACCTTCCGGCCCCAGCGGCCGTCGGTTCTCAGTACTATGTGTCCTCCTTACTGCCACTTCAACTAATCCGTCGGGTTATGTCGATAACTTCTTTCGTCTACGGATTTCCTCATTCCTGATTCGATCTCGTAGAGTAACCCGGAGCATAGCCCTCCCCATAGCTCGTTGAGCGACGTTGAGCTTAGATATCACTTAGACAATTACAGAGAGTCAGAGAGTATATCACTTAGATTGTAGTTTTAACTTGTAAGTAAATTAAAAATCAATTTTAATTTAATACATTATCACCAAAGTAATAAAGCTTTAACCTACATAAGCCCTAGCATATGTATCTAGGTTATGTATGTGTAGGCCCTAGCTTACATAGTTTTACATTTACTCAGAATTCGGAAGATATTCTTTAAAATATAGTAAAAACTTTTTTTTTTCTCTCTTGGAATATTCTGCACCATAGAGATCTTTATTTTCTACAATGAGCTAATAGTAAAAACTGAATCAAAAATGAACATCGCTAAACGGAACTGGTTACATTGTTTATAACATTTAAGAAAAATAATATATGCAGTTCTAATTATTTAAAACTTTATTTTGGCTGCGAAATATCGAGATATTTTTTTTTATAAATTACTCTAGAACACTTCATTGTCAGGGGCAAATATTATTTAAAAAAATGACAAGGCAATAATACTCTAATCCTGACATAACTAAAGGTTGCTTTAGTTTTCAGTAATCGTATGTAATTTCTAATTACCTAATTGATGAACTCTGTCTATGCAAACTCCATTTTAAACACACTCAACTAAGGCTTTTTTTATTTTTTTCAAGTCTATGTTACATCCGCCCCGCTGTTTACATATAGAATATCAATGCGCATGACACCTGTGTTGCAGGAAACGTTACTGGCTCGGTAATTAATTCTATATAAAAGTTCATTATATACCTCCATAAATCCTTAATAGGAAAGAAATAGTAAACCAGTATATTAAAAAGTTTCCACTGTGATGAGTTTTTGTATTAGTATTACAATTTTGCAATTATTAATAACATAAAGTTATTAATAATCGCAAAATGGTCTATGGTGACAGATTGTATTTATAAAAAAGTTTTCTAATTTACTAATAGACACATCTAATCGGCTTGTTTTATAGATTTTACGGTTTGAGGAATATTTTTCTGAGCATAAGTTGAGCGAAGTTTGTCATACAATGAAAAGCATGTTGTAATTATTGTTTTCTTGAAGTTTTTTATTTATTTATTAGAGATGGGCGCTCCATCGTCGGCCTCATCCTTACCTATCCATGGTTGGTTAGACTGTGATAAACATACATACCCATTATAAAATATCTTAATTATTAGCTAACAGTTGTGAGAAGATTAAACCTCTGTAGGTCTCTCTGCGACTACCTGTGCGCCAAGTTCATCTGGTTACGCTTGATTGCGATACAAGCATTCAAACATCTTCACAAACCTTCGAATTTATAAAATTATTAAGATTAATTGTATATTTACGAGTGATAAATACATTATATTGTTTACGACATAGGCCTTTTTAGTTTTAGGAAATTCATATCCTGCGTAGATTAAGAAACACAGCATCTGTGGTTCAAACACTTACAAAGAAACACGAGAACGCCAGAAAGACATTCCTTTTATAGTCTATTTTCACTCCCGTGTAAATCAAGTAATAACAGCTCAGAACATTCTTTTTACTCCTTTTTTTTTTAATAAAAATACTTGTTTTAAAACAATTTAAACACAGTCCTGCAAACTTCAATCACTTCTTATTCTAAAGATGTGTTCAGTAGTTACTGAACATTTTAAGATAACTAACTAGTTAGTATAGTTATCTAAAATCGATAAGCTATCATTTGGTAATATTATGGATTGATCACTAGATCCATTACGGATCTGATGAGTATTTTTTTTAAAACATTAGATCAAGAAATACATCCATCCATATTACTTAGGTTCCAATCCTTCCAAGGTCAATTGTGAATACAATCTTGTCAAAGTTGTCTTTAGTATAGGTCTACTGGATTTAGTTTCCAGTTCTTTTAGTGGTTTCTTTAATATAATATATATTATAGATTATTTTTAATTATAAAGGTGCTGCTGAGTGTAATGCTGATTCTGATTGAATAAAAGTTAAGGGATGAGCTCTTGCATTCTTTATATCCTTTGAATATGATTGAGATCCCATTCGCCCGAACACATAAGCTTTCTCGGGCTCCCACTGCCCCGCTTGTATATGATTTTATCTAGTTTTAGAAAAGGATCAATTGCACTAAACTCATAATTTGACGTAATAGTAAGATTTTTATTCGGATTATCAATATTTACATATAGAAATCGCACTTGCCAACTTATAAAATTGACGTAAGAATGGCTTTCAACCCCCCTCGCACTGAGATAAGGGCATGTGGAGATTTTGAGGGGGACCTGGGACCCTTACGTAATTAATGAATGGCCCCTAACTCCAATCAGTTTTATTTAGGAGTATCTGTATTTATTTGGGGAATATTAATATTGTATTATTGTTATAAAATCGTAAACGAGCCGTCTTACATTAAATATGTTTCCAAAAAAAAAACTTATGAGTAGTTATATGTTACCCAGGTAAAAAAAAATTGTTTTTAGAATTTTTGTCTCTTTGTTTGTGCGTTTGTGCACGCTAATCTCAGAAACCGCTTAACCGATCTAAAGCCGGTCAGATAGAAATAAGTTATTGAAACATTTTCATTATTATTAAAACAATATTCGTACATGACGTCATACCACTTTAAATTTAGACCCATATCAGTCTGCAAGGTCCAATCTAATTTAATGGTCCGATATCACCTTTCCCGGCTTCCAAAGGTTTACTTCTAGCTAAGCAGTTATCATAGCCATATACGTATAAATTATTTATAGTTATAGTTATTATAGTTATAGTTATAGTTAGTTATAATTTATTTATAGTTCATAAACGCTCTAGGAAGCAAATCCAAGTTGCCTACGATTATGACACAAAGCCAATATCACTTCGTAATTTATTTCCATATAAGATCATATTAATCATCATGAAACTGTTGTGCATTTACGCGTAGATGTATATTTCTTTTCCTTATTATTGTGGTTAACGTATGTAATGTTATTTTGTTTTGTATTTTTTTTTAACTCAGAGCAAATTGTTTCTTTTAATATTCTTCGTTCAGTCTGTGGTTCAGTCTATCGTTAGTAGTAGAGGACCGTACTCACCTCCTACTAGTGTATCGTTGGCCTTATATTTTATCATAATTATATAACAAAATTAAACCTCGAACATCTTCAGCTGTGACTTGTTTTGAATTGATTCTCATTTAATGAAGCAATAATTGCACTTGTGAAATAGCAGGAAAGTGTTACAGCAACGTCTCATGACCGACTCCAGTTATAAGAACGACTTCAACAAATGTATTTAAAAAAATATAGAGATAAAGTAACTAACGCAATATGAACAACCTAAAAACTGTTTTGGAGCCGGGTTTTCTTTTAGATTTAAGTTTAAACAATTTTTAACACTTTATTGTTAACTAGAACGCAACTTCGTACCCGTAGTATTTGGTATAGCGCGTAACTTTTTTGTTTGTAAACCGATTGTAATGAATCAAACACTAAGTTTCACGGGAAGCTTGCTACAATACATTAGTGAAAACCGTATTCAAATTGGTTAAGCCGTTTCAGAGATAGCGTGCACAAGCGACAAAAATTACAAACAAAAATCGAAAAACTATTTTTTTGATCTCAGTAACACAAGTACGTGTTCAAGTTTTTTTTTAATATCTTAATGTATTGATTTCTAGCTGTGCCTGCGATTTCTTACGCGGCGTAGTTCGTTTTTAGAAAACTCTACAGCAAGCTAACAGTTTTTTTAGGATTTAAAGTATATGTTAAACCAGGTAATACATAATCTGTGTGGTAGTTTAATCTAAATCTAAATTTAATCTAAATCCGTTTAGCCGTTTTTGCGTGAAAACACACAAAAAAAATTATTAGAATTGTTTTAATAGGTAAAGGTAAAATTTAAAAAAAATCAAAACAGGTCTTTGAGTAACAAGCAATCATAATTACATATAATTATGTATGTACCTATTTCATTGTCATCGGTGGCTTATAAGCACTCACTATTGGTTGGATATAAGCCTCTTTAAATTGAGTGTCACTACACTCGATCCACTACCAACCGCTCACTTAGGTCATCGGTTCAGCCAGGAGGTAGTCGGCTTACTAGGCTATTCGACCGCGGTCTCCATTCCAACTTGTCTACATCAAAGCCCATCTGCTGCACGACAGATATGTCCTGCATATTATATAGATATTCTTAGTTATATAATTGTATCATAACTAGGAAAATCTAAATTAATATTTTTTAGAATAAACAAGTTTTTATATGAGCACAGGAAATACCTATTCCAAACATATAAATGTGATTCATAACGTTACCAAACATTTCTCAGGGAAAAACTCGCCTTGAATCAAAATTAATTCTACAATGTGACACATGACTATTTTCTTAGGAGGTCCTTAAAGGTTCCAGATTATTTTGAATCGGAACTACCGACACTGTATTTATCTTCGCTAATACTGTTTTTAAATCGAATTAGTATCTTAAGTTATGCAATGTTTTCATTCGTTTATTATAATAACAATTTTAAAACATAATCTATTTGTCGCCCATTGTTATTCGCCGAAGATAAATTGTAGGTTATAAGCTTGTTCTATTTGTCGCCAATTCTTCTTCTGCATCAGAAGCGGCATATAGAACGGTGAGGAAAATAAATATGATGCAAACGCTCGTGCAGGTGCTCACGGTGGGTTTTCAGCCTATGTATATTCAAAAAGAAAGCCAGTCCAGCCTAGGGTTATAGGAAACGGTAGGACATTTACTGCTCCAGTGCTCCAGGCTTCCGCTGGCACGTCTGGAATGGAAATAGAAATTAATGAAAGATTTGCTAAAGAAAATTACGGTAAAATAATAGTGAACGGATAAAAAAAGTGGAAAATTATTAAAATTTTGTAAGAAGATACTTGAAACAGCAGTCAGATTAAATGGGACAACATAAGTCATTACGGTCAACATACCGAGGGGCAGGTCCCTAATTATGTTAGGGGTTCCGGTCAGTCTCCTCCCCTCCACCCTCTATTTAATGGTTGATTCGAATTAAAGAATTGGTTGTATAATAAATAAATGTCATATAATCAATATATCAAAATTAAAAATCCTACTAACTCGATAATCAGTTGAAGGGCATATAAAAAAAAATTCATTTTATATACTGTCATACAAATAATGAATTAGATTGAAGTTTTAAGACAGGGATCGACCATCAGACATCAGACCGACCACAATGTTATCAAAATGAGCACAACCTAAAGCTTCTCAAAGTTAACCGAACAGATTAAAAATTGGAAGGTTTCTCTTAAATATTGTGTAACATATTATGGAAAAAGAAATAAAAGTAGCCGATTAAAACTTGAGTTAATTAATAAGCTTAAAAAATAATGTAGTTTTCACTGCAAAATTTTATTATTGTGACACGTAAGGTTTTTTTGCTCCGTAATTTACAATTCTTTTTTTTTTTCAGAATTTTTTTTTTTTTTTTGTAAAAATCTGCCCGATTCAAACTTTTTTAAATATAGTCTATTATGCTCGGTATTTTTATCTAAGTCTTAATTTTACTCTAACAATTCAAATTAGACGACGAAAATATCGCTTTTCTGCTAAGGCCTTGTCTTAAATAACTAATCATAACAGATTTCATCAATTTATTGAAGAGTTTTAACTCGTGATTACGTCTGCAGTTCGTAGATTCCTCTGCATAAAGCAATATATGCTCTTCAGGGATGTAAGAAGTAGTTTTAACAACTAAAAACGTAATAACTGACACAATAACTTTTTATAATATTATTAATGTGGATTGCAATTACAGCAAGTCAGGCAGGAAAATAATGTGGCCTGCGAAATCTGAATCGATTTTCACGCGTCCAAGTAAACAGCGGTTTTATTGAAAACGGTCATCACACCCGGCTCATATAGCACTGACATTAACGCGAGCGGGGCGCAGCCGGGTGGCAAAGTTAGCGGCCGTTGACCTTGTGTCCGTGTCATTGTGCGGTTTTTGATAATTCATAATTTCGTTACATTCGCCTGCACTGCGCTGCGTGTCTTTCACAATGTTTTACAACAGCCTACAAAGCTTACAATGGGGGTCTGTCTTCATACCAGATTAATTTAGGTGTACGAAATAAAAAAAAAAGAAACTGATAAAGTTATTTTAACTCTTGGAATACAGAACAGATCAGAAGGCATGTTTAAACTTCGTACGCGTGGTATTCAGTATAGCGCGTAACTTTTTTGTTTGTAAACCGATTGGCATGAAACAAACACTAAATGTGACGGGAAGCTTGCTGCAATACAACAGTGAAAACCGCATTCAAATCGGTTAAGCCGTTTCTGAGATTGGCGTGCAAAAACGCACAGACAATAGACAAAAACATCATGTTTAAACTGCTTTTTTAAATTTAATGTACAGATACGCCTCGATTACGATTTTATTCTACACCGTCTTCAAAAGCAAGATAAGATGATAACAGTTTGTCCAAAAAAATTGTATATACAAATATGTGTGTGAACAAGCCACCTTACATACGTTAAATCCAATTTCATACTATGTATTTTAAATATATGGCTTTAGTTAATTACTAAATTAATATACATATTTGGCAAATGCAAACGGGAAGTTTATGGGTTTTATGTTAGTTGTACAAATTTAAGGAGGCATTGAACAGTCAGTCTAGCGTCAGTAGCTGCCCTCTTATAGAAGACAGTGAAAAGCATATTTGCTGTTGTGTTTCGGTGAGTGAGTAAGGGATGCCAGAACCCATTTCTCTATGTCCTCCTATATTCCCTTGTCTTTTATCCTACTAAGATCGGCAGTGCATTTGGAACACCAATAGGCGACGGTGGCCACCTACCATTAAGTAGATTGTAGAAGCCTGATAAAAAATGTGATCTTACGGTATGTATAAATAAATTGTGGGCTAGTTAACTATGAGTGATGTTTAAGTGTAATTACTATCAGAATTAATAATTAACTTCGGAATTCACAACAATTCCGACATACGAAGTCTCATGTTTGTTAACATTTAGTCCCTTTTTTGATATTTGCATAGCAATAAAAAGTTAATTTATCACTATTAAATTCTCTTGAATTTCTGTAAAAATCTTTCATCACTTAATTAGCGCCAAGCGCGAACAATGTATTGAGAGATGCCGATATCCTTTGTAGTGTTAATAGAACTTTCTTGGTTTTATAAAACAAAAGCGCCCTCGTCTTCGCTATCTCCTTTCCTATGCGAAGTTATTTGTGAGCAAATTGACTTCCAACAGAATAAAAAAATTATCCACACTTCTACATTACATACAATCGCTTACATATTATCTTAAGGCTTTTTATAACCTACTATTACTACTAACTGTGGAACGTCCTGGAAAAAACGTTCGCGCTGGCCCAAAGTCTGGAACGTTCTACCCTTTTTTTTTTTTTTTTTTTCTTTTCTTTTTTTTTTAATAACGAGGGGGAAAACCTTTCATAGGTACCCGGTTTATACAAAAACCGGGTTATGTGAGATTTTTACTCACTAAAAACCGCCCCGATTGTCGCCAGCCGTGCCTATCAGGGATCGTGGTATCTCCATCCGTATTACCCGCGATCTTTGTAGCACCATTCTTATCGAATACTCCAGCTTGAAGTAGGCCAATCACCGGAACCTCTTTTAGTCGCCTCATACGACAGGCAGAGGATACCGTGTCTGTATTCTAATTGAACCCCAGATCACAGGGTACTAGGGCGGTTTCCACCGCCTCCCCTTTGACGTCTGCGTCTTGCAGGGTCAGCCCTCTCGCGATTCCGTTCAGCAGCCTCCTTCTGGAGAAGTACCGTCTCACAGAAGGTTGCCACTGCTTCCCACAATGATTGTTTCCTTATCATAGCCGCCACAACTTCTGGAAATGATAAGTTCGCTCCGATTTCGTTGATCATGACTTGCCGCTCAAGGTGCCACGCGGGGCACTTTTCGAGTGTGTGTTGGGCAGAGTCATGATCAGCTCCACAGTGATGGCATTGGGTTGATGCTTCGCGTCCAATTTGATGCAGGAAGTCACCAAAGCAGCCATGTCCGGTGAACATCTGAACGTTCTACCCTAGCGATCACGATGGTAACTTTCAATGGCTTGTTTACATTTTCTGGAAAATTCGAAATACATCAAGACGTTTGGCTCCAAGTATGAATAAGAGTGCGGCCGGACGACAATCTTTTCTGGAAAATTCGAAATACATCAAGGCGTTTGGCGCCAAGTATAAATAAGAGTGCGGCCGGCCGAGATAGATGAGTTGTGCGACAACCAGCGATACGAAAGCGACTCGTCGGGGCTTTTGCGAAGTTACCTGCGGAAGTGAACCGCCGACACATAAGGGTATCATTGACGACTTTTGGCAAGTTTGACGGTTTCATCGGACAATTTGGTGATTTTGGCAGTCATCGTGTTTTGTGAAAATAAATCGTTCCTCTCCACGGAGCATATACAAAGAGGAGATGGCCTAAACAACTGTGCACTGATTTCAAACTAGGTCCTGACGTCATTTTTTGTGGGCGTGGTCTTGGTCAGTCTGCTGTCGGCACTGGTCACGGTGTGGCGGCGCTTGTTTGTTGTAGACTACAGTCAATTTTCATTGGCAATTTAAGATAATTGGGCGGGGTCTAACTTCCTCCTTGCCCCGCGCAGTAGTCACGCGCCGCTCTATAGAAAAATTCAATAACAACATCTCCTCTTTGTATATGCTCCGTGTTCCTCTCGCCATTACACGGCACTTTAACTCAACCCCGCACGTAATACTATATGATGTAATTTTTCATATACGCAAACCTTCTCATTTATCTCTCTTTCAATAAGTGAAAACCGAATTAAAATCGGTATGAGCGGTTTTAGAGTCTATAGAGGGCAGACATGCTTACATTGAATTTTATTTATATCCTATGTATTTAGAAAAAAAGACGTTTTAAACGAATTTTTAATTTAAAAAAAAAACACCATGTATGTCACAGGATTTAGTTTTGCAAGAAGTAACAAACATACGTAGATATGCATTTTATTTATTTAATAGAAATTATTTAAAAAAATAAGTCGCGGTAATTATGTAAAAATAGCTGTCATTACGTTACTAAAATAATAATTATTCACTTTACTATGAATATTTCATGTACAAACTTTTAGCTTATGCTCCCTGTTATTATAATTCCATATCGGTTAGATGTTATATTTTAAACACACATGTTTATACATGGAAAAAAACAGCCTTAGTAAATTATAAATTAAACAATATACGTTACCGCCGCACTGCCCACGTAATAAAGCCTATAATAATTTCTTGTGATTATAGGCAAGTTTGTGTACAGTGAACTGTACCAGGAACAACGAGGGTGCTTAATATTTCATCAACTCGCTTCTAGGGTCAGCCGGGGGATTACTACAAACACGTACATTATTCAGTAGATTTAGTAATACCTGCATGTAACATTATACAAAGGTGTTCACAAGCTTGTGTGTGTTTCCATCACTGGGTTCTATGAAAGTAGGTAATTTTAATACTGAGAAAGCTAATAAGTATTTCTTCTTTATTTTGATCGTACGAATAAAAGAATAGTTGACGGGAGCTTGGAACGTCCATAAATATCAGAGTTATTTAAAAGCGTTAAATCTGTATTAAATATAAATTATGTTGAATGATTGTTACTCAATCGCGTACTGAACACACAAATACTCTCATTAAATAAAATGTTTTAATCCAACTTTGCCACTATTTATGTGGTTTGTTTGAAAATAAATTAAGTATATCATAAGGATCAAATTCCTAAAGTACTGTATTCTAGCTGTTGAATAATCTTTACTAGTATAGTAAGTACAACTTACATTATTTATAAAGTCAAAATCTGATCGGAAAAGTTGCCACATGGTATACATGGTTATCTTTGCTGGTTGTACCCACGGTTGTACCTATATTTTGCACTTAACCTTATTATATTTAATTTTATTTAAAAACCATTTATATACGCACTATTTCATAAAAAATATTGTCTGTCATACTCAGGTTCGTATGATTTCGTAGTTTGTACCTACATAGTTTTTTTTTTGTTGTTGTTAAAGATGGACTATGACTTTTTAAAGTTGTCAGATTTGAAGGTATTTTTAATTGGATACTTACTTAAAGAAAGTTTAGCACGTAACTCCATCGACATAGAGTACATTTTCCTATGGCTTAAGCTTTGGAGGATCAACAATACAAATTCCTTTAAATGCGAGTCTGATTAAAATAAGATTTGATAAAGAAACTTACAAAGCCTACCAGAGTACGTGATACATCTTGCGTCCGCCGGTGATTCGTCTTACGGCTTAATTATGCAGGCGGAAAGGAGACGCCAACATATTCCGTCTCCACACGCTATACCTGCCTTTTTTTGTTGTTTCTACCTGAGTAACATCCCTATGGGTAACCAGGGTGAATCATTGTGGTCTTGGTTTTACAATCGAGCGCACAAGTGCTTTTAAACAACCTTTCGCCGTAACAGGTTGCCGATTGTTCTACAGATAATGTCAGTAGGGAAAAATGTTCTAGATCCTTCAAGATCCTTCGCGCGGAATTTCGCTCTGACATTGGATTTTAGTCTTAGTTCTTTTGTTTACGAAGTAAGGACTGTTTTCCTTTTGGGTCAACATTGAAAGTTGTTAAAACGCTAAATTAAGTAAATTAAGTAGTGAAAATAGCGCCTTAGAAGACGATGATGTTTTTAACAAGAAAAGCTTATCTGTATAAAAAAACAGTATTGTTTATAAAAAAAGTAGACAATTTACCAATTTTTTATGGATTATTTGTTATAGTAAGATCAATTATAACTATTACTAGTGACATCTTGGCACATATGTCAACTAGGTGTTAAAATAAAATTTTAAATTTTTTTCCTTAAATGATTTAACAGCTGCGTGCCATAAATGCCATTTGTACCATTTCTTGTTGTATTGTATTTTATGAACTTGCTAAACTTTTTTGTAATATTATATTTTTACATTAAGAAAGGATCTTCAGAGTATTTAAATCAATTATAGTAAAATACTACCTCGTTGTTCGAAAGATTTATATAGTATTTGTGCCAGGTTCATAACTTCATAAAAAACTTGTACAAAACTTTAAACCTAGGTTTGCCTGTATAGTCAGATCTAATAACTGGACAACTGTCCGGTACCGGCGACTTCGTCTGCCTTGAAAAATGGAAAATATAATACCTAAATAACGAATAATAATCTTTATCGCTTTGCTGAAATTTTTATATTTTTGACGATCCCTCGGGAACCTGTCATTGTTTAAGGATAAAAAGTATCCTATAAGTTAATCCATGTAATAAACTATCTGTCTGACAAATTTCATTCAAATCCGTTCAGTAATTTTTTACGTGAAAGAGTAACAAACATCCATCCATACATTCACACAAGACAATTCCTCACAAACTTACACATTTATAATATTCTTGTAGGCGGTTTTACATGTATGAGTGAAACATGATATTTAAATAATCAAAAGGTATGCTTTTGACCAAATTTTAAATTATACTATTTTCGGGCGCTCTTACCTTAATTACTTTCGCCATTGGCAATTATATATCTTAAATAGAAAAAACATTTAAAATATTAACCAGAAATAATATAATATAATTATTTTTCCTAAGGTATTTTTCCTTCATCATCCCAGCCGTAGGATGTCCACTGCTGGGGACATAGGTATCTCTCATAATTTTCCAGTAGGACCGGTCAGAAGCTGCCTGGATCCAGGTCTTGTGGGTCTTAAAACATCTTAAATGAAATTAAATAAAACTTCATTTAGTTTCAACTTGTAGAGCAGAGAGATATTTGTAGGTTTTTAGGCTCGTTTTTTTTTCATCGAATGTTCAAATTAAAAATT
Source organism: Bembecia ichneumoniformis (assembly GCA_910589475.2). NCBI lineage: Eukaryota > Metazoa > Arthropoda > Insecta > Lepidoptera > Sesiidae > Bembecia > Bembecia ichneumoniformis. The sequence goes on from OU342541.1 coordinate 5,991,137, forward strand.
ATAACCGGTGATTTATTATTTGCTAGATTGATTTTTATTTTTTTTTGTTTCTGCTGGCGTAATCGCGTCTAAAACAAGTTATTTAAATCTCACCCGTTCAGGTCACTGATGTCTAGTGATGTCATCATAACTTGCGTTAGGTTATATAAAACAGTAACGGAAATTTGTTTTGCGATTCAAATATCTAATAAAATTAACTAACATTTTCAAACGATGAGTATCAGTCTTCTCTGTTTTTTTTTTTAAAGTTGATAGTTTCACAAAAAAAAATCTAGTTGACAACACATCAAAGAAGTAGAAAGATAATTACTTGGGAGTACATGTAGATAGTATAAAAAAAATGTTAAAACTTATTGCGTTTTTATCAGTTACCATAAAAGGCGAAAATAATTCTTAAAAATGTTATAAACTGTTGAAATATTTTTTTTCTTAAAAGCATGCTGACGATCCTCTTGATGGTAATTGGCTACCGTTACCTATTAACAGATACTGTTTGTGCGCTGCCAACCTTGGAAGTGCCATCCTTTACGCACTTCATCGGTACACTTTATTCATGCGGTTATTTCACCAGGTTTTATTTTATTCACATTTAAGATAACATGATCCATTTTTAGTTCTTATTTAATTTACAATGTACAATGCCGAAAAACTTATTATAGTAAAATATTCGTAAAGTGTTTAAAAATCGCAGAGTTATATCTTTCAGCAATAGTTTTGAAGATTATGTTGGCGCTAGCTCGTATCTTCTCTAGCAAACGACGCTGTTTTCTTCCTAATAGTTGCATGAAAACCGTCAGTTCTTGCTTCGGAAAGTCGTGATGCTGTAAAGTCGTGGTTACTGCCGCCAGACACTAAGGTATACTAATAAATGAACTATATCTAAAAATGTAAGACAAAAGAAAGTGAATCTATATTTTCTTAAATATTAATGTGAACTGACAAAGTAATTCATACTAATATTATAAATGTGAAAGTAACTTTGTGTATCTGTCTGTTACCGTTTTACGCCTAAACCGCTGAACCGATCAACTTGAAATCTTGCATACACGTTCTCAAGGATGCAGGAAAGGACATAGGGTACCTTTCATCCAGAAAAAAGTACTGTCCCTGAGGGATCATCTAACGCCTGGCAAAACTATAACTCAAAAAAGATGTTAGACGCTCATATATTTAGTAAGGCGTTATTTTTTATCTTTCAACGCGGTCACCAGCTAGTTCTTCATAAATGTACTCATCTTTAATTTAAATTTAATTAAATAAAATTAATTTTATATGTTAGCTTCGATAACTTTTTATATAGCAGTTCAAATTTCTAGCAGTTTTATTTAGATACACGTATGGTTAGTAAATAAATGTAGCTACTTGTGCACTCGTCTGTTCAATATTATTTAAGGTAGGTATAAATTGTGAGTGTTTCGACCTCTCACGGTGGATGCACGGATAAATTATACCATGTCGATATGCGAGGCATTTGTTGAAAATAAAATAAAAACAATATAAATGTATTTCGCAAACATGAGATCGGATTTTTTTTCGGGTTCACCGACCCGGACTAAATTTAAGGAAAAGTGTTTTTGACTCGCATTGAATCTCGTTTGTTTCCTTTGTACTTACAAGTTAACTGATTACTTAGTACTTGAAACATAAATTACTAAATATTTAAATGCGAAAATTTGTGATTTTTTCTACAGAAACTACTGCACGTATTTTTAATTTTAATTATACAAAAATTTATAACTAAGAACACAAATTTATAACTCTGGACCTATAATTTCCTAATATATACAAGTCAAAACAAGACTAAATCTATAAAAATTGCTTCCAGTATAAAATTAAAATCTTAATATAATAAAATCGTAAACAAGCCGTGTCTGTACATTAAATATTTTTTCAAAAAAAAAAGGAAAAAAAAAACAATTTGTACACGTTGTACTTATGTTATCGAGGTCAAAAAAATAGTTTTTAGAATTTTTGTCTGTTTGTTCGTTTGTTCGCGCTAATCTCACAAACGGCTTAACCGATATGAATGCGGTATTCTCTGATGTATTACAGCAAGTTTCCCGTAAAATTTAGTGTTTGTTTTATTCTAATTTGTTCACAAACAAAAAAGTTACGCGTTATAGGGAATACCACGCGTACGAAGTTGCGGGCTCAGCTAGTTTAATAAACTACTTTTGAATGTAGAAAGAGATTCTCATAAATTAATTCAATATTTGAGATATTATTGTCATAAAGTCTGCATGCATGTCTCGTATATGATTTAGCCTATGATTGTGTTATAGTTTCAAATAAGAAAAAGGCTTTTTATGGCATCTGCGTTCACATTATGAATTTTTAATAACTTCATGATAATATAGTTTATACTAATTACAATGTTATAGAAATCTGAATAAAACTTTAACTTCCTTTTGTTACGGTTCAAAATTGAAAATATTTCTCCGCCATCTTGGCGATGAAAAACGCAAACATCAATTTGTGTTTAGTCTCGATAAAGAACGTTATCGGTTGAAATTACCTGCTGTATTATATTAGGTTGGGAATTATCTTGTACCTGCCTAATATATCCGGGCCATAGCGGATGTTTCGGGCAATTTATTCGCATAGCAGGTGTCGGGCAACTATGCCTACACATTGTTTCAAACTGGACGATAAATCACAAGGCACGCCCCCTTTTGTTTACGATAACGTGTAGTGTTTTCGGAAATAGAAATTAAAAAGTACATTATCTTATTCTGGTCTCACTTATTTCAGGATTATATTAGGGATTAACTTTTGAACGCGACTTTGTGAGCACCTATTTTAAGTGTTAAAACAATTTATTCAATCTTCATTGCATATTAAAATGGGCTTCACTGAGGCAAATGACATTTACTATAGAATTCGCTGGCGGCGGATCCAATTCAACAGGCCTAGAAATGGTGTTTTTCTGTTTTTACCATTAGAACAATACACAAAATAAAATTTTTTATTAATACAATTTTTTAATCTGATATTAACTTATTAATAGGTACAGGATTCATATGCGTGCAATAAGCCGTTTTCGAGAGAATTTTCAATAAAAGTCAAATTCTTCTTGTGTTCTAACTTTTTTTGTGGAGTTTCTATTACTTTAACGAAAATTCTAATTAATACAATTCGTTCTTCACATGTTTAAGTATAATATATATTTTTTTCAAAGCAATTGTCTTGTCCATTTCTTGTAACATTTTCATTAAACAATGTATATTTTTAGTATTTAGGGTTTGTCTCCCCCTTAAGGTGGTGATTTTTTTAGTTTTATGAGTTTAGATGAACCCTCGGAAATAGTGCTTTTTTCTGGGTGAAAAGTACCCTATGTCATTTTTGTACCCCTGACAACGTGTACACAATATTTAAGGATGGTCGGTCATAGTTAAGGCGTAAAAACAAACTCACTTTCGCGTTTAAAATATACATAAGTTATCCGCTCGATTATCCCTGTAAATAAGGACACCATTATGCAGCTAATGTTTGCTGCTACCGTCGTTACTATATTATGCTATCACAGTCAGGTAATAGCACCAATCACACAAGATAACATCACCTTAGCATAGCATTCGACTTTTTAACTTTTTTTTTTACGAAAAGCAGTTTTTTATACAGCAACATTGTAAATTGCAAGTTTGGTATGCGACGGGGTTCCTTTTCGCAGACGTCCATTCTTTTTCATTAGCCAAGGCGCCTGTCTGTCAACCTCGTAAAAAGCAACACTAAAACGCATCCATTTTTCACTCTAAAGCTTTCTATGAAATGGACAAACCGGGTCATGTTACGTAATAAATATCAATAAAGACAGCAAAGTGCAGCGGCGATGTATATTGCACCGATGAATTATTTATTGAATATATATATATATACCTTCAAATTTTATTTTATTTTATTTTACCTTTCAAATAGTGAAAGAATTTTTCAAATAGAATCCAAAAAACTTACAACTTTTGACATAATGTCCATAATAGTAGTCATAATGTCCATAATAGTAGTCTGTTAGTCTGTATATTTGTGTTTTTTTTTACTCAAAAAATCGAAATGTTTACGAAAAGTTATATGGATTTTACTGTAAATAGTTCCTATATATACCAATGAAAGTCACCTCAAAATCGATCAACATTAGCTGTTACGGATTATTAAAGCCCGGACAAAGAAGAATTTATCGTCCATAGTTGCCCGCCCGACACCTGCTATGCGAATAAAGAGCAAAAATTTATGTATAAACGTATACATTTTTGAATTTCTGTAACGTAAAAGTAACAACATTTGTAGGAATTTAAGAAAAAAAATCCTAGTAGTTCAAAATCATTTAGTCCCCATTCATTCTATTTTACTTGTAGTATTCTATTTTACTTGACCATTCATTCTATTTTACTTGACTATTGGTTTTCTGTGTTTGTATAAGTCCATATTTTATTAAAAATAATACGTCCCACTGCTGGGCACAAGCCACCTCTCTGTGTAAGAAGCTGTGGGCCACCAAGTGGAGTAAGTCTTATAGGTAGAGCACGCAGCAGTCTCATAGAGTATGTTTTATTTTAATCAAAATTCGATTTATTGCGATTAAGCAAAGTTGCAACTGTCTTAATCGAAGAAGGAACATAGTTTGACCGTTATAGTTATAAAAGGCTACAATTGTTTTATTATTCACATACGCTGGTCGAATCCCTAGTGAGGTTGATGACGTCATTGGCGAAGGTCCCTTAAAACGGTTGGTCTCTGCAGCTGCTACCGTTAAAAAACTGAAGGTCTTAGGACTATTGCAGGTATCGGACTATAATGATGATGGTTAGATACACGGTTCAATAAGTTATATTTTGTTATTATTTTTATTCAAAACTAAGAAATAACAATTTTAAAGTGGAAACTATTTGTTAAACATTTCAGTAACAGACAGTGGATAGATTTTAATTTGGAATTAACTCTTATTTTATATCACATGTACAAAATATTAATTGTCAATAAAAAAATGAAAGGAAACATGTACAGCTAGCTCCTTTACTCTTTTACTCTGCTCATGCTAATAAAACTTTGCAAGGGCAAGTTGTTTTTAAATCATTTTTGAAATAAATATATATTGGGTGTAAAATATTCAATATAAAAAATTTTCTAATAGGCGTAACTATATGATATAAAGTGATATGACTGATTTTGCTCATTTTAAAAAAACGCATTAAAATTTCAACTAAATTTAATTTTAACTTTCGATATTCATGCATTTCACATGCTCTGACAAGGTTTGACTCTGAACGGAGATTTACTATTGTAATAAAACTACAATGACAATGTTGTCTCTATAGAAAGTACAAATGATCAAATCCGTTTGTCAATAAGTTTCAACACGAAAGCAAATTCGTCTCGAAACACATGTAATTTGTGCAAACGCATTGTTAGTGCACGAACAAGTTCTCGATGTTGTAGAAAACTTAGGCTGGATTTCTCTCGCACGCTTTGTCCCCGAACTTGCGGACCCTGTGCATTGCAAATCACTGACAACCATTGGAACTTCGCCTAAACTACACCACGCTCAGAACGAACTTATTTGTCGTGTGAACTCCATTTTGAGGCCTGACATTAGATATGAATGCGCTTTTGTACATATATTCGGGAATTTCGAACCGAAAATTGTGCTGAACTTTTTAAACTTTTTAGCTTCATTTTACTATTTTACCTTTTAAAACCTTTTTCAAAAATGTACATCGTATAGCAACTTCGTACACCAACCTCGTACACCAACCTCCTTTAAAGCATTCTAACATCTCTTTGTGATTACTTTTAAAAAATCTCTAAAAGGATTTAAAGCCTCTTAGCAAGGGGGGCTTGACTCAAGGGCCCCAGGTTACATTCCCGCCAGGACCAACTTTGGCTTTGGTCTGACTGTTTTAGTGGAGTCCGTACTCGCCCCATGAAAACTCATCCTAAATGCAAGTAGTGACAAGCACACTTTCACAATCATAAATTAGGTAGCCCGTCTGGTGGCAGTGTTACAGACACTGCCTTACAGTAGACAACCGTGAATTAACAGCACGTGTGCTGTAGTGTTTCGGTGAGTGAGTAAGGGATGCCAGAGCCCATTTTCCTATCCCCCTCCTAATCCCTTATCCTTAATCCTGCTGTAGTCGGCAGCGCACTTGCAGCAGCTTTGGCGTTGCTTGTGTTATAGGCGACGGTAGCCACCTACCATCAAGTGGACCGTCATCAGCCTGTCTGCCGGCATCTTAACACAATAATAATAACAATAATAATTGTGTTTCGGTGAATTTGCTGATGAACGACAATATATGGAGCTGAAAAAAGAAATTAGCCTTAAACCTCATAAGAAAAATCTATAAATATGTCTTCAACAACCACTAATTGCCGTTAAATAAATTATGTCTTTGACGTAAACGGATCAAAGATGACGCATAATTTAAAATTTGTTAAAGAAATTTGGCAACAATCCGACACCAACCTTTAACTTTGCGTCAATCAAATGACTATAGGTATTTTTGGTATATTTATTTGCAAGTGAGGTGCTTCCATAAAATTTAACATTTATACACCTAATAAAATCGTACACGAGCCGTGTCTGTAGTTACACGTTGTACTTAAGGTAAAAAAAAATAGTTTTAAGAATTTTTGTATGTGCGTTTGTGCACGCTAATCTCAGAAACGGCTTAGCCGATTTGAATGCGGTTTTCACTGATGTAGTGTAGCAAGCTTAACGTAACATTTTATGTTTGTTTCCTTCCCATCCGTTTTAAAAACAAAAAAGGTAAGAACAATATCGAATACCACACGTACGAAGTTGCGGGCTCAGCTAGTAACTAATAAAACTAAAGAAATATTAGCATAACTAAAAAAAATACAATACTCAATTTTTTTTAGTTTAGCTTAAATAAACAATTTTAAGTAGCATTCCTACATGTTCGGCAGCGCACTTGCAGCATCTGTGGCGTAGCTTGTTTTTAGGCGACGGTAGTCACTTACCATCGAGTGGACCATCAGTCTGTCTGTCGAGCTTAACATAAAAAAGCAGTTTAAAATCATAGAAATATAAAATGTTGTAATTTTTTTAAATACCACATACCTACTGCCTTAATGACATTTTACTAAAGTAGGTTTAGATAATGCTACAAATAAACAAGAAATAATACAGGTGATTCCTACTCCTAGTAAACGAAGTTCTACTTCGATGTATTTGTTTTCAGCTCTTTCCAACAACTGTTCTCGAGTATTTCCCAGAACCCGCACCAATCACTTTTGACGAGCCACTGTTACTATTTATGGCTACTTTTGATCTACAAAATGCTTCTGCATTTTCAAAATTGCTCTCCCAAGGTTAACTTAATCGAAACTTAATCGAATATTTATTTATATCTAATTCATTTAAATGTATCCTTTTAATGTAGTGATTTATTACAGGTCTATTTGCAGGATTTAAAACATTTGAATACTTTCTGTCTGCTTTAATTCTTATAGTGTTAACCGTCTTATAAGACTTACTAAATACGGAGGTAAAGCGGGAGAAGCCGCCGGCAAAATCTAGTAAATAATAAACACGACATATAGAAAACATGACGTTAAATTTGTGCGGCACAAAACGGAAGAATCAATAATAAATAGTTTCATGTGGGCACATAAACATGCTTCTCTTCGGAACTTACTAGAAACATTCAATTTATTTTAACTAACCAAAATAGCCGGGTGTTTCCGTTTCTGTTTAACTGAGGGGTTAAGGGCGAGACGTTTACAAGCTGTGAATAACGACGTACAGGCGGACAGAATAAAGAATTTTATAGTTAATTCGTTTCTCTGCTCTGTTAAAAGTTATGGTCGCGCATAAATAAAATTGCGTTCGGAACGCCAACTTTACGATAAAACTTGACTTCTTTTTCTCTTAATTCCAATGTGATTACAAGTGAGTTAGTCATTTCTTATTCTTGTTCTGTATGTACTATATTGTTATAGCGTTTCATCAAAATCCGTTCAGTAGTTTATGCTTGAAAGAGTAACAAATATATCTCACATACTTTTGCATTGTGATATTAATAAGATATAATAAGAGGAGACTGGTTAACAACTCGTCTGGAAACAATTATCAACCCTTTACTAAAGACCACGGTTAGGCCCGGAGACGTGTGAAGCGGATATATGTTGTTACACATCTCCGCTAAAGCTCCACTCCACTAAAGCGGAGATGCGTACTAACTAGAGCGGAGATGCGTACGGACTGGAGCGGAGATGCGTACGGACTAGAGCGGAGGTACGTATTAACTAGAGTGGAGATGCGTACGGACTGGAGCGGAGATGCGTAGGAACTAGAGCGGAGATGCGTACGGATTAGAGCGGGGATTCGTACAGATGCCTCCAAACACATCTCCGCTGCGCGCAGTCGCTGGATTGTGAGTCATAGTTTTCCATACAAATATTACACATCTCTCCGTTCTGTTCAATCGTCTCCACGGAAGCTGTGCAGAGCGGAGATGAGTAAATAAAGAAAGCCTTTTTTGTTGTTTCTAATACATTTCCGCTCAGCTAGTCTCGTCTCCGCTTTTGTGGAGCCCGGGCCTAAAAGTAAAAACATATGTTGTTTGTTACATTTTTATGAAGCGAAGTCAGAATGTACTCCTCTATTCCTACTTTTCTTTATCCAAACAAGGTCGACTGCGCACTTGCATTTAAGATAGGCGATGGTAGACATTTAACATCGGCTTGCTTTTAAAAAAACGGGATAAGTGCGAGTTGAACTCGCGTGAAGAGGGTTCCGGATACGATGTTACCTATCCGCACAATATTGAGTGATTTACAATATGTTATTTTAATATCATGGACTATAGGTTTTCCTATAATCTATAAGTAGAACTAAAATCTGTATTATTATTATTTTTTTCAAAATTTTAAGTTCAGTAGTTTCGGAGATAAGGGAATGGTCGGACAGACGGACACACGAGGGACACAGACAGACGTCCTATAAGGGTTCCGTTTTTTTATTTGGACGTGCGAAACCCTAAAAATATGTTTGCATACTTGTTTCATAAATTATGAATGAACTATATAATATACTAGCGACCCGCCCCCGCCTTCACCTGGGGTGCTATTTTTATATATAAGAACATTCCCCGTTTATCCCTCTTTCCATTAGTGAAAACCGAATTAAAATCGGTCTACCCGTTCACGCGTGACGCCGTGACCAAGGGAAATGGGGATTCATTTTTATATATAGAGAAGATTGAATGACTCTTGTGACTCTAATGAATTCAGCTATACTATGGTCATATGTACATGTACCTACATATACAGGTGCGCCCTCCTGAGCTTAGAAAATAAATCACTTTGTTTTTGATATTTTTGTAACTAAATTCGTATTTGTAAAAATTCTGAACAAGATGCTCCTCGATTTTACGTACGTTGCTTTAACATCGACTTTAAAAATTTTATTGCAAGATCTCCGTTTGAAATAAATTCATTTAAAAAAATGTCGTATCTCACGAAGCAAATACGGTTGACTTTATGGCAATGTGACAAAAGAGAATAAAAGCCACGACCTAATAGGCGAACTAGAAAGTCTTATTGAATTGCTAAAAATAATGTTCCGATTAAATTGTTAATTCTCTTTCTACTAATATTATAAATCCAAAAAAAATGTGAGAATAAATGTTTCTTAAAGTCTTTCCTTCATTAAAAGTCTACAGTAACATAGTTCATTATATTATATTAGAATAACACCTCTATAAGTATTTTTAAAACAAAGTCCCCCACCGCGTCTGTCTGACGTATGTTCGCGATAATCTCAAAAACTACTAAGTGATTCCTGAGGAATCCATAGGTATTCGTTAAGGTTTTATACTGGAGTACCCGAGGGCTTGCAAATTAGAGTATAGGGCTCGATTTATATGCATCCGCGCGACCAAGCTCCGCTGGCAAATTGTATGAATTTGTAAGTGTCTCGCTCAGCGGCCGCGCCTCTGCTCATTTAATTCGACACGAACAGTATCACCCATTGGTCGCGCGGACGCATATAATTTGAGCCTTATGCACATGCACAATTGTAACACCAAGCAGTTCCACCCAAATCCGATAGATGTCGCCGCTTCCCCTAATTCTATTGTTATATAATAGATGGCGCCATCGATAGTGTTATATTTTTTTTGTTTTTCAATGCCGACGAAGTCACTGGCACTAGCTATAATTTATAGATACGCAGAAGAAATCGCGGTATAAAAGCAAGACTTTTTAATAAAAATCAATATTATTCTTTAAAAATATTGTGATAAAGTGGTATTCTTATTCAAGCAATACTAAAATAATTCATTTTTTTTTCTTGACTCACTTTTTCTATTATCCCATTGTTTTGTTTTGGACATTAAAATTCTATTCCACGATTTGGCTACGTGTTGTGCTTAACAATAAAATAAACATTAAACTCGTATATTAAAACCCACATTGTATTGTAATAGAAAAAAAATATCTTTCATCCCTATTCTGCGTAAAAACTTCAATCAACAAACCTGTCTCACACACTCCCCGCATTACCATACCATAATGCTGTACAATGCTAACCCTAAAATATCTCTCTAAATTCAACATGGAAGGATTGAAGATTTAAATTACAATGGGTAGTCAGGTCAAGCACTTTAATGTCGTATTAATAAGGTCCAATCTTGAGCGACTCGTATTGAAATGTGACTGAGACCTTCCGTGTTCGTGACAGAGAGTCCTTTATCGTTATAGAATGTAACTCAATGATAGGACGAATATTCATGCGGGGTTTATCTTGTTACCAATTTTTAAGCTCTACATTCGCTTATAGCGTTTTTATTGGAACTCTTCTTATAGTGAAAATTATATTTTTTTATATGTTTTTTTTGAAATTATATCACTCACCGAGTATTGTAACGTTTATTAATGTCATAAAGCTGAAGAGTTTGTTTGTTTGAACGCGTTAATCTCGGGAACTACTGGTTCGAATTGAAAAATTCTTTTTGTTTTGAATAGTCCATTTATCGAGGAAGGCTATAGGCTATATAACATCACGCTACGATAAATAGTATTATATATAAGCAGTGTCCAGTACCGCGCGCCCCATGCGCATGGCCGCCGTATGGGCCGCAACGAAGCGTGGCCACGAGTTTAGCTAGTCTTTAATATAAGCTTGACATATTTTGGCATTTTTTTATATTTTAATACAACGTTTGTGGTTCCATAACACAAAATAAACAAATATGGAAATATTCAATATAATTTGACAAAATAGAGAAATAGTTATTTAATGATTTTGGTTTTAAATGCTTTTGAAACAGAGGAATTATCTGAATTTCATGATTTGTATTTATATGAAAATATAATAAAATAATTATGTTATTATTTTTGTCTTCATTACAATACATAGCAGGTTATAAAAACCTTAAATGGTTTACTTAGGTTTATCTTAAAACCATTTAAGATGTTTTGCGCCGATAAAAAAATCCCCCACTCAGCATTCTTACACTTCACGCAGATTATGCCGTTAAACACTGGTTTCTTTGTGGATCAAAAGATCATTTTCCTGCTAGTATGCCCAGTAAACCTTTAAACTACTGGTCTATACTACTGGTTTAAAGGTTTACTGGGCATAGGACATAGGTTTACTGGCATATAGGATTAAAAATAATATTTACGGTGAATACAGACAACGTAGAATTACAATTAAACGTTGTCTGTAGACATAGAAATTTCGTATTTTTAGTGTTATGCTCTGGGTTTTAATATTACTGAGGCCAATTTTAAATTTTGAAATCCAAACTTTAGAAGCTTTTAAAATCAAATTATGAAAATAGAAATATTATAATAAAAATAAAACTATTTTTGATAAAAAAAATTGCTTGAGCAAGATCGCTTATAGACATCTTATGTTTCGGCCATCCTAAGATGCATGTGCCCTTTTATGACATCAGGAATCAATGCTACTACTGATGATGGTGTATAAAACAGGTTGTTTAAACATACCTGGAGCTTATTTTGGTAAACTAACGTTTGCGCTAATTTGGAATACAACAACACGTTGGAATTTATAATTGGAAATTGAATACAGTTTGCGTTCCATGTTTATATTCGAACAAATTGCTCCAGTGTTTAATGTAAATACACATAGGAACACCTGTTTGAATAGAAATCAAAAACATTTGCTAACAATTACAATACGTAATGTTGTCTGTATAATATTAACTCTATTATTTAAATAATTGTTTACCTCTTGTGGTAATTATATGGCGGGCAACGTTACTGTTCGAAGAACCAAATTCTCATTAATCACAATTTTTACTTAACTAACCTTTTGTGTTTCGATGAGTGAGTAAAGGATGCCAGAGCCCATTTCCCATTTAATCCTACTGTAGTTATCAGCGCACTTGCAGCAGTTGTGGCGTTGCTTGTGTTATAGGCGACGGTATCCACCTACCAATGTTATTTATACACACATAACATTCTAAAACTGTAGAATAAATCCATTATTAAATATTAATAATGTGTGTACATACACATAATTTCTATAAAATAATGTAAATGTACATTTATGGCTTGAAATTATATGTTTTAAGGGCACATAATTGCAGATTTTAGACTTCAAATTGGGTCTAGAAATTGGATTTATATATATTAAATCCAATTAATATTACTTATTATTATGCGTTGACTTTACTCTATGCATTCAAGTCAGTCGGGTTTTCGCAGCTAGTCGAAATAAGTGTATGTATTGAGTCCCGTACAAGCGAGAGAGAGAACAAAGGAACGCGCAATAACACATGCATTACAATTGATAATTTTTAATCTGCGTTGAAATAAGATTAATATGTCTTAATTACATGCGTGGACATGATGAGGGCAGCTGTCTTTACGAATGGCATGCGGGTATGGCCAATATATTGCTTTGTGTTTAAACACGTCAATTATTATGAGTTAAAATTGCTGTCCACCAACAAACTATCCCCAAACAACTTATTCAAAACAAGACATATAACTTATGGCCATCTTTCATATATAGGCCGCACTGAAAGTTTTCAGAACCAGCCACAAAGTAAATATAAATTTCAAATTAAAACTGTTTCATTCAGCTGTCATTTGTTTGTACAAATTTGAGTTCATTCAAATGTGTGTCGTGCGAAAAAATGAATTTGACCAGAGAAAATTTTCGCTCCATGATTTGTGTGTAGTCTTAATCAACAACAGAGTTATGATAGACTTTGATTAGCATTTCATGACGAAACCCCATCCTGTGCCACTGTATATAACTTGTTCAATGATTTTAATCGTGGTCGTAGCAATCTCACTGATGACTTTCGTAAAGTCATCAGTGAGATGACTTTACATCAGTCGTCTACGGCGACAAATGAAAATGACTTGAGTGCTGTGCGGCTCATGTTTGAAACAGATAAAAGAGTGACATACCAACAGATTCGGGAAAGTTTACGCATTGGCACAAGTCAATTGCATAAATTACACGAAAATCTATGTGTGAGCAAGATTTGCGCTAGATGGATACACCATAATTTGACAGAAAATAAAAAATTACATCGCTTAGATTGGTGCCGCGAAATGATCGAAAAATATAACTATGGTGAGTCAAATGCTGTATTTGACATCGTCACAGGAGATGAAACCTGGATATATTGTTACGAACTCGGAACCAAAAAGCGCAATGGGTGTTACCTTTCGAGGATTTATCAACACAAGTGAAGAAAGGAAGAAGTGAAGGGGAAAATATGCCTTAATCTTTGGACGGACGCGACATTTTGCAACCATTACGATAGAGAATCAAAGGACTGTTACAGCAGACTCGTATTAGTAATTTTTTGCCACAACAGAAGCGCCCAAGAATCCTCCTTCACCACGACAATGCTCCAGCCCACTCCGCCAGACGCCAGTCATCTTCTTAGTCTCGACTTGGCATCATGTGATTTCTAATTATTCCCAAAAATTTAATGTAAGCTTAGAGGAATTTGCTTTATGAGCCCTGAAGATGCAATGAAAGCGTTCGAAAACGCCATGAAAGGACCCCTAAAGATGAGTGGGCCCACTGCTTCCAAAGGAATGGAGACTACTTCGAAAAACAATAAGAATACAAACATCTTCCTACATTAGTATTCGAGTTTCTAAAAACCTTCAGTTGTACCTTCGTATAGTGAAAGAATTTCTCAAATACGTGCAGAGATTCCGGAGATTACCGTCTACGTATAAACTGAACTTATAACATTAGATATTAGTACCCACAGATTATTTCTGTGACACGTGAAGATTGCGCTATATACAGTTTATAAAGTTATTTTTTTAAGTTTAAAATGAACGTCACCTACCACCAAGTTGATCGCCGGATTGCTTGCTATCCTTTATACTATAAAAAAGTAATTTTATGTTCAGGGAAAATTTCAAAAATTAAGAGAAAATTGTGTAAATTTTTAAACTAAATTGAAAATATAGAGATTTGACCGAAATACAGTAGATATTTTACAGTAGATACAAAAGTACTTATGTAACTCATTATTATTACATATAACCGTTAACTGTTCGTGTTACACAAAGGAAAATAAATTGAAGCACGTGTCACAGCTCTTTTGTATAAGATAAATATATTATTATCAGCCATGAAACAATGGCGACGATCACAAGTTGCTTTTATTACGATTTAAAAGGGGTGCGAATTAAATCGATAGTTTGATATCGATTAATTTTAATAGTGAACTGTTAACCGATTTTAGGTTACATATAATAAATGGTTTTGCATTTGTATTACTTTTAAAAACAATGAATACTAAAAAGCTGCTTTTTTGGTTTTTATCTCATTTCAGTAAAATTATAAAAAGAGACAACACTTATTTTTCTTTCTATAAAAATTAATTTTTAATAACTTATTTAAGTAAAAATATTATACTTATTGATTATTTTTCACAATTCAAATATTCCGTGCTTGTTGGTACTTACAGTAAGACTCGGATTTCGTATAAAAAGATGCAAAAAAAGTCTCACAGCAACGCAGTCGCGTTTCGGGACACAAATGTCTGGCTTTAAACAATGGCTGATGACAGACCAACCCTTTTCTTTGTTATGCTAAAATTAAGGCTTGAATTTTTAATGTTGATCCGTGTAAAAAATCTTTTTGTATGAGATACGCACAGGATATACTGTAAACACTGTTTTTTTTCTTATGAATTATTTTATTTTCATTAGTAATTTTTTTTTCGTTATTGTTTAACTTTGTCAGACTTTATTTAGCGACGTTTTCCTGGTATTAAAACGTTGCTAAATTGTAATAAATAGCTCGGCGAACTAACTTCGGCTTGACGGTTACACAATCTGTCGGTGAAGTAGGCAGGAATATGTCCACCTTCAATATTCAATAAGATATTGTTCAAATGAAACATGAAACCAATTTTTTCTCGTAAGCTTTTGTGAGTTGTGTAGACTATATAGGCCTTCGATTCGCTCGAGAAATGGTCTATACTCTAGGCGCTCCAGTGCTGTCGAATCACGATCACAGTGCTAAAGGTTTTAGTAATAGGAAAGGGTCTGTGTACATCCTCATCCAACGATCCGACCCAGAGAGAGGGACAGAGAGTTATCCCTCCGAAATTGTTTACAAATGGCATTTTAAGATTTGGAGTTAACTGTGTTATACTTTGATTTACCGACAATGTGGTTGTCATGGCAATTTCTTATGAAAACTGTCTATATTTCGTTTAGACATTTCGTTTCTAAAAATTGCTTCCTTAATAAACCGTTACCAAGAATTGCTTCGTAATGTACTCATGTCGATGTTACGATTTCTTTGGATAACAATGAAAATTGATATTTTTTTGGAATCATTTAATGATTTCTGTCGTAGGAGACCGTAACACAAAATAAAATACATAACTTACTTTATAATTAAAAATCCATGTCTACAATTAAGTGTTATTTTTTTATGTCAATAAAAGGTATATTTAAACCCATACTTTTATAGTTATCGACACGTTTGATACATCTCTATAATATCCGTCGTAATGAATTCAATAAGGAAATTCTCGCGCCAGTAATTAATCATTTCGCTGATGTTGTTACTTGCTAGGATTTACAACGCCGGCTTAAATGTAGGTGTGAAGTTCCGTAATAGTTCGCGTGAACTAAAAACTAAACTTAAATTGGGAATTAATTAAATTATTTTAAATTTAATACGTAATAGAACTATTTATAAATAAACCTATACTTCCTTTATTAAGCACATTGGTCTTCCGTAAAGTGGCTGTCTCAGTTCAGTTATGACTGCGAAACATTAGAAAAAAAAGTCTTAATTTATTAAACCTTTTCCAAGCATTTTACACCTTAAATATATTTTTAAGTTTTATAACTAGCTTTTCTCGCGCCGCGTCCGCGACCTTTTCTTCTTATGTTTTCTTAAGTTATTTTAGTTGATTTTAATCAATCTTTATTGGTCATATATTTTTAGGGTTCCGTACGTCCGAATAAAAAAACGGAACCCTTATGGGATCACTCGTGTGTCCGTCCGTCTGACCATTTCTCCCCCCCCCCCCTCTTATCTCTGAAACTACTGAACCTAAAATTTTGAAAAAAAATACAAAAATTAGTTTTCTACTTATAGATTATAGGAAAACCTATAAGAAGTCCATGATATTAAAATAACATGGTAAATCACTCAATATTGTGCGGATAGGTAACATCGTACGGAACCCTCTTCACGCGAGTTCAATTCGCACTTGTCCCGTTTTTTGTTCAGGCGTGGATTTTTTTTAGGTCATACTGGGAACAGTATTTTTTCTGGATCAAAGGTACCCTATGTCCTTTTCTGTGCCCCTGATAACGTGTATGCAAAATTTCATGATGATCGGTTGAGTAGATTAAGCGTGAAAGCGTAACAAACAAACAAACTCACTTCTTCACTATTATTTAGGATTGTTCAATAGTAAGAACTAGATTAGGTTAGATTTTGTAACAGTTATTCATTATTTGTAAAATAAACGTATGACATGTGGAAACATTGGCGCCGTAACACCTTAAACAGGTATAGTGCGATTGCTCAACACACGATAAGGTGACGTAGCCGAGGATAGTAATAATCTTAACCGGTATTTTATCGCCGCGTTAACTCAGGATATGTGCGGTTTTCCCAAACCCAACGAAAGGAAGGGTGTTAGGTAGGACATTAACATAAGCTTGTATAATTCCGACAATGTGGGCGGTCTATGAACAATGTCGGATGTTGCTACGTGTGTAATACGAGTTATAGAAATATGTGCTTTAATCGTGTGGCTTGTGAAACTAATATCGTATGATTAATGCTCCGTTCTGACAACATAACTGGGAAGTTAGACTTTAGAGGCAGTTTCTCTTTTGAAGCCATTTTATCGAATAATCATGGTACGTAGTTTTTAATTTTAAAATACGTTCGATTAACATTAGAAATAAATCATAATAATATTATATATCTTATTCAGTAATAAAGCATGTAATATATATTATAATGCTTGCATATAAATCACCAAGACTAAACACACCAGTTGTATGACCACTAAAGTTAGCTCTTATTTAGGCTTGTGTTATGAGGTAACCTAGCTGCACACCAGGAGCAAAGTCAAATTTGAAAAATTTGCGTTCCCAGGAATTGAACTCGAGTCAATTCCTGGGACCCCTAAGACAAAGACATTAAGACAAGGACAAACGTTAGACCAAACGCATTTTTTACTATCTATATATCTAAAGATAATGTCATTAGATAAGCAGATTAAAATTAGGTTTTCGTAGTCTAGTTGAAATAAGCATAGTCTATACAAAAATTTAGAAAGCCTTAATAATATTATTAAAACGTGTTGCTGACTGTATTGCTTAAACCTATATTCGAAACACAACGCTGCTGTAGGTCTACCGAACGAGCCTTTATTTGTTTAGGACCACACGTTTGACAATAACAAAAGGCTCTTACTCTGTCAATAACAAGGTCTAATCTACAATGTACCTACTACCATCACAATACATAGTGACTTGTTAACACATAAGTTTAGGTCATACTAATAACGTATTACATAGTTTAAAACGTCTTATTTCTCAGAAATAGGGTCTTATATTATTATTTAGTATTATTAAATAAAATAGAATTAAAATATGGAAACATTTTTACCAATTTAAATTTATCAAAAATAACGAGCTTCTTAATTTAGACAAAAATATTGCAGCTCATTTCACGATCTGCCCTAGGTATTATCAAATCATCATTATTTATTTGGATTTAGGCTTTTCCTGTGGCTCGCCACCACGCACGGTAAGTACTTTGCGCTTCACATCCAGCCCCTTCCTGCCATGCCGTTCAGGTCGTCTGTCCACCTAGCAGAAGGGCGTCCCATGAGTTTTCCAAGTCATGGCCTTCATTCGAGAACTCGTTTACCCCATCGGTTATTCGCTCTGCGGTTATTCGCAAATGTGACCTGCCTATTGCTACTTCAGCCTATCCTACTAATATAAATGCGAACGTTTGTGAGGATGGATAGATGTATGTATGTCTGTTACTCTTTCACGTAAAAACTACTGAACATTTGATGAAAAATTTGGTACACATATAGTTCACTACCTGGATTAACATATAGGTTACTTTTTATCCTGAAAAAATGTAAAAAATTCGGCACCGTCCGTCGTCACAGCGATAAATATATCAGACTTTATTTAGGTATTAAATTTTTCATTTTTCAAAGCATGCGAAGTCGCAGAAACCAGCTAGTATTAAATAAATAAGTATAGCCAGCCTCTGTTTCTTCCTTCTCTTAATATTAATTTAAAGTAATCATCAAACAAGCACTATTGTGTTTCTCCCTATTTGACTTGTCTCTACTTCTGTAACCGATTTTCTAATTGGCGAGGTCTCTCCTTCTGCTGGATCGTATGTCTGCTAGCCATTAACATATATTCACTTGAAAAATACTAATATGATGCTTATTTTTATTTTCAGGTAAATATTCTACATAAATATCCTCGAGAACTATATATGAAGATTATGAAAGCGAATTTCGAAATTTGTAAGTCGCATTAATTTCCCATTTCAATAATTAGGTAATAATTGTTATAAAATATCATAACATATTTACATATAATATTCAGATTTCCATCATTGTCAAATTGAAACTTGTTAAAGCTTTCTTTTGTTAGAATTAATATTTTTTGTAGTCTATTAATACTTTACCATTAAAATCATTATTTATAACACACAGCTTAGTGTAATTCTTCGTAACATATAAAAGATATTATTTTTTACTAGCTGTGCCCGCGTGGAATTCAGATTGTTTCTCGGTATTAGTAAATATCAATTACCTACCTCAGAATCGTAGCGTTTGCGTCTTGGCTTTGCACTTCCTCTGTAGTTTCACGGCGCGATCGCGCTTTACATAAATCGTATTATCTCTATAACCATACGTCCAAAACATATGCAATGAAAAGCAAAAATCACGTGCATTAAATACTCGTAACGATAAACTTTCTGATTTTGATAAGGATTCATACATATATGTATTTGTTGATAATATGACCAAAAACATCACCTAACAATTTTAATTTTTTTTTTAATACAGAAAGTGGTTTGTGTGGCTTAACTATAAAATGTAGACATATTTTTACTTTTTTGTAGGCGTTATCAAGCTCTACAACTTCTCTATAGAAATCAATCGTATGTCTCTCACCGTTAAACGTTTTAGTTCGACCTTTTTTTTCTCGACCTCACTTTGCAATTTCGACTACCACGAAAAAGCCTTTTCATTTTTAAGGGATAATATATAAAAATAAAATAAATCTTTATTTGCGCGAACACATGTTTACAGGATTTTAATTTGTATACAGCAGTTACAGTACAAAGTATGTTCTACCCGCCAAGGGCATGCAAATATAGCCTATGTCCATCCTGAAATTCTATTCTAAATATTGGTGAATTCTATTCTATTTTTTTAAATCGGATGAGTAGTTCGAAGATTACCCCTCCTACATACAAACGTACAAACTTTATCTCTTTTTAATATTATCTATAGATGTATTGGTAGGAAATTAGATAAATTGTACACACCTAAGTATATAATTTCTCATATAGTACATTTTTGTGTTAAGGGACGTTCAGAACTCATTTCCTTGTCTCCCTTAAACTCATTTGCTAAGGTTACTAAAAGTCTAACATTAGGAGACATGTCTGAATCAAATTCAATCTACAAGTTTAGTCTTCGTATTACCCTGTTTCATCTTTACCACTCTCTTTTTGTCCATATAAAGATCTTCGACCGCCCACAACCTTTCAACCGTGATTTTTTATAACCCATCCTTTCCCTGTCCACCATATTGGAATTCCTTCGTCATAACGTTTACAAACCAATACAGTCCGTAATGGGCTTAACACAGAGATGAAAACTAACTGAAAATACTTATAAAAATACTCAGGACAAAATGAACTTTACGTCTATTGAAATATAGATTATTTGACACACCATTGATTGTGAAGTCCTTTTTGTCACGGTGAATAGGTCCTGATTCGGGTTCGGGATTGTGACGAGACGATTTTTAAAATTTTTTTCAGACCTGTCACGGAGTAAACCCCAGGATATTAATCAAGCGGTTTTGAACGAGTATTTGTTGATTGTTTTGTGTTCGAAGACTTTGTGATCAATGTTGGTTTTTTAACATTCATTTAATATTCAAGGAAGTGTCCGGTATTTTTTTTTTCAAGATAATAGGTACCTACACCTTTACAAATAGAAACACGGAATTGTTTTTGTACGTTAGTTATATACTTTTTCTGATTTCCTTTGAACTATTTGTAAATCCTAACTGATTGTAAATGCAAAAGTGATTTTTATCACAAAAATATGAATTATTGTCCTATATTCACATTTCTGTATTTGTTACACTTTCACGCCTGAAATACCCGAACCGATAATCATGAAATTTTAAGGTACCTTACATCCAGAAAAAGGTACAGTTCCCAAAAGGCCATCTAAAAACAAAATATATAAGCAATAAATAAAGATTGAATAAATGTTTTAAAACCTAAGGAAAACTCACGAGCCAAAGTTATTCATAAAAGATAATAGTTATATAATCAAAGCTCAAGTTTTTAGATTATTTAGAGTGTAAAGACAAAATTATTAATTCGAACTGACATTAAATCATCAAAATGACTCAATAAGTAGATTACTTAGTTTTAAAATAAGTAAATAAATAGCTATATTTATTATATTAGTATTTCCTTATGATTCCAAAATCCAGCAAGGACTGTTGTCTCGGAACATAACGATTTTTTTTTTAAATTAAAAACGAGAAAGTTAGATCTTTTCAAGGTAGAGATTAAAGAATCTTATCAAGTAAAAAAAAATCTGTTGTTCTGAGATCCCTTCTTGAAATTAGATTTCATCAAATAATGTGTTTTTTACTAGGTAATATGAAATGATCATAAGACAAAAAAATGATTTTTTGTCTCATGACTACTTAACATACAATTTTACAAAACATATCAGGTGAAACAAAACAGCGGAAAACGCTTTATACTGGTATAGTATTATTGAACTTTAGCTGGATTAAAGCCTTGTATAAAAGCTCCAAGCTTGGAGCGCATTTGTTTTCAAACAAGACGTTTACTGATTTAATATTAAAAGCCAAGGATTTGGATTTTCGAGGCACCAGAGGTATCGCTCAAGAATTTATAAAATGATTTTAAAATGCTCTTAAATTATTCAGTGGACGGATTGTTGGGAGATTAACTTTACAGAATAGCCCACAACAATTTTTAAGGGAAATATTTCTCCAGAAGTTTTTGATACGCTTTGAAACACAATAATTATATGTTTGATTCCAGGATTTACATATTAAAATGGAATACGTCTTATTACTTGTCCTTGTAGATGTACTTCAGTACATCTTTTAATATGGCGATAAAATACCCACTCGATATACGAAAAAATACACAAATAAGTTTCCATCAATAATTTTTATGATATATAAAGAAAGAGATAGCTAATTTTGTTAGTTTGTTCATAATATGTGGAAAATTCTATTTGAAAATTTCTTTCACTATTAGGATATATTATACATATTGAGTTTCCCTTATTAAATAAATAAGTAGGTACAATGACTTGTTTGCGTTTTCATAATTCATAATTCTTGGAAGTAAATCTTCGTGGCTTTGTAACCTGCATAGTATTCACCTTAGTCGAAGAAATAACTCCTCATTGATACATTTTTAAAAACATAATATTATTATGTATGGCCACATATAATTTATAGATGACCGTTTAAATGAGTCCTCACCCGCGCGGTATCTGTTATATTAGACCATTGAATAGATAGACCATTAAAATATGAATCATGTCAGATGGTGTTTAATTAGTAGAAGTTCGAAAAATCCTTACCACCTTACAGAATCCCCTGCAATCAACCTCGGGCGTATTTAAATTTCAAAAAGTTAAAGTTAAACCTACGTTTTGAATTTTAATTGAATTTACATATACAAAATACTCGTCTAAATTGTCGCTGCGGGGTCTGCGTTGCGACGTGTTTTATAATATAGCAGTCCCCGCTTGTACATTTCCTAAACAAACATTTTTAGTATCGAAATATTCACCCATATTTTCACTTTGGTAACCAATTTGTACAGCTTTTAACTGATTTAATAACCAAGTATATATTTTTCCACTTCTTATTAGTCTCAAAACAAATCGAATTTAATTTAACAGTCGCTTCGTCCATTAAACAAGTTTAAAAATAGATTATATTCTTCACTAGCGGTTAATTAACCCGAGTTTTTGTCATACTGAAAATTCCCTAGATGATGTAATTTCAAACCAATTTTTTTATTTTATCTTTCAAATAGGACATTTTAGAATGATTATTATTACTTTTTTATGTTAAGGTCGGCAGACAGGCAGTCCACTATATGAATAAGTAAAGAAATTGTAAACAGTTCTAAATTAAAATATTTTTTGAAATAATTTTATATTGCAATTTTCAAGTTTTAACATTTTAGCGTATGGTGTGATAAATTGTTTTAAAAAGTAATTAAATGCTGTAATTAAATTGCCAGTCTTTTACAAATATAAATATATGTATCACCAATTGGAGTCGAAGATTTTTCAAGGTATAACATTAGTTTGTTTTATCTTCTTCATCTTATGGTGCCTCTCCCAGCTAATGAAGGTTGTGATCATCCTGGAAGAGTCCATCCTGTTTCTGTTTCTTCTCGGAGCAGCTCAAAGCTTATTTCATACAAATACTAGATTTTGCCGGCGACTTCGTCCGCGTCCTTCTTTTTAGGTTTTAAAAAAATTAATATATATTTATGGCGCATATTAAGTCAGTCGTTGAGTTTTTTTATTTTTAGATGATCCCCCGGAATACCTAGTACTTTTTTTCGGATGAAAGGTACCCTATGTCTTTTTCTGTATCCCTTACAAAGTGTATGAAAAATTTCGTGATATAATAGGTTGAGGAGAGGAACCGTAACAAACAAATTCACTATCTAATTTATAATATTAGTTATGATTTAAACACCAGTATTTAAATGAGACGATATCACTCGCTGTTCGGGAGAGTTTTGTTTTATAAAAATCTAATTTCGACGAAATAATAATAATAAAAAAACATTACTCGTACTCGTAATGTTTAATTTACATGTAAACACAATCAGATGATTCAATGGACGGAAATCATTATTTAGTACAATAGAATTCTCGGTAACAACGAAATTGTTCCTATGCTCAGTTCATTGTCTGGCTGATTTGAAAATTTTACATGTGATTTGCACGATTTATGTTATATATAATATGTATCTATCTAGACATATAAAAAAGTCACTCTGTTTCTTCCCTAACTCTTCTAAAACCATCCACTACTTTTGCAGTTTTCAATAATGAAAAGAGAGATAAACGTGGAAAATATGTGTATAACTTGCAGAAATGTATTGGATCCGAGGGCAGGTCGCTAGTAATAGATAACATATTTAGTTGACATACTGTAACGGTGAATTGCACTGTCTACTGTTTGAGTTTTAGATCTGAGAAGGGTCAACTTTTATTCTATGGATCAAATATCTGTCGGTTTATATTAGACCATGCAATCAGACGTAGTCTTACTTGGTGCGTGAATTATGGACAGCTAAAACATTTTTGAGAGCTTTTTTGCGTTCTTTTAATCCTAGCGTGATCAGTCAGTCAGTTTTCAGCACAGCAAATATATTGAAACGGCTGGTAAACTTTTTTTTTATGTTAAGATCGTCAGACAGGCTGATGGTCCACTTGATGGTAGGTGGCTACCGTCGCCTATAACACAAGCAACGCCAAAGCTTCTGAAAGTGCGCTGCCGACTACGGTGGGATTAAGGATAAGTGATTAGGAGGGGATAGGGAAATGGGCTCTGGCATTCCTTACTCACTCGCCGAAACACAACAGCACTCGTGCTGTTATTTCACGGTGGTCTTCTGTAAGGGGGTGGTTACTGCCGCCAGACGGGCTGCCCAAGTGACTGCGAAACGCAATGTGCCCTGCTACTACTTAAAAAAATAATACTGTACTCGTATATCTACTGTCTTTTAATACTGCTTTAGTAAATTATTTTTTTTACCTTACAGTTTAACATCCTCACAATTTGTTCAAAATACTCAACAAGTGAAGTTCATCTTTAGTATGTGATAGGATTTAGAGCATCACATCCATTATAGTTGTCACCCTAGTTTAAGTTTAATTGCTTAGTTTGGCCAACACTATTCTCGCAGATCACGCAAACATATTATTTGAGGTGATTTGCTATATATATTTTGTATATTTTTCTTCTGATATTAACTTCGCCTTTTGTTTTACTTGATTTTGGAAAGAAAACATACTTTTAAATAAATAAAATTAAACATATATTTATTAAATAGAGATAAGGTAACCATCACACAAACAAATTTTAACATCTTTCAATATTAGTGTATGTAGATTAAAATGTGATCGAATAACACTCGTATATATTTAGATTGGAACGCGACTGATATGTCCGTGTTAACACCGAAATGTGTAATAAAATATCAGTTTTAAACAGGTTATTTCTTATTCAAAGGCTTTCAACTTTTTCTGTTGTGGGCGACAAGGTTGCCACAACTACTTACTGGTTCAATTTATTTTTCGAGCTCGCTCATTGAACGAAAGTAATGGCCTTAACAGAACGATGAATACAAATATTCTGTTAAGGCTGATCTGATAACATCATTATTTTAATTCATCGTTTTATTTGCCTCTCATGAAACGACATTAGGACAACTATGTCTCTATCCATATTAGTCTATACTAATCCATACTAATATTATAAAGAGTTTCTATGTTATGTATTTTTGTAATGAATAAACTAAAAAAAAACTACTAGTCGATTTTAAAAATTCTTTCGCCTATAGAAAGCTACACTACATTATCAGCGAGTAACATAGTATATTAATAAGAATATGCGGACGAAGTTATATGAGCAATAGCTAGTTTTAATTATATGAGTAGTTAAAGCTCGTGCGATCTATCGGTACAATTAGCGCAGGTTCGTATTTCGGGAAGGCATAAACTGCTATTTAATATATGAATCTATACTAATATTATAAAGCTGAAGAGTTTGTTGGTTTGTTTGAACGCATTAATTCGAACTACTGGTTCGAATCGAAAAATTCTTTTTGTTTTGAATAGTCCATTTATCGAGGAAAGCTATAGGCTATATAACATCACGCTACGATAAATAGTGTTATATATAAGCAGTGTCCATTACCGCGCGCCCCATGCGCACGCCGGCCACGAGTTCAGGGGCCTTAGACAAAGTAGCATTCGCTCCGTAGCGAAGCGATATCGAAGTTCGTTATCGTCTCAGACACAAAGAAATCATGACAAGGTATCACGTCTTTATCACGTGTTACAGTCTAAGGCCCCTGGGGCCTTAGACAAAGTAGCATTCGCTCCGTAGCGATGCGATATCGAAGTTCGTTATCGTCTCAGAGACAAAGGAATCGACACTGTAACACGTGATAAAGACGTGATACCTTGTCATGATTTCTTTGTCTCTGAGACGATAACGAACTTCGATATCGCATCGCTACGGAGCGAATGCTACTTTGTCTAAGGCCCCAGCTAGTTTGTAATAATTGTTACTTGGTCTAACTGTGAAGGAAAAAATTACACGTCTAAAGTCCTAACAATATAAAGTCTAGCGTTTTTGACAACTGCTGATCTGCTCACATTGACGAAATATCTGTTAATGCATATAGAAAAAAATAATAAAAAATCTACTACTTTTTCTATTTCTTACACAAATATCTTTAAAATCGATTTTGTTATAAGACTTAAATAGACTTTTGAACGTAATATAAATTTTTATTTACACCTTAAGGTTAATTTTTTTGGACCATAAATTGCAACCGAGGCGTATGGGATGAATTCTGGTTGACACTATTGCCTTGCGTAGTTTCACTTTTCATACACACACTGTCGTGAAGTGCAGTAGGTATATTGTATTCCTCACAACCTGAGGCGTCTGTTTCCTGAGTCTCACCTCCTTTAGACTTTTGCACGCCCGTTAATTAACTCCCATTACTTCTTAGCTAAAATATTGAGTCGTGTATTTATACTTAGAAAATCTTATATGATATAGCGGGCAGAGTTTCCGATTTATAAAATAGGCAGCCCGTTTAGGTAGTACCTGTGCGCTGTTGATGTCAGAGTCCATTTCTCTCCCATCCCTTATTCTACTAAGGTCGGTAGCACAGTTGTAATACCTTGAACTTTGTTTGTATTAATAGTCGACGGTAGTCACCTACCATCAAATGGACTGTCGAACTTTACATAAAAAATGTTATTGAAGATTTGTAACCTCATCTAAATAACTTGCCATCTAAATTAATGCCCACTCATCAACTTAAGCTAAGCTAACGTTCCCCTTCGGTAGACAAATTTTAAACAATGCACATCATATTAAACAATTTAGTGAGTACCTACCTATTTTTGAAATACTTAATTTGAAGCAATCTACTTTTATTGAATTTTTCATGCACTAAACATTATATATAAATAACCGCAACTTTTATCTGAGCCCGCAACTTTGTATGCGTGGTATTTGGAATAACGCGTAACTTTTTTGTTACGCGTTATTCCGGAATTATTATTACCGGAAGCTTGCTACAACACATCAGTGGAAACTACGTGAAAATCGGTTAAGCCGTCTCTGAGATTAGCGTGCACATAGGCATAATAGGTAACGATTTTATTATACATAGATTAAAAATCACCAGCGAAAGCTGAACCCTACTTAATATAATTGATAATATTGATCTGAGGTCAACTTAGAAACATCAAAATCACCTAAACTGTCCATTTATTTTAACTTTATGTAAACGTTCAGTCATCATTGTTCTACATAAAATATGATAATATATAATTAACTAAAGTTTTAGCCAATTTAACTGAAGAGTTATTTTATTGCATTTTTATGGAAAAAATTTTTATTTTGAATTTTTTTTTTTTTTTTAATTTAACTTTTTTGTTTGTATACCGAGTGGAATGAAACAAACACAAAATGTTACGGGAAGCTTGCTATAATATATAAGTGAAAACCGCATTCAAATCGGTTAAGCCGTTTCTGAGATTAGCGTGCACAAACGCACAGACAAGCAGACAAAAATTCTAAAAACTATATTTTTACTTCGGTAACATAAGTACAACGTATATAAATTGATTCTTTTTATTAGTAACCATCTCAACACTTTTTCTAGAATATATTTATGTAAATGGAATCAATTCAAATATTTAAATTTTGTTAGTGTTTAATTAATTTTTAAGATTCAGTTCAATTAAACATGACCACTCAAACACTGACAAAGTAAACTTGAAAAATTATTATCTCTTAGTTTATTTCTTATTCAGTGGGTACTAAATAATAAAAATAATATTCTTGTCATATTAAAAAAGTAACGTCAAAAAGAAAAAAATCAAAAAGAAACAAATTAAATTGTAATACCTATTTTTATTTCACAAAGATTTTATTGATAGTGTTAGAGCAAAATTTGGATAAAAAGGGAAAAAATAAAATCTTACTTTTACTGCTAATTGAAAAATTATATATAATGCAATAAGAACGAAAGAATGACCGATTTTTCTATTAATATTTTTCAGTAATTGTCTAGAATCAATTATTTACATGAATGGCCTATGTATATGAAGAATTGGCCTACGTAATTCAATAAGATAATTTTGCAGAATAACTGAGAAATCTACAATACATATTACAAATGTTATTGTTTATTTTTTACCATTATGCAAAGTAATGAATAGTCAACTTAAAAAAATTACTAGGTATATGGTATAACTAAACGTTTTATATCTCCAACATATTATACACTTAAGTAGCTGTCCGCGTCTTCTTTTTTGATTCGGTTTTCACTTAAGCAAACGATCGACGAGGAAGGTTTACGTATATAATTTGCAGAGAAAAATTACATCCGAGCGAAGCCGGGAGCGGGCCACTTGTAATTTTAAATTTTGCTTCTTCAGACTTATTCATACGCGCTGTTCCAAAAACAAAGACACATTTTTTCAAGTTCATGAACCTCTCGTCCCACAATTCGAGCACGACTTTATGACGTCATCGTACAGTCTGTACAGAAGTACCTGCAGGTACTCGCTCTATTCTTGTCCATGGTCATCGACCACACGGAACCTTTTGCTGGGGTGACTGTACCTCCAATGCAACTTGACCTGTTCTGCCCTTCCCCGCCTCTACAATTTACAAGCGAGTCGATGAAGTTAGTACTTTAAGAATAGGTCACATTAAATTGGATCTCGATGTTTTAAAGCCAGCGTAACCAGGCCTGCCTCGATTGTTAATTTGTGTTCTTAATAAAGGAATCGGCATAACGCATGGAGGTCTCAGCAAATTGGTTACACTGTTGAATGTTACCTTTTTT
The DNA here is from genome assembly GCA_910589475.2 of Bembecia ichneumoniformis. Lineage (NCBI taxonomy): Eukaryota > Metazoa > Arthropoda > Insecta > Lepidoptera > Sesiidae > Bembecia > Bembecia ichneumoniformis. The sequence goes on from OU342541.1 coordinate 6,020,073, forward strand.
AAAGCCATATGTTTTCTGGTTGTTTTGTTTGCCTTGGTTAAGAATGTGGTTACTGCACAGCGGGTTGATGCCTGCTGCTGGACTGAGTGTTATTAATAGGTAACTTGCCTTAAGTTGTATGTATCATTGAAACAATTGTACGTCTATACTTAAGTTTTAACGACATCTATATCGCCCAAAAAGAAGTTTAGTAGTCGAAATTTCAAATGTTAATTTAATGAAACTTTCAAAGTGGAACTAAAATGATTAATTACAATACTGATAGGGTCCAGAAGTAATTTTCCAACTTGTCTATAGAATAAAAGTTAATTAAGTTCTGAATAAATCATATCGTAATTTGAAGCAAGCACTTATTACTATTTTTAAAAGTTAAATGTGTTTAATTTCCAAAAAATGGAAAAGTAAATACAGTATTCGTGTTAAAGTAATACAGTAACTCAAAATTTCAAGACTATATTAATAGTGCTGTTGTATGGGTTTTTTTTATATGTTTTTATTTCATGTATATGTACATTTAATAAAATCGTAAACGAGCCATGTCTACATTAAATATTAAAAAAAAAAATTGTACACTTTGTAGGTTGTACTTATGTTACCGAGGTCAAAAAAATAGTTTTTAGAATTTTATCTTTTGGCCGTGCGTTTCTGCACGCTAATATCAGAAACGGCTTAAACGATTTGAATGTGGTTTTCAGTGATTTATTGCAGCACGCTTCCCGTAACATTTAGTGTTTGTTTCATTACAATGGGTTTACAAACAAAAAAGTTACCACGCGTACGAAGTTGCAGACTGCTAATTTTGTACAATATAATCAAAGCTAATTAAAATCTTATTTCTTTCTAAAAATAACATCGAGATAAGATTTCCAAAGACATAAATATAACAGATAATAAATTACTTATTTGCCCTTATTCATAGTACTTCACTATCGAAAGTTTCTGTTTTTTTTAACCTACATAAAAAATATGTAGGTACGTGTATGTTGTATATTGCTTTGTAATCTAGTTCACATAAACGCTTATTTAAATAATAAGTATATTTTGATTAATAAGTAAGTTTATTTTGATCTGTTTGTTTTTATATAAGTATTAAAACACTTAACGCCTAAAGACGACAGATGTCACCACAAACATGACAAAGACAAGAACTTAATATTATTTTTGATTCTGTGAATATCACTAAAGCAAATGATGAAGTTACTTATGAATTTACTAAGAAAATATACTATGTTTTAATCTCCCGTAAGAAGCAAATTGTTAAAAAAAGTTTTTCAAGTGTTTTAATACATAATTTACGAGAATGTCTCGACTTAGCAAAGATTCTTTTGCTTAAGTTTTTAAGTTTTTCTTTTACTTAAAATTATTTTGAATTTCAGTCAGGGATGGCTCTTACGCTGTAAAAGCAAATTTAAGTTGATACATAAAAAGTTTATTGTGTATTATGTGGAATTTATGTCAAAAGATCTTTAAAGGTTCCACTGTTGCCTTGTAACTATGTCGACAGAGACCAAACTGTGCCCGAATTCCTAAAGAAATCGAAACGCTCTTAAATCATAGCCCAACTTTATTGGACAATTTTAAAAAAGTCTTACAAATTTTAACCGGATACGACTTTAGTCTTTAAGACGTTGCTAGTAAAGAACGATTTGCGTTGAGACATGTGTAAAGTTAAAATGGTGAATCAAAAGACCGGGATCGGAAAAGTGGTCAAACTCGTTCGAGCAAGCCGACCTGTTTCGTCCCGTTTGTTTTATCTTATTTTTGTTTTGCACAAGGCACTGACCACCACAACAAAGGTCCGTGGGCTGGGCTTGTTTTTTTTTTTCGTTCCGAGGGAGCAACGGCTTTAAGTCATCCTGCCTCTGAATAAAGTTGCGCCTCGAAAAGGATTCTACTTTTAAACAGTTTCTTTTTCTAGTAATAAATCATGGAATGTTACTTAAGTGACGAAACGAGGTTTTTTCGAGTTGAGGTGATTTTTAAATTAAAATTATACTTTCTTTTCATTAAGAGAAGTATTTACGAATGCGCTTCATACTAAATTCGAATATTTTTTATCCCTTATCCTTAATCCTACTATAGTCGGCAGCGCATTTGCAGCAACTGTGGTGTTGCTTGTGTCAGTCTTCAGTCTTAACGTAAAAATAAAGAAAAATATTAGGTCTATTAATTTCTATTTTTATAATCTCCGTTGGATGATTGGTTAGGGTGCTTGCCTTGACGCTCTGTTCTAGAGTTCCCGGGTTCGATTCCCGGCAGGGTCAACTTTGAAAAATGAACTTTTCAAATTTGGCTCTGATTTGGTGGCAAGTAGGGCACACACTGCGTTTCGCAGTCAATAGAGGGCCCGTCTGGCGGCAGTAACCACCCCCTTACAGAAGAATCTGCTGTTGGGTTTCGGTGAGTAAGGGATGCCAGAGCCCATTTTGCTATCCAATCCCTTATCCTTAAACCCTATTGTAGTCGGTAGCGCACTTGCAGTAGCTGTGGCATTTGCTTGTGTTATAGACGACGGTAGCCGCCTACCATCAAGTGGACCGTCAGCGTATCTGCTGATCTTAACATTAAAAAAATACTAGCTGAGCCCGCAACTTCGTACGCGTAACTTTTTTGTTCGTAAACCGATTGGAATGGGATTGAAAGGAATGAGAATGGATTGTAACATTTGTAACCGTTTCTGTGATTAGCGTGCACAAACGCACAGGCAAACAGACAAAAATTCTAAAAAAACATTTTTTGACCTCTGTGACATAAGTACTTTGTAATTGTTTTAAAAAAATATTTAATGTACAGACACGGCACGTCTACGTTTTTATTATATGTCGCCAACATTTCTAACAGTTTGTAACAATAAATTTCGTTTTAAATATTTTTCAATTCTCTTAGGATCCATTTTTAATTCGCATAAAATCAATGTAAAGTGTAGAGTTGATGGTAGACTGGATTCTTAAATCGAATCGCGAGTACATTGACACGAAGTACCCGTATTTACATCATTAGGCTGACATCTCTCTACCCTTCGGTCCCTCCGACCTCGCCAGTAAAATGCTGAATTTATTCATTCTCGCGTACATTTCAGGGTTATACCGGGATCAATGTCAAACGCACTGCTCGGGGATTTCGGTTTGAATTACAGATTTGTGGGACTTAATTATTTTGATGCCACATTAAATAATTTCTCTTATCAAAAAGTGATAACTCAGTTGGAAGGAGCAACTTCGGGTTCAGTGAACATGCTACATGAACAGAGTTCTTTTCTCTTAAGGCGTTACTTGTACAGACTAAGATTTAATATGAATTCGTTGATATTCATAACATAGAATTTACAATCCTAGAGCATTTTGTCTAAAAGAGAAAGAGAAATATTGATAAGGTCTATCTTTGCGCTTAAAACTTTTTCAATGTAAAATCAATTTTTTAAAAATTTTTAACAATATAAAATCAATTGTTTTGTACACGTAGTTTTTTGTTATTGAAATATCTATACTAATATTATAAAGAGAAAAAATTTGTTTGTATGTATGTATTTTTGTATGTTTGTAATGAATAAACTCAAAAGCTACTGGAATTTTAAAAACTAAATTTAAACTAAATTTAATTTAAAATTTTAAAAACTACATTATCAGCGAGTAATAATTTCTAAAGATACGCAGAAAAAGTCGCGAGCAAAAGCTAGTCTTCTATATAAATAAAAATAAAAAGGTAAATGTTTTGCTAAGTTCAAAGCCCACCAATTCGGCTAATCTTTTTTCGAATATTCATTAAAGTCCAAGGAATTGGAATTTCTTATGAAGAGAAAAATTGGAGAAAATTGCCCGGAAAGACATAAAGACCCCATTTTTCTTTCAGCTGCCACAGTCCAATAGCTTTTAACAGAACGACGCCAGCTAGTAAAATATATACTTAATTCTTTAGGAATTAAAGTAGCTTTTCTTAAATTACTTAAACGTGATTCTTTTTTCTCCTCTCTTTGCATGTGCTTGTCAGAACTGGTTAATCATTTAAAGACTTGATTGGCTCAGCGGTAGTAGCTCTGCCTGGTGCCAGAGGTTGCGAGTTCGATTCCCCTCTCAAGAAAAACATGCATGAATATGTCTGTTTGTCGTAGTGTGGTGTTTTCTATGTATATATTTACAAATGGAAAGTATATAAGTATATTTATCAATTGTCTAGCACCCACGTGACAAGCTCTGCTTAGTTTGGAGCCAGATGGCGCTGTGTGACATGTCATAAAAATCTTCATACAGAAAACAACGTGACATTACAGATTACAGCCCATATGCCATTACTTACCATTCAGGGTCTTATCCGCTTTGACCGTTAGCATTAGTTTATGGAACAATTAATTATGGAAGAAATTCTTTTTTCGAGTAGCTCGTCGAATAATAGGTATATATTTTTAGTTAGGACGGCAAAAATGTACTATTGTTATCAGACACATCTTTTCTGGAGACGAAATTTTGATTTTTTTTATACATGTTTTGTGTTTATTGTTTCAAGCAGACATCGGCATGGGGTCGATCGACCTTACACTGTTCAAAACAAACAATCTGTGTCAAACATCCAAGTTCATCCTTTTATAGAGCCGTACAAAAAGTCCTAAAAAGCATCGGACAGACGAACCGTGTTTATTTATCTATTTATAGATCTGGCCAAGTGTTCGCTTCATTACTTGTGAACATATTGCGGTGTTTACATTGTATATTTCTGGAGCTAGCCGTGTGTCGGAACACGTGAGCCACAGTGGCACTCGCTGCACTGGAATTATAATAATAACATGCCTTCGCCATAACATGTTCTATACTTTCAAAAAAGTACCCAATAAGCTTGTGAATTTCATGATTTTACACATTTTCTAATATATGTATACTTACTATATTCGTCCAATGGTCGAAATTCGACCATTTGAAAAGAATTGAAGGGAATAAGAAATTGTTCCCTGAACTGAAGCTGAAGCTTGTTGATAAAAAAAAAATAAAAAAAAAACGAATAAAACTTTTTTGTCTTTACCTATTTAGATAGGTATAAATACACATATTGCCCATGTACAAGGGATTCTTAAAGAATCCTTCTAATAATACCTTTCTAGTTTTACAGTTTTAACAAGTTCAGAACTATTGATTCATAATTATATTGGTTTGATATTCGCGCCGCGGCTTGTGTTATCTTGGAAAAAAATTCCCAGGAAACATATTACACTGACTAAAAATTATTAAGTTTAAAATCAGTACGTAGTTCTATCTGTGTGCTGAGTTTCAACCAAAGCCGTCCAGCAGTTTACACAATATTGTGAAAATTCAAATATATTTACAATTTTTTGCATTTAATATTAGTAGTGTGTTATATAATATTAAATAATATTTAATATAAGTAGTGTTTGTGTGAGAAATAAGAAACATCCATACTTTCATCCCGACAAACTTCCGCTTTTTTATATTAGTAGGATTAGATCATATTAAGTTGTAACATAATTGTTATTGTTAAGTTATTATAATTAAACTTATTTTCGAATATTTTGTTATAGTATTCAAACCAACGTTTTGAATAAAGATTTTACAAAAAAATTTACCTACTTCAAGAAAGAAATGTTATTTTTTAAACATATTATACCAAGACAAAGAAGAATACTCGAGTTTTTGTACGATATAAATCTGATCTCACAACATCTTAAGAGCGGATATAAATATATGTTCCACCATTTTACAACCTAACATACTGTGTTCTTTATTACATATTACCTAGGGGGTAGCATACAGGTAATTTATGAGTGTATTACTTGGCTTGTGAAGAACGTTTCCTTTGAAAACATGAGTCTTGTAGAACATAAAGTGATGGTCACAGTTTAAGCGAGATGAGATTCATTGTCTAGAAGAGCACAGAATAAAAGGGTTACAAACTTAGCATTGTTTACAACTGTCTGTGGGGATCACAGAGCAAAGAATCGCCGTGCCTCCTCCTACTGAGATGGTAGCAATAATAATATATTCGTGCCGCACATTTGCGCTGAACGCATTTCGAGGCACATTTGGCCGCCAGTTTTTATTTGCACATTGTGGAGTAAACATGATCAAAAAAGCGATAGAAATGCCTCATTGTGCTGTAATTTGGTGTAATAATGAAGGTAAAAAGGTGAATAAGCAAAATTTTGGTGTATCTATCACAAGTGGGGTAATTAAATGCAATTTTTAACCTTTAAAAAATGCGAGTCGAAATTGTCTTCGAACGCTAAAGAGTACGTAAGCCGTACGTTACGTACTCTATAATGTGGATGATGAAGCCCAGCCCCACCCCCCATACCCACATAAGGTTGTGTAGAATTTTTACCCACTAAAAACCTCTTGTTTTTAGTTTTGCGGGGACTTTGGAACCGTCACGGGTCCAGTTTATTGACCCTTAATTAAACTAAAGTTCTTAGACTAAAGTTGCTTTCGGTCGCTATCTTGTAAATTATTTCTGAATTTAGTAATAATTCTACATAATAATAATTGTAGATATCCTACATATGGTTTTAGCTTAAATAACTGTTATTTAAAACAATACTCTAGTAGTCGATTAGGTATAACAATTCGTATACATTAGTTTCGCCGTTAATGACGCCGTACCCTTATACCGTTTGTGTTTGGGACTCTATCAGTGCACCTTCCTCCTGGTTCTGCCTTATAAATTACAAGGTGCTCCGTCTTATCAGAGTAAAGGATTCTAATTCAAGCTCAAGTCAGAATTGTTTATTACACTCAATTTTGTTAGACTAAAACATTCTAATGCAAGTGGAGTTGTTTTTGAAAACTTTGAAAACTGAAAAGATTAAATTTGAAACTTTCTTAAAATATTATTTGATTGGAGTACCTGTGTAGTATGTACCTGAATATCTAAGGAATTGTTTTATATTTTTCAAATTTTAGAAATATTTTAAGTTTTCTATTTACAAGCTCAAAAAACCAAAGAAGTTGCTTTAAATTTTTTCATAAATTTTGAGCTTTTAATTCATTTTAGTTTACTTCATTGTCGAAAACCATTTAAGTTTACAAAATATTTAAACATTATTTTATTATTTCCTACAATAAAATAATTTTGTAATCATTTTCGGATATCATTGGTCATTTCGCATAATACAATAGGTACGTTTCTTTACCGTGTCGAAAAGACTAATAATTACTTAGTTGGTAATTTAGCTTAGTCTTAATATAAATCAATTGTTAAACTATATTAAATACAACAGTTAATAATACATTTATGTATTGAATATATAACATAAGCAATATTATATGTTTTCAGGTAAACGTTTGGAGCGTGTTGGTGAACCGAGTGAGTGAACACATTTATTGGTTTATTCTGGTCTGGTGTTTACCCAACTCTCACAGAACTATAAAGTACCTACCCACGTATTTATTGATTTTATTTTGTACTTACATAATCTGTTCAGATACTTTCATGATTGAGCAATTTATTTATAGTAGGTATACTAGCTGTGCCACTAGGCATTGAAAAAAGAAAATGAAAATCTTTATCGCTGTGACGACGGTGGCGCCGCCGAATTAATTAAGATCCCTTGGAAACCAAATATTTTTCAGGTTAAGAAGTATTGTATATATCAATCCAGGTAATAAAGTAAATGTGTATCAAATTTCAACCAAATCGGTTCAGCCGTTTTTGTATTACTGAGTAACAAACATCCAAACATAAATTTTTCGCATTTATAATATTATTAGGATTACGATTATTAGTAAAGTACATTGCGTTCGGAAGTCATAAAGTCTGTCTGCTTGCTGTCCTTAACCAGGCTAGGGGTTATAAAGCCTATATATATAGCCCCTTATATAGCCTTATATAGCCTCTCACATTTTATTTTATAACCCTAGTTGGGCTTCACACGACTGAGCAGTCGTACACATAAACTCAAAAAAATATTATAATAGATTATTCTACAGAGCACATATTCAAGACTTCAAGACTGGTCCCTAATCCGTACCGTACATAGTCTGCCATTTGAATTCGCTTGATAGACCATTATATACGTACAGTGTTTTTGTTAAAGTGCGAAGATATTATTGAATTATGGAGATATTATTGAACTATAGACAGATTTTTTTTTTTTTTTTTTAAGATGTTTATTCTGGGATGTCTAACGAAATCTGGTAACTATTTCAATATTTTAATTTTAAAATTAGGATGTGGGGAAGCCACCTAGCCAGGCAATGGAATAACCTTTAGGAATTTTGGATTAATATTCTCAAATGAGTCATTTACTCTTTCTTTTTTATAATATTGGTATAGACTTGTCAGAATATTGTAGCATCAGTTTTTAAATATATACTACTATAGGTTAAGTTTTATAACTACGTATAATAACCAAACAAACCAATTTTATCCCTGTATAAATATCTGAATAGGTTGTGATGCATTTTCAAGAGTGTATGTAATATTGTCATACTTTCATTGTGCAGTTCGTCGCGACCGATAACCGACTGACTCCAGTTCTTAAGTACCCGATAAGTTCAAAACTCTCCACAACTTTTACGTAGAAAATTACGTTGAAAACTTCAACATTGGGAAATTTGTCGAGTGCCTCAACATGCCGGCGAGGCTTTAAAGGTTGATATCAAATGGTCCAAGATTTAGACAGGTGTACGCACCATACACGAGCATTATAATATTGTCGAGTGCCTCAACATGCCGGCGAGGCTTTAAAGGTTGATATCAAATGGTCCAAAACTTAGACGGGTGTACGCACCATACACGAGCATTATAATATTTGATCAAGATATTTTATATCAGTTATACAAAAGCTGTATGTAGAAAACTTCGTGTAAAGCTAGCCTTACATTCAAAGCGATAAATTTTATGTTTTAATTTGGATTCCTTTTGGGCAAAAGGTTTAACGACGTAATGGTTTGCACTGCATTTTAAAACGTGAACAACTTTTTAGATGGTTTATAGTTTGGTTGTAAATCATAAGTCGTTAAATAAATCGACTCTAATGAGCTAGTACCTAACTTAAGTTATTTATTCCTAGATGGCTCGAGCTGATATTATTCTACCCTTTCCGGTATTGTAGTCTAACTGTTAGGTTGACTATAACTATAATTTTCTTCTTTCTTTCTAGGAGACATTCTTTACAATTTAGACTTGCGACCTTAGTATATTATGATATACACACAATAATTCAAAGATTCTTCTGGGACACATAGGATTTTCTTATAATAATTTTTCTTAATACTTCATCATTACATTTTTTTATGTCAAAGTCGGCATAAGGGACTCTAGAGAAGAAAGACTACTGTTCCTCAGTCTTCTTGGATATCCAACAGGCATTTGATAAAGTCTGGCATTGAGGTCTAATGTTCAAGATGAAGAGTTGGCTTCCACATAACCTCTATGTTCTTTTAAAATTATACCTGGAAGAAAGGATATTTAGGGTGAAAATGAATGACTCTTATTCTAGATTCTACGACATAAAAGCAGGCGTACCACAGGGTTCTGTAATTGGACCGACACTCTACTTGCTGTACACGCCTGATATACCAGAAACCAATTGTGTACTCTCGGCAACTTTTGCAGACGATACTGCGGCAATGTGTAGCAATAAAGACCCAAGTAAGGCTTCAACAACTCTTCAACAGCATCTGGATAGTATCGATGAATGGATGAGAAAGTGGGGCACAAGAGTAAGTGAGAGTAAATCGGTACACGTCACATTTACTCTACGCAAGGAAAACTGCCCACCAGTCAAACTTGGGGAAACTGTCTTGCTTCATAGTTCATGTTGTTAAGCATCTTGGAATGTTTCTGGACAGAAGACAAACGTGGAGAACTCATATAACAAAAAAAAACGGGATGAACTGAATCCCAAGCTAAACTAAACTAAACTAAGCTAAACTAAACTAAACTAACTGCTCATATACAAGACTGTGTTGAAGCCTGTATGGACATATGGTATAGAGCTATGGGGTTCTGCTAAAAACTCAAACGTGGAAATACTGCAACGGTACCAGAATAATGTAATTAAAATAATAACAAATGCTCCATGGTTTATAAAAATAGCAGAACTTCATGAATACTTGAAAGTCAGAACAGTGAGGGAAGAGATAGAACACAGATCAAGTGCTATAAGAACCGCATAGACGCACACACCAAAAGTCTTGCTGTAGGTCTACAGAGTAGACGACTCAGGCGCCAATACATATAGGACATAATATGAGGGGAGTGACAGAATCTTCATTGGAAGGCCAGTCCTCGCACATCAATTTCAGTCACACAAACTATCTGCTAATGGCTCCAGGAGCCGATCGCATGATATATTAAAATAAAAAAAAGTCGGCATCATTTTCTTTCATCAATTTCTACCATCAAGTCTCTTATTAACACAACCATCACCATAGTGGTTGCAAATACGTTGTCGATCTTGATGTCATAAGTGTTAAGTGATAAGAAGGGATTGATTGGGCAATAGCAGGCCTCTTTCACTTCATGTACTTGCGCGCGCTAAGTGCCTACGCGCCGCTGTACTTTCCAAGGTACACATTCACGCGGTTGCCACCGACGCGAGCGCGCGCATTCACATTTATTTTTTTCTTCTTTGATCTCCGCCAGGAGTAATTGTGTTCCGTGTCTTTGATTTACATTTCGGAAAGAATAATAGGTATTATGCCTCGTAATACGTGTGCAGTGGAAGGATGTAAATCCGTGAAAACTAAAAATATAATACGGAGAATTTAAATTCTCCGTATTATATTTTTTTAATACTTTAACTTTAAAATCCATTGAATGACATGCACCTACCTAAATATTCTTTGTATTTAATAATTAATAGGTATGTATTTAATTATAATACTTGAACTTGTGAAATCCGTACCTACCTATCTACCTACGTATCTTTTCGGGTCATGTGCATTGTTTATGTGGTTGTACAATAAATAAATTTCACAACTTACGAAATGGAACTTTTAAAGTTACTAGTGCAAACGAAATTTTAATAAAACAATGTTTAGTAAAAATAAACTCAAGTAGGTAATAAGTATTATTAGCATTCGCGCGGCAACGCGCTGCACCGGCCGCCGCCGCCGCATTGCCAAGTGGCGTTGCTATGCGGTCTGGCAACAAGGCACGCGCACGCTGTCCGCTACATAGTTTGAGAGCTGACTACAAAATTTATCACCTAGTTACCTTTAAACGAAATTATTTATCTGTAAAAAAAATTTGTACCTATTAAAGATAGATTAAAAATAAAGAGTTATTATTATGCATTATTATTATTAATAATTATTTATGCATTGTTTTTTTAATATGATTTAAATCTGTAAAAACAGTTTTATTTAGTAACATAACAAATACTTACATACTTTACATAAATACTCTCCGCCGTTGTTCAAAATTTTTTTCACTATAGAACAATAATGTATCGCCAAATAATTTTATGTCGAGAACAATTTAGCAGCGAGCTCTCCGACTATTTCATCAAAACTCGATGTTTGGTCGACTTTGTGTTGTGTGGATTTGTGGACTAATGATATACACAATTTAAGCTTTTTTATTTGGTCTCGTCAGTGGAAATAGGAATAAGTACCTACCAATATGAAAACCTTTAGGTACCTACAAGGTTTTTTATCATTGCTCGTTACCTACTAGTACTTATTTACATCTTAAAAATCATGTTATTCTGATCAACTTGAACTGAGAAGTTGTAAGCTTATAGTTACTAGTTAATTACTTAATAAATAGTTACTAGCGGCGTAATTAGCTTTGTATTTTGGGACGGCCTAGAAAAACTCAGTAGTAGTAGCCCTGACTTTATTACTATTATTTCAATGTCACGCGGGCGCGTGCGGCTGCAGAGCAATAACAACTCAACGTTTGAACTATAAGGTATATTTTTCCGCTAAGCAGTTGGCGAGGCAAAACAGTAGGCATTTATAAAAGTTGTGATGGTCTTTTTGTTAGGGAGTGATTTATCTGTTACGGTAGTAACTACTTATTAATCTGTGGCAATAGACTCTTGCACTTACGTACTCATCGAAACACATCACACGTACTATTATTTCATGGAGGTTCTGCCATTACCAAATAATTATTTCCAAGTTTGATAGCAATTCTAAATATCGAAGTGATTATTATTTATAAAGTACGATAGAGACTTAAAGTACATATGAAATCAAAAAGACTCAAAAGACTGGACTATCACTGCTAGGATTTCAATCCTGAATTTTAAAACAAGCTTCAAGAAAGAAGCTTTTTTAATTCGGTCCATCCAGTTGAATGATAATGGCGTATAAAGCGGACATGCACCCAATACATACATACATATTGTTGTCTAGTTGCGTAATATACATTCTTTAATCTATAAATGCTGTCTGCGACCTCTTACTTGTTTCACAAAACTATCAATCAACCCTAAACGTGCTTTACGCCGTCTTTTTCAATAATCTAAAAACATTAAATGGGCAATTTAGATGAAAACATATTTGATAATTTCTTATGAAAAAAATGGGTATATGTGAACGAAGTCAGGCTCATCCCGTGTACAAGATAATTAACCCACGCTCTGTCTCGGTGAGGCAGCCTCTCAAATATTTGCCCAAGTCGAGATTGCCGCGGAAGCAGATGGCCTAAGTCAAATTTTTATGAAAAAATTTCTCCATCTTTGTTTATTTTAGCCCAGGGCGCGGTAATGAACGTTTGTCCTCCACGTTTTGCGTAATAAAAGTTTTATTTTTCTTTAAAATTACATCTTTTATTGAATGTTGTATTAAACATTCAAATAAATTACCTACTGTTGTTTGATTAAAACTAGACCAATTAAAAGCTGGTACCTCATTTACTGGCAATCGTCTCTTTAATTGATATAATTATTTAATTATAACACAATAATATTTTTAAGTTTATGCCCGGTATATAAAATGTTTGTTACAAACTCAGTAATGTTGACTATTAGCAGACATTGTTTGTACTTAAAAATTTAATGCCCTCTAAATATTAAATAAGTTGATAAACAATTCTCATTTAATTTTGTATAAAATATGACTTCAATATTAAACGATCAAACAGTTTTTATTTATTTTAAAATGTTTTTTTTTATGGCAACCAAAACCAAAACAGACTTACGCTGCTAGGAATTATTTTACTCTTCTTGACTACTCACTAATGCGGCGATTTAATTTAAATGTATTCAAAAATACTATTTTTCAAACCAAATCAAATAGTTTATTTCTCAAAACTAGAACGACAAGATTACTTTTTTTTTGTAGTCAAAATATTATGTATTTACTAACGTCTCGGAAACAAAATGGCGTTCTAGAAGAGAAGAGACGGCGAAAGAAACGCTCCAGCAATCGTTCTTTTTAATCCCATGCATTTTTATCTGCTAAATCTTTAATTGTTATAATACGCTTTTTTAACAAGTTTCCGTTTCACAAATGTTTTAATCGTAATTCACGTATGACTTCAGGGATTTTATTGTAGAAACTATTTTCGTTAGCCTTATTGTAGAACTTTCATCCAGAAAGTAGTTTTATACTGTTTTTTATAGTTAATGTTGGGATAAGATTTGTAAGCCTATTGAAAGTTAGGGTTCTGCTAGACAAAACTGCATCAGATATAGGCAATGGAAAAGTATTGATAAATACATATCTCCTATCATATGGTTTAATAAAATATACACTACATTTATATTATAAGGTTGGCATAACCAGATGTCTACAGTAATTAGTAGCTCTCAATCAGGATTTCGCCTCACATGTTTTCTTTTTTCTCTTTAAAAAAAAATTACCGGTGCCTTTTTTGTCGCTTCAAAAACTTTCTTGTGAAGAACGAACTCGAAATAAGAATTCATTCATTACTAGCCGTATCGGTCCAGAAAAAAAAACAGGTGAAACATATGGCTCTACCGATCGGAACCAGACTACTTGAATTTCACTTAGAGACGCCTAAAATTTTGCTTCAGTGAGCCATAGACGATTGTGTCGTAAAAACATTTTAGGCCTCCTCCAACCGCCGACTTACGGGATTACGAATGAATTATTAATGTGTACATTCCCATAAAACCTGAGCCTTTTTTATCCTCATCCCCTTATTTTGTTTCTTAAGGGTATCCGCTGACGCCTGCGGCGGTTTTAGAGTCAACCTTTTTTTGCGGCTATGGAATTGCACATTTGGGATACGTTAGCCGTTGGCCATAAAATGTTTGAGAGATACGGATATCGGCACTTAGCCATAAATTTGAGGCAATTTTAATATCTGGTGTGAATTAAATTAAAATCAGTAATATAGAACACAGTAAATAGTGTTTTTTTTTAACGTGAGGGACGGAAGACAGGCTAACAGGTCCTTTTTTGGTACCCACTTGATGTGTGCTGCCGATAGTTATTGGTTAATTAATGGATAAAAGACAACTTCTTGTGTCTTCTTCCTACTAACTTTTGTGAGATTCTTTACTTGGCAATTTTAATATCTGGTGTGAATTAAATTAAAATCAGTAATATAGAACAGAGTAAATAGTGTTTTTTTTAACGTGAGGGACGGAAGACAGTCTAACAGGTCCTTTTTTGGTACCCACTTGATGTGTGCTGCCGATAGTTATTGTTTAATTAATGGATAAAAGACAACTTCTTGTGTCTTCTTCCTACTAACTTTTGTGAGATCCTTTACTTGGCAATTTTAATATCTGGTGTGAATTAAATTAAAATCAGTAATATAGAACACAGTAAATAGTGTTTTTTTTAACGTGAGGGACGGAAGACAGGCTAACAGGTCCTTTTTTCGTACCCACTTGATGTGTGCTGCCGATAGTTATTGGTTAATTAATGGATAAAAGACAACTTCTTGTGTCTTCTTCCTACTAACTTTTGTGAGATCCTTTACTAACTCTCAGAAACACATGCGTGGTGGTCATACGGCTGCCCCAATGCAGCTTGAATTAAATCAGAGAATACTTATTCCGGTAATGCATTATTATTTATTAGAGCAGCTTTTGCCTGCAACTTCGTCCGCTTCTCTCGGGAACAGTAGATAATTTATCTGGATGAAAAGAATCCTATGTCCTATTCTGTACCCCCGACAACGTGTATGTAAAAGGAGATCAATCAGTTTTGTATGGAGACCGGGCCATCAGTGTATGGTATTTTAGTTTTAACGGTTGAAACTTGTACCATTAGGTACAAGAAATTATAGGTTTTACTGGGAAAATATCTTGTAATTTGATAATGGGTTTTAATTTAAGTTTGAAAGTATTAAAAAATCCAATTTTCCCAATAAAGTAATAATTTTTTTTTAATTTTTAAGAAATTAAGAAAGAATTTTAATTACCAAAATCTCCCAAAGTGTAAGTTAAAATAAAACAATGGCCTGGTTTTGAACGATGTCCTTTCACGATGATCGATTGACTAGTTAAGATTGAAAGACTAACGAACAAACAAACTCACTTTTGCATTTATAATATTGTGTGGTAAGTTTTTTTTGCTAAAATTTGTTGTTTTTGTTTTGGATATTCCATGTACCTATAGATAAACGTTCCTATAGATACCTATAGATAAAATATAGATCTATAGATAAAACGTACCTATAGATAAAAAAATAAAGTAATTAATTTTTGCTGAGTAGCTAAAGATGTGTGTGGTCTAATTTTGTCGTGATGAAAAATCACACCCATTCTATTGATCAATTCCGGCCGCTTTCTCTCAACTTCTTGCTTTAATCTCATCAGTTGTAGGCAGTAGAGATCCGAAACGGTGGTTCTGCCCGGCAGTAAAAGCTGATAATGAACAATGCCCTTCCAATCCCACCATACACACAGCATCACCATATTGAGAGTTAACCCGGATTTTAGCCTGATCTGACCGACCTTTGACCACGACCTTTTTCGCGTTTGCACTAGTTACTTAGTTAAATTATAAGACAAAGGTCATTAGTAACTTACAATTAGTTATATAATTTACCTTAATTTATAATAAATTCAATGTCAACATAATTATAAACGTTTAATTGTAAATACCGTTCCGTCTCAATACTCTCAACTAATCCGTTGAGTGAAACCCAACCCTCACTGTCCCAACAAAATTATCACATCAAAATAAACTCAACTTGTCCCTTTATTTTCATAATGAATTCGCCTCGTTCCAATTCGGTCCTTTTATCAGAGAGACATCTGTTGATATCCTTTGTTAACTCCCACCCCTTTTGTTCTAACATAGATTAGACAAGTTTCAGACTTATTACTTGAAAGATAACGTTTGTTGTCGCTTATTAACGAGCGAGCATAATGAAGGCATTGTTTGGGATAGAGGGCGCCCGTATCGCCACACATGTGCACTACTCGTTAGGGCCTCATAAGCATTTGTGAGCCCGTATGTACTTGACAGAGATAGCTGTTGCTATTTAAAACCGGTGTCAAATGATTCTGCTCTTTATGCTTCCGTAATTAGAGCTTCGTACAAGTGAACAAACTAATAGTGTTTTGCCTACTCTGAACTTTTTAGTTAGTTAATTTTGTTTTAAGCCCCTTAAATTCAATTTCAATTTTAAAATGATTGCGTCTCTCTATGGTGTAAGAGTTTATTTATGCTAGTTGCTTACACACCATGGCTTGACTTTAAGATGCGAAAAATCACAAATAATATATTTTTTTAATATATTTAACTAATATAAGTTGCAATCTGTAGAATGAAGTTTAAAACAGAATGAAAGTACCCTGTGTGAATCTAGATATATGTAGTCTGTGTGATAAGTTTCGTTCAACGGTTTTTTGCGTGATCAATCCACTATGTCAAACATCCAAACATCTGTTCAAATTTACTACATTAGTAAAGGTTATATATAAAATACAATTGTACTTATGTGAAACGGATTATAATCGCCTACATATTTACTGATTTTTTTTTGTGTTGGTCCACTTGATGGAATTAAAAAATATATGGACAATTTATTAAAACAATCCCTATTTGTATAGAATCGATTATAAATGTTAAATGTATAGGTCGTCAGACAGTCCTTAATGCTAGATGGTTATGCTATTGGGATAAGGATAAAGAATCAAAAAGAGATGGGGAAGTGAGCTCTGACATCCCTTACTCACTCCAGGAAACAACAGTACACTTGCTGTAATTTTAATGTAAGGTGGTGTTTACTGCCACGCACTGCCCCAAACAGACGGTCTTTAGTTGCAGATTGTATTCCCTATTTTTTTTATGTATTCTCTATTGCTTTAATTAGATAAGTAGCTTGGACATTTTGTGTAGAATAAAATTGACTTTTAGTCATTTGAAAACACGACATCTGGTTACAGTCCCCAAAAAATGACCAATTATACAACTTATGTTAGAAAATGTGTTAATTATGTTTCATATGCTACTCCAAGGTGTAAAACAAAATTATTTAACACCTAAAATTGGAGCCACATTTCATTTAAATTAACAAAAGTTTCATTTGGAACTCATAATATTTAAAACAGAAATTAATTAAATACAACACGTATTCGTGAATTGGAACGCAAACAATGCGCAAAAATATTTCTGGAATTTCCCGCAGCGCATGCCTGTGGTGCCAATTAATCTAGATCCGCCGCCCCTCTTCACCTAAATACAAACACTGGTCGGAAACGGGTCAAGTGATGAACATTTGGGGGTCACGAAAAATTGGTTACCGGTTAAATACGCCACCAAAGTGACTGTAACCTCACGCGACGCATTCTTTTATTTAAATTTCGAATGCGGTACAATAATTTATCTTTTTTAATTTCCCGATATCGTGACAGATTAGCGATTTTTCGTTCGGAAAATGTTTTTCAATAATGAAAATGTTTTCTGTTTGTCGTCGTTTCTGCTAAACAAAATCGTAATTTAGGTTAATTTACCTTCAAATTACTATAAAAAAAATTCCCAATTTCTTATACCTTATAATAACTCTTATTTTTTGCATTTTAAATTATATTATGAATATATTATTATGTATGTAAATCATAATATACGCCACACATAGTAATTTTCCGTCTATTTCCAAAATTAGAAAAATAAATGTTTTAAAAATTGCTAAATTTCCGCTTTGATAATTAATATGGTGGTACATTTTCGGAAAACATCGAACTGTTATACATAGTTCGATAACATAAAAATTAATTATTTCTGAAATTCCAAAGTATATATATTAAAAAAAAAATGGGACGTATTTCTTTGAGACGTAAAGGATACACGTCAATTAAGCACTGTAGATACAATCAGTTGCAAAGTTTGTATTCGAAGTTGATCTTGTTAGGAATCGAACCTTCGCATCGCTGAGTCAGAAGTTAAAATAATTTCACCTTTACGTCTTTGTGTTTAACGATAAGTAAACAGCTACATTAATTGAGTGAGAGGCACTTGTAGCCTTAAGAGTAAATGCTTATGTGAAGTAATGCAGGGCCCGCATGCATATGTACTCTTATCTACCCTTCTGGCATCTGTCTTCTATAACTTAAACTGTTAAGTTATAGAAACTGTCTTCTATAACTTAACTTAAAGTTACCTATAAATTATTTTATGATTATATTGAATCGCATCACATCATTCAATACTGAGGAAATGTCACGAATTACAAGTCGCTCAGCAAGCAATAGAGAGAGCAATGATTGGAGAACTTAGGTGGTCGGTATAGCCAAAAGTATCAGTCAAATGATTTTTGTTGGAGACCGTGACCTGATGACTGATGATTGACTGACAATGCTAACCTCAAGAGAGCGGCTTGCAGTGAATGGATTCGCAGGGTGGAGGCCAAGTGAGGTGGCGTTCAATTATAAAGACCTTTGTTCAAAAGTTGACGTTTATTTGAAAATGTGATACACTTGCATACTCTCTCGAATTTGTGTTTAAATGTTCAAGATTTGTGTTCAAGATGATCGTCACACTACATAAAATCGTAAAAGAAACTATTAGGTCGGGGAAAAAGTATAAACTTATACTTATAACCTTGTAATAAAATTTCTTTGGCTGCACTATTTGTATCTGGCTGATTTTGATTACATTAAAAAGGTTACATTTAAAAAAAAAAAGAAACACATTAGTAAAATGTTGTTTCCAGCTATTTTTCATTTGTCTTTCTTTCTATCAAAATGAGTGAATCTAATGAAGACATTCGATACATTTTAAAATTTTATTGCAAAAAAGGAAAAAATGCATCGCAAGCCGGGAAAAAAATTTGTGACGTTTATGGACCTAATGCAGTGCATAAAATTAGCTTAAAAGCGTTTTCAATTTTGATGTCAAAGATGCACCTCGCTCTGGTCGCCCTGTTACGGATAAAATGGACGCCATTTTTGAAAAAGTGGAGCAAGATCGGCATATCAGTAGTTACGACATAGCTGAAGAACTGGGAATTGACAGTTTTGACCCATTTGAAAAAGCTGGGTACACAAAAAAAGCTCGACGTTTGGGTGCCACTCGAGCTTACTGAAAGAAACCTTATGAATCGTGTACTCATTTGCGATTCCTTATTGAGAAGTAATAAAACCGAACCGTTTTTGAAGAGATAACTGGTGTAGAAAAGTGGATAAAGTACGACAAGAACATGCGAAAAAGGTCGTGGTCAAAGGTCGATCAGACTTCACAGACTGTGCCAAAGCCCAGGTTACTAGCAATAAAGTGATGCTGTGTGTATGGTGGGATTGGAAGGGGATTGTTCATTATGAGCCTTTTATGCCGGACAGAACCATCAATTTGGATCTCTACTGCCAACAAATGATGAGATTAAAGCAAGAAGTTGAGAGAAAGCGGCCGGAATTTATCAAAGAAAGGCTGGGAGGTGTTAATGCATCCGCCATATAGCCCTGACCTTGCACCTTCAGATTTCCACTTGCTTCGGTCTCTTCAGAATTCTTAGGTAGTGTCAGGTTAACATTAAAAGAGGACTGCCAAATTACTTGTCGCGTTTCTTTGTTCAGAAGTCCCAAAATTTCTACAACGGGATCATGTCACTACTTACTAGATAGAACAAGTCATCGAACAAAATGGCACATATATATCAAATATAAATAAGCTTTTCCCCAACTTATTATAAAGCCAAATTTATTTATTAATGCAAAACTAAATGAAACAACAACAATAATTGGAATATTTAAAAGCTCTCACCACTAACTGATAATTTTTATCTAACAAATCGATCGCTTCTTTCGATTTCACGCCTATCTGATAAATTTAGCGTAAATAACGTAGGTACATACGAGTTATCAAGCAAATTAAGTGCTATTTTTTTCGATAAAAAAAATATTGTATCGAATTAAAGTCTTAGTCTTAATTAAAATCATTTTTCGAAATGGGATTTCATCGCGTAATCTATAGGAATTGTTTTAAGTTCCCAACCTCATAATTTCGAATTAAATCGAATTTTAAACGGAATTATGTATTGGAACGTGGAAAACATTACAACTCTTATGACCCAAGTCTAATATTTTTACTGCATATGAATAAATTACAGCTACGTCCGAAACCCATGTTTTTTTAACATTTATGGTACAATTTTAGTGGGAGGTTTCATACTGATTCTATGATGTGAAACACAGTAAGAAGCGTCAAAGATTTTTGTTTCATCGTCATGAGTGGTTAGGGTGCTTGCCTTAACGCTCTGTTCTAGAGTTCCCGGGTTCGATTCCCGGCAGGGTCAACTTAGAAAAATGAACTTTTCAAATTTGTCTCTGGTCTGGATCAGGAAAGTAGTGGCAGGGCACAATGTGTTTCGCAGTCATTTGGGCAGCCCGTCTGGCGGCAGTAACCACCCCCTTACAGAAGACCACCGTGAAATAACGGCACGTGTGCTATTGTGTTTCGGTGAGTTAAGTAAGGGATGCCAGAACCCATTTCCCTATCCCTTCCCAATCCCTTATCCTTAATCCTGTTGTAGTCGGCAGCGTACTTGCAGCAGCTTTGGCGTTGCTTGTGTTATAGGCGACGGTAGCCACCTACCATCAAGTGGACCATCAGCCTGTCTGCTAATCTTAACCGTATAGTCCAATATTATATAATTTTGGCTTTGTTGCAATTTAGGGTTCTACTATAGAAGTTTAGGTATGCCATTGACATTGAATTACTTTTTGACCTTACATTAGTAGGTCAAAAAGCTAATTAGTTTCTTGTGTGGACATAATCACAATCGCCCGTATTCCAATAAATAATTATAAGGTATATTTAATTGTTACAAAATATATATTCGCTTACATTGTTGTAATGTTAAATTATTTAAATTAATTCCTGGAACAATACGGCTGTATTACGGCTTATTTAATAATTAATTTTATTTCTTAATTAACTTTATTAAGAAAATAAGAAATGGGTACAGCTCAATTTATAAATAGCTTGCGAATAATCAAATATGGGAATGATAGACATAATAACATTAAAATATGGGAATTTACACTAGCTGTATCTCGCGGCTTTGATCGCATTAAAATTGGATAGCTCTTTAAAATCTCCACGAACGATCTGCTAAATACAATCGTCATAGGTTAATTGATTTATTTTCCGAATTTTCTATTTCGGCCTACATCTATTTTATACTTGTAAATCTGTAACTACTATATGATCTCTCTACATACATTGGGTATGTGTTATTTCACGTAATTGTAATATTACATATTAATCTTTCTGAGTTTTTTTAACTCAGTTAAAAATAAGTCACCTTGTGTATTTGTGGATATACATATATCCATTCCATAAGTCCTACTCAAGTACGTGACTCTTATTTAGTAAGAAAGCGCCCACGCTCCTTAATTTCCTTTATACGAAGAGTTAGACATCAAAGTCACCATTACTCAAAGATGGCCTGGATATGTCGAAAGCATTTTGATCATCCATCTATGAATATAATTGGCCGTTAACAGATCCTTTTGGAATTTAGTGGAAAAGTTTAGCTTTGATGTAATGTAGATATTGCCTTGTAATAAACACACAATTAGAAGGCACGAAGTTACCCTATTGTTAATTTACTAACTTTATGTTACGTATTTAGTTTAATTGCTGACCTCTCTATTTAATAATATGACAAGACTTCACTGAGTCCCATCCAGTTTTCTGTTCCGTTTGTAATAAATTACCTATATGAAATTTTAGTACAGACGGAAAAGTGCCATTCTCGGTTTTAAAGAATTCCTTAAAGAACTTGTGACTTTTCACCTATGAGCCCGAAGACTAGACAGACATTAGCCTAATACTGCTGATTGGCAGCATTTCATATGCTAGTCTTCCGAATACTCAGTCTTAAGATTTTCCTTTATGGTTACAGCATATGATAGCAGTTCTGGTGGCAGTTTAACGTTATCCTAGTATTAGCAGGTTATCTCTATCAGATGCGTAATTATAAAACGACTTTGATTTACACAAAACATGTCGTTTATATATGTGTTTATATTCTACTGTATATACCTAATACTTGACAATAGTTGTATATTATATACGTACCGTACCTACTAACGTTATAATTTACTCGTATATCGTCGTAGCTTGTAAATGTTGTAGAATTGCTACGGTATCATGTTGTTTCGTAGGCTTTGCTACGAGGAAAAGTTGAGTATGGAAAGTGGGAGAATTTTTCCAATACCATTTCTTCTCTTCTTAACTTATACTTATCTATATATATGTAGAGTTTCTAATAGATGACAAATTTCATTTTAAATAGGGCTAACTGAAATTTTATTCTTTATGTTTTTAACATAAATTTGAAAACACAACTGCACACTAACAACTAAATGTTTATTTTGTTTTGTTTTGAATAAAAGCTCTAAAGCAATACAGAAAATGCAATTACTAATTACATTGCCACTTACAGTGTTTCATTATGTAAACAAATAATTAATATATAAAAAAATCTTGAATCATCTCGACGTATTTATATTAGGTCGCGGAAAAGTCTTTTCGCATATAGTACGTATAAACTTGTAATAAAATCTCTTTGGCTTTGCTTTTTGTATCTGGCTGGTTTTGATGACATTAAAAAGGTTACATTCAAAAAAAAAAGAAACAAATTAGTAAAATATTGTTTCCAACTATTTTTCATTTGTTTTTCTTTCTGTCAAAATGAGGGAATCTAATGAAGAAATTCGATACATTTATAGTTTCAGCCATTCATTTTTTACGATATGCTAAAAATGTGTACAAGACGAGTTTTATAAAATAGTTATACAATGAAAAATTTGTGACAGAGTATAAAATTATATGAGATTTATTAATTTAAATGCCCCATCGTTCATCCTATTTCACTGTGACATTATTTAAAAAGCTAAGAAACTTCGTCGGCGTCCATTAAACCCGTGGAAGTTCGCCGCAAAGTTCTGAAATCAGAAAAGGAAATAACATTCGAATCAATTACGCGAATCATGCATAATATTAAAAGGCTTCTTTGTTTCAAACTTCCATGAATTTCAAAAGAGCACTCACTGTATTTGCTTTAGAAATTTTTCGGTAATGATATTACAATACGAGTATTTCGTATATATATGTATGTATGTAACTTTAGATAATATAATATAGCAACACAAGTGGCGCATATAATATCATCATTATCAACCCACAAGCGTCCACTCTTGGGCATAAGCATTTTTAATTGAACACAACCACACTCGATTCTCCATCCTCCGCATTCATTCACCAGCAGCCGCTCTCTTGAAGCCATCAGTCCAAAGAGCAGGCCAGCCACGATCGACCGATTCGGGCGATTCTCTCTACCTCAATGTCCGCTACACAACGGATATAGTACCTGAGCGACCTGTAATATACCTGCTATAAATGTACTGTAATAATTATGTTACAATTTTCTTACACAATAATGACATTCTTAATATGTAATACTAATTTATAATCCTAACTCTTACATATTATAAAACAAAGTCCCCCGCCGCGTCTATCTGTATGTATGTTCGCAATAATCTCAAAAACTTTTCATGCTGTTTTCATCCATGAAAAGAGTAATTCCTGAGGTATCTGTAGGTGTATAATTCGTTCCCGAGGGTTTTCAAATTGGAACATACTATGCACAGGTGTATCACCAAACAGTTCTACCCAAATCCGATAGATGTCGCTGCTTCACCTAATTTTATCGTAGTATAATATAGATGACGCCATTAGTGTTATATTTTTTATTTATGAACCCGGACGAAATCGCGGGCACCAAGCTAATCTAATATTATAAAGTTTGTATGAATGGGCGTTTGTTACTCAAACACGCAAAAACGGATGAACGGATTTGAATGAAATTTGGCACACAGATAGTTTGTTAGCTGGATTAAGATATAGGATACTTTTTATCCTGTAGGATACTTATAGGATACTTTTTAAGTGTTAAGTTCCGAGGGATTTTTCAAATAACGAACTACAGCGCGTACGCAGCTAGCACAGCTAGTTTAAATATAAATTTTTCCTCGATATACAGGATCAAATAGTTTGGTACGACTGTACTTCAACTGTATCAGTATGCAACTATTTCGAAATAAATAAATAAGTAACTATAAAGCTAATACACGATATGTAAATTCTTTGCAAGTATAGGGGCACATTTACATGACTAAAACTACTCAAGTAAAATATACTTTATGTAACGCACGACTTGGTCACAGATTGACTACTCGCTAATAAGTAAACAACTCAAGATAAGAGCAGTTTCTGTTTATGCAATTTTATCCGCAATCGCTTCTTCTGGTACCTTCGGAAATCTGAGATCCAACAGTATGTTTTCAATAATTAATTGGCGTTAGTCTGTTGAAGGAAGTTGCCTTCCGCCATGTTGACACAACCTGTTAGACTAACTCCGGGGTTTGTTTATTTTACGCTATCTCCGTAACTCGGTTAGCTCCATCGCGCCAAGGCGGATTTTCTACGTGCTGTACACCCCTTTATCTGTTAGTAGACCGACCACAAACGTATTATAAAGCTGTCTCAGTAAAACTAATTACAAAAATAATTCTACTTACGTTCTCCGTGAGAAGCTCTAAGGGACTAAAAGCGTTAAATTAATTAATTAATTCCACCTCTCGAACACTGTTTTCTAACTTAAGTTGTAGTTACTCAAGTGGGGTTAGTTTCCCTCTCTATAACAAAGACTAAAAAACTATTCGCTAAAAATGCCTTTGTAAAAAGTAGGTACTGCGAGAAAAAAGTATTAATAAATTGAAATGAATGATGGTTTATTTTGCACCAGCTTTTGCTTTATGCTTCGCCCGCATTATGTCCTTCCCCAGAGTTCAATTTATCTCTGTACGAAATTTTGTAGAAATCTGTTTAAATATTAATGTAAGTAAATCTTCAAACAATTTTTACTGTTAAGTGCGGTCACGTAATTTGTTTTCTTACCTGCCAAATCACTTGATATGCCATATCTACTAGACTATATTATATTGTTTTTATCAAGTAATTTCGCATATCTATTAACATTAGAAAAAATGGAGCAGAAATATTTACAGGGACCAAAATCGTGTTTATCTCAAAAGTGGTAGTGATTCAGAATTCCTTTTGGTTGCTCGTATGTAAATTTATGATTTTCAAATGGCTATTTTTGTTCTCATTTAATTTACAAATTTCAAAATAATATATAACCTGTGTTACTTGGTGATACTATTTTTAATGAATTTTTAAAATGTATGGAGTTCTCACAGTTTCACCTCTTTTTAATATTATCTCTTAGATTAACCTTGTTCGTTAACACTTGCCTTAATTACGATTGGCAAATTTTACATACAGTCGATTCAATCTAAATGAAACGGGACATCATCACGAGCAAATAAACCTCGACCCTCGTCAACGCCTACGTCCATTTGTGTTTTGAATTACGCATACTGGATTACGATTGTAGCTTGTTTGTTGTTCTCGTTC
The DNA here is from genome assembly GCA_910589475.2 of Bembecia ichneumoniformis. Taxonomy (NCBI): domain Eukaryota; kingdom Metazoa; phylum Arthropoda; class Insecta; order Lepidoptera; family Sesiidae; genus Bembecia; species Bembecia ichneumoniformis. Next base: position 6,045,881 of record OU342541.1, read on the forward strand.
TTGTTAGAGGTTATCGTTTTTAGTGTTTAACATTATTCACGCCACCAAGCGAAATCAATAGGATTCCTGATTTTATTTACGAACTTTTGGGCTTTTATGAGTTACTAAGCCAAGGTAGCATGCGTTCACATCAGAGAGTGGACCGGTATTAAGCCGTGAAACAATTTCGACTCGCGAAAGACAAGGACTGAAAGACATAAAAAGAAGAGGAGGCGAAAGTTCCACTAGACTTGCTACATGCCTCATAGATTGGACTCATAACCATTGGGGGTGGAAAGTTTTGGAGTGGCTGCCGTCTACCAGTAGACTCCATACTGGAACGGTTTCAAAATGTGGTTCGACGACACGAAGGCGCGGGAAGACAGTGGATGAAGGTCCACCGCCTGTTAGTTGTCCAGAAATGGACACGGGTCCGTTTATTATGCTTATGAGCCGTGTTTATAAATAATATTATTTTAAGTGGCGCTCAAATCACTGAGTCAGTCGTCATCTTGGAACATTCAGACTTTCTGGAAAGCGTAAAGACTGCAACGTTCACTCTTATATTTTACACAAGATTTATTTCTACAGTTTCTTGTATTTTCAAAAACAAAGTATATTCTTACTTACCTTGCCATGTATGTATAATAGTGTAATATTTCCGCTGCCATTTTGTCGTGAGAGCGAATGAAATTTTATGCAGATTTTGGCCACGAACGATACTGCGACGTGCATTAAGTACCTCGACTTTTATGAAATTATAACAACTTTTTAGATAGACTCTATCTCTGTCTGAATGTTGGTACTCATTTTGATGTAATTTGTTCTTTGAGCCATAGAAGACGTTGTGGTTCGTTAGACCATAATGAAGCGAATTAATGCTTGACTTGTTATGGTCACAAACTAAACCAGTCGATTACAAACTTGACTCTACAACGAAAATTGTTAAAACTTCTCCCTAATGAATGGAAGCACCAATACAAGTCTTAATTTATCTAATAACCAAATTAAGGAAAGATCAGAACGCCCATTTTGTTTATGAAAGGAATCGTTTCGTATTAATTACTTATTAATCTATCAAAGGGCGTTTTATTCGCAGTATTTTGAAAATTCATCCCTTTTGTGTTTACAAATGGTTTTAGCGTACACAGATCAAAGACTATCGGTTCTGCTACTGATATCCCTTTGTCTGTATCTCTTCAATTTGTGTGAAATTGGATTCCTTTAAGGGTTTGTTCATTGCCGGAACTGTTTTTGATAACTACTATACTTTTATTATTGCTATTTATTTAAGCTTTCATCAAGTGGAATATTTGTATGTTCGTTTGTGTGTATATGTACCTAAAATTTTCTTTATTAATTTTAAAAGTCTTTCATAGTAGCACCGATATCACTGCTTTTTTATATTGAAATTCTAATAAATAAAAAGAATTTCTCCGTTACAGAATTACAGACTACAATACAGACTTATTACAGTTTGTGTTATTAAAAGAAACTTTTTTTTATGTTAAGATCGGTAGACAGGCTGACGGTCCACTTGATGGTAGGTGGCTACCGTCGCCTATAACACAGGCAACACCAAAGCTGCTACAAGTGCGCTCCCGACTACAGTAGGATTAAGGATAAGGGATTAGGAGGGGATAGGGAAATTGGCTCTGGCATCCCTTATTCACTCACCGAAACACAACAGCACATGTGCTGTTATTTCACGGTGGTCTTCTGTAAGGGGGTGGTTACTGCCGCCAGACGGGCTGCCCAAATGACTGCGAAACGCAGTGTGCCCTACTGCCACTACTTTCCAGATCCAGACCAGAGCCAAATTTGAAAAGTTCATTTTCAAATTTGGACGGTCAGACAGGGTAGACAGGTGGCTACCGTCGCCCATTTAAAGCAAGAAATGCCTCACGCGTTGCAATTGCGCCGCTAACCTTAGTAGAGTTAAAAATATGGGAAGTTATTTCACGGTATAAGGGGGTTGTTCCTGCCGCCAGACAGGCTGCGCAGTGCCACTAATTGTCAGATCCAGACCATATCTAACTTTGAAAAGTTCTTTTCCAAAATCTAGCCCCTATAATCACTCGACCCCGTAGATACGTGGTCGATCTACGGGGTTCGAAGTTCGAAAGTTACATAATAGAATTATATTATCAAATGAATCAGCTGGATTTTGGAATTTCCAGACGTTTTAAACAAAACAAATGAACTCTGTTAACCTGTCATTGCTCTGAATATAGTTTTTTTGTGCATCTAAAAAAATCCCAACATCCTTCTCAAAAAAATCCTTGGTATTAAATTCATGTCGAATCATGTACGTTCTGTTTCTACCTGAGTGAGACTGCTTTGCGGTCGTGTTATATATATTTTTTACATCAAGGCCAAGCCAGTGGCTTTATAAAGCCAACGTCTCGAAACGTGCTCAGCGCGTTTCATACCAATTCGAATGGGATAACTCTGTTTTATTTTATCACATCGAAAGTATGTAAATGCAGAGAAACGCTTAGACGAGACAGTTTATGGGGGCGGCCGGTCCTTTTTTTGTACATTCTCGTATGCTATTGTATATTTACAGTGACGTTGCCATATAGATAACTAGCTAGTGAAAGCCTTCAATAGTTTTTAAGAAAATTTGCAGTAATTTCAGCCATGGATTGTAATCGTGTTATGAATTGTCCCGCGTAAATGTTTTTTTGTTTTCTTTTTCTTTGAATTTCTGGTCCCTGGCAGTCCGCACCATGGTCCGCACCACAACTGTATACTGAGTCAGGGTTCCTTTTCCTCTTCTTACTTGTTTATATGTTTGTTTGTTTGTAATTATTATTTGTTCATATATGTATATTGTGTTTATTAGAGGAATAAAAGATGCTTTCTTTCTTTCTTTCTAAATACATTTAATTGAATTCTCTGTTACAAGGTGAAGAGCGTTGCAAAGATATTGAACCATTTTTTTTTTTCATAAAAGTTTTATTAGTTTTGTAAGAGCATACTATTGCTGAAACTAAATTGATAGTTTCGATCTCTTAAAAAACTTCATAAGGCTCTTAAGCTCTTGCGGCTAATTCTTACGAAATATGCGTTAATTTACTCACACCGTTTTACAATACATTCTACAATAGTCTTACTTATATTTTTATATTATAAAGGATGGCAGGCGGGCTCTATCCACTTGATGGTTGGTGGTTACCGTTGCCTAAGGACACAAGCAACTCCCTGCTGCCGAGCTCAATTTGTTTAGGGCTCGTTTGACCATTTTGTGGCTAACTAGAAACCCCTCAGAAGGGGGATAAAGTTTCCACTGATCCGGACTCTGCGCAGCGGCACCTTATCCAAGTAATGCAGATGAACTCCGCGTTACTTTAGTACGGTGGTGGTAAAAATTCGAGATAGGAACAAATTATTACACTCGCTATTATACACACGGTAGAGCGCACAAAAAACGGCAACACCTCTTCTTAAACTAAGACGTTCTAATAATTGATTTGAGAGTGAAAGCAATGGATCGTCAACAATTCCAACAATTTGATAATATCAATTAATATTGGCCTCGTGTAAAAAATCGTACGGAGCGAGATAGCAATATTCTTTATAAATATACTAGAAAAAGATGCAACACTGTTTTTTGTCTACTAGTATACCTGCGAATATCTGTATCTAATTGGTGTGCGTGATATAGTAATGGAATTATTGGGTTGTGCCACAAAATACAAATTAAGTAATGTTTTTATTTTTTATTTTTTCAGACGTCGCGTGACGGCGTCTAAGGAGCACTTGGCAAGCTGGCATCCCACCATGCATTAGATATCGCTCCAACGATATCGAAACGTAAGTAAATCTTTTTTCGATATTTTATTTATTACGTAATAATCTATTTGGAAAATAATTTAAAAATAAATGTACCTCACAAAATTTCCTATACTAAAAAGCGTGTATATACTAAAAATAAAGCAACCTTGGATCCTGTGCGATTAGTGTTGAGATTTTCCTTATACTCTTATATAGGTATACATACAAAATAAATTCTACTTCGATAGAAATATTACAAATACCTAGTCAAGTCGGCAAGGTACTGAGAGATGTTTTTAAAAACAATTAATTTTTATATTTTTAGTAGAAAATGGCCTAAGTTTGACCTCAGTGACCAATAAAAACTCAATATTACAAAATAGTCTATTTTGGAGGTCTAATACTAACTACAACTAACTTAACTCCAATCGTCGATGCTAGGGACTTTGCTCTCTCATCGCGTTCGTTGGCGCGCACACACAGGTGGCTTGTTCTTAAAACTACGAATCAGCGGCTATGCATCCGCTCGTTCGATGTGAAGGAATGTACCATAGGTACGTGATGCATAACTAAGTCGAATACGTTTACAAAAAAGTCCTAATTTCTTATTGGTAATAATAATGCTTTGAAAGTATCTTGTTCTGGTTTTTTTGACAAAATTTCATGTTAAAATGAAATTTGAAAACCAAGATAACATGTTATCTTCATCATCATCATCTCAGCCGTATGACGTCCTCTCCTGCACATAGGCCTTCCCCATAATTTTCTAGTATTGCCAGTCAGAACCTTCGTAGAATTATTATGCCGTCTGTCCATCTTGTGGATGGATGTCCTACGCCAAAACTTCTTTTATAATTGAAATGGACGTGGTGTACTCTACCAAATGACATTTAAAAAGCAATCTGAAAACTACACATTGATAATATCAACATAAAATATAATTATCTATTTTAATTGTCAACAAGAGCGAAACAGATGATCTCGTACGTACAACCGAACGCAGCCGAAATTTCACGACCAGAGCCGATACGAAAACAAACGCTCTCTGGTGCAGACTGATAACATTAGATAAAAATATTAAAAATGAAAATACGCATTAATTCTGTATACTTAAACTTTTAAAGACCTTAGGTGATAACAATGCAGTAGTAATGCGTTTTATTACGTATAAAATGACACTTCTTCGCAGTTCCGTATACGACTGTTACGCACAGCGCTCTAGAGAACACTGAGTGCAACGGTGTGAATTAGCTCCGTTTGAACGATTCAAGATTTGGTGCGTATGTCTTCGTCTAACTCAGTAATAATAGAAGTCTTTGCTCCTGCGCTGCGCTTGCCAGTCCGTAGTCTCAACTCAAAAACTTTCACATAGTACGGCCGCTGGGGCGGTCGGCTCTCCGTACTATGTGTCCTGCACATGGTCATTTCTACTTAGTTATCCGTCGGGTTATGGCGGTGAGTTTCTTATGTTTATGGATCTCCTCATTACTGTTATGATCTCGTAGAGTAACTGAGAGCGTTACTTTTCCATAGCTCGTTGAGCGATTTTAAGAGATCTTCAAAGCCCATAGAGTGGTCTCTATGGCTTCAGCGTCATATAATGATAATGAGGGAACGAAGCGACAGTACTCGTTTACTTTACAATTAGCAATACATGTACATTACAGTACATGTACATACAATGAACTCGGAAAGTACTTGATGATACGCAAAACATGTTTTCTCAATTAAACAAATCTTTTGAAATATAACAAGAAAATCACTGCCGCTTACATTTTGCGCCACAAAATCGTGAACGCAATCTAGTAATTAGATTTCTTAGTCTTAAACAAGAGTTTTCCATTTCCAAGGCATCTCGTGGTGTGTTTGGTAACCGTCATTGTAATTATTCAAACATAAAGCAGACGAAGTTTCCATGTTTGAAAGCCTCTTCAAGGGAACTTGACAAAAGATATTTACGAGACATATAATGTTAATCAAAATTTCACACAAAATTCACACATTATTGAATTAATTATATCACGAAGCGTTTAAAATTAATTTTATTGGTACTTATTCGTACAAAAGGCGTATGAGCCGTTAATAAAATCTGCATGAAAGACGCTGACGGTAAAGTTTTATATGAAAAAGTTAGGCGTGGCTAGCGACCCGCACCCGGCTTCGCATGGATGCGATTTCTTTCTGCAAATTATATTATAGAAAAAACCTACCTTTTTTACCTCTCTTTCCATTAGTGGAAATCGTATCATATGTTGGGTGGTTTAGAAGAAATTAGCGGGGAAACGGAGACGGACGTCGACTTTATTTTATAACTAGCTAAATTCGGCCACGCTTCGCTGCGGCCCATACGGCGGCGACCGGTGTGCACATGGGGCGCGCGGTACTGGACACTGCTTATATATAATACTACGTATCGTAGCGTGATGTTATATAGCCTATAGCCTTCCTCGATAAATGGACTATTCAAAACAAAAAGAATTTTTCAATTCGAACTGGTAGTTCCTGATATTATTGCGTTCAAACAAACAAACTCTTCAGCTTTATAATACTAGTATAGATAATATGTTTATAAATATCATTAGCAGTGCCTCGTGACTCGCCCGCCTTATAATTTCACTACCTATATAAAAATCTTATATTTAACTTAGACTGCGAATTAATTTTGTATGTAAATTTTGATGGGCAAGCTGACGGTCTACCTGATTATGGGTGGGTGGCTATATACGTCCCATATTAACATAAGCAACGCCATATGGGTTGCGTCTGGCGGCAGTAACCACCACCTTACAGGAGACCACCGTGAAATAACAGCACGTATGCTGTTGTGTTTCGGTAAGTGAGTAATGGATGCCAGAGCCCATTTCCCTATCCCCTCCCAATCCCTTATCCCCAATCCTACTGTAGTCGGCAGCGCACTTCCAGCAGCTTTGGCATTGCTTGTGTTATAGGCGACGGTAGCCACCTACCATCAAGTGGACCGTCAGCCTGTCTGCCGATCTTAACATAAAAAATGTGCCGTCACCTTTGTTAGGAGAGGATACCTCAACATCACACGTGCTGTTTCACTGCGGTCTTCTGTAAGGGGTACTTACTGTCACTCAATTTATTACTGCGAAACACAGTGTGCTTCAACCACTTAGACACTACTTACTTTGAGCTTGATCCGACAAATGACTTCCTAAACACTTCGGATATATGATCAACCATTTGTATGTAGATATTACGACGGTTGTCCATGGATCACATCAGACCATAGCATCTATGCACTTTACTTGCCGCTGTTTAACTTAATTATATTTAAAATCCTCAACATTTAACTTAGTCACTCACAATCAGTCGGGATCATTCGGGATTTATCATAAAGAAATCCTTAGTAGAACTAACTATTCACCGGCATAACCTTTAGAATTAGCAGGCTAATAGGCCACGTAATCTTCACATTTTTTGTCGAGTTTTGGGAATATGGTAGAAATGTAGCTGCAGAGGGTCCAACAGAACCAGCTAAATTTTGAAAGTGGTCTATGAGAAAAAAACGGGACAAGTACGAGTTGAACTCGCGTGAAGAGGGTTCCGTACGATGTTACCTATCCGCACAATATTCAGTGATTTACCGTGTTATTTTAATATCATGGACTTCTTATAGGTTTTCCTATAAGTAGAAAACTAATTTCAGTATTTTTTCAAAATTTTAGTTTCAGTAGTTTCGGAGATAAAGGGGAATGGTCGGACAGACGAACACACGAGTGATCCTATAAGGGTTCCGTTTTTTTATTCGGACGTACGGAACCCTAAAAATGTCTGGAAACCTCTGCTTTAAAGTATCATCTCCAAGGCCTTAATGGCTACAAAATCGCAGGCACGACAGTAACCTTTGCAACTCATTTGAAAACCAATTTGCGCCATAATTGCGTGATTAACATTCGCACAATCATGTCACGCATGTACTTATTTGAGAGTTTTTTTTAAACTAATTCATATTATTGTAGGTGAACTTAGAAGCAATCAATACTAACATTAATGTCTCAAATTGATAGGAGCAGGCTATGAAACATATCGTTTATTTTCGTGTATATAGTGTGGTTTTCTAGTTTAATCGACTTTATTCGAGCTTATTATTTTTAGGAACCCAAGGCGTTGGCGTATAGACTAGACAACATATGTATCTTCTGACGAATCTGTCATATAAATCAAGGTCTTATATCGATTTAACTATATGTATTTAACAGACAACCAGGTTCCCCAAGACGGTAATCTTACACTTACCAAGGAAGCACTTACACAAGAAGCTTATATAAGTGATTCCGTTACTACCCCAGTAAATTGGTAACATTATAGAAATTGTAGACATTATTATGTAACTAACTATTTATTTTATTAATTTAAATACGTTTGTCAGCACGTCAAAATTGCAGACCATTTTCTGTAAAACTTCTCATCAATCAATTGAAATCTCAATATTTTTTTAGCATTTTTTGTAAATGGACAACACAAATTATTATAAGTTAGAAATGTTAAAAATAAAATGGAGCTGGAGCGTGAGATACCATGGTACAGCCAGTTAATAATTATACTATTATTATAAGACCCATTTCAACCTCTTACAATTTGGCTTCACATAACAAACTCAATTAACATTAATTAACACTTCAATTAACAATGCTATCAGTTAATTTTAATAAGTTTTTGGCCTTGTTTTTTTTTATTTTCTTCATAATTTAAAGAAACATGTATTTCTTAATGGGGTCGTAAAAGAAAAGGTTTTTCGTGGTAATCGAATTTGCAAAGTAAGTCAACAACAAAAAAAAAGGGGTCGAACGAAAACGTTTCTTTCGAACGCTGGCTGCTTTAACGGTGATAGATATATCATTGATTTCTATAGAAAAGTTGTAGAGTTTGATAATGCCTGCAAAAAAGTCAGCGACAGCATTATGTCTAATTTTTATATTTAAGACACAAAAACTACATGTTGTATTAAAAAAAAATTAAAACAGTTTAAAAAAAAAAACAAAAACAACCAATTTTTATTGGTCATATTATAAAAAAAATGAATACTAACATCAAAATTTTACTTCATATGTTTTGGACATATGGATAAAGAGATAATACGATGTTATGTAAAGCGCGACCGCCCCGTGAAACCATAGAGGAACAATCTGAATTCCTCACAGGCGAAGTCGTGGGCAGCTTGTAAGTTTATAAATTCGTTAGAAGTAGAAAAGTCTAAAACTTTTTTTTGGAAATTTATAATTTAAACCTTTGATACACTGATTTAAAATCCAAGCATAAAACAACAAATGAGAGAGAATTTTAACTTTTAGTTATACGCCCTAAAAGAATCAAGTGGCCGGTCGCCAAAAGCGTTCTTTGGGTGTACTTTATAAAATTGTCTATATTCAAATGCGAAGTTTTATAGAGGAGACAGGATACGGAGATCGTATAAATCGCTCGCGGGCTACGTACGTACTTCCGACACAGGAAGCACTTGGATTTATTCTCAACAGCCAATCCCGAACGATATTCAGAGTAGCCGAGCTTTTCGTCGGCTTTAATTACATACCCGCCAACTGAATTGAATATTTGCTGGTAAATACAACTTTGACGCGGAACGTGGGGGTAATTTTATTTTCCGAAGTGTAAATGCGGTGTACGCTCTGTTTATTTATTTTTCTACATATTATTGTTTAGTTTATTGCTTAAACTGTTCATATTATATTAAGCCGTGTTATTCTCTGCAAACAAACTCGATAGCGCTGAGAATATTTATTTTTAAATCTTCATTTAGAATAACAAAAAAATAAGTTATATTTTTTGCGTTAAAAATGAATTTTGTTAATAAACTAGAATTTTATGTGGCCAATAAAATTCTAGACTCATCATTGAAGTTACATTAAAATTTTTGGTTTTTAAATCAAATCTCTTCTGATATTACAAGAAAGAAAGAAAAATTGCTTATTTCGTACGATCATAACAAAAAATGATTTCCAAAAATAATTTATAGTGAAATTTTACAAAAATGGTCTCCGCTCAACATTTTGTCGTAGTCTGAAGCCACAACCGTGGATGTCGTATTAAAATTTAATACGTTTTCCAATTTACAATTTGAAAGTATTATATTGATGTATAGGTGTTTGTTATTACGAAAAAACTACTGAACGGATTTTGATGAAACTTTACAGTAATATAGTTTATATATGTACATCGAATAACACATATACTATAACGGACCAAGTCTCGGGTTAATTTATAAATATTGTGTCAAGCACACATAAATAACTTGAATCGAACTTTTATGTAAAACTTTAAACTAATGGTCGAAATCAATCGAGGGTAAGGCTCTTTTTTCAATTGATTTTGATTCTTATTACGAATTATATTATTATAAACTCATTTCCCTTTATAATAACTTACTCAAGCTCTAAAATTGCAACGCGACTTTGCTAATCGAAAAATGGTATACGTCACAATTCTACTATTAATTTTCCATGTTAATTTAATGTTTGTATTCGTTTACCAAAAACGTCCTCCACCGGTGCGGCTGCGGTTTTCTCTCGTCAAGCACGAAAGCAGCATTCGGTTTCTGCAAACGACGTCACGCTCGTTCGTTTCGTTAAATACAATTATCTGGAATTTACCAATCATTTACCCCATAAAATAATTTGGAATAAATACATTTGGGGTTCACTTTGTCGGTAGGGAAATATTATTTAAATTAATTTTCTTATTACAACATTCATTCTAACTTTACACAATCCGCTGTATGTGGAATTTTGTTTTGGATTCGTTGAATATGACTATTAAACAAAGAAAACAATAAAGAATGATAGCCCAAAGCTTTCTACTGCAGAAGCAGTTTCGAAATCCGACCAGCACCTTTCGAGTGCTTTTTGATTTCATTTTGAGATAAGAAGTATGTAAATTACTTGTTATTACGGTTAATGAATACATTCTAACGAAACCAGCCTGTCCTATAAGAACTCAAGCTACGGCCTCCTATTAAATGCTATGACATGCGAGGTGCGACTTCAGCGTAAATGTTTCGCTCGACGTCTGAACGCCAAGCACGGCATTAGCAGAGAACGACATCTCGATCATAACAGAAGTCTACAAACAGTACTTATCTGTGGTTATATGTGATTTTGTACTGAAGATAGACACGACGTTCACGCTGAAATGAAGAGGTGAACTATAGATACTCCTCACATTAAGGTAGTAGTACATTTCCAGCAGTTAACTAGTAATATGTAAGTAATCGTACCGCCGTTTATTTACAATAGTACTGTGCGGATATTATTTTTAAACAATCTCATTTGTTTAAAAATAATATCCTTACAAAATGGATTGGGTCCGGTTCATACAGGGTCGGCGACAAACTTGCATCTCTCCCTGTGATGATAGGCGATGGTAGCCACCTACTATCAAGTAGACCGTCAGCCTGCCGGCCACCCTTTATAATATAAAAAAATAAATCAATGCGAAGGAAATTTATTGTGTCATACGTATTATAAATAATGATCACACTTTAACGGTGAAGGAATACACCACGAGGAGTCATGAGTATCCGAAGTTATCAAAATTTGAGGACATCTGAAATCCTGCTAATCCACAAAAGGCTAGCATAAAACATATATTAAACTTGCTTTTGCCGGCGACTTCGTTCTATCTTCTTTTTCTTAGGTGTTAATACATTTATTCAAACTTTATTGCTTACATTTTGATACGGTTGCGACATGTAAATACGCCTTCAATGAAGTTGAAGCGTTAATAATGATCACTTTCTTATGTCATATCAACGCGTTCATTATGCGAGATTATGCTTCCATTGCACTTAAAGTCTCGAGTGTTTTTACACAACATAAAGTGAGCTATTGTAACAGTAGCTTAGTTCGTTAGCACTTAAACTACTTGAAGTTCTCGAGTAGTTTAAAGACGGTTTTACAAAAACATACATCAACTATGAAAAAACGACGTATTTGTTCTAGTACTATAGATACTATTGGACTGTATACTATTACGCATTTAAGTGTTGCAGCATTCGTAGATAAGAATAGACATGTATGTCGTGGACGTATTACACTGGACGATAAAAAAATAAAACAATATTACTTTTGAACGTATCGTAGTAAAATTATAAAACAATTTAATGAATATTAAATTCCTGAAGATCTCTTAAATGAACAAATAACGAAATCCATAAATAAACAAATAAAGTTGTGATTCTGTGAAATTTGACGTTTTTGCTTATGATGAGTGGTTTTAACGCTCTGTTCTAGGGTTCCCGGGTTCGATTCCGGGCAGGGTCAACTTTGAAAAATGAACTTTTCAAATTTGTCTCTGGTCTGGATCTGGAAAGTAATGACAGAGCACACTGCATTTTGCAGTCATTTGGGCAGCCCGTCTGGTGGCAGTAACCACCCCCTTACAGAAGACCACCGTGAAATAACAGCACGTGTGCTGTTGTGTTTCGGTGAGTGAGTAAGGGATGCTAGAGCCCATTTCCTTATCCCCTCCTAATCCTTTATCCTTAATCCTACTATAGTCGGCAGCGCACTTGCAGCAGCTTTGGCATTGCTTGTGTTATAGGCGACGGTAGCCACCTACCATCAACTGGACCGTCAGCCTGTCTGCCGATCTTAACATAAAAAAAACGCATTATGTACGTTTTACAATTTTAGCGTCAGTTGTTTGTCCAGACTAATTTGGGATACGGTTTAACTGATTTCGACAAAACTTACACTCGTAGTTTGACGATTTTTAAAGACACTGATGAGGATCCACTTGGTGTTCTGTGGCTAGGGGGAGGACACAAGTATCGTTTGAAAGTGGTCTATGAGAAAAAAAGTCTGGGAACCTCTGATCTAGATGAAAGAATCACATGTAACCAGAGATTGTTTTAAGGGGGAGACAAAGGCTAAATACTAAAAATATCCATTGTTTAATGAAGATGTTACAAGAAATAGATAAGACAATTGCTTTGAAAAATATATATATTATACTTAAACATGTGAAGAACCAATTGTATTAATTAGAAATTTCGTTAAAGTAATAGAAACTCCACAAAAAAAGTTAGAACACAAAAAGAATTTGACCTTTATTGAAAATTCTCTCGAAAACGGCTAATGGCACGCATATGAATCCTGTACCTATTAATAAGTTAATGTCAGATTAAAAAATTGTATTAATAAAAATAAAAAAATTGTGTAATGTTCTAATGGTAAAAACAAAAAAACACCATTTCTAGGCCTGTTGAATGGGGTAAAAAACTGACTTGCTCACTTCAGATGGCAGCACTGTTGGTTGTTCCCTAAATCTGACAAGTAGCTGTCATTTTCCATAGTAATTTTGTAAACAAACAAAAAGAACTGAATTTATTTAATTAACATGACGCTTATGTACAGCTTTTGATTATAAAAAGTCGGGAATCCATATATTCCCTAAAGATTTCAAAAGAAAAAAAACAATGGATAAAAGCTTTACGAAGAAAAAAATTGGAAGCAGACTAAATATTCGAAGTTATGTGCAGTAGATGCTTTTCTTTTCCTCGACTGTTGTTTTAACTGCTTAACACTGTATGTCGAATACATTTTTGTAGAAATAAAGGCAAATTCGCTGATGAATACAGGGAAACAAAAACGCAATATGGCGGCGATTAGGATCACTCAACAGTGGCGCCACCTACGATTAGCTTTCAGTTTTTAACCCCATTGTCTCCGCCGCCAGCGAGTTCTATAGTAAATGTCATTTGCCTCAGTGAATGCCTTAAATACTTATCCTAATTTGAAGTCGCTGCCTGCGTATGTTCTCTAACTCCTCCTAAATCAAGCAACGGATTTTGATGCGGTTTTCACTAATGGAAAGAGCGTTAAACGAGGAAGGTTTCTATATATTATGTTTATCTTATATTAATTGATTGTTTATCTTATATTAATTGATATTATTTTGACTTTTATAGTTAATTAAATTTTAAGTACGCATTACTTCTCGTTCTAATATTTTATGTAGGTACTTTTTAATTGGTAATTGTAATAGTTGATAATTATGTATTGAATGTATGTATTTTTTTAAAATTTTAAAAGAGATAATATGTAATAATTATGTAGCTGTAGGTGCAAGCAAATGTAAATGTTTTCGTATAATTTATTTATGGGACTTCATCAATTTTGCTGTGCTATTAGTATTTCCATTAAATAAAATAAAATGTATAACTAGCTGGTCCCCGCAACTTCGTTAGCGTTGAAAAAAAAAACACTAGATGGCGCCATCTGTTATACTGCAATAGAATTAGATGATGCAGCGCCATCTATAGGGTTGAACTGCTTGGTAATATGCTCTTATTTCTCTAATTTGCAAACCCTCCGGAACCTAAGTATAAAACCTTAACGAATTATTCACCTATAGATTCCTCAGGAATCACTCTGTTATATAATCGATAATCGTTTTTGTGATTATACAAAGAGACAGACGCGGCGGAGGACTTTTTTATATATATATACCTATATATATAGATTTTTTTATAATATATAGATTTGTAAAAAAAAAATGCACCCATATGAAGCCGGGATATAAGTAATGTAGAACATACAACTCAAGTTAATACTCGGAGAGTTAAGGGTGTAAATATAGGTAACGTTGATTAATATCCATAATTAGGATTCGCGTAGTATGTATGGTACGAACATTTACATACGTAAGTGCTTCGTCAAAGTTTTGACATAACATTTGCATTTTAAGATGTATTCGGTCGTCAATATGAAATCAGACATACCTGCATACTCAAACAGTAATTGTAACTTTATGAATAATGTAACTAACATACAAAAATTCAGTCTGTTATGTTTTCAGATTTAAATTCAATATAATTTTTTTTTACTAGCTGAGTCCGCCAACTTCGTACGCGTGGTATGCGGATATGCGCGTAACCTTTTTGTTTGAAAACCGATTGGAATGAAATAAGAAGCACTAAATGTTACGGGAACTACAATACATCAGTGAAAACCGCATTTAAATCGGTTAAGCCGTTTTTGAGATTAGCGTGCACAAACGCACAGACAAACAGACGAAAATTCTAAACTTTTGTTTGACCTTGGTAACATATGTACAACGCGTATAGATTGTTCTTTTGAAAAAATCTTTCGTGTACAGACACGGCTCGTTTACGATTTTATTATATGTTTGCTCTTAGCCAACATCTAGCCGTGTAGGAAAGATGATGCCGACAATGGAGTGAGCTTACCTAGAAGATGCCTATTCACTAGAATTTTGAAAAGATTTGGGTTTTATAAGCTCTGAAATACGCAGACGCCGGCAGGAAGTGCATTGCCCATTACAAAAGATGTTTTAAATAGCTTGGTCCGAATTAAAGTGATTTCGATAAAGTGAGGATGGTAACCAGCCGTACGACGAATGTCCGATAGAAGAAAGGGGAAGGCGGTATAATCTCACGCAGCTTTCGAGTACAGTAGTACATCGAAGGATCAATTTTTGTATATTTGAAATATTATTTTGTTGGGTACGTCTATATACGTTGGTCTATATAAGAGACTAGCTGTCTATATAAGAGAATTCGTCCGCGTCCCTTTATAAAATATTCGTGGAAAACGATAATTTTGTAAAGGGGGGAAAGTGAGTAGCCTACGTTACTCGCTTTCTATAAGTGCAAGAATTTTTAAAATCGGTCCAGTAGTTTTTAAGTTTATATATTATTCTATTACCAAGATGATGGTAATAGAAATAATATGTTAAGAGTTACAGTAAACTAAATAAACAGTCACAAAGAGCCGGGTTTTAAAATTAATTACAGCACCCGAATTGTGACAATTGAGTTAATGTACAAAATTAAAAGCGGGTTGGATCTCTGGGGAAATCATACGAGTATGTAGCATTGTACTTAAATTACAGTCACCGCATTTATTTTGTATTTGAAGGTCTGTTTTAATTTTGACGCTAATGGGGAAAAAATATTCTAACTACTACATTTTGCTAATTGCAAAGTGAATTTGTAAACCAAAATTTGGAAGCAATGATGATGAACAACTCTTACGCTTCTCTCAGCAACTCTTAAACTGGCTTTTGCCTGCGACTACGTCCACTCCCATATATCTTAAGTGTTAAAACATTTATTCAATCATTATTGCTCGTATATTTTTGTCAGGCGTTGTATATTTTTTTTTTTGGGAGCCCTCGGGAATAGTAATTTTTTTTTAATGAAAGGTACCCTATGTCCTTGCATATCCTGACAACGTATATGCAAAATTGCATGATGATCAGTTAAATATTTAAGGCGTGAAAGCTAAACAAACAAACTCACTTTCGCATTTATAAATTAGTTAGGAAGATTACTAATTTTCTAATTTACTAACCATCAGAAAAGAACGAAAGAAGAAGTTAGTTAAACTAGGATGTCTAGTCTAACTAACATCTGTCAGTACTAATATTACAGTCTTACAACACTGGTCTTACAGCATCAAAGGAGAGAAATAACTCGGCCTGTTCGCCAGTATTAACTGTCCTAATCTTAAATCCTCGTGTATTTTTTTTTAGTTTCTGGTTTATTTTTCGTTTTTAGGGTTCCGTACTTCCGAATACAAAAACGGAACCCTTATAGGATCACTCGTGTGTCCGTCTGTCCGACCATTCCCCCCCCCCCCCTATCTCCGAAACTACTGAAGCTAAAATTTTGAAAAAAAAAAAAAATACAGAAATCAGTTTCCTACTTATAGATTATAGGAAAACCTATAAGAAGTCCATGATATTAAAATAAAATGGTAAATCACTCAATATTGTGCGGATAGGTAACATCGTACGGAACCCTCTTCACGCGAGTTCAACTCGCACTTGTCCAGTTTTTTTTCTTTCTTTTTTTAAAGCACGGCTACTACCCGTACTTAAAAGTGGTCCTCCGAGAAGCTTACACCTTCTTTGAACCAATATCGGTTTATCGGTTAATTTATTGGCTTCGCCGTCGCCGTCGCTATTGGCATTACCGTGCTGCAAAACTGACATGCGCCGCTCACTCGCGCTCTGCGAATTCACAATCTACAATGTAGCTAATAAAATATATATTTTTACTTGTACTCTGGTGAATTTACAAGAGCCACATTATTTAAAATTAAATGATAAATAAAGCAAAAACTTATTACAAACGAAATAAAACATATTTTATTTTGTCTTGTGATTAAGTCCTGAATCACTCCTGGGCCCTTCACTAATGCCACTTAGCGATTCCACGCGATTTCTTATTTCGAAACCACGTCATATCCTCAATTTGTTACGATATCTGCTAAAATGCCATGATAAGACATTACGTGTTTTGATAAGGTAAGACAAAAGCGTGAAATCATAATTGCCATACAGAATCAAGGCCCTGAATGCATTTTAACATGGCTGTGGTAACAGTGGAACGTACTATCCAATTTGTTAGCACTATTATATTATTTGCTAGTATATTTAATAATATAACACAATTAGGTATTAATATCTCTACCATGTTCAATAGTGTAATTTTGTAAATAAGCTTTAGGGTATTCTAAAAATGTCCCACGGCAGGTGTCTGCAATTACCTTTTAGCAAATTCTTCGTACGCTTTACATAAACAAAATTGTTGCGTATTCAACCTTAAGTCGGCACAATAAAACTTTAAATTCTGCGCTCGGCGTTATGAAGCATCAAATTTAAACTTGTTTCACTCCATATTATGCAAAAGCTTCTAAAAGAGACTGTTGCGACGGTTTTGTGTCAAAAACTTAATTAAAACTGTGGCAACGTGTCATAAAATGCATTCATTGCTAGGTTTTACTACTGTATTGAGGCTCATAAGAACTTTGTAAAGCCTCATTGTAGGAACAAACGTCGTTTTGCAACAGAAACTAACTAACCATACAGTCAAAAATTTCCAAGAGCCCATTTACCTACCCCTCCTAATCCCTTATCCTTAATCCTATTGTAGTCGGCAGCGCACTTGCAGCAGCTTTGGCTTTGTTTGTGTTATAGGCGACGGTAGCCACCTACCATCAAGTGGACTGTCAGCCTGTCTGCCGATCTTAACATAAAAAATTTGATTTTATTAAATTTGAGTTGCTGCCCTTAACCTACATTTACAATTGAATGATTTTTTCGTGTAAAGGTTATCTGATGATGATAATTAATAGTTCCATTTGAGTAATACAATTATTTCAGTCGTGCATTTCATTTTCATAGCATACCAATGATAAATTGCACGTTATTTTAACCTCTCGTAATTTCGATCCTCTCATTTCGTATTACAAATAATTATGTACACAATCGAAAATGGTTTAATGTGGTTTAAGACAATGTTGACAGTAGTTAAACTCTGTCAACGTTGACAGAGTTTAACTACAATAAAGTTTCTTAATAAATAAAATAATTATGCAACTAATATTTTAACTTATTCTGATTGCAATGATGATTCATATGAAAACCTAAGAAGAAACGTTGGGTTATCGACCAAATTATAAAGGCACTGTGTTGTCACCTGACGAATACTTAACAGAGAAATAGAAACGATATTAAATATTAAAGATAAAATTGCTTCGTTTAAGATAGAATTCTCTTTGAGAATCTTAATAACTAGACAATTAAAGTGAATCTGTATTCTATTGATAACCTCTGACACCAGATTTGGATAATCTCGCATGTATATTATCTGTCGCAACACGCGTTGCTTAATTCGTTGCGTAAGAAATGCCAGAGTCTTATTCACAGTCTTTTAAAATTTCTTCCCTGTACCTATTTAATTTCTATTTGTTTGAGGACATCATATAAAAAAGAGGTCTTTGCGTCTACAAAAAAACTTGTACTTATGACATGGTCATAATGTTATGAGCGTATACAACGTTACTGCCTTATCGTTAATATTGTTCATTAGTTTACTATTAGTTACAATACATTCGAAATGTTAATATTGTGAAACATTATTACATACATAATACAATTATTCAAACATCATTACCAAGCGACATTGATTTAACCTCATCTCTATTCAAATTATGTTAAATTGACAACTTTACCCATCCCGTGGGAGGAGATTGATTATACACCGTGGTTATGTAGATACAATTGGTAGACTTAGGAGAGATTTCTCTGAGAGTAGTTCTATCTTTATTTATAACTAGCTGTTGCACACGACTTCGTCAGCGTTTCTTTAAAATAAAATAGTATTCGTTGAAAACGGCAATTTTGATTGGAAGGGTGAGGGGAGGTTGAGTAACCCATGTTACTCGCTGATAATGTAGCTTTCTATAGGAGAATTAAAATCGGTCCAGTGGGAAACGGCAATTTTGTATGGGGGGGGGGGGGGTAAAGGGTGGAGATGGGGGAGGAAGCCTATGTGACTCGCTGATAATGTAGATTTTTCTAGGTGAAAGAATTTTTAAAAGCGGTTCAGTAATATTAGTATATAGATTATGGTTGCTAATACTGGATGTCATTTAATTTCAAAATTTTCTTTTCTTTTCTTACAATCTGTTGTTACACTTTGTCTGTTATCAACTTAGTATATTTTAAATATTTTAAAGGTAATAATCGCGTTCAGGTCTCTTTTACCTTAATCATGTAGAACTACTGTCAGAATCAGTTTCTTATGGCGGAACGGTAGTTTCTTAGGCTAAATATCCTATATACGATTATGATTGCTTATTCTACATGTTTTTCTTTCTTTGATTTCAGACATCATTCTTTAAATTTGAAACGTTCCAGAATTGTTGATAGTTCTTTCTTCTGATCTCTTATGAGTATACATTGAGATCCCATACTTGAGTAGAAGATTCTTATATTATCAGTGTATATTTTTGATATAGCTTGCTATAATGTTATAATTACTTTTTTCATTCTGATCTTCTAAAAAGTCATACTAATGTCTGCTTGCTTAAGCTAAATAATTTCTGTAATACCTCTACATTTTGGATTCGTGATCAATAACATAACGTTTCACAGGGACAATTTTTCAAAATATTGTCTCACAGCCTATTACTTATGTCTTATGATCATTGTGAAACCCCTTTTATTATTAATGTAGGTAATTGAATTGGTCCAAGTATCTGTTACTTCAATTCAATTAATGCCTCATCTATAATTTTAGCTGTTTTCAAATCAATTTAGTTGTAATTTGAGGGATTCAAAATTAATTTGATATTTGACAATTAATATTTAATTGTTAGCGTGTTAAAAATATTTTATTATTATTTAAAATTTCGTCTATATATTATTGCTACGTGCTTAAGTTTGTATCAGATAATTAATATAGATCCTTCAAAGTCAGCTATAAATAAAATGCTATACTGTCAAATTCTAAGTATTGGCAATGTCCAAGATAAAATATATGACTGGGTTCTTGGAAATAATTATTGGATTGAGATTTGTCATGGAATATTGCTCAAGTTATTGATATAATTTAATGAGCTCTACGGTATTTTGTACTTCGTTTTTATTTTTAATAAAAAAATTTAATTTAAGTCCTTAAAAAAATTGTGGGGCATTGATAAAAAAAATATTAAATTACAAATATTTATTTTTTATTGTAAAACAAAACCATTTCGTGATCTTATTTCTGTGCAAAATGTCTTCTGAATCCTCTCAGACTTCGACTACTCGTGATTGAGTATCGAATATCCAAACATTTTTACCAAAAGTTGAGCTTGAAGTGGAAATTGAATAGAATTGGAATAAACTTGATACACATATAGATCACAAGTGCTCGTTTAAAACTTGGAATACTTTTTGTCATTGTAATTTATTTCAGCAGGAAAACAGATTGAATTTAGTTCTATTATTATTGAAAGATGGCGCAATACGAATCGTGGGAAACAGCTTTTCGTTTTCATTTATTATCATAAACTTAGTGGTAATCGCACTGTATTTTGCAGTCATCCTACAGGGAGCTCGTCTGGTGACAATAACTACACCCTTAAAAAGACTAATAACTGCCCGTGTACTGTTGTGTCGGTGAATGAGTCCGGAATGCCAAAACCCCTTTCCTTCATCCTCCTAAGGTCAGCAGCAGCATCTGCATCCCTTATCGCGTTGTATGTGTTAATAAAAAGGTTACCATTAAGTGGACTGTCAGCCTGTCTACCGAACTTTATATAAAAAAACTAGCTGTTGCACGCGACTTCGTCCGGGTGGGTGTCTTTATAAAATATTACTCGCTGATAATGTAGCTTTCTATGGATGAAAGAATTTTTTAAATCGGTCCATTAGTCTTGAGTTTATTCAATACAAACATATACATTTGTATGAAGATGGGGGGAAGGTGAGTAGCCTATGTTACTAGTAATTTAGCTTTCTGTAGGTGAAAGAATTTTTAAAATCAATCCAGTAGACTGAGTTTATTCATTACAAACATACATTTGTATCGAGGTGGTGGGGTAAAGGGGGGAGGGTGAGTAGCCTATGTTACTCACTGGTAATATAGCTTTCTATAGGTGAAAGAATTTTTAAAATCGGTCCAGTAGTTTTTGAGTTTATTCATTACAAACATACAAAAATACATATGTATATATATGTATGAGTAGAAGCTTTATTCCACGGACGCGCGATCTTTGGAACAGTCTCCCTTCTAAGGTGTTTCCATCTAGCTACAATATGGGCTTCTTCAAGCGAGCAGTAAACAAATTCCTGCAAGGTCGGCAGCGCACATGTACCCCCCTAGTGTTGCTTGTGTCCTTAGGCGACGGTAGCCACCTACCATCAAGTGGTCCGTCAGCCTGTCTGCCACCTTTAATAATATAAAAAAAATCTTTTCTCTTTATAAATATTACTATAGAAGTACAGGAGTAATGCTGTTAAAATGGAATTCGAACTTATACTGACAAGGCTAATGAAACGTTTACAGATCAACATATTCACACTCGATATGTATTTTAGAATGTACCAACTGTACTTACCGGTATGTTTATTTAAACATGCTTTTAACAATCATTAGCTATTCGTCTGTATTTGTGTTGTTGTAATGTATTTGAATATTTAAGGCAGGTAACTCGAATGTGTAATCATGTGTAACACTGACTTCGCTCGCCCCATCTCTTTGATTGACTTTTATTTTTCTCTTTCCTAAACATACCTCTTGTTATTTGTGAACCTATTGTCAATGGGTTATCACAGAAATACGATTTGAGCTATTTTTTAAAGGTATAAATATTAAATACAAAGAGAGAATCATCGCTACGTGTGCGTTTATTGTCAGAGACAATGCTTTTGTCCTACCCTACTCGAGCTACTGAAGCGGATATAACCTCACTTTTATTCAATACAACCGAGTTTGCATTGCGAAATTAATTATAATTTTAAATTATAATTATTTTTATGAATGTTTTCACAGCTATTGTTCAATGTAGGGTACATAACACACAACATGATAACCTCTAAAAGGAGCATATGGGCGGAACCCACCACCCCCAGCATAGGAGCATATGGGCGCCACTCTTGCTTATCATTTTTGCTTTGATTAAATACAAACTCGTTAGTTGTTCAACTACTATGTTATTATTACTTACCTATTTTAAACTTCACCCAAATAAAGATTTCATATGATACATGATCGATATGTTATAATAGATCGATTTATACGTTTTTTTTATATCTGTTAATATTTGAGCATAACAATTCAATTCACGAACATAATGATTCGTATTGTTTCAAGATTTATTTAATTATAGGTTACCAGTGTGGTTAGTAGTGGCAGGGAAAACTGCATTTCGCATTCATTTGGGCAGCCCGTCTGGCGGCAGTAACCACCCCCTTACTTAAGACCACCGTGAAATAAAAGTATGTGTGCTGTTCCGTTTCGGTGAGGTAGGGATGCCAGAGCCCATTTCCTTATACCAATCTTTTATACTCGACCCCACTATGGTCGACAGCAAATTTCCAGCATCTGTGGCGTTTCTTGTGTTATAGGCGACGTTAGCAACCTACCATCAAGTGGACCGTCAGCCTGTCTGTCGATCTTAATATAAAAAATAAAAAACTTATGTTGTCAACTTTTAAATTTTAAATTTAAGTTATCAATTAAAGTCGTACACAATTTTGACTACAGTTCCATGCTCAACGTAACACAAATTACATTAAACATAATTATTCCTGTTTGAAAAATCTAAATCTTCTATATATAAAAATGAATCCCCACATCCCTTGGTCACGGCATGACGCGTGAACGGGTAGACCGATTTTAATTCGGTTTTCACTAATGGAAAGAGGGATAAACGGGGAACGTTGTTATATGGATATCAAATGCGGTATATTTTTCTTGCTATATTTTAAAGTTGTATTTCTTAAGTTTTTTTTATATTTCTTTATATATTATTCGCAATTTTTTTTATATTAAGTTGATTTCATTATTTATTTACAACGGTTCACATGTTAGTCTGTTTTTGAATCATTGTGTAATTTTATTTGTATGTAGTATAATTATGAACTTACATGTTCGCCTGTTTTTGAATTGGTGCGTTATTTTATTTATAAGTCTGGGTTGCACTCATGATGAGAATATGTATTTAATTTTTAACTTTAAACGCAAAAATAATTTGTTATGTGTTATTCATAAATTACTTGATTTTTTGCCATATAGCCTTTATTTTGTCGATACATTTTTGATAACTGATAAGATACTTTGCTTCTGTAAAATTTTTATATTTACTTTTTATACCTTATACCTAACAAATACATTTAGAATGATTCACCTGTTTATTGTACAAATATGTAAGAAGTGTAGTTGTGCGTCGGCTGAGATCTGTTATTATTTTATTGAATTAGCATATGCAATAGTATTATCCGTATGGTTGATTTTGGGCTGCGGTAGTAAAGAGTCGAATTATTTATTATTCTGCGCAATTTTTCTTTTGTTAATTTCTTGTAACGTCTATATAAGAAATTGTTATAGAAAACATTGTTATCATAAATGATTAGTAGTAAATTTCTTAAGTTAGGTTTTTTCAATGCAGGATCCTTAGGTACAGGCCATGACGAGTTTATACTTGCAATGAGAGAATTTTCTGTCGATATAATGGCCATAAATGAGACCTGGATAAAGACAGGTGAGGAGGGGCGAGCTCCAGTCGTACCTGGATACATAATGCGGCACATACCTCGACCGACGAGTGTTCGTGGCGGTCGCGGTGGCGGCGTGGGTTTTTTTATTAAAAGAGGGATTCAAGTAAAAATTTTGCCGCATTCAAATATGGGTATTGAACAAATGTGGTTAAGTGTACGCATAAACTCTAAAAACTTGGCTATCGGTACTGGATATCGACCTCCCTGGTTCGATGTAGGTAATTTTTTTGACATTATGACAGAAACCATATGCTCCTTCGCACAGGTAGATAATGTCATTTTGCTGGGTGATTTTAATATTAATTATTTAAATGAGAGCGACAATAAGTTTAAATTGCTAACAGACTTTTTACATTCCCTTAATTTGAAACAAGTGGTTGATGGGCCAACTCATTTCACTGAGACTTCGGAAACTTTAATTGATGTTGTTTGTACCAATTTAGAACCGCGAACTTTGACTGTAGAACATGTGCCGGACCTAGGCCGTCACGCTCTAGTTATGGCTGAGTTCAGTTTTAAGAAACCTAAACCTGTACCGCAATATATACGTTTTAGACCAATTAATGATATTATACCTGAACTTTTCAATAGGGACCTCAACTGTATTGATTGGGAATATATTCTTTCTCTAAACAATGTAAATGATATGGTCAATACCTTTAATTTCTATATTACGAGTCTTTTCGATCTACACGCACCAGAAAAATCAATTTCATTTAAGGAACGCCGATGTCCATGGCATACTGACAACATAAGATTTATGATGAGACTGAGGAACAGAGCGCATAAGAAATATATTGAAAAGAAGTCGGAGGAAAGTAAGCGTTATTATCGAGACCTTAAGAATCTAGTTAGGCAGAGCATTAACAATGAGAAGAGGGCTTACTTCGAGTCTCATGTCGATAGAAATTTAGGTAAACCTAAGCTCTTGTGGAAGAATCTTAAATCAACGATCCTAGCTAACGAGAGGAAAATTGACTTACCTGACGGCCTCGATGATCCAGATGTCATAAACAGATTTTTTCTAGATGTTCCAGGTGCTTCTAGCATTGCAATGTCTGACTTAACATATTATGAATTTCACAGATTTAGTAGTGCGACTTTTCACTTTAATAAAGTGTCGGAGGCGCAGGTGTCGAAGGTTATTAATGGACTTAAATCCGATGCTCGAGGCCAAGATGGAATATCATTGAGCATGCTGCTGTTGACATTGCCCCGGACGTTGAATGTGATAACAGCTATTGTTAATAGTTCTATCGAATCTGCCACCTTTCCGGAGGCATGGAAAATAGCTGTTATAAAACCAATTCCTAAAACACCGAATCCTGCGAATCTTAAGGATCTTAGGCCTGTTAGTCTGTTACCTTGTATGTCGAAAATAGTCGAGAGAGTTATTTGTGATCAACTAACCAAATATCTCGAAAGCAATGACATATTACCCACTAAGCAGTCTGGTTTTAGAAGAGGTCATAGTACGGCCACCGCACTTTTGGATGTTGTAGACAATATTCTGACTGCTCAGAACAGTGGAATGGGCACAGTTTTAGCACTCCTGGATTTCTCTCGAGCATTTGATTCAATAAATACTTCGCTATTACTTTCCAAGCTCTCTTACTATGGATGTGAACAGTCGACAGTGAATTGGTTCAATAGCTACCTTATGAATCGTTCACAAATGACTGCTGTTCGTGGGAGTGATGGCAGTGATAGATTTTCTAAGGTATGCTCGGTCAATAGGGGAGTTCCGCAGGGTTCAATTTTGGGGCCTATTCTTTTTTTAGTATACTGTGCTGATGTTGTCAGTTGTATCAAAAACTGCAAATACCACATGTATGCAGATGATCTGCAGATCTACACCTCATTTCAGGCATCTATGACACTAGATTCTATTAAACTTTTAAACGAGGACCTTAGTAGAATTGCGGGTTGGTCTAAGAGAAATTCTCTTGTTCTCAACCCAATCAAGTCAAAATATATGGTCATAGGTTCTAAAAAACAGCAACAAGATATATTGTCGCATGCGCCTCGCGTTGAAATTTTAAGTCAAGGTATTGATAGAGTTGATGAGGCCCGGAATTTAGGATTAATAATGGACAAGAATCTTCGTTTTGAAAGTCAGATACTTGAGGGATCGCGCAACTGTTTCTATCGTTTGAAGGTGTTATACAAAGTACGTGACCTTTTGAGCGTGGAACTTCGGTTGCAGTTGTGCGAATCATTGGTATTGTCAAGGTTGAACTATGCGGACGTAGTCTATGGCCCATGTTTGTTTGGTAGGACGCAGAGACTAATCCAACGTGTTCAAAATGCATGTGCGCGTTTCTGTTTTCGCATTCCTCCGCGTGCACATGTGACTCCGTATCTTAATAAGGCTGGCTTCTTAAAAATGGCGTTAAGACGCAAAATTCACCTAGCCACGTTACTTTATAATATAACTGCGTCTGAGCGTCCGAATTATCTGCGTGAAAGATTGGTCTTAAATCAACCACGCGGGGGAAGGCTGCCTCCCTGCATCTTGTTGCCGAGAATACGGACTGCGGCTTATAGGGGATCTTTTAAATATGCTGCAAGTAAAGTATGGAATACTATACCTCCACCTTATTGGAAGCTTCAAACTGTAGCTACTTTTAGAAAGAACGTTAAAAAACACTTTTTAGGTTTACAGCGTGAAGAAACATGACTTGTGGCATTATTTATTATTATTATTATTATTGTTGTTTTAATCATCTTTTTTAATCATATTTTTGTGTTGTATGTTCACATATTTGTTCCTTGGTGTTTCCTTTATTTTATTTTATTTTTATTTTTGTTATTATTTTTGATAGGGGTTTAATCTTTTCTTATGTTTTTTCTTACGGTTTCAATTTTTGTCTTATTTGTTCTCTTTCTGTTCCTTTGTTTGTTGTTGCTTTGCACAGCTTTTTTCAGGTATTTTTCAGGCCTTGACTGAAAATCAGCGCTGTGGGTCCTACCCATCGCATTATGCTGAGTCAGGGACCTATTTCGGACGCACCACTACGCTTTTTTAGTTAATATTGTTTTGATATTTCTTGTATGTGTGTGTGTACGAAATAAAATTCTTTCTTTCTTTCTTTCTTTCTTTCTTTATATATAAAAATCTACTTCTCAGTTTATTTTGTTTTCTTATTTTCATTTTGTTTAGCGACCTCTCTTAGTGATTTTTATAAACACGTTTATATCATTTCATCACATTTCCGGTGGTTTTCGTTGTATGGGACATTTTACGCAATACACTATGGAAATAATCACGCTTTCTTTTTTGAGAATAAGCCAAACAAAATTGATATTCGAACTTGCGAGTTGGAAATGGGTAGTATGTGACTCGAGTGTTCGTTCATTCTATTAACAGCTTTTGTTTTCTTTTTTACAGGTAAGTAGACAGAGTTTTGTACGCAAGAAGCATTATTTATCTCGACCACTTCGTAAGTAAATGAAACAGTCACTATCCGTTTGTCTATCAAATCTACCGGTTTGTCCGCTTATATCAGTTAAATTTTGTATTTTCAATACATTTTTTAAATATTAGCGAAAACCTTTCTAAGTTTTCTTAAATATTTTTCAGAAACTCTAAATATTTTTGAAAGTTTGTAGTTTTTATTTATTAATTAGCGATCCGCCCCTGGCTTCGCACGGACAATTTTCTTATTTTCCCTCTCAAGACAATTTTCCTATTTTATAAGAACCTTCCCTCGGACTTCAACAAATATTTGTTTTTTTTTTATATAGATAATAAAATATTTTTACTCCTATAAATATATGTAGAAACTGAATCCATACTTGTTGAGATAACAACTTTTCTCCATTTTCCTGAGCAGCCCATTTTCCTAACTCACGTGAAAATGGAATAAAATGCTTATATATAATTTATAATAATAATATCGATATAAGTACACGAATACACAGTTAATTACATCTCTAGTTGGTGGGGCAGCGCCCTCGACGGACGCCACGAGGGTGCGGAAGCGGCGCGGGGCGCGGAAGTGACGAAATCTCCCGCCTCGTTGCCATGCCAACCGCCATGTTTACCGCGCCATATCGATCTGAGCGGTTGCACGTTATATGCAAGACGAGCGGAGATTCGATTCCTGCTGAATCGACAAAACGTCCACTGATTTACTGTTCGAGTTCACCCAATATTTCGAGCTATTTAAAATCAATTTTGGGAACAACAATATAAGTATTGCACTCTTCTCATACCTAAAAACTATAGAAATAACTATAGAACTGTATTTAAGATACATTACCACACAAACCAAACTTCGCCAATAAATATACCTGTAACTATATATTATACATAGATACATCTGCTGGGCATTGGTCACTATACGAGTACATATAGGCTAATAGTTACTAGTTAACATTACGTTTACTATGGGTATATTTTACTTCACAAGTTTTCAAAAATTGCTAATTTTCTCCGATTACCTAGGTTTTCTGCCATGTTTTCTTTCGCAGGAATGAAATTTAAATTCACACACTAATTGAATTAATTAAATTTAACGATTTCCTTCTTACGTGGTAATTAAAGTAATACGTCAAATTTTGTAAATGAGAACAGAAACGCACTCATCAATTCACGTGCTACCTTCTATGTGAGGACTATTACAATCCTTCAATGTGACAACTAGACTGTGTTCAGTATTGCATTCGGTTTATTTACTGAAAATCCTATAATAATACTAATGAATAAGCAATGAATTGCGTTTTAGAATAAATTAACCTACACGCAAAATACTCGCAATAAAATATAATCGAAACTCAGATCAAAAACATTGAAACAATTTCATTTTGTTTGTCCTCGCTCTCAGCAATTTGTATTCTTGTATTAAAATTCAATTGAGTACAATTTCGGCCGATTGCTAAAGGAATAAATTACGTTTGACGTAAACGTAACTCGATTTGTGTTTGCTTATTCGATTTATTTAAAAAAAAAAATATATTAGTCTGATAGAAAATTTTATCGACGACATGCGAAGTATTGGAAACATTACTCGTATACATTATTGTAAATCTTAACAAAAGAAAAGGCTGATTCACACTATTACTAACTTTCTCCGAATTGACTTGTTCGTAGTTCGATGACCGAGACTCAGTTCGCAGACTCGGTGTTAAAAATACTTTATATAAAATGTTTAGACTTTTTAAACACAATTATGAAAGCCCTTTGACTCTTTGAGTCGTCTGAGACGAAGATAACTATTAGTTTTAAATTTAAGTACACGTTGATAAGCTTAATTTATTTGTGGTAAAATCAATGTGTTTTATTTATTTTTTTATTTTTTTCTACCCTTGCCCAATGCTTACAAAGTTATTATTACTAATATTAAATAAAGTTTCCTAATATTAACGTAATACAAAAAGTGAATTCAATCAAAGAAGAGCAGAAAATATCATCATTAGAGACATAATAATATGAAGTCTATACTGACCTTGCAAACTTTTCTTTTGTTCATGTTTAGTAGTTTTCAGTATTATTTTCCTAGAGAATAGCTAATTCTTGACTTGGTGCTCGCTCGAAACAATGTAAATCGTGCTTAATATTGCCATTAATTTCTTAAATTCATATGAAACACAGATAAGATTATTAACAATTGCTTTTGTAAAGGACTTCGTTAGTTCGTTGGTACTGAAGCACAATTTTAGAAAAACAAAGCAAAACTATAACGGCGTCCTTGAAATAGCTAAAGATCTTTGTAGGCGCATTTGTAATTAAAAAAGAACCTCTAATTATCATCCATGTTTTTAACTTACAGGCTTTTCAGTTGTTTGTCGTTAACAATACCCACATTGAAGAAACTTTTAACCACATTAAAAAAGTTTAACTTTATAAATCTTTTGATCTCTCTGTAAAATTAAAGGTCTGAATTTTGGGGAAGCAAAAATTTTACTTTCTTCTTAAATACGAATTCCAATTTCTGAAGGGTATTTCAAACATTTTTCATATTATTATAGTCCTATGGAATCATAGGAAGTTTAATTTTTATTAGCAAAATTAATTAACAATTTATTTAGAATCTAAATTTATTATTAGTAAACCTAGGATAATTAATAGGTCTAAATAAAACTTTAGAAACCATGCTTTTATTATTAAGGAATATGAGATTTTGATATTTAAGAAATTGACTAGGGCATAGCTTAGGTATGGACTCCTGCGTTTATATATAGCGTGTTTTAAATTAGAGTTTTAAATTTTATTTACCTAACCATTTTGATTTCTGATCTATTTATTACTTTGCTTTCTATATATATATGTTTCTCAACTTTTAAATGTTAATTTAAATGTTAATTTTTTAATGTTTTCACCTTCCAGATATATTTGTTAATTTTAATTTATTTTATTGCTTGAAAAAAATTTTATGCTTTATTCAGTGTTGATATTAATTTAAAAAGAAAAAGGTAAAGTTTAAACCAAGCAAATTTATGTATCAAATTGAAACCCATATACATACTATCGTGAAAATTATTAGTTTCCACGCTATAATTTTCATATAATAATTGCCCTTTTTCTAGAGCACAACCTCGACATCTTTAATGGCCGAGCGAAAATCGATACGTTGTCGTGCAAAATATCGAATTACCGATATCGATATAGATGCGGTGAAACTCAACCCTAAACGGAAGGACTGCAACTGTTGACCGCCGACTGCGTTACATAATTCGATTTTGTTAAAAGTTTAATTATATATTTTTATATTGACAAAGAGGTGACGGTTTTAAAGCAGCTGTTGTTCCCGTGTGGTATTCAGCAGTGAATTTTCTTTGCATTATTCAAACTGATACATTTATACTTATTAATAACTAGCTTTATGCAAAATTTCACCGTTAATCGATTGAGCAATTTTCATAGATTTAGGAACGTACATATGCACACATCCATTTTTATATAATTATATGTAGTTGATTTCGCCATAAGGAAAATTAATTTTAAGAATAACAATAATTGTTCGTCGGTAGCGTTTAATTTTTTCTTAAAATTGACTCGAATGAAATATTGTGTTTATTAGAACACTTATTCCCTATGGAATATAAGGATTTTCAACTAAGACTATATGAGTATATTGAGAGTTTAGATCAGTGGATTTTCAATATATAATTCGGATAAACATGTGGGTAGATGTTCATATACCGTGTTTGATCGAGGGTAGGTACCACAAGTTTCCAATATTAGAAGGAAATAGGATTCGCAATGGAGCTCTTGAGAAATGCATTTTAGATGAGCGTTGATTTGAACATTCAAGTTCGTTCCACTGTTACTTATGAAGACTATTTTTCAAGAAATCGTGTGTTATAAAAGAGATAAGAATATTTTTCTACTATTAAATAACGCATTAAATTTTGCCTAAAGTTTCTACTGAAACTGGATTTTTATGCTACTTTTGAATGAGTAAATATTTTTAATGGTTTCTGAAAAAAAACTTTTTGATTTGAAGCCTTAATTCTTTTTTTTAATTCAACTAACTAACCACATTAACATTAGATGCACCAAAAAAATCAACCTGTTTCTACACATGCAAAATCTATCTTAGATACATATAATAAAATCAAAACAAGACGTGTCTGTACATTAAATAATTTCTACTGAGGTGAAAAGGTAGTTTTTAAATGTTTTGTCTAATTTTTTGTTTGTTTGTTTGTTATTTGCGTTTGTGCACGCTAATCTCAGAAGCAGCTAAATCGATTTGAATGCGAATTTCACTGATTGTATTGTAGTAAGCAATCGGTGTACAAACAAAACAGGGGCCTTAGTCAAAGTAACATGACGATAACGATAACGAAGTTCGCAAGAATAAATTGTATGGGATGTATCACGTGATTTAGCGACGGCATATGTCAATCCCATACATTTTATTGTTTTCGAACATCGTTATCGTTGTTACTTTGACTAAGGCCCCAGTAAAGCGCTATATCGGATACCACGCGTACGAAGTTGCAGGCTCAGCTAGTCGCTATATTTTTGTCAGTCGTTATTTTTTTTTTATTTTTATGTTTATATGATCGCTCATGTGCAGTACTTTTTTC
Organism: Bembecia ichneumoniformis; assembly: GCA_910589475.2. Lineage (NCBI taxonomy): Eukaryota > Metazoa > Arthropoda > Insecta > Lepidoptera > Sesiidae > Bembecia > Bembecia ichneumoniformis. Next base: position 6,077,738 of record OU342541.1, read on the forward strand.
TGGATTAAAAAATTCCGTATACCTGACCGCATGTATGCAAAATTTCATGATTATCGTTTGAGTAGTTAAGGCGTGAAAGTGTTAACAAAGAAACAAACTTATTTTCGCATTTATAATATTACTTAGGATTTAGGTTTTTAAAGCATATTCAAATTATTCCACATTTTTCTGGAATATTCGGTAAGAGCTTCTCCGATTGTGCTATACAATCGCGTAATTTCTACAATAACATGTTTTGATTACAGAGCTGTAGCTGTATATAATTCAGTCATATAATGTCTGATTCAGTCATAGAATGAAGACCTTGCTTACTGTGTCAATGATCAGTCATCGTTGTCATCTTACCGAGGTGGTTGACCCGGCCGATGACCCGCGCCTCATACCTATGCGTGTATATTTATAGATGATAGCTATAGCATCCGGCGTGATCCGGCCTACCTCAACATGCACGCTGCCTGCATTTTATTTTGCATTTGGTTGGAACGTGTATACCTTGCATATGTATTGTTTGTATACACGATTGGAAATGAAATCGTCCGGTGGATCGAAATAACCTTAACACTTTTTAAACATTGTCCGATTTACATTACTTACAGTCTATATTCGAGCGAGCAAGCCAATTGTTACTTATCAGAGATATGTCTATAAAGTTTGTTGAAATTAAATCTAACTCTAAAAAACGGGACAAGTGCGACTTGAACTCGCGTGAAGAGGGTTCCGTACGATGTTACCTATCATGTTTTTTTTTTTTTTAAATCTACGCACAATATTGAGTGATTTACCATGTTATTTTAATATCATGGACTTCTTATAGGTTTTCCTATAATCTATAAGTAGAAAACTAATTTCTGTATTTTCTTGAATAACTTGGAAACTATTTATTTTAAAATTACAAAAAAATACATTTAAGATCTTCACAACAAGACCTTCCATTTGATATGTCACACGATGCATTTTTCAAATTTTTTTTTTTAATTTTCCACCTTCCTCCCAAAAATGACATCCCATATACAGATTTCATCTATTCACGTCGCACCTCTGCGTTTGGGTCAAAGAAAATGATATGTGTACCAAATTTCACTTAATCGGTCTAGTAGATTCGGAGATAATTGACTGTGACGGAAGGACAGACGGACTCACGAGTGATCCTATAAGGTTCCGTTAAAAGTAAAAAGCACTCTTAATTAGACACTGAAGTAATAGTCAAAAGTAAACGCCATTGTCAGCGAAACGTTTCTATTGTCTAAAACTAAAATTCTTTTTTATATAGTTATGAAAAACGCCATCAGCTTCTTTCTTTTAAATGCCGTTGAGACAGGCTGGCGGTCCACACTATGGTAAGCGGTTATCGCCCCCTATAACACAAGCAACGCCGAATTTGCTTTGTCGATTAGGTACTCATAACTCTTCGAACACTGTGTAATAAAATTTGATGCGGTTTTAACTAGAATTTTAGTCTACTAAGTCAAATTCATTTCAGTCAACTATATTACGTTCAGTATCCGTGGTCAATTACGTCTAATAAACAATAAATTCATTATAAATTTGTTTTTACCAAATTCTAATATTATTTGAATTTATTGAATTTGAATTCTAATGTTTATGAAAATAATACTCGTCGTTAAAGTAAAAAAAAGTAGGGAGTGTTCAATTGCAGTGTAATCTGAAGTATCTGTCTCTAACAATTTACAGTTTAACTGTATGTGTATAATACAAAACTGGCCTAAGTGTCGGTAGTCACTGACTTATACCATTGATGGTACAAGTGACACAGCTTCGTATCCTTAGTACCATTAAAGAAAAGTAAAGATATTCCCCGTAATTGTAACTGATAATGATGGAACTAGCGACACAACTTTGTAAAATTGGATCATTCAAAAGAAAATGTTATGTCTAAAGTATGCAAAACTTACAACAGCTAGAGAAGAAAGGCCTTTTTATCGACGGCCTTATGCCTACAGACTCACAATTTCGTTATCTTGTCAACAAAGACGTTATAATTTTTTGTGACAACATTATTTTGAACTGTTATATGCATTCATTTATAAAGGACTCCAAAAATTGGAAACGTAAATAGATTTTTTTTTCTCTTTTGTTATAATTTGGAAACTTTTTTTATTTTTATTTCCTTTTCCCAGAGTATTGTGTAAAACGGTGACTAAGGGAAGAGACGATGAATAGTTATAGGTACTCATTGTTTACCAACAAACAGCACACTATTATATTCATTTTGTTCAGTGGAATCTGCCGTTCATAACACAAATATGTAAATTGTTATTTTTACTTAGCCAATTTGTTGCCAATAGTTTTTTAGGCCTCATTGCAACTCCTTCGATCTTCATCCACTTACTTTACTTGGGTTTATTTACACCAGCTGTAACAATATTGTTTTTAATGCATCTAAGGTCTTCCCTGAGGAGAATTCTCTCCACGCGTTCTTTACTTGTAACATTATTCGAAACGTGATGTTTGCAATAACATAATCGTAAATTCAACAGTTTGGCGTTGAACAAATTCAACAACTGTTTGGCATTTGGCACTAGAATGCACTGATCAACACAATTTTATCAGAGTAGGAACAATATATAAAACATACCCATATTATCGGAACGCTCTAAGCATGTGACCCATGTATTCTTTCTCGAGTAGTTATTTGAAGTGATCTCATAATATTCGTGCATTAGTTTTGATTTGTTTTCTCAATATAGAATAAATTAGGTTTATTATAAAATATTGAAATTAGTTAAAAAAAAATCAGAATTATAATAAAAAATTCTAAAAAAGTTAACAAAGAAAAATAAAGTACTTAAGGCTTCATATTCATATTACGCTTCCTCGTAAAGCTTATTCATTACAATATTAAACAAATGTGGCAACACCGTAGCACAATAAAGGCACATAAATAAAATAATCAACCCCAAAGCATTAAATGTACAACAACGCACACACGTGACCTAATAATACACATGTGTGTGCGTGGCCGTCGGTCGGGACGGCAGCTGCAGAACTTGAAATCCCACTGGCGGAGGTTCTCAAAGTTTTTGTCACGAGTACACAAGCGAAACGCTCTGACCGTCTCTCAAATTAAATCATTTGAATAAGCTATTGGCTATTGTGCTACTTATAAATTGCGTTTTTCTCGTATCTAAAATAGGTTACACTTTTGTTTGTATTTGTAAAATTCATCTGTACTATCATTTATTTTTAAAGTGCTAAAACGCATTAAAAGTTTAAAAACATTACAAAAACTTAAAAAATTAAATAGAGAAAAGATTTATATGTATATATTTTTGTATGTTTGCAATGAATAAACTCAAAGACTACTGTGCCGATTTTTACCCATAGAAAGCTATATTATCAGCGAGTAACACCCTACTTCCCATCTCCACCCTTTACCCCCTTCATACAAAATTGCCGTTTTCTACGAATAAACTCAAAAATGTTTAATAAATAAATGTCCGCCCGTGCGAAGCCGGGAAGGGCCGCTAGTAAAATAAATAAAATAAAATAAAATAAAATAAGCCTTTATTGCTGTAACTTAACAATACGTGTAAATATTATAACCTAATCTATTTAACAATTTGATTTTTTTCATTTTTAATTAATTGTATCGGCAGCCGGTTTTTCTTTTACAGCTTGTCCTTCGACAAAGGCCTCCTCTAAAGCTTTCCATTTTGTCCTGTCCTTTGCAAAGCGTGTCCATTCTGGGCCAACTATCTTTCTCATATCGTCTTCCCAACGTTTATTTTTTCTACCTTTGTTTCTTTTCCCATCACGCGGGTACCATTCCGTTATTAATCTTGTCCACTTCTCCTTCTCTTCCCTTAGCATGTGTCCTGTCCATCTCCATTTCAGGTGTTTGTATACGGTATCGATATTTTTAAATTTCGTTTTGCTCTTTATATTTTGTAATCTTACCCTGTCTCTTCTTTTAACTCCAATTACGCTTCTTTCCATTCCATTTTGACATACTTGGAGTTTTTTGAGTTGTTGATCAGTTAATGCCCATGTTTGACATCCATACGATAGACACGGAAGGACACATGTGTCATATACTTTCTTTTTTTCTTTAATAGGCATATATTTGTCCTTCATAACCTCGCTCAGTATTAAAATAAAAATATACATTAAAGCAATGTACCACACACGATAGAAGATGCTAAAATACATATTTTGCTTTACAACACTACGACCATCCTACTATATCTAATATACTAGCTTTTGCTCGCAACTTCGTCCGCGTATCTTTAGAAATTATTACTCGCTGATAATGTAGCTTTCTATAGGTGAAAGAGTTTATTCATTAAAAACAAAAATACATACATAATACAACTCTTTTCTCGTTATAATATTAGTAAAGTATTGATTAGTATACATTTCACTATGGCCGTGACGCAATGAAAATATATATTTTTAACTGTTTGTGGTCACTCAAAAATACAATAGAAAAAATGTCATAATATGCGTTGCTATAATATACATATATTATAGCTACGTGTGTTCTGGGCTTTAATTTCATCTCAATGGTTCAAGGTTACCGTTTATTTCGACAAGTTTGAGAATCGCATGCTTTCGTACGATAATATAACTATGTTTAGGGTTCTTTTTTGTTGTAGTCATCTCGGTCGTAACGCATCGGCTCATGGTATGGGTGCGTTTGCCTGCAGCATTTTTTTTTTCCGAAAACTTGACCCCCTCTGTATCAGTTCAGTTATGACTCGGTCGTTGACGCGAACAGTTGTGCTCGTGCGCTCATTCTAAATTCTAGTCATTGTGTCCAAATTTTAGTCTTATTCTGTTTTAGTGAACGTAGTTTTATTTAGTTTAGAATTTTCCTACGTGTCATTTGCATAGAGTAATTCGAGGATTTCATTGTCTTAGGTAAGTGTTTATTTATTTATTTCTGTTTATTTTTATGTCTTGTTGAACTAATGTAGCTAAATTTTTTTATTTATTATACTTTCTTATAGAGTTTCCACGTCACTTTGAGTTGTGATTTAAAATATTACCTATTATTTATTAGCTTATAAAAATTTGCCATCTCACCGAACTCTCTTTCTGGTTATCAGTCACAGAATAAAGGATATTAAAAAAAAACCTACCTACCTACCTGTTTATACATGAAAAAATACTGTATTCAGCTTGCGTTTTAGATACTCGTGGTAGTCGCCCTTTAAAAGTTTGGGCATTATACAGAGGTGTTTGTTATTTATTCTTAAATATTTTTATTGTTTACGAATTTATTGTGTTCCTTAAAATATCGAAATCTTTGTACTACTAAATCTAATAACCGTTTTAACTAATTGTTTTTATGGTTAATCGATTACAAATTATTATTCTAAAAGAAAGAAACACTTGCTGTTGTAGTTTCAAAGCTAAATTAATAAACATTGATTTTTGTGTTATTTTTAATTTTTAATAACAATTTGAATGAATATACAAGTGAACTAATTTCCGTTCAGTGATATAATATTCTCAATTGAATACCTATAATAGAAAAAGTTAGGAGGATGGATATTATGTTTTTAAGAAACCTGAATTACTTGGTGAGTTTGAACACAATGAAAGTGAATTCAGCTCCTATTTCGAAATAAATTGTCAATAAAACAACGGCAATATTTTTAGCATAGTTACCAAGCCTCTTCGAGAAGAGGTATGTCCCATCAATAATAAGTGTAATAAAATTTGAGCTTGTAGAATTTAGGTGCTTTTATTAAACAGCTGACTAGTCCAATTTTGTACGTTCCAGTAATCTTTCACAGTGAACGCTTACCAAGAGTCTTCAGACGTATTGTACTGAGTTCTATCTTTTCTGTACGATTGCTAATGTTGTATCTGGAAATTTTTTCTTTTGTTAGTACCTTTATTCAGCGAGATTGGGTTTTTCGGGTATAAAGAATTTGTTGATTTTGTACAAAATAGCTTCTAAGCGTGTTGTTGATAGGCAAATATAATTTCAACTTTATTGTCGCTAATCTATACATATAATAAAATCGTAAGAGCCGTGTCTGTACATTAAATATTTTTCAAGAAACAATTTTGTGCACATTGTACTTATGTTACCGAGGTCAAAAAAAGTTTTTAGACTTTTTGTCTGTTTGTTTGTCTGTGCGTTTGTGCACGGCTTAACCGATTTGAATGCGGTTTTCATTGATATTTTATAGCAAGCTTCCCGGAACATTTAGTTTCATTCCAATCGCTTTTCAAACAAAAAACTTACGTGCTATACCGAAATACCACGCGTATGAAGTTGCGGGCTTGACTAGTTTAAATGAAATATGTTACTGACATAGATAAATGATTGGTCTCGCTGCGCTCGACTATGAGCGAGACCAATCATTCATCTAAGGTTACTGATTTTTATTCCACGTGGTCGCCTGTAAATAACTTAATTCGTAACCACTTTAACTGCTCATTAATTCTTTAACTCAAGATCAGATTTTGGACAAATATTCGGATAGGTAATCAAGAAAGTTTCACAAGTAACTTATCTTTCAAGACAAATAAACAGAGGAAGGTTTTGCTTGAAACAAAAGTTAGTAACGAGTCGAACACCGTTCGTACTGAATCCCGGATTAGGCGTTAGGCGTATTCTATCACGTGATAGTAAACTCAAATAGTTATTAGTGAGCTTTCCACATAAGGCTACGAATATATTGCAGAGGAGGCGCGGTGAGTTGAGCGGGGGATACTAGTAATTATAAGAAATTAACAGACAAAAACTATTTGATAAGTCACTGAGAAAATCATCTTAAAACTAAACACGTAACTACATAAAGATGATTAAAAATTATGTAACCTTATCTTTATAAAATTATAGTACACACACATTATCATCTGAGTGGTCGCGTGTTAAAATCATTTTTATCTGTCTATCTCGCTCGCACTTGCAGGTCTTATGGAGTGGTATAGGGATATGCGTAAGAGAGTTGCATTCGTGTCGCCATTGACGTTTGTTGCTTGACGACGCAAATGATAATTTACGTGACGTGACGGTTGTTAACTTTTTATTGTAAAATTAAAGAAAGAAATGTATGCATTTTGAAAATATTTGCACTTTTTCGTTCCACTGAGCTTTTTGGCCTACGAAAAAGCTCACTTATTTGTATCTACGCCCCATTTGTCGCAATTTTTTTATATAAGTTACACATATTTCTTAGTACATATAGCTTTAAACTTTATCATTGCTGTTATTAGATTTGCGCAATTTCTTTACACCTATTTTAATTACATAATTAATAATTAACTACACTCTAATCTATTTGCAGTGACGTGTGACATAATTAAGATATTACTAGTTGTTTGTAATCATTGTGTACTTACTAAATACGTTGAAGTATTTTAATGTGATTTGGTAAATAAAGTTCGAGTCCTTGCTCTAGTTTGACACGAAAAGGAAGGTCAACTACCTCTATTTCGCTATCAAATGATTACTTTCAGTAGTTGCTATGTCGGTAGCAGACGGTAATAACATTAAAATTAAAATATTGTTTGTACGAATTCACCTTTATCTTTCTAGTGATAGGCATTAACCACATACCATCAAGCGAAGTGTCAACGATTCCAAAATTTTATTTTATTTTATTATGTAACTAGCTGGTGCCCGCGGTTCCGTCCGCGTTGAAAAATAAAAACGTAACACTATTATGGCTCCATCTATTATACTACAACAGAATTAGGTGAAGCAGCGACATCTATCGGATTTGAGTAGAACTGCTTGGTGAAACACATGTACAAACCCTCTGGAATTATACAAACCCTCTGTCTAACCTGAACAAATTATACACCTATAGATTCCTCAGGAATCAGTGTTAATAAATGAAAACCGCATGAAAATCTGTTTAGTAGTTTTTGAGTTTATCACGAACATACATACAGACAGACGCGGCGACAGACTTTGTTTTATAATATGTAAGGATAAAAACGTAAGGGACAGACAGACGGCCTATTTGCCTACAAACTATGCAATCTCGAGAGTTCATATAAACGCAGAGATATTAAATGCCACATAAAACAAAGGTGTAAGAAGAATTGCCATAAAATGTAAGTTACGAATAGAGGTCCTGGCATCTTTTACTCCACAGTAAAAGATGCCAGGACCTCTATTAGTGATTACTGTCATAAGCTAACTACCCAGTTTATCTTTACGAATAAATAGCGATATCTGTAATATAAGTCAAGATTTGGGATAACAAAGGTAAAATTCTATTAAACAGTGTTTTATATGTATAAGAAGTAAGTACAAATATTTAGTATTTCGTCACTAAATATTTGTCCGAGATCTAAACACTTTTTTTATCGATAAATAATTATATTGAAAGGTAACTAAAATAAAACTATAGCTATTATAATCCCGCTTGTCTATGTTACTGGGGTCACTGTATAAAACCGTTGCTAAGCGCCTCCAGTTAGCTATGTGACCTGATTTGATTAATGGCTTTCGTAACTTATACGGAACACGTTTAAAAATCACATTTTTCTGCTATTTTTATACCACTCAGAAGCAATCTTTGGGCTTATTGGTGGCCCACTTTCCCGTCAAGAGCTTATAGACTTAATTTTTTTTTTTTTTAATATTTCTTCAATCTAGAAATTCACTTAAAATTGATTAATTCCTTTAGTAATTAATTTTTATGTGACAGAAAAAAACAGTGATTTGATATTTATTTTTCTTAAAACTTTTTTTTTCTCCTAAGTTGACTTTGGTCTTGAATATTTATCAGTATTAGATGATAAATATTCAAGAGCAAATACATTTAAATTAATCACTACTAAAAATAAATCTTCTTTCACTTAAAGCAAAAATTGATTCAGCTAATAAATTTATATAATTTTGATTCATTACGACTTCCATTCATAACCGTCATTGGGGACATAACATTCGGATACGCAATGAAATTATTTCTAGGAAAGTTAGCTGCTTCTAAGAAATTTGTATTAACTCATTTTTATAAGTTATGTATGACTTATGTATTGAGCTTAGTAATGAACAAAAAAGTTAATAAGCTGCAGAAATTTTTTTTGCAAATCGTTCTAAGCGGGTCGCTAATACGTTCCAAATTTCAGCTTTCTGGACTTAGTAGTGTTTTGGCTTTGCGATGACAGTCAGGACGAGCGATTTTACAAGTGTAGATTTATAAAAATATTTATGCATTCTTTAAAGAACTATTTTATTTTATGCATTTCTCAAAAAGTTATTACCTTTTGTGCACACCAAAATAGCCTTTACGGACCATCATGGTATTTTTTTTTTCATTAAGTACTATATTTGTGATTCTTAAAATTTTTTACCTGTCGTTTAGTTGTATCAACATCGAATGCATTAAGGGTGAGACTCCATTGTCCCATTCCGGCGCGGAGAACCCTTTTGTCCAGGTAAAGCCTTTAAGTGCTGTTAAACGCTTTGCCCGGGAACAAAGCTTATAACTAGGTAAATACTTTTTGAATTTTTACAATATCTTTATCAAAGGAAAAATTTTAATTTTTCAAACCCATTTTATGGTAAATTTTGTTTGCTGTAGATTTTATCTCAATAGACTCTAACCTAAAATAGATGAAACCTACCTACCATCAGTGACGTACGTATCATCTTTAACAGTTATTATGTTTTATTTATTAGTACCTACTGTAGGTAGCATTCTTTAATGTCTCGAAATATGTTAAAATTAATAAATGCGAATAATACACAATTTATTATTTTGATTGTTAAGCAATAAAATATGTATTTAAGTTGTCCTATAAATATTTTTTTGCACATTAAGTAACTAGCTGAGCCCGCAACTTCGTACGCGTGGTATTCGGTATAGCGTGTAACTTTTTTGTTTGTAAACCAATTGCAATGAAACAAAAACTAAATGTTACAGGAAGCTTGCTACAATACATCAGTGAAAATCGCATTAAAAACGGTTAAGCCGTTTCTGAGATTAGCTTGCACAAACGCACAGACAAACGGATATTTTTTGATCTCGGTAACATAAGTACAACGTTTACAAACTATTTTTTTTTGAAAAAATAAAATAATGTACACGGCTCGTTTACGATTTTATTATATGTGTAGATGAAAACAACATGACATGTTTAAAACTAACTTTTGGCTACGACTTCGCCCGTTATGCTACCCCGTTGTTCTTGAAAATGTTAAATGATTTAAGAATAAATATGTTAAATGATTTCGCCGCGAAGACGTAACAGACATTTATTTTGGAAAGTAGGTATAAAACTAAAAATTGAATAAGTAAATTGACTCGAACCTCAGCCTCTCACATTATCGCGAGGCAAGCTATATTGTGTCGTTCCTTTGCCTCGCTATGAATCATCGACGAAAAAAGGCAGCGAACTGCCTGCCATTACTCATCGCTGTGCCTTCGAGACGATATTAATCAAATTAATTAACCTTCGCGCCTAGCCCAGAAGAGCCCAAGTCACTGTCCACCCGTTTTGCCACCGTATACTTTAATTATTATTTATTATTTACATCTCATATTTAATTACAGAAGAACACCTTTTGTGTAATTCACTCTAAAATATTAAGGCGAGGACTCAGCAGAAAAGCGTTATTTTCGTCGCCTAATTTGACTTGTTAGAGTGAAATTAAAATTTAGATAAAAATATAAAGTATAATATGTAAGTATATTATATTTTTTTATAAAAATATAATATACTATTTTTTTATATATATATTATATTTTTTAAATTTAAGACTATATTTAAAAAAAATTGAGTAGATTTCATATTTACACAAACAATATTTAAGAAAAATCTCCCAATTTTAAATCCGTTCAATTAACTCCGAGGAGCAACAAAAATTTGTTGTGCAATATTGCAGCTTTATTTTATAGGTTATTTGATTGCGTTCATTTTGGTAAAAATTGTGTTCTGTCTGATGTTAGTTCTTGTCCTAAATCGATATAAATAGGTACATAAATAGATTTTTGAAATCTTTAACATAATATCGTCGGCATAATTTGACATAATATCGTCGGCCGAAGCTGGTTGCCTCGGCCGACGATATTATGTCATTGGAGTAACGAAAATGATATAAAAATCAATTCTACAGTATGTTTTACTCTATAAAACCTATTCCGCTTTTCTTTGTGCACTAATGTACAACTAAATTGCGCAAAGGAACATAAATAGGAGAGGCTGGCTTTAATTCTTTTAGATTTTAATTTGATATCAATAAAGCCCTTGATACAGAAGCTGTGAGGACGCTGGTAGAACTAAATTTCATTACTGAACATGCGTCAGCCTTTAGTGTAAGCATATATGTAGTTACCAACTCCGAGCTAAATCACATTACAAGCTCGAAGCCTTGAACACTATTCGATAAATGCCACGAGGGAATGGATGAGGAGATAGAAGTTATTAACGTTTATGGTGCCTTTTAGTTTTAAATCTTGACAACGACATTTAGCATTTTATATGATTTTATATTTATTCTATGATTATTTAGAAATAGATTCGTGTCTGTGTAACGTCCGATTATTCAAATGTATATATTTGTGGAAGTGATTGCATTCCCAATCATAAACAGGGCATCATAACATTACTATCGGTAGTAATCAAATAACAGCACGTGTGCTTTTGTGTTTCGGTGCGTGAGTCAGTGACGCCAGATTCCATTCCCATTGTTCCTTATCCTTAGTTCCGCTTCCCACGGGAGAAGCGGAAACTATGGAATGGCAGCGAGTGATTGACGAATGGCAAGAGCGTTGGGAGAATGAGGAGAAGGGACGTGAGCTCTACCGTTACTTCCCGAACGTGGCGGATCGGGTAACCTGGGTCGAACCGAACTATGAAGTCTCGCAGATCCTCACCGGTCATGGATGCTTTAGAAGACGACTGTATGACATGAAACTTTGCGAGGAGGGTATGTGTGAGTGCGGTATGGAAGATGAAGACTTGCACCACGTTTTGTGGTCCTGTCCTCTGTACAATGACCTTCGGAACGAGATGATGGATGGGATCTACCAAGATAGTGAGGGGGCCGCATACTACCGGGATCTCGTGTCCACGGCGGCGAACTACGCAAGGCTTGAGAGTTTCGCGCGCAAATGGCACAGGAGGAGGAGCACCCACAGTTGAGAGAGAGTGAGCGAAGCCCGAGGCCCCGTATCAGTTAGCTGTGGTGTGATGTCGGCCCCAGAAGGGGGAGAATCGACAAGGGACAGAGTGACGAAAAAACAATTTGTACACGATTCGGCCCGTATGACTTGATTGTCGATAGGGCCATGGGTTGGTGGAGGGTCCGTTCCTTATCCTTAAACCTCTTGGCTGAGTAATCTTGAGGTTGTTTATGTATAAGTCGGCGATATCCCCCTACCTGTTAATTGGACTCTCATGGAGGACATATCATAAAAAACTCAAATAGAGGCTTCGCATACATATAAAAAGATTTGAAATATATGAAATACTAAAAAAATATGCAGTAAATCTCCGTTTTGATAGATGTTTTTATTCACTAATAAAAAAAAATTGGTTTTGTCATTTAAAAAAAACATAAAAATGTCTCCAGTGATTCCCACGTGAGAACGAAAAGCAAGTAGCACAAACAAATTAGTATACATTACAATAGGACAACTTAAATTATGCGCAGTAAAAAAATTGTGAACGTTTAATCCCAAGTATCCATGTCTGGAGACCGTTAAAACCATTAACTTATTCTTCCCTTATATTCCCGACCCCAAGATATACGTTTGAATAGGGTTTTCTATGTGCCCACATACTCTCACGATCAGGTGCCTTTTTACTATTTTGAAAATCGAACAATGCACCCCGGGGTCACACACGACCTGTCTACAAGATGGCGCCCAACGGTTTTTAATATAAATTTTCACTTTTGTTCTCTTTTGTGTAGTCTTTATTACTATTAGTGAATAAATGTTGATTGTTTTTGAATTAAGTTATTTTTGCGTTCAATTTAGTTTTATGTAAATACTTAAATAGGTATTTAGAGCTGTTTGAAATCGAATTTCATACGTGTATGTACAGCCGAACTTGAACTTGACGTAATTTTTACGATTAAATACATGTATTCAATTGGATAAAATTTTATAAAAATTCCATGCTCCCATTATTTTCTTTCTTTTGATGTTTATATACTTTTTTGCCTTGTAATCAGTAAATCAATCCATTTATTTGTAACTTTAGAATATACGATTAATAAACACATAGAAAAGCAAGAAAGAAAGTTACTATATTTCCCTACTCAGAATTTTGCTGGCTTAGGCTAGCGTTCCATACACACACAACACACACACAGTCATACACCATGCATATACTCCTTAAAAAATCAAATAAATTTAAATTTATTAATTGTTAAAATCGCTACTGCTTGCATGAACATTTACAACATTGCTTTAAAACCAGTTCCCTGCTGCACATAAGAAATAAAAATGCCCGAAAAAATTATACCATTTTAACAACTTTGTCTAAGAGCGAGGTGGTTGGGCTTAGAATTTATAAAAATACCCGGGTTGTCTGTCTATCCTGAAGCCCTTAGCAATTACAAACAAAAAACTAACAGCTAATTGAAACTCTTTACTACAACTTAGTTGGCTTATTTAACCTAGAACAACTATCTCGAGAAGCAACCCTCCGGAAGCAAAAGCGATCCGTCTGTACAAATATTTAATTTGTACAATATTTCATCTAGAAAGAATTTCTGAAATCCAGGTTCCCTGCAAACGTCTTGACTTGAAGCGTCTAAACGATAAATAAAAACATGCGCTATTAGAGGTAGGTATAGACAAATTTTCACAATTTTGTTTTATTTTGTGAAATAGGTAAATTGAACATTCCACAATGAAATTTTTTTTTTTTAAAAAGTCTTTGAGTTTTCCTACTTAATATACCTATTCAACTTTAAAGTTGTTAAAATTTTAATTCTTAGTTTATAATTTAGTATAGCTAATAAATTGTAGAACTTTTAGTTTTTCGATTTTTTTTTCGCAGTTTCAATTCAATTGAACTTTAAAATTAAAAAAAATACCTTTTTTTTACAATTATCTTTATTTAAAACCTACCAACATTCTAATACCAATAACTAATACCACTGGTATTTGTTTGAACTCATATTTGTTTTCTATTCCAAACGGACACCATTGTATTAACTAATACCAAAACAAGTATAAAGATAAAAGATACAGTCAGTTAAAAAAGTTCTGTATGTAATTTTAAGGACCTTTAATTGAAAAAAAAACCTTTAATTGAATTACCATTTGTTGCAATCGTTATTTACCCAAGATAAACCTTTTAGTGTAGATCTTGCAATTATTCCATTAACACAGAACAAAAGATTGAGCAAATTATTGCGCAATTTTTTTTATATTTATTTAAATGAAAATATTTCAAAGACATGTAGTGATTCTTAATTTATGAAAATTTATCAAAGTATGTTTCATGTTATATAATGAATCATAATTTTTTACCTCCTTTATCACTTAAAAACCTTGAGAATGAAAATTATTAGTAAGGGCATGCTAATTTATCTTCTATTTTAAGAAGCGTGTATACAAAATAACAGTGTGGCAAGGCAAGGGTGCTAAGGGCATTTCCAAATTCAATTTACTCTAGTAATTAAACTATTACAGGAACTTTAATCCCTTAAAGCGTCTCGTATCGCATGCATATAATATTACCTTTGTTTGCGGGCTTCGGCTTCGAACTACCTTACGAATAATGTATGAGAAATGACACCAGGCTTACAATAATAATCGATGCGTTATGTGAAGCTTTGTGACATGACTCGTAAAAGCTTTTTAATGCTTTTTAACGAAAAATAATTACGATTGACTGACTAATTGTGCTTTATTTTTAGGGCTCTGTTACCGTTGTTTTATTATAAGCTACTAGCGACTCGCCCCCGGCTTCGTCCGGGGTGCGATTTTTATATATATGAACATTCCCCGTTTATCCCTCTTTCCATTAGTGAAAACCGAATTAAAATCGGTCTACCCTTTCACGCGTGATGCCGTGACTAAGGGAAATGGGGATTCATTTTTATATTTAGATATTAAATATAAAAATTTTGCCTGATTTGTGTTTTTAATATAACGTTTATTGACATAACAGGTAGAAAAAATAACTATTATATGAAATTCCTTGAATTTGTACTACCTTTTTTTTTCTTGTGAATTGTACACGAACATAAGTTTAATGTAAATCAATTTTTTAACTTATCTCATTTAATACGTGACTTTTTTAGATATTTGTTTTAGTTGCTCTGTATCAACCTGTATTTGTTGTTCTTTGTACGTTACAGTTTTTGGTAAGTCTATTTCAAGTCTTTCAAGGACTTGACTGCTTTGGACTTGACGGACATGTTTTGGAAAATTAAAAAAAGAAATCTACTTAACTGACTAGTTTCGGGATCTCCTACTTTTGATTTTAATTTGGATTTTGAGTTTTTTATATTTACAAGTGATTTTACAAGTGACACTGGCCAAATCATCGGAGAAGATCTGATGGAGCCATAACCAAAATAAGAAGAAGTCTTTCAAGTGTTTAAAAAAGAAAATTAAATGTTGAGTGTACAAAAAGCGGGATTGTAACGAAATGAGAATTTATAGCATCATTAAAGTGAAATGCATTAGGTATGTTAATGCGTGACTTCGCATGTCTAGCACCCCATAAGACCCAATCTTATGTACGAATAAACAAAGCGAGTTTTAATAATAATACAGTTTACGTGTTTAGGAGCTGTAAAATTAGGCAGTTAGTACGGCCTGACTGGGGCGAAGGGTTGTGTGAATGTTTGCAAAGGCCAGGCGATAGTCCGGGAGCTTGTAACACAGATTTTACAATAACGAGCTCGTTGGATGTGGTTAGGGTTCTTGCCTTAACGCTCAGTTCTAGGGTTCCCGGGTTCGATTCCCGGCAGGGTCAACTTTGAAAAATCTACTTTTCAAATTTGGCTCTAGTCTAAATCTGGAAAGTTGTGGCAGGCCTCACTGCGTTTCGCAGTCATTTGGGCAGCCCGTCTGGCGGCAGTAACCACCTCCTTACAGAAGACCACCGTAAAATAACAGCACGTGTGAGTGAGTAAGGGATGCCAGAGCCCATTTCCCTATCCTCTCCTAAACCCTTATCCCTATCCTCTCCTAAACCCTTATCCTTAATGTAGTCGGCAGCGCACTTGCAGCACCTGTGGCGTTGCTTATGTTACAGGCGACGGTGGACATCTACCATCAAGTGGACCGTCAGCCTGTCTGTCGATCTTAAAAAAAACATTCACAATAAAAAAGGAACTTAATAGTGGTAATAGTATAAGACGTTTACATGTGACAAAATATCCTGGATTGTTTTAAGTTTTATTAAAAAAATAGGTCATCGGGGCATACAAGGGTAACAGGTGCTACAATGACGTAATAATCTTTGGAGCTTCATATGTACTTATAAAATCGTTTGCCCTGCTCACTATCAACACACAGCCAAAAGTCTAGAAATCTAAAATTTGGAACATAGGTTTGATTTGTAACGTTAAACATCCGCTAAGAAAGGATTTTTGGAAATTTCAACTCCATGGGGCGGTATAAAATACGAATTATTGTATTTAGTTCCTTCTATTGCCGATATCGACTAAAACGGTTGTAGTCTTAGATAATTAAAGGGTTATATAAATATTTTAATTAATATTTGTACTGGAGTAGTTGCGTCGTCTTCCGTAAGAGGATTTTACTCAGTACTCGGTTATTTCAATCATTCGATCGTTCCGTCGACAGTTAAGTTACAGTTTTTAAAATTAAACAATATATTTTAATGAGCAATTACAAATTCAAATATCTCTTAAATACTTGAAACGTTTCGAGAAGGATAATGTTTCAATCAAAGAACACAATATTCCTTAATGACACAGAAGCGGTAAGTTTGAATCGCGGTGTGCGTGAGCGAACTTTAAATACGACCCCGTCTCCCGGACCATCCGCAAAGTAATTGTAATCAAAATGTAGATGAATTTGGCTGAATTGTTCCGAGCTTAATTTCAGCGGTGCGGGGTCGATTCCGCTGCCTTATTTAGATTTTAATTGAGGCTCTTTGAAATTCCTTCTGCGGCCACGCTGACAAGTATTCTAAATACTTTTGTGTTTAATATTTTTTCAATTTTTATTTTCTGTCGCCTGTCAGATTGACAAGTGACCTCCGTCACTGATAAACACAACCAAGGCTAGAGGGATGCATTTCGATTGCGCTGACTACCCTTATAGAAGAAATGATAAGGACAGGAGAATAAGCTGTTGCATCCTACTCACGCATCGAAAAACAACATACTTTCTTATATGTATTTCATTTTGCATCCATAAGAGCTGCTCAATTTCTGACCATGGAACACGGAGAATTCTCCCATATACACAATTTTTATTGTTGTAAACGTCTTTAAAGACTTACATTTTTTTTAAATTCATCATTGCTTTTTTTAAAACATACAAATTCTATGAAAAATTTGAGACTTACCTGCCTTTAGACGTTATGAAAAAATTATATTAATGGCAACCCAAAAAAAAAAAAAAAAATATATATATAAGTTAAGTTATTTTTTATTTACATTTTAAACTGCATTATTCTTATTTAGGGACATTTAAACATAATAATTAATTAACAACATAAAAATAAAACAAGTTAATATAGTGCGACAATAAATTTGAGGCCATCATTTCACTATATTTTAAATTGCATTTCTGTTGGTAACTCCAGCTAGAAAGGCTATGCCATATTGGTTTTCATATGAAAGTATGATTAAGAGATAAGCAGCCATTTCAATACCAACGAGCTTACGACATGGAGCTTTTTTAACTTTGAAATTGTCATACATTTGTGTACCAACAATTTTATGACAATTTTCAACGCAAAACATAAGTTAGCCCGAAGATATAACTTTTGCTCTGAACTCTAAACGGTTGCACAAGTAGTTAAAATATTCATATAATTCAACCGTATCTTAAACTTCAACATATAGATACTATAAATTCTGTTTAAACTTACCGCAGGATATGGTACAGAAACTTAGCCCATTAACGGCGGAAATGTTTTTAATTTCGACGAAATGCCGCCACCCCAGTTGAATTAATGGAGTAATGCCGGTCCGGATCGTGATCAAAACATTAAATACAAACACGTTTTTACCAACTCCATTTATTTTTATCGGGTCTTTAAAGATCTCGGTATTATTTTAAGGCGTTTTGTACGAAACGCAACGCAACGCATTCTTGTTGGTTACCGGCGTCCTCTGTCGATTACTTGAAGCAAGTTTATCGAATTTGCATTGATAGATTGTAGACGTTTTAAGGTTTACTCACTAGATGGCGATATAAGACTGTTTTTTTTTTCAGACATTTTAACTGTAGTCACTGTTTCATTCTACTTGTGGGTCAATTAGCCCTAATAAAACTTGCCTGCGAGGGTGAGTTTCCCCATTTCCTCATGATTTTCGTATAAACCCTAATTAAAACAAAGCTTTGACGGCAGACAACGATTTGATGATACCGCTTCTGCGGTCTTGATTCGGTGAGACTAAAGAATATTCTTGTACTACAACTTTGTCAATAATTATTATTTGTGTTTTTATAATAACTTTTCTTTTTATTGTTCTATCAGGTGGAATTAAATGTTAGTATTTAAATATTAGTCAATTAGTTATTTATCTCTAAATGTCCTTACATAGTATAAATTGAAGTAGCTACTCCCATCTGTCTCCCTATCTGTATATCCTGACTCCTCCTAAACCACGCATCTGATTTTGATGCGGTTTTCACTATCAGTTAGATAATAAAACAGTAAACGAGCCGTGTTTAAATAACAGGAAAGGCACATAATGTTAGCATTGTTAACCAGTTACAGTACTTTCTATGCCTTGTCACCAATTCGTGCAGCGGGCGTTGGATGAATTGGTTCTTCCCATACAAGAGCCCGGTTGGCCTGCTGCCTTCTTAAAAGGTAGGCAGAGTTCAGTTTCAAATAGGAAAGCGTAACAAGGCGTCTTGTTACTTTTTTAGCTACAAACTCAACGTTTATATACCTAATTTCATTTTTCGAGTTGGAATTAAAATGTTTACGTTTGTTTTCAATGATAGGGTTCTCCCTTAAAAATACTCATAAAATGAGGGAAGTCTCTATAGTGTGCTCAATGGTGCACTATAAGAAATGAGAATTTCCTGCTTAAAGTTTACCCATAGACTCGGAAGAGTGTCTGCTATTTATTTGTGTTCGCGTTCTTTGTTTTTTAATTATGCTGAGAGGCAGAAGTATACCGCAGACCGTTTAGAATTGAAAGAGAAAAAAAATCCATGCACACTTGGCTTTAATTTAAATTTCAGATTCGTCGTGTCGATGCATTTCTAGTATTCGAGTATTTCATATTTAAATTTTCTTGTTGTGACCACACTGCGCCAGAACATTCGCGGCGAAAACTACAAACAAATCCAGACCAATTTAATAACCGAAACATTTTCATGTGTGTTTGTCAAATTAGAATTTTTCCGTTGAAAGTTCCATGTTGACAAAAACATATTTTTGCTTTTAATTAATGTCGACATGGCATGTATTACGAAATACCAACGAAATATTGCTTTTCTCGTAATCACGAAGAATCCAATTTGAATTATTATTGCTAAATGCTCTTTTGACTCTTCTAAAAAATTCAAAAGAAAAGTTATTTTTTGTTGTGTGATTCGCCCTATTTGTAATTTAACAATTTTTTCGTACGTCAACTCGCTTCTCACCCAATATAGAAAAGGGATTAACCAAATTTTTAAACTATAGAACGAATGTTTCGTGGCCGGGTCGTAAGTGTGTTCGCTTAACCTATACACAATCGCATAAATCTAAATTATCACTACTGAAGTTGGTATATGTATTGTCAAATAAAAGGTTGATTTATATACTACACAAGTACAAGTTTTTCAATTCTACCTAAGATCGTTGTAGATAAGTGCCCGGGAATTCGATTTTGCACAATATATTATCGAGTTAGGCCGTTTTCTGCGCCATTTGCGAACACCCGACTCGAACGAGTGAGCATCGATTTTAATTTGTACTCGCTTGAGATGATATCGCGATCAAATCTCGTATTCTAAGGTGAATACGCTCCGGTAACCGGTAACACTATTTGGCGCTCTTCATACAACCTAATATCTATTGTTAAATTGTTAATTATGTGTCTAAACTACATTAAATTGAAATTTCACAGAAACGTCGTAGATTAATTAACACAAAATAATACGAAGATTATTTGGAGATTGATAACAATTTTCACACAAAATTAACCATTTAAACAAATTACCCAATTGGGTTAATTTTTTCGAATTGAAAATTCAATTGCGGTTCGAATGCTAATTCTAACTTTTCTTGTTATAATATGTTTTTATTATAAATATACGGTCTTGAGACAAAAACTGAGGAGGATAGTATGTATACCAGCACTAAATTCAGGACAATTTATCCACATGGGTGTCCAAAGTAATTTTTGAAAATGATTTTTTTTTGACGATTTTATTCATCATCGATTACTATTTATAAATTTTATTTAGAATGTCCTACAATGAACTCTCCGTAAATTGTCCGAACGATACAAAAAACTGTATCCAAGTTGGTTGTACGGTTTAAAAGGAATAAGTGGATAGACAGACGCGGTAACTTTGTTTTATGCTATTTACAGAAACCGTTATGTTATCAAAGGTAACGCTGAGTTATCCACACCTACTTATTCACAAAATGAGAAATTTAATAAAGTAAATTTAACTCGTTCAAAGGAAGTTCCTAGAAGTATTAATTATACAGGCTGATGCAAAGTGCTGAGAGTAATCATAGCTTATATCATTTAAAATGTTATTCTCGTCTTCAACGAGGACATTTTATTTAATTAACACACGGGAACACAATTTGTCCTTCTGTTTGACTAATATTTTAACGTAAATTATGAATAGTTTAAAAAGTTATTTTCAAATAGGCTAAGTATGTCTTTTCTGCATATCTAATTGCAATTAATGCTTCTAAGTATAACATACCAAAAAAAACATGACTGACTTTGTATAATAAATTTATTAATATTTTCACGAGGAGATAGATAACTTTAAATAAATCTAAATAATTCCGTAGACTAGTTGATGTGATTTTATTATTCACTAGCTGTTGCACGTGACTTCGTCCGCGTCTTTTATAAAATATTTTGTATGGGGGGGGGGGGTAAAGGGCGAAATGGGGGAAGGGTGAGTAGCCTATATGTTACTCGCTGATAATGTAGCTTTCTATAGGTGAAAGAACTTTTAAAATCTGTCTAGTAGTCTTTGAGTTTATTCATTACAAACATACATACATACAAATCTTTTCACTTTATAATATTAGTATAGATTATTTTATATTAGTATATAGCATAGATAAAATACTACTTAACCAGTATAGATGGTCAACCTCCATATAACGATCTGAAGCCAATTTCATATTGGGATTTCCACTCCCTAGATGTCACTAATAGTCTGGAATTTAACATTAATGTGTATTTTGTTAAAAATTATAACCAACAAATTCAATCACGCAGTTATAGTTCCTTATTATCGTGGTAATAACTAGAGGGCGACGTTGCTGGGAGTACTTTTATGTATGATCACAGTTTTATTGTAAATGTATTGTAAAACTGTGGTATAATATTGTTCCATTTCATGCATATTTTAATGAAAATTATAGTTTTTTTTTTATTTAGATATTTAATATTATTATATCAGAAAACATTATGTTATTAATTTGTTTTACAATTATAATGCATAATGACCATAGTACAAAAATAACAAATTAAAATGTGTGAGTTATCATTTTTTTCTTCGTAACACAATCGACAAAAACTGGTTAATTTTTATCTATTTTATAACTAACTGAACCTGGCCACGCTTTGCTGTAAACTCATTTTTATTTTCGTTTCCGCTGAATCTTCGGAATAGAAAGTATATATAAACACTCTTGTGATAAAATGCATCGTTTTGCAAAAAAAAAAAGTTAATCCATCACCCAGTTTTTCAGCTTTCTGAACACAAACATACGTACCTAAGCAAAATTATATCGAAGTATGTAAAGATTAGGAATACAAATAACAAAAAACATAATTAATAATATTTTATCGATTGACAAGACGATTTTCTATTATAGGATATAATCGGTCAGTAATTAACGTTTTAGTTCCTTATTGCCCTATTTTTTAGAACAGAACCTATACCGTTCATACGGCCCTTTTATCGTTGTTCGTGCCCACTTCTTTTATATTTTAAATAAATTTTAGTAGTGCCATCTCTTGTACACGAGAATTGACTGAATGGTCGACTGCAGCGACTCTAGCGGATTTTTAATGACAACAAATAAGCGACAAACTACACAGGCGGCATCTAGATATAAGCGAAATTGGATAGGGTACGGATTCAATGTACGTGAGTGACCATCTATACTGGTTAAGTAGTATTTTATCTATGGTATATAGATTATTATTTTCACTAAGTTCTGTGTTACTTAAAAAATATGTATAATGTACTTACAGTACGCTCAATTTGAAATTGGACGCTTTCTTTGTGTAGTACCAGTCTTACGTCACATCCAACAATGTAACATTTTGAAGTTCCATCACTTAACCGTTGCAATTTCTGAAAATGCTTTCTATTCTTTGTTCGGAAGGCCTCATTCCGCAGATGGATCAAGATAGTGACATGTTCGCTTTTAAAATTGCTAACATCTGTCGATTTTTCTGTTGATGTTTTTGCTTCCATAATGAAGACGAACGCCTAGTTCATTAGTCAGAACTCTGTAACGACCGTAGAATTTTTTTTTTTGCACTTGGCGAATGTTCATTATGTAAATCAGTGTTGACAGGTAAAAAAGGAGGCTACCGCACGTTTAAATTCAATGAACCATGAGTGTTACCCATAGCTAACACTCATGGTTTATACTCACTTAAGGGACAAATTAGAACTGTTCTTTTACAAATTTCATTAGATCAAGTTTCAAGAAAGATATTTAATTAAATACTTTATAAGACATTTTTATGGGAAGTTTGGAAGATAGGATGATAATCCAATGCTAGGTGGGACAAGCAACGCCCTAGGAGCTGTAAGTGATCTGCTGACCTTAGTATAAAGGATAAGAGGGAAAGATTACTTGGCCGAAAGGAAACTGCACTCATTCTGTTATTTTGTGGTGTTAGGGTTACTGTCGCCAGTTTAAGACTGCGGTCCGCCACTAAACGTATTCTAGCTTTAGAAGTTTTAAGTCGATTTCCAAATAGTTTATATGTATACCTAATTAGTTTAGGGATTTTGACCACAAAATTATAAAGCTCGTAAGTTATTCGCCACCTTAATGCTGTACTTTTTCGCGTCTAAGGGAATGAAGGAACCTTGCTGGCAATTCGCCAGAGGCGAGCCTCGCGTTTCTTAATACGGGAAATTTTTCCACCAAGTGGTTTTTTAAGGTATTTTTACTTCAATACGACGTTAAAGGCATTAAGTTTTTAGGTATGTTTAAGTGAAATGTTATAACTTTAACATTCATATTTTAACTGCCCTTTAATCAACTGGACACCCGTCTGGCTGCTATATATAACCGTGAAATAACAACAGGTGAACACTGTTGTTATCACAAGGTAACCAGAGATCGTTTCCTTATGCTTAGCATGTCCCTTAGTCTTCATCACATTTCTAATGTACCAGTTTGACATCTTACGTGGCTGGGTCGTTAAATTTATTTCTAATGGTTTTGTTGCGTGAGATCTTTTCAACGTCTTCATTGATTGTTATTGTTTTGTACTTTATTCACTTAATTACCCTAAGCAATCTTTAATTATGGACCTTATTTCAATTTACGAATTATCAACGAATTTCTTGTGTTTGGTAATATTGACTGTATTATTCTTTCTTTTACAGGTAAGTAGCCGTCTGATCCAACATGTTATAGCTGTAAAACGTATGTACATATTTTTTTTAAATCACAATTGAAAATATCGGAGCAATAGGTACTACTTTAAACTAACAAAACGGTTGAATGAATCCAGCAAAACGTTCCTCAAGGCATATCCAATTAAGAAAGACTGGATTCGCCTGTTTTTTTTTTCCCTATTATATCGTTTCCAAATTTGTAATTGAAGAATAACTTCGCTAAGGAATCAAGATAAATACACCCTCGAAATATTCGCAGTGGAAATCAGTGGATTGCTTAATTAAATTTCGAATTATGTAACTTTTCTGTTCGAAGGTATTTAAAATTCTTTGTACACTAACTTTTTTTAATTTAGCACCGCGCGCCGCAAACGCGGATTGAAGGGCTTATTTAATTATTAAATTACAATTTTTTTATTAGGCTTAATACGAAAAAATAAACTGAAGTATTAAAAAAATTGTAAATCAATAAAACTCTTAGGTTAAAAGTACCATAATGAAGGAACGTATATTGTTTGCTAATCGAACACAGTAAAAACGAAAATTATAACTTTATTATATGATGTATATTTTACACAAGCTTTGCCCGGTACTTCATTCGCGTTTCTTTATGTGTTAGCGTCGTATATAAACTATTCCATCAAAATTCATTCAGTGCGTTGCGTGAAAGGATAAGAAACATCCAAATATCCTCATAAACTTTCGCATATTGTTTATCATATCAGTAATAGTATTATTCCTTTTTAGAATTTTGACTAGCCCGTTGGATGAGTGGTTAGGGTGCTTACCTTAACGCTCTGTTCTAGGGTTCCCGGGTTCGATTCCCGGCAGGGTAAACTTTGAAAAATCAACCTTTCAAA